>JAWNNW010000445.1:3807670-5076894 GCA_035044465.1 Scaptomyza tumidula
CAATTGCTGAGAGACCACATGATAAATGTATGCAAATGACATTACTTGCAAAGTTTATCGCTTGGCAATTATCAAATTAACCATCTTACACATTGCTTCAAATGCGCAAACAACAACGCTGCCAAATGGAATTAGCATGCAAACTAATTCAATCTTTGCTGGACATCGAATGCACACACTCGCCGACTGAAGCCGATAGTCAACCGAGCTGATAGTTGACCGCCAGCTGTAAGTTCATACATGTGCACATGTGTGGGGCTTTACCTTCAAGCAGTTGCAGCACTCAAGTAAATTGTTTGCACAGCAGCATGAGAAACAACATCAACAGCAACCACACCAACAATAGAAACAACAAGCTGCTCACAAAGGTGCAACGCGTTTGTTCTCGAACGTGATAAGGATAATAAGCGCTAGAGGCAGGCGCTGCTATTGTTCTGCCGCTACAACTGACCTGTAATATGAATTAAAAGCAAACAAGCTGCGATTCAAGCCCAATAACACACTAACCAACCAAGACCAGCCGCAAATGTTGCATTTACATGGCCAAGTTAATGAATCGTAATGCCAAATGCAATTAAGCCCCCCGCCACAGGGAAAGAGAGAGATACAAATTAATTCCGCAATCACTTTTCGAAACTTTCCCAAAGACCGATCTTTTGTGGGTCCCAAAAATGAGCTCGACACAATCGTTTATCAAATAAAAATTTATTTGCAATTGGGCCAAGAGCCGCATGGCTAACAAATTTATCATCGCCCCAACCAATACTATACAACTAACAATTAGAGACGATCGCGTGTCGAATATTGCTTAATTTTTGTTTCAAAAATATAAATACATTTTTTTTTTACATATATTTTTAGCACATTTGACAAAAAAAAAATAAATGCCATTTTATAATTTTCTTTTGTTTTGGTGCAATATCGTGTTAGTCACGAACTCAACTCCTTTACACAAAACAATTGCATCTAAATTGTGTATCTGATTCTGTTTCTGTATCTGTCGATGTGCAGCTGTAACTGTATCTGTGGCGTGTCTGCATGTTCTCTGCATAATTTGAACGCTTAGTTTTTGGGCTTTTGGGTTCTTGGTTTGATTTTTGGGGTATGGCTTAGGGTTGAGCTTTTCGAGGTCTCTTAGAAAGTCTGCCCTGACTGCATTCTTTGGGCGTTTTGTGCATAAATTTGCATGACAATTGCCTGTTGTTCGACGAGCATGGCCAATGACGTTATTCTCGTTGTTTTTGTTGCTATTGACATTTTGCCATTTTAATTAGGCAGTATCCTGTCAGTTGCAGTTGTCACATCTGCCAGCCATTTGCATTGGTTATTGGTATATGCGCTCAGATTTGAATTTGATGCTGAATTAAATGAGAGCCACGCCCACACAGCATAAAACACTAATTTGGAGCTATTATGATGTCGAATGGAATTTAGTATTGCTATCCTTGTTGGTCTTAAACATTCAGAGAAAATCGTGTTTCAAAATGTTGATGCTGTCAATGTTGCAACATAAATTAAATATGCCACACACTGCTAGAGTCCGTTTCCGTTAATGTTTACACACACGCACACACAACACATACACCTAACGTTTGTGTGCATATTTTACTTGCTAATTTCGAAAACCTTTTTATTTGCAGCAACAAACTTTTGCATCCGCTAATGCACCGCACAAACACACACGCATACACAATCACACTGCCACACGTACATACGAAATATTTGTCAAAGCCCGTACAAAAACCAATCCACCCCGCACACAAACACACGCACACATAAAACAGACGACCGCGCTGCCGTTTCCGTTTCCGATTTTTTGCAGCACACGTGCGTGCCTGCCGCTCTTTATACGTATGTTTGGTTCTGGGTGGGAGTGTTTGTGTGTACAAGTCCCGCCTGTTGACAATTTTGCGGTAAAGAGCAGTCAGCTTCATGGCAAGCTTAATAAATTACAACAACGATGGCAAAAAAAAAATCACTTTAAAAAAAACAACTCTTTTGTGGTTCGCGACAACAGCACGCTGTCTGTCATATCCACATTGCCAAATGGAGTTCAGTCGGATTCCTGTTTCCTGTCTTCGAATCCTATAGATTTTTCGTAATTGTAACATCTTACGGATTCTACATAAGTCTTCTTGTTAGTAACTTCTTTATCACATTTAAATATCATTTTTTTGCACTTCAGAAGTGTGTAAATGTCTTAAAATTAATAAATTAAACTATTAACCTACACATACGCATATTTTTCTGTTACTTAAAATCATTGGAATTAGCCCTGGTTTAACTAAAAGTTTCTATATCATATATACCGGTTCTATGTACATTTTCAACAGCTTCCTTAAACCGTAATAACTTAAATGTAATTCAGTTCATTTGTGTTGCAACTTCGTGTGCGCACGTTCCACATGTTTTGAAACAGAATTGCAACTCGCCCAGCAAGTCAAATAGTACTTATTCAATTTACAACCGAATAGACCAAATGGACATGTTGCTACGTGTTTTGAACTGTTAAAACAGTTTAACTAACATTTTAATTAACTTTGAAACTATTCATATGTTAATTCGGTTTAAGCTGAATTCTTCTCTTTTTTGTGACTGAAATAGGAGCGTGCTTTGAAGCTATTTAGATAGAATTTTGTTTAATTCATTCGACTTTAAATATGACATTAGATTACAGGAAGGTACACACTTAATGACTAAGGTCCTTGGTTACCCATTCAGCGTAAGTTAGGTATAAAATCAAAGAAAAGACTCACGGGCAACTTACCATTTTGCTTAAACCACAGCAGCCAGCCAAGAGTTTGAGTATTACATCACTAAAAGCGTTGCAAGAACATAATTAAAAGTGTTGTATTCGCAGACAACCACGACGCAAACGAGGCAAACACACAAAAAAACACAAACAGTAACAGCAGCAATGTGAAACACTGGGGCAACGGATGCAGCGCAAAGAAGCGGAAACTAAGTCAACAACTTTCCATTTTGTCAATGGTTGTGCTGCTTGGCTAGCTGAGATGCTTGCTTGGGTTGCCTCGTCCTGTAAATGACACACACACACACACCCAGACTCCCACACATACATTCATTCTGCATATGAAACTGGAAAATAATTTTTCAATTCACAAATGAAACTTTTCGCACACAGCTAGCTGCAAATGTGAAGCAAACTTTAAACTTTGCAATGGCTGCAAACGTCACTTTTCCCAAAGAGCAGCTGGTTACCAAAGAGAGGAGGGATCGAGTGCATGCAACTCAGAAGAAGAAGACGTTGCTCAGTTAAGTTGGAATCGTCATTTGCAATGTACACTCCGACTGCTACTACTGCAACGATTATGTATTTCTTAGGAGTTTTCGCCATTTCTGGCTGCCTTTCTTGTGGCGCCCCAAACTCCAGAAGGAAATTACAAACCGAAAGTAAATGCCAAGTGCGCAAACCCGGACCCAGACCCAGAATCCTGTACCTTCCCGTTCTGTTCCGTCCAGTTGTCGCTAGGAAGTTGTTGACGTAGGACAAGCAACGGCCGCTGAGTGTCAGTGTCATATACTGTGCCAAAAGTGAACACACACAGACCAACCAGCTCATCTCACCTACCCGCCCATCGACAGAGCAGCCGTCCAAAACCGAGTGCTGCTGCACATTACAAATGAATAATTTATGCGCGCGTTCAACTGCAGTTGGATGGAGTTGGTGCTGCAAGCCAGCCACTAACAGCATATGGGTTGAAAGGAGGCAAGAAATAGATTGGAATGGGAAGGGAGTGCAACAACATAGTCCTGGTCAACGCCAAATGAGTTGTGGCAGCGTCTCGCTGGTGCCGTAAAAGCCAATGCCAGCAACCGAATAGCTGTTGCTCAGCATAAACTTAAATTTCGGATACACTTAGAATAAATAAATGTAACGGGCTAAGAGCAGTTTTGATACAAAAATTAAAATAAAAAAAAGGTTATAAAATAAAAAATATATTTACTGTTCATTTGATAGGGTTCTTAGGCTTTTTATTGGAATAAACGAAGAAATTGGATAATTTTATAAGGCTTAGTAAGACTTTTCATCTATTGTATTTTTTTGTGAGTGTAGCTCTACGCTGAAAATGGTATGACTACGTGCTGTTGGCTGCAGCCTGCAGCGTGGATGCGGCTCTAGTTTCTGGGCGTGCCACTGTGGGGTGTGAAAATTATCTGCTTGCCACCAAAAAGAAGACGAAAGAAAGCTGCAGCTCCAAAGTTATTAGAGCTAAATTTTTGCTTTTGCCTAAGTAATGGCCAAGTGCATATCTCTCAGCACATATTGAGTTATGACTTAATTGGATAAGAGCCAGCTAAAACCCCTACCCCTGCACCGCAGCAACATGGAACCCAGTTCAACTTCGCTGGGCCGTGGCAAACTTTGTCTAAAAGTTTTCTCACCTTTTTTTTTGGCATTATGTGGCCACAAGATCGTGTTGTGGGTTCGGCATGGGCTTATGCTGATGACTGAGTGCTGGAAGCGACAGGCTTTCTTTTTTTTTGTATGTAAAAGCATTTTAAGAGCTGCCGCTAATCGCGCCACTATTCAGTTAGAGTTTTTAGTTTTATTAACTTATTAAAATACCAATGAGAGCTCAAATTTGTTTTAAAAACTTAGAAATCTTACTTCAGCTTATTTTTTATTGAAATAAATTTTTTTAACACATTATAATAAGCTTTATCAGACCGGAAGTCCCATTCAAGAAAAAAAAAAAAATATATATACAATCAAATTAATAATTCAATGAGTTGCCCCTTTGGGAATGAAACGACTTTATCGACCATGTTTAGTGAATATAGTTCTCATTGAACCTCTTAATAAAATAATAATAAAAGTTTTCTGTTTTACTCTGTACTTACTTCTACTACTGCTTAGTCCGCACTTCGATCGAAATTTGTTACATGTTTTGAAAACTTTATTTATCAAAGCTATTATTGTTGTTGAATGTTACTCATAGCACAAAAACTACCGATATCGACATGCCTTTATTAAGTACTAGCGCTTCTTATCGGGTATTATATTTTTATTGTGCTTTAGGAATGCAAATGCCACATGAAGTCAATTTTTAGCTGCCTTTGTTGTTGCTTTTGACACAGTTGCGCTGGAAGCAACAACAGCAACACCGACACCAACCAACTGAGCAACAACATAAAAAATGGAAAATGGTTACAACGACAAACTGGCAGTGAAATTCGTGATAATTTGTATGTGTTTGTGTCTATGTGTATGTATGTGTGTTAGGGTGTATGTGCTGATTTCTTTGCTTGCATGTGAATGTATGTGTGTATGTCAGCTCATGTCAATCCATATAAAGTATTCGCGCCTTTGGCCATGTAAAATGCCGCTTCTCGTTGTCGCTTGCCGTTCCCTGAATAACAAAAGCGCATTTTGTTTGTCAATTTGCAAACAATTTTATTGTCTCACTCACTCACTCTTTGTATGCTTTTCCCACACTTACTCCAAAGTGACAAACATCAAATGCTACCTTAACAGTGCGTCAAGCATTTCAATTTTTCAACTCAACAATAGCTGGCAACTCCCAGTTTTGAGTTTGTATCTTTCTCAACTCCAAACTTGTCATCTAAATGATTTTGCCAATATCTTCGTATTCCAGCAAGTTTCCAGTGGTTTTCGCCTAGCTTCAATGCAATTAAACTCACAAAACGTACATAAAAATAAATCTAGAAGAAGCATATAGCATTTTACTACATGCGTTCGGTATGTCAATTGCTCTACACTTGATTAATAAAGTTAAACATAGAGATGCAATCTCGTAATGATATTTCATATACATAAGATAATAGGGCAAGCCTTTGGATGGGGTAGCTTTGAGTTCAGCATTTTTCAAATAAGTTTATATTGATTTACTGATAAAATATGAACTCTCTCAGCTGAGTATCTGCCCTTTCATTTGAATTTATGCTGGCAAATTGAGAGGCGCGTTTTCGATCAAAGCAGCCAAAACATTCACACACTCGACTGCGCACACTTTCATTTTGAATTCGTAGTTTTTCAATTTTTTGTTGCCAGTGGTTATTTTTGTGCATGATGCTTTATTTTCTGCCTATTGCCATTTTCTGGCTTTGTTCGAAAATTGTTCAAAGAGTTTTTTTCGCACTTCAATGTTTCAATACGCACTCGTTGCCTGTCCAGTGGTTAAAAAACTAGTTTCAACATTGAATGCAAATTAAAGGCAACCGGCCCTTTGCAACTGAACGGATTGCAAACGCATACCAAAACAAAATAGATTACTATGTCCAATTGAATGTTAGCTTGCATAGGGTTGCGTCGGAAATGGAATATTAAATTGTAAATTTAATGTTATACAAGTGGAAATGTTAACTTGCTATCGTTTAAATATGCAATTATTTGACATGCAGATAGTATTATACTACCTACAACATAAACTAAATCACGAAAGAATGTTAAAAAGCAGAAAGAAAAAGCCCCCTTAAAAAAATGAGATAATGGTACGCAAGTAATTCTAATCAAGTACACTAAGAAAAATCCACAATATTTCCTGCGGTACAAATAAACACATAAACATATATATGTGCAAAAATAAGTACGTATAACTCTTTCGTCTTTCCCTGCATGTATGAATGTGTGTGTGCCATAGGGCACTGAATGTTTGGGTGCCGATATCAAACAAAGTATTGCTCTAAAGCAGTATGCAGAAAAAGTTCAACGCGAACGGTCGACATTTCAAAGAACGGAATATAATTCGACAAATTCAAATTTAAATTCTTATCAGCAAAATTGAAATGTTTCAAGTTCTCAGTTTGAGAATATTTTGCATTTACGTGGTACTTCAATGCTTGCAAAGTGGTAAACAAATTTAAAAACAAAAACAAAATATTTCTAAATGAAATAAGATTATTTTTGAAAATGATTTTAATACTTGCAGCCTACTCAGATGCACAGCAACAAAGTTCTTGTTTTAGAGGTCAATTCCAATGCGATAATGGGCAGTGTATTAGTTCTTATCAGAAGTGTAATAGCTTCAAGGATTGTTCCGATGGCAGCGATGAGACATTTTTGCAGTGTCATGATTTTAATTGCCCGGAAACCCATTTAAAATGCTCTTATGGGGGCTGTTGTCATAAAAACAAGCAGTGTGATAAGATAGACGATTGCTGGGATGGTACGGATGAGAACATGTTTGAATGTTCCAAAGATTACGACCAGTTTAATAAGAAAATCCGTGGCGACTGTCGGTAATATATAGATGCATATGATTAATAACAAATTCACAATTATTCCTTGGTTATTGTTATTTACGCAGCTCTCATAACTACGCAGAGTTTCAATGTCAACGCTCGAAAGAATGCGTACTATTCAGCCAGCTTTGCGATGGCATTGAAAACTGTCGCGACAAGTCGGATGAATCTAATAAAATGTGTGTGGGATCCATATGTCCATCTGGCTCCTTTCGATGTGCTTACGGTGCCTGCATTGCTCAATCAGCAGCTTGCAATCACATCATTGATTGTCGCGATGAATCCGATGAAATGCCTGGCATATGTAAGAAAATGAATAATATGAGCTCAAACGAGACATGGCATACTTGGAAAAACACGCCCAAACCCGATTTTATACCTACTCCAACGCGTGCTACAACGTCGACTTCAAAACCTCCAACATCTCAGAAAAGCTGCAATGTGACTGGAACTGCGCTGCGCGTCAGGACTTTGTTCAATAGCCTGCCTTATTTGGACGGTGGCACCATTCCTCATCAAAACACTGTGCGGCTGAGCTGCAGTTATAAGTACCACCTGCAGGGCAGCGATGTGAATACCTGCGAGAATGGTGAGTGGAAGGCACCTTTGTCCGAATGCGTTAAGAAATGCAGCCCCAGTGTGATCATAAATGATCCCAGTATCGAAGCCGATTGTAGTTACAACAATAACATCATCGACTGTGCCACAGACCCAATTTTTGTGGGCAGCAGAGTAACCGTCAAGTGTGCTCAGGGTTATAAGTCGATTGATGCCCGATCCCAAAGCGAACGCATCTGCGGTACCAACGGAACTTTGGATAAGTTCCCGCTAAAAAGCAAGAAATTTAGGTGTATTCCCGATTGTGGAAAAACTTTTGAGACCGTTAAGGAGTTTCCCTGGATGATAAGCGTGTTTCAGCGTGAGAAATTTAACAAATATATATTCAGTTGTCTGGGCGCGATAATTGATCCATTTTATGTGGTTACTGCTCGCAACTGCTTTTTAGGCGTTGATCCTCTATTCCATACTAAATATATTGTAGTCATGGGCAACCAATCTCTCGGCTTCAATCCAACACAGGAACACGGCTACGAGACCCGGACCATTGCCAAAATCGATGTCAATGAATTGTAAGTCGATAGTAACAGTATGATAAATATATATTTATAAAACAACTTACTTATTGTATAACTTATAGTAAACCGTTGGCACTGCTGAAAATGGTTAATCCATTTATTCTCTCGGCAAAAGAGCGTCCGATTTGCTTGAGAGACTTTAACCAAACTACGATAGGGAGAGAGGGAGAAGCCTTGGGCCAACCCATTCACGCAATGTACAAACAAACAAATCTATATTACCTTCAATATATTGCCGATAATGACTCTTTAATTAATATGAACCAGTTTAATACCAAAATTAAAGATGTAATAATACAAAATGCAGTTCAAAATTAAAATATGTAAACATTTATGTCATTTAAAAAAAATATGTATAACACAAAATGCCAAATACGTTCTGGTTTTTGTAAATGATCTTTTTAGTTATATCCGAAAAATCGTAAAGAATATAATAAAAACTCAAGAAATAATATAAAAAACAAAGTGTGGTGAGTGACTATTTTATTTAATTATGTATTTCTATATTTTCACATAGTAATCCATTAATTAATGTCAGAATTCGATTGATAATTCAGAAGCACAAATATTGAGTATCATTTGCCTTGAACACACACTAGGTTTTATACAAAAAAATTTTAACTTATTTTTAACATTTTTAATTACTACGTTTTTTACCGTTTTTAACAATTTTTAACGCACTTTATCTGCAATGCCTGAGAGTTCACAGAAAGTTGCACCTTTGGGTGGCTCGGGACGCCATTTGGAGGCTTGGCAAGTTATTAACTGGTCAGACGATCAATTGCGTCGCATGTACACCGATTGGGGCAGCTACTTTGCTCGCAGGCGATACTTTAATGCTGCGCTGGAAATTCAATCAAATGACGCAAATGTACTTAACAAGCGTAGTGGGATCAAGCGATTAAAGGCAGAAGCTCCTGAAGCACTTTCTGACTGTTTAAAAGCTAAGAGTTGTGACATAGTTAACTATTATAATAATTTGAAGAAACTATTAGATCTTATTCTTATTTTACAGAAATTCTATCAAAGTTTCGACCCTCGGCCTTGAATAAGGTTAACAACTTAGAAGTTTGTGATACACTTTATGAATGCAACCAGTTTGAAGAAACAAAACTAAATCTTCATGATAATTTGCGCATCACAAGCAACTCACAAGGCAGTCCCATTTTAAATCGCCTTGCAGTGGTAAGAGCAATATTGAACCAAATTCGTATATGTGTAATTAAGCTATAAACAAGTAATTAGGTCGATAGTAATTTTCATGATGCACTTAGAGAGGTAACGGCACCGGCTGTTCATAGGCTTGTCGACAAAATGAATTTAGAGCTTAGTAAAAAGCCGTCCTATGTCAAGCCTGACTGTGATGTGCTAAGCATATTGGAAAAAGAGGTAATATAATTTTATAAATATGATTGTGCTTATCGTCAATATTTCAATGTAATCAGGTAGAGTTCGTCTCACCACTTGAGGAAAAGCGTCGCAAACGACAGTTTAAGATTAAGAATCAAACGTACCTAAACAAATCCTGGACGGATGTAAATTTTCTTAACGACATACGCAAAAATCCGAATCTATTGTTAAAAGAATTCGTCGAATCCTCGAAAGAAATAAAAACTTTGACTGAGAAGAATTATAAATCAGTGCGGAGCTTTACGGTATTTAAATATATTAAATTTGATGTGTTTGTTAATATATGAAATAATCTTTCTTAGAAAATGTTGCATGCTCGCTATCCCATGTACAGCAGTCATTTGAGAAGGTTTCCCAACATGGATATATATCAACAGCATGAGCGAGAAAGCCTCTATCGCATACAGTATCAAACCAAACGAAATATGTTCAAGATACTGCGAAACATTCGTAGCCTAATCGCTAATAAAGAGCTACAAGTAAGTTGCAAGTATACATGCTGTATACACATCCATAATATGAATTGTTATTTTAGAAATTAAGTAACTTTGTGGAAGAGGTCACTGGCGATTACGTGCCAATCAAAACGCAACGCATTATGCCGTGGAAATTTGAATTCCTTAATGAGGTCTACAACTATTTGGGATTGGCCCGCATTAGTGAATACAAAATTTCACCAAACTTAAAGCAGTTGACGGGCAAAAACCGGTTACTCACTCTCTTCAATATGCCCATCTCGTTTAACAATTTCACAAATGTTAAAGAGAATGACATATTAAATATAAGGCGTGAGCAAACCTCAGATCCTAAAACAGAAATATTCAAGTGAGTAGGACATGCGTAAAAAACAAGTCTACTTATTGCAACATTGTTTTCAGAAAACGTGTGGGTCGCTTTGAGCAACGCATGCGTTTCGCCAAACATCCTTTGGAACGAAGCTATTTGTACCACGAGGCAGCTCAGGCTAATTTGGATAACCATTCCTTTGATTCATGTTGCCAACTGGCGAGCAAATGCATAGATGGTAAGTGGAATTCAGGAACAGTGGCATACGTATTAATCATACAAAATTTCAGAGGCCCTCAAGTGCAACAACTTTGTTTGGGCCATTTTGGGCGCTTTCGTCGCCTGCAAAGCGCATGCAGTTCTTGGAAAAGTTGAGAGGCAAAGCGAAATCCTAGCAGTAGCTGCAAAGCTAGCCAAGCATTTAAACAACATTGATGTGTGCCTGTTCATTGACATTTGTAGTCAGGTCAATAATGAGGAAATTGACTTGAAAAAGATGACTCTCACATCCGATTTAAGACGTCGAAATCAACGCTCCTTAAATGGTTCGGGACAATCTCTTGAAACTCATCGCAAATATTCACAAATATCTTAAAAATTTGTCAAAGCTGCTCATAGTCAAAGAACTTTAAAGAATAGTTGAAAAATGTTTTAATTTCTATGCTTGTGTTGTATTTAAGTTGATGCCGCAATGCAGCTGCCATTTGAGGCTGTCACAAACTTTAACTTTTCAGGGAAAACTTTAAGTGCGGTCTTCCTTTCTTGACATGCACCCAAAACCAAAGTTTGCTAAAGCAAAAATACTTCACCCAAAAAAAAAAGAAGAGAAAAACATTAACGCCCGTTGGCCATTCAATCACTGCAAGTGCTGCAACAACAACAACAACAAAAACGACACCAACAACTTCTATTTCAACTTTCCACTTTCGTCTTTATATAAACATTACATGTTTCTTCTGCTTTCGGATGATGTTGCCAACATTTTGTTACTCTAAGAATTGGTTTATATAAGCAATGCAACTAAGTTTGGGCCTTTTCTTCTATTGTGATTAACCATATCATCTGGCTATAAAGTGCTAGAAAAAATCATTTCCAAAAATACACATTGTTTTTCGTGCATTTTGCAATGTACAACGAAGCTTTTAGCCAAAAAAATATAATAAATTTAGTTATATAGCCAAATAGCAACCAACTTCAAGGGTATTCAAAAATTGTCTTCCTTAAAGGGCAACAGTTCGTTCATACTAAGGCAAACTTTTTACACTAGACGCCTGGCGAGGCGGTATTAGTGGAACAGTGGTTACTGGAAGGAATGCGGGGGCGTATTCAACGTAAATCAGGATTTCTTCAGCTGCTCACGCCCCCACACACTGACTAGCAGTGTTGGCCGGAAGTACCGCTAACATTGCACAAAAGACGCAAATAAATGAAGCCATTTGTTGTGCTGTTAGCTGATTTTTGAAGCAAAGGTTGGCGCTCAGCGTGTCGCAGCCGGTTGGCAAAGTTACTTGTCAGCTGCCATTGAAAATTGTTAACAATTTCCATTAGTTGCTTGTCATTTAAATTTCGTATGTATTTTAAAATTAAGCGCACCTTTCAACCAGGCAAGCAACTCAAACTCCAACAAACTTAAGCTTGGCAGCCATTTTCCGATCACCCATTTTTCGCCTGAGGGACTGTAGGTGTGTTTGAGTTTAGGGACAGGTTGTATTGCAGGTGTTGGCCAACTTTATTCTTGGTTGGCTCGACAATTTTATGGAAGTGAAGGGAGGAAGAGAAACGGCAGTATTTGTGCCGTACAAATTATGTACATGAAACGGAAATGCACAATTTAGCAGCGGAAATCATTTGTCGTCTTTTTGTCAGTCATAAGTTTTAAAGCTGCTTTTCATGACTTGATCATTATTAATTAGTGACCAGTTTAGAGCCGTGCCAGTCTTGCTTTCCATATTTAGATAACGTAGTTGAAAATTGATAACGGTTTTGTTACAATTTTCACCCAAATTTTATATTGCAAAGTAACTTCAAATAAATCAAATGGAAATATCTCAATCTGCGGAAAAAATTGTTCCTTTAATGTAGTTTCATAAATTTAAGAAATGTTTGACAATAAACAATTATTTAATGATAAAGTTTTTTGGATTTCCTTTTAAAAGTTAAGCCCAGATTTATCACTTGGCAGTTAAATTGTTCAGATTATTATTACTCAAGAGAATAAGACTTGCAGGAAATCAGCTTAAAGCTATTACAAATTACCGCAAATTGCACTCAATGGAGTTGCTGAAGCGGGTTCAAAAATGTCTTCAAGCTGCTGCTTTGTGTTTTATGCAGCGAAATTACACAAAGCCAAATAAGAACAAAGAATGTAAGAGTGTCAGGGCTGGCAAAGGGAGTATGGTAGTAACAAAGGGCACAACAAAGCACACTGGCAGAAGGCAACTAACAAACTGCAAGACAACTTTGTAGACAGACCGGAGGCAGTTGTTTGTTGTTGTATTTGTTATTGTTGTTGCTATTGTTGACGCCGACGCATGCCATAAAAATGCATCAGCAGAAAATTTTGCTGCTTTGCAAGCAATTAAAAGCGCAGTAAAGCAAATAAACGACCACACCCATTTGATCAAGCTACGCCCACAGCCGGTGTAGACTTTAACTAAACGATTGTCGTATCCAGAGATTCGCACAGCCTCCGCCTCCTGTCGCCCTCTTGCTTAAGCTTTATGTAGTTGCCAACTTGACGAAGTAGCTGACTAATTAGTCATAAAATTACATGACGCAGGTCGAGCGCAAGCACGTCAAGGATAACAGCATAGTGACAGAGCGCAAAACTATGAAATGGAAAGAATGTAGAAAAGATAGAAAGAGGGAAAGAGGCAGAGACAGAGAGATATCCCACAATGGTCGCGTACAAACAGCAGCCGCAGTCGAAGTCAAAGTGCAAAGTGCCACCGGAAGCAGTTGGCGCAAGCGGAAATGCGTGCCTGTCCTGCCTCACTGATTGGGTGGCTGGCGTTTGTACCGCCTTTGCTGACTGTCTGCCACTCGTTGGTTTTATAGCCCGCTCAAAGGGGGGAGGGATGTTACAACTGGTCTGTCGCTAATTGCTTATTTCCCGTTGGCAACTAGCACAGAAGCTAGGTATGGACCACATGTCTCTGTGCATTACACACACATATTTGCAATTTATTTTTTTAATTAACACAAAAAAAAAATGGAAACCTCAGAGCTAACAAACACGTTATACTTTAATGAAAAACCTGTTGGAAATTACTTGAATGTTAAATAAGGCGCTGCAAATAAGTCGCACAAGTGGATGTTAAGAAAAGTTTACGATAATTTTATAATGTGGGAATTTAAACTAAGAATAAAATATTATAAATTATTAAATAGGCTTTCTTATTAAAAGTGCATAGAGTTTTTTTTTAAGACATTTATGCTTTGATCTTGAGTAATTTAAAATATTTTTATCTTTTTTTTAAAGTGAAACATATTATAATTAATTGAGTATTATATATAATCATATATTAATGAAATATTTTTTTTTTACTTTAAAGTTTTTTACCTATGAAGAAAATATATGAACACATTTATTTGCCCTTATAAGATTTTTCACGAACCCATCTCGAAAACGTTATATATATATGAAAGTGGTTCAGGAACCGTAATGGGTAAAGAACCTACATATGGCCACAAGCACAGATAGAACGGCCGACAAAGATACAGAAATAGAGTCAACAGGCGGAAGACAATGAGAAAAATAGAAATAGAGCAAGAGTGTTAGGAAGGCGGTGGCAAGGCCGCACATTTGCCACATCACTTATTAGCTTTATTGCTTTTAACAATTTGAGTTTCCGCTGCTCGGCAGCACCAACTAAAACGTGTGCTGATTAGTGGCAGGAATTGTAGCTGGAGCTGTTGCAGTGGTCCGTTCGTTGTGTGTGGCAACGCCATAAATTTCTATGGTGCAGGCAAAGCCGTAAGGCAACCCACGCAGGGATGCCGCGAGAGAGAGAGAGTAGAATACCGGTGTATGCAACATTTAACATAGCAGACAATTTATAAGGACATTCATAGCACACGGCATGGGCATACAGAGTCACACTCAAAGGCAAAGGCAAAGGCAATGGGGATGGCGATGGCGATGGCGATGACGACGGATGCGCTGCGATGCGAGGCCAGGCACATGCTTTGCCACTTGGCACAATAGCTGGCTCATCCTGCGAACGCCAGCGTCATGCTCTTTCTATATATATATATTTTTTTGTGCTCGCATTGTGTTTGGAATTCAACATTTAAGCCACTTATGGGCAAGTTGAACTGGCACTTCAAAGGCTCCGACGGCGACGGCCGCAGGACAATGCAGGTTAGCAAGATTTATGGCAGACAACGAGACAGTTAGACCCACGACGAATGATCAAGAGCGAGAGAGCGAGAGTGAATGGGATGGATAGAGAATGACGCCTTGACGGGCATTTACGTGCCTCTTTGGTTGCAGTGGCATGCACATTGTGGCAATGGTGTGACTAATCCTGGAGCAGGCAAGAAACACAAAAAGAAAGAGAGAGAAAGAGTGCTCGCCAAAAGCGTTTAAAATAATGCAATAGCAAGTGTGGCATGCAGAATGTGGCATATGTAATAAATGGTCATATGCCAACTGTTAACTGCAATTATCTAGGCATTAGGCTAACGATAACGCTTTCCAACCCAACTCGACCCATTCCACTTCTCCAAAACCTGTGCCAATCAACAAAAGTGTTTCGGCAAAAACTCCGTTCAGCTGTGCAACCATCCAGGACATAAATAAGTGCACGTATATGTGTATGTATGCGTTTTGACCACTTAAAACTGTTGGACAATTTTACAAAATGGAGCAGCCAGCACTAAAGACAAAGATGCCAGACAGCTAGCTACAGGCAGGACATTGGGGACAGCTTAAAGTGCTGGCTAGAACAGTGCATGCAAATTGCATACGAAAAAGTAGCTAGGAGCTAAAAACTGGTTGGCATCCAGTGAAGCGACAAGGGTAACTTAACCACAGTTGAATGCGGCAATGAATGCCTGCAATTGCCTGCTGCACATGGCAAAATCTGCGGAAAATTAGATTCAACGTGGGCGTTCGAACATACAACTGCACTAAAAGAAATGGCAACCTATGTCCATGCCAGCTAAATTGTATTTATTTTGTCTGGCAATTGTATTTGTATCTAAGGGGCGTTGCCTTACACATAAATGGTGTGTAAGGCCGCCATAAAACAATTCTTAGAATAAGCAGAGTGTTAGCTTAAACAACGAACCATGGGGGAGTAAAAACGCAGTCTTAATTTAATACAATACAACTGACAAGCCTGCAGAGGCATTAAGCTGTGTATCGAACTTTAAATTATTTTATAACCCGCTAATGCAGCATTAATCTATATTCGGTTGAGTTTTGAGGGTGTAATGACTTCGGACAGGTTTGACCTATCTTGAAGTTGTTATTTTATAAACTGAAAATGCAGTATTTATCTAGGTGCTTAGTCAAGATTTTTTTTTATCTAAACTGTACAGTATTAATTCAAACTGTATTGCTCGTTTTATATCCTGTTTTAGGTATATATCTTATATTGAAAAGAATCTCAACAGCATATGCGAATGCGGTGCTCCGAAAATATCCAGCTGCGTTTCTTTGTGCGTGAAAACAAATGCTGAAATGTTTCCTACCGCACCACACACACACACACAATCTCTCAGCTTCTTCCATCGCAGATTCAGTGCAACAGTAATAAACTTGCCAGCGCCATCCACTGGCTTCATGTGGATTCCTTTAAGCACAAAAGTAAATCAAATGAGTGCGCATGTCGCTGACAGACAACTGCCTGACAAAGGAATGTGGGTTTGATTGTGGGAAACCAACGTTTGGTCGACCGAAAGGGGCGGCGGGGAAGTCAAAATAATATAGACAATGCTTATAAATAGCAAGAAGGCAATTCAATGCGTGACTTGACTGAACAACTTGAGATTGTACTTGAGAACAACTTCAACTTTTAATCAGCGACTGACAAAACGAAAAGCATAACTTAGAAATACAACAAGAACAAGCTAGCGAAAACATAACTATTACAAAGGAAATGTAATAGGGTCGCACATACATAGAAACCGTTCGTCGAGTGCTGTCTCCCAAAAGTAAAACGATAGCGATGAATTTGATAAGCCGGCTAAAAAGCGAACGACAGCAGACGGCGCGTCGCTTTCGCTTCACTTCAAGCTGGCGTCAAAAAATACATTTTCAAACGAGCAGCGAAAACGTGAGTTGATTAGCAATAACCCGTGTGTGTGTGTGTGTGTTAGTCTTAAAAACACCATTTAACTTCATGGCCGAGACAACTTTAATGATTCCTGCTAAAACATTTCAAGAACCAAAGTGACTTGACACATTAGCGCCTCAAGTCCTGATGACCAATAAAAAGAGGATACTTTATTGTAAATAGTAAACACGTCGTCGGAACATATGTCATAAAAAACTTTGCATAAAACTTAAGCACCTCAAAACAAATCATTTAAGATAACAACTTATACAAACTGTACTTTATTTCGCGTACAAAGCAAAATCGAATAAATAGTACAATTTTGTAAAATTCAAAAAGAGTATTATTCTTGTGATTGAATGCTTTCATCTCGATGATGTAAAGGAAGTTAGTAAAATGATGAAATTCCATTTTGAATATATACTCTCCCAAACACGATTTTGCATTGCAAATCTAATATATAATTGAAAATATAAGATTTAGATAATCCTTTTCTTTTTGTCATCCAATCGAATACTCAAAGTAGGTCAGGGTGCCCACAAAAATACCCAAAGAGTATTTCGCTTGGGCAGAAAACTATAAGCAATAAAGAGGATGTAGCCTTGTTATGAAGCTATTTGTGTGCCCACAAAAACAAATCTAGCTGACGAAATTCACTCAAAATGCCAACCAATAAACCGAAATGGCAAACCCCAAATGCAGACATTGACAAAGTTCTCAAATATTGGCCATGTCAACGGGGCCAAACAAAACACACAAAACACAACAATGAAAACAAAGGAAATTAAAAGCATAAATAAAAACCGTCAACCCTCGTTCCGCACTTACAACCTAACCTTAAATCTCTTTTGACCTTACTCAGCCAAGTACTAAGTGAAGAAAAACAGAACTAGTGAAAATTATGAGTCCAGAGCCTGGATTCCGAAATGGTTTTGTGAGTATGTACTATAAGTATTGTAATTCATTTGCCGAAACAAGAAGCTGGCAACAAGAAAAAAAATACTGGCATAAAGCAAACAAGAATTAAATGCACACAAACGCAAAACCTAACAGCAATAAGAACCAGTGCCGAACAACGGCGACAAAGTGCAGTAAAAATTCAACACTTTTCCATTTGTCTGGGTTGGCTCTGTGATTGTTAGTAGGGCAGAGTGGGCCTCCTGTTGTAGGGTGTTGGGTGTTTTGCGCCTGTGTTTATTTTGTTGTTGTTGAGTTTTTTTTTTTGAGTACACCCGGCCCTAGCCTAACGTAGATAAATTGCGTTAGAAAAAGAGTCGGCGTCCCGGGTCCATTCGTATAATTCACTTTTGTCAGACTCATAAAAATTGTTGAGTGACATTTGTTTGTATTTCCCGTTTTGCCGGCTTTGCCTGTTGTTATAGTTCTGCTTCTGTTTCTGCTTCTTCTTCTGGTTCTTCATTCACTGATTCCATGTCAGTGCAGCCATCTTTTTCTTTTCTACTATACAACACACACACACACAAAGCAACATTGGGTTTCGTTTTTTGCTATTTCGCTTTAAGAGTCGTGTTTTTGGATCTCCTCTTTTTTGAACTTCTGTCGAGCGCTTCGTGTTGCTGTCTGTTTTGTCCCCGCATAAAATAAACAAAGTGTGTTCTCTTGCTAAAAACAAAATAAGGAATATAGAGAACATTTGCCTTTTAAAGGTTTTTCTTCTTAGCTTAACATAATGACAAAGGTTTCCGCTTTCAAATGGCTAACAAAATAACAAGAAAACACAAGCAAAAAGAAAACACGCTACAAAAACCAAACACAAATTGCTAGTTATAAATAAAAATGCTTGCGATTCTTTTAACTAGCTTCATAAATTGTTAAGTCCTTCTATGCAGCTGAGCATTTGGCGCCTGGTCTTTGAGCATTTCGATTTGTATGCGTTCTCTTGAAAAATAGAATGTTAGGAACACAATTAATCATTGAAACACATTTAAAGAAAATACAACACTTTTCATATATAAATAAACAACACCAAAACTTGTACTTGAAGCTTAACCACAAAGTGAATAACATTAAATCTCTGTCCACACATGCATATTGCAGCAATCTAGACTGGCTGGTGCTTATCCTTTCCTTCTCTTACAGTCTGTCCTGGATATGTTATTTCCGTCCTATACTGTGTGTCCGCATGTATATACTGTATGTATATTTTAAAAGTCAACATTGAAAGTTGCTTTGGCATATTGAACTTTTAGCACCTGGCCAGTGCATTGCTCTAACGAACTACAAAAACGTGGCAACCATCCTCTCCCCTCAACACAAACTAAATCACAGTTTGTACGTGCAAAGTCCCAGAGCTCCACCGTTGTAGAGTCAAAATGTCCAAGCAGATTGTCGTAGCAACCAATGCAACTGCGCTTATTAACAATCCATAGAAGAAGAGATAGAGGGATAAAGAGAGATAGAGTGTAAGAATTGCTTCATCCTTTGCAAATTTCCTGACGTTTTTCACATTAATGAAGTGCTCATGTGTTCGTGTGTGGGTAAAACGGTGTAAATTCTATAGCTAGCTCCGGTTTCCAATACCAACGCTGATTACATGATAAATTCATGGGCATTCATTCAAATTCAAGTTGAAAAAAAAACTTGAACTTTGTAAAGCAAAAAACTTTTGGCAGAGTTTTCTCAACTTGACTGCTTTTGAGGTCGCACCTCTTGGCTTCTTTTTTGTGTATTTTTCAAATGTTTTGTTGTGTGCTTTAAGCTGATCACGCCCATTGTGTCGCTGCCCATTGCAGTGGAAATTTTTCCAATGTGCTGCATTCAAATATTATCAATTTAGTAGCTAACGATTTCGCCTCGACGCTAACTGATTGAGTTGTTGCAGCGTTTTACGTGTGCCGCATTCTAAACGCGTTTCCCTTATACTGTCTATATATTTTTTATCGATGCTCGTTTGGTCTGAAACAGATCTCACACAATGGCAAAGGGGGCGTCTAGCAGCAGGCACAGTTCAGCAGGCAGCTGCAAAATCAATTTCACTGATATAAATTGTCGAATTTCAGTTATAAATTGCAAACGCTTAAGCCATACTTTACAGTACCCACAAAGGATATATAGGTTCCGTCTGCTCCCATCTGCCATTTTTGGTCAGTCGAGTGGTTATTAAAAATGTATTAAAAAAAAAAACAAAGTTGTCAGTAAAATTATTAACATATATTGGCAAGCCATGAACCTATTTAATAATTCACACCAAGAATATTTTACTAGCAATAAATCACAGCGAACTGCGTGTCATTCAAGCGAATCATTAGGCTTCATTTCGCCTCCCTGAATATTAGTTACACATTAATCTATTTAACTATTCAGTCAAAGGCTTGCGAAAAATCGATTTAATATGCTGTGCTGCTGAAAGTATCGTTTAATGCGCCCTTAATCCATGACATGATTTATTAATCATCATATGGACGGGGAAAAAAAACAAATATACGTTCAATCATACGTATGTTTTAGGAACCAGCAGCTGTGCAGCAGATGAAAGAAACCGATTCGAGAATATCTTTGAATGAATATTAGGCATGTTAACATTAAGAGCGTTTCCTTAATTAGAATGAAACTCAAACATTCATAATATTATCTCTGTCAACACAACACACAAAGCACCAAAATATTCACTTAGAGTGAATTTCAGTTGCATTCACAACTTTATTCAATTAAAATTGTATTTCCAAACTGTTGGGCGATTATGTTAGTTTAACTAATGATTACATAAGACTTGTGGACAGAGGCAAAGCATGCAAAAGGAGCTGGTTCATTATTATCCGGACACCATTTATATATACAATATTGCCCATATGACGTTCTGCTAATTGTTTCGAAATGACAACGCAAATGTTCACAATGAAATCTTTTGCCATGTGGCCTGAAACAAAGTGCTGCGTAAAATAGCCGAAAAATGTTTGTTAAATAAGCGCATAAAAGCAGTGAAAGCTTTGCCACTTGCCACATATTTAATGACAGCACGGACAGCCCGCCAGCCCGCCAGCCAGCCAGCCAGCAAGTTTTGTCCGTTGCCCATTTAAGCCAACTCATCATCAAAAAGTTGTGTGAAGCATTGAATTTAAAGCCCGCTTTTGGGTGCTTGTACGTATCATAAGTTTGTGCACGTTTCGAGTGCTTATTATGGAATTCATTTTGTCATGCCTATACTCTTGCTTAACCTCATTAAACGTGAAACGATTTTCTCATTCAATTTGAATTGTTCTACACGTAAGTTTGATTGCGAGCTTGCTTGCATTAACATTTTTATTCAATTTGTGTATGACATTTGCTCAGGTTCCATTTCCATTTCCGATATGACACACAAAAGTCCATTATACTAGCTGACAGCATTACCAAAACAAATTTGTACAAGGCAAATGTCAAAGCAAGAGCTTCGTCTCTCTTCCACTCTCTATGTCAAAAAAAAAAAAGAAACAACTTTTTTTTTTGTTTAACAACCACTTATTTAGATTATATTTGCTGATTTCCACTTATATTGCACTTAATGTGAGCGCGCCTTGTGTATTGTATCTGATATCTTGTATCTGTGCAGTGTAACTTGGCTGAGTATCAGTTCCCCGTTGTTTGCCAAGTTGCTGGCACTCGAACATGATTGATAATTCTGATGATTCATGCGTGTAATTCTGCTAACGGTTTGCATTAGTTTGGTTATAAGGGCTTTGCTTTGGGCTCGGCCTCCTGTGTTTATGAGACGTAGATATGTCCTGACATTTATGATAAATTCATGCATACAATTATTATGTACAACCCACAACTCTCAGTGGCATTGATTTCATCACAACTACTCAATGGAAGTTTACTCATTGAATAACCGAAAGTATCTTTCTTGGTTTTTAACAATGCTAAAACTGAAACATTTCGCTTGGCAGCTCAATTAACTGGAATGGCTATAAGAAATTGCTGCTGGCAAAAAGTTTGCACAATAGCCAACAACTGAGTAAACAACCGCAAACACCATTAAAATGAAGCTAATTAAAATTCAGCACGTTTTCTTCAGTTGAACCAACCACGCAACCACTCACCTTATCACCCAGCCATAAGCCGGAGCCATAAAACAGTCAACAGTCAACAGGACTTTGGCAATGCCATCAAAAATATTGTTACACATTTTGCCTATTAATTGTGAACAGCAGCAGTTTCCGGCTATGTTGGCCAAATAACTTTCACCGTGTTCTTTGGGCAAGTACAGTTGTAGAATTCACAATTTGTTACCTTCTGTTTGAAAGCTGTTGATGGCACCTCACTGCTCTTGGGTCCCCCTGTAGCATTCATCACAATGAAATTTTGCAACTATGTAGCTTAGCCCAGCTGCCGATACCAGACTTTCATTTGCTTCCTAGTACGGCTTTGGATTCAAGTGTTTGAGTTGTGCTTCAATAATGAATATGCCAACTATTAATTCATTTGTGCATTGGGACTCGAATTCCAAGTGACTACGTGCTTCAACCGATGAAAAATTATGTTCCCTTACTATGCCAGGTGAAATGTGTGACAAAATATGTATATGACACAGTTGTGCAAGTGCTTTTCAAGAAAAGAAATGTCAGTGAAGACTATTTATGTCATACAGATCGTTAATTTTTTTGTAATTCAAACTAATTTATCTTTCTTCAGTCTGTGTGCCTGAAATTATTAATCTCCTTACAAATGATCTGTATTTTTCAAAAATTGAGACACTGAAATCTTTTCTGTTTAAAGCATTTCTTGCATACGAAAATATAATTAAACAAATATTTAAAGCATAGTTATATATTAAGAATATCAAAATACATATACACATATATTTGTAAGGGGGTGTATTACCATTTCTCCAAATTTTACCTGCAATGGTTCAACAGATTGGCGGCCAACAAAGTTTCGTATGCATTTGCAGCACTTTTGGCACTTTTGGCTGCCATTTGAGCCAATTTATCAAGCACACATCCAGCATAAGCCATACAACATAACATCTTACCGCCTCATCACACCCGCTAGTTGCCATGGAGTAGTGCAAATAAGTAGCAAGATATTGTGGTGCAAAGCGAAAATGTTGTACGCAAAGTAAACAAAATACACGCGAGCAGCGAGACGTTGCGCAGAGGTGCACACAGAAAGATACAAAACTTAGGTAGGCGGTGGAGAGAAGCGGCAGCGGCAGGCAGTAAAATGACGAATACGCGACCTCCATTTTGGTGAATAGTGAATGAGTTGGTTTTTGGGTGTCTGAGGCAGGGCTAAAGTTCAGCCATATTTATGGTAATTAAAATTGATTCGAAAAGTTTAGATTGTCTCTGTGGTTTGGCACCGGAGCGAATTACCCCAAAAATTTCTCTGCACAGATTTCATCATGTTTTTAGCCATGTTACCGAGTGTTACCGAGAATATCTCATCCCTTACATCCCCCATCTTCTTCATGTGCAGCTAAATTTTGGTAACATGATGGGATTGGCACCCAGCATGTGACAAAACTTTCTAATTAAAGTTTTTGTGCTGGCAATAACCCAAACTCTCCTCGTAAAATGCCCCGGTAAATGCTGAGCACCAGCCACCAGCCAACAAAAAGTTCTCAAGCTTCCACGTGTGTTTGTTTTTCGCTATGTAAGTATGTGTGTATGTGTGTATGGATGTGTGTGTTTATGTGGAAAAGTTTTCCGGTGTCGACTTTTAGGCGCAGTGCGTAATGTTTTGGGTGCGCTTCGAAATAATTTGCATTTGATGTTCAGTTTTTAATTAACCCCCCAGACCAATTAGCCAGCCCATAAGGCCAATCAATAGCTGACAAATGAGCGCAAATTAAATTGGGCAGACTTTTTAATTTGCCGCACGCTCCACGCTACAATATCCCTCCGTACATATTTTGCTAGTTATAATGGCGGACACAGTTGCTGCAAAAATTGTGTTTACTTGTTCACACAAACTTAATTCAATTTATTCGTTTGCAATTTGCCAACGTGACAAGCAAAACCATTTACCTGCACAGTACTCCTTGTCAGCGTGAGTTACTGCCAACAGGACGTGACATTAAATAACAGAAAAGGGGCAAAAATCGTTGTGTACTTTTCCAAAGAAATGAGTCACATTTTTTCAACAACTACACAGACATGGGCAAAAAGATTTGAAAATTATGCTTTGCATTAATATTTAAATAAATATTTAACTTTTTAAGTTTTAAAGAAGGAAAATAGTAAATATTTTTCTATACTTTAACTGTAATTTAAAACATAATTAAAAAGCTTACTCATTTTTATGTATTTATTTAAATTTCAGGTATTTTTTTTTTAATTTACTCAAGAGCTGTGCTTTCAAACTTCTTGCAAAAGAGTTTTTACATGAAATTTAGGATTAAATAACATTTGTAATAGTTTTCTCGTGTTGCCTCACTAAATAAAAAATAAAAACAAACTTCGCCCTGAGGTAGGTGTGTGTGTAAATCAAATTTCACCTAACTTTGTTTACGTTGTGATAAAGTTCTATCATTTAAAACGTAATTAAGTTTGTTTATTAAGTCGGCAATATTTTGTAGTCAAATTGAATTAAATTATATGCAACTTAGTTGCAAATATAAGTTCCAAGCTTGCAACTCCAAAAACCTAAAACTTTCGCTGAGCAGTAAAGTCGAAACAACAAAAATGTTATATAAGATATTTACTTAAATAAAAAATAAAGAAAATATGTCTTATACAGTTGTTTTTTGTCTGCACCCCCCATGTCGCCTTTTGTCCGACTTTAGCTTTTTCTTATTCTTTTTCTAGATGCGAGTGCAACAAAAACTGCAAACAAATTTCATAATTCATTTCTGCCTGAGTGTAACAATTTTTGCACTTTATGACTTTCGAGTGTGCGCCCAGCGAGTGGCTCGAGTTTGGGCCCGCAATTCATGCAACATTCTGAGTCGCAGTCGCGCAGCGGGTTGCCTTCGCGACTTGCCCCTCGGAGAAACTAAAAACTTTAAGTTGCCAACATTTTTGGGTTATGCCTTTTTGTGCTAATTACAAGGAAACTGGCAACTAAGAGCTAGATCGAGAGTTGGGGCTTGGGCTTGGCCTTTACTGATGGATAGGGCACTCGAGTTGGCAAAAGCCGAAAACGAAAACAACTTGTGGCCGAGAACAACAAACAGGCAAGCCGTAAACGACTATAAGCAACGAGCACAAGCACAAGCACAAAGTCAACGACGACCCAAAAGGCAGCCAAAAGGCATGCCAAGCCAAAAGCAAGGCCAAAAGCGTGACCAGGAAGTTGTAAACGGCTCAGCCAAAACAAAAGCACCGACAACTAAACTACCAACCTTCTTATGTTTTTGCCATGCACTCCGCACTTTAGTTGCCCCTTTTCAACAGTTGTGAGTCGTCATGCAAACAGATTGGCAGCCAAAGCGACCTCGCCTGGTCAAAACACATGGCAGTAGGAAGTGCTAGCTCAACTTGTTTACCTGCCAACAACTAGCCGCCAAAAACAACAAGCAACTCCGGTTGCAAAGTAAAATGTTGCGCAAAGCTGAAGACGTTGCCCCAACAGGAACACGAACCAGGAACTGAGGCGTGCTTACAGTGTGCTTCCAGCTGTTGCCTTGAACTGCGGCGTACAAAGGAGTGCCGAGCACTTAATCAGTTTCGCAAAATGATACACAAGTTAAGTGACAGAAACTGTTGCCTTATATAAACATTGTACTGGACTTCTTGTAACTTGAACTGTAAAGGAACTCAACGTAAATAAAAGACTCAAAATAATAGTTGAATTATAAATGTACATTTTAAGATTGCAAGCGAAGTCCTCTGTTTAATGTATTTATGTTTAGCATCCACTTTGGGTATTTTTGTTCTCCTTTTGAGAATTTAACCTCTCGATCGCATCTTAAACGTTGTTTTCGTCACACGTAGACACGCATTTTTGGCCCCGAGTTCCTGTTCGATTGCTGACAACAGCAATTTTTCGATTTATATGCGCCCCGAAAGAATATCAACTATGCGAATAAAATTATTTGTTTTCGAGTGTGCAACTTATGGATTCCCTGTATGTTGCAAATGCATTCGCAAGTGGTTTCCATAGATTGAGAATTTTGTTTTAGCTCATTATATTCTTTTTATAATTTCTCTAAAATTTGTTTAAAACAAATCAACAAAGTATAATTGAATATATCTGTCTGTTTCTCTGTATTAACATTGATTCTTCATATCTTTTTCTTTGGTAAAGGGTATAAAAGCAACTGATAAAAGTCAGACAGTCAGGCAGATTTCCAGTGAACGAACCAGGCCAATAGTACTCAACCTGTTTCCCATGTCGCAAATGAGTCCTCGTGAGAGCTGTCGTTACACATGCACACATACCACACTCACACCTGCAAGCACACGCCTACATAGATATAAATAAATGCATATAAATAAATAACAGAAGTGGGAGTAAAGCACAGTCGAAAACAATAACAGTGGCTGGCAACAAAAGTAAAAAAACAACAACAACAACAATAATTGAAACAGTGCCTACCAAAATATTTACAGCATAAATAAATTTCCTTTGATGAAATTGTGGCACGGAAATTTGTAATGAACAATAAATAATTGATAGAAATTGAAAGGGACTGTGCGAGAATCAACAAGTAAGAAGGCTCTAGTCGAGTAATCCCGACTAGACGATACCCTGATCCCTATACTTAACGCGTACAGTCAGTGCTTGCAAGTATGTATGTGTGTATGTACGCGCATACTGCATACACAATTTCAATGTCCCATTTCTCCGGTGTTTCTTAACTAATTTCAACAAAAACTTTACAGATTATCATTGTTTTATTTAATATTTCAAACGCCGTCTCAAAGTTTTCCAAGTTCAAGATTTTGTTGTTATCGGTTCCATGTGTATATCGGAAACGGGAAGAGTTATCGAAAATCGAAAACAAACTTGTACTGCCTAAGGATTAGGCTAGCTTAAGTTTCAATTCTGGAGTGTCTAGCTCTTGCAGTCTCTGAGATCGACGCGTTCATACATACGGACGGAAAGACGGACATGTCTATATCGACCTGACTGTTGATGCTGATCATGAATATATATACTTTATGGGGTCGGAATGCTTCCTTCTGCCTGTTACATACTTTTGCACAAAACCATTATACCCTTTTTACCCATTTTTAATGAAATCAGGGTATAAAAACAAACTGTGGTTAGTGACTTTTTTATTTAATTATGTATTTCTATACTTTAAGTAATCCATTAATTAATATCAGAATTCAATTGATAATTCAGAAGCACAAATGTTGAGTATCATTTGCCTTGAACACACACTAGGTTTTATACAAAGAATTTTTAACTTATTTTTTAACATTTTTAATTACTAGGTTTTTTTTTGCGTTTTTAATAATTTTGAACGCACTTTATCTGCAATGCCTGAGAGTTCACAGAAAGTTGCACCTTTGGGTGGCTCGGAACGCCATTTGGAGGCTTGGCAAGCAATTAACTGGTCAGACGATCAATTGCGTCGCATGTACACCGATTGGGGCAGCTACTTTGCTCGCAGGCAGAACCTCCGGTCGAGCACTCGATACTTTAATTCTTCGCTGAAAATTCAACCAATGACGCAAGTAATTCTAATCAAGTACACTAAGAACAATCCACAATATTTCCTGCGGTAAAAATAAACACATAAACATACATATGTTCAAAAATAAGTACGTATAACTCTTTCGTCTTTCCCTGTATGTATGTGTGTGCCATAGGGCACTGAATGTTTGGGTTCCGATATCAAACAAAGTATTGCTCTAAAGCAGTATGCAGAAAAAGTTCAACGCGAACGGTCGACATTTCAAAGAACGGAATATAATTCGACAAATTCAAATTCAAATTCTTATCAGCAAAATTGAAATGTTTCAAGTTCTCAGTTTGAGAATATTTTGCATTTACGTGGTACTTCAATGCTTGCAAAGTGGTAAACAAATTTAAAAACAAAAACAAAATATTCTTAAATGAAATAAGATTATTTTTGAAAATGATTTTAATACTTGCAGCCCACTCAGATGCACAGCAACAAAGTTCTTGTTTTGGAGGTCAATTCCAATGCGATAATGGGCAGTGTATTAGTTCTTATCAGAAGTGTAATAGCTTCAAGGATTGTTCCGATGGCAGCGATGAGACATTTTTGCAGTGTCATGATTTTAATTGCACGGAAACCCATTTAAGTTGCTCTTATGGGGGCTGTTATCATAGAAACAAGCAGTGTGATAAGATAGAGGATTGCTGGGATGGTACGGATGAGAACATGTTTGAATGTTCCGAAGATTACGACCTGTTTGATAAGAAAATCCGTGGCGACTGTCGGTAATATATAGATGCATATGATTAATAACAAATTCACAATTATTCCTTGGTACTTGTTATTTACGCAGCTATAAAGACTACGCAGAGTTTCAATGTCAACACTCGAAAGAATGCTTTCCATTCACCCAACTATGCGATGGCATTGAAAACTGTCGCGATAAGTCGGATGAATCTAATGAAATGTGTGTGGGAACCATATGTCCATCTGGCTCCTTTCGATGTGCTTACGGTGCCTGCATTGCTCAATCAGCAGCTTGCAATCACATCATTGATTGTCGCGATGAATCCGATGAAACGCCTGACATATGTAAGAAAATGAATAATATGAGCTCAAACGAGACATGGTATATTTGGAAAAACAAGCCCAAACCCGATTTTATACCTACTCGAACGCGTGCTACAACGTCGACTTCAAAACCTCCAACATCTCAGAAAAGCTGCAATGTGACTGGAACTGCGCTGCGTCTCAGGACTATGTTCAATGGCCTGCCTTTTTTGGGCGATGGCACCATTCCTCATCAAACCACTGTGCGGCTGAGCTGCAGTTATAAGTACCATCTGCAGGGCAGCGATAAGAATACCTGCGAGAATGGTGAATGGAAGGCACCTTTGTCCGAATGCGTTAAGAAATGCAGCCCCAGTGTGATCATAAATGATCCCAGTATCGAAGCAAATTGTAGTTACAACAATAACATTATCGACTGTGCCACAGACCCACTTGTTGTGGGCAGCAGAGTAA
The DNA here is from genome assembly GCA_035044465.1 of Scaptomyza tumidula. Lineage (NCBI taxonomy): Eukaryota > Metazoa > Arthropoda > Insecta > Diptera > Drosophilidae > Scaptomyza > Scaptomyza tumidula. The sequence continues at coordinate 3,836,554 of JAWNNW010000445.1, forward strand.
CCGTCAAGTGTGCTCAGGGTTATAAGTCGATTGATGCCCGATCCCAAAGCGAACGCATCTGCGGTACCAACGGAACTTTGGATAAGTTCCCGCAAAAAAGCAAGAAACTTAGGTGTATTCCCGATTGTGGAAAAACTTTTGAGACCGTTAAGGAGTTTCCCTGGCTGATAAGCGTGTTTCAGCGTATGGAATTAAACAAATATATATTCAGTTGTCTGGGCGCGATAATTGATCCATTTTATGTGGTTACTGCTCGCAACTGCTTTTTGGGCGTTGATCTTCCATTCCATACTAAATATATTGTAGTCATGGGCAACCAATCTCTCGACTTCAATCCAACACAGGAACACGGCTACGAGACCCGGACCATTGCCAAAATCGATGTCAATGAATTGTAAGTCGATAGTAACAGTATGATAAATATATATTTATAAAACAACTTACTTATTGTATAACTTATAGTAAACCGTTGGCACTACTGAAAATGGTTAATCCATTTATCCTCTCGGCAAAAGAGCGTCCGATTTGCTTGAGAGACTTTTACCAAACTACGAGAGGGAGAGAGGGAGAAGCCTTGGGCCAACCCATTCACGCAATGTACAAACAAACAAATCTATATTACCTTCAATATATTGCCGATAATGACTCTTTAATTAATATGAACCAGTTTAATACCAAAATTAAAGATGTAATAATACAAAATGCAGTTCAAAATTAAAATATGTAAACATTTGTCATTTAAAAAAAATATATATAACACAAAATGCCAAATACGTTCTGGTTTTTGTAAATGATCTTTTTAGTTATATCCGAAAAATCCTAAAAAATATAATAAGACGATACCCTGATCCCTATACGTACAGCCAGTGCTTGCATGTATATGTGGAATCTGGAGGCTCTAGCTCTTATAGTCTCTGAGATCGACGCGTTCATACATACAGACGGACAGACGGCCGGACAGACGGCCGGACAGACGGACATGGCTATACCGACTCGACTGTTGATGCTGATGAAGAATATATATACTTAATGGGGTCGGAGATGCTTCCTTCTGCCTGTTACATACATTTGCACAAAAATGTTATACCCTTTTTCCCATTTTTAATGGGATCAGCGTGTAAAAAAAAAAATATTATTGACTAGTAGTTGCGGTTAATCACAATATTTTTATGAGATGAAAATGCAGTTGGTTAAAAGTTGTAGCCTACAAATAAACTACGTGTCGTGTCAGAAAATTGAAAATTAATTAAATTAATCTTAATTTATCTTAGTTAATTTCGTCAATTATGTATCAAAACAAAGTTTAATATTTTTTTAAACCATATTCTTAAGCTTAATTATCAATTTAGGCCTGTCCCCTAACATTAAAAATTTATGAATATGCAAATAAACAAATAAACTTATCTTCATGAAACATGAAAAGACTTTAAATCATAGTTAGAAGAAACATACGCATAAGTTAAATACTTGACAAAATATTAAGACACAGAAATGGTATCTTATCAAAATATGCCTTCAGCCTGATCATAACAAATTGCTGTCCAGCAATTAATCGCATGAGACAAATCGTATTAAATCCGGTTCGCCATTAGCAAATAACAATCAATGGTGCTGGCCAATTTATTTGATTATTTTATTTATGGTCCTTCGCACACCGTTGCGGTGCTAAAAATCAACGCCAAATAATTTGCATAATTTGCAGATGTATCAGTGCACATTATGATCCAGTAAAAGACCAAAGACAAAGCACTGAAAGTGGCAAAATGAATGGTAAATAAATCAATAAGCCCTGAACGAACATAGAACATTTGAGTGATACTAATTTAGTTGTGCGCCCAATTTATATGCAAATGGGGGCATTCACTCTGCCCTGTAGAAATTTATAATTTTTTGAACTAGAAACAATACTTAAGCAGAAAAAACAAGAAAGAAGGCTCTAGTCGAGATATCCCGACTAGACGATACCCTGATCCCTATACTTAACGCGTACGGTCAGTGCTTGCAAGTATGTGTGTGTGTCTGCGCGCATACTGCATACTGCTTACACAACTTCAATGTCCTATATCTCCGGTGTTTATTATCCGATTTCAATAAAAATTTCACAGATTGTCATTATTTTGTTTTATAATTCAAATTGCATCTCAAAGTTTTCCAAATTCAAGATTTTGTTGTTATCGATCCCATGTGTATATCGGAAACGGGAAGAGTTATCGAAAATCGAAAACAAACTTGTACTGCCTAGGGATGGGGCGAGCTTAAGTTCCAAATCTGGAGTCTCTAGCTCTTAAAGTCTCTGAGATCGACGCGTTCATACATACGGACAGACGGACGGACGGACAGACGGACATGGCTATATCGACTCGTCTGTTGATGCTGATCAAGAATATATATACTTTATGGGGTCGGAATGCTTCCTTCTGCCTGTTACATACTTTTGCACTAAGCCATTATACCCTTTTTCCCATTTTTAATGGGATCAGGGTATAAAAACCTGTCTGAGTCGATGAAAATCAATTAAGGTGCTAAGAAACAGCAAGTTTACTTTTGAACCTATTGATAACAGGTAGCTTGTTAGAAGCTGTCGTATTTAATTTAAAATCAGCCACAGACTGCGACAGCTCCATTTATTAACTACTTCATATATAAAATACATTCAATACAGCAACAAAAAAAATGTATGTCTCTATCAACTTATCAGTGATACCAGCTGTAGATACATTGATACAACTATCAGATGCGACCGTGAACCGCAAGAGTTCACATTTAACAGCCGAAGCAGCGACGCATTCTTTTAAAAATAAAAAATAAAAGTTGACTCTGTCCCCTAATTGGTGAACAGTTCCATCATCAGCGCATACATTTAAAACAACAACAGCTGAAACCCGTTGCTAAACGTGGCTTAATCCGGTTATTAAACTCTTCACTTGTCTGAGTCTCATATGCGTAAATTCTCGCTCTTTAAATGTGCTTCACAATTTTTAGTTTTTGTTTTAGCTTTCAAGCCGGCGACCACATTGTATAAAAATGTGGCGCATGAGCAGCGCATCTTTTAGTCGACTTAAATTTTTCACCGAGTCAACATAAAAAATTAACAAATTATGACGCTTCGCATTGTAAGTGTTCGAGCATAATATGCATTCACAATGTGGAAATATCACTATAGTAAAGCAACCAAATGTAACAAGTGGTCTAAAATTAAACTGTGTTAAGGAAACTAGAAATTTTGAGATCAATAAAAATAAGAGTTATGTTAATGTGATAAGAGAAAAGTATCTTCCATTGTACATACACTAAAAAACACAGGAAAAGTGCATCCTCATTTTTGATTTATCTAAAATAGTTTGAAATTAATGTGCATGGCATCGAGCAGAGAGTGAGGCAGATAGGAATAAACTAAAATTTAGTGACGTCAATTCAACTCCCACTTAAAGCGCGTGATGTGCCCCCACTAAGCATAACAAGTTTTTTTTAATGGTACCCAAATATGAATCTGCAGTTAAATCTTTAAATAATGTGCCGAATATTTAAAACAAAAGTGTGCATAGTGTTTGCTTATAAATATTTAAGACTATGCAGACTATTCAGGAAACCTAAATGGGATTTTCAACTTAATTTTTGGATCTGCAAACCCCGTAAAAACGTAAAAACACATCATTATACTATTATATCCATAAATCGAATGATTATCTTAGTCAGCGATTAATTCGAATTACGATGACAATTTATAAGTAATACAATAATATTTTTGCGAATGATCTAAAAACAACAAAAATTCTTTAATAGTAATGCAAAAACCCGTTAGCTTTTGGATTCAAATTAGAAAACATTGAAATCTTAATTTTGCATTAATTTCAAACAAGTATTTATGAATTTAATAGAAACTTTATCTTATGTTTGACACTCCATTTAAATCTCGCATTTAACATTCTGTGAAAGGCAATAAGAATGTGAGCTGACCTTAAGATAACAGCCTAGACATTTTATGTACTGTTTATGTTCTTAGACGGGAATATTGCTAATAGCGTTGGATACAAAAATTATCATACAAAGCAAGGTTGCAGCTTCTCCCCTTCACGATATTATGGCTTTGGAGGTCACCTTCAAAATGCTTGCTGCCCACTCTTCAAGCTTAAAGTCGAATCTAGATTAAAAGCAAATGAGCTGCCATAAAAATCGAACCAAAAGCAGAGACGACTGCATAATTTTAGATTAAGGCAAAGATAATTATATTATGTAAACCAATAATAGACAAAAAAAAAAACCCAAACTAAACAAAACACGCACACACTTCCAAAGTCATCATTCATTTTTCGTATGCACAAAGACTAAAAGGCATTTCCCAACTATTTTACAGTTATTAATCGCAGCCGCCGCAATGATTTGCCTCTGTGCCGCCGATGTGGCGCACATAAATCAAGCGGCGCCTAAGGACGTATTGGTGCCATTCAATGATTTATTGCCGCCACCGTTGGAAGAGTCCAGCTCCACAACGGAGGAAGCAGCAGCAACAACGACGCCAGCGGCACAGCCAGCCAAAAAATCATTCTTTCAACAGCAGGCGAGAAGCAAAGAAACGAACATCCTTGCTGAGGAGCCCATCTCTAAACCGGAACTAGCTTTGGATTTGCTGCCACCATTCGAGGAGCCAGCTAGCAATGATGTGACAGTTAGCAGAAGTGAAAGTAGCAGCAGCACCGCAACCACCACCACTTCTACCACAAGCACAACGCAGCGTCCAACAGCAAGCACAGCTCGCAACGTGCCACATGTTGCACAACCGCAGCAATTGCACGCACGAACCAACAGTGTTGTTGTTAGTGAAACCTTCGCCTCGTCGCGCTTCTCCGCCGATCTCATTCGTCAATATGCAACATACTTCCAGTCCACGACGCCGCGTCCGCCACGTGGCCCGTTGCCCACACTGACGCCCTTTCCACGTTATGTTAAAAAGTAGAAAATTATATAAATTAGATAAGCCCAGAAAGCAACAATAAAATTAAATTAAATCATCACAAATTATTCCGAAAGAGAAATGAGTTGAACACTCTTATCTTTTTCTCTTAATTTTTATACACTTTTTTGCAAATGTATGTGTGCAAATGTATGTAACAGGCAGAAGGAAGCATCTCCAACCCTATAAAGTATAAATATTCATGATCAGCATCACCAGTCAAGTCGATATAGCCATGCCCGTCTGCCCGTCCGTCTGTCTGTCTGTCTGTCTGTCTGTATGAACGCGTCGATCTCAGAGACTATAAAAGCTAGAGTCTTGGATCTTAAGCTCGCCCAATCCCTAGGCAGTACAAGTTTGTTTTCGATTTTCGATAACTCTTCCCGTTTCCAATATTTCGGGATTTCTCGACTAGAGCGTTTTTACTGAATTTATTCAGAAAGGGAAATGCGCAAAAAATTAAACAAATATAAAACTAGTTACTGCATTGACTGCGGTTAACTTCAAGATGCAGCATATCAAATTTAATGCTAACAGACAGCTTTTTCGCATTATTTTTTGTATTCTTCAATAACTACTGTAACAGTTTTTAAATTTAAAAAAAAGTTATCATTGGGTATGATAACGCTTTGGAAACGAATAAACAATAGACAGTATTCAAAAATAATGTTTTTTAGTATTTAAAATAAAATTTAATATATTTAATAATTAACAATATAACAAACTATTTAACATATATGTCTAGGCATAACAACGAGCGACTAAACATAGATACGCTACCTGCCTTTATGGTATGAGCATTTGCGGAAAGCGGAATTTGACACATTCAGCGACGTTTAATTAATTGCCAGCATCAAATATTTTGGCGTCGCTGGTCGACATTGAAAACCTCTCTGGCTACAGGCTAAACATGCCGGTACACACAGATACATCTAATAGATAATAGAAACAGATATAGCTACAGCTACAGCTACAAATTTCTTGTAGTTGTTGCACATGTTGTTCCCCTTCACGGCCTCTGTACGAAGTGCTAATTAGTGCCCTCGCCATGGCATTTGTGTTGTTGCTATGACTGTTACTGTTGTTGATGATGTTGCTGACATTCGAGCTGCCACAAATATGTCGCATTTGCATCGCCTATGCAGGACCCAAAGCCAAATAGCAAATGCTTTAGCTCTAATCAAATCATTGCCAGACAGATAAGCCATATTTATGGTCAACGTTTGTCACTCGGATTGTTCATTGTTGTTGCTGCTGCTGTTCAGTTAACCGCGTTAATTACACAACTGATTGACGTTAATGCGTTGCTGCATTCAGTGCTACAGCTGATTTTAAATCATTATTGTATGACCTCAGGCAAGCGTAGCCTGCCGCTGCTTTCAAATTGGTAGCAAAAAGATTTTAAATGATTTATGACATTAACATAAATTTAATCTACCATAATATGCATTTCATTACTGCGTAATACGCAAGGCATTGCAATACGTATTACGTAAATTTCAAAGTCATCACTATTTTATTAATCGGTTTGATTTAAGCTACTGTCGACATTTAAAACTTTAATTTCCATGTACACAAAGCTATGCAAAAAATTGAGTGTGTATGAATTTTTTTGGAATACATGTTGTTCAATATTCGATCTAATTGCTTATCATATTTATTAAAACTTTTCGTTTCAGCAATTTTATTTGAAATGTCCGAAATTTGAAATTTGAATTTTGTCAGACAAATGCATTTATTTATTTATTTGATAAGCAAATATTCTGAAATTCAGCAAAAAGAAGTCATAACTCGGCAACTTTTTAAATGATTTTTTTCTATTTTTGTTTGATATTTATCATTGACAATTTTTTATTTTTATTTTTTGTGTGTATAACAATCTTATCATGAAATTGAAATATTAAAGCAAACAAGTAAGAGGGCTCTAGTCGAGAAAACCCGACTAGAAGATACCCTGATCCCTATACTTTATGCGTTCAGTCAGTGTATACAAAACTTCAATGTCCTACATCTCCGGTGTTTCTTAACTGATGTCAATAAAATTTTACAGATTTTCATTATTTTATTAAATAATTCAAATGTCATCTCAAAGTTTTTCAAATTCTAGATTTTGTTGTTATCGATCCCATGTGTATATCGTAAACGGGAAAAGTTATCGAAAATCGAAAACAAACTTGTACTGCCTAGGGATTGGTCGAGCTTAAGTTCCAAATTTCGAGTCTCTACTTCTCATAATCTCTGAGATCGACGCGTTCATACATACAGACGGACAGACGGCCGGACAGACGGACATGGCTATACCGACTCGAGTGTTGATGCTGATGAAGAATATATATACTTAATGGGGTCGGAGATGCTTCCTTCTGCCTGTTACATACATTTGCACAAAACCATTATACCCTTTTTCCCCATTTTTAATGGGATCGGTGTGTAAAAAGGGCTATTTCAACACACGCACGCATTTCGTATTGGATTTAATTTCAGATATGCAGACATGATATTTAGTTTTTCAAATTAAATGAAATTGTTGTATATGTCGAAATGCAGGCTAAGCATTTTATGAGCACTTTAAACAGTTGAATTTATTAAACGCCTGCAATTTCCCATGAAGCTCTTTAATCCGTTCATTAATTTAGCTTTATCCAAACAATGTCAAGCTGTGACAAAAATCATTTAATTCCGTTCTTATGTGATGTGAGTGATTATGAAACAGTCAATGTTGCTCCAACTTCATTCCTTTCTCCACTTCACAGCACGTACCCAGTTTTTCTAAATATGCTAAAACAGCAACTTTTAAATACGCTAAAAAACATTAAGTATCTACATTTATATGTTTTGGCAGAAAATCTTGGTACATACTTAAAATGTGGATATTAAATAAGTATTTAACAAAGTTTTCACTTTTATAGTCAGTCAGTCTTAGTTTTATTTAAATTTGTAGCTTTTTATTTATATTTAAGCATTTTAAGTTACTTGTATGCTATATAAGGTAAGTAACGTGTGCATTATCTCTTTTCGATTACCCAAACCAAGAGTATCCAAATAATGTGAGCTCATTATATGAGAAAAAAAAACTTTTACTTCTAATGCATGCAATGCCATTAGATGTGCCAGCGATGTCATTGCGAGTTCAAATCTGCCTTCATCTGTCTATAGATAAAGTATGTGTGTGTGTGTTGGGTGGAGTTTTAAAGCTGCATTAAAAATCGCTTTTAACAAATGGTGCCATAAGCTCTTAGGCAAACTTTTAATGTGCACACACACACACATACATAATCACGCACACGCATAGTTCGCTTAATGTTTGGGTGAGCAAGATTTATGTTGGCAAAATGGCGTATGAGTGTTTTTAGCTTTAACACGCAGGCTGTAGTGGGCAAGAGCGGCAGAAGAACACATGTGCCCAAGGCCAAAGTATTTATAAATGTATATTAAAAGTGTCTAGACATGGCCACATTAGAACAAACAACTCAAGCATTCTAAATAACATGAAAACAACTAAAGGACACGCATAAATTGAACGAAACAACAATACGTAAAAAAATAAAAATAACTAACGATTTTAAGAAATACTAAAAAATGTTTTTTTTATGTAAGCTTATTGAATAAGATGTTGTTTTGAAGGTCGTTCCTTTTTACTAACTTTACTTTTATACTCTGTTTTCTATAAATACACTCACAATCAGAAGTTTCTTCGAAAACCTTTTGAAAAGACAATCAAATAACAATATCCCAGATAACTGTTAAGTTAATAAGCTCGTTGTGGAAAGCGAAAACGATTTAACTGCATAATTTGCTGTCCTTGCTGAATAAAAGAGCCAATGAGTATTGCCACCGACAATTGCTTCAGATTGATATGCAGAAATATAAATACTGATTAAAGAGAGACATTGTCAAGCCGCTTAGCTTGCGACTTTTCATCGCTTTAAAATCCAATTTTCCGCAACTTTTTTCATTTTGGCATTTTACTTTTTGCTTTTTTTTCAGCCACGCCCATTTTTCATTTTGCCAGCGTATGCAAAAATAATTTTTAATATGCGCATGTTGGATGCCAGCAAGGACGCAGCAGTAAGAGCAGCAACTCCTACCGCTCAAACTCATGCTGTTCTTTCTGATGATAATGAAGATAGTTATGATAATGATAATGCTGATGAGCCTGAGAGCGGTTACTGTATGGCCACCCACATATCACTTTAATTACAGAGAAACAAAAGCAAACGGAACAACCTAGAAGTCTGTATGGCAAAATAAACATTTCGGCAATAAGATATCCTTGAATTGTGGATATCAACTAAGAAAATTTCTTAGAGTACTTAAATCAAAGAAATATATTAATATTTCCATGCTTTAATTTATATTAACGAATATGATTTGATGTGATTTATTTGTTCTATTATAAGGTTAATATGATATACACGCGAATGTAATGTATTGAATGTGTTGCAATAAGATACCACGATTCAATCACAACGAACAGGGTACAATGAGAAAAATAATAAAGATGAAAATTGTGTTGTGAAAATGGCAGCAGCGCGAGTGAAAAAGATGGGTATGGAGCATGAGGTTGAAGTATTGATTGTTTAATCAACGAAACGTCAATATTGTTTGCTGGCCATTAACTGACAGCCCTCATAGATGTTTTCCCGGATGTGGCTGGGCGTTAATGTCTCGCTTCAGTTACAATAACGAAAAATGGGCTTTAATCGCAAAATAATTGCATGTCATTACGAACACGATGACAAAAAATACACACACACCCACACACACCTACACATATATGGGTGTAAAAAGAACAAATACAATGTGCAAATATCGATATAATATCATTAAATTCCATCTCATATGATTTCATTTCGTTCATTTATGTTTTATGTGTGCCGAAGACAAATGACTGACAGTTGCGCTGTGACGCTGAAATTATGGAAATTGAAAAGCAAAACCTTGACTCATATATCAGACGGCAGGAGTGTGTGGTTTGGTTTTGTTTCTTTTAATTTTCCATCTCTTATTTTTTTTCACTTTTCTGGTAATTGAAAAGTGAAAGCCACAAGCCCATTGAATTATATTTTCTTTCACCGTAAGCGTCTTTCACCTGATGAATTTCAATTGCAATTGGCAAACTGTATTGCACAGCTGTTGGCCACTGATATTTTTGGAATTTAAGGTACATATTTAGCATTTCACTTTTGCATATTTAAGATATAAATAACTAGTATGAAAACTTTAATGAAATATTATGCATTAGAGTAAGTCATCGGTACTGATTGCTAGGCGACGAACAATTTCGTTAAATGACAAAATAGTTTGTCACACGATAACGGAAATTACCTTAGAGAACTAAGTTAAACGAGGGACTTGTAGATAAAAAAAAATACAATAACAGCAACATCAAGTTAGCAATTGAGTTGAGACAGCACAGCCGAATTGTTGGGCATTAAAATAAATAATTCATTTATTCAACGGTCGCCTCGTGTAAATTATCCAAAGTCTGTTCACTTTTGGGCTGCGAGGCGTTTGGCTTGTGGGCTGAAAGCGTCATAGAAATTATTAATAATTTATTTTAGCACATTTCAAGGATTCGACCCACCGGCCACACGTTTCAGCAATTTCCGGACAACAAAACCGGAAAAATACTCGAAAATGTAATAAATTTCCAAAGCATTGAATCTGAGCAACTGCTGAAAAATGTATATCCCCTGCCGTAGCTACACCCGCAGAGGCACCTGCGGCCAAGCGTTTCGAATCGCTGGGCGTGGGGTCACATGTACTACTAAATGCTCGACAAACTGTTTGCTGGGGCGAACCCAAAATCAATGACAAAAATTACACACGAACGGTTGACGATATTTTAGATTATGTTTTGCAGCCTTTAAGTTGTGTGGGTAAGAAATACAATTTTACCAAGGAAATGAATTTTAAGCAAGTAATTTCAAGATCATGAATACAAATTTTGTTTATTTTCCTTGCGTTTTATTGTACTAATTAACAAAACGAAAATAATCTTTAACATTTTTAATTGCAGTTTGTTTTAAAATTTTGTGTTAAGCTTTTTCAAGGTCATCCAAACAAGCAAAAGTATTTTTTTCCCATACAACTTCACCTGCTCATTAAGCGCCTTAGGCATGTTTTTAAAAATACCTACTTTTTAAACAGTGACCAACTTTGCGTTGGAAAAGTCGACAGAAACTGCAAAGCGCCTTAGTTTTTAGGCTACTTCATACTACTGCCGAAATGTATCCCACTAAGGAAAAATACAAAAGTATTTAACAAAATCAACAAAGCAACGGTCAGGGGCAACGGAACAGGGCTGGGTTTGCTTTTGCTTTTCCGCTTGCCCATTAAATATAGCATTGTGATAAAAGCAAATGAAATCTTTGTATAAATTATTTTACGCATCGCATGCGAACGGACAAAGAACAAAAATTATATGTTTTTACTAAAAGAAAAAAGTCTTCCTGGTTCGGCTGGGACAAATCAAAAGCCCCTCCGTTTTCAATGCCGCGTTTTGGAGGTCAACAAAATGAGCAAATTTCAATAGTAGGTCGCTTGGGGGAGAAATGTTATGGGACGCGTGCGACTGACAAGCTAAGCTGAAAAAGACCATTAACAAAGTAAACAGCTGCAAGAGCGCCGTCGAGTAACTGTAAATAGGGGCCGAGAATTCAGTCGATTCAGCAAGAAAAAAGGAAACAAGAATCAAAAAAGAAACAAACGAAAAATGTTCTTTTGTTTTGACACCTCATTGTTATATTGTGAGCGTGGCGCGGCATTTTGGCTGTCAGGCTATTTTTTTTTTTTTTTTTTTTAAATATTAAAGCCCACTTTCAAAGTCAAAAGTGCGTGAAGACGCACTTCAAGCAGCCAGTCCGAGGGGAGTGATGCACAAACCAAGGAAAGTCTTTATCAACTGAATAAAATATGCAAATTCACAGGGGATAAAACTTTCAAGTTTTACCTAAATGTATTTTTTGGTGATTAAAATTCGGATTTAACTTAAACCTAGTCTAAGTGATTAAAAGCTAAGCTTAGTTAAAACTTTCTTTTATACAATTTTGCAGTATCTCAATAAAATAAAATAAAAAGGTAAAAGCAACGAAAGTAGTTTTGTGCACGTTAAACTTTCTTCATCCGTGTACGTAACATACTTGTAGTACGTTACGTATACGCGTGGAAGTACACCATATGTGCTGATAAATAAAAGTGAAGCCATAATAGATTACTTAATGCAACCGCAGATTGTTTGGCTACAGCGATTCCCAGACCCCAAAACGGCACATATTGGTTATTGAAATTGTCTCGCAGGTGTCATTAACGTTGCTCGCAATTTTGCTGGGCCATGCTGGCTTTCTGAAGTCATTGGTAGCAGGTGCGACCATTTGTGGGCTGCTCATAAACGAATGCTGAAGGCCACTGGCCGTGGTCCATAGTCGGGGATTGGACGGTGAGTAACGCGTTTTTGCAATGTCATTAATTTCGATTTATGGTCATTAAGTTGAGGTGCTGCTTCTTCTGTTTAGTATGAAAATATTTAATGAGCTCTTTTAATTTATGCACAATTTATAACAGCGAGCACATTGCTTAAACCATTTCTAGCTGTCGATTTGTGTTTGCACTTTTAATAGTTAAATGCACCCCACACTATTGACTTATATATTATGCTTTAAGACGCACGTCATTTGCACCCACTGTATTGGGAGTGTTTGTGTGTGCAAAGTTTTGTTTTATTCGCACGAGCAAACAAAAAAAAAAAACATCCAAACAAAAAAGAGCATAAGAAAGAGTAGAGGAAAATTATGAAAGAGTCGCAACATATTTTCTTGCATACTTTTTTCTTTGCAGAAATAACAAACCATAAATAATGTCATACGCTCACAAATGGCAGCCAATGTTTGCGCTAACGTGCCACGCCCTCCAACATCTATTGCTTCTTGGTATTTTCGGTTGTTTTCTCCTTACGTTCAAGTCGCTTTCATTTCGGTTTTAGGCCAAAGTTTTTGAACTACTTGCACGTCGTTTCTTTTTGTGCGACGGTTTTTTTTCTGATATTTTTGGCAACCCTGCTGTTTTGTGTCTTTGCCCCGCACGCTGGCCAGTGCGCCTTCTGCTTATGGCTGCCACGCCTCCTTGCCGGCTTGTGCCAGTCAGCCAGTCAGCCAGCCAGCCACTGCTGCCTCCCGCTGATGTCGCTGCTTTATGTCGCCGTCGACGCGAGACTGAAACTTCAATGGGGCGAAAATGATAAATGGCCACGCTGCGTTTTCTGTTTGTGTATGTGATAGTGTGAGACTGTGTGTGCCTGTGTGTGTGTATGTGGTTATGTGAAAAAGCATAAGAAACGTCGCATAATGTGTGAAAATAAAAATGACCAAATATTTGTAAATAAACTTATTTCTTGCCTGCAGCACATTAGCGACACAACTTTGTTAGCCAGAAAAAAGTTGAAAAAATAAAGCAAAAAAAAAAAAACCTAAAAAGTATATAACTTAAAAGCCAAAATAAAAATGCTACCAAATTTGAAATATATATTTAGAGCACACAGCAATTCAGCCAATCCATTATCCAATAAAGTTTTAATACCATTTTAAACCATAAAACTAAAAGCCAGCTAATGCTAAGACTATTACAAACGTATTTTACTCGCTGCTGATAAGCGTTAAAAATTTGTATGCTTGTGTGCGTGTGTGTGTAGAAGAGAGAGTCGAAAATCCATCCAAGCATTTTCCTGTTATGTTTACACAATTCAACCGCAAAATCCTTCTGCTTGCCAAATATGCGCTGTGCGTGTGTGCCTGAGTGTGAATTTGCAGAGTTGCATTGTTTGCGGCTCCTATTTGTGTGAGTGTGTGTTATTTGTTTGTTTGTGTGTGTGTGTGTGTGCGTGTGTGTTCCTTGTTCCAAGCCTTAGCGATAATGATGTTTATTTAATGCATTCCAGGTGCAAGACGTTGTTTGCTATTTGACGTTCAATTCTAAGGATTTCCAGCCACATCTCCATCTGCTGCTGCTCTTGCTTCATCCTGCACATACCACATGGCCTGGCACGCTAATGCACCACGCAGCTTCACGCTTCATGCCGCATTGTGTGCTACGAGTGGCGCTCATTATGCCAAACATGGCGTCATTCCAGTTACAGCTGCTGCGACGTGCATGCGATAAGCGACAGCGTCGCTCAATGTCATCCGCTGCGTATACTTAATGTCTGGCCGGGTTTGAAAATGCAGCACACGTTTTAGTCTCGCTGCATTTATCGCACTGCCCATATGCCCCCTTCCTTTTGTTCGTTCATCTCGTAAATAATGAGCTTAATCACATTTAAATAAGAAACTTAATTTGTTATTTTAACATATGTATCATCAAAAAGCGTTGGCTTCTTATAAAAATGCATTACCAAGTTTGAAAAGAGATAATTTTTCAATATATATATATATATTTATAATTATGTATTTGTTTGATTTTTATTATATTAACAAACACTTTAAGCTTATTTTTGTGCTTATCTCTGGACGCATTCATTTTTGTAACTGTTTTTCATTCGAACCTTATCCCAGAGCCTGTTGCCAGCATTTCGGCCATTCAGCTATGGTATTGGGAAGAAACGTTTGCATACTTTGCATTTTTATTGCACAACATCCGGTAACAAGCACTTTTGCCAGTAAGCATTCAACTCTGATCCCTCAAGCACCCAACCAACAATCATACCTCCCTGTCCAAAAGCGAAAGCCACGACCCCAACCACAATATCAGGGACGGTTGCCCTGGTGGCTGCAATTACAAACAGTTGTTTAACTGCTTGACTTAAAATGCAGCCACAGTCGGCAGTTGCCGTAGCAAACCGAATCTGTTTCCCAACAAAATGAAAAAAAGACACTGTAGCTGCGACCGCTGCAACTGAATCTATAGCTGGTGAATCTGCAGTTGGCTGTTGCATCTGTAGCTGATACCAACGTTTGTGGCTTTCAGATTAAAGCGTGTACATCCGTGGCGACGGGGACAAGCCGGATGATGAAGCAGCGCACAATGGCGCGCATGCGTTCAATCTGTAGGACACAGGCCAAGCCAGGCCAAAACGCTCCTGCCCCATTCCCTGACTCCAGGCACGGTCAATGGCGTCCGGTGTCATTGCGCTTCCGTTTGAGCTGGCAATTTATACAGTTATTCGTTGTTGCGCGTACTCGTAATGGAAACTTGTCCGCATATTTACTTATGCGACTCGCACTTTTGTGTGTCCAGCCAGGATTGCGGGCCCAATGTTAAATTGATTTATAATTTTCCAGAGTCGCATTTTAACTTTTCCTGTTGCCAACACCGCGTCCTGTTTGCTTTTGCCATTTTAACCCAAGCACCAAGCACAAACTATATGAGCTTTTTTCGCGGCTTCTTGTCGATTCCCTTGCAGCTTGGGGTTCTTTTATGGGTTTTATTTCAAGCCAAATTGCGAAGAGTTGCAGCAAGTCGATTCTTTTATTGTGTGCGCTTTTTAATTAAAAGTCACGAGTTCAGCAATTGATACTGTAATCAATTTATGCATTCGCATTTTTGTTTACTGAGCTCGCCTCATTATTTTAATTTGCATTCAACGCATCAACGATCCACTTCAACTTTCGCTTAACAATAATTTTTAATTGAAGTGCCGCTCCACAGTCAGACTTCTCCAGCTACTCACAGCGATATGTTAATCAAGGAACTTCCCATGATAGCTTTGTGCTCTCAATCTGAACTACCCAAAACTTATTGCTCAATAGTCAATGCTCTTCATTCTTTACTCATTAAATTATTCAGTAGCTCTGATTTAATATTCACTACTCTATAAAAAAGCAGTCTCAGTATCACTTTATGACTTATATTTTTGCTAATAAACTGGTCGAATTGCCTGCATTAATCTCATGTTTAATTAATAAACTGATAAACAAATAATAAAACTGAAGCACTTTAACATCAATAACAGATATCATTTGGCTTAGCCCAAAATCATGAATATTTTTGCGTGTCATTAAAATAATCTAAGCGCTATGTAAATCACAGTTAAATATTAAAAGACGTAAATGCGAAAACAAGAAAGTACACGATGTTGTTTGGTCATTAAAGGAGCTTGTAGAACGCAATGAAAACTGTAAATAAAAAGTGCCATCAAAATATCAACGAGTCGCAGAAGGAGTCATAGCGTAATGTGCTTAAAGCACCCATTTACAGGGGACGTCACAAATAATCAAAATAATGCAAGCTAGCGAAGCGATCAGGGTAAGAGTGTTACGGTAAGAGGGGGTGCCAGGGGACAAGGAGCTAAGTAAATGACAATAATGACATAATAAAAAGCGCTCTTAAAATACACAACAAACATGATGGCAACAACGAGTGGCTGCGACAGTGGCAGCAGGACACTAACACACACAGCAGGACAATAAAACGAACGTTAATAATGATAAGATAAAAGCGAAAATAGCGCAAAGCGGGTCGACAAAATGTTAAAACAATAAGCAGCTAAATGTGCGAACCAGCAAGGATGTTCGTTGTTGCCACAACTTTGCTCAGGCATCAAATGGCATTGTAATTTTTTTGTTCCACTCTAAACAAGGTGTCTGTGTGGGTTATGTGTGTGTGTGTGTGTGAGTGTGTTTTTCGTTGTGTTCAGCATGTCAGCCAATGGCTTTGGCACTAATAAATTAATGATAATGCGAATAATTGCCAGGATAGAACTACAGCTAAGCTTAATGTGCCACAGTTACTTTTATTATGTGTTTAAGATACATTTCATTATTTGCATTGTCATCATGATTATTGAGAGTAAATAACAGTCATATGTAATATGTGCCAGAAATGATATTCAGTTTTAATTAATTTTTCTTATTTGCATTTAAAGAGAGAACCGCGAAAGCGATAAAAATAATAGCCGAATACCTGCGCCAAATCGAAAAGTTTGTATATTTGTCAAAGCTGCACACAAACTGAACACACAAACTGAACACACAAACAAATTTCCATAACACTCCAATGATTTTATTTCTGGTTGGATTGTTGCTTGTTTTAAGCTACGCAAAACTTTGTTTTGCTGTTGCTAAGGATTTAAAGTTTATGGGGCAGGTGTTTGTTTTGGATGAGGGCAACCAGCAAAAAAGGTAAGCGGACACCCTACCGCAAGAGCCACATAAGCGACTTACGTGCCTTCGTTTTGGCCAAATGTGGTTAAAGCTGACCTTTTGTAAATGATCCCGTATCTGCAAATAATTGCTTATGTATCAGTGTTTTTCGTATATATCTTTATATAATCTGTTTGTATATGCTCAAAGTATGCTATATTGTATTTTTAACATAATCTTTCGTATAATATTCTTCTCCTGAAATCTATTTCAGTAGTTAAACATTTGCATACACAAACGTAACTTTTTTCGAATGCATTCATAATGTATGTATGTATGTATATTGGTATGCGTATTTGTATCTGTATCACATGACCAGCCCATTTGCTGCTCAACTGAAACCGCACTATTCATTTGCCGGCTTTTCAGCATGGTAACCACAACAAAAAGCCTACATGCCTTATACAGATAAAAACACACACATTCACTTCGACACTAGGAACAGTATCACATAACTGGGCGGGGAAGGGGAAACCGATGTGGGGGCACCCACACACGTGCAAACAAACTGAGAATGTTTTCGGCAGAAATGCATCACACATATTAAAACTGTTTTTAAATTGATGCTGAAGAGCAAAACCCGATGTCAACATGTCACTTCAATTCAAAAGCAAATAAACGATAAACAAGCACGTTATGTTTGGTTTATTTTTGACTTTGTTTTATTCAAATGGAAAAGGAATCTCGAAATTGATTGACATACATAATTGATCTTAGTTAATCAGTATAAAGAAGTTAAGTTTGTAGGAATACATTATCTGCTTATAATTCTGCATTTGATTCTTAATGTTAAGCATTATAGTGGCTTAAAATAGTTATTTTATTGTTACATTAATTTCGCACGCATCATTTGCTCATCTCTTAATTGGCTTTAAGCCACGTTGCGGTCCTTCTCGCATATTTCATTTTATTATTAATAAATATATTTCAGTTGTTTGTTAAGAAAAGGGTATTAAATATAATTTATGGGCAATGGCATTTGCATACCATGTTTTCGTGGATTTATTTATGACTTTGGCGAGCTTGTTAATAATTTTTAACGTCATAAATTTATTAATTAACAAAAATCACACTCTGTTTATTTTGTAGTGTGCGCTGAGCTGAAGAGTAAAGCATTCAGTATGTCCGATTAAAATTGAGTAAAAGCTAAATGAAACATTATTAAACGTGTTGATGACGCTTTATACAAAAAAGTACACATTTTTTTTTTAATCATTTACTTACATATAAGCTTATAGCACAAAGGTTTCAGTACTCGGTCTTTTAAAAAGAAAATATTTTGTTACTTTTTGTAATTGTAATTGTAATTTAAAAATTAATCCATCATCATTTTTATTTATATGATACATTACAATTAGTGAAATAAATTGAGATATACACTTTTTTAACACTGCAAAAAATACATTACCCAGACTTATTGATATAATTAATAATTTAAACGTCGCACCACACGAACAGCTTATTAATTTTGTTAATAGGCTTGTATTATTTTCATCAAAAATTTTCTTTACAGCGCATTTTTGTGCGTTTAATCTCCTTTATTAATAACAGTTTATGTAAATTTAAATGTATGATTAACCTGAAATCAATAACACACCGAATTGTTTATACCTCACTCACATTAATCGCATTTGTTGTACTTAATTAATAATGACATGTGTGTGTGGTGGGTTGATATTGTTACTATTAATCTTACTTTATATAAATATGCCAATAAATCGTTGCATGAAATTTATTTATTATCAGTGTAAATAAGGAACAGAAGTTTTGTGGGCACTCTATAAAAGTTGTGCTACTTAACCAATTTTTTCTTATTTTCAGTTAATTTTCTTTTTCTTTTGTATCTTTTATTTGAAGTCTATTGAGGGAGCACAATTTGCATTAATTAGATTAGTTAACAAATTACTTCACGATCGCCAAAGAGAAAGCACTTGAGCTGACCTGAAAACATCTTAAATATTCAATGAGTAAAACTCTGATAACTCCAATTCTTTTCGCTGTGCCAGCATAGACGATGAAAAATGCAACAGAAATTAATTCACAAAAAAGCTTTTATTGACTGTTTTTATCAGAGTTTCTTTCACTGCGTCATTTCGTAGCTAATTTCTCAATGAATGTACTGACAGAGGAAACAAAATGACACGAAAACATTTGGCAAGGAGCATTGAAATTGGCAAAACCTACTCGGAAACAAAATGGAGTTATTTGGATCTCTTTCGTAAGTAAATTCAGTGAGTATCGTTTAAAAGCCACAATCTTACGCTCACCCAATGCGCCGCCTGTTAATAGTCGATTTCATTATTTTTGCAAGTGTTTGAAAACTTTTTAATTACACTTTGTTATTGTGTCTGAACTTTTTTTCAAAAGGGTGATATTTTTATTTTTGGGAGGGAATAGGCAAATACACTAGCGTACCTACATTTTGACAAAAGTCTATAATAACAAAATGCATTGTCCCTGTCATCAGCGATATCATCATCATCATCATCATCAGCTTTGTTGCCTCTCTCGAGCACATGGCACAAGTTTGTGCAACACTTAAACTTTAATTGTGCAAAGTTTTGACCATGTCGCCTGCTCTTCCCTTGTGACAAGTTTGTCTCTCTATTGTGTGTGTGTGTGTTTATGTGTGTGTGTGCGTGCTGATAGATGGCATTCTAAATTTTGTGAATGGGGTCAGTCTGTGTCTGGGGCACAAAATGTACAAAGGATAAGAGCGACACGCTCACACACTTAAACACACTCACAGGCACAGCAGCAACCTTTAAATACATTGCAATCCGGTACAGCAGAGCTACTGAAAACAGTGAGCATGTGTGTGTGTGTGTCTTAATGTGCTTATATGCGTAAGTTTGGGTGTGTGTGTGTGTGTATGTGCCACTTGCTGTATGCAGTCTGTTTGCCAAACGACTTAGCACACTCATTGGGTGCAAACCACAAATTCAATTTCCCCGATAAGATAAAAGTGAAGTGTACCACACACTTGCAATTCGAAAATGCAAAGCACAAAGGCTGTAACTGATGGCTTTTATTTGTATAGGAATATGGCTGAGCTACTTCTTTGACAGATGGAATTTATCACTAAAAAATGTAAAATTATTTCCGCAAGGGTTTTTTTTTAATCCAATAACAAAATTAAAGTTACCTGTGCGTTAAACTTACAAATTGAAATTAACTTTTATTCCAGCCAAAAACCAAACGATTTTGTTAATAATATTATTTTTATAGAGAAGTCCAAAACTTTGCATTTTACACTTTGTATTTAAGTGAATAAAAAGTCGAAAATATTTTAATGGCTCAAGCAATCATTTAAACACCCTGATATATATATATATATATAAATATATATATATATATATATATATTTATACAAAAATGTACACATACACAGACACCCACACTTGCAGCACATTACTTCATTTATTTAAACAGCTTTCCTTCCAACATTCCCTCTGTTCGTTGAGTGCATGTATGTAGCTGTTGTGTGTGTGAACATGTGTGTGGGACGCTTTGGGTTCCCAAGTGAGAAATATTGTTTTAGTTTATCATGACAGCACTTTTACAAGTTTTAACTGCTCATACATTAATTAAAAACTTAATAAAGCTAAAACGAAAAAAGCTGACATTTGCAGCTGTGCGAACTCTTGCTGTTCCACTTGAACATGAAGCGGATGAGCAATATATGCAGTCCAGCGCATTTACATTCGTGCGTGTGCATATCTCCGTGTGCGAAATTTTAAATTACCATTTGACTCTTATGGCACTTAACTCGCTTGCCATGTGCAGGATTTTTATTTGATTAGGGACAATGTCATGATATTTCAGTCATATTTACAAGCGCATTGTTAATTTTGTCGCGCAGTTGTTGACGCATTTTTTATGCGAAATGTAAACTCAGCAAAAACAACAGCAAAATCAATAGCAAAAACAGTGGCAACAATCAAATTGCTATTGCCTTAGCGTCAGAAGAGTACTGAGCTGAAAAGGTTGAGCAGACCAAAGCGGAAAATGAAAATTTAACTTTTTTGCATTTCAACAAATGCGTTTGAGCACGGAAAAAGGAAAGTGCTACAAAGCACTCCCCAAAAAGGAAGCAAACGCCGCACAAAATGCAAAGCACGAAGGAAAGAAATTAAAAAAATATTTATTTAAAAAGTTTTATATTGAAAGAAGCCAAAGGCAATGTTTTAATTACTAAATAATTTATTTTAATTTATGACTTGATTGCTTGCTACACATATATTTAATTAAAGCAAAACAACATTTTTACTCATTTGATTTAATATAGAAAGCTGTTAAACTTTTCTAACCACAAGTTTACGGTTTGTCGACCAAAGCCCAGAAAACATTTTCTTATTTTCAAACACAATGCATCTCTCGATTTCTCCTTCTGCATTCAAACCTTTCTAGTTCTCAATTCCAAGAATGGTTTTCATTTTATGTCTGATGAATTACTTTGCCAACAGTTGACAGGGAATATTGTTTAAGGGTGCCTTTTGAAAAGGGTTGCACACAAAAATGCTGCTGCTTAAGCAATAAAGATATGAAAATGTTTTCTTGACTTATTAAAAAAAAGCATAAAAGCTAGAATATAAAATACTATGCAAAGTTGTCTGTGTGTGTGTGTGTGTGTGCGTGTTATTGTTTTTAGATACGGACTCAAGATGACAACTTTGAGTTATGAGCTGTGCGGCGGTTTGAGTGCGTACCATATATTATTGAGGTCAATGCACTTTCTACTCACCCACAAGCCATAGCAAAAAATGGTTAAAATAGTAGTATCTGCTGAAGCAGATTTGATATGTGGCCTGAGCTCGAATGACAAATTTCTAATTTGTCTGTCAGCAGCGCTTGTTGGCAATAAGTTTTAGGACAGACTTGATGCGATTATGATCTAACCATATTTCTTAGTCCGATTCGTGCACATGACTTTTACATGTGACAAACTCATGCCGGAAAATCATTGTCGCTGTCCTTGTCTGCTTCCTTGGGACCAACGAACCGAGTGCCAGGCACATCCTGCATTTGCTTTCTAGTCCTGTGGTGTGCTGATGTGCGTGTCTGTGCATGTCAAGCGCCCAACTTCCGCACACACACACACACACACACTGTCTGTCTGTGCTGGTCTTAACCTGCATTCAACTTTTGCTGCACCCACATCCACACCAACATGCACACGCCCACATTTGGTTACATTTTTATTTAAAATTGGTCATTTCCGATCATTTTTGCAATTTTCATTTGTCGCTCGACTGCATCCCTTTCGATGCCCACTTCGTTAAGGAGCTAGGACATGTGCTTCATCATGCAAGTAGCTTGAAATGTTGTTTCCGCTTGACATTTCGGTATACTTTTATATTTACGTGTATAGATGCCACACAGAGTGTCTGTGTACCGCATACTCAAAACAAAAGCCATTTTCCAGCATTTGAATCTCCATTAGCATTTCTTTTAACGACGCTCCTCTCTTCAACTCCCATATGAAAGTTTCCCTTTATTTTTATCCGTCTGCCATTTCCACACATTTGCGCTGTTTAATTTGCATTTTTATCGATTTGAAAGTATAAAAAATACAGCTTAGCTTTGTCTTTGCCACACTCGCTCGCTCGTTATCCATAAAATACCCATAAAAATGTCAGCGCATAAGTAACCCAAAGAGCTTCAAGTTTCCTCTAAGCCGCACTTTTAAAGTGCAACAATCTTTTACGAGTGCGTATGTGGCATCAGACAATGTACATACAGGTTCCATTTCACTTGAGTAGCCTTGAATCATGTCTTAAAATACAATAAATTTTATTAAGAAAATAAATGCCCCTTGGCAGCATGTGTCGGTGCTGTTCTTTTATATTATGGAGAGGGAGTCTCTGTTAACCTTATCAGAGCATGCTTATTATAAAATACTTTGGAATTTACAATCCAATCCTTTCACGTCCCCTTTTTTTTTGGCTTAAGAACGTAAATATCAAAATCATAAGTATTTTAATTAGAATTACCGAATTAACAAGCTAAAATGCACATCCTTGCAAGTATCCAATTTAATTAAATTTCCTAAAAATATTTTTATTATTGAAATTGACATTCTGTTATCGCAATTTTGAACACTCATTGATAAATATTGACAAATTCATGTACAAAGCAAATAATTGCTTATGCCTGTATCTTATTTATGCAGCATGCCACAACACAAAAGAGTCAGGCGGCAATAACAAACAGACAAAGGCGACCAAGAGCATGAGGACAGACAAAATAGCCAAACAATAGCCGCAGCTATAACATACAACATGCATATTTTAATAGCAGCATATATGAATCTATAGAAATTGCAAGCAGAACAAACATAAAGTTTTTGATTTCAATTTAACATCGAACCAAACTATTGCAAGTCAACAGCATCATGCAGACATACATATATATATATATTTTTTTTTTAAAAATGTAAATAAGACAATTTGTTTTTGCTCAACATTGCGTATACGCATATGCGGCAGCAATGAAAAAGCCAATGCAAATATGCAGAGCTTAAGCAAAAGCAACTTGCATGGGCAAGCAGCAACAAAGGCTTATCCAAGTTAATAGCTCTAAACAAATAAACACAGTGAAATAAAAACCAAAGCCTAGATAATGCCAACCAATGTGCACTACATTTTGTTTGCATATGTTAGAAACAACTGTGCATTATGAGCATAGCTGTATTTCAATCTACAAATCTCTACGGTTGTGTATCAGTGTATCTGTGTTTGTTTGTCAGCGGCTTATGTAAAGCCACTTCCGGCTTAAATGCATTTAAAGCAATTAGCAATTGTATGCCAGCAAAACCATATCAACAATAACATGCAACATGCAACAAGCTTAAGACAATGCCAAACATATGTGCTACGAAAAACAACTACTGTTTTTTTGCAGACATTCCGCAGTTTTTACTGACTTCAAACAAAATCTATGTATTTGTTCATTTTGTTTTTTTTGTTGACTATAACTTGAACTCTGAAAAACCGAAATTGGGCAAACAATAATATTTTCAAGCAGCAAAATGTTAAACAAATATATACATATTCAGTATTTCTTTTGGTATATAGTAAACTGACTAGAAAAACATAACTGTCTTACCCAAAGAAACTGTAAAAGAAAAGAATGAAAGGAAACATTGGGCAAACAGCATCAATGTCGTTGCTTACATTTGTTGCACACACAATGATACTCTGTCGAAAATCTTGCAAGTTCAACACCCACAACAAAAGCCAACAACTAGCAAAAGACGAGGCAAAACGAAGGCAATTATAATAAGCTAGGCAAACCGGCAGGCAGCAGTAAAACGAACTTGTTCTAGCACTCAGATAGCACTTACCGAGCACACAAACACACTAAGGCTGTTGGACGTCGAGGTACATTGCTTGTATTTGTCCATGGCAACTTGGCAATACTTTTGTTTACTTTTGCACATTTCACCAGAAGCAGCAGCAACAGGAAACGCTTTTGATCCAAGAAACAATTTCTTCTTAAATTCACTACGATTTTAGTGATTTAGTTTTTTTTTTTTTACTGATTAACTATAATATGAATATATTTCTTATTATACTTTTAATTATAATTATTATAAAGCAAAGTTTTATTTAAAAACTGTAAATATTTTCTTAAGTAAAACCTCAAACCATCTGCCAATACTATTTATATAAATCCTCTTAAGTTTCGTGGCCCATTGCAGTAACAACTTCCAAAAAACTGCTTACAGTAAAACAGCAATAACATCCGTTTCAGCATACAATTTCTAAATTTTTAAATCGAAACGTTATGACAATGACTAAAGTAATTGAGTTTCCGTTTTTTAAACACACAAAAAAACAGATATTTGTTTTTGCACATTTAAGTAGCCACAAAAAAAAATGCATACAATTGTGCGTGTTCCAAGAAACATTATAAATTAAATAACACCAAACGTTTTTTTACAACCTAACAAAGTAAATTAAAGGTGTCTATATTTTTGTTGTTTATTTGTCAGCTACACATAGATCTGCATATGGAATTTGTTAAAGTAAAATGGTTTTCTGGAACGCAGTGTGGTTATTGCCAACAACTTTTTGGCATGTGCTGCTGGTGGAAATGCATGGGAACAAAGTACGGACTGGGCATCTACAGGCACACAATTATGTGGAAAAGTGCATGCCGAGACAGCCAGACAACAACTGGCAGCATGCACAATGCAAAAGGACAACCATTGTAATAACAATTACAAGAGTACAATCATAGCAAGAACAGAAATACAGATACAGTCAACCCTTGCACTTGTGTATCCTCTTATCCTTAAAGCTAGCCATTGCTACCAACAGAGTCCAAGCCCGCATCTCAGATCTTCACACTATTTTGGCTTAGAGTGTGCTGCTCTTGCATCGTTCGCTGCCAGTTTGTTGCTATTCAAGTTTAATTAACCTAAAAGTGCTTGCATTATTTAATTTTACTTGTGCCATTGTTGTTGATATTGCTGTTGCCGTTGAGCATTATTGTTGCCTTTCGTTGAGACGGACACTAATTTAGTTGAAAGCAAAATTTCATTAGCACTGAAAATATTGCGTGTGAAAATATTTATCTTAATTTCATTGTTTTTGTGCAGCGCTAACTTGTTGTGTCAGTGTCATTGTTCCTTTATGAACGATATACATATCAAGATATAACAACTTGTTAATCAATTTAAATCAAAGCACAGTATCTAAATTGTTAATCGCATTTAAGCTGTTCCTTTGTATAAATAATAATAAGATACTGCCAAAGCAAATCATTTTAAACTGCATCTAGTATTTAAATGAATTAATATTTATGATTTAAGCATTGCGACACAATATCATTGGGACTCTATAAAATATTATATTATACAAATACAGAATTATTCTCAACATTATTATATCTCAAGTATGCATCAAATTATATTCTGTCTCTTGTGCCCTTCTTTGCGTCTTTTCACAATAATTGGGTCCAATCAGGCAACGATGCAACAAAATGCATTGTCCTTTAACTTACAGTACAAGACAAATTGATACACTTGATAAAAGTTTGATTTCCCTTTTGGGGCGAACCATTGCACGTTCCATAGCACCATGGCCATGTTTAAGCAGTTGAAATGAATTTAAAGGAACGATTCCAGTTTACAATGTCTATATTTATGTATGTATCCGTAAATGTGTATGTATCTGTATCTGTATCTGTTCCTGTATCTGCAGCATGCAAATTATATTTTCGCGCTGGCGCTTAAGAAGGAAATGAAATCAGCAAGTTGCACTGTGAATTGGCATCAAGTCACAGAGCGTCCCCGACCATATTGCTTGAATGTACAAAATAGCGAAATAGCAACCATTTGGCATTCGTTGTGCACATACCACGCTTTTGTGTGGCAGCATTCCATATATGTATAAGTGTGCCCCCAACTATGCCACTTTCATGTTGCTTGGCTGCTCAATCATAAAAAATTTGATTTTCATGCGGCACTTGGCACTCTGCACTCAGCTCGGAACAAGTATGCATTGCGGGTAACGAGGGCGGTAAAGCCAAGAGATAGTAAAATACGAGAACGGAGGGTGAAAGTGGTAAAACGAAATTATATATACATGTGAGCATACGCACATTTTCATGACGAGAGCACAGTGCATGAATGGCATTGAGAGTTGTCAATTGGCAAGCTACTTGGCATCGTTCATTATTGGGGAAACGATGTCATAAAAGCCAACGCCAAAATACTTGGATATAAATCCTTTAAGGGATCACTGCATGGCAAGTAAAATAAAATTATATTATTCAAGCGTAAATATCAAACAAAAAACTGTTCGCTTAAAGATTTTGCATTCCGAACTCAATAAAGCTATTTCATACTTTTCAGGTTGGCTAAACCATGCTGGACTAAAAATCAATTTTATTAACCTTTTGTTTGTCAGCTATATATAAATGGTTTTACTCTTCGATATTTTACAAATCTTAGAAATATTTCTAAACGTTTGACATATTTCATTCTTCATCTTTAAGTAATTCTAAGCATTTTTCGGTTCATTGCTGTAAGTTTAAAAATAACTCTCACAAAGTATGTTGAATGATTAATGTCTGTTGAAATGCTTTTACGATTGTATTCTTCCACCTTTTACTTATGTGTATGGTTGAAGCAATACAAAAATTAATAAATATTTTATGCTGCAATGAACATTGGACATAACGACCTCAAAGAGGAATGAAGAGAAGAGGCTTTTGGCTCTGCCTTAATCACAGATACGAATATCTGCTTGTGGCGCGGATGCTTTTTCTGCAGCAACAGTCACATTAGCAATAAACAGAAATGGCTATAAAGCTGCGCACACTCACATACAGGCTAAGCCCACATAAACACACACAGATATCACATTCAGCTGCATGCAATCTAGAAACGATTCTAAACAAAAGAAATCCGCTTTCATAATTTCCCTATGGAATGCACATTCATTTTATTGCCACTAAGCGACCGACGTTGAAATAACAATGCAAACAGACTCAGCACACGCACATGATCACACAGACACACACACACACACACACACATACACATTGAAACAGTTACTTATACAAAGGTCCATGTCGACTCTCAGCTCAATTACAATTGCAATTGTTTGCCTGAATGCGTTTTGGTTTCGCGCTGTTCGCCGCACGGCCGCATCCGCAAATGCTGAAGCCAGTTAAAATAAAAAATATGATGTTCGCCATGGCTTATCCACTCTTTCCATCCTTCCCCCTCAACTCCTCTTGCTGCTTTGAGTTTTTAGGTAGTTTCACTCATTTCGCCTCCAGCTTCATAAGTGCAATTGCTCTTCTATAGCCGTTTTGCGATGCTTTTGCTTTTCTTTATCAATGCGAACAAGGCTGAAAGCTGCACGCAGTTGCATTGACAGCTTCATTGTCTTGATAGTGTGTTATTGTTTGTGCTGTTGTCGATTAGATTCTGATCCCATGACAAAATCATTAAATAAAGCAGAATCTGGTTTGTGTTCCGTCATTTCCGTATAGCTGGTGTGTATGTTGCTGTATTTGGCAAACGTTCAAGGCAATTCGACAAAACTGACTTTGAGGTGGATAATTAGCTACAAAATTATGAGGGACTGATGTTTGAATCAAAATACATACTTAATATTGAGGTTATAATTTATGGATACCCTTTAGACTCAGTTTTCTATAAATAATTTCTAAATATTGCACTGACATATCTTATGATTTATGTGCATTTAAACTAAATATCTGTAACACAAACACACATGCATGCATATAAAAATATTGCGCATACGTCGAGTTGTCAATCAAATCTGTTATTTTATTGACACTGGACCGTAATTTATGCAAATGCAAAAATGTTACAAATTTCACGACGTCTGTGCGACTGTCATAGATACAACACATACAAATGCACGGCTAAACAAACTTAGGGCCACAAATAAATCAATTGTCTGCGTATGCGTTATGCAAAAGCTGATTAGGGACAGCAATGAGCAATCAAAATGTGCACAAGACCATTGATATATTGTGTTGGCTTAGATTTCTTCATTAGTCGCTGTCGATAGTTGGCCGCAGACAAGCGACCAAATGCAGGAAACAGTTGCACAGTTTCAGTTACTTATAGACTGCACATACAGATTGCTTGTGCGTAGTAAGTGTGTTAGCTCAGTTATTAATAATCAGCGTGCGCTTTTATCCCACTTGAACCAAGTCATTTTTAGACTCACTTGTATGTGATTTCACATAGTACAAACTATGTATATATATAGAGGCAGCTCGTTGGGCGTTTTTAATTTTCCACAACGCTGCGCAAAGAAATAGTTTTGGTTTTTTTCTTGCATCTTTTCTTGTTTTCTTTCGTTTTGGATCTACCGCTGGGTAACCAGTTAAGTTTCTGCCATTTTCTATAGTTGCTGTCGTTGATGTTTTTTTTTTGTATTTGTTGTTGTCGTTGTTATTGCAATTGTTGTAGTCACTCAAGTGTCTCCCCTGGGAGTCATAAGTTTTTTGGGGGCAGCGCTGCGCGTTTATGAAGCTTTTGATGTTTGCGCAACCAAAATGAAAAAAATCCCAAAAAAAAACACCAAAACAACAAAAACCTTAAGTTAAAATCTGTGCATAGTGTTGTTCTTTACTGTTGCCACTGTCGTTGTTGTTGTTTTTGCTGTTCTTGTTGTGCTCATCGAAGCGGCAATTTAATATTAACTGGATCGCTGATGCATTCAATTTGGTTTCGTTCTTCGCTTCATTTCTTTTCTGCCCATTAATAAGTATTAAACTTTATCCTGTCTCCTCTCTGCATGTATTAACATGTAAATTTTGCACAATCTACTTTGGTTCATTTTGTGGTTTTCTTATGCCTATGTGGTTACACAAAACTCTTTGTTGTCTATGATTAAACTTCAAATTATTTAATTTGGTTAAGTACAAGACCGAAAATTCCCGCTTGCTTGAGTAACCTTTATCTATTGCATGTATATTTCTGCCTGATCGCCATTTGTTGAGTTTGTGGCAGCCCAGACATGCCCGGCTGATAATGGTATTCAATTCAACATGTAATCAATGAGAAATGCAATTGTTGAGCATTTACCATTATAATTGTTGCTCCATGTGCATAGTTCAAACAAATTTATTGAATTTATATGCACATGTTTGCCATTTTGGCTTGGCTAGAAACATACATACATATACGTTTGTTTGTGTATTCGTGAACAAACGTGCACAAACTGAAAGTCACCCAAATGGTTTGTGATATGGAATGATTGTGGCTTATACAAAACTTGCCTTTTATAGAAACTCTTAAGGTCAGCTTGATTTTGACAACATTCGAGAAATAATAAAAATTTAATAAAGCACAACAACAGAATAAAATTTGCAATGGTCTAACCATAAACAAACCCAGCTGCATTTCTCTTGTGACAAGCAGACTGAGCATGTGGCTGACAGGTTCTGGCATTGTCTGCATCTTGTCTAGCCACAAAGTAGTCATAATTGTTGTGGTGGCTGAATTTTTTTTTTGTTAAACAAAATGTTTTGTTTGACTTAATGTACAGATGTCAGAAAAAGCGAAAGAAACAGCGGCAGCTTTGAACGTACAATGTTTCATAAAGTCTTAACAGAGGTTAAGCAACTTTGATAAAATGAAAACGTTTAGAGCTTGCTGTGTTGTGTGGTTTAATTGCTTTAAAATGTCTTTATTATTGTACAATTTTGTTAAAATTTATTTAACTTCAATTTATTAGTTTCAGACTATGTTAAAATTCTAATTACGAACAAGTAATTTGAAAACAACATAACATAATTAAGCTATTTCATGCATTTGTTGACAGTTCTAAATATTTGCTTTAGGCCTTTCAACTAACTGGCTTTCATCCTGTACCCAAAGCAATCCCATTCTTTCATTTATTCCACCCCACCTCTGGCCGTAACAACTGTCAGCATTTCGGCACAAACAATTAAAGTACTTAGGCTCGTCAGGAGCCGCATGGAGCCCTGTAAATATTCAAAGAACAACTTGTCACTGACACACAGCCCCAACCGAACCACACACCCTCTCTAGGCCTCTGCCATCGTTGTGCCCCGCCCCTATAGAACTTCAGCCACACTGTTTGTTTGCGGTGCACATGTGTTTTATGTGAGACTGACTGTCTGCTTGTCACTTACTTTTGATTTCCTTCCCGTCTCGTCGCGACTTTTCGGCCTCTGTGTTGTTGGCTTAAATACCCTGTAAGTACAATTGGTTAAAGTGGGTATAATAGTTGTGAATGTATAGGCAAGAAGAGAAATACAATATTTACTTAAGTTGATAGGCTTGAAACAATGAGATGCTGGGTAACTATAAGTCGCACTCTTTACCATCGATTATTCTTATATTTTTTTCAGCTCTCATGTTTCGCAGCTTGTGTTTTCCCTTGCCAAAATTGTCTAGCTTTGATTTATGCCATACACATGCATTGCATACTTTTTTGGGCCACAACTGCCTGACGCTCTTCTTCTTGTTTATTGTTGATTATTTTTTTTTCTTTTGGTCTCTTCCATTCACTTTTTTGTGTAATCTTTTTTTTCGTTGTGTGTTAGAAATTAGATTTGCTTTTGCCTTGTGCGCATTGAGACTGAAACAACAACAACAGAAACAGCCAGTAGCATATTCGTTGACGACTGGGAATTAAAAACGTGTTTCATAAGGCTCACACACACACACTTACACACGTGAGAAAGACAGAAAGATTATGCAAATTGCGTTTTCTTGAGCATAACAGTTGAGTGATTTAACCAAAGAACAGTTGGCTTTAAAGTTGCCAACTTTTGGCCATTTATTTAATAGCCGACAATAATTACTTGTATTTTTGGCAATTTGAAAGCTCTTCTACTTTGCTAAAGAACTGTGAAGAATAAAAGCAATTAATTAAATGATTTGCTAAGCAATTTGATATTTATGTTTCTTCACACACAGCTGGCGTCCAAACATAAACAACAATTGTCCTTAAAATATGATTTTCTTTTCTTGTTACATACTACGAACATAAAGAAAACTGTTTGTTTCGGCATATGCAAACCTAAATACTTGCAAATAGCAATAAAGAAAAACAAAAGTGCACAAAGGAATGCTCCGATGTACAAAAAGAAAGAATCTATCGGTGAAAACAATGCTAAAAAGAATAGCAAAACAGCACATTCAGATAACAATTAAATTACAACAGCAGACAGCATCAACAGAAACAAAATCAGAACAAGTGTTAACTGCAGCAAATGTGCAATAACTTTGTGAAAATAACGAGGCATTGTTTTAGAGCTTCCAGTAAAGCGATTTTGGAAAATGGAGCACGTCTTCAATGCAATCGGCCCCAAAGCCCCCACCTACGAACACTCGCATATTACGAACACGCAAGGGTGGCAACGTGCTTAAATGGTGATATGGTGAATGGTTTGCTGGAGTATAAGAGGAGGACTTTATGTGTGTGTGTGTGTGTGGGTGGGTGTGTGGTAGGGGTTCAAGCGTTTCGAGCAATTAGCGTGTGCCACAATCTCGGCAAAAGGCTAAAAGGAAGCTGCAAATGCCAGCACAGATGCACACGCACAACTACACATACAATTCGAGCGAATGAATTGCCAAGCTGCGATTGCGTGTGTGTGGGTCTGTGTGTTAGTGTTTATGTGCATGCTGTGTTTGTGTGTGTGAATGTGCGAGATTCTTAATGAATGTTTCTCTTTTTGGCTATGTTTCTCTGCATACATATTTGCCTGCGTCTATCTGTATTCAAAGAGCTGATTGATATTTGTGAAAGATACTTGAAACATCGAAAAAATCAACGATTTTTAAAATACACAAACCAATATCACAGAACACACCTATTTGTTTGTACGTATGCCAACCTTTAAATATTTGAAAGTTTGTTGTTGCCTAATTTCGAGTAAAGTAGATGAAAGAGTTGAAAAATATAAATCCTTGAATTTTATATCTTTCCCTAATTAGTTAATCTGCCATGCCATGATCAATTTCCATAAAACTGTCCCCAGGCAATTTTTACATGCCACGTCCCTGATTTAAGTTAACGAAACTCAGATACAGACGCCCTCATTTTAATGCCCTGCTCAAAGCCACAGTTGGTTGAAGCTGTTTCATGAATTGCAGAAGTCAGCATACTCACACTATACAGACACACACACACACACACACACACACACACAGACAGACATGTGGCATTAACTTTTTCGTTATATTAATTGCCAACATTTGAACTTTTATTCAATTTACGAGCTACAGCAGCAACGGCAAAGCCAATTGCCACAGCCTCGCCAGCAAAAAGACCAACTAGCATTGGCTTGTCAAGGGGTTGGGGAAGTGGGATATTTCTCGAGGGTGGTTGCATTTACAAGGATTGCAGTGGCAGACATTTGCTTTGTCTTCGAGTCAAGACTTGACGCTCGAGTCGCACTCCAAGCATTCTGTATGCATTTGTATGTATGGGAGAGTGTGTTTGTGCATATAAAACAAAGCCGCGCAGCCGAGCAACCAACATGGCGTATTAGCAATATGCCCAACTGAGGTCTACGGCCAGCTATAAATACATGTCAAGTTGTGTCCCCCCAAGCCCCCTTTGCCATCTGAATCGTATATGTGCTTGAAAATTTATGTGGATACTCCGGGTTGAGCGGGTTATTTAAGACTCATGATTTTAATTTTTAGCTACGCGAAAGGTTAATTGCCATTAAACTTAAAATGTTTTATGTGGGATGTTCTATATGTCTTATGCATAACTAGTTCTTATGTGCGTAGCGGGAATTGTCCAAGATTTTATGTGCATTTAGGGTGCCATAAAGCTTAACTTGGCTACAAGAACATCGAAGCTGACACAACTTCAACTTCTGCAAACAACATCAAACATTAACTTAAACAGTTTGTTAAGAAAACTTTCACGTTTTCTTGTTTGTAGTAACGACACAAATAAATTTGTTTAATAAAAAGCATAAAAGGTTAAATACGAATAAAATGTTATTTTCTTTTTGGTGACCCTCAACTTAATTTCACCAAATCTGCGCCAACTGAGTGTTTAATTAAAATGTAAAAAACTGCTGTGCACAGTGAAAAATTATGGCTAGGAGGTGTGAGAGTGCAGGCCAAGGACAGCAATATAAGGAAATTAATACTTGACATAATAAAATGGCCGAGTACAAGCGAACAATTGTGCAGACCAGTTGGTTTGAAAAGTTTTTAGCGTATTTTTAAGTTTAATTGATACAATTTTAAATATTCGTTACACATGGAACTATTTTAGTGTTTATCATATTTACGAACATGTTTTCAAATTGCTAACTTTAACAAGTAAGAAGGCTCTAGTCGAGTAATCCCGACTAGACGATACCCTGATCCCTATACTTAACGCGTACAGTCAGTGCTTGCAAGTATGTATGTGTGTATGTACGCGCATACTGCATACACAATTTCAATGTCCCATATCTCCGGTGTTTCTTAACCCATTTCAATAAAAACTTTACAGATTATCATTGTTTTATTTAATATATCAAACGCCGTCTCAAAGTTTTCCAAGTTCAAGATTTTTTTGTTATCGGTTCCATGTGTATATCGGAAACGGGAAGAGTTATCGAAAATTGAAAACAAACTTGTACTGCCTAGGGATTAGGCTAGCTTAAGTTTCAATTCTGGAGTCTCTAGCTCTTGCAGTCTCTGAGATCGACGCGTTCATACATACGGACGGACAGACGGATATGGCTATTTCGACTCGACTATTGATGCTGATCATCAATATATATACTTTATAGGGTCGCAGATGCTTCCTTCTTCCTGTTACATACTTTTGCACAAAACCATTATACCCTTTTTACCCATTTTTAATGAAATCAGGGTATAAAAACAAACTGTGGTTAGTGACTTTTTTATTTAATTATGTATTTCGATACTTTAAGTAATCCATTAATTAATATCAGAATTCAATTGATAATTCAGAAGCACAAATATTGAGTATCATTTGCCTTGAACACACACTAGGTTTTATACAAAAAAATTTTAACTTATTTTTAACATTTTTAATTACTAGGTTTTTTACCGTTTTTAACAATTTTTAACGCACTTTATCTGCAATGCCTGAGAGTTCACAGAAAGTTGCACCTTTGGGTGGCTCGGAACGCCATTTGGAGGCTTGGCAAGCAATTAACTGGTCAGACGATCAA
The DNA here is from genome assembly GCA_035044465.1 of Scaptomyza tumidula. Taxonomy (NCBI): domain Eukaryota; kingdom Metazoa; phylum Arthropoda; class Insecta; order Diptera; family Drosophilidae; genus Scaptomyza; species Scaptomyza tumidula. Next base: position 3,871,321 of record JAWNNW010000445.1, read on the forward strand.
TTGCGTCGCATGTACACCGATTGGGGCAGCTACTTTGCTCGCAGGCAGGACCTCCGGTCGAGCACTCGATACTTTAATTCTTCGCTGAAAATTCAACCAATGACGCAAGTAATTCTAATCAAGTACACTAAGAACAATCCACAATATTTCCTGCGGTAAAAATAAACACATAAACATACATATGTTCAAAAATAAGTACGTATAACTCTTTCGTCTTTCCCTGTATGTATGAATGTGTGTGTGCCATAGGGCACTGAATGTTTGGGTTCTGTTATCAAACAAAGTATTGCTCTAAAGCAGTATGCAGAAAAAGTTCAACGCGAACGGTCGACATTTCAAAGCACGGAATATAATTCGACAAATTAAAATTCAAATTCTTATCAGCAAAATTGAAATGTTTCAAGTTCTCAGTTTGAGAATATTTTGCATTTACGTGGTACTTCAATGCTTGCAAAGTGGTAAACAAATTTAAAAACAAAAACAAAATATTCTTAAATGAAATAAGATTATTTTTGAAAATGATTTTAATACTTGCAGCCCACTCAGATGCACAGCAACAAAGTTCTTGTTTTGGAGGTCAATTCCAATGCGATAATGGGCAGTGTATTAGTTCTTATCAGAAGTGTAATAGCTTCAAGGATTGTTCCGATGGCAGCGATGAGACATTTTTGCAGTGTCATGATTTTAATTGCACGGAAACCCATTTAAGTTGCTCTTAGGGGGGCTGTTATCATAAAAACAAGAAGTGTGATATGATAGAGGATTGCTGGGATGGTACGGATGAGAACATGTTTGAATGTTCCGTAGATTACGACCTGTTTAATAAGAAAATCCATGGCGACTGTCGGTAATATATAGATGCACATTATTATTAACAAATTCACAATTATTCCTTGGTTATTGTTATTTACGCAGCTATCAAAACTACGCAGAATTTCAATGTCAACACTCGAAAGAATGCGTACTATTCAGCCAGATATGTGATGGCATTGAAAACTGTCGCGACAAGTCGGATGAATCTAATGAAATTTGTGTGGGAACCATATGTCCACCTGGCTCCTTTCGATGTGCTTACGGTGCCTGCATTGCTCGATCAGCAGCTTGCAATCACATCATTGATTGTCGCGATGAATCCGATGAAATGCCTGGCATATGTAAGAAAATGCATAATATGAGCTCAAACGAGACATGGCATACTTGGAAAAACAAGCCCAAATCCGATTTTTTACTTACTCCAACGCCTGCTTCAACGTCGACTTCAAAACCTCCAACATCTCAGAAAAGCTGCAATGTGACTGGAACTGCGCTGCGTCTCAGGACTATGTTCAATGGCCTGCCTTTTTTGGGCGATAACACCATTCCTCATCAAACCACTGTGCGGCTGAGCTGCAGTTATAAGTACCATCTGCAGGGCAGCGATAAGAATACCTGCGAGAATGGTGAATGGAAGGCACCTTGGTCCGAATGCGTTAAGAAATGCAGCCCCATGGTGATCATAAATGATCCCAGTATCGAAGCCGATTGTAGTTACAACAATAACATCATCGACTGTGCCACAGACCCAATTGTTGTGGGCAGCAGAGTAACCGTCAAGTGTGCTCAGGGTTATAAGTCGATTGATGCCCGATCCCAAAGCGAACGCATCTGCGGTACCAACGGAACTTTGGATAAGTTCCCGCAAAAAAGCAAGAAACTTAGGTGTATTCCCGATTGTGGAAAAACTTTTGAGACTGTTAAGGAGTTTCCCTGGCTGATAAGCGTGTTTCTGCGTGAGAAATTTAACAAATATATATTCAGTTGTCTGGGCGCGATAATTGATCCATTTTATGTGGTTACTGCTCGCAACTGCTTTTTGGGCGTTGATCTTCCATTCCATACTAAATATATTGTAGTCATGGGCAACCAATCTCTCGGCTTCAATCCAACACAGGAACACGGCTACGAGACCCGGACCATTGCCAAAATCGATGTGAATGAATTGTAAGTCGATAGTAACAGTATGATAGATATATATTTATAAAACAACTTACTTATTGTATAACTTACAGTGAACCGTTGGCACTGCTGAAAATGGTTAATCCATTTATTCTCTCGGCAAAAGAGCGTCCGATTTGCTTGAGAGACTTTAACCAAACTACGAGAGGGAGAGAGGGAGAAGCCTTGGGCCAACCCATTCACGCAATGTACAAACAAACAAATCTATATTACCTTCAATATATTGCCGATAATGACTCTTTAATTAATATGAAACAGTTTAATACCAAAATTAAAGATGTAATAATACAAAATGCAGTTCAAAATTAAAATCTGTAAACATTTATGCCATTTAAAAAAAATATATATAACACAAAATGCCAAATACGTTCTGGTTTTTGTAAATGATCTTTTTAGTTATATCCGAAAAATCGTAAAGAATATAATAAAAGCTCAAGAAATAATATAAAAAACAAGTAAGAAGGCTCTAGTCGAGATATCCCGACTAGACGATACCCTGATCCCTATACTTTACGCGTACAGTCAGTGCTTGCAAGTGTGTGTGTGTCTGTGTACGCGCATACAGCATAGTGCATACACAACTTCAATGTCCCATATCTCCGGTGTTTATTATCCGATTTCAATAAAAATTTCACAGATTATCATTATTTTATAATGATAATTTTATAATTCAAATTGCATCTCAAAGTTTTCCAAATTCAAGATTTTGTTGTTATCGATCCCATGTGTATATCGGAAACGGGAAGAGTTATCGAAAATCGAAAACAAACTTGTACTGCCTAGGGATTAGGCGAGCTTAAGTTCCAAATCTGGAGTCTCTAGCTCTTATAGTCTCTGAGATCGACGCGTTCATACATACGGACGGACAGACGGACAGACGGACGGACAGACGGACATGGCTATATCGACTCGACTGTTGATGCTGATCAAGAATATATATACTTTATAGGGTCGGAGATGCTTCCTTCTGCCTGTTACATACATTTGCACAACTTCATTATACCCTTTTTTCCCATTTTTAATGGGATCAGGGTATAAAAAACTGTGGTTAGTGACTATTTTATTTAACTATGTATTTCTATACTTTATGTAATCCATTAATTAATATCAGAATTCAATTGATAATTCAGAAGCACAAATGTTGAGTATCATTTGCCTTGAACACACACTAGGTTTTATACAAAGAATTTTTAACTTATTTATTAACATTTTTAATTACTAGGTTTTTTTACCGTTTTTAACAATTTTTAACGCACCTTATATGCCTGAGAGTTCACAGAAAGTTGCACCTTTGGATGGCTCGCGACGCCATTTGGAGGCTTGGCAAGTAATTAACTGGTCGGACGATCAATTGCGTATATCCAAAAAATCCTAAAAAATATTGTATGCGAATACTGCATACTGCATACACAACTTCAATGTCCCTTATCTCCGGTGTTTATTATCCGATTTCAATTAAAATTTCACAGATTGTCATTATTTTGTTTTATAATTCAAATGACGTCTCAAAGTTTTCCAAGTTCAAGATTTTGAGATTTTGTTGTTATCGATCCCATGTGTATATCGGAAACGGGAAGAGTTATCGAAAATCGAAAACAAACTTGTACTGCCTAGGGATTAGGCGAGCTTAAGTTCAAAATCTGGAGTCTCTAGCTCTTATAGTCTCTGAGATCGACGCGTTCATACATACACACAGACGGACAGACAGACAGACAGACAGACAGACAGACAGACAGACAGACAGACATGCTTCCTTCTGCCTGTTACATACATTTGCACAAATTCATTATACCCTTTTTTCCCATTTTTAATGGGATCAGGGTATAAAAACTAGCTTAGCAATGAATGTTTATTAAAAGAACAATTTTGTCTTCAGATAACCAGGTCAACCAGACTAGTAACCAGCTCATTGACCAGTTACCTCAACGAATAATATGTGTGAAAAGCTAAAACTATTTTCGGCTTTAGACTTTTTAATTCATTTCAATTTTCAATTGTTCACAAATATTTTTGTGGATTTAGAAGTGTGACAAACTTTAGGTTGATAATCACAAATTGAACACAATATGCGAATAATTAAACTTTATACGGTCCAACAACGCGGACAGATGATCATCAATGCACTTTCACGGCCTTCTGAATACATTTAGCATTGATAATTGAATTCAATTCACAGCTCTGTGCACTGAAATAAATAGAAATATTCGATACTAAACACGATTCTAAATTGATACATTAAAGGGGAATATGGCATTGTAAGCACTTTTCAAAAAACCCAATTGCATTGTGCATTTTTGTGCATATCGCGTTTATTGTCCACGCAAGAGTTGTTTACTATAATTAATAATAGTTAGACTAATAAGCCATTAAGCTTGTCATTAAGAATGGCAATACAAGTTTGGTTGCTGTTGTCATATATTGAAAACTATTTAATTATTAACGCTTACTCGTTGATATGAGCTAAATGGACATTAGCATGCTTATGTCCTTAAATTGGTCAAAAAAAAACTTATTAAAAATTAATTTAACATAACTAATTGAAAATGGCCGAAGGCATGCCTAATAAAAATCCGAAAAAAAGTAATTTTGAAAGTCAACAGCTTTTGTGTGGCCTATTTTATTTGAGCGAAATATCCACAAACTATAGAAGAACGACATTTTGGTCACTTTTCGCCAGCAGTTTCGGCTGAAAGCACACGTAAATCTCAGTTTAAATGTGTGTCATAAAGAAGAAACCATTATTGCGTGTAGTTGTGGGCTGTCGGACGCCTTAAGGCGGGTAAAAAAAACTTTCACCTCGACCACGCCCATTAACTTTATTTCGTACAATTTTGCTCCCTTTTCCATTTTTTTTTTAAACAACAGCGAGAAAAGAGCTAGCAATAAACTTTGTTCCAGCTTCGCCCGGAACAGAAGCAACAGCAACACAACGAGAATAATAACAACAAGAAAATGGAGCAAAGCTAAAAGCTAGGGAGTGTTTGTAGAGGCGCCTAAGCAAACATTGCATACTTTTAGGCGTTTACCCAGCCCACACGGTTGCCGTTAAGTTGGTGTTGTGTTAACGCTGTGTTACCATCGTGTTTGCCCTTCTTGTTGACACATGCAAGGTAAACGGGCGGGCAAGTGGGTGGATGGTTTGGATGAGTGGTTTGCTTCGCTATCTGCGGTCATGTTAAAAGTATTTTGATTTAGAAAATGTAAATTCGCACTGACTTAGGCAGGGGCAACAATAAGGCAAGCCGCACGGCGTAGCAAACATCTTAGGTCTGGCAACAAGTTCTTTTTTTATTGCTTACAAAATGAGCTGCAGTTAAAGCTAACCAGGTAAACAAGCTTTGACTTAGTTGGGCATTAAAATGCAATCCTTATGACGTACCTAACCAGAAACATATACAGAATGGGCGTAGAATTAAATCTACAAAGCGATTGCTTCTCAAAAACCAAGACGCGCATTTTATTTTATTCTATTCTATTGCTTGACGCTACGTGATTTGCAATTTTCCAATTTTCCCAAGCGCCGAAAATAAAGTTGCTCTTCGGCATGTCAAGCTGTAATGTAAGTTGCGGTTTCTTCGCACCAGACCAAGAAAGCGGGGAAGAGACGAACAGTTGGAGTGCCCCATTTGATATTCAGATATTTTATTTGCGTATCTCAAATATTTGCACGGTAAATGCTGGATAATCGTAACAAGTGAAATTGTAGACACATTTATGAATATTAATAAGTTAAACAGAAATTCCATGCTTAATAAAACAAATAATCCTCCGCTTAGATTTGTTAATGGTAAAAAGAATTTGTTTATTTACTTTATTTAGGTTAGCAAGCAACAAAAACTGTTTATTTTAACTTAACCTCCTTTTTGTGTTGTAATGTTATCAAAAGACTTAGTTAGCCAATAAATACTGTACTGCTGTCACTGATTTGGTAACAGGTTTTTTTTAGTTTTTTTTTTTGTCTGCTTACACTCTGGCAGAGCACATTTGTATTGCATTTTATTTACGAGTTTCTGGGATTGTTGTTGTTGTTGTTGTTGTAGTTGTTATTGCATTTGCCCAACGCGATATGCGCTTCCTGTTCAGATACCTCAACTTTGTATTTCCTTTATTTCTTTAGCATTTCTTGAACATTTCCTTAGCTGTGATTTCTATTTTAGCTGCTGCCAACGATCCACTGCAAGCCAATAAATATTTTTTTGCGTTGCACGCGATTGCACGCGTTGCCTGCTCTCCCTCCGCCACCCTTCTCCTCCACAGAAGCTTTGGACGTGGGTCTCTACGTGTTTTTGTCCGTGTCTGTTGGCATTGTATGGCACACCATTTAATGTGTTTACCAGATAATCGAAAGCTCGAAAGCAAGACGCTCTCTGGGTTTATTTGTTGCTTCGGGCTCGAATTCGTTGTGTGGATTTTTAAAAGATTTTCGATTGTATTTTTACGATATTGCAACACATATAAATATATATATATTATATATACATATAAAAATTCAGCTTAAAGGAAAGTTCTTACCAACAGAAAAGTTGTATAACTTATATTACTCAGCAGGTTTGGGTATTAATTAAGCACAGGGAATGTAAATGTTGCAAGCTAACAAAAAACACAACAACTCAACGCGCGTGGAGCCATAAAAGAGTTACTTCTGAAATGTAGATGCTATAAAAGAGTATAAAAGATACAATACAGTCATTTTAAAATCTTTCTTTTCTGTTTGCTTTTTTCGAGTTTTTGCGAATCGTGCATTACAAATAACTTTTCGGTTATGGCAAAACCTACAAATTTGTCTAGGCAGTTGGCAACTAGCAAGAGGAAAATAATAAGAGGTCGGAATGCTCAAATGTATATGTGTCAGTGTGTGAAATTGTAAGGTTTCTCTTTTGACTGGGTCTTATTCCAGCACTTGCAATAGCAACAGGCAAAAGGTAAAAAGGAAATTGTTGTTGTGTGCAATCGTTGCTTGATCCCAAAAAAATAATTGCTCACTCCTCTTATACGTAACATGCAGGTGCCAATGGAAACTTGTGAAAAAGCCGTGTCGAAACGGAAGCGGAAATGCTGTTGCATTTAGCTAATTTGATTGCATATTGTCAGCGCTTTTTCACACCTTTTGCATGCTCCACATCAAATTGTCTATGTATGTAGTTGTATGGGGCTTGTTCTGCTTTTTTAGATGGGTTAAAGTGGAGGAAGGTGCTTCAACTTTTATCATATGGCAAATATTTTGCTTGCACTTTTATTGTTTAACATTTGTTTGCCTGCAAAAGTTGGCACCACGAATGAAAAAAATAAAAAAAGAACAACTATTGAGCATTGTTTTACTTTTGTTTAAATGTTTGCTTGTTGCATTTTTGCACTTTTGTGTAGGGTGCAGAGGAGCGCGGGTGTGGGTTATATTTTTTCCCTTTTTGCTAACATTTTCGTAATGGGAAAAGTTTTTGGCATGACCAAAAAACGCCTTCGGTTGTCTGTTGGCTTGTTAGCATTTGTCATTTAGTTGCATTTAAATTGTTGGCAATTTGGCTTTTAATTAGATTATGAAGTACAAATGTTGTTTTAAGTCTTGCTTTGTACAATGTTTGTTAGGAATTTAGGTTAAATATCATTATAAAAAGCTGATTGCAATTTATTTTCAAACAGCCAAAGCATATTTTTATATTTCACTTACAATCCAAAAGTATTTGAACGACTTGAACCATAAAAGTTCTCATTAAGCTCCCTTCAACTTAATAACTATGTAGCGCAAGCAACGGATTTGCTTATGGCAACCTTGCAAATGTTACACATATGAGAACACAACCCTATTAATATAACACATACGCACCGTGGGCTTACGGTTTTTTTTAAAGTGTATTGACTTGCAAAGGAGCAGAAATTGTGGCAATTAAAGTTAAAACGCTGCAGCCTTAATTAATTTTTAGCCAGCAGCAGCGCAGAGTAATTTTTCGACAGCCAATGTTTGACAAAAAGAAGAAGGGGAAGTCAGTGGCGGAAAGTTGTTGCAAGGCACAAGGATTTGCGAGCCAAAAACAAGGCGCATTAATTAGTGGCCAAGGACAAGCTAGCTCGTTGGCAGGTCAGGTCTCCCTCTTTGCGCCCTCTCTACATCTGCCGCATAACATTCAGCTGGTTACTGCTGCTGCATGTTTTTAGCATTTTTCTTGCTGGCAGCTAGCTGTTTCCAGTACCATGACAAATTAGATATGCGCTTGAGAGTGTGTCCAAGGCAACGGGGCAAAAATATTATCCTAGTTTTGGGTCCGCTAGCTGTTGGTCCTTTTGGGTCGCTCCCCCTTCTCTCTTACTCTCTTTCTCTGCTACTTTACGACATTTCCGCCCACGGGAGTTTGCTGCAAGCAACGCTGAACTAACTGCTGATATGCATTGAGTGCATGTGCATATATGCGTGTGTGTGTGTGTTAGTGACTGTGTTAGCGTTTTGTGTGTGTATGTTTGTATTACTGAGTGTTATGTATCTAGCGCTGACACTAAAAGCCATTTGTAAATTTCGTGGTTGCAATTATGTTTGCTGTGTTGTTAGCTAACCACGCCACGCCCTTGGACAACATACAACCCCCCCTCCCCCCCCCCCCCCACAAACGAATCCTACACTCTACTACAACTTCGCCACAACGTCACACTTAACAAATGCCCCAAACCGCTCACCCCCCACCCATCGCCTTCTACAGCCCCCTTTGAATCCCCTTTCTTTTTTATTTTCTATGTGGCTTTGCTGGTTATTATTAGTTTGCTGCGGTTTGCTGGCTGCGGCCGCTTTGCTCCATGCACTTTCAACTGCCCCAAATGGTCACGCCCTCATGTTTTTGACCACATCAGACACACACACACACACACACAAACACCTACTTATATAAAAAATATTTGCACCATTGGTTTATAATGCGTATTTGTATATAGGAATGTTTTTGTTTTGTCTGGCACATTAAAGTTTAGGTTTTAGGTTAATTTTTTGGCACGACTTTTACCAAAAACTAAACACATGCAGTTATTATGAACACATTTGTGAGTATTTTGGGTCACATTATTGGCTCATTTCGTGTGTGCTGCCAAAATGTTGTATGAGTTTTGGGTTAAATATTTTATGAAACACACAAATAGCGCAAACAAACTTGCAACTGATTTTTCTGCTATCGAACATTTGTAGATATATTTTTGGATAAATAAAAAAAGTTTAAAATAAATATGTAAATATAAACATAGTGTGTTAATAAAACTTATACTATATTAAACATTATGCAATATTATGATTGAGGTCAAAATAATGTTGTTCACATTAGAATATTGCGTACAAAAACCAAACCGCACCTTTGTCCTGTTTGAATACCTAAATGAAAATGTGTTGTCAGCACATGGCTAAAAAAGCAGCTGCTTCAAAAAGTGGCTCGTATCTACCTTTGAAATATGGCAACAAATAATATTCACACTTCGACGCTGGCCAGCGTTGGCTGCTTCGATGGGGTCCACTCTTTGGACCAAAGTCTGTTTTGGTGGCTACCACAAATCATTCAGTGGCGTGAATTATTGCTGGCGCTTAGAACGTGCTCACAGCGCTAAAGTGTCATTACAGGGCTTAATGAGTCTGACGGCCGCACACAAAAAGAAAACATGAAAGTACAAAAAAAAATGTTAATACTAGTGTTAAAATTAAAGTGGGAGGGGAGGCAAAAAAAATGAAATGTGTAGCATGCAAACGGGCGCACTACATTGTTCATTGTCTGCTTCTAATATATGTTGCCGTCGGTCAGCCAGTGTTAATAAATAATATTAATAGTAAAAGCAAATACCCTGTAAATAAGGTACTTACATGAGGGAACATATGTTTAAAAAGATTCATGAAGGGAAAAAATAAAGCACAGTAGTAAACAAAATTAACTTTAAGAAACTTTTGTGCATATATTTTTATCAATACTTAATATCATGCCAATAAGTTAAGGGGTATCAGCTGCTTGTACAATTTTTTATAATGTTGCCACTAAATGAAATATTATGCAGTCCGTTATGCCTGCAGCTGATTAGTTTTTCGACCTGACATGTTAGAAGTTATTAACGCGCATACGTCACGTTGTCTGCGGGCAAGGCGATATGCTAAGCAGCTGTTAGAGGAGGCAAGGGGAAACGTAATGGGAGCAGCAGCCGCAGCAGTAGCTGACTGCAACGTTCAAGGAGAGCTACTTTAACTCCCACTCCCACTCAAACTTGCACACTAAGGCACTCTGGCAGTGGGAACCACATAAATCGTGGCACCCAAAAAGCATAAAGCAAGCATGTCGCGCAATCATTTTCAGCTGCCACGTGCCTGGGCATACATTTTGCGCATTTTATGGGGCATGCAGCAAGCAGCAAGCAGTACGCTGCAAGCTGCACAGCCGAACACCGGCTGTGCTGTGGCCAAGAAACAAACAAAGAACGTACGAAGAAAAAGCGAAAGCAGGGGAACTGCTTGCACAGAATTTAAAAGCTGATTACTCAATAACCTTACTAGCGAGTGCATAAAGTGCGGGTCGTATCCTTCGAGTGCATAATTCCTTGCCAAGTACGAGTACGAGTGAAAGTGCGGATTCGAGTAGTGGGGTGCGGATATTTCAGTCATTTTATGTGCACTTAAACTGTGTTTGTTATTTAAGTCTGTTGCACCTTATTGCTGCTGTTGTTTCTGCTGCTGTTCTAAGTGGAACTAAAACAAAATTTACGCTCAAATTGAGTTGCTTGGAAGTGATTTTCAGTTACTATCCGTTGGCAGCTGCAGCTGCTTCTGCTGTTGCTGTTGCTGTTGCTTCCTTTCCGCAGGTAATTCAACACGCGTAAATAATGTATGCTAGCATCGTAATAAAAGCATAAAAAGTGTATTGCACTTAAGCTAGGGTCAGCTAAGTGGTGAGAAAAGTTTGTTAAGTAAATACGATTTTTTACATTCTACCTTTTAACTTGCAAAGTTAAAACTATCGCACATTCATTTATCAAACTGGTGCATATAACGATTTTTAAATTTAACCCAGCTTTGTATCTTTGACGTTTATTTATTTTGTCGTTCAGAATAGCTCGCAGTGCTGTCACAATCATTCAATGATATCAATTAGTTAATCTCGTAATCGAATAATATATATCAATATAAAAAAAAATACATCAAACACTTTGAAGTTGGCAGCAGCTTTCTAATCTCTTTTATTTTGCACATTTGCCATTTATTTAAATTTGTTGCTAATTCGATAAAGCTGCCGCATAAAAAAATAGAGAGATAGACGGCTTTTCATATGTAGCTGAAATTCAATTACAACCGCTAATGCCACTTGTATTGCCCAGGCGACAGACCGCAGACTGTTCAGCTCTAAATATCTGTAATCCAGCAAATTTAATTTGATAAACGTTGAACTTCAATAAGTGCCAAAGCTGGCTAGGCCATTATAATTGTGGTTATGCGAGTGTGTATTCATGTGCATGTGTGTGTTTGTTTTCAGTTTTCAGTTTTTGTTAAGCGTTAACCGCAACGAAAAAACCACAAACAAATATGATCAGACATCAGGCTGACTGCGTTCAGCCCAAAAAATACAACTGCAGCGACAGCAACAGAAGCAAATGCTAACAGGGCTTATGTAACACGACACACAAACAACATACGTACACAGATACGTATTTATATTTACACACAGGTATTGCTGACACCAACCAACAGCAGAGTGAAGAAGTTTTCATAATTTCCTGCACAAAAATGGAACACAAGTAGCGACCGCTAAGTGCGGCTGCATTTAAATACGTTTGCCATATATATAAAAAATATTCGTAACAATATTCATATAAAACAAACAAATATAATATGTTAATTAACCAACTTTTCATTATGTGTTGTAAGTAATTAAATAAGAGACAGCTGCTGCATGCAGCATACGCAACATAGCGTTAGTTAAAGCAGGAAAAAATACAAAAATAAAACGATGGCAAATTTTGTTTGGCCACAAAAAAGTTTGTTTGCAACATTAATTAAATATTTAAATTTTCAACTTGAATTTTTAAGCTGTGTTTTAGATATCCAACAAGAATTTAAGGTCTTAAATATTTTATCAGAAACCCCTCTAAAACACTTTCATTTAATTAACTGAAAGCGATGAAACTTTCAATTAAAAGAGACAGCGCAAATATTCAATCAAAGAGTTCAGCATTCGGCAAAAAACTTTTATTGCGATACACCAAGCAAACGACTTTCAAAGGACAAAAAAAAAATTTGAGAGTAAAAAATAGAGAAATCCCAACGCAACGTACAAAATTCTAATTTATTGAGTTTACGCCCATTTTTACACGCTGCGCAAATGGCAAACATTCAAGGGAGACGCCTCGCCGCATATCCTAACCATAGCCCGGATCTAAAACTACAAAAAACAAAAAAAAACATAAACATATATGTAAAACGCCAAATAAAAGAATAAAGGGAAAAATTCTGAACCCGATTCGACTTGCAGCTCGGCGCGTCGACAAATGAAATTTTCACGTCGCACAGGACACGCGCCAGGACCACGGTCGACGTGAGCAGCCCTTTGAATTTACCACACAAACATTTTGGCATATTCAAAATAAAAAAGTAAAAAAGATCGCCAAAAAAAAAGAACCAGATTAAAAACTTGCAAAAATTTTAATGGAATTTTATTTCTCTCTCTGCCGCACACAAACATTCCGACACACTGTCATCCGCTCTCTGGGGTCGCTGTTAGTGGTCGCGTTGCGGAAATTGTTGCCGTTGTACCCTTTGATTGTCAAGCATCGGCTTACACACATAAATGTGACAGAAACACAACCACACGAGTATATGTGTACACGCCAATGTGTGTGTGTGTGTGTTTGTGTGTCTTCGTGAAAGAGAGAAGGTGTGAAGACACAACAAGACATCAGAAGCATGGGTGGACAAGCTGTCAAAGGTTGAGGGACAGCAAGTTGACTAAAAACTAAACTGTCAGCTTGAGTGATAAGTTGTACCTAACATTGGAAAATATTTGAAACGGAATGGGGAGTTTAGATAGTCCGCAATTTTGACCCTTTTGCAAAAAAAAATTGTGTTTAGAAAACATTAACACTAGTACATGAGATTGGAAAATGTCAAGTTAATGTTACGAATCCATTATAAAAATTATCATAGATATTAATAATTATTAAAATTAATGAATAAATATAATATAATATATATATATATATATATATATATATAATAACTTATTCAATTTTCTTAAATTTCTTAATTTTGTGTGAAATTGACTTTAATATACAGCCTGTTCCGTATGCAATGCTTTACATTTTACATTACTTTACATTTGCATACTTTTAGGCTGGCTTTTTATTCATAATATAATAAATTGTGCAGCATACTTTTGTAGTTAAATATATATATTTGCATACTTTTGGGCTGGCTTTTTATTCATATTGTCCTTCATATATTTGTAGTTAAATATAAAAACCAGTGCTATTGCTAGTATGTTCGCCTGGTACTTGGCGTCGGAAAAACATCAAAACTCGTGGAGATCGCCACGAAAAATACCGCCGCAGTTTTTTCGTCGAGTATCGATAGTTTTTTCTAGTTTTTGACTCAAGAATACCAGGCGCACAGAATCAGCGGCAAGCGGTGTATAAATTCTCATTATATATATTTGCATACTCTTAGGCTGGCTTTTTATTCATATTGTCCATCATACTTTTGTAGTTAAATATAAAAACCAGTGCTCTTGCACCTATTCTGTTCGCCTGGTAATTGGCGTCGAAAATACTTAAAAACTCGATGAGATCGCAAAAGAAAACCGCCGACCTTCCGTTAAGTTTTTGCTAGTTTTCTCTAGTTTTTGACTCAAGTATACCAGGCGCACAGAATCAGCAGCAAGTGGATTTGACTTTAATATACGGCCTATGTCGTATGCAATGATTTTTTTTCCTTTTTATCGTAATGTCGCACCAATTAAATATGAAAGATTAAGCGATTTGCCTAAAAGTATGTATTCGCCAAATTATTTTTAGAGGGTAATTTAGCCAATGCATCAACCTTATTTGTTTCCTCACAACAGAGGTCGAGGAACCGGTATGGGGTAATACCAGTCTAAACAAAAATATTTTGGGGTAATGATTAAAAATTCATTAATTTTTCTAAGAAAAACATTTTTATTTAAACATATTAACAAACGAGAAGCACTAAGTTTATATGTATATCTAATTTTAGTCCATGTCTTATATTATTATTAATAATTGATTGTAGATATTTTATTAGATTTTTTGGTTTTTGAGGTAAATAAATACGAACTTTAACGATACGAGCAATACAAAAATATCTTATTTTTGCTTTGTTGAGTGGGAATCACAACCATCCTTGACTGCAAAACCGATGGATCCTTGATGATATTGACGAATTTTGACCTAAAATGTGTTGAATTTTTTTTTAAATACTCCTAAGCCACTTTAATCCTTATGGATTTTGAAAGGACATGTTGCGTGAGAGTTTTAATGACCTACTCTATCGAACTGCATTCAAGGACTATGAGGTTATCTAAGAACAAAAACACTTGTAAGAATTTCACTCTACGGCCGAGCGAATATAAGAAAAAACCATAAAAGTGCACTTTTCTCGGAAACCACAAGGACGATTTGAATGTCCTTTGGCCAGTTAGTAGCCCTGGTCAAAACCAAATGTCTGACATAGGACATGTGCGAATCCTTTATGATTTGGCCGAGTTATAACCAATTTTCTGGTTTAAACATTTATCCTTTTATTTCATCTGTTTGAAGGACTATCGTCCTTTGAACTACTTTTCTCGTATCGGCGGGCATAGGCCTACCTGAGGTCCAAAGGACATCCGGATAGTCCTTAAAATAGACAAGTTATAGACGATTTTGTAATTTTTAAAATTTTTTCTGACCCACCCCCTGTAAAATTTTTCGAACATTTTTTTTCGCTTATCCTGGAGATCCGTATAAGCAAATCGATTGATCTTGTTGCTGTGAGTTCAAAAATGTAAAGATCTTAAAGATCTTTAAAGAACTGTTCGAGTTATGGCTTAAAATCGAATGTCCTTTTTGACGAAAATTTATATATAAGTAAGAATAAGCGATCTGCCTAAAAGTAAGTATACTTTTTTTTATTTTTTTAAAAGGGCTAGTTAAGCCAATGCATAAACCTTATTTGTTTCCACACAACAGCGGTCGAGGAACCACTATGGGGTAATATCAACTTAAATAAAAATGTTTTGGGGTAATGATTAAAAAAGTTCCCCGACCGCTGCTCTACAACAATACCCACTTCCTAATAGATTTTTCGTAATGTTGTCACCAATTCCAGTAGCAAGAAAAAACCATCTGCCTAAAAGTATGCCAAATCACAGCATTATTGGAATAGGAAATCTAGCCAATATAGCAACCTAATTTGTGTCACTGGTGCACGAACATGCTTATCTGCCAATAAGAAAATAAACACATACGAATATTAAAAAAGATTTTAAATTTATTAATAGCACTAAAATAGTTTATCGTTTAGATTGCAATTGCAGATAAACCAAGCTTAAAGCAATGAATAGCTAAATAAGGTTCCATTGATATCTCTATATTAATAAATAAGAAATCTTATCATGAGTTTAGTCGTACAAGGTACTTGTAACAAATAGGGTATATTTACATGCAATATAAGAGAGAAGGCCTTAAAATGTGTTAGATAAAGCTATAAAACCAACTGAACCAAGATCTAGTGTAGCTTAAAGTCTACTTCTAGCATAAAAGCTATCCCAGAGCTGCAGCTTCTCCAGTTCAGGCAGCGCCTTGATCTCAAAGTCTTGTCCAATATTAAGACACTGGACATTCGTCTCACTCTCTAGAGGTGCAAACTTGAGTGTCTTAATGCTATCGCAGTTGGGATCCCCGCTGGCCGCAAAGTTCGTCCATATGTCAACCATGCCCGAAATGATTTTATGCTCCGGTGAACCAGGAGCAGCCTGATTGGACAGCATGCTGTGGAAAATGTAGCAGAGATCATCGCCATGACAAACTCCACGTATCTCGTTGCCACACAAAAGAATGCGAATGGCATTGCAGTGCTTCGAATCGTGATCAAAGCGATACAAGTAGGTGGGAGCACTGCCTTGGCGCAGCCGGGAAAGCACAGTGCGATAAATGGGATGCCAAAACTCGCGGTAGGATTCCAGTTCAAGAAATTTCATCATATTCGCCCGATTGCAATTCTCCTCGCCAAAGTAGGCACGCTTTAGCTGCAGGCTGTAGTTCTCGCGTAGTTTGGGATCCAAATTGTCACCCAAATCAAGGGGCAGCACATTCTGGCAGTTTCCCACCTCATCCAATGTGGCAGGACGGCGAATAACCTCTAAAAAAAAACGAAAAAAAATAAAGGATTAAATAAGTGCAAGGCAAAAAGTTTTGTTTTATTTTAATGTTGAAGAATTTTTATCTTGATTGAAATGCGTAAAGATTAACATATTAATCTCAATTTGCATTTTGCTTTGCAAAAAAATATTAATTAAAATTCAATTCAATTTGCATCTAAAACTGTATACCCAAATGTATATTTTATAAACCAATCAAATTTTTTCATTTCTCTTGAGTTGACACCGAAAGAGTATTTAATTAAAACCAAAAATGTTTGATACAATACTTGCAAAACCACTCACCTGGATAAAAGAGCAGTCCCTCAAAGCTGGTGCCCCCAAACATGATTGGCACCCGCTTACTCCAGGTTTGCTGCATCATCTCATAGGGCGACTTGTCGATGACGGTTTGCTCCGTTTTATAGGGTTCGACGACAGGTCCAAACGCGAAAAGCACACGATGGTGTTTGTCTTCCTTGTCAAGCACCTGTGCTGCGACCTTGACAATGTCTCCACCCTTAGCCTCACTCAGGAAATGAAAGATCTCCTTGTCCTTGTTGGCGCCCGTGTAGCCTAGTTTCTGTGCCAGTCGATAGGCCCAATTGTTTTTCGGTGGCTGTGCCCAGGGACACAAAGCAGTGCCGGACATGGCAATCGCCTTGTGCAACAAACCCTCCGTTTGTGGACTCAACGTGAGCAGATGTGTAGAGGCGCCTCCTGCGCTCTCGCCAAAGAGTGTGACATTATTGGGATCGCCGCCAAAGGCTTCGATATTCTGCTGCACCCATCGCAAGCCCATTATTTGATCCTTTAAGCCCGCATTGCCAGGCACATTGAGCTCTGGATCATCAAGACTGAGAAAACCCAAGGCACCCAGGCGATAGGCAATGGACACAAGCACCACATCCTTGGACATAAAAAAGTCCGGACTGTACATATCGCGTGAGGCTTCGCCCACCTGAAAGCCACCGCCATAAATCCAAACAAGAACCGGACGAGGTTTCTCCGGTTGCAGCTATAAAATAAATATTACTTAGTAACTGATTAAATAGTTTAAAAGTTTTTGTAACTCACATCCTTGGCATAAACATTCAAGTACAAGCAATCCTCAGAGCCGGCAAATTTACGAAAGAATGGATGAGTCTGCAGCGGCTTCTCTCCAGGTGAAGTGCAGTCCAGCTCACGTTCCCAAGGCTCCACAGGTTCCGGTGCCTTGAAACGCAGTTCGCCCAGCGGTGGCTTTGCAAACGGAATTTTCTCAAAGCTAAAATAGCTGCCGCCCCATATGGTGTTCCTCTTGACGCCTCGCACATTCCCCAATTTGGTTTTAACCACCGAAAAGATGGCTGTAGTCAGGCGACGTTGCTCGTACTTAAAGCTGAGCACCCTGTCAAGAAAAGCAGCAAGAGAATGTATGAGAAAAGTTTGATTATTTGGTATAACTAAAGCTGCAAGGAATAGGAATATTTTGTCAGCAAACCATAAGTATAAGTTAAGCTTGTATCGCTCGAACAAAAACTCTTATTATTATTTAAGTGTATGTGAATATCGTCAACTCGCCAACTCATCTTTATAATGTTTGGCCTAAAATCAGTCACGCCTTCAACAAGTTGCCGGCTCGGGCTCGGTTGTTCGATGGATAGTTGTTTTCAATGCCACTTTGGTTGCGTTATTTTTTATTAATAAAACTATATGTGCTCTGTTTTCGTTTCGTATTGAAAGTCGCGCCTTTTGACCAACCTCAACGCTGCAAGCTTAGCTTAATATGCACATCGCGTTTTCTATTTACTGTTTATTTATTTATGTTTTTTTTTCATGTTTTGTTTTTGCATTTAACTTTTATTACCACCGCTCACAGCAGCTGTGGGTGTGTGGCTGCTATACCCTGCTCCAATTGAAAATGGGTATAAGGGTTTTGTGCAAAAATGATCGGTCTGTCGGTCCGTCTGTCTGTATGAACGCGTTGATCTCAGAGACTTTAATTTAGAACATAAGCTCGTCTAGCCCTAGGTAGTATAAGTTTGATTCAAATTTTCGATAACTCTTTCCGTTTCTGATATACACTTGTGATCAATAACAATAAAATCTTGAATTCGGGAAACTATGAAATAGCGTTTCAAGTTATAGACAAGATAATGGAATTCTGTAAACATTTATTGAAATCGGTTGAGAAATACCGGAGATATGGAACATTAACGTTAAGTAAACTGACTGTAAAAGTTAATTAAGGGTCTCAGGGTATATACTAGTCGGTATAGAGATTAACCGGTTTTGCTTTGCATTTTGTGGCACTTTTTGTGTTTTCTTGTTAAATTTATTTTTGTTTTGATGCCTATCAATTGCGCAGCTCAAAATTTAATGACATATTTTATATTTCACACGCATTGTCCATATGCACTGACATAGTTTGACTTAAGCAACAACAGTAAAAGGCAAAATTGCTTACAAATTGTTTGTTTAGGTGAAAGGAAATAGATCTTATACGGCAGATAATCGATCGCAGATTAGTACGTGCGTGAAAAAGACTGTCAAAATGTTAAACGTGGTGAAACAAAATGCGACTGAGAAAGGGAAATAATAATACAAAGTAATACTAATCTTCTAAGACTTTAAGTTCAGCTAAAGCAATAAACAAATAATAAAGAAATGCATCTAAATATTTAACGCTTCATTGGCTTGTGCTTCGTGACACTATAAAGCTACTTTTTTTCTCAATACGTTACAAAACGTGTTTTTCTAATATATGTGTATATTTTTATGCAATAAGCCCTATTAGCGATTAGGTAGCCTGTTTACTACGATGTTACAATATTGTTTAATGCGAAACTGCATTGTCACTGTTTTCAATAAAAACGATAGCAAAATTGCGATGCACTTAAACCATGAATAGCCAATAAATCATTGATGACAGTTTTATAATTTTCGGAATAGAAAACTATTAGTTTAAAAAAATACATAACAAATGTTTCTCAACTTTAAAAAAATCAATTTCGTTTACTTCTCTCAACTCAATAAAAATATTAAGCAAAATATTTTTATTTGAGAATTAACAGCTGAACCATACATTATTTACTTCTAAACATCCCAACTGTGAGTTAAAGGGTGTTAAAAATGTTTAAGAGTTATTATTGATTGATAAAAGTCTACCAAAGGCTCTCCACAACTACAAATTGAGCTGTTTATCAAATTACTGATAAGCTGCATTTGTGTTGATATGAACATTTGCCCTTATCAGATAGTAAACTACAAAGTGCCACATAATCAAAGGTTAAAAACAATTGTAGCTAACCACAAACTGTCAACATATCTGAATGTGAATCTAATAAAGTTTCTGTATTAGATTAACACACAAATTAAAATTATATATACATGAAATGACTGAACTTTGCTGTGTCATGCCTATGTCGCACTTTCCACAAAACAAAGTAACATATATTCATTCACCTGCTAAATGAACTATGTACCCTACTGCTAGGTTTATCTATCTGCTGGCATGTCTGCGACAAGACTGGAATAATATGCGAAATAGTGATAAAGACTTCAAAGTTTATATTTATGAAATTCATTTTACTTTATATTGTAGCTGAACCAATTAACTGTTGTCTGTCTTTATATGATTATTAAGTAAGTAGGAAGTAATTATTAACTTGTGCTTAACAAATTAAGGTTAAAACATATAACAATTTAAATATGTTCCTGGAAACTGCAAGAGCTTTAATTAATTAAATTAAAAAATGTGACCCTTTGAATAGAAATTAACAAGTGTAAGAGCTTCTAAAAAGACTTCATAGTTAAAACTTAACTGTTGGTGTTTACAAAACACTCAAAAATATACAATCATTTATATGTATATAAGAACAAATATATATGCAAACATTTATTTTACTCGCTGATTATCAGTTTAAATATAGAAACACATTAAAAAGTCTAATAAAATTAAGGTATATTCTATTTGTTGCTATGTTAAACTAAGTGTTTTATTTCTATCTATCTGATAATTTAAGTTTCGTCAATTTAAGGTGCATAAAAATAAGTTGAAGTAAAGGTATTTAACGCAAAACAATGAACTTTTAATCAAGTCTTAGCTACTGCAACAACTTTGTTTTAGTCAATTGATATTTGGGCCAGCAGCAATACATGCTGTTGTAATGCCTGGCCATAATATATGCCAGCAATAAAAAACGTGCAACAAATAGCAAAAAACATATTTGAAAAACAATACGAAATACGAAAAAACACAGCGCTTAATCGAAATAAAGTAAAATAAAAGGCATCAATTAGTTTATGCAAAAACCAGCTGCAAACCTTGCGCAACAATTTCACCAGCGCACCATTGTGATATACACAAATACATTAACACATATTAAACACACACACTGTGTGTGTGTGTGTGTGTGTCTCTGCATGAGTAAGCGAGAGCAAAGATCTTAGCAACTAACGATCGAACAAGAAATGTGTTTATATTGCAGCAATACAAATGTCTGCATTTTGTTTTTGCTTTGCTTCTTGTGAAAACTTACTTGAAGGTGAGCTTTAACATATCCAGGAAACGCACAGCCATTGTAAAGTAATTTTCCCCCTCTTGCACACTGTTAACACTAAAAACACACACAAATTATTGAAAATAAATAGCGTATTTCACGGCCCTACGCTTTGCTTAGGCGCGGTTTGGGGGCAGCGAAAGTAAATAATAAATGCGAGTCGCTAACGAAATTTTACAGTCCACGCAATTAACAACCGGTGCTGCGTTTGTAGACACGCTTCCAAAGACACGCTATTGAACACAAACCGCTCTGCACGAGAGTGGGCTATCAACTAAACAAAGTCGAGCGATCGCGAGGCAAACGAAAACAATGCCTGGGAAGAAGGGAGTTGCCGCTGAGTGGCTGCAGTAAAACATAAACATTAACAAAAGCGGTTCTCAACAGTTAAGCACCACACATCAAAATCACACGCGCACACTCTTTGACTCGCCGCTCAGCGGATATCTTTCTTGGTCTCTCGACCGGTGGGAGCGCGTCGAGATAGAGAGCGGCACTGTTTTTCTTGCATGCAGTGTATTGAAAGCTTTTTATTTAAATGGCGTGATATGGCAGCGCTGCTGAGCCAAAGCTCAGTTGCAAATAAGCTGTTAATTCTTAACATACTGTAAATAGCAGAACTTGACTGAAGATCGCTTTTAAGAAAGCTATAAATCCAAAAAAGGCAAAACGTTCAAAAAATATTTAATTAATTTTAACTAAATTTAAAAAAAAAGCCTACTAGTTTATATTATTGTGCATAGCACATAAAAATTTATTCAGATCATATACAAAATATCTGTCCGTCAGTTTTAGTTTTGATTTAAAACAAAGCTAATTAAACCCCCCCCCCCCCCCAAAAAAAAAGCCACCTTGAACGCAAACTCAAAGAGGAATATGAAAACAAGTTGTCCCAATGAAGTGAGCTAAGCAATGTACTATCATAAAAACACAGTGCAAAGACCTCAATCTAACTGCTTTACCTACATATTTAAATAACAGTTACGTGTTGGAGCCATTAGATTTTGGGTTTTGAACTTGAATTTCGAGCAACAAATGTTGTGTGATGACAATTACGGACAGCTTATTTTAAACCAGTTCCGGCAGACTTGAACAAATGCAAATCCCAGACGATAGGCGGTCAGTTTGTCGATCTCATTAGCATTTTTTAACATATATATTAAGAATTCAACATTTTATTGGTTCAATAATTATTGTTTTTTTTTCAATATCAATAGTTACGATCATCTGGCGTTGTGTGTTTTGGTTCGCTTTCAGTAATAACTTCAGGAACTGCCTCCATTTGACTCAGGGTTAAATGCAGATAGCTAAAACGCTAAATAAAATATTCAGTTCAGTCTATTGAAACTTTTTGAGTATGTCTTCTTTTGAAAATTTTACCAGAGCAAAATTAAAACTTGCATCTTCGAACACATTGCAACTTTTCTCCTTGGTCTCTCAACCTTAACTAACTGCATTTTTACAGTGTTGAGTGATAGAAGCATCTCATCTGTTTAATTTGCTTTGCCTATTAGCAATTTTTGAATTATTTGTTGTAGAATAATTTACAATGGGCTTAAGCGTAAAATTTGTATTTAATAAGCTGGCAAATAGAAAATGACAAACCTAAAATCATTTGAGTTGAATATTTTCTAATCATGCATGATACCTGTATTCTCAATTGAGAACTACTAGCCTATTTATTTAATCTTTATAGGTTCCCAATAATTTGCTTATTGTGCATTAAAATTGTGAGTAATTTTCCCATATCTTTCATTATAAACTTTTATTACAGTCCCACCAGCGAGGAACCCACATACCTAATTAACAACTTGCCATTTGCACTTGAATTAGTCACGCGATATTGAAACTTGTGATCAATTTTTTTATTGGGTATTTTCCGAGTTTTCAAAGTTAACGGCAAACATTTCACTGATACGCCGTAGCTTGTGAGAAACAGAAGAAAAAGTGTACAAAAGAGAGAAGTATAATCACAAGCCAGGCGAGCTTGTGATTCAGATTCAGGTGCGCGATAAGCTTTTGAAATAGCAAACATCATCACACACTAAAAGACGAGAGCGTATTACGTCAACCGAGCACAACAGATATGGTGTAGAGGAAGGTAAAAAATTATGATTACTTACTTCTGTACATAATCGTAGTTTGTATAGATGCCAGATGCCTTTTGTGTGGGCAACAATTTAAATTTTCTCAGTAACAACACGTATTTTGTCATACTAATACTTATTTTTCGACTTGACAACTTTAACAAAATGTAAAGAAATGTTTTTCAAAATATGTTAAATAAATTCTCTTTATTTGAAATACATCCAGTTTAGTGATTTTTTATTTTGATAGATTTGCTTATTAAAATATGTATGGATTTTTAAATTTCTTTATTTTCTTTTGCAACATCACATCATTTCGAAGCTTATAGGAATTTAAATTTGTAATAATTCGCTTTTGTGGAAACTATCGAAAAAGCAATTCGAAGAACATTTCAGATAATCAGGTTGTGCACTTTGTTATTCAATAATTCAAGGTGTTTTCATTTCTTATAGTTTTATAGGTAGTCAACAGACACATATTAACAAATTTCATTCGGCCTATGTAAAATAACAATAATTAGTTGCTAACAAGAATCATATTCCTAAGGTATGTAAAACTTGGACTGGTACAAGTATGCCTAAATAAAAAACAAATATACATATCCAAAAATTAGATTATTATCAAAAACGCTTACACATATTCAAAAGACGACGCTTTACGTCGATTATTTTAAAACTATGCTTAGAATCTCGATCCAAGAATTATTATAATTAAATTGTATAATATAAGATGAGAGAGTTTTGGTTTTGTTTGGTTTTTTTTTTTCGCGGAAGAGAATTTAACGCTATATAATACAATATAGTAAATAAAAGTGTTAAGTGGCGCCTTGACAGCCTTCTTTTTTTTTTTTGTTCGATACGTATATGAAATATTTATAGTTTTTATGCGACATATAAGGAACATAGTTTGGTTTTGCTTTGTTTGTTTACTGATATCATACATATATCTAATTCATTGGCTGTACGGTTCCATAACGCGTTTATCAAAAGGTACTTCAGTTGCGACTTACATATATCATTGCGATATGACCCTAAAACTAACCTCAACCATAACCTCGTTGAATCCTGGAACTTACTGTGCGTAGACGTTAAAAACTTGACCAGGCTTAAATAGAACTTCGATCTTGGACAAAAACTTAACAACATACTAAGACCTTAGATGGTTCTATCTAAACATTAAAGCTACGCTTTGTTGCATTGTTTTCAACATAAAGCTCATCCTAATGCTAAGTAGAGCATTCCTCTCTCGCTCTTTCTCTTTTGTTTCTAATTCTCACAGCAACTCATCACGACGGTAGAAACTCTCCCAGACCATCAGCTTGCGCAGCTCGGGCACATCGATAATCTTCAGATCATCGGATATATTAAGGCACTTCAGCTGTTGCTTATCGATTGCCGCTGCCGATACCGGTTGCCACAACTCCGACTGCTCCGGATCAAAGTTCGGATTGCCATATGTGGCGAAGTGTGTCCAAAGGCCAACTAAACGCTCAATGCATTTGTACTCTCTCGTATGTATCTTCAGCTTGCGTGCCAGTGAATTGTAAAAGAGATAAGACAGATCATCACCGTGGCAGGTGCCACGCACCTTCTTGCCACAGCTGAGTATGCGCAGATGATTAAAATGCTTTGAGTCAAAGTCAAAGCGATACAAATAGGTGGGTGCATTCGGCGCATACTTCAAACGTGACAATACTGTGCGATAGATGGGGAACCAGAAATATTCGTGTGAGACCATCTGCAAAAAGAAATGAGAAAACAATGGTTATCAAATGCTTACAATGTAGGTTTAAAGGTAAGACTATAATTATTATCAAAAGTTCTTTGAGTTAATCATTTACGTAATAGCTTTGTACTTAAAAATAAATGCCCGGCAGTAAACGTATCTGCAATCTGTTTTAAATCAGTATAACATTGTTAAGTAAGTTTAAAGAATATTTTAGTTAAATACTATGAAGTAATGCTTCCATACAAAGTAAATGTTAAATCATCAGCACAAAATTTCCAAATTTAGTTTAACTTCAGGTAGACAGAATGAGTCAAAAAATAGAATAATTGTTCAAACCAGCATATATAAGCCACATAATACTGTTCTTAAATTCAAAGCGTGCTAGACTATTTTTATCATTTAATAACTGCCAGACGTCTGCTTGAGTGTTTACTTATTTTACGGCAATCTAAAGATAACTTCTTTGCAAAACACACACTCGCATACTGTAACACACCTGAAGATATTCGTGTAGCGTGTCCAGACTGGGTGTCTTGTCGCCATAATAGCACTGTCTGAGTTGCTCGCCATAATCCTTGCAAAGCTCACTATCCCGATCCATGTTTAGTTCGATGGGAACGACATAGCGACAGTCGCCAAGCTCATTGAGACATTTGGGATTGGTTTTAGTTTCTGAGTACAGCAACAGACCCTCATTCGAGACACCGCCCAGAATGAGAGGTATACTATTTGACCAGGCGGTGCGCATCATGTCAATAGGTTTCGTGGGCACCACACTGTGGCTAGTCACATAAGGCTCTATAACTGGGCCAAAGGAGAATCCAATGCGTTCCTTTTTCTCCTCATCGATGCACAGTTCGCCATTTGCTTTGATTATATCAGAGCCTTTGGCATTCTTTAAGAACTCCCACACGTCCCGCTCCACATTCTCGCCCACGTAGCCAGCCTGCACGGCCAGCCGATAAGGCCAATTGCGTTGTGGAGTGACTGCCCAGGGGGATAACGTATTGCCCGACATGCAGATGGCTTTGTGGAACAGGCCTCGTGTCTGCTCTGTGATCATCATATAGTGCACTGAGGCGCTGCCCGCACTATCACCAAAGATTGTTATGTTGCTAGAGTCACCGCCAAATCGTGAGCAGTTGGCTTTGACCCAACGCAATGCCAGCACCTGATCCTTGAGTCCAGCATTGCCGGGCACATCGAATTCTTGATCTTCCAGGCACAAAAAGCCTAAAGAGATTTAATTTAAATATATAAGCTTCATATTTTAATAAATAAGTTAAGTTCTCAACTAACCTAATGGCCCCAGTCGATAATTAATCGATATTACGACAACATCCTCACGCAACAAATAGTCGGGACTATAGCATTCGCGAGAGGCTTCGCCAAACTGAAAGCCTCCACCATAAATCCAGACCATGACCGGCATAGGTTTTGTGGGATATAACTGTGAAAGCAGTTACAAATTGAATATCTATTATGTCGAATTATTGTTCTTCACTCACATTCTTTGTGTAGACATTGAGATATAGACAATCCTCAGAACCATCTGTCATATCAAATACAAAATGCTTCTGCAGTGGTTTAGGGCCTTGAGATGTACAACTTCGGACCTCAGTCCATATCTCTGGGGGCTGTGGCGCCTTGTAGCGCAACTCGCCGATTGGCGGCTTGGCAAAGGGTATACGTTCGAAACTGAAATATGATTGGCCGTAGATCGATTTGCGTTTAACTCCCTTGATGGGACCATATGTGGTGCTGACGACAGTCTTTTCGCTTGTGCGATAACGACGCTGTTGGACCTTGAAGTCAACCATTCTGTAAAAAGAAAGAAAGAGAGTCAAGAAATGGCAGTTAACTTGAAGAGGATATACGTTTTAAAAAGTTGGTGCCTTGAAATTTTTTATTAATGTGTGTACATAAAACATGTTTTTACTAATTTGTTCAATTTGTTTTTTGGCTTAAATCAATTCAAGCACTTTTGCTATTTATCAGTCAAAATAAATCGATGCGTATTTTGCTATCTATACTTATATTGATGGGCCGTCCTTTTTTTGCTTCTTTCGCTAATACATATTAACAAACATGATGATAAAGCCCATTCTTTATCAGCAAGGCGTCGCGAGCCAGGTGCTTGTCATTTATCAGCGCAACCAAAAACCAGTAAAACTCGACGCCTGCTTCTCGAAACGCAAAGCGGTATCAGTTAAAAAATGTATTTCCGTTTGCCATTTTATTAAAGTTTATTTGTTTTAATTTTAGCTGGTGTCAAACAAACAAACAAAAAAGACGTCATATAGTATATACAGATTTATTTGGATGTTGATAAAATGATCTATATAAAAAAAATATACTGCAAGCATAACCAATAACAAATTCTAAATACTAAGTATTACAAATTTAATTCAAAACAAATATTTCACAACACGTTTTCCATTATAGGAATATTTTTGAAGGTATCTATACTATGTAATATGCTGTTTTCTCACTCAAAAGTCTCTTTGTTAAATATAGATATCAAGGTCATCGCATAATTGCGCACATATTTTGAATATGTCTAACAAGTTGATTTTAAAAATTTTATTGTCAAATAAGCAGTAAAAATATCTTTAAATGGGTTCATAAGGTTTGCAAGCAACTTAAATTTTTAGTATTATCTGCTTTAAGCTGCTGAAGTTTGGCATCAAATGAAACGTGCTTTTCGAATCTTTTGGTTGGTTTCGTTAAATGAATTCTTTATATTTTGCAAATGTCGGCAAAGCGGCAGAAATATGTCATATTTATGCTTATTAATATAGCTGCACGAGCTGTTGTACATTTCGGTTTGGTTTTTTGCCTATCATATAAGGCAATGATTGTGATGTTTTTTACTATCGCATCTATGTGGCCCTGAACTCTGGCCATAGAAACATTATTGCCGAGGAGCCAGCCCAACCAGCCAATGCCCACCAGCAGTTTTCTATAAAAAGAAAGGTCAATATAAATAATGTTGACGACGGACGGACGTATGTTATAAAATTAAATGCACGAAAAAAAACCGATAGGAAATTTTCTAACGTTGACTTTGCGTGTGCCAAAGCCATTTCGCTTAAAGCCCCAAAGCTACAACGTAAAGGGACACACCTACAAATTTTGGTAAATGGGGCTTTTTGTATAAATTGTAGCTGGACGGGGTCATAAATTTGTGCGTTTCGCAAATTGTTATGAGCAGCTAATTAAATGCTGATCATAGAATCAATTCTGAATGCCATTTTCACCCAATCTTAAAGTTCAATTTGGTATACTTAAGAGGACGTTCCATTCAAAAAGCGTTCATTCAAAAGCAATTTTTATTTTCCTTTGTGATTTATTTGCTTGTCTTGGCTCGCGCAAAAGTTCATAGCTGTTTGAACGTTCAAAAATACATTTAGTCAAGAAAAAATAACACACAAGATAAATAAACAAATTCTTGTTATTGCTGACGACAGCAAAAAGAAAAAACTTGAGCATAAAAGACAAATAAACTAAAGGCAACGAGCCATGGACCACAAAAATTAGCAGCTCATATGAGTGCCACATTTCCGATTTCTGCAATTCTGGCATTGCCTGACAGATATACACACAAATACAAGCTAAATACACAAACGAGCACTTAAGCAGCTCTTTTCCAATTTCATCCCAGAATTGCTGACAATTGCGAAATGAATGTAGCAATTTCTAATTTCAACTGCATTTTGTCAGCTGAAACTAGATTCGGTAAAATCTTATAAGAACGCATTAAAAGTGCAGCATTCTGTGGCGCAAGTTGTCAAACAATTTGCGGCAGGTATAATAATAAAGAAGACAATAAATAAGTAGATCCAGTGGTTAACTTAAGATCAATTGCTTTAAATAATTTATTTATTATTAAATATCAGTAGATTAAAAATTCCGTAAAAATTTTGAATTGACTTAAAATGTTCCTTTCTCCTTTGTATTTTATTGTAAATAATTTAACAAGTGAAATTGATATGCTTTCGTTTTGCAATCCAGTTTTCGTTTGTGTTGCTTTTAATTTAACATCAAGCAATTCTCGTTTGACGCCAAATATTTAGTACTCGTTTTAATCGAAAAAAACAACTTCAACTTACAGAAAATTTTCTAAATCACAGAATACACATAAGTTAACATCTTATATTATTTTGAAATGCTTTTGGCACGTCTGATGCACTCTCTGCCTGCGCGTTCGTCGCGTCTGCTTTGCAGAAATCCACTCACTCAGGGATTATGGAAATCAACTTTGCAGGCACCTCGTTGCAGACCCCATCAAATGCAAGCTCAGGGACCCAAGCTTCCCAATCGTCGATACTTCTCCGAAGAGACAGGGAATAGCAACCGCTCAAAGCTGGAGACGCGCACGAGAGGACCCACGTTGAAGGAACGCATGATGGGACCACCTAGCGAAAATGCCTACTCCATGGGCAAGGGAGCAGCAGCAGGCGCTGCTTTAATGGGCCTCGTTGCTCTCTGTTATTATGGCTTGGGTCTGGCCAATCAGCCCAGTATTTATGATCATTCGGTGATGTGGCCACAGTATGTAAGAGATCGCATTCATGCCACATATGCCTACTTTGGTGCCTCCTGTGCCGTTACAGCGGCCTCATCGGCAGCTGTCTTTCAATCGGAGCAACTATTATCGCTGCTCATGCGCAGTGGCTGGATGGCAACCCTAATCACCATGGGTCTGGTTATGGGCACAGGCGTCTTGACTCAGGCACTCGAGTACAAGCCGGGCTTGGGCATTAAGCAGCTGGCCTGGGCATTGCATTGTGGCGTTATGGGCGCCGTTATTGCACCCATGTGCTTTCTGGGTGGACCTATATTGGTGCGAGCCCTTCTCTATACAAGCGGCATTGTGGGTGCACTTTCGACGGTGGCTGCCTGTGCGCCCAGCGATCGGTTCCTGAGTATTGGCGGACCATTGGCAATCGGATTGGGCATTCTATTTGCCTCATCGCTGGCTTCGATGTGGCTGCCACCTACAACGGCTGTTGGCGCCGGCTTAGCTTCCCTATCTTTATATGGCGGGCTAATTCTATTTAGCGGTTTCCTGCTTTTCGACACACAGCGCATTGTGAAGGCAGCTGAGCAATATCCGGAACATGGTTACGTACGCTATGATCCCATCAATCATGCCCTGGCAATCTATATGGATGCGTTGAATATATTTATACGCATAGCCATTATATTATCACAGGGTGGAGATCAGCGCAAGAAAAAATGAATACAACAGGAAGAGGACAGAACGAATTCGAAATTTCTTTGGTAATATTTTTTTGTTGATATTTTGAGGTTTGAAACATTTAAAATAAATAAGCAATAACAATACAAATTAGCGATCTATCAATGTAATTTTTATTAAGTCATCACAAGTTTGCTTATTATTATATTTTCAGTTGTCATTGAATCATACGACATAAGTGTGTACTTAACATTAGCACCTTCTGCTCACTAGCTTAACATTTTAATTCCATCTTACAATGGAATCTTTGTAAGCTTATCTCTCTCTCTATGTGTCTGTAGTTTTCCCTGCTCGCCCTCGAATGTGGCCCCAAAGTGATAAGCAGAGCGTGTAACAGATTATGTAAGTATGATTGCATTCATTTTCCAGACTCAGACGAGCTGTAACTTCCCAAAACCCTCTCTCTGTTAATTCCGTCCCCTTTATCCCCACTTGATTATCAGGCATGTGAGCTGACAAGCGGATCCAGCACAAAGTCTAAACACAAAATCAGCAGACACAAACTAACCAAAAGACAAAACTTACTCACATACTACTACAAATTTTATTATAACCATCATAAATATGTATGTATGTGTATGTGTGTATAACAACAAGTAGACAGCCATGAAATGCGGCACAAAAAAAAAACCCCACTTCACTGGGTAGTCACAGAATTTGCGTGTAACATGAAAAAAAAAAACATAATAGAAAAAATATATAAGCTTGGACACTATTTGTTTAGTCTTTACATGTCCATTTTATGGTCACAACCGCATCTGTACGAGCACGCCTGTTGACCTTGGCCAGGCTGGCACGCAAGGCTTGACAGGCGAAAGCTTTGCGAAGAGCTTTTCGCTTATGAATGAATTGCAAACATCCACCCCCACACCATCCCTTAAAAAGCTTTCAAGTGGCGCAAGGAAAAACCACAATGTAAGCGATACTTGCATTTTGAGCTCTGATGTGGGCCAGCCAGTCAGAAAAGCCTGCATTCAGTTCAGGTCAAGGAGTGTTTAACGCACCAAGTGCTTTTATATTCAGATAGTGACTAACTAAGCCGCAACTTAACGCTTGACGTGTATCGCAGCCATTTTTAGGGTATTCAGAAACTTAATATTTGATCAAATTTCATATTTTGTTTTGCCAGCTTCTAAATTTTATTAATGTTCAAGGTTCTTCTTCACCTGCTTTACTCTAAGTTAATTTATGCTCCCTTATTGCCATTTGCTTGTGTTTGTATTTTGCAATAAACATGAAACAAGTTTAACGAGAACTAAGTTATAGTTTTCAAGAAATTTGAGAGAGACATACATGCTGCAAAGTCTAGAATGGACTTTAGAAGTGTCTAAGAAGGATTTCCGTATCATTAAAAAAAAAATGTGTCTGAAGTAAATTTAGATCGTTCCAGAAAAAGGAATGTCCAATTTTATCTAACAATGTCACAGCTTATGAGACTCATTGAAGTGTTAGCTCAAGACAGATCCCAATTAATAGACAGGCAATGGGCAAATCTCGAATTCTTTACAAATCATATTATATACACGTATAAACGTACATTAGCTGTAGCAATTCTTTTATGCTTTATTCATTCAAGACACTTTTTTTTTAGCTCCATATAAAAGCTTTACAATACGACACAAAACGCGACAAAATTAAATGAAATTTACGAGCTCACACAGATGCATATGTGTGTGTGTGTGTATGTGTGAGAGTGTGGGCGATCGGTAAGAGCTAAGCAAGAGCGACAGCGACAAATGCACACGAAAGCGACACGCGGCAGAATCTAAAAGAATGGAAAAACCAAAAAATAGATAGAAACAGAAAAAAATATTTGGCACCAGAGCAAAAATGAGGAAATTTGAGTTTTTTCCATGCCAAATAACCAAAGAGAAAATAATAAAACATGTTCACAAAAATCATCTTAAAGATGAGCGCACAGTGGGGTAATGTCGCGATTCACAAGAAATACTGTTAGAAAACTAATTTTCCAATTCAATTTACTTAAGCGTTCGAGAAACAATATAATTGTAGAGGTTAATAGGTGTAAGTGATGATGCTACAAATGGTTTTTAATGTACTATAAATAAATCTAACAAATTTTTTTCAATTGGCGATTTCAGACTTGTGGCACAAAGAGATGAAATTATGGGCAATCACTAAAGATACATAAATTGTGTGTGCGAGTAAATTGACAATTTAAAGTTTGACTGTTGAGTTGTTTTTTTTTCGCGAAAAATATATTCATTGAACGCGCTTTTCGAATATAAATGACAAGCGAGTGTTTTACTCAAATGCAAATGGCATAAATCACGTCAAACAATGAATATGCAAATAATACCAATGAAAAAAAGAAAATAAAACAGCAGCAGCTGGTTGCATGTTGCATAAAAATGTTGCATAAAGCATACAAAAAAAAAAGTGGGGAAAATATTTAAATAACATGATATACATTAATGTTTAATTGATATATGCGTGGGCCTTATCTTTAATATGTATAAATATATCTTGAAATGACTTTAACTTAAACTCTTTCAATATGACTTTCAGTAAAAAGCTGAAAATAAAATCAGTATTAAGTTTTAAACTCAAAAACTTTTGTCTCAAAACCCTATTTAAAGCCAATACAAAGTAAAACTTTTATTCAAGATTGATGGATCCCTAAGGCTCCATGACGCCCCACATTATTTCAACCATTTGTAACTTTTCGTTTCGATTTTACTTGTGTATTAACTATCCGTTAATAAAATATTTACAGTTAGTTGCTTATCTCATTTTATACCACGTGAAGGTGCTGTAGGGCTCTCTAATCTTGAACTCATTCTGCCCTGCGTCCAATACAAAATTTGGTGCTACGCCATATACTGTGTGTTCAAAAAAGATAAACCTGTTGGTTGCTCTGCTTCTCTTTGTTCCGTTTCTCTGGCGCTGATCTCATGGCAAAGTCTCTATTTCGTTTGCTCAAACATTTCGCTGCGACACAAATGACTCAGCTTTTTCAATTTTTTTTTTCATTTTGTACAATGGCAAAATTTACATAAATAGTTTTTTGTTCTATTAGTATTTATGTTGCTGTTGTTTTTTGCAACAGCTGTGGGGCACATTTAGAGCGGGTTCGTTTTACCTAATTATATGAGCAGCTAAAGTGCCGGCAGAGACAAACAAGACAAAAAATTATAAAAAAAAAGAACACAGAACAATATAGAGACCTAAAGTACGGCTCACAATCGACGCCTCTAATGACAGCTGTGCGCCGGGCGCCCAAGCGCTGGGAGCCGCCGTGTTTATGTTTGCTCGTTATGTCGACAAATTACAGAGTTCCTGGTAATCAATAGAATGGGGCTGGGCATCACAGCGACCAAAAAAGCGTCAGCACAATATGGACAAAAGGTAGCCCTGAGCCATGAGCTGTCACGTTATTTGAGCTCGTACATGTCTTTGTTGCTTGTGTTGAGTCCTTGCCACAGGACATGAGGCAAACACGCTCAAATTGCAGCAATTTGGTGTAAGGAAAAAGAATTAAGTTCATTGCATATGTGAACACAACGCGCAAACAAAGCTCTTTTTTGTTTGTTATATATAAATATTTTATCACTACGATTTGCTTGAGTTATATTTGCGGGTCTTATCAGGGCAAATACGATTATACAGTTACTATATACTAAATAACATAGCTACCTTTTGGTTGTCATTTTACTGAAACTAATGTTTACATACTCACAAGGAAGTAACATGGCTCAGTTTGTTGAACTATATAATATAAAATGGAAAGCCAAAAGTTACAGACAAAAAAAACTTATATTTGTGTCTATAAAGAAACTTTTCAAATGTGGTAAATCTTAAATTTCAAGCTGTATCTTCGCTGAAAGGCTTAATAAATAAGATTTATTCATGAAACTAACTTTTATTAATAGGTGAAACTGTTTTGTTTCTTATAGATGACACAATTCGCTGATGTCATTCAACTGACTGAAAAAGGCAGCCATAATTAAACGACTTCAGCGTTATAAAGCCAACAAATTACGTCAAGTACTACACACATTACTTTAATACCCAAAACAGACAAAGCCTTTGATGCACTTGATGATCTAACTAAATTAAATTGCAACTGCACAGTGCAAATCAATTAGTTCGTTTTAAGTCATGACTTCAATTTAAACAACACTTATTTCCCCTTGATTAAATGGATACATAAATATATATACATATATATATAAGGTATATTTATGTATATTGTTGTTGCTTACTTGAGTCCAATTTTGATTTGATCAAATGCAGCCATGGAAGACATTTTGTATGTGTTTGTTGTTTCCGGCGTCGGTTTATTAATTATATATAAAAGTGGTTTTGCTCTTTCTTTGTATAAATAAAAATCACTTGAAGTTAGCTTTGATATTGTATATTATATTTTATTATATTTTTTTATTTTTTTGCTCACGATAATATAATCAATTTTATCAAAAGGTATATTTTTTTAAGGTTTTTCTCTACCAGCTGTTTGGTTGACCTTGTTGTGCCTGATTAAGAACAACAATACAGGATGCTGTTGCAGCTTCACCAAACTGATAAGCAGCTTTTGTTGGCACGTCCTGCGCAGTGATATATATACACACGCACACGCAGGATTATTTTACTGTGAAAAAAGCACAGACAAACACAGACTCTTTGAGAGATTTAAGCTTATCACATAACTCTTGCTTTCAAACACATTATAGAATCACACACGAATACTTTTTGTTGTTGCCAGGCGTCACAAAATTTAAATAAGTTCTATTATAGTTTAGTTTATATTGTGTTGTATTGTGGTTGTTGTAGTATTAATAGCTAGCTGTTGCTTCTATTTGGCTAGTTAGCCTCTGAGTAACGTTTTGTGCTACGTCCGTTTGGCATGAAGGCAGCTCGTCAACTGTTTTCAAAGCACACCAATGAAAAGCACCGCGCCAAAGTTCTAAGCACATGGCACAAGCAAAAGCTCGCTTGCTGAGCATTAAGAGCGTGCTGCCCGCCAAACGATTAAACTTGCTTGCTCTGACTACTTCTTGTGCTTCTTAGTACTACTTGTTGTTGTTCTTGTTATTATGCGTGTGCTTTCTATTAAACTAAAATCCATACTGTAAGCTGCCTTTCGCCAACAATTGCTCTGCCCCTTTCGCTTATCTTTTACTCGGTATGTGGTCTATGTTGTACAGGTCTTTTTTGAATGTTTTATTGAATCATAGGTTAACTGAGTCATTCAGTTAGAACTCACTTATATTGTTCAAGGCATATCAGTCTTTATTGATAAATGGTATTGAGTATTACGAGTTGTATGTACAATGTGTACGTCAAGAGTCGCATAAAATTGCTTTGCTAACTGTGATTTTGCTTGTATCACACACGCTTAACGGCTCTGTAATCTTTCTAAAAAAAAACACACACAGAAAAATATATAAAAAAAAAACCAAATAAATCATATTGATAAGGTGAAGTTTGCTCAAATATGAGTCATGGCGTTTACAGGGAACACCTATCGGGGGAATTTAATGTTCCATTTAATGTGATTGACAATCTAATGAGTCTTGTGCCTAAATGTGCAAAGGCAAAGTTCAGAAACGCGTAATATAACCATAATATCGTACAATTTTAGCAATTATAGTTATTTAGTTATAGTTATAGTTATTATAGAAAGCCTCCTAATAGTACGGCAATTATTTATGAACTATACTTTTTATCTTTAATCGTGAGACTTTTTCATTCCGCAACCCTAACTAGATGTTTACGGTAGTTGGGTTCCTAACTCCTTTCCTTAGATTACTTTCTCGAAATGAAGTCATAAATATTATGTACTTGTGCTTTTATTTTATGCTTAGTATTGTCGTGCACGTGCCAAAGCTTTTTTGCACAATGTAAACAAAGTGTGAGAATACTCCAATGAGGACAACAAGAACAGCTGACTATAAGACTAGGCCATGAGCTCCTGTTGCTGCAGCTCTTGAGCTTTCGACACACAGTAAGGCTGCTGCTGTAAAAGCTCGCTTTTGCCTACTGAGCTTTTAAACTAAGTATGTATATATAAAGTTTGAAAATATGGGTCACTTGATTGCTTTGTCCGTACAATTATATTTAGTGGTCGGTTGCCGTTAGTTAGTCAGTTACTTAGTCAAAACATGCAACTAAGCAGCACAACACTAATCACACAATCTGCTCGAATATACCATTCGCACGCTATGTGCCTCAAATCAATGTTGATTAAACTCAATAAAAAGAATGATGTGCAGAGAAATGCCCTTTCCAGCTTCCTCTCACTTTGTCTTTATTAACAAAACGAATAAGTATCAAATGACCTTGAGCAAATGCTCGGTGGTGAAAGAAACGCCAGTCCGGTCTAACATAAACTCTCATGACTTATGTTTGGTTGTCATGTGCTTTGCAGCTGTTCGCTCAACTGAGCTTTCAAGAGCAGCGTTAAACTCAACTTGATCGTATGCTCTCTCTCGCTCTCTGATTCTCTTTTCTGATTGTGAGATCTCGTGTTCAGCGTTTTGGCACGTTTTTTGCCTGTAATTTATTTAAATCAAATGAAATGTGTGTCTATTTCTGGTTCAGTTTGCACATAGTTTCGTTTCTAAATGATTTTGATTAATAAAATTAAAGCTCTCAATATGCTGTGTGTCGTGATTATCGCCTTTTCGTTCATTTGATGTGTACTCTTTGCTATCTGATCGTTGCCATCTGTTTATGCATTAGATATCACAAAATCCGATTTCTCGGTACGTTTTTTTATGGCTTTTTGGAAATATAAACTGAATATATAATATTTTTTTGCTTGATTACATACAAATTTTTCCATCAAATTTGCTGCAAATTCCGTGAAGTACATTTCACAAAAAGTGTATCTCTAAAGACCCCTGTCTTGTGATTCATTTAAGACAGTTGCCTAGAACAACAGATTTTTATCTTGGAAATGTGATGTGAATATTGACGTCAACAGGAGTATATTTGGCTATGACACGTTGTCACTCAATGCAGTTTAAGTATAACAAAACCAAAGTCCAACAGATTTAAATAGTGAAGCTTTGAAAATACAAATCGTTTTTAGATTAATTTTAAACTTGATTGAAATAGAAATAATTCTCGTTAGTATAAGTGCGTATTTGCTCAAGCAAAATCTAACAAAATTGAATTAAATCCCATCATAAAAAATTCATATGACATTGTGATTTTTGTGCCAAACTCTTCTGCATTTCATAATTTTCCCTACTCAAAACACCACGACACAAGTCCAGAAAGTCGTAAAGAGGAGCAAATAAATGCCAACTGTCACACAACAAACATCGTGTCGGTTGAGCACATTGCTTGAGGGCTGGGGTTGAAAAAGTGGCGAAAAAATCTTTTCGCGAGCGTAACCCACTGGACTCATGAATTTTTTAATATCAAATCAAAAGACACCCGTCCGCGTCCCATTCCAGTTGGCAATGGCTAACCCCAATAGTCATAATTTTCAGACAGTTCAACAATCTTTCGCGGGACTTTTTTCTCAGCCATTCCGTGACTCGATTATGGCACATGGCAACATGCGTTGTCGTCCTCTTCCCTTCCTGCTCCTCATCATTTATAGCTTCAGGCAACGGCACCACAGCATTGATGCAAGAGCTGAAGTGAACACGCCCACACACAGGGAGTTACACACGTGACAACTAAAATGGAGGAAAGATGAAAAATACAATTGCTTGCAATTTTAAAAATTCAGAAACATTTTACATACTTTAAGACAAACGTGTGACTGTTTAACTTGCTTGTAATGGGGTAAAGAGTACCTTCTTTAAGCAGCTCTAAGAAAATATGATATAAAATTAATGTCATAATAAAATTGTTGGCATTTTAGCTAGTGAATAGAAAACTTAGCTTTAACGCTTGCGAAACGTTAAGCAAAATTTAAAAATTTTAACTGGCTTGTGTAAGACCAAAATTGTTATAGCAATTACCTAACAGTCACAATCTTAAATCACAGCATCGGGATGCTTCTTTGAGTCAACTTTTTTATGGCCACCTCAGTCTGGTGATTAATAAGCAACTGGACTCTGCGCCATGTGAATGAAAAACATTGAGCAAATTGCTTTTTAATTTTCCAAGAAGCTGTTTTATCAAAAATCATTGCATACTGCACAGGCGGTATATCAAAACGAAGAAGATAGCATACTTTTAGGTTGCACATAAGTAAAACTTGCTTAGGCCGAAACTAATAGAAATGAATGGGGGAAAGGATATAAAGGATATATGGAGGCGGTATATTAAAGTCAATATATTCAATTTCACACAAAATAGAAAATATAAAAAAAAATGGAATAGATAAGAAACTAACTAACTAGTCGTTACAAAGAGTAAGACACTACTCTTAATATTCCTAATAATTATCTAATTATTCTATGCAGTAATCAAATCCCGTTTTAATAGTTATAGTATATTATTTTTATTATTAAAATGAAAACTAATTTTATTAAAATTTGTACCTACGGTCACAATCTTTAATCATATATCGCTATATTTATATGTCGCTACCAGCAATAAAATAAATTTCGTCCAATTTACGAAGCAAACTGCAAACAATAATTAACAAACATTACAACAAGACTACGAATAAAAATTGTGTGGCACACAGAATATTTCGGCGGTTACGCTGTATGAAAAGGTCGCCAAGCTTTGTAAATGTGGAGCACGTGTAAGTTCTTAATTACAATTAATGTTTAGCAAAAGGAGGCGAAACGGTGTAAGTTGTATGTAAGCCAGACAAAGCGAGCTTTCGAGTTGCCACATTGAAAAATAACACAAACAAATTACTAAATTTGGTTTTGTTTTTTGGGTAAAGCGTTAGAACTCCAAAATACGACCCAATAATTAATCACTTTATGGGTTCACATAAATATTTTAAAAGCTTTGTTACACTTGTAGCACAAGTAATAAACATTTTGCCCTATATGCAAGTTGTTGTCACCAGCGAATGTATTATATTTGCATCCATTAAAAAAAATCCGGTTTTTTGTATTATTATTTCTTAGAATTAGAATCTACATTCTAAAATGCAAATAAGCATAGATATATATTTATATATGTGAAAGAAAAAATGTTTTTTGTTTTTGTTTTAAAACTTACACTTTGTTAAGTATTTGGTATATAACATGAAATATTTTGAAAGGGCATCGAAACGTCATTTGAACATTCGTGAAAATGTTAAGTAGAGGCTTTGTAATGCTTTCGTGTGTGCAAGTGAAGCAGGTATGTTTGGGCTTTGACTTATAAAACAGAATTAATGTAAGTATGGTATTTGTATATCTGTAGGTGGGTGTGTTAATACGTGTGTCTGCAGGTGTCTGGGAATTTTTGGAATTTTTAATATCATATTGCGTTGCACACTTTACGTTTGGTTTGGCTTTTTCTACTTAAATGGTGTGTTGAGATGACTTAATCTCTGGAAACCCAATAAAAAATTTATTTTAAGATTATATATGACCATAGGTTTTATTTTTAGCGATAATATTTATTATAAACTAATATAACAAAGAATTACTAAAAGAGCTTAGCTATTATATATAAAATAAACTTAAAGATTAACGCTTATAGCTTAATTTTTGTTATGTATTTAACCACCAAAATGTATCAATTAAAAGCTATGATATTAATTATGCTGTATTTATTTTAAATTTGATTGACTTAAATTTTTTTATTGCCATTTATATTGCCATTTGACATCAATTAAATAGCCAAAGCCTTTATGTAAAAAAACGTTATGCTCCTGTTCAATCATACATATATGTTTGTAAGTGTTGGCCCAATTTGTTTTTGGTGTTTTTTTTATTGTAACTTTTAATAGCTTTGCCATAAAAAAAGTGTGTATTTACACATCAACAACATTTAATGCCTGTGAAAAGAGATTAACGTGGGAGCTGTGCATTTAGGGCCAACTCAGGCCGTAGCTTAAAGCTATATTCAATATATAGTATATATGTGTGAGTAAATAGTTGGAGGGCGGGTGCAGACTGGGTATGGAAGGAGCGTATACATAAATGTTTTAGTACAACAGTTGCTTGTCGGCATACATGCTGTCCCAGAGACGCAGTTTGTCCGCCTCGGGCAAGTCAATCACCTGAACATCATGTGAAATATTCAAGCACTTGAACACCGCATCCTTTTGGGATATGGGCAGCCAGACCAGTTCCTGTGCTGCTGCCGGCTGTTTCACCGTGCCGTGCACCATCGCCAACTCCCCCTTGCTGAGTTCCTCGTGTGTGACAAGGGGTATGCTGGGGTCACCGGTTGCGGCAAACTGCACCAGCATGGAAACAAGGCGACGTATTGTCTTAAACTCGGCCGTGCGTCGCTTCAGTTTCTTGGCTGCCCCATTGTAGAACAAATAGGATAAATCATCAGCATGGCACGTGCCACGAACCTTACGTCCACAGGTAATAATTCGCATTATGTTGAAATGCTTTGAATCGAAATCGAAACGATATAAAAATGTGGATGCATTTGGTGCATTGAGACTTCTCGACAACAAAGTGCGGTGTATGCCATGCCAGAAATATTTGTATGAGCACAGCTGCAATAATAACATTAATCAAATAAAGTTGAAACTTTAGTCAAGAGTTGAATATTTGAGAATGTAGAAGCTAACTTAATTTGTATACCTTATATCTGAAACTTATCACTATCTCAATAATTTAAACACCCCATGTCGGATAGTTGACCCTCCCTATGAAATCCCTTACAAATTTTATGCTTATATATACTTACATCGCTGTATTCGAGTATAGTGTCCCGACCCGGCTGCTTATCACCGAAGTATGTAGACTTGAGTTGCTTGCCAAAGGCACGACGTTGATCTGCATTTAGGCCAGCATCCTCGGGCGATAGATACTCACAATCACCCAGATCACTGAGCAGTTCCGGCCACTTATTCACCTCGGGAAAGACGAGCAAACCCTCAAAGGAGTTCCCTCCAATAACCATGGGTATCCCATTGCCCCAACAGTTGCGCATCATCTCGATTGGTGGCTTGGGTATAACACAATGTTTCGATTCATAAGGCTCGACTGTAGGCGCAAAACTGAACATCACTTTGCGCTTATGACGCTCCTCCATGGTGATTATATCCTCCGCCATGCGCAACATGGTGCTCGCCTTACACTGCCGCAAATGATTCAATATCTCCCGATCATTGGGCTCTCCAGTGAAACCTGTCGCTTGGGCCAAGCGATAGGCCCAGTTATATTTTGGTGTTATGGACCAAGGAGATAGCACCGATCCCGACATCAGCACAGCCTTGTGAAAGAGATTCCTCGTCTGCTCCGTGAGCATCATAAAATGTGTGGAGGCGCCACCTGCACTCTCGCCAAATACAGTTATGTTGTTTGGATCACCACCAAAGAAGTGACAATTACGCTTGACCCAACGCAGAGCGAGCACCTGATCTTTCAGACCTGCATTTCCAGGCACATCCAATTCCTCGTCGTCGAGCGTAAGAAAACCAAGGACACCCAGTCGATAGGAAATTGTCACTAGCACTACATGTTCCATCATAAAGTAATCGGGACTGTACAGATCACGCGAAGCTTCACCCATTTGAAAGCCACCACCATAAATCCAGACGAGAACGGGCAGCGCCTTTTGTGGATGCAGCTGTTTTTTAATGAGAGTAATATAGTTAATTTAAATATGTATCGCTTAATAATTATTAAAATTATCTAACGTATTTTTATAATCTATTTCAATTCATTTTTAGAATAATTTGCTCAAAGACTTTTTTATTTATTAGAAGAACTCCACCCTTTCAACTTAATTTGCGCAAATAGTCTTGAACATTATTCCTTCCTCACTCATTAAGAAACATTCTTTTTGATGCAACAAAAAACCTTTGGCTCAAAGTGGGGTCAAGAAAACGAATCTTTTAGGAGCTTACTTATAACCAGAAAGCTTTTGTACATTCTTATTAACACAATGCGTTTTCTTTCGGTTTTGGTTAAGACCAAATGAGCAACCTTTTTCAAAGTTAAGACATGTTTTATTCTGTGTTTCTGTTAGAGCGATAGCAAAAAAGTATTAAGACAAGAACTCCAAACGATTCAAAAACAAAGTTCTTAGAATTGCTTTATATACAGAAGCTGCGTTTTTATATGTTAGTGTGTAATGCGTGCTCTTTTATGACAAAAACAAGCAGTTAAAATGAAACGCTTAAAACTTAGTTAAGCCCTTGTTCGACTCTGAGTCAGAGGTTCTTTAGTCAGCTAACAGATGTTACACAAAATACATTTTTAATATATACTATTATATTATTATTATACCATGGACTTTGCTTACCTCACGTGTGTACACATTTAGGTACAGGCAATCCTCGCTACCCTGCACCTGCTTCAGTACCAGATTCACTTGACAGGGCTTCGTGTGTTCACGTGTGCATCGTTTCACATCAGTCCAAGGATCGGGCTCAACGGGTGCCTTGAAACGCAGCTCCCCCAACGGAGGTTTGGCAAAGGGGACGCCCTCAAAGCTGTAGTAGTTATTGCCATAAATCGAGCGCCATTTGACACCTTTTATCTTGCCATAAACTGTCTCCGCAATGACTTTATCCTTGCTCCGAAGACGCTGCTGTTTTGTCTTGAACTTGACATAGCTATAAGAAAGCAACATACGAGA
The DNA here is from genome assembly GCA_035044465.1 of Scaptomyza tumidula. Classification (NCBI taxonomy): domain Eukaryota; kingdom Metazoa; phylum Arthropoda; class Insecta; order Diptera; family Drosophilidae; genus Scaptomyza; species Scaptomyza tumidula. The sequence continues at coordinate 3,913,932 of JAWNNW010000445.1, forward strand.
ACTGTTAGTGCCATTGCGTGCGGACAGATAAGTGCTCTTTGAGCCAATCAAATTTAGTGTGTTTGGTTAAACAATCAAACTTTTTGTTAGTAAACATTTAATAGATATTTTGGACGGGCGTTTTTGCTTCTTTGCTGTCCGTAGTTAAACCAAAAAAACAATACCATAAACATCAAAGTTGAATTATGAATTAGTTTGGCATTACTGACCAATAGGTAACCTACAAACGATTACTTCTAAATCTTTATTTGTTCAACTTAAGAAAAGAATTTACAACATTGTTTTAAAAGCTTAAAAAGGCAAAACAAATCAAAATCGTTATCAATTAAACAAATATTCCCTTAAAGATGAATCAAAAAACAAAACATGACCTATTTTAATGCTTTTCTAATGCAGGGTATGCATAAATGTTAAAAAGAGAGAAAAGAGACATTAAGAGTGTAAGAGATGGAGAGTGAAATGATAGACGCACGCTGCTCGGCTCGACCCGATTCCTGACGCTGCCCCATTTATTATTTCAAGTGCGTTTCGATTGGAAAACGTGCGAGCTAAACGATGCGTGAGTCGATCTACAGCAGACCAAATGCGCCTCAATATGGATTTCAAATATAGAAATAAATGAAAACCACTATTACGCGATTCCAGACAATTTTTACGAATACAAATCTTTGGAAATACTATTCGTAGTATACGTAGATTAGCAATTAATTAGCAGCTGGCGTTCTTCGTCTTTCTCTTCGTGTTTCTGTTGTGTGGGTTCAACCTTGGAGGTATTTCCATATTTTTCTAGTTGAATCTTTTATGAGCAGTTTGTGTGAATATAGGTACACTTATATGTCGAGTGCTAACTACAAGCAATTATTGTACAGTTCTACAGGTTCAAGGTTAGACACAGTCTCGCAACAAACTAGCCAATTGAATCATGACATTTACATGACTATAGAACTCGTTTCTACAACTGAACTGTTTATTTATAAAAATACTGTTTTATGCGGTCGTATGCCTTTATCAACTCGTCAAAAAATCTAGTCGCACTTGAGAATCAATACCATAACCGGGCAGCATCTGTTTCTCGGTCTATCACTGTTCACGTGGAAGCAAATAACAAAAATTGTAAGTCTCGATTTATATGCTCAATAAAATCACTCATACTCAAGAAACATACACGGTTCGCTGGCATTGGTTTTGCATACAAATCTAAGCAAATAAATAATGTACAACATGTTAATTGGATGTATAAACATAGATATCTATTATTATACCATACAATGCATTATGAGTATTTTCTGCGGAATCAGAAGGTTTGTCAACAGCACATTTGTAGGTGCGAAATTTTGAAATTTTAAGCAAAAACTAAAATGCACACAAATTGTCCATATATTAAATACGTTTTTCGTAATTTGCCAAAGCGTCAAAAGTTTTACTGATTTATTGGCTTAGCTTTAGCGAAATGTTCTTATTATTTCAAAATCCATTTAAAGTGGAAAATGCGACAATTAAAAATAATGTTGTGTAATTCAAACACAAGGCTAACTAAAATCAATCAATATTTCAATACAATCAATCGTCAGCAGCAGCAGCATCATAAGCAACCGAATTACAGGTCAATGGCATTTTGGTCCAGCGCATTTTAATTCGCTTGCCAAAAATTGCTGGAAAATTTCCCATTTATCAAAAGCGTGCAACGATGTGTAACGTAATGCAAATGCAAAGATGAATGCCAATAAAATGTTAGCATCCATTGATACATTTCATTCCGTGAAAGAACAAATCACATATTTTATGTTGTGCAGCTTTTAAAAAGTTATAGAAAAATCAAAATGATGATTAAAATTGATAATTGTATTTTTTGGGATCGAAATAGGTTCAATCATATTTCAGAACAGCAATAAACTATAATTCTGACTAAATGTGAAGTAAAATAAATTTATTTCACTCCAATGAATAAAATCTTTGCTTTAAACATCATAATATTAAATTAAAACTATTTTTGATCTAATCAACGTTCGAATGTTTTGAAATCAAAATCTAAACAACAATTTCAAATCTTTGCTTAAATTTTGTTAATATCCAAAATTGCATAAGAGTGTCAAAGCTCTTGGACAAAGAGACTTGACTGAGCGACCAACTCAACAGAAGACCTGTTTTTTTTATTTATTATTCTTTTTTGCAAACATTTTTTTTTTGATTTTTTGATTTTTTGTGCTGTTGCTGCAAACACACTCAGCACCGCTGACAGATTTTGTAACAAAATAATTTTATAACTGCCTTGACATTTGCAGTTTGTTGTTGTTGTCGGGTAAGTGACCTAAACGTGATATTTCGGCAGCTTTACATATTGCGATCTTGACTTTGGCCCCCTTAGTCAGAATATTTAACTGTAGCTCAATTTCACATTAATTGGCTCAAGTTGGATGGACTGATATCGAAATTGCGAGTGTCATGCCCTAAGTCAAATAAACTTGTGATTTATGAACTCAATTGATATAAAACAAGTCTGACGCAGGCCAAGCAACCCGACAACAAACCAAACAAAAAATTAACTCATTTTATTTCAAATAACAAAAAACACGAAAAAAAAAACGCGCCCACAGGAGCGACACTCAAAACTCACATAATTCTTATCAGCGTAATTTGATATTGATATTTTATAACTTAGACTAGAAAGTAAATAGAATCAAAACTTTTTGCTGATAAAGACCAAGTACATGTGTCCAATTGTTTAGACGATGTAAAACAAAAAGCGAACTCGTAAACATTTTCATGTTATGTGAAATCGCTATGACGATATTTCTGTGAACAATGTACAGTTGAACCAGTCATGTTTGGCAGTCTTATCACCAGCTGTCGCTGAAGATCACCCAGTTCTTCAAGGTGAAACGAAAGTGCAGACTATGCGGATGCAACTCTTAGCTGTTTACGAGACCTTAAGCTTGTATGTGAACCGGATTTGAGACACTTTGTAGATAAGCAGCATTTAAATCTCTGACGCTTTATTGATGTAGATTTCTAAGGTTTTTTTTTTTGCTGTTTTGTTTTCCAAGACGCTGCGATAAGCCAGAGCGCACAATGGGGGCCAATCAAGATTTGAACTATTTTTATAATTGTTTATTGCAGCAATTTGATTGCAATTATTTGCTTCTGCATCGCTTACATATGTTATAAAGTTCAATACTCTAACATTTCTAATCAAAATAAAATCGAATGGACTTTTGGGCAAGGGCGTTAAATCAGATTCGAAAATCTTTAAAATAAAGTAGCAATAGATGATAACTTATTAAAACATAAAAAGTTTTAACAAAGAAACAAACAATAAAAAAATTAATTTTTTTCAACAAACCGAATTTAATTATCAAAAGTAGGGGGAAAAAAACTTAAAATTAAAATTTACTCTTAATTAACGGTGGTATTAAAATAAAAAGCAAAAAAATATTAAAATGTTAATTATTTTTACGATAATTTTGTTGAATTTTAAAGTACTTAAACAATTATTAGCAGTTCTTCCGGTATAATTAAATTCTTATTATATCAAAACATTTAAAATTTTATTTTTTAGTAAACATTACAGGCACTTACTTTAATGCAATGCGCATCTGATCAGCAATGGCAATATCGAATGACATGTTGCTGCGGTCTTACGCTACCACAAAAAGTGGCGCAATTTGATTCCTTGTTGCCTGGGCAATTAAAAACGCACCAGCCCACGAATATGAACACACACACACACACACACTCGCTCACACAGATACAGTCGCAAAAGAAAAAAAATTCGCACTAGCTTGAAATCACAGTGGAAAGCAACACGACGAGACCAAATAATTTTTAAGTGGCGGACATATAAAAAATGATTGACGCCCACGCGGCGTATACGCAACGTGCCCTTTTCACAGGCTCAACGTAGCAATACTGTTTTTTGATTGATTTTTTGTATGTATTTTTGTTACGCGTTTGACCTCCGTTCGTTTCTGGGATTTTAATACTTGGTTTAAATTGTATTTATTTTTGTAGGTGTATGGACATAGAACACAAAACTCAAGTCGTTCCACTTGTTGCAATTGAAAGTCGCGTTGCATCCGCGTTGTTCTCTATCAATTGACTGCCTTGCTTTGCGCAGCGCTTTGCTTTATTTATTTTGATTTGTTCAAAGCCGGCTTTGAGGCCTTAGGCTTGAGTTGCGTTTTACTCAGGGGTTGCGCGTCTACTGAAACATTTGAAGTAGGCGCCGGCTAAGTTTAGTGGTCGTCGAACGGACGACGCGTCGCTTGACGCTCAGCGTTCGTTTGGATGTACGTACACACATCAAGCACACACGCACACACACACACACATACAAAGATTGTAACATGGTGTTTCCACTCATTCACTCTTGCCGGGTCTGGCTGGCGTATGAGTGATATTCTAACTTGTATCTATGTGTCTGTTTGTCTGTTCTGTGTTGTGTTGTGTTGTGTTTTGTATTTGTGTGCGCTGCCTTGTTTCGCACTCAAATGCCCATGGCATTGTCTGCTCGAGTGAGTTCGCTTGCTGGCTGTGCTGGGCGCCGTTGTTTTGTTTAAACGTTATCGTTTTTGTTGTTGTCTTTGTTTATTGTTTATAGCATGTGCACAAACACACACACACACACGCAAAATACATGTATGTGCACACAAAAGATACATGTATATGCACATTGAATACTTGCCTCTGCATTCACATGTTTGTGTTGTTTGTTTGCTGAGTGTTTGACTTTCGGTTTGGAGTTATTTTGTTGTGTATATTATTTATTTTTTTTTTTTTGTTTTTCCTTGTGTGCAAATTGCAGTTTTCAAGTTGTCACACAGGGCGTATGTGTAACGTTTGCTGTGCATTGTTTTGGGCGAATGTTAGTCAACTGTTTGTGACAAGTTTGCTGAGCTCAAGCTGGGTTTCATTGTTAGTTTGGCATCTATTATTGTTTTTGTTATTAAATAATTACGTTTAGCTTTTTTATATATTAGTTTCATTATTTAGTTAGTGTATTTTATTTGTTAAGGGTTAGAAACTAATGATAAACAATCGTTGCAGATAATTTGATAAACAAAACAAATTCTAAAGAACATGAAGTAAATACAAAAGATTATCTGTTAGTATCAGGAAAACAGAAATAAGAAACTTTTCTGGTTTCTCTAGCACTGCAATAAAGCATTTTACTCAAGCTTTACTCAATTTGTATGGGACTGACATGGAGTCGTTTTACTCAGAACTGTTGTGTGTGAAACTAATAATACTTTAGTTCTATAACAACCGCGTATGAGGTAATTAGAGTTATTAAAACGGGAAATTCATTTCAATTAGCTAAGCCCTGAACGTCAATATAGTAAAGACCAAATTTGAGTGCCAATGTAAATTTATCAATTTAATACATTGATTGCAAGGCAATTAGGGACGGGTCAACCATTATTATGATTGCAAGGTACACTCTCACTCATTACATTTTTTTTTATAACAATTTCATAACGGTAAAGTATATTTTACATGGCATGAAATTGTGTTCAATAATAGTAATTATACGAGTATATGATTATAAATCAATTTGTTTGATTTTCGTTTGAGCTGACTGCTTTTTAATCAAATCATTACAATCACCAAATTGTTTGGATATTTGATACGATTATTTTCTGATTTTGATACCTTATCATGAAAGCTAGCTTGTTATATGTTATGAGTTATGTGTTAATACAAATAATGCATGCACTTAAATGCTTATTGACAATTAGAAAATAAGTTTATTTTCATATGCATTTTAAGTACGATGATAAAAAGATATTTATTTATTTATTTATTTATATTTATCAGAATTAAAAGTTTTCCATTATTATAGCAGCATCATTTTAAACCTGTTCACCCACAAAATGCGCAATATGGTTTTATTCACGAAAGCTTCTAGTTCGCTACAATAGATATTTAAAATTACAGTTCATAAACAAGCACTGTGATAATTGAATGATTATACTGGAATAATTACTAGTTGCGTGATGTGATTTCAATATATCCTATACATGTTAGCCACTGTACAATGTAAAATGTGGAAAAACAAGTTGTTGCAGCTTGTTAGTTATTTATATTTAAATCAGCTCATGCAAAACACTTTTTATAAGCTTAGAAACAGGTAGAACCTACATTAAAAACTAACCTCTAACCCCACCTAAATATGTAAGGAAATTTATATAACTTATGGTACTGTATAAATGAGTATGTGTTTGCATTAGTCCTGTTCTATAACCTTGAATAATTATGCATTTTATATATTATAAGAAGCTTTAACATTTTTTTGCAATCTGATAAACACTAACAAAATAAAATTATAAAATTATGCGAAACTCTTAAAGGAAACTTACATGACCGACAACTTAATAACAGTTCGAGCAGTATTCTGCCAGGTGTGAATAATCTAATGACCATCCAACCAGAACTCAGGACTATAAATAACTGGACAACTTAAACACAACCGCACTAGCGCTAAGCTACAGTAAACTTATTTCAAATAATGTATATGTTGAGGTAGCTAGTAGTTTAAGGACTATTTAATAGATTTTGTGTAAGGTGCATCGAAATTTATTTAAATTTTGGCTAATAATATGAAGTAAAAAATTTTGTTATGATCTCAAAATGACTTGTATCTATTTTCTCGGAAGAATTGCCTTACTAGGGACGCTTAACGGCATTCTTCTTGGTAAAAGACTCCGCTGCCTTCATGAATGTTTTGTGCTCCTTGACAAACTCTTCGGCCAAATCTGAACGCAATGGATGCTCTGGTTGTGGATTATGGACAAGATCAATAAGAGCCTGGAAAACCTGCTCAGTGCGTGTTGTTGGCTTCCAGTTGTCCACGGCAACAATGGAGAGGCACACTTGGCCCTTCTCATCGACATTGGGATGATAGATTGGCGTTTTGAAGAGTATTTTCGGTGGCATGAAGGGATACTGTGGTGGAAAACATATCTCAATCTGAAAAGCGCCCTTGTTGTAGGGTGCTTTTTCCGGTACTAGAAGACCCGTCCATAGCAGTAAGGATTCATCGGATGCCTCGATATTGCGCATGATAGTTGACTTTGCAGCTAGAATGTCGCTCAGTTCGCGACTTAATCGACGTGAGGCACTCATTATATAATTTTGTTTTATTTTTTACAGTGTCAGCTTTACAATTTATGGTTACAAATAATTTTGGTTTACTACAGAATAATTTTAAAGAGCCTATTTGTTTGAGTTTTTAAGTTTTGTACAAAAGTTTTTCTTAACAAATTCTATACGCAAACCACCAAAAAGTTTTGTACATTTTATATTAATTGTATATTGCTGGACTTATGTACAAATTCACATTTTACGTTTGATTCTCAAAACAGCAGCTCCTTGTTATCATCGTAGAGGCTCTCCCAGATCTTCACCTTGGACCATTCGGGCAGTTCCATGAACTTCAAGTCATCACTAATGTTTAAGCACTTAATGCTCTCATCGCCCTTGCGCACTGGATCCCAGGTAATCATGTCCATGCCATTGATCTTGGAGCTATAGGGGTTGCCTGTAGCCGCAAACTGCGTCCAAATTCCAATAGTGCGTTCAATATTGCGATATTCCCGACTATCATTGGGTAGACGACGACCAAGGAGACTGGAAAACTGATAGGTCAAATCATCAGCATGACTAACCCCCTTAACACCACGTCCAAAACGCATCAGCCGATACGGGTAAATAATCTCCTCCGAATCAAAATCGTAGCGATAGAAATAAACTGGAGAACCAGCTGCATGAGCATGTCGAGAGCGAACCACTCTCAGAGCAGGGAAAATAAAGTATAACATGGAGCAAAGCTGCAAGACAAAGAAAGAGACAAATGAAGTTAATGTATATTTAAAAGAATCTATAAGTATAAATAAATGTATATAATGTTCATTGACACTATTAAACAAGTTTCACATAAACATTAATTAATTTTGAAAGATATTGAGTAATTAAATATCATACCAATGCTCTTTTTCTTCAAATTCCTTATTTACAACAACTCAACTTATAATACAAATCCATATAAAGAAAGGTACAAATTTAATGCTCAAGCGTTTAACTTACATCCATATAATTATCGGGCGTGGCCTTTTCACCTGTCACATGGGCACTACGTATTTTCTTAGCCCATTCCTCAATCTTGGCGCTGTTGGCCTCAGCGAGCTCATGTGGCACAAATGGAGTACCATCATCCAGTTGCTTCTCCACCTGCGGTACCAGTTTGATCTCTGCAAGGGATACAGCATTAAATACCATACTTTAGGTCATTAATGAGCCACTTACCTGGCAACCACAGCAGACCCTCATACGAAGTATTGCCTATCATCATGGGTATTGAGTTACCCCATGCTGTTTTCATCATTTCGCGCGGACACTTGGGCACAACACACTCAGGCGTTGCATATGGCTCAAGGGCCGGACCAAAAGCGAACATCATCTTTTTCGCATGCTCCTCCGGCGTCAGCACATGCTCCTCGACTCTTATCAGATCCCGAGCCTTTACATTTTGCAAAAATTGCAATACATCCTTTTCATTATTCTCGCCCTTGTAGCCCGCAAGCTTGGCAATGGTGAAAGCGCGATGCGTAATATCCCCATTAAAGGCCCAAGGCGCAATTGCACTGCCCGACTGCAGGATGCCGCGATGGAAGAGGCCCTGCGTTTGCTCCGTTAGCATCATGTAGTGTGTGGAGGCAGCCCCAGCACTCTCGCCAAAGACCGTTATGCAGTCTGGGTCACCGCCAAAGCTGGCACAATTGTTCTTAATCCATTTGAGAGCCATAACTTGATCCTTAAGGCCAGCATTGCCGGGCACATTCAAGTCAGGTGTCTTCAGACTGAGAAAGCCTGCACAAAAATAATTCAAGTTAAGATTAAATAGGAGTTGAAGTTGTGTTTAAAACCTTTGCATTGTATTTGTTTCACAAACAGTTCGAACCATAATTATGTTTTGTTATAAGGCTTACATATTCCGCCACAGAAGAAGACTAGCTTCTTCTTTTTCTTTTGAAGTTACAATCTCTCTAAAAAAAACATACACCTCAAAAGTACTGCCAACCTATACAAATTGCAGCTGCTCCCCAGTCAAAACAATAAATGGTCAGACTTTATCTATTTGACCTTTTACCGCATTTACGTGATGCAATTTATTGCATGCAACTTTAGGTTTTATGACGGTAGATGATGAGATTGGAATATGGAAAAAGCTTTGAAAAAAACTTTATGCACTTAACTAAGAATTTTTTAAAGGGATTCTGTAACAATTGCTAAATAACCTTTTGTGACCTTAAGTTTCTATATAGTAGATACATCAGTTGTACAATACAAGTCGTTAAATATTATTTTATTCCTGCAAATAAACCTATTCTATTATGACTTGAGTTAATTATTTTAACTTACCTAGAGCACCCAACCGATATTGTATGGTCACTAAAACGACATCCTCTTTAATGAAGTAGTCAGGACCGTAATTCTCCCGATTTGCCTCGCCAATGATAAAGCCACCTCCATGTATCCAAACCATGACAGGACGAGGCTTTGCAGGACTCACCTATTATGCAAGATATTTACATTATTAGTTATTCGGAAAGCTACATTACATTTATGTTATATATTGTATTAAATAACTCACATTATTCGTATAGACATTCAGGTAGAGACAATCCTCACCGCCCTCCACCTTGTCAGTGACGAATTGCACCTGCACCGACTTCTCCTTAGCATGCATGCAATCTCGGACGCCCTCCCATGGCGTCGGTCGCTGTGGCGCCCGAAAACGCAACTCGCCAACGGGTGGCTGGGCGTAGGGTATGCCCTCAAAGCTGAAGTACGGCACATCGTAGATGGATAAACGCTTCACGCCCCGCACTTTGCCATATTCGGTGTCGGCAATGACCGACTCAGTTGTGGTCAGGCGATATTGTTGGATTTTATGCTCGATGGATCTGCAAAATGTGAAAATGCAAATTAAAATAATAATAGAGGACTGAGTGAGCAAACATACATATATACGTATATAGTTAATATGATATTTTTGTCGGCGTTGAACGCATGGTAATTATTATACCCTGTACGTTACAATATGGGCAAAAGTAAGGGCGTATCGCTATATCAATGATTATGGAAGTAAATCTCAGAGCATCTCATACTCGAACAGTCTCAAACGTACACACATTTCTTGCTTTAAATAGCATTAAATTGAAATTATTTTGCTGATGCAGCTGCTGATGGCTACTAAAGCTGCTGTTTACCATATCGTCAGGCCAATAAATAGACAACAGCTTCAGCTCCAAGCTCCAAGTCCTTCAACGAGATAGCTGGTGCATTGGCATCATACAGTAAGTTGCATGGACCACAGTCAGCTTGCCAACTGGGCACGTCTGTCAGTGATAAATTTACACCGGCTGACAAGCTAGTTGGTCACGCTACAATGCACTCAACACTGGCACTGGACGCTGGTCACAGTACTGCCCCCTCTCAGCCTTTCCTGCCCTTTCGCTCTTGAAGTGCTAGCAGCTCTTCGAAAACCAAAAAACACTCCATGTTGAACTTTGTGCCGTCGAGTAGCTCTCCGTTATCAGCGAACACAAAACACACAGACGGAGCCTTGGAGATTGCCCTGCAGCATTGACAATATTAATAATAAGATTATTCTCTATATATGATAATTGAAGTAATGTCACAAATGCCAGCTAAATATAAACGCATTCGTAAGTATATGAAATTATTATATTGCATGCACGCTCAAGTTCAAGGCATGCTAAGGTTTGTCAAACTGTATTTATACCCTGATCCCATTAAAAATGGGAAAAAGGGTATAATGAAGTTGTGCAAAAGTATGTAACAGGTAGAAGGAAGCATCTCCGACCCTATAAAGTATATATATTCTTGATCAGCATCGAAAGCCGAGTCGATATAGCCATGTCCGTCTGTCCGTCTGTCCGTCTGTCCGTCCGTATGTATGAACGCGTCGATCTCAGAGACTATAAGAGCTAGAGGCTCCAGATTTGGAACTTAAGCTCGCCTAATGCCTAGGCAGTACAAGTTTCTTTCCGATAACTCTTCCCGTTTCCGATATACACATGGGATCGATAACAACAAAATCTTGAATTTGGAAAACTTTGAGATGCAATTTGAATTATAAAACAAAATAATGACAATCTGTGAAATTTTTATCGAAATCGGAAAATAAACACCGGAGATATGGGACATTGAAGTTTTGTATGCAGTATGCAGTATGCGCGTACATACACACATACATACTTGCAAGCACTGACTGTACGCGTGAAGTATAGGGATCAGGGTATCGTCTAGTCGGGATATCTCGACTAGAGCCTTCTTACTTGTTTTATATTGGTGCAGTGTCTGAATGCACTAAAATTAATTTTTAAGACTTTACAAAACTCTTTTTTTATTATCTTATTTCCTGTATAACAATGAAGAAAGTTAATTCCATATCACAAAATTATAAACTTTCTAGAATAAATCTTTGTATTTTACATTATATTTTATAGCTTTAATTTTTGTAGCATTCTAAATTAACATTTGCTTGCTGATATCTTCATCTTATTGCTACCATCAGATTATAGATAAAATATTTAACAAATAATAATTATATTTAATTGCGCTTTTAGACTTTTTAAATAGCCAATTCATTATTTATTTAAACAATTATATAATTCAGATCGTGCTAAACAAGTTAATTTTTCGATTGAGAAATTGAAATTGACCGCAAACAACTTTAAAATAACGATATGACAGAAGTGCGATAGTGGGAGAGTGAAACGCAAGCATGGCAGTCATGAAGGTCTTTGAAGCTGAGTCGATTAAACTAACAATATCATATTCAAAGCGCATATCGAGCCCATTCCCATTGAAATACAATGCTTTTGGCATACTTACAGAATGATTATGAAAATGTAGACAATTAATACAAATGCTGAACAATCCTTTAAAATGAAATAATTTGCTAAAAATTGTTCAGTCTATAAGATAAAAACAAAATAGCATAACTAAATATTTGATTTTGTAAACAAATCGTATTTTTATACACGCGTAAATAAATCGTCGATTTAAGCATTAATGAAAGGTCGTAAAAACCAAAAAGGAACCTACTCATTAAACTGATTAAGCAATAAATGGGCAACACATACTAAACGAAAATATTAATCGGATTATGTGACACTTTAATGGTCAGCATAAAAACTTTATTGATTTACGATAAACAATGGCAGAGCGAGCGAACTTTGAATGATATCATACCATTAATTGTATGAAAAATGATCTCAAGTTTCTAATTTAATTAGTCATCTATTAATTACCATTAAACTGCAACTCATATTTGCCTTGCAGTTACTAACTAAAATGATATTATTGACTAATAATTAAATTTATAGTCAACCGCTAGTAAATCTTAGATAAGTTTATTGATAGTCAAAGGTCTATAATGGTCATGAGTAATATAAATTGTTTAAATCTTCTTTAACTTATGAGTCATCTACAAAATGAGAATATCAAAATTTTAACGAATTATTGATAATATAAATCATTTAAAAACTATACTTTATTTATTTATCTTATATCATATCTCTTCCACTTCGAAAGCAACCTGAGACAACAGCATTTCACACCTATTTGTTTATAAACAGTGTACTTATTATTTATCAAGATGTTGGCATCATGTACTACAAAAATAGCTGCTTACGACAGACATTTTTTGATTAGCTTATAGAAACTATTAGGCACTATCAAGGAATTAAGTCATATCTCCAAATAAAAAACAATTAAAAACCCCTAAAGAATGAAGAATGACACTTGAACCACAATTATCTAACTAATAATCAAATTAATTAATATTGATAAATTAGAGATCAAAGAGATACACTCACTTCAAACGCCAGCGTATGCGTTCCACAAAGCCGAGGTTTTTGTTCATTTTGAGAGCAAAGACAACAACAAATAACAATATACAAACAACAATAAAAAAAAAGAATTGTGTATATATATATTAAATGTATTATCTTTGGATTCTTTCGATTTCACCGCCGATCTGTTGACTGTAACGCGCCAGAGCTAAACTGAAACTGAAATTAAAAACTTTTTTGTTATTCGTTTTGAGTTCAGTTGTCGACGCGTTTCACGCGAACATAACAACCGAAACCAGTGGGGGGGAAGAAAGAGAACAAAAAACGCATATCTGTATGTAGTATATACAGTGTAGAATAAAGCAAATATAACAGAATAAATATCAACAAAACAAAACAAAAAATAGCAAAATCCAACAACAATAACAACTTTTTTATTTCAAGTGCGGCCGGCATAGATATGTTCATGTGTATATATATATAAAGCTTCAGCTGGAGATCACGAAGCGTGGGCTGACGAGTGGGGGGCGCCAGCTGTCTATGGGTATTAATACTACGGCTACTTACTGACGCGCCTTTGGGCGACTGAATAATTAATCAATTGATTTACCAATAGTCTACCATAAACTGCAAGCAACAACAAAAAACAAAAACAAAAACACATTTTTAGCAACATTTCCAGCGCGGCTAATCAGATACAAGTTGGAAGTATTTTTAAGTACATATAAACTACCGGCACACACATTAAAAACTCATGCCCAGAGAGGGGTGGCCCCCACTCTCAGTGGATCGACTACACTTGATCGCGCCGGCAATGTAAACAAACACCACCAAAATTGTTGTTGCTACTATGCTTAGGAGCTTTTTGATGTGCGGGGGGTCGCCGTAAAAGCTTGCTCAAGCTTAAAGCACACGGAACTTCAGCTGCGTACAGTGGAGGATCGAAATATTGTTACAGCTTCGTAGTTTTGTTAACATTCTTAAACTTTAGTTTTTACTTTTTTTATTAAGGTGTACTGGTTAGAATAGGTTTTTCAATAAATAAAATTTCTGTCATTTTTATACCGAAAATTCAATTTCTTTTAATTTACACAAAATGTTTTTATTTCGAATTTTGAATTTTGTACAAGAATTTCATCCGTCATAAAGTAAGCTCTTGTCATTTTTATAGAGCTTATTCCACACTTTGAAACCCTCCTTTTCCGTCTGTGCTACAAACTCAAGTTCCTGTCCAATGTTCATAACCATAAACGGATCCTTTTTGTCCACCGGCTTCCATTCCTCCCCCTTAGTTTCCTCACAATTGGGATTTCCTGTGCGTGCAAACGTTGTCAAAATGCCAACCATGCGGCATACTGTCATACGCACAGCTTCATTCATAGGCCGCTTGTTTTCGGGTTGCCTCGGAAACATGTAGCTCAACTCATCGGCATGGCAAACTCCCTGCTTGATGTCATTCCCGCACAGCTTGATGCGCATTAAATTATGGTGGCGCGAGTCGAAATCAAAGCGATAGACATAAGTGGGAGCCTGTGCATGAGCCAAGCGGGAGAGTATAGCTCGGTGCATTGCATGCCAGAAGAGCTTGTAGCTATAGAGCTGAAAGCAAAAATGCTATTAGTGTAAAGCACAGCTAAAACGGCAGATAAGCACAAAATAGATTATAAAACGCCTTGTGCTTTATAGAAACAATTGTGCTGGTATTGAATCTTGCTTGCAACAAGCTAAAACTTATGAAGTTGTAGGGTTTTTACTTACATCTAAAAGCTGCATCACATCGTTTTTGCCGATGTCCCGTGGACCAAAGTGAAAGCGAATCAGCTCCACAGAGCGTTCATCACGCTCTTCCTTTGACAACCTGCTGTACACATCATAGGGCAGCACCAAGGCCGGCTCCTGCATCAGCAAATCCAGCATAAAGCCATTGTTGTCCTTGCAGTGGGGATACATAATCAGACCCTCGAACGAGGTGCCACCTATTAGCAAAGGCACTTGCTTCGACCAAGCACTACGCATTAAATGCATAAAAGGACGATTTAGTAGTCCTTGACCCGAATTGTCACCCGACTGATGTTCCAGTCCGGGTACAAAGGGATACAAGTGCCCAAAATTGTACTCCCTGGCTTCAAATAGATTATGCTGTACCAGCTCCTCAGCAGTCAGCGAGTTAAGAAACTTCAATATAGGCGCCTCTAACATTACGCCTCGGTAGCCTTTCTGATAGGCGAGACGGCAGAATAATGAATTCGTATCCGCAACCATAACCCAGGGACTCAGTATAGATCCCGACATGATAATAGCTTTATGAAATAGACCACAAGCCTCTGGCAGACACATCATAAAGTGGACCGAACCAGCACCTGCACTAGTGCCCATAAGGGTTATATTCTCCGGGTCGCCATTGAAATAGGAGATGTATTCCTTTATCCAACGCATCGCCAAAAGCTGATCATGCAAGCCCGCATTGCCTGGCACTTTTAAATCAGGACAGCTTAGACTCAGGAAACCCATGGTACACAGCCGATAACTAAACTGCACATAGACAATATCCTCGCGCAACAAATAATCGGGTCCATATTTCTCTCTCGTAGCTCCACCCGCGCAAAAACCACCTCCATGAATATAAACCAAAACGGGCAGTTTCGGTTCATTGAACTGCAAGGAAATCGGAGACAAACTGATAGTAAATTTGTTTTATCCAACATTGAGGTACTTTTGGACAGACAGACATTCGATGTACATATTTTATAGAACATTCAAATACCATACATACTTACATGCTTAGTGAATACATTCAGATTTAAACAATCTTCACCGCCCAATACCTCGCCTGTGTCCCTGTCAAGCTGTGTGGGAAGAGTTCGTTCCTTAAGACAATCCAGCACCTTGCCACACCAGGGTTCCGCCGGCTCGGACGGTCGGAAACGAAACTTTCCAATGGGTGGCTTGCCAAAGGGTATGCCCTCGAAGCTGTAGTAATCATAGCCCCAAAGACCTTCCTGATGCTTGCCCTTTACCTTGCCCATGGGCAGCTCTAAGATCTTCTCTTGCACGCATTGCGAATAATTCGATTTGACGGCCAGCAAATGAAGAATTTTTCTATTTCTGCTGCTCAACTGGCTAAATTTCAACATGACATTACTGAATCTCAAATCAACTCATGCAAAGCCAACCTGGCTGTGCTTAGTGTTCAATTTGATTCTTTAGATCGTATTTCTATGGCTAGCAAGATCTGTATTTTTATTGGGAGCTATTTATGGCAAACTATTTTTAAAATTGCAATAGGAGTTTGTTGAGTCAGAATGGCTTTTTATAATTATTTTGCAGTTGGCTTTGACACACCAAGTAGAAAAGAAGTGAAGGGAATATATCCCTGAAACTGCTATAAGTGATGATAACAGTGAGGATTTCAAATTCATTAACTTAACATAACTGTGTTAGCTAAGAGCACATTCGCAGTGTGGCAACGTCATGATAACTTCATTAAAGCATAATAAATGGGAAAATAAAAATAAATTTCATTTAAATTAATTCTGATCGCTATATTTAACTCAGATACACTGAGATATGTCAGTACACCCTTTTATAGGTGCATGTTAGTCAAATTAAAAATTTGATAACTGTGATCTTTCAACTTTGCACACTCATCAAAATTCGTTTTACAGGCCCATTATATATAATTTTTTTTTGAATCAGCAGCAGCAGCTACAACAACAACCACAGCAACAATATCAACGGGTTCTGTGGCCCATTAAATGTTAATAACACAAACAGCTGTCAACTAAAAGTTATAATAGTAGCGCTCTCTGTTCCTCCCAGTACTACAATCAACATTATCAATAAAGTTTTCATGCTCCCATTGCCGTATGTTTTTGAATACGAACAACTACAACCACAAACACGGCTACTTGTATACTCTACTACAAAAGCGTCGTTTGTAAAGATAAGCGAACGCTTTTGTCGTTCATGATTAAAACATCAACAGAGACTGCATATGCTTCGAAGATTGTTATAAGTACATACAGTAAACCTTTAACTGAAAAAAAAAATAAGGAAAACAATTTTAAACGGTATTACATATTTCATTTTGAGTTCACTAACTAAAGGATAAATATAAATTATAAATAATACTAAAAACTTGCATATGGCACTTACAAAAAGATAAATCATCTAACAACTGACTTGGTTGCAAATTTAAACGCGGGCTAAAAAAAATTTCACCTCATTGTTAAGATGAACCTTGATGAGAAAACTGTTGTCCTTATCAAATAAAAAAAAAATGGCAGGCAAAAAAAATATATATATATATTAAATTTTTTTGTGTATTTCGGATAGATAAAACCAATAAGGTTTTGATTAAATATTGCAAAACATTAAAGCTATTATTATTGTTATTAAAGCTCAATATTCACAATATTTATTTAAATAAAATTTTGTATTTTATTTCTTAAGTTTTCTTACCATCTAAATATTTCATCAGCATACCTCTATTATTTGAAAAAATTTCATAGTCAACTAATTACCATTTATAGTTTAGGTAATGAAGTTCACTTTAGGCTGTTGCTACTGTGTATGAAAATTGCGTGCGAGTGTGAGTACATGTAGATTGCCCGGCTCTAGTAGAATGATCAGTTGCAGCTTGTCAATAGCTAGGGACGGAAGTGAAAGCACCGCAAGTGTGGAAACAAGTTCACCCTCAACGACGTAGTAACCCTTCCAATATGGACATACAAATGGGTGTTGCAGAGCTGCTTAAGTTGGGCACCAAGTAGGTGACATAAGTAGTTTCATTCCATTTAATCGCAATGGCATCGTAAATACCGTATGCATATTCATATATGCATAAAGTTGAGCGATAAGATACAAGCAACCGATTCGACAAGCAATAAACATGGAATTTTAATTATTCCACACTAATCCAATCCAATTTAAGACTCATCGGCCACAAAATCGTACAATATAACCTGGGCACCAAGGTGACATCTGTGATCAAGACACGGGACGGAAGAGTGCGCGGACTGCAACGTAAAACCCTGTACGATGCAGAGCTTTACTATGCCTTTGAGGGTATACCCTATGCGAAGCCACCTGTGGGGGATCTGCGGTTTCGTGCACCACAACCCGCCAAGGCATGGGAGGGCATCAGGGATTGCACCTACGCACGAGCCAAGCCGATGCAACAGCATTTCGTGCTCCATGTGGTTGAGGGATCCGAGGATTGCCTCTATCTAAATGTCTACGCAAAGAAACTCAAGTCAGAGAAACCGCTGCCGGTTATGGTTTGGCTCTATGGCGGTGGCTTCCAGATTGGCGAGGCTACTCGAGATGTTTACAGTCCGGACTACTTTATGCAAAAGGATGTTATTCTAGTCACAATTAACTATAGGCTGGGAGCGTTAGGTAAGTGTACGAGATTATAATGTAAAATTAATCCAAAACTCCAAACTCCTTGACACGTTTTCCATTTCTCCCAAACAAATACTGTTCTGTCTAATTATATTATTGTGCAGTCATTGACTTTATTATAATTACTATCAGCAGTATAAGTAGCACAATACACTTTCTGGCAATCTTAAGATCACACACGAAAATAATTAGTTTTTGTTTTTTCACAGCTGCTTTTTGAGTTGATAAATTGAATTACTTTAGCACATTTTCATCAAATTAAATCCCATTTTGTACACTAATAGTATTTTCTAATTGTCGATGCAGCAGAAAAACTCAAATAGAAAACGTTATCATTGCAGAGTGTACGAAAGAGAACGTAATATATAAAGAGAGGAAAACAAAGCGAACTCTTTCTCAGAGGGACTAGACCTTTGGTCTAGCTATTCGGGAAATAAATTTACTTTAGATTAGCCAGGTCGTACGTCTGGAATTTCTTAGTTAACAGTTGGAGGGCGTGCTTTTTTCCTCTCTTCATATATTATATTCTCTTTGGTGTTCGCAGCTCTCTTATATTTATGTTCATGCTAAGAGCAATTTTACAGTTTGATTCTTCAACTGTGATAGTAGTTATATTTGTATATATATTTATTCAACAAGAGTTTTCTGGCTTAAATTAGAAATGTTTTTCAAGTAGCATACGATAATAAAGTGTTTGAGCAAGTTTCAATGCTATAAATTATGCTAAAATCGTTTCTTTGGTTTACTCAGGTTTTCTCAGCCTTAGCGATCGAGATTTGGATGTGCCCGGCAATGCTGGGCTCAAGGATCAGGTGATGGCTCTGCGCTGGATACATGACAACATTGCAAGCTTTAATGGCGATGCAAATAACATAACACTAATGGGTAACAGTGCGGGAGCGGCTTCAGTGCAGATTATGATGACCACCGAGCAGACACGAGGACTCTTCCACAAGGCCATTCTCATGTCGGGCTCGTCACTGTGCGGATGGGCCAATGAGCCAAATCATAACTGGCCGCATCGTTTGGCCTGTCAATTGGGCTATGCTGGCACTGACAATGAGAAGGAAGTCTTTCGATACCTGCAACGCACCTCGGCTAGGGAGATAGCCAGTTGTACATCGTTGCAGAATCTGGAAGAGAATCGTGACTACATTTTGTTTCCCTTCGGACCAGTTGTGGAACCTTATGTGAGCGAGAATTGTGTCGTTTCAAAACCGCCCGCGGAAACTCTCTCTCAGGCTTGGGGCAATGATCTGCCTTTGATCATTGGTGGCACCTCCTTTGAGGGTCTGCTCTCCTATCAGTTTGTGATGAGGGATCAAGCTTATTTGCTGAGCGCTTTTGAGTCTTTGATACCCAGAGAAGTGCGCGATGTTTCAACGCCAGCACAGCTCAAGGAGCACATTAGACGCCTAAAACTAACGACCTTCGATGATGCAACACGCGGTCGCATGGAGTTCAAAGAATGCCTGCAGCTACTCTCTTTCAAACTCTTCTGGCATGGCATTCATCGGACGGTGCTTGGTCGACTTGCCTATGCTCCAGACACGCCCACTTATCTCTATCGTTTCGATTTCGACTCTCCCACTTTTAATCACTTTCGCATTATACAATGTGGTCGTCATGAGCGAGGCGTTTCCCATGCAGACGATATATTTTATTTGTTCTACTGCATTCCGGCTTTTAAACTGGATAAATCCTCACCCGAATATCGCACCATCGAGCGTATGGTTGGCATGTGGACAGCGTTTGCAGCTAATGATAATCCTAACTACCCACAGATGTCACCTGTCAGTTGGGAGGCCCTCGAATCTAATGCTACTCCTAAGTGCCTAAATATTGGACAACGTTTGCAGTTCATCGAATTGCCGGAACTGAAGCAACTGAAACTCTGGGATAGCTTCTATGATAAACTGAAATTGTACTAATTACTTAGAGATTAAAGGTCGTCTGGTTTATATTGTATAATATCAGAGTGATATCATCAGCATTACGCTATACAAGGGCGTACGTTCGTTGGGCTTAGAAAATAATAGTGAAGTCAATTCCATTACAGATAATCGTTTGTGGTGAGAGTGAGTTAGATATTATTTTAATGCATTTAATATACATTAAAAATACTATTTTTCAATAAATTTAATATAATAATTTAATTTATATTTATTTTTTTAAAATCATTTTCACTCTTTTAACATTTTTGCAATAATCTTTAAGGCATACTCACCTTTTTTCGTGACACGAAAGCAAACACGACTCGCGCCTATCTTTATTGACTTTTCACTTTGTTGCTAATTATATGGTAGACTTTATTGCATTATTAGAAATATACAGCAACTATAAAACTAGTAGGGCTCTACTATGTAACAAAATAGTTTTAGCTAATGGAAGAATTTAGTTATGACACAAAGCGCAAACAATATTTCCACTAAAAACAAGTAAGAAGGCTCTAGTCGAGATATCCCGACTAGATGATACCCTGATCCCTATACTTCACGCGTACAGTCAATACAGTCAGTGCTTGCAAGTGTTTGTGTGTGTGTGTACGCGCATACTGCATACTGCATACACAACTTCAATGTCCCATATCTCCGGTGTTTATTAACCGATTTCAATAAAATTTTCACAGATTGTCATTATTTTGTTTAATAACTCAAATTGCATCTCAAAGTTTTGCAAATTCAAGATTTTGTTGTTATCGATCCCATGTGTATATCGGAAACGGGAAGAGTTATCGAAAATCTGTAGTGCCTAGGGATTAGGCGAGCTTAAGTTCCAAATCTGGAGTCTCTAGCTCTTATAGTCTCTGAGATCGACGCGTTCATACATACGGACAGACAGACAGACAGACGGACAGACGGACAGACGGACATGGCTATATCGACTCGACTTTCGATGCTGATCAAGAATATATATACTTTATAGGGTCGGAGATGCTTCCTTCTACCTATTACATACTTTTGCACAAAACCATTATACCCTTTTTTCCCATTTTTAATGGGATCAGGGTATAAATACTATATAGCAAATTAATAAGTTTAAACAAGTTTTATAATCTCAAAGCACTTTATTTACAGCTTTTCAAATGCACAAACAATATTAAAGTAGAAAAACTAGAACTTTTCATAGGTGATTTCACCACAAATGTTCTTTTTTATATAGGCTATCCCAGAACTTTAGTTTCTCTGCCTCGGGCAAATCAATGATCTTGATCTCATCGTTAATGTTAAGCACTTTGTTTGGTTGCTCCTCCTTTGCAGGTTCCCAGTTCACATGAGCAGTTTCGGCACAATTGGGATTTGAAGTGGCAGCAAACGAAGTCCAAATGTCAACCAGACGCTGAATGGTACGGTATTCCCGAGAAGCCTTGTCCAACTTCCAGGACTGTGCATTGCGGAACAAATAGCTCAATTCGTCGGCATGAGCAACGCCTTCCTTAATATCTTCGCCACAGAACTTCTGACGGAAGAAGTTAAAATTGGGCGAATCAAAATCAAAGCGATAGTAATAGGTGGGTTTCGTGGCATAGGCCAAACGAGCCTGAAGAGTGCGATGGAAGCCGTGCCAGAAGATCTTATAGGAATAATACTGAAAAAGAAAGAGTCATAAGTACGAAAAGGAATAGTTAGTTTTCTCATTAAGTACACACATCCAACATTTTCATTAAATGTGCCGAGCTGGGAGTTTCATCTCCAAAGTACAGTTTAATCATCTTGTGGCTATTCTCCAGATTCTTCTCGTCACTGTTGAGAACACGCACATCGTGCGGCATCATGCGTAACGGATCCAGCATCAAGCTATCCAAGCCCTTAAGATTGGCCTTGACAGCGGGATACATAAAGAGGCCCTCGAACGAGACGCCGCCCATCATGACAGGTAAGTTATTGCTCCAAGCATCGCGTGCCATTTCCAATTGAGACATCGGCGCCACACAATCAGCCATTATATAGGGCTCGATGGTGGGCCCAAAGGGATAGAGAAGTCCATTGCGACGATCCTCAGCTGTCATTAGGTTGTGGTTAACCAACTTATATGGCTCCACGCCACGCAAATGCTCCAGCACAAGCTGATCGACATTTTCGCCCTCGTAGCCATTGGCCTTGGCCAGACGATAGGCAAAGTCCACCGGCTGCGTATTGGACCAGTAATTGTGCAATGTTCCCGACATGGGAATGGCCTTGTGGAAGAGTCCACGCGTCTGCTCCGTGCACATCATATAGTGGGTGGAGCAACCACCTGCACTCTCGCCAAATACTGTTATGTTGTTGTCATCGCCGTTGAAGTGCGAAATGTATTTCTTTACCCATTTAAGGGCTAGAACTTGATCCTTAAGGCCAGCATTACCGGGCACCTCCAAATTGGGGTCCTTGAGGCTTAGAAAACCTTTAGGGAACGGAGATAGGAAAATATACAACTTTATTTAAAAAAAAAAATTTTTTAATTTTTCAGTGCAAGATAGCTAGTGATTAGAATGCGATATGTGTAAACTTCTTTAGACCTTGGCGAAGTGATACTCAAAGTGATGGCGGACTTTACACCTAATCACATTTAGAGCAACTCTGTTTTTCTGCGGGCATTATAAGATATCTTAAGATATAACTTTTATGCTTCGGTAGTTGAAGTATGAAATATACAATCTAAGCAGTTCTTTTTTGTTAAACTTGTTAAAATTAGGTGCTATCAAGAGATAAGCACAACATTTATTGTAAAAGTATTATAATACAGCTCAACGCTTTTTTTTGCTTACCCAAACAATCAACTCGATAGTTAAGCGTAACTAAAATCACATCTTTGGACATCAAATAATCGGGAGCATATAATTCGCGAGTAGCTTCACCAATCGTAAATGCACCACCATATATATAAACCATAACAGGCAGTGGTTTTTCGGTGTTCAGCTGTTATCAAAAAACCACAATCAATTATAATCAATAGTACAAAGTAATTTTGATTTGATAGTCACCTGCTTGGCATACACATTCAGATAGAGGCAGTCCTCACCGCCGTCAATAACACCCGTTAACATTGCCCTCTGCACCGGCTTGTCACCAAAATGTGTACAGTCCAAAACTCCAGTCCAAGGCTCTGCTGGCTGCGGTGCCTTAAAACGCAAATCTCCTACCGGCGGCTTACCAAATGGCAAACGCTCAAAACTGTAAAATGCATCGTCGTACAGGGTGTGACGTTTGACACCCTTTATCTGACCGATGGGCAGAGAAATTTCACACGTCTCTAAACTAAAATCATGATGATTTGCATTATTTTTATTGTTGTTGAACATTTATTCATAAATACCTCTCCGACATGATGCTAAACACTCTTTTGTTCGTCCGCTTAAGTCGCGTGCCGCTTGTCAACTGAGGAGCTCGTAAAATTAACGAATGTTGCTAAAGCTTTGTCGTTTGACACTGCTGTCCATAAAAACATGTCTACTGATCGTACTGTGTGTGTATATGATTGTTAAGAAAAAGCGAAAGTGCTTTATCGCGAAATACTTTATGTGTTTCGCAGATTATCATTATTTAAGAATGCAATTTTTTATCTTTAACGAAATTGATTACTTGGTTTTGTTGAAACGAAATCAAGAGTGGAAGCTTACTTAAATTTTACTAAGAAATCAATTATTGAGAAACATCATTCAAGTACAAAATGACACATAATACAATTCTTGTATGTAAAGTTGTTTTATTGAATATTAATATTACTACATGCAATCAGCTGATATTTTTTAAAATCATATTTCAAATATGATTAAGGAAAAAAGAGTTTGATTAAGAAAGTTAGTTAGTACATAAGCCGCAGATATAATATATATGTTTGATATTTTTATTTTTTTAACAAAGAGAAATAGTTAAAAAATATAGAAACAATGTTAATCAACTACAAAGTACTATGCTCTGATACCGAAAGTGTTTTATATATTATCTAGAAATACACACATTTATATGTAACCACAAATCTAGAAATACATACATTTGTATGTAACCACAAACTCATAAACATGTGTATCACTTCTTATCAAAGCTTTCAGGTTAAGTGTTAAATAAGTTCCATTCCGGCATTTCTGTACAACTGCTCGTAGAACTTTAATTTAAAATACTCCGGCTGTGGGATAAACGTCAGGTCCTCATCAATATTTAGACACATTGTTGGTTCAACTGCAGTCACCGGCAGCCATTCGACCAGCGGTTGCGTAAGTGGCCCATTCGGATTGGAACTACGCGCAAATTGAGTAAAAAAGGCAATCATACGGCAAATGGTCTTGTATTCCACTCGAGATTTGTCCAACTTAAAGGTGGGTGGCAACTTATACAGATAGCACAATGGATCTGCATGAGAAGCACCATGACTACCTGGGCCATGATGGCGTATGCGATAAAAATTGAAATCTTCCGAATCTAAGGCAAAGCGATAAAGATATTCTCGGCCTGGCTGTATGCAAGACGAGAATTTAATATGCGCTGCTGATCGTGCAACCGATTGTGCGTATAGATATCCACGATTTTTGAATAATGTGACAAAGTCAACTCTGAGCTGGGTACACCACAGAACTTTTTAATCAGACGCTGGCCCAAAATACGGCACGTACTGGGCTCGCCGTGTCGCAATATGGGAAAGGGCAAGGCAAATTCCGGACGATTTATCAGAGCGTTTAATGGCTCTGGATGCTTTTTAATAGTGCTCATTGGACTGGCTAGCCCTTCGTCGCTGGTGCATCCTAGCATTAGGGGTATACGATTGCTCCAAGCGGTACGCTGCAGTACACGCGGTTCCTCCAGCAACAAGGATGTGGGCGTTGCATAACGCTCGACACAAGGCAGAAAAGGCGACAAGCCGTAACTCTGCAGCCGATCATAAAGCTCACGAAATTCTGGCATGGCTAACAGTTTGGCATCCACACCATTCAAGAACGCATAGACTTGAGCATCGATGTTTTCGCCCTCATAGCCCAAATGCTTTGCCAGTAGATATTCTGCATCTGGTAGTCTATTCGTCTCAGGCATGAAAAAGCCCATTAATATGACCTTGTCGAAAAGTCCCTCCGACAGCGGACTCATCATTACCAATTGCACTGAGCCACTGCCTGAACTGTGACCAAAGAGTGTGATATTATTCGCATCTCCATTGAAGCGGCTCACATTGGCCTTTATCCACTTGAGAGCCATCACAATGTCCTTGAGGCCGGCGTTCCCAGGAATGTTTAGCTTTGGATCGGCAAAGCTCATAAATCCTATGAACAAACAAGTAAGAAGGCTCTAGTTGAGAAATCCCGAATAGACGATACCCTGAACCTACAGTCAGTACTTGCAAGGATGTGTGTGTGTGTGTGTGTGTGTGTGTACGCGCATATTGCATACTAAATGTTCCATATCTCCGGTGTTTCTGTACCGATTTTAATTTAAATTGCACAGATTTTCATTATTTAGTTTAAAAATTAAATGCCATCTCAAAATTTTCCAAATTCAAGATTTTGTTGTTATCGATCCCATGTGTATATCGGAAAATGGAAGAGTAATCGAAAATCGAAAACAAACTTGTACTGCCTAGAGATGAGGCGAGCTTAAGTTCCAAATCTGGAGTCTCTAGCTCTTATAGTCTCTGAGATCAACGCGTTCATATATACAGACGGACAGACGGACGGACGGACAGACGGACATGGCTATATCGACTCGGCTGTTGATGCTGATCAAGAATGTATATACTTTATGGGGTCGGAGATGTTTCCTTCTTCCTGTTACATACTTTTGCACAACTTCATTATACCCTTTTTTACCATTTTCAATGGGATCAGGGTATAAAAATAGTATTCGATTTTCAAAGTATTTTTACTGATTGTAAATTATTACCACTGACCAAATGTTCCTAGTCGAGAGCCAATGCTTATGTAGATAACCTGTTCGCGCATCAGATAATCTGGTGAAAGCGCGTGCCTGGTGGGATCACCGTTTTTAAAGGCACCTCCATGTACATAGACCATCACAGGCAAAGGCTTTTCGCTACGTAGCTAAGAAAGATATACCGATATCAATTCTATATTTCGAACAAGTAAACTATAACTTACCGTTTTCACGGCTATGTTCAGATACAGGCAATCTTCGCTGCCTTCAACCCTTTGTGTTATATTGCGGACTTGCAGACACTTGTCCTTTGGCTCCGTACAGTCACGTATACCCGACCAGGGCTGTACTTCTTGTGGTGCCCTAAAGCGCAGCTCTCCCAGAGGCGGCTGTGCGTAGGGTATTCCATCGAATTCATAATACAACTCATCATAGAGCGTTGTGAGCAGCGCACCACGTACTTCTCCGTGTTTGGTTTGCACCACTGGCGATTTTTCACTGCTGCAAAGGGTTGAATATTTCCTTTATTTAAGCTATGTTTTTAATGCGTTCGTTACTTACTAGTCCGTTTCCATTCTGTGTTAGGCAAAGACTAACTGCAAGAAGCAAAACACAACGTTTTTAAATAACCAGCTGAATATTTTTTAAAATCATATTTCATAGGTAATTTTTTTAAAGTTGAATGCAAAGAGTTTGATTAAGGAAGTTAGTTAGTACATAAACCGCAGATATGATATATATGTTTGTTATTTTTATTTTTTTAACAAAGAGAAATAGTTAAAAAATATAGAAACAATGTTAATCAACTACAAAGTACTATGCTCTGATACGAAAGTGTTTTATATATTATCTAGAAATACATACATTTGTATGTAACCACAAATCTAGAAATACACACATTTATATGTAACCACAAACTCATAAACATGTGTATCACTTCTTATCAAAGCTTTCAGGTTAAGTGTTAAATAAGTTCCATTCCGGCATTTCTGTACAACTGCTCGTAGAACTTTAATTTAAAATACTCCGGCTGTGGGATAAACGTCAGGTCCTCATCAATATTTAGACACATTGTTGGTTCAACTGCAGTCACCGGCAGCCATTCGACCAGCGGTTGCGTAAGTCGCCCATTCGGATTGGAACTACGCGCAAATTGAGTAAAAAAGGCAATCATACGGCAAATGGTCTTGTATTCCACTCGAGATTTGTCCAACTTAAAGGTGGGTGGCAACTTGAACAGATAGCACAATTCATCTGCATGAGTAGCACCATGACTACCTGGGCCATGATAGCGTATGCGATAAAAATTGAAATCTTCCGAATCTAAGGCAAAGCGATAAAGATAGTTCTCGGCCTGGCTGTAGGCAAGACGAGAATTTAATATGCGGTGCTGACCGTGCAACCGATTGTGCGTATAGATATCCACGATTTTTGAATAATGTGACAAAGTCAACTCTGAGCTGGGTACACCACAGAACTTTTTAACCAGACGCTGGCCCAAAATACGGCACGTACAGGGCTCGGCGTGTCGCAATATGGAGAAGGGCAGGGCGAATTCCGGACGATTTATCAGAGCGTTTAATGGCTCTGGATCGTTTTTAATGTTGCTCATTGGACTGGCTAGCCCTTCGTCGCTGGTGCATCCTAGCATTAGGGGTATACGATTGCTCCAAGCGGTACGCTGCAGTACACGCGGTTCCTCCAGCAACAAGGATGTGGGCGTTGCATAACGCTCGACACAAGGCAGAAAAGGCGACATGCCGTTACTCTGCAGCCGACCATAAAGCTCACGAAATTCTGGCTTGGCTAACAGTTTGGCATCCACACCATTCAAGAACGCATAGACTTGACCATCGATGTTTTCGCCCTCATAGCCCAAATGCTTTGCCAGTAGATATTCTGCATCTGGTAGTCTATTCGTCTCAGGCATGAAAAAGCCCATTAATATGACCTTGTCGAAAAGTCCCTCCGACAGCGGACTCATCATTACCAATTGCACTGAGTAACTGCCTGAACTGTGACCAAAGAGTGTTATATTATTGGCATCTCCATTGAAGCGGCTCACATTGGCCTTTATCCACTTGAGGGCCATCACAATGTCCTTGAGGCCAGCGTTCCCAGGAATGTTTAGCTTTGGATCCGCAAAGCTCATAAATCCTATGACCAAAAAAATATTATTCGATTTTTAAAGTATTTTTACTGATTGTAAATTATTACCCTGACCAAATGTTCCTAGTCGAGAGCCAATGCTTATGTAGATAACCTGTTCGCGCATCAGATAATCTGGTGAAAACGTGTGCCTGGTGGGATCACCGTTTGTAAAGCCACCTCCATGTACATAGACCATCACAGGCAAAGGCTTTTCGCTACGTAGCTAAGAAAGATATACATATATCAATTCTGTATTTCGAACAAGTAAACTATAACTTACCGTTTTCACGGCTATGTTCAGATACAGGCAATCTTCGCTGCCTTCAACCTTTTGTGTTATAGTGGGGATTTGCAGACACTTGTCCTTTGGCTCCGTACAGTCACGTATACCCGACCAGGGCTGTACTTCTTGTGGTGCCCTAAAGCGCAGCTCTCCCAGAGGCGGCTGTGCGTAGGGTATTCCATCGAATTCATAATACAACTCATCATAGAGCGTTGTGAGCAGCGCACCACGTACTTCTCCGTGTTTGGTTTGCACCACTGGCGATTTTTCACTGCTGCAAAGGGTTGAATATTTCCTTTATTTAAGCTATGTTTTTAATGCGTTCGTTACTTACTAATCCGTTTCCATTCTGTGTTAGGCAGAGACTAACTGCAAGAAGCAAAACACAACTTCTTTAAACAACCAGCACAATGTTGATGATCGTGGTGAAATTACCAATTGTCGAAAACCATTTGTTGTGGTGAGTCACGATTGAGAGAACTGAGTTGCCAAGTTAGAAGAGTCACAACACTTTCTGCTTATACGACACCTTGACGTGAATTCACCACGAAAGCTAAAAATCGAGCTTATCTCTTTTATATGAAGCAAAATAAGATAAAAAGCTAATCTTACAGAAGTAATTTGCAAGCAAGTAGTACCTTAACTACAGTGGCAAACATAATAAATACGTACTATGGACATACAAAATAAAAAATTTTTAGTTAATTTCATTAAGAACGTTGAGACAGCTGCACCTAAATGGAAAACTTTCAAAAGATAAAAAAAAAATTGTAAGCTTGATAGAAACATGTTTATTAGCATGAGTTATACTACATTAATCTAAAAGTTGTATATAGATAATATAGATATAGTTATAAGCAAAATAATTAAAGCTAACTTTAAATGTCCATTTTTATACCCTATTATTTCTGAATTGCTGTTTATAATAAACGTCTACTTATTACCGTCACTCTGACTAATCCTAAAAATCCGATTTAATACACTTAATCGTGTTGTCTTTATTACTTTTGGCTATTTTCAAATTTTGTGAATGTTCATAAGCTCCGAGTTATACATTTAAGCCTTTATAAATGCCATTCCAGGTACGCAGCTTGTTCAATTCGGGCAGTTCAATTACCTTGATGTTCTCCGCAATGTTCAAACATTTGTAATTTTTCTTACTCAAAGGCAACCAAGTGGTTCCCTTTGGCAAATTGGATTCAGTGCTTGCACAATTGGGATCCGAAGTGCTAGCAAATGTTGTCAGTATATCAATCATGCGTTCAATCGTTTGAAACTCAGCAGTGTGCTTGTCCAGTTTCCAAGAGAAGTCCCCATACCAAATATATGAATGATCATCTACATGGGAAACGCCACGTACCTTGTCGCCGCAATACTTTAACCTCTGATGATTAAATGTGGGTGAATCAAAGTCGAACCGGTACAAATAGGTGGGTGCTCGGGCGTTTTTCAAACGTGACTTTGCTGTGCGCAAGATGGGATGCCAGAAGATCTTATAGGAGGCGTACTGGAATTGTAGATCATATTTTTATACTTATACTTAAACGTTATAATCAGAAATCTGAACTTACCTCACAGTAGGCAGCTACACTCTCCGGTTGCAGTTCTAGGGGCTTGTTTTGAAAGTGCAAAGATTGTAAACGCTTGCCAAGGGTCCGTGCCAAAGACTGTGGCAGCGTGCGCTTCAGTTCTAGTGGCAACAAATGTTCCGGTTCGTCCTTCAGACTGGTGATCAGGAAGGGCGCCATATGTAAACGACCGTACATAACGAGGCCCTCGTTGGTAGTGCCACTCATTAGCAGCGGAATATTATTGCCCCAAGCATTGGGTAGCATCTGGATGGGTGGATTGGGGATTATACAATGTTCAGTAGCATATGGTTCAACTACGGGTGCAAACTGATAGATGCAATCATTGAGATTATCGGCTTCATTAAGTAAATACGGCTTAACCAACAGTTCGCCTTTAACGCTCTGTAGAAACTCCAAGATCTTACAATCAGAGGCTTGTTCAAAGTTTTTCATGCTTAGCTTTTCAGCAAGACGTCGTGGTAAGTTGGGTACACCACACTGTGCAAAACAGCACAGGGCATTGCCCGACTGCATGATAGCCTTTTGGAAGAGTCCATTCGCTTGCGGACTTAACATTAGATAGTGCACAGAGGAGGCGCCAGCACTCTCTCCAAACGCCGTTACGTTCTTGGGATCCGCATTAAAACTGGCCGCATTGAGTGTTATCCATTTCATAGCCATTAGCTGATCCTTGAGTCCAGCATTGCCCGGCACACCCGCAGCGGGATCCTCGAGACTGAGAAATCCCAGAGGTCCCACGCGATACGATACCGTGACGATAACCACATCGCGCATCATAAAATAGTCGGGACTGTGCTGATCCCTGGTGGGATCACCCTTCTCAAAGCCACCGCCAAAGAAGTATACAATCATTGGCAACGGTTTCTCCGTTTGAAACTGAAATATGCAAATATATATAATAAAAATAAATTTCTATGAATGAACTACAATTCGCAACAGGTTTAAAATTTTCGCCGGTCTTGGGCCTTAGACGCACGTCAGCTAAGCACTCTTTAATCGGCAGTGTTGACTTACCGATTTAACATATACATTCAGGTACAGGCAATTCTCGACGCCCTCAAGTTGCTGTGTGTATTGATTGAACTGTAACGGTTTCTCGCCCTTCTCCCGACACAGCAATAGCTTTTTCCAGGGCTGCACAGGCTGCGGTGCTTTGAAACGCAATGCGCCAAGCGGTGGTTGTGCATACGGAATGCGTTCAAAGCTGATGTAGTCATCATTGTAAATGCTGGTACAACGCTTGCCCGAAACAGGGCCACTTTTTGTCTGCACTGTGGTTTCACTAGTAGGGCTGTATATGAAATATGCATGAAATCGGTTTTAGATCGTGACATTTTAACATTTAATTGACGACGTTACTCACCTCGCCATATCCAAGTGTGTACTAAGCAATTGCAATTTCTTAGGTTTTGCCCGATGCGATAATGCTGTTCTTGTTTTTTATCTTAGTTGTTTTATCTAAAAAACATTGATAGCGATTTCATATAATCGCGCAGTAAACAAAACACAAATAAACAAAACACGAACAAGCTCAAAGCCAAAAACTAATTTTATTTACATCTAAAAATATCAAACAGATGATACTTCCGAATTAGCTGCTTTGTTTCGTCTAATTCTAAACAGAACTAAACAGTCTAATTCTAAGCAGTACTAAACAGGTTGACACATGTAGCTGCGTAATTGCTGACTTTATAAGCACTGCACTCGAAGCTCTGTCAGCGTCTACGCTCAACGCGACCGCAAACGTTTACTTATTTCATTTTATGCCAGGGCTACAGCAGCTCAATTCTGTTTTAGCTACTTACGGCAGAAAAAAATTATTTAAACCGTCATTTCACATATATAGAATTTGATTACTTTGAATATCTTTATTGTGCAACAGACGTAACATTTTTTAATGTTAATTCATCTGCAGTACTGCAGCCCTTTAAAATTGTACTTCTTATTCATATCCACTTGAAATTTTATTACAATATAACATATGCGGTGCAAAATAAGCTAAAAATAAAAATACAACAACTAAACTTATTAAATAAGTTATTTATTTTATGTATATGAGTATTTTACATTTAATACATGAGCAGTTCTTTATAAATCTTGTTAGTTATGTTATAAATTTTGTGTTTCAGCTTAAAAAATCTATACAAGATGCAGTTTCAACTTCTTTAATACTCTATTTTACTCTTATTAGTCAGCAAATATGTATGTATATACCTTTGAACGTACCCACTTTATATTTTTTTGTCACCTTAAATTTACAACTGAGATAAGATAGCAGACAGCTAGTGTCATTCCACCACAGTGTGCAAGTCAAAACAAAACACAAATACCACACTACGTACACACGAACATAACAGCTGTTAAGTCAGCTGGTCGCTGCTATTGAAAAGATATGGCGCCAATGTTGATGCTTCGCAACTTATTCTATTTTTATTGCCCGCAGCCCGAAGAACGAAATTTCTAATGAAACTGAGCGAGATTATTTTTGACCAGACGTTCAACGTTCGTTGTACGCACTTATAAATATATACACGTAAATACGGTATGTTTGTATGTACATAGATAAGCCTATATGCATACAATCATTGCCCGGCTGTTTAAATTTGCCGGCAATGTAAAATCTGCTGTTAATTGAATGGCAACCGTCAACAGAATTGGAGCAAGCAGAGCAGAAAAAATTGGAAATTTATTAAATATATTTTTCAAGTAAACTAACTAAATTTACAAAGGTTTTTGTACTGATGTACACACCATAAACATAATACAATCGCACACGCACACAAATACAGTTGGAAATAACAAAAATGGATGTTAGTGTTGGATTTCCAAAACTGCTGCAGATGGGCGCCAAGTGAGTAGTCAACAGAAAACATATTGAGTGAGTTTAAAAATTATTTATCAGGTGGACATGTTTTTTCTTTTTAAACATCATCATGACTGACATATTTTTGGCTTTGAACTTGAACTTTGGACTTGAAATCTCTTTTAGGCTCTATCTCGCTTATCGCGTGACAAATTTTAATCTATGATCTCACTTTCTCTCTCTCTTTCTCCACCACCCTTACAGACTCGTCGGACATAAGGTGCAGCAGTACCGTCTGTCTACCAGTCAAACAAACATTGTGGAGACGAAATACGGGAAAGTGCGTGGCCTAAAGCGTAAGACAATTTACGATGAAGAGTCATATTATGCCTATGAGGGCATACCCTATGCAAAACCACCAGTGGGTGAACTGCGTTTTCGTGCACCACAGCCACCGGAGGCGTGGGAGGGTGTACGCAACTGCACCACATACAAGGATAAACCGCTGCAGCGTAACATGGTGATGGGTATAGTTGAGGGCTCCGAGGACTGTCTATATCTGAATGTATATGTCAAGAAAGTTCAGTCGGATAAACCGCTGCCTGTAATAGTGTGGATCTTCGGTGGTGGTTTTCAGAAAGGCGAAGCCTCTCGCGATATCTACAGTCCGGATTACTTTATGAAGCAGCCAGTAGTTTTAGTGACCATCAGTTACAGACTTGGAGCGTTGGGTGAGTCCTGTAATTCACATTTAATGTTTCAAGTTTCTAACTCTTAAATTTGTCTTGTAGGTTTTCTTAGTCTTAAAGATCCTAAACTGGATATTCCCGGCAATGCTGGCCTCAAGGATCAGGTGCAAGCGCTGCGCTGGATCAGTCAGAACATTGCCAACTTCAATGGCGATCCCAATAACATAACGTTGATGGGTGAGAGTGCGGGTGCTGCTTCCACGCACATTATGATGACCACAGAGCAAACGCGTGGACTCTTCCACAAAGCCATATTGCAGTCGGGGTGTGCGCTGTCTGCCTGGGTGGATGCGCCCGATCGCAACTGGTCGTATCGTCTTGCCAAAGAAATGGGCTACAAAGGAGGTGAGGTGGAGGCAGATGTTCTGCTGTTTCTGAGCAAGACTCCTGCACGGCAAATAGCTTCAGCTGATCAGGACATTGTTACACAGGAAGAGTTGCGCAATTTCCTTCTTTTTGCATTTGGACCCGTCGTTGAGCCCTATGAGAGTGCACACTGTGTAGTGCCCAGGCCGCACAAGGAGATGTTGGCAAATGCTTGGGGCAACAGCATTCCAATCATACTGGGTGGCAATTCATTTGAGGGTTTGTTCGCCTATCAGTTGGTTCGCAATGATCCCTGGGCTTTGACTCACTTTGATAACATAATACCGCGTGAGGTGAGCGAGGCGAGCACGCCGGAGCAAATGGAGCTGCTTGTGCGACGTCTGAAGAAGGCATACTTTGGCAATGAGCAGCGAAAAGAGATGAAGCTATTTGAGGCAATGAATATATTCTCACATCGTCAAGTCTGGCACGATGTGCATCGCGTAGTTATGGCGCGATTGACCTATGCTCCTGGGTCAAAAACCTTTCTTTATCGGTTTGACTTTGATTCGCCGCATTTTAATCAGTTTCGCTGGCTCGTCTGTGGAAATGGAGTGCGTGGTGTGTCCCATGGTGATGAGCTATCCTATCTATTTTACAATATACTCGCCACAAAACTTAACAAATCCTCGAATGAATATCGCACAATTGAGAGAATGATAAGCATGTGGACAGCCTTTGCTACTTGCAGTGATCCCAACACTCAGTACACAAAGTCCGCCAATTGGATGCCCGTAAAGATGACCCCAAATGGTGAGCACAATTGTTACAACATCAGTGATTATATGCAAATGATGGCACTACCCGAGGCAACAACTCTTGCCGTCTGGGACTCATTCTACGATAGGGAAGCTCTCTACTAAACTTCGAATACAATTCCAATAACATATACATGTGTAGCATATAAATATATTTTGAAGTGTCATGTGATGACAAAATTCTTCGTACAGTGTAATCAAATTCATTTGACTACTTTCTAGGTTTCTATTGCCAATTCTGACACAGACATTTAGTATAAATAATTAGTATAAGCTTCAATTTTAAATACAGGAATATTAACATGTAATTCCTTACCTTAACAATATAAGCAGAGAACAAGTAAAAAAATTTCTAGTAAATTTTCTACTGCTTATGTCTTGGAAATAAAATTGAATTTGAAAAGAAAAGTTTGGAACATTGGAATTGTGTAATAACAATCTTAACAGGATTTATCTTTCCCCATATATCACATGCCGATCGTCTTGTAAGCTCATTAATTTTGGGTAACATGTTAATGAAACTATATTCGAGACTATCGGTTTATTGTCACTAGCGTGAGTCAAAGATGATCGAATATACAAGATGCGAAAAAAAGCTCTCTTATTAAAAAAAGTTCGCAACTGAACGAAGCTTGTGGGGAAAGAGTGCGATGCGAGAGACGCAGATGAGTTGTGGCTATACATACATACATACTTAATTTTGCCGTTGTGTGACGACCAAAGTTGAGATTTTAATTTTTCGACTTTTGGTTCTATCTGCTTGCTAATGCCTAACAAGGGAGGGTAGTATAGTTTTTATAAGAATTTTGTGAAATTGTATGAAATTGTATACATGAGATACTTAAATATGATTTCCATCTTACCTATACTAATGTATTTATTGGGAATTAGGTAGATCATTAATGACTTATTAAAGAGGTTTAAAATGTCTAAATACCAAATTAACACTAACCATAAAATAAACAAATTTCGCATTCAAATACTTGTCCCTGTATAAAAATATACATTAATAATTTTATTGACATTAATTGAATATTGTAACAAAGGGTATTTAAACACAATGTGCAGATTGTGCGTTTGTTGTTGTTGTTTGTGCTTTTGCGTTTTGCCTATTCCCGTGGGGCGCACACACATCTATACACACAATGACGGGCCTAGGCCACTTGCAGCAGGCCAGCCACAGATGATTTGCCTTCGAGACCAATGAGCATACAAACACAAACATACGTTGCATACTCGGCAGCAGCAAAATTTTTAAATACACGAAGGCTCTAGTCGAAAAATCGCGGCTAGACGATACCCTGAACCGTAAACTATGTTGGCTATATCGACTTGGCTGTTGATACTGATCAAGAATATATATACTTTATGGCGCCGGAGAAGCGACAAAGCATAAGCAGTCCATACACAAAGCAAACACAAATTCATACACGGCGGCAGTCCGAGAAGTATATGCCATATACATACACACGATAAGCCAACGATAATAGAATGAACCTAGATAGGAAACCAGAATATCGTATCGTATTCACAAAAAATTGCTGAGCCCTGTAAGCTGGCTCGTGTTCTTCTTCTTATACTTCTCGGCCTGCTTCTAATTGGAATTCGTTTTTGCTTTGTGTACACGCTTGTCGTGTGCAAGTATACGTATACTCTCGGCCTGCCGCTATATTTGAATTTGTTTTTGCTTTGTGAATGGACTGCTCATGCTTGTCGTGTGCATGTGTGTATCTCTACGAGAATGTAAAAATAAATAAATGAAATTGAAAATGAATTAAACAAATCGTTACAATTAATTAATTTAAGTTCTACGTTAGTTTTAATACATCAAACCCTCGTAATGAAAAATCTTTTTCCTTAATTTTTTTATGTTTTATTTGGTTTTTTTTATATAAAAATGAATTTATATATAAATTTAATGTATATATTATGTGTTTTAATCATAGATTTTTTTCATATAAAAGGAAAATAATTTGATTGTGTTATAAAATTTTGTTGTGTCATTCAAAAAGTATATACAGTTTGTCAAGGAAGTGTTTTCGCGTGAAGAAAAATGTATGTTTTTTCACTTCACAGGCAAAAATATAACTGTTATATGGCTCTTAAAATTGTTTTGAAATTTTTTATGTATTATTTATTTATTTCTTAATAATATATTTAAAACAATTTGATTATTCATTAAATAACAAAAAAGTTATAACAAAAAGAAAATAACTCTAACTTAATTTGACTGTCAAGAAAGTGTTTTCGCGTCTACTTTTTGGTGCATTTTCGGTGTAAAATTCGTATGAAATTCGTATGTACAGTTACATTTAATTAAATTAAAAATGCTTAGATCCATAAAAGTCCAAATTTTTTTGGCCAGATCGCTTGCCAATGAAATGAAGAATGATTGTGGAATCACCAGCTAATGGAATCTCGAGCTAATGAGAATCCATGTATATTAAGATTCTCATTGGAGTTTATATACCCGCGAGCCAACTTGTTGCTTGACGAGCCGGTTTCAGGTTTTATCGTATCTGTTAACCAGATACAGTCTCTGGTTTCCTATCTAGGTTCATTCTATTATCGTTGCGATAAGCATGAGCAGTCTACCAACGATAATGGAATATACAAGATAGGATTCCAGAGGCTGTTATTTGTTAACAGAAACGATAAAACCTGTAAGTAAGCACCTAGCACGTATTACGATATTGTTGAATACGATATTGCGTCCGATGCGCCAGACGAAGATTTGTTGTTGCTGTATTTCATTGTGCCGTTGTATGGTGGCCAGACGAAGATTTGTTGTTGCTGTATTTCATTGTGCCGTTGTGTGGTGGCCGAAGTTGAGATTTTAAATATTCGACTTTTGTTTCTGTCTGCTTGCTATGCCTCAAATGGGTGGGTAGTATAGACTTTATATGAACTTTGTGAAATTGTATGGCTAATCGTGATAAACTTAACGATGACTTCTATCATACATGTACGTGTGTATATATTATGAGTTAGGTAGATCATAAATGACATATTGAACACGTTTAAAATGACTTAACACAAAACTAATACTAACCATAAAATAAACACATTTAGCTTTCAAATACTTGTCCGTGTATTAAAAATATTCATAAATAATTGCATTGACTTGTATTGATTACTGTAATAAAGGGTATAAAAACACATTGAGCAGCGATTGCGTTTCAGCAACGACAACCGGCACGTGTTGTTGTTGTTTGTTCTTTTGCGTTTTGCCTTTTTCCCGTTAGAATACACAAAACGACGGCCCAAGCCCATACGCAGCAGGCAAGCTGCAGACGATTTGCCTTCGACACCAACGAGCATACAAACACAAACATACATATGTATGTATGTACATACTCAT
The DNA here is from genome assembly GCA_035044465.1 of Scaptomyza tumidula. Lineage (NCBI taxonomy): Eukaryota > Metazoa > Arthropoda > Insecta > Diptera > Drosophilidae > Scaptomyza > Scaptomyza tumidula. The sequence goes on from JAWNNW010000445.1 coordinate 3,952,120, forward strand.
TGATCGGCAACAACAAAATCTTACAATACAAGTAAAAAGAATTTCTGCATGTACAGACAGACCATGACCTACGACAAACTCTAAACAGCAAAGCAATAACAAATCCAAACAAAACTCACATGCATACACACAAATACGGACCTAGGCCTAAGCCACCCTGAATCCGTTTGGCGATCGGCAAATTAACAACATTTAAAAATTAAAAAAACATTTGTTTTAAATGAAATAAATGTTTGATTTATACATTAATTTGCCATCGGCAAAACATAATTTTGTATTTTCAACTTAAACATTTCTAGCACCTATACCATTTTAGGCAAAATAACCAGCAGCCCAGCAATTCCAAAAGTATCAAATAATTAGTTTGTTTTTTATTTGAGATACTCTAAAGTTGCTTTTGCGTGAGCTCTGATAAAGACATATGTACATATGTATGTACATATGAAGTTTTCGTTTTAAAAACGAACCAAGGCCACATGCAGCAGGCCAGCTGCAGACGATTTGCCTTCGACACCAATGAGCTTACAAACACAAACATACATATAAGTACTCATTGATCGACACAACAAAATTCACTAGTCGAGAAATCGCGACTAGACGATACCCTGAACCCTTTACTTCCTTCTGCCTGTTACATACTTTTGCACAAATCAATATACCCTTTTTCCCTTGTTAGTGGGTTCAGTTGTAACAAGCAAATTTACTTCAGTCCATACACAAAACAAAAACAAATTCATACACGGCGGCAGACAGAAATGGATACGCAATAAACGAAAATACGAATATCGTATGAGGGAAAATAGGTGCTATTGTACAGAGCTCGTTATTTAACTGTAAAAAACGAGGGGAATTTATTTTCGTGTCTTGTAGTTATATCGTTTTTGGCAGTCTACATACAATGCAAAATTATATTCAAATATAGCGACAGAGCTAGAAGTATAGCCTTATGCAGATTACGACAAGGTAAGAGCAGTACGGAAACAGCAGCTACATCACAGCGCTCAACTTTTTTTCTGTGAATAAGAAGAAGATCTTATTTCGCGTCTTGTACTTTCGATAGTTTTTGGCGTAATTAACAAGAATACAACTCTGTAACAAGGAATACATCCCTGTAAAGTTGACGCCATGACGCAGTAGGTCTTCTAAATTCATTTTGCGATCGAAAGTTGCTCAAAGACGATCTAAGGCCGATTGGGAAATAAAGTTTGTGCATATAATTTGGTAAGTTAATCAAGTGAAGTTAAATTTTATAAAAATTCGTTTAAGTACACATTGAGTACATGAAAATGTTGATTTTCTTTCATTGGCTTGGCTTAGAAACGAGTGCATTTAGCTTTATATAATGTAAGACCCGCTTAAAGCTTTGCCAATAGTTACCGGCGTCTCTCATTTTCCCAAAACGAGTTATAAAAAGTGGTGCGTTTAATTATTTATCAATACAAATATGTGAGTATTAGGCCACGTGCGTTCATGTAAAAATAAAAATAATTACAATGCGTTATATTCAATAATTAAATTTCTGATACATATTAACATAATCTATAAGCAGTGATTTGTATTAATATTTCAAACGGTTAATTGATCGCATACACATACAGAAAAAAAATTGCTGCAGCATTGCCAACACATACGCTTATGCTGGCGCTCATATATTCATCTCGCTTGCAAAGTGAGTCAAAAGCTCACATTGCTTGCATGCCAGACAAACGCAACAATACACTTAGAAATATGTACATACATGAATGCAAACACGCTGGCATTGCCGTTTGAAAAAAATTTTTTTGCCTTTCAATTCTCTGTGCCGAACTTTTTTCAAATATCAATTATGGCTGATTGTTGATGGCTGTTAGCTTGTTCAACTTTACCTGCTCTTTCTCGCCTCTCATGCTTACAACAATTTGCAATCAATGAAAAAAATCTGTGTGAGTGTGTGGGTTGTGTTGTAATCAATAAAACTTTGCACGGACTGCCAACATAACCAAAAAAAAAAAATAATAAAAAATCAAAAATGCAAACAATGTTGATTGAAATTGCGCAACTTTTGGCTGGCAGATTTAATGAAAATGTCACAAAATTGTTAGCAATAACAAATGAAATTTTGATGAGCTATCAAAAAAAACTAATATATATAATAAATATATATATAATTTCTAGTAAAAATGTATGTGTTTTAGGTTTTCTTGTAGCGTGTGGCGGCTGCTGCTGTTAATTAAAAATTGTCATAAATCCCCTTGAGTTTAACCCATTTACAGTCGACTGGCCTGGTGAGAAATGGCAATAAGCATTTTTCGGTTAATGTTTGCCAAAGTCCTTTTCTTACTGCCACGCCCCATCATGCTCCTAAGGATTTTGCGTATTGCTCAAGTACTTAATTACACTTGCGCGCACTTTAATTTCAAGTAGCGATAACCGAATGGTAGTCGGGTGGCGCGCGGGAACGACAACGAACTGGCACAAAGAAATGTAAATTAGGCTGGCAAGTCAAAGTGAGCCGAAACCTTGTAAATTATAGGCTTAAGACTGCCAGTCAGGCAGGCCCCCATTGGTTACATGCTGCTAAACTGGAGTCCCAAAAGGCTTATTAAATTATGTACAATATAATGACGGCGCGGAGCGGGAGCATCGTCTCTTGCTGCTTTCTGCTTTCAATGTCAGGCGGCAATCTAATCTCACTTTAAGCTCATCGCTTCTCAAATTTGACACTGCAAGCTGCTTAATAAACTAAATGTCAAGGGGTTAACTCAAAAGCAGCTGAAGTTGCCTTGTTTCAAGGCAGCAGCAGCAACAGTCATAACTGTTGGGCCATAAAAATCAGTGTCCAAAGTCCAGCTAAGTCTCACTGCCCCTAAAATGACTGCAGTCCATAAAAATAATTTGGGTTTGGCACAAAAAGTTGCCTTTTCTTCATTTTATTGCACCCAATGGAATTTTCCAAACGAATTTTGGCTTAGGTTTTTTTTTTTTGTCATACAAAACTATTTGGATTCTGGATTTGCAGACAAATTTCTGTGCGTTCACATTATGCGGCTTTTGTTGTGCGTAAGAGGGACTAAGTTTTAAGGGACGCAAGCACCAGCCACAAAAACTCGATATGAACATTGATTTGCTTGCTTGCTTGGGGTGCTGGAAGAGTGGGCGTCGAATTTTTTGAGAATTTTAAACAACCTAAATTTATTTCTGCATTCTTTCTCCTTTGAATGTTTGAACTCACTTAGTGTAAAGAAATCGTTTGAAAATGTCTTACATTATTATTATTTTTTTAAGTGCTTTTCTTTTCGGCAAAGAAAATCAAAATTAGTAATTAAAATATTTAAAAAATACTATGATATATATTTTCTATATAACAAATTTAACAGTTTAAGAATAAAGACCATTTGTATAAGTTGTAGATTAAATAACGAAAACAAAATTAAATTTTAATTATCATTGCGGATGTGTTGCTTAACTTTTTTAAAGTTTCTTCGTCGTTTATTAGGATTAGGCGAACTTATGTTCCAAATCTGAAGTCTCTGGCTCTTATAGTCTCTGAGATCGACGCGTTCATACATCCAGACGGACTATCAGGCGGTCATGGCTATATCGACTAGTTGATGCTGATCAAGTATGTATATACTTTGTGGGGTCGGAGATGCTTCCTTCTGATTGTTACATACTTTTTCACAATACCATTATACCCTGTTTTACAAATTTTCAATGGGTTCACGATATAAAAGTGTGAGATTCGATTAAATTTACTCTGATCAGCAAAGGGTATATGATGTTTGGCTTCACTAAGAAAGTTGATCTTTCTTATTTAACTCATTAAATTGAATCCCGTTTATAATTAACCAGCGGAAGACGAGACCCTTAAACAAAAGCAGCATACACCCAAAATCTTATTAGCCTAGACCCCAAAAGGTCAAATCTGATTACAATTCGTTATTTTGATTTTCTTCTTTTTTTCGGTCAGTAGTTGGCTATTGTTTAATGGCGGTCACAAGCTTTTGCTTTTGTCATATTTCACAAAAAGTTATTTGGTTAGAAAGTAAATCAGTAATTATTAAAGAGCAAAGGCAAAAAGGCAGAGCAAAATGATGGAAGAGCAAAAACGGTTGCCCTGTTAAAACTTGACCAAGACAAAGGTCAAAGATGAAGCCCAAAAAGAAATTGAAAAGTGAAAAAAACTTGAGCAGGGTTTTTTTTGTTTTGTTTTAATTTATAACCAAAAAGCAAAAAAACAAAAAAAAAAAATCATAAATTAACTTTCCTGTGGGAGTCGCCGTCGCTGTTGCCGTTCTTCGTCAATTAGCAAATAATGGACTTGTCTTATTATTAACTGAAACGCATTTTGATCTGCCAGACAAATTTTACGCTTCAACGCGGCGCCACACACCCCTCACACACATATCAAACAGAGGGTTGTAATTCTAGGTGCTAGAAACAAACAATACTTTTTGAGTGAGTGCGTGTTTAAACAGAGGGTTGTGTTTCTGGATGCTAGAAACATACGATACTTTTTGAAGTCAGCTTGGAAGCTTTGAAGTAATGTTTAGGCAGAGTATATGTAATATGAATTAAGTACTATAAAGATTGCGATATATGTATTTATGTATTTGTATATGTATTATGTGTGACAGTATGGAATGGGATGCAACATCTAAATGGCTGCATCGTTCTGAGTGTCGTCTGTGACATTTGCCCATTCACTTTGATTGAATATGCAAAGAGTAAAAAGTGGGAGAAAAGCAATAGAAACGAGTAGGAGGTAAGCAGCGCATCAAAATTCCGCAACAATGTGAAAGCCACGGACCGACTGCAAGTGGGAAAAGCGAACCTCCTTTGGCAAGTCAAATAGTCAGAGCGCAGTTGAACAAGAAAGAGCAAAACAAGTTTGTGAATTTCGGCAAACTGCAGCGTGTCCTCTAACAGGATATAAAACAATCAGTGCAAGCAAGCGGAAACGGAAGTGTTGCTGCCGCAACCAAGCCACCCTATCCCATTTATCCATTCGCCGCACCACTCCCCAACTGCTTGCTGTGTTGTTTCATTTGTGGGCGTGGCATAAGGAATACAACGTACGCCTCGTTTTCGTTGCTGCTATTGTGCTGTGTGAGTTGCTTGTGGCTTTTGTGAAATGCAGTCCAATGCTGTCTTGAGGCCGCCTTGCTTCTGCCTGTTTCTCGGAGATACCAGCACCACAACTACCACTTCCACACAGATCAAAAGAGAGTCTTCCTTTATTTATATGCTCTCGGTCTCTTAGTCTGTCTGTGTGGGCGTCTGTTTGACTGTTTTTCAGCTGCACGCTTTGGGTTTATTAATATGGCAAATTGAAATTTCACGCTTTGTTGCGACGCCTCGGTCTCACTGACTGACAATTGAATTGCGACTCCATTACGTATGTGTTTGTGTGTAACAAGACTATGGTCTGTAGGGTCAAAATTGACATAGAAAATGACTTAAATTTTGTGTGTACACTACCTCGTTTTGTAACTATTTAATTGAAATTTTGACTTCTTCAGATACATATCTTTAAAGATAGATTGCAGAGATTTTAGAGAATTCTCTCAAGGAATTTAGATGTAAACCTCTGCAACTTACAAAAAAGGCAAATAATATTTTTTTCATTTCTAGAAAAGTATCTTATAAACGTCTTTCAGATTATAATATTAGTTGTCATTTATAAGTTGAATAACTTGAAGGTGAAATCGATTGAGGGATTGTATTTCCAGTTTTCAGGAGCGGTTTTAGCCATTTTGAAAGTATGTATGTTTACACATAAGTTGGAAATATATTTTATATTTATAACATCCGCAACAGAAACTGGAAAATTAATTTGATCAAAAAGTTTCGCATAGTTTTTGTCTTGTTTTTTTTGCTCGGTTTCTAGTGTAATTAAATTAGCCATTAATGCATCACTTATTCGCACATTTAGCGTCAAAATTTCTCAGTGAATAAAATAAGGGTGGAGATGCTGTGGGGTGTTGAAGCACTGGGTCCTGAGGCACTTGTGGGCGTGGCGAAATGTCAAACACAAAATTGACTGACAAACTTTTACTTTCTGTGGACTTCTGTGAACTGCTATTTTTGGTTGGCTTCACCTCGAACCGCTCCACACAGGACTTGCTGTGTACGTTGTTCATGATGACAGCCGTCGTGTTGTTGTTCGGGTGACGGGTTTGGGGGAAGGGTTTGTTTCGAACGAGGTCATTGTGAAGTGCAAAATGCAAGGAAGAAGTAAAACCCAAACAGTTTTGCGGTCTTGCATTTGAGCGTCGTCGTTGTGGTCCTTGCCGTCTCGTTGGTGGTTATAAATGAAGCAGACAAGGCCCAAAGAGAGAGTGAAAGAGAGTCAGTCAGGCAGCAGTTTCGTCCTTTGCTTTCTGTTTGCTTTTTCTGTTACTGCGGCTGACGGTCATTCGTCGTTCTCGCTGAATCGGCATCCTTCGCTAGGCTTGTTGAGCACAATGATAAACTGTCCTTGCCAATGCTGCTGCCCAGTAACCCTCTAGGCCTCACTCTTCGTACGCCTCCGGCCCTCTTGAGTTTGTTGTGCATTTGAACTGTGAGTTCATTTTACATTTTATGCTGTCATTAGATGTGTCTGCTAAAGTTACTTAAATTGATGAGTCTCTGGCGGTTTTAGTTTGCGCTGTGTAGCTTAATTTTCCTCCGCCTCTTAATTCCCAACTGGCTCTGTCTCTCTCTCTCTCTATCTCTCTCTCTTATAATACAACACATATTTAATGACATTTAATGTTATCCTTAGTCACGTTTCCCTTTTCACTGCCAACAGCAGCAGCATCAGCAGCAGTACGTTTTGAACTGACATAGTCTTTTTTTTTCATTACGCTTTTGCAAATAGCAGCAGAGAAATGCGGCAAGTTAGTTTCTGGGGTTCATCCTTGTAATTTCAGCTGTCTGTTGGACTCTTACTCTTTCTTCTTTCATATCGTTCTCTTCACTTTGACAGATGCAGCATCATGAAGCCAATCAGTTTAGAATATCGTTTTCTGTAGCTGCAAAGAACATTAAAGTTCTACAATACGCCAACGATGTTTTGAGTTCATATTCCTTAAGTAACTGGAGTTCTAATGCTCCGACTAACCTACCGCATTTTAAATTGTTCCATTTCATTCTCTTTTCAGTTTTTGATTTAACTCTGCCCATAAGCAGACACGGCAATATAGTAATTTCAATAATCCTCTTCGGTTGCACACTTATTTATTTTTTGTTGCCTCTGCAGCAATTAGCCGTGTCCTGTGTACCCCTTTAACCACATGACAACAACACTAATTGGCAACAACAACAGCAACACTGAATAACAGGCTTAGGTGTTTGCCACCTGCTCGGCAGTTACTTGCTCTCATTACATTGCAGCTGTATGAGTGTGGTGTGGCCAGGTCTGCCACACTCAGTGCTCGACAAGTGCTGGCCACGTTATCTCTCTGCACTCTACCCTTTTGCAATACCTTCTTCATCGTGTGCCATCATAAATAGCGCGTGGCACAGACATGTTGTTGGCCTGTAACCGGGCACCCAGACAACGTTCTGCTAATTCAAATTTATTGGCATTAAATTTGCGCCGCGCAGGCAGCGCCTCAGTTTTGGCTGCATGCAACGGGTAAGAGTGAGTGTTGATGGCGGGTGGTGTGGGGTAAGACTGCCCGGGAATTGGAGTGCTGCGACTGTTGTTGTTGTGTGGCTGTGTTGCAGAAATTTATTGCGTTTGGATGCATTGACACTGGCAGCTTTGAATATACGGCTACCATTTTCCTTTTTCCGTATCCTCTTTTTCCCCTTTTGAGCTCAAGCCGAATGTATTTCTCGATCACAGGCAAGGATTATGTAAATTGAGTAAAGTGTGACACCATTTGCAATATGCTTGACAGACAAACAATCTTTCCAAATAGTTCTAAAGTAATTGAAGAAAGACAAATGATTCTATATTATTAATATTTTTTCTGTTAATGTTACTTTATTTTTATGGTAACAATTTTCAAAAGTACCACTCAAAACATTCTATGGCGGCCAAAAGTATTTTTTTTTCGCACAGTTTTGCTTGTTTAATTTTAGGCATTTTGGTTTCGCATATTATATAATTACAAATGACTTCAGCTTTTTAGTCTGTTATAAAAGATTGAGCTCTAAGCAAACAAAAATAGCTTTTTGACTAATTTATATACTTTTTTTATTTGATAATTGCTGACAATTCTGTTTATTTATGCAATTAAAACAGCATGTGTGTGGGTTGTGTTTTCAATATTTGTTGTGCAAGTAAGGGGGCTCCAGTCTAAGTGTACAGTCAGTGCTAGCAAGTATGTGTGTGTACGCGTATTGTGCATATATTACTTAATTGAGTATCAAACGCCTTTGCTTTGATGCAGAATGAAGCAAGATATTTCGGAGAACTAGATTAAATTCTTTCTAAGCCAAAGCCTACCCCGGAATCTATTGCTAAAGATGCTATGAAACGACGTGAACGATACCTTAAACTGCTCAGAATCTTTGAATGAAGAGAACAGACGATCGCTGTCATGAAACTTGTTAACTGGCATTCTGACCATCACTTCTGTTTCATCTCCATCCAAAAACCATTCAATTCCCGACTAAATAACTAAGCATACATCTTACTCTTACCTTCTACATAGTTACCTTACTTTTATTTGTTACTTATTAACTGACTTACCTTATTAATTACTTACTTACAAATTTACTTACCTAACCTTTTCTTTTCAATATATAAGTCGTGATTGATACAAATTCCCACAATACAAAGTCTACCGAATTTAGGCGATTTGCTTAAATGCGAATCGGAAACAGCGGAAGAGCTTGAACAGCTTGAACAGCTTCTTGCGGCCAACACATCGAAAATTGCATCCCTGAAAAAGCAGATCGAAGAAGTGATTGGTAGGAACGACAAAAGTGAAGAGCTGATAGAATTGGTTTCGAAATTTGCAACCCTGGAAATAGATAGCGAAGAGTTGCGTAGGAAACTGAACGTCAAGAGTGAAGAACTGACAGAAGTGGAAGCGCTCATGAAATACAATGTATAAACACTTTTGTTTAGCTATTACATACTCTCTTATAATTAATCTCTTATACACATTTACAGTGCACAATTATCGATAATCGTTTTTGTTTATCATAAGGAAATGCTGGAGACGATAGAAAAACTTGACCGTTTTGATAAGCGCAATAAGCGAAGAGCCCTTAACGCAAAGCATAATGCATTATTTTTAGATATCTCACCAAATTTAACAAAATCATTAGTTTAAACGATACTGTGCATAGTATTTTTTTTTCTTCTTGGTCTAGACATTTTTTTTGCAAATCTGGAGTCTCTAATTCTTACAGTCTCTGAGACCGACGCGATCATACATAGGGAAAGACTGACGGACATGGCTATATCGACTCTACTTCATGGGGTCGGAGAAACGTTCTTCTGCCTGTAACATACTTTTGAACAAAACCATTATTCCCTCTTTACACATTTTAATGGGATCAGGGTATACAAAATATAGAGGGGCTCTCTGTTTGTTGTATTTGTAAGCCGTAAGTCATGCATGGGGCCTACAAATGGTAAACAGAAGGAAGGAGAAAGAAATTTTAATTGAAATTATAATAGGCTGATTATGCAAATTTCGCTTTGTTGCTTCATTTTTGTTCAGGACATAACACAAAATATACAACTTTTTGTTTGTTTTTGTTTAATTTGTTCTAAACATAGTTGGTTTTGCTTATCGCGCGAGTTTATTGTTTGCGTGTTGTTTAAAGGAAATTTTAATTGCTTAGCACTTTATTAGTAATGCTGCTTAAATTGGCCAACTCATGCGATTTGCGTGTTGTCCGTATTATGTTTAGTCATTAAGACAAAAATCTGCTACACAGCGGTCCAAAAGTATTTGGTACATGCATACATGCGCCGTTAGAATGTTTTTAGAGCCCTCACTGAATATGAATGCACTCATATGTATTCAAAAACGTTGTGGAAACCTATTTACAAATGCCCATAAATAATTTAAGCCAAACAAATTGTGTGCATCGCATTTCCGCACAACTAAGTACACACAAATATAAACCTAAATATTAAGCGGCCCCTCAGCCTCGTACAGGAGCCAGCAGCAGCCACAGTGCGTTACATAATAGCCAGCGTGAATCGTGCGAGTAATACAATTTAATGGCCTTACCTTAAAATATGTAGAGCAAACAAGCCACTAAATAATGGTCCCTTTTTTTGACCGTGCTGTAGGGTATTAAAAGTACGAGGCTTTTGATGGTAACAACTGTTATAACAGTTATGCGCAATGCTTTTTAGAAAACCATGCTGTGCGTTGTGTATGTTAAAGTGCAGATGAATATAAGTCCTACTTGGACTTGACAGAGACTTCTTTCGGTTTCCTAACGACTTTAAAAATTAGGAAATCGTTGAATACCTCAGTTAATTCTATAGTAATAACTACGAATATGTAAACAGAAGTGAAATGTAAACTTAATTGATACAACCAAACGAATTTCTTAATTAATAAAAGTGTTATAAGTGCTACTTGGACTTGGCAGAGACACCTTGCGGTTTCCTAACGACTTTAAAAATTAGGAAATCGTTGGATATCTCAGTTAATTCTATAGTAATACGTGAACAGAAGTGAAATGTGAACTTAATTCATATAACCAAAGGTTAATATTGCGTTTTGTACTTGTTGTATGTAAAAGATTTTCATTTCAAATGTCTTTGCCGTAAAATAGGTATAAACAATGTGGCTAAGCAAAATATTACAAAATATATATATAGTAGTGGTAATGTAATAAATCAAGAAACCAAAATTATTTAAAATATTGACTTATTTACGTTTTTTGCTCATTCATCACAAATGTTGTTAAGTTGTGCGGAAATGCGTCATTAATTTTTTTAAGCAAAAATCATCTAAATTAAATTTGAGGTAATAATAAAAATTATACAAACCCTAAAATTAAACTCGTTAAGTAAAGAACGTTATACTTAAAACAAATCCAAACTAGCTAAACTAGTTTTAAAACAGCTCATTCGATAGTCGTTCAAAGCAGTTTGTGCATAAAAATGGCGGCATAATTTAACGCATTGTGCACTTTTCGGATTGGCCTGCCAGTCTCTGGGTGCAGGCTTCAGGCAACCGTAGCCAATAAAGAGATTTCATCCACACCCAGACTCCTCCTCCGGCTAACTACTGGACTGGTCGAATGTGCAGTGTGGCGTTGTGTAAATATGTGCATATAAATATTTTGCATGCGATACATTAAAATTTATGTAAAAAACAAATTGTGCACTGCACATCGTCGTCTGATTTTCGCATTAATTTTGTACAATGCGCTTTAATTTGGCCAATATACGGTAGACAATTGAATGCACAGCTCTGGCACATTTTTTTTGCGCTTACAAATGTCACCAGCTGCTATTTCTTTGATTGTTTTATTTTTTGTCATGAAAATTAAAAAAAAATTGCCTTAATGGTTTAAGCAAAACTTTACAAATGTTGGTCATTTAAAATGAATTGATATTTTAATGATTCTTTTGACATTTTTACTGTAAATTGAAACATTTACATTAAGCTTAGCGCGCAGAACAGCCTCTGCTATTAAAACAAAGCTCAGATATAAATAAAAAATAAATTTATTTAAATTTCTTTCGTAGAGCTATCATTGCTTCGCTACATCAATGCTTGTTTTAAACGTTTCCTGCGACATGTAGCAAAATTGCTGAAGTGTTAAAATTCAAAAACAAACAACACAAACGTGTCAGATGACAAGAGTTTTTCTATTTTGTTTGTGATACTGCATTTTAAACTACACAACAGCATAAATCGCACAATACACAATATATAATTGCATTGGTTGTTTGCTTGAAAAAAAAGGAAAAAAAGGAACAACAATGCCAACAACAACTGGTATTAAAAATGCAAAAGTACACAAAATGCTGTCTGCAGTAACGCTCAAATATTATAATTGATTGTTTTATATTAACATTAAACAAACACAAAAAATTATGATGAAAGGCGAAAGATAAACATTGAAACACAAACGACACTTTAATCCACCGCCACACATCCCTTTCCATGATTAAACTGTTCAAAATGTTCATTCATCGGTTAACATACTGCAAAAACTGAGATAAACATATTGCATTATAATTATCACATCGCAAACAATTAAAGCGGTTTCCAAAACACCACCAAAAAGAGGGAAGATTTGATGAAAAGTAAACAAAAACCACAAAATTCTAAATGCAAATATTTTTCAAACACGTCGTTAATTTTAAATTCCTTTTTTATTTTAGAGGTTTCGGCAGTGTTTGCAGTTGATTAAACTCATTTAACCTGTTTTGTACAAAGCTGTAATAAAGGTAAGTTTTAAAATATTGATTTATATCAGATGAATTTGATAATTAATTGATACAATTTTCATTTAATCACAGAATAAGTCATGTCGAATACATCGAAAATCAGAAAAAATAAATGCAGTTTCCCTAAACACTGGCAGTTTGGTGGTTTACATGCACATTTGGACAGATGTGCTTGAAATCATCTCCACGTTAAATTAATTTGTTGCCCGTATAACGTGACACATAGAGTCGAACCTTAGGATATGCAGATGCAACTATAGAACTGCGAATCTGCATCTCAAATATATACGATGTCCAATAAAACGAAGCGCTTGGAGCCACAGCAGTCGATTGTAACGCTTGCCACGACGACTGAGAATTGGGATGAAGAGCCGCCTGCACAAATCACTCGGGAAAAAAGCCTCAGCGTCACCGCGACAAAATAACATATGTATTTGAGCTGTGAAATTTTAATGGAAGTTGTTTTCAAACTTAGTTTAAAGTACAAATTACATAATGAGGTCCAAATGGTGTTGCCATAAAAGAAGTCAAGTAAAATAACTTAATTCAAATCCAGCTCCTCGACTTATTAAGAAACAATCTGTCACATGTGGAATTTTTAAGTGCAATATAATTTTTAAAAAGGGTGTAATGGTTTTGTACTATAGTATGTTACAAGAGTAGAAGGAAGCATATCCGACCCCATGAAGTATATATATTCTTGATCAGCATCAACAGCCGAGTCGATATAGCCATGTCCGTCTGTCTGTCCGTCCGTATGTATGAACGCGTCGATCTCTGAGACTATAAGAGCTAGAGACCAGATTTGGAACTTTAGCTTGCCTAATCCCTGACATTACAAGTTTGTTTTCGATAACTCGATAATTTTGAGAGGGCGTTTGAAACATTTAACAAATTAATGACAATCTGTGAAGTTTTTATTAAAATCGGTTGAGAAACACCGGAGATATGGAACATTGAAGTTGCGCGTACACACGCATACTTGCAAGCACTGACTGTACGCGTAAAGTATAGGGTTCAGGGTATCGTCCAGTCGGGATTTCATGACTAGAGCCTAACTTGTTTTTTACTTTCTTTGAGCAATTTCTTTATTTTGTTTGGCATTTCAAAGTTTCTATAATTTAATTGCTAAATTCTGCGTATTTTTCAGATTAAGATATAGTTGCTGATTTATTTCAGGTCCTGTACAAGAAATTCTTTTTTGTATATGTTTTTGTGTTCGTTGTGTCATATGCAAGAATTATTTCCGCAAAATTGTAAAGCAATTTTTCTTGAAAATGTAAATTCTTTTGGCTTTGGAATTCGGTTTGCTTTTGCATTGCACGAGAATTGTGTTGCATTTGCAATTTAAAGTTTTGCACAAGCGAAGCGCGTAGCAGGCGGGCGGTTCAGCCTGGGGGTGGTCGGGACAAAGCTGCAAAAGTCCTTTTGAGTTGGCACAAAATTGGGCAAGTGTAGCGAAAGCGACGAACAAATAGGAATAGCGAGTTTTGTTTGCTTTTATATGCTTTTAGTGGGTACAGCTCTTGGCATCAAGCCTCCCTCTAAACTACAACTCAAATGCATTTTGGGCGGCCATATATAAATCTGCATTTCTTATGCCACTGGCACAAACTGTCCGAAAAGTGTCAAATCCTTTTGCATACATCCTTTTGGGCCCATCCTTCTTTCTGCTAAGCTGCAACTTAAATGTTGGCCCTTCTTGCTCTCAGCAGCTGTTGTCCCAAACTCAGTGTAAAACTCGCAATCAACAATTCAGCAGGGAAGAGTATTGAGCGTGCTGCATCTTCAGCGTCCTTGTCAAGGAGTTGCGCTCGCCTTTGCTGCGGTTTTATTTGTCCTGCAGTCGCTGTTGTTCTGTCCTCCTTCAACGTGTCTCTGAAGTATTTTCCCTGCAAATACTGCACGAAATTGCTTTATTTGCCTGTTTACCGCTGCTTGGCTCAAGTATCCACACACAACAAAAAACCAAGAAAGACAAACTAAGCGTGTTAAATGTCATCAAAGCAGCTATAATGTCTCTTGTCTGTTGCATGAAGATTGACAGGAGTTTTAAGTCCACTGAAATCTCAGATATTTTAATCCTCATTGTTTTCTTCTTTTAATGTCAATTCGTATTTTATATAAAGAATAATAACCACATTCTCAATAAGCAAACCAAATTTACACAAATCCATCACATTGGTAATACTTGTTTGAAATATTTTTTAAAGATATCTTTTTTTAATTTATACAGTTTATATGTGTTATCTTTACTTTATCTTTCATTTACAAATGTATACATATAATATTAAATTTCTGTTCTTCTTAAAATTAAATATATTAAATACGAATAAGGCAGCACTTAATTTGACTTAAGTTTACAGTTATAATATACTTTTAACATTATTTACTTGTCTTGTCAGTTCTTGGAATATTCATAAAGAAAGTTGCTGCTGTGCATTTGTGCTGCTATTAATTACCAAACTCATCCAAAGTAATTCTATAGGAATATTAGTTTAAGCGAGCGGGTGACGCTGCTGTTCAGAGATAGGGAGAGAGAACTTCAGTGATTCAGTTGCTGCCTCTGCCGCTGCAATCATTATGCAATTACAGGCGCTGATGACGCTGTAAAGCTGTGAACAGGGGCGAGGCGAAGCGACGTTTGGCTTGATAACTCTATAAAACTGTTACCTAAGCAACCTGCTGCATAAAGTTATGGGGCAGGTCCTGGCACAGGATGGCAATTTAGTGGCGGCGGCAAAGGCAACAAAAGAAACACCAGCAAAAAAAAAAGAAAGAAAAGAAGCATAAAGTCTGAACAAGGTTTGGAACAACGGCAAATCGCCTTTGTCTTCATCGCGCGTCGGTGTCGGCTGTGTAATATTTTTCTTTCAATGCTTGCCGCATACCACTTTACTGCATGCAAGAAGGAAAAGCTCATAAAACTTTTTCAATTTCACTTTAATTTCGTCCCGCGCGCCCTGCTTTGGTTTTTTTTATCTAGTAACAAAGGCATTTTGCGCGCTCAGTGTAGGCATTTTAGTTGTAGAATATTCAATTATATGCATTACCTCACTTTGAATATATACACTTACTATATATGCATAAAATGTATGTACAAACTGAAATATACACATATATATATATATATATATATATATATATATATAAATAAATGGCTTGCTTCAAGATTTGGATAGCCCCATTTGAGTCGTTACTTCGGGATAATGAGAATCAAATTAGCCGCCTTTGCTACGCATCAAAACTTTTTCCATTAAACCAGCAAAAATATTATAACTTAATCGTTTTTGTAAGCTGTTCTAAAAAATGAGAAAAGGAAATGCCCGATACTAAAACAATTTTTAAGGTTGCAAAATTATGAAAAGTTAGATGAAATAAGGTTGATTTAAAAGGATGAGTCTTATATTAATTAATACCATATAATGCTAAAAACATTTATTTTTCTGATATATACAAATTCTGCAGGAAAAGATTTTTAAAAGCTGACATAAATAACTTTAATCTTGACACAACACTGCTCCGCAAGGTTTAGAAAACAAGATGGAAGCAATTGGTTAGTGCATAATTTAAATATATATGTTTAAAAATTAAAAAAATTTAAGCCAAATGTCAAAAAATTCATATTTTTCTTACCTTTTATTTAAAGTTGAAAGTTTCTTAACATATTTTCTTTCACGCGTCTCTTTCAGGTTGCATATTATTTATTTTTGTAATGAAGCATGCGTACACTTGGTCAGATAAACTGCAGCATCCATTATCTCTTGACCCACCTCTCTGCGCGTTGTTTCACCAATCACTTAAGACAGTTATTGGCCTAATTAAAATGTTTCGCTCTAATTGAAGTTTCTTGTTGTCGGTTTAGTTGCATGTTTTATGCTCATAATGCCCAACCAATGTTCTCTTCTGTTGCGCCTAACTCCCCCGTTGCAACTGGACCCATAATCGAATGTTGCTTCAAACACACACACCTAAGCATATTCTGGTTGCATGAAGTGTGTCTGTGTGTGTGCATTGTGGCTTATTACTAATTAAATTGGTGTAGACGGTGAGTGGGTTGGGTGGTGGGATAAGGCTAAGATGTTTGGTTTCTTGCTTAAGTGCTGCACTATTTAAAGCGCGTTAGGATATCTTAAACGATCTAAAATCTTTCTACTGAAACCAATGATGTAGTCAAGCCAATTCTTTAATGTACTTAAATTATGATAAAAGTTTGTAGTAACTGGCATAATTCAGTTTTTAAACCAGATTTACGTCAAATGTCAGCATCAGGCTTATCGATTGCTTACAGTTGTTTGAAGTTCACCGCTTATACTAATTCAAAACCTTTCAGTACGATTACTGTGAGGCAAACAGTGGGTTTAACGGTCACAGAAGCTAGGTTTCAAGCGTTGTCAACCGATGCACTCCTTGATTATTAAGCATTAAGACAACAAGGACGAGTTGAAGGTAAGGGAGTGTGGTAAGGGTTTACGATGGTTTATATACAACGTCATCGGATCATAAACATGAATAATTGCGTTTGCTCAATGGTCGTTGAAAGCTCAGGAGAACTGAGATGAGTTGTTGCTGCTTCAGTTTCATCTTTGAATTTGGCCTGATTTAGCTTTTGCTGTGTGCGTTCGTGCGCAATTTGGATATTGCACAGGGGTGGGCGAGTGGCTGTTGGCTGTGATTGTATGATTGGGTGGTACATGAAAAGTAGCTTAACATTAGATAGGACGACATGCGACACTTGTCGGTGCAGTCAGAGACATTGACAGCCATCGATAGCAGCTTTCTCTTCCCCAGAATTCACATCAATGACTCAACGAAAATATCACATTCCGAAATGCAATCCTCGTATTTCTGAGTGTTACGAGTACAACTTCTCATTACAGTTGACATTTTTTTTGTCTTAACATTTCCATCGTGGTATTATAAGCATGCTGTGTAGTTTTGTCATTGGTTTTCCAAGGTTTAAGTATGTATTAGTTGGGTTGTGCTAACTGTAAGGTGCACTTAGGTCTAATGTTAACTGCATTCAAATAAAGTTGATGTATTTTTGTATTAAACTTGCAGAAGTTCCAATAGGATATGCAAATAAAAACAATTAAAAACCACAAAGCAAATGCGTTGTTTGCCTATACAAACATACATATGTATCTTCTTACTTAATTAGACGACTAAGCTACACTTAGTATTTTTGTTAAAACGGTTAATACAATTTTAGATTTAACATAATTTACTTGGGAGTAAAATTGCTTAATAAACCGATCCTAAATCTAATTTCTTAGTCTTCAATTATATTAATCTTCAATAATATTACGCGAGATAATATACAATCCTCTGTCTATCTATTACTTACCTTTACAGGAAACCTTTAATAAGCTTTAACTTAAATCCCCAAATGTGTGCGCCAATTTGTTGTGAAAATTTCAAGGTGGTGAAAACTATAAGGCTTAAAACTTCGTGTAGTTACAATTAATACATATTAAGAAGTTTTGCCAGTTGGATTTGTGGCCGAATGAATTGTGAATGTTCTTCATTTAGGTTAAATGTGTGTGTCTGTGATTCAAAAACGTAAGACAGGTCTGCATGTACATACGTTTATCTACTGTTGAAGTATTTCAACAGCGAGAAGACAATGCACTAAGTTTGTTTTTGCGATAGAGGGTCATTTCTTTTTCTCGGCAGCCAGAAATATTGGTGAACAACTAATAAAACTTTTCTGTGGCATTCACAGAGCGTAGAGCACGAACTCGAATAGGTTTTTAGTTTTTAGCGAATTGTATACCTGGCTGTAAGAAAAAACGTATAAAAATATTTAAAAAGTTGAAAAATGCTTTTGAAACAAATACAAATACATAAAGCTAACAACAAAAAAGTATCCCAAATGTGTGCTAAAAAATAATACAAACTAATTGCTGGAAATAAAGTTTGTCGTTCAAAGTGGTATTATGTGGGGAAAGTTTTTTTTCTCTTATATTTTTCGCTTACGATTCGATGCTATGAGTTCTGTACAACATTTTTTTTCCTACATTTAGTTTTTTTACGGCATAGCTCAAACTTGCGCAAATTGTGCAGAATTTTTAAATTTTTTCTACGTTTTTGCTGCATGCAATTTGTGTAGGATTCGGTTTATTTTTTATTTTTTTTCTCTGGGTTCAAATTGGATTTCTTGTGCGGAACTCGGCACTCAATTTCGGTTTGGATTATCGCTGATGTGCAATAAAATGAAATGTACTAAAAAGTTTTTAACTGGACAAAAGCCGTTGCTATGGAGTTTGGAGTGATATACTTGTTTTTTTTTTTTGCTTTTTGTTTAATACAAAGTATGTATTGCTACTCTTCCAATAAACCTTGGATTTATAATACAAATATATATAAAATATAGACAGATTTTTGTATGAAAAAAAGTTCGAGGAATTTAGCTTAATTGGCTTTTATTATAAAATAAGTGTCTCAGAATGATTTTTGATTTTTTAATACGACAGAGCTTGTATTGAATGTCGAGAAGTTATATTTAAATACAAATAAATGATACTAAAATAAGTAAATTAATGTTGTAGCAAAAAGGCTTTGCCGTATGCTTAGTCTAACAACTGAATACGTTAGATAATTTACTTTACATGGGAGGGATGGGGGAGTGTTTGTTAAATTAATTCCAGCATTGCTGAAGTCTCACTCACCTTAAATTAAGTTTGCTTGTTTTGCGAATACTTTTATTAGCGTATACAGCAATTTCCAACAGATTTGGCAACATAAATTACCAACTTTCAGCGCTCAGAGTTTATCTTGCCGTGGCGCCACGCCCAGCTAGACTCCATACTTATGCCCCTTTATTTTATTCGAGCGCTGTGTCGAGTCGTGACCTTTTTGGCAACATTAAAAGTGATAATTTCTATTCTCACTGAGCCACTTGCAGGGCTTTTATTATTTAATTTTCAAGCATGTGCTAATAAATTAAGCACACCATGTGGAAGCTCAACGCCCCCTCTCACAGCGTGCCACGCCCATCTCCTGCTGGCACTGCTGCTTCTTCTGTGCAATATTAACAAACACAACACATGCAAAAACTACATTATAGCAAAAAAAAAGACCAATAAAACATTTTGTTGAAATCAAAATCCTTGCATCCTTGCTCCGTTAGGACCCAAACTTGCTGTAGACATTTAAAGGGATTAAGTGCCAAGTTTTAAGTTTCCCTTTTACTGTCTGTAACCAGCTCAAGTGTGTGTGTGTGTGTGTGTTAGTGTGTCTATTGGATTTACTCTGGCTGCAAATCGCAACTAATAAAAATCACGCAAATCTTAAGCCAAAAAGAAAATGGTAAGCTGCTATCTAGCTAACGTTGCTGCCAGCAATTTAGCCAAAATGATTTTATTCAATTACGCATGTGAATTATGCAAGCTTTACAAAGAGCTTGTCTTCGCATACTGCCGCACTCCCCGCAGCCATTGTTTCACACACTGTTTGGCATAGGCAAACATTTAGGGAAAAGAAAAAGCCACGACCGCTCTTAACTTTTTTAGCCTTTCCTTTTTTGCTTTTACAAATTAAGCAGTTAAGCCTTGCACCATGCATGGCTATAAAACAAGTTATAATGTCAGAATCGATTGTGATAGACTGTTAAATACTTCCTGTGAACAACTAAGACGTTGTGTACAACGATTTTAAATTGCTTTGCTTATGGAAGTTACTTACCAGCTGTATTTTTTATTTTGTCTAGCTTCAATGATTTTGTTTCTCAAAAAAATAATACCACCCGATTTAAGCACTGTGATTGATTACAGGGTATATAGAGCGAGTCGTCTGGGATGTATTCACTTATGCTTCGGCAAATTTGCATAATAAATCTATTTTCAATGGTTTGCGTTTTTGTTTCATTTGCTTTTATCTATCTTGCGCTGCTTTAACGTATCAATGAGAGCATTATAAGACTCTCCCCTCGTTCTTTTTAGTTGCCAGACTATCAGCATATTTGGTTAGCAGCTGTGCATGTGTGTGTCCTTATGTGTGAGCAGCCATATTTGTTTCATATAAGCACACATGCATTCATCGTATCGCATTGATCCAGCGGAGCCTTAACTGCCGCTTAAGGTCCTCGTTATGGCCATTTGTTTACGGTCCTTATGCGAACTTTGTATTTTCTGTTCTGTCATCAATTTGTTGTCTGAACTCCTTAAAGACGTGTTGTGCTGAAATTTCAAAGAAGATTTTTGCCATTCAAAATGAAAAAGTTTCTTTTGACATTTTTATAACTTTATTAGTACTCAAACTTTGGTTTCCATCTGAAATGTCGACTTTTTTTTTAAACTGTTTGTTCAACAGTTTTTAACAGATTTTTTGGTTTTTGTTTTTGTTTGTGGTTTAATTTGTTCTATTTTTTTTCTTATTGCGCCTTTTTGAATGCTGAACTCTTTCGCACATTTTGTTTTTCACTCGTACACATTTCTAATGCAATAAATTTGAATTAATTAATGTTTTAATTACATATATTATTCATGTTTTGTTTTTGGTTTCTTCGTCTCTCTTGTTCAATTATGCAGCACACTATAAATATTTATGTATATATTTTTTGTATTGTATTTTTTTTCTGTTATTTTTGTTTTGCTATATTTATGCTAGTTTTACATCGTTACAATAAACTATATATATTTATATATATACGCATACACATAAGCTATAAAGTTTTACATATTCATTTCATTTACTATGTCATTTGTTTTAACTGCCTCTAAATACTTGTTATTTTTGTCTGTTATTGTTGTTATGTTTTTCCACTGTTTTTATATAATTTACAATTATTTTTCACATGTACGCAAGTTTAATTGTTGTAATTTTCGCGCTGTTTCATTTTAATGAGCTGGATGGCGCTTTTTGTGCTTCTCACTTTCATTTTTAATTACATTTTCGACATTTGCTAGTTAATAGTGTACTTAAAATTAAAAACAGAACATTTTTTTTGGTATGTGTTTTAATTGTTTTTTTTTTTGCGCTTTTATATATTTTTGTCTAATTGAATTTTTCATATATGCAGTTGAATTTGTATTGCATCTAGTATACCCTATACCCATGAGCATACAAAAATTGGCAGTGCATATGTATTTTGCATTCCAAAGAGTTGTTATAAAACAGAATCTGATTAAACCGAGGAACCTATAGTTTTGTAATTGCATTATTCAAATTATATGTACATAAAATTATTTCGTCAAGAAATTTAATATGAAATAAAATTTGATCATTTTTATTTTCGTTTTGTTTTACACATAGGGTATCTTGTGGTCTTTATTTGCCAATGCGCGTATTTGTGAAATTTGTTTGGTTTTCGTTTGTATTTGGTAGTTGTATATGCATTAAATGTTAGTAGCTATATAAATATTTATTTAGTTTAGTTAGTTACATAACAAAATAGCTGCAGGCTTACAATTAACAATACCGTTGGTTTTTTTTTCACTTTTTTAATTGCTACCAACAGTTGAGATTCCGGGGATTTAAGGTTTTTTGTTACGGAATTTAGCAACAAAAGGCTTAAAAGCGGCTGTCGAGAGTGATTTTTGTTGCTGGTTGTTAATGTATGCTTAACAAAAACTCTATATTGTAAAACTGTTGTTTGAACACAAAAACTAAAACCCGCAAAGAAATTTTGGTTTCCTGTTTTTTTTTTGAGCGTATGTTTTATATGTTCTAATTTAAATTTGGATTAGTTTTGTTGTACAGCTTATAACGTATTGTTTTTTGTATTAAGAGCTAAAGATTTGTTTTATTTACACACATACACAATTTAAATTCAGTCTTTGGAAGAATAACATTTATATTGGTTTTTCTTTATACGTACAAACATGTTTAAACTTTTTATATTTGAAAGTTTTGTGTAATATGTTGCTTTATTGAAATAATAATTTTTGTTTTTAAATTTTGGGAAATTATAAAAGACAAGATTAAGTTATATGTTTGGGATTAACTGGAAGTTGGTCCTAGTGAAAACAAAACATATAAATAGATATTTAAATTAAGAAAATTGTAATTTATTTAGAAACTTGTAATTATTATAAGTAGCTTAATTAACTCTCAAAAATTGATAACATTGAAACTTAAACTCACGTTTATCTTATGTACAATATAAAATGGTTGATAAAATAATCTGTTTAACATATGTTGCTTAACATTCACAGCGGGCAGCCAAAGTAAAGCAAACTCTGTAATTAATTCAACACAGTTGTCTGACCTAACAGCAGACCCACACACACACACTTAAACACACACACGCATTCAGACACTCAGTTTGAAACAGTTTTGTGGACTGTGCGCTTTTGTGATCTTTGCTTATAGATCACATTTGAAACGCACCGTCAATTAATGTCACACACGCAATTCATCCATCAATGGATGTTGCTGCTGTGACTGTTGTTGTTGTTGCTGCTGCTGTGAGTGCTGTTGCGTTGTGGTTGCCACAATCACAGGCACTGTGGGCGGCGTGGGCACTGGCATCAGGCCACCCGTGGTCAGCACTGTGGTCATGCTTTGATTATGATGATTCTGCATATGTTGCTGATGCGTAACCACATGTTGCTGCTGTGCGGGAGAGTGTTGCTGCTGCTGCTGTTGCGCCTGTGCTGACTGTGTCTGCTTCATGCAACTCTTTTTGGTCAGTGTGCCGCACTGATTGCCAAGCACTTGCAGAGCATGCGGCGGTGGCATCATGCCCCCACCACCACCACCACCACCCTGTCCCACATCCTGCATGGAGGACTTCATGTGTTTCGGAGGCGGTGGTGCACGATGCGGTATGTCAGCAAATTCTGGCGGCGGCAACTGATGATGCTGCAAGGCATGATGATGCGACAATATCGTTGCCGGATCACTTTTCGAATGTATTGTCAGCGTCTCCAGATCCCCGCATATATTATTTGGCATCTGACCATTCTCCTGACGCTTTAACTTCTGCTGCGGTCGCGGCTCACTGAGTCGCGTCTTATCCCGCTGATAGTACACCCCAGCAAAGATGAGCACATTAAGTATAAGTAAAGAGCAGCCAATGGCAATCGTTACACTCAGCGCTGTGGAGTAAGCAGCAAATCCATCGCTATCCTGCGAGGCACTCGTTGCACCGCCTGCATGATCCGCATCGAGCATATCATCTGGATAGATCTTGCTATTGCCATAGCGTGTGCCATTGCGCTGCAGCGAGGAGGAGGGCGAACTGAGATTCAGCAACGAGAAGACCTGATTCGTAAAGATCGTATAGTTGCCCATGGCGGCTGCATTGGCTCCCCTCGAGGTGTAGGATGGATTAAGCGGTTTCACGGAGGCATCGTTGGCAATATTATTGTCCAATTCGTCATCGTCGTGCAGCTGGTGATGCGAGGCAGGCACATTATCACCTCCAGGCTTATGCAGATCTGGTATTAGATTTAGCCAGAAGGAGAGCCGATGTGCACGATAATGATTCTTAAGTTTTGGCTTGGTGTCTGTATTGAAATGGTAGAAATAAAATTTTAAGTATTAGTAAGTTAAGCTAGATAGATCAGAAAATAAGAGACGTGTTCATAGATTTCTAATGATTTTACAATTATTTCTTACTTAAAATTTGTTCTCATAAAATGTAACATAATTTAACGGTTACTTACCGAAATTCAAATATTTCTTATGCACACTTTCATAGGCTGTCCATTCAATGGTTTTGTAACGACTCCGCTCTTGACGGCTTCCATGTTCCGTTTCCATTTGCTCATTTGGATTGCTGCATATGTGCGTATTTTATGATATGGTGTGGGTGGGAAGAGGAGAAGTATGTTGTTGTTGTGGGATGAATACACTCAAAGTTGAGGTCGCCGAGGACCACAAACCCAATCAACACTTACCCAGTGCGCACAAAGTTGGACCAGTAGAACATTACAACTTCCGATAGACTGATTTCGGTTTTCGTGTAGTTGCGAGTGAAATGATTCAAACCGCCGACGAGTGGTGCACCAAAGATATATGGTAAATCCTCGCCATGTATGCAACCCTGACGCTGCATAAATAAAAATGTAATTTAGTTGAATGTGCGATGAGTTTGAATGTGCAATCGCTGAAATAAATAAAGATTCTAAAATGTATGTATATTCGTTTTTACTCACCTGTGGATAATCACCGAAACGCGTCTGATAATCAAAAACATATAAATATGAATTGCGATGATCCGCCGAGTGCAAATCCACAGTTTGTGCCGCTGGAGCCACGACTTGTGCATCGCTTAAAGCCTCAAGAGTTTCATCGCTGCAAAGCACAGAGTAATAGAAAGAGAAAGGTAAAGAGTAAGCGAGAGTCGAGTGTTAATAAAAAAAAAACAATTTTTTGTAGTTCAATTTTCCGGCTATTTGCCGCCTCGAGTTGTGTTCAAGTGTGCAACTAACAAGCCACTTTGAGTGCCACTTTGCCGTGCACTCCTAACTGTTTACCTGTCAAACTGGGCAAGAACCTCCCTTCCTTTACTTCAAATCACTTTTGCCCCACAAAGCATCTGCCTTGAAGTGTGCTCAACGTTTGCTAAGCCTATTTCGAAGAAATATTCTTTTGCGTTTGATTTGCTAGCATTTTCGTTTTATTTTCGACTTTCGCCATCATTCTAAGTTTGTTATTTTTTTGCTCGTTTTGTGCTTTATGCATTTGCAATGCGTTGGCGCAAAAATTTGAATAAAAACCATTTGCCACATTTGCATACGTATCTGCCCAGCTGCAGTGCTATGCAACGACAGCAAAAAGTTCAGTATGCTGCCTTTTTTTCGAAATATATTATTTTATATGCTAGCATAAATGTGTATATTTAAAATAAATACATTTTTCTTTGTCAATGACAGCAACTTTTATTGTTGCTGCCACATTGAGGGTCTCTCAAAAATTTACTCAACCTTGTGTAAGTGGAAGCGAGAATAGTTTTTGTATACATATTTAAATTGTAAGTCCCAGTTCAATAGCATGACAAGGCAATAAAAAATTTTGGGATATTTTAAGAACTTTAATGGATATAAACATTTCATAAATAAAGAATTTTACATAAATGATTGAAGTGTTTAATCAAAGTTTTGAAAAAAAGCAGCAATAGTAAACTGATGAAAAATAATAAAAACTATTTATGTTTACAATAAATATTTAATTTCCATATTTTAAGTATGCGTTTCAGTTTATTCACATTGTGTATTTTGCTTTTTAATATATATAAAATGTAACTACACATTTTTTTTCAGTTAATTTCAAAATATTATTTTACTTAAGCACTTTTGTAAAAAGTTTTTTGAAAGTAGATTAGCCATCAAATATTAAACTTGTTAATTTGACAACGCGATGCGCATACTGAAAAAGGCCACCTCATACTTTTCTAATATTTATTTTGTTTGTATTTATCGTTGACTATCTGGGAAATCCATTTGAAATACGCGCACGACTGTCTTTGATACAGCTTGCTCCTGCCCCCCGATTTGTTGGCCCGTTTTGAGCATCCTGCTAGAGATCAAGCGTGAAACGTTTGCTGCTTCATTGCAGGCAACTTAACGCACGTTTGCACATCAGCTGAAACTTTTGCATGGCTCGCGCAGACAGCGTGGGGTTAAAAGAATACATATTAAATATACGCCGTGGGTGCCATTGTAGAAAATCTATAGCAAAATTGTATGCTGATTAAATTATGCATTCACTGAATGGTCTCGTGATGCTATCAACAATTCAACAAAAATATATATTTAATGCCTAGTCAATGCAAATGCAATACGAAATTTCAATATATAAATGTTTGTTAGTTGTTGTTGCTGGACTTTATCGTGGAAACAAACATAAATATTGATAAAAATCAATAGCAAATCACTCATGATTGCCGTTGTGCAATTTTTGTGTTCTGCGTACAGGCAGTAAATTGAATTGAACATTGAATGTTGTGCATTGAGCTTTGGTCATTACTTATGAAGACTGACATTCGAGGTAGGCAACAAATTTGCATTTCACTTGGCATAAGATTAAAATCAAGATTCATTTAAGCCGCTTTAATTGAAATCGTACCCAGCCTCCTGTCAGTTCGTCTGAAGGTAAGAACATAGCAGCTCGCATTTAATTAAGAACGAAATATTTATTTGGGGGTCCACACGCTCCAATCACAGCGGCACCCGACGAAACGGTGGTGTGGGAGGGTTGAGGGAGTGGCGGGGCAGACAACAGGTTCGTGTGGAACAAACGCAATTACTCACCGGATATTAATTGGATGCTGCACCGGCCGCTCCCAGTCCGTGTATTCATTGACAATCGTAGCGAATATCTCGTTCAAATGAAATGTGTACGTGTTGCGAACGTAGGCCTTTAAAATTCTGGAGCGTCGATCCGCCTCAATGCCATATTGCACGTCGCCGGAATTGAAGCTGAAAAAGGATTCGGCACGTGTGACTCCAGCCATCAGGTCGTATCTGTAAATGAGCAATAAGTGCGTAAGTACGTGTATCGGCATCTTATGAATGTGCCAAAAATAAAGGCAAAGCTTAAGCTAAGTTGAAGACTCAACTATAAATTAAAGTTTCTTGCTGCTTCAGGATTTACGTTAGACATTTCAAAAGCGTTTGGTACAGTTAAGACATTGAACTGATTAGAAAATGTTGTCAAAAGAGTTTCCAAAACTAATTCATCAGTTAGAAAGTTTTCCTTTGATCAGCAACATTTAAAGCTGTGATCAAAACATTTTTGCAACTTTAACTACACTTCAAGCTAAACATGAAAACTCAAGAGAAGCTACTCAACAATTTTGTGCATTTTCGGCTTGAAAAAATCTTTGAGTTACTTTGCGTAGCACTCGAACATTTGCCGAGTTGCACTTAAAAATTTATTTTTGCCTATTTGCATAGATAAAGTAGGTTTTCGTCATCATGTTGTTGTTGTTGTTTTTTGCTTAACTATTATTTTTTGGTATGTCTTGCAGTTTATATATATTAATGTGCGAGTGTGTGGTAAATTGTATGTTATTGCTTTTAAATGGAATTCTTTAGAAACATATTGAGCTAGCATTCCAATGTGTTTGTGTGCTTTTTATTGAAGCTATCTCCACAAGTCTAAGTATCTCTGAGTGTGTGTATGTGTGCGTGCCAGTTGCCTCAAAGCAAATTGCTTTTAAGTGTTCGCAAAGCAATATTTATACTTCTTTCGCAGCTTGTGAATAATAGTCTGTCGGAAGCTGACAGCTTACAAAGCGCTGCGAATGAAATGCCTTTCACCGAGAGGTCAGTTGCTATAAAATACATTATAAGTATATGTTGCAAGAATTTTCAAATGCATTAAACAAGCTCTCAACCAGGTGTTTGTAATTTTCATCATTCCAGCATTATTTCCCATGATGTTTATGATCGTTTTTAGATGTAACTTATTTTTCTTTTACACTTTTCTCACTTTTTAGAGAGTCATTTGGGTCTTTTCTCAAACAAACTCAAATATAAGCGTTTAAACGCATGTCTTAAATATAATTGATGGTTATAAAGTGTTTTTTTTTCTTCTATAATTATAGGTGATTTTTACATTCAACATAACATTTTTAATTTTCTGTTTATTTTTAGGTTAATTTTCTGTTTATTTTAGGTTTAAAACGCACACATCATTTATTTTAATTAAGCGAGTAAATGTAGTATATGGCAGCTAATTTGATTTTTTAGTGGACATTTTTGAATATAAATTTAGTAAATTATAGTTTTACTACAAACTGCTATTTCAATTCACTGAATTGTTATTTTGAAATAAATTAATAATTTATTATTTATTTCATTTAGATGCAATCATAAAAACTGATTTATAAACCTAAAACTGCATTTTCAGAAAGTACTATTTTTGAATATATTTTTTTGTAATTACTTTCTGGTTTTTTAATCACTTTTCTAACCCTTTCATATCAAAGAAGCACGAAATGCGCAATTACACATTAATTATGAAATCGCAGCTAATTAGCTGTTAATAATATATATTAACAATGCAAAATGGCCCAGCACAAAGTGCATAAATCAAACGTTGCGTTGCCAAATACTATGAGCCACGCCTACAAGCCAACAGTACTGCACCACTCAAACCTAGGTGGCATTTTGTAATTGTATTGCAAAACGAAGTCGCGCATTTGCGTGGTTAATGTGCATAAATTAATAATGAAGCGAATTTATGTGTGTGTGTGTGTGTGTGCGTGCGTGTCGTGTTTGTTGTATGTTTAGGGTTGTGTTTGTGTCGCTTGTGTTGTGTGTATGGTCAACATTATGGCAGCTGTGTGGTGTAATCTCAGAGCTTATCGCTGCCTTAGCTGACGCCATTTTGAGTGTTCGCTGCTGCGAGATAAAATCTTTGAACAGCACGCAAAAGTCGTCAGAGTCGAAACTTAAAATTAATTACATTGCATACTTTTGAGCTGTCGAGTGAGTGGGAATTTGTGTGTGTGTGAGTGGGGGGTGTGAGTGTGTGGTTTAAGGCAAAAATAATTAAGCAACGTTGGGCTGGCTGAGCTGAGACGAAGCGCGCCAAGCCGCAAAAAAAACTTACCTTGACAACTTGTTAATGGCTGTTTTTCTCATTAATACTGCATTAATTAAAAGCGCCCACATACACGCGTGTGTGCACATGTTGTACATGTGTGTTTGAGTGTGTGATGTGTGTGTGTGAGCGTTAATGGCGCCAACAAACATGGCAGTTCACAAGTGCAAGTCGTCGTCAGTGTGACATCAGCAGCAGCCACAGCATCGATGACGGCAGTAAAAAAAAAATGGAAATGACAGAAAACGCATTGGATTTAAATATATTTTTTTAAGGAATTGCAAAAAAAAATGGGTGATAAGCTTCGATAAGCCGAAGCTCAGATACACTTAAAAACATATTTTCAATTAAGTGAAAGGTATGGCAAACAAGAGACTTATTTATTTTGTAAAAGAAATTATAATAAGAAAATAATGAATGTCTACAATAGTCAATTAATATAAATTTAAAACTGTGAATATCCTTTAAACTTGATTGGATATAATTCAACTTAAAAATTTAATTTTCAATACAGAAACAAAGTATTTTCATACAAATGAAAAATGCCTCACAATATCCTCATACTCACCGATATTCTCCAGTTGACCAGGTGTTCCCCAGCCGCCGGCTGCAGCAATTCCCGCCTCACCACCCAGCCCGTTGCCAGCAGCTGTGGATGCCTGTGCCTGAGCCTGGGCAGCGGGAGAGCCGGGTGCTGGCGGGACATAGTCACCGCCATCAATGACAACACCATCGATGCTGGGCCCAAAAGCGAAGCCAAACTCTGGCGGGCGTATTGGCACACTGAGCAGCTGTTCGAGTGTCTTCTCACGCAGGCACTTCATCAGATGGGCGTGCGGCAAGTCGGAGGCGCAGTTAACATGATGCGCCACAATTGCGGCATACTTGGCTGGATTACTTACCAAGGACCAGGGCGCCAGACCCGAGCCAGACATCAGGATGGCGCGATTGAAGAGCAGACCTAACAATGAAGAGATGTCGAACATTAATTGAAAACTGCTTTGAATGGAATCCTGTAAATTGCGAATTACCTTCAGGCACGGCCATGGATGAAATAAGAAAATGCACACAGGCTGCACCGGTGCCATGTCCTGCCAGTGTAATGCTGTTGGCATCCCCGCCGAAGGCCGCAATATTCTCTTTTAGCCAGTGCAGGGCCGCAATTATGTCCATCAGTCCATAATTAGCAGGCAGTTTTGAATAGCGATCCGTGTTGGCATTTAAAAAGCCTGAAAAGTAGTTGCGACCATAATTCATCAGCATTTTCTTGCGCATCGATTAGCTTGCAACTACAGCTGCAGCAACAGCAAATGCCAGAACATGAAAATTTAATCGAGTCTGGCGGCTCGACGTGTTTTTCGCAGCTATTTAAAATGTCAGACACATGGGCGCAACACTTGTGAAAATGTGTACCGTCACGCGTGCAAATCATGATGTCAGCAGTTCCGTTTCCGCAGCAGCAACAGCAGCAGTGGGCGAATGGTCTGCAAGATGGGGTTGTGGGTTTTGGGTTGGGGCATAGGCAACTCTAGAAAATGAGGTCACACTAATTTGTTGAGCATTTGAATTTGACACAGTGGGTCAAAAAAGCTACGCGAATTATTGAGGTGAAAGTTTAGAGATAAAACTTGAGAAATAATGAAACACCTGTAACAAGTAAAACCATAAATAAAGTGTCCAAATATAATATTTTGTAACCATCAAAAAAATGAATTAATCAATAATAGGGTTTTCCAAACTGTAAACCATAAGTTATATTGTACGAAATAGCAATAAAAATTAACTATTGATCTTGTCTCCGAAGAAAGTTATCAGTTTTTATTGCTTGATGAGTTCCACTGTTTTCGTTATAAGTATTACCCACTATACACGAACAGAATTAGTTAAATTATAGTAGGGACGTGTGCATCGTTGCTACTGCTGCTGTTGCTGTTGTTGAATGGAAGTGCAACGGTTGCTGCAGTGGCTTAAAACTGAATCGGACATTGTACAAGTTGGCAACGTTTGGCTCGTTTCGCGGCACTTGGTCGCCACCAACGAGGCAGTCAGCATATCAATTAGCATTAGCGTTTGAGTGCGCAAACGAGCACTTACCCAACACTCCGAGGCGATAATTTATGGTTACCACCAATATTTGTCCATAGCTAGCCAGCACAGAGCCGTCATATGGATTGCCGCTGTTCCACTCGTATGATTCGCCATGCACAAACACCAGCACCGGATACTTGGTCGGTCCAGCGTTGGTTGAGGAAGATGAGCCAGACGAGCTGCCAGAGTTGCCAGCAGAGCTACCGCCTCCGCTGTTCGTCGAATCCCGGGAACCAACTGCAAAGTAATTGGAAAGAAAAGAGAAAAATATACTATTAAGTCAGTGTTCAATTGCAGTTAACTGCCCGCCTTTATAATTTCAGTACAATTGTTTTTGACTAAATGAAAAAATAACTAGAGAGCAAACAATTGTATAATAACTGCGATTGGCTGTGGAGCAGACAACTGTTTGTAATGGTCGCTGTATTTAATGGCTTTTATCGAGTTAAAATATCAGGCTTTGATTTTTGCCAAGTACTCAACTTGATAATTTGCATTTAAATGCCCAATTGCAAAGACTTTGCCTTCAGTTCAATATCCGTTTTTGGCCATTAATCAAAATTGACATGAGTGCCTTAGAGGGTAAATACCCAAGAAAAGAAAGCCCGTCAAGTGTCTTAGGGTATACGTAAACAGGGTCTTAGTACGGATTTGTTTGTTGAAAAACGCAAGACAAATGAGCGTCTTAGCCCAAAATAGGCAAATTACTGGGAAACAACTCTTTTTGAGTGTTGGTCATACAGAATATCAACGCAGACTGAAACCTTTAGCCCTTTTTTTGGGCACGTGTGTGAGCTCAGCACATTTGTACAGTAAAATCAATACAGGGCAGCCCTGTCAAAAGTGTAGAAAGATTGAGTAGTAAAGCGAGCTAAGTTAGAGTTGGGTAAATGTGGGGACTTATAGCGTTTACAATTTGGCAGATATCTATTTTGTTGAAAAGGTTGCACTTGTGAAAAGGTAACATAGAAACGTTACCCGAACCTATCAATATCAATGAACAGTAAAATTCCCTTCTAAAAATTGATTTTTCATGGTTTAACAATACGAATAAAGATTTAAAGTTTAAAATGTGCTCGATCCGCGTTGACTAGGCCAAGCTCATGCTTTTCGCATTGAAACCTGCTCCACTTTTACAAATTTAATGCAACTAAAAATACAAAAACTTGCCCTCAAAATGCATTCATCGAAATTACACATACACACGCAGGCATAGATGTATCATCATCAGCAGCATCTTTGGCAGATACATATCCATACCGCATGTAACTGAGTGCAGCATGTATCTGTTCGAGTCAGCCGCAGCAGAGAACTTTGCCACATGGCAAGCCTGAACAAAAACCACAACAACAAAGATAACAAAAGGAATATGACCCATGAATTCTTCGTGCCCATATATAAAACTGTATTCTTTTTTTTTGCGTTCTTTCCTTTCTTCCTCTTTTTTGTATATACTATATATACTGGAACAAAAGAACTTGCTTATCAAAGCGGAAAAAGAGTTGTCTGAGTGTGAGTGAAGGGTGACTCTGATGGGGAGAGAGGACGAGTTTTCTATGTTAGAAGTGGAAAAACGAGCACCATACTCCGCTTAGAGGCTAGGTAGAAGCAAGTTATTGTGTCAGTGACTTTTATAAATAGCGCCTGGCATGACACGACTCATAGACAGTGAATGCCACAAGCCCAACTTGCCACATCAACTTGCTCAACAGCGTACTCGGATCTTGTGTCTTTCTCTCTCTCCTTCACATTCTATCTTGGTATCTAAGGCAATGTCTAAATCTATTTAAAGTCTGCTTGCCGCACAAAGTCACATTCACACCACGCTCGCTAATTCGATGAGTTTCAATCGCTGCTGCTTTAGCCGTTTTAGCGCTCAGTAGTCAGTTTTTAGCCAGGTGTAAAGTTAATGACTGTATTTAAGCCACGCACACAGTTCAGTTAGCATAGAGTTAAAGACACAAAATCAAAATGCTATAGCTAAAACTTTACACATAAATGACGTTCGCAAAATTTTGGGCTCAAACTTTAGAAAATTATTCCAATATAAATAAGTACGTGTATATTCAATATCCGTATATCTTTTGGTATGTGATAAAGTTTGGGATAGTTGTTGATTAATTCTTTTGTTGTGCAATCAGAAGGTACGATAAAAATCTTTAAAATTATAAAAAGAGCAATTGAGAAAATTGTTTGTACAAAAATTTAACATCAAAAGAAAAGAATATCTTAAAATGAATCCAATTTTTTTATAAATATTTGAAAATTTATCACTTTTAACTTGTGTTATAATTTTTAGAATTTTAAATATATTAAGTTTAATTCCTAACATACATGGGAAATTTTAATTTAATTTTATATATACATGAAACAACTTTACATTCAAGAAATCAACTTTAAATATGGAAACTCATTATACTTGTAGAATTTAAATTATTATTTTTTAAATAAATAGTTTGCTGCTCTTTACAAATGAGGTGCGAAATTACAGCAATTTGAGCAGAGAGGCCAAGAAGGTTGACAACCGCACGACATGCAAACAGCATTTAAAACTTGTCTTGGGAGAAATGGGGGGAAAAAAACTAAGAAAGGATTATAAAGCCTAACTGAAAAACCCAAAGTAAAAACTTTTGATGGCATTTTAACATGGCGGATGTGACAGCAATGGTGACGTCTGTGTACTGTTTGCATGTCGCTGCACCCGGGGGTGCTACTTACCCAAAAACTTTATGGCAGCAGCACCGAGAAGTCAACAGACATACGAAAACTTGCCACGCCCCGCCTTCTCCTGCGAGCCCAAAAGCCCGCTTTCGAAGCGCATAAAGAAGCGACAACTGTCTTCTATGTTGCCTAAAAACTTGTTAAATATGTAGTAGGTCGACTCTTTGCTTACCCAGCCCACGCCTTCACCATGTTTTTGCCGCATAATTTTAGCAAATGTAAATATTTTGTGCAAATAAATACCAACAAATGTTATGAACGACCTACGAGTTGAAGGGCGGAGGGGGGGGGGGGGGGCGCCAAAACAAATGTGAAGACAAGATTTGTAACTGGTAAAAACTAATGCGACTAATAACTTGAACATGTTTTAATTCACATGCACGCGTCCTGCCTGCCTTCCCCTCATATCATTTCTCTACCATTGCAAGCTTGCTGGAGGTGTGGGGTAAGTCTTAATACTGAGTGTCAAAAATGTAGACGCTTCAAAGTTTCAGCTTCCTAAACTTGAACCCTTTTTTGTGTGTAGTATGCCGCTTGGGGCATGTCTCTTTGCAGCATTAACACCACTCTTTCTCTCTCTCTCTCTCACTTCAATATTTTGCTCAACTCCCATAAATTTAATCATATTTTGTGGTGACAATTTGCGTTTATATATAAGCCTAAAGGGCGGCCCTTTGATAAATTCCAATTGCGGTCTTAATAAAATGTGTGTGAAAACTTATATAATTAAGATTTAAAAAAGAAAATGAATACAGTGTGTAAATAAAACATTTATGAGCGCCATCAATAAAATTTTTTTAATTATTTTAATTTGAGAAATGACGCAAACAAAATATTATTTTAATTGCATAAACAACAATAAATGGTCGGAAATTTATTGCCATTTTTGGTTATTGCGGCTTAAAAATATATATGCATTTATTTTATGACAATGAATGCTTTGCAAATGATAAGTTTTAATTAAACTTTACAAACGTTTGATTACATTCTTATCCTCAAGCAATTGTCAAAAGCAAAAAAATATTTAAAATCACAGAAATTCTCTGTTTCTTAACAACTTTTCTTTTAGTTTCTTTCTTTATCTTTTATTTTAACAAAACTTTCAATTGTTTACCTTCTTATTTGCAGTAGACGCACACACATTCAAAATAAAAATAAAAAAAAAATAGCAAAAATTCCAACGAATAACAGCGTCAGAACTCAGTCAAAGGCTGCCTGTAAGGCATCTGCAATCCGAAACTAGGTGAAATCAATATCCTTAAGTCATTGTCTTGCCTTCCCACAACTTTTGCTTTGTCATCGCAGTCTGACTACGTCAAGAGTGCTCAAACCCCAATGCATTGTGCTACTTGCGTCTTTGAGAGATGCTGCCACTGTGCTCGATATGGCAAGCTCATTTCTTTTTATGGCATTTGGCCGAAATCTCATTTTGAAACGCTGCAAGTTTAGTGTCGACTGCCTTGTGCCACATTTTCATCTACAGTGAATTATCTTGTGGGTTGAACCCTTTACAATTACAGTAAAAGCCAAGAAAGAAAACAGCATTCACTTTTAAAAATAACTTAATTACAAAAGGGTTAAATAAAACAAATTGTTCAATTCCTTTTTTCTTTTCGTGTTCAAGTCAAGTCAAAAACCGTTACATACTTCATTAAAGCGCCACAGGTTGACTTAAAGTGCTCGTACAACATATTTGTTGACTACCCAAATAACCGAAAATAAAAATAAAATTTTATTTTTCACATTTATCGATTTAATAAATTGCAAGTTTTCACCGCGCTGCGTTTTTTATGTCTTCGATTTAAGGTTCACTAAGCTCTTTCATCGCTTTCTGGCTTGAAAAATGTGTGCTAAAGTTTGAGTTTGGTGGTTATTTTTTTCTCGCTGACACAGTTACGTATTCTGTAGCATTTTTATTACTCTTTGACTTTTTGCACTAAATTTTCAGCTTTTAGCCAGGATACAGGACATGCCGAAGTGCATTTTCAGTTTTGTAGTTTATTACTTTCGCTTAAGTTTTTGCCCTTTTTTTTAATGCTTTTCGGTTCAACCGTTCGTCTGTTTTCGATTTTTACGCTGTGTAAAACTTGCTGCGAACTCGTTGCTGGTTTATTTTCTTTTTTCTCTTTTTAAAGTGCGTTTATTCAATCGCACAAATTTTGCTGATTGGGCAATGGGGCTTAAGTGATGTCGGAGATTAACAGAAAAAACATGTTTGCCCAAGTTTTTAGCAGGGAAAACTTTCCCAGCGATATGTGGCAGATCAAAGTTCGCACAACATATTGAATAATTTGCTTACAGATGCGATTTTGATCGGTTTTAAAGAGGATTGTTAATTTTTTAAACAATTCGTATTAAGGAATGTTCAATTTTTATACTAGATTGTTTAAACTTATATAAACGCCATTTAGAATCACTTGACCCAATTTATTGCTAAATGCTGATGGTCTAGAAAATTAATTTTTAAAGTATGTGAAAACCATTTCACTTTTTAGCACATGTAAAATAAGATTAAACTTTGCAACACATATGCTTGAGCAAAATAGTTCTACAATAGTTCTACAAGTTTGTGATATTGCTCAATAATATTAAGCTTAACATTTTCTTGATATACAAATATTATTACTATATAAATATTGAAAGAAAATGAAAACACCCTCAAGTTGGTTTAGCTTACTTGGGTCAAAGGCAACAGAAACAAATATTCGTGGCATGGTGCTTAACTTATCTGCACAAGTAAGCACATGTGTGTATTATTATTAACTATTTGTAGGTAAATGGACTGTTGAATGCAAAAAGTCATTGAAAGTTACAGTTAACTTGCAGCTTTTGAACAAATTTAATGCAAAAGTTTGCCAATGTCATATATAACATGCGTTTATGTTGAGCGGCGAGGGAAAGATCCCTACGAATTTGCTAAAGTTTGCAATGTTTAAATTGCTTTTGTAGACTTGCATAAGCCGCTAACTTTGGGTTAAATCATTGTGAGCGCAAACTTCAAGTTGATGTTAAGTATTGTTAACAAGATTAACAGATTCACTCTCTGAGAATGTCATTGTGCGCATTGATAATGGTTCTCTACTTTTCTTTTGCTAAGTTATGTAACACCAAACTTTGCGTTGCTAGTTATATAGAGCAGGCACTTATGCCAAGGTCGAAAGTGTCGAGTTCTAACTGAGCCATCTGATCTCGAGTAATCGCAATAACAAATGCAAAGCCTGATAATTTTAATAAGCTGAACATGCGAACGCTTAATATATGGCACGTACTTAACATATATGTTATCAGAGCCGCAGGAAACAAACAAAATGTCAAAATGGCTGCCGCACACAGTTGAGAGTTGAGAGTCGAGACCTAAAAATTATGATTTCGTCATGCAAAATGCGGCTAAACAGTCATAAATAAACACGCAGCCCATATACACACACAAACACACACAGGAACACTCACACATACTCATAAAAGAATAATGAGTGTGTTTCAGAAAAAACAGCGAGAATGAGAACAAACGCAAGAAAGTGTAAGTGTGTATAAAGTTATCACGTGACTTCTTACGCACATTGCAGGCCATAAATTACAAAGTACTTTAGCCGCCAAACTCAATTTACATTCATGCATACACACACACACGCACACATAACACACACATTAAGCTCCCACGCTGATAACAACAAAGTAAATAAGAAATTTTTGGAAGAGACAAAGAGGGATTGCGGGAAATGCTAAAGCAAGCGTAAAGCAAGAATAAAAAAAGGAATACTGTTGCATTAAATTAGGCACACAAAAAGTTTACGATGCCATCACTTGCCCCTCGTCACTACCCACATTTAAATGCCGATAAATCATTAAGACTAAAAAAAAATTCAGAAAATAATAACAAACGGCAGAGCCAGAGAACGGCACATTAAAAGGCACTGCAAATGGCAACTGCTGCAAAATGCTGCCATCTTTTCATGCCCTTATTATGTACAATTTTCTGCTTCTGGTTGTTGCCTGATTCCTTTTGCACTTTTATAACCCACAAAATAAGATTTTTATTGCACAGTCCCTCAGCGTCGCAGCGTCTCGCACTTCATAAAAATGAAAAATATTATGATGACTAACAGACACGTACTCAACATATTGCCCACACTCACAGACACAAAACACACATGAAGCATTTTGGAATGTGCGTTTTCGCCTTTGGCTCGAATTGTCAAATATCATAAGGTCTGTAAATTTGCACCTCTCAAATGTGCCCAAAGACTTTTGTTTGATATATGCATACATGTTTGTAGGTATTTTTTTGTTTTAGTATTCTGTGCGCTCATTTAATGCTGACTGCGCTGCAAACGATGCGTTGAATGGTAATTGCTCTATAAACGGGAAAGGTTAAAAGAAATATCTTTGAAAATTATTTGCAAAATTAAACAACTATGTGAACAAAATATAATATTAAGCAGCCTTTAAAAAGAAAGTATGTTGATTGACAATTATAAATTGAACCTAGCTTGTTTTCTTTCTGCAATTTATTCCAATTTCGGGTGAAAGTGCAGCTCATTTATTAAAATGAAAACACCTTTCAGCGTGCTATACAATATTTAATATTATTTCCTTGCGAACTGAACACTTTTGCTAACAAAATAATCTACTTAAAGTCAGGTACGCTTGCTAAAATACGCTGCGTATACATAATGCATACGTCTTTTGTGGGTTTGCTTCAAATATAGAACAAAAACAAAAACGAGAGAGATTCAGCACAGCAGAAAAGTGGAACAGTGTAAAATACTGATAGTACGCTAAGGCAACTGGGAGGCAGCTGGCACTGAATGCCACTTAATCTTAATACATTTTACAGTTTAACCCATGCATCAGCTTAACTGTGGCTTAACTTACCGCAAGGCAAAGCTGCTCGCTGCCATTTTGCATACACACACACACACATAAAACTGGGTGTATGTATGTGTGTGTTTTTTTTTTCTTGTTAAGCAAACCAATATGAGGCAGACACCTGACTCTAAAAACCCTTAACTGGCATAAAGCAGACCAAAATGAAAAAAAAAAAAGCAGAAGCACAATCGTTAGAGTGAAAAGGACGGGGCAAGAACAAACTGACAAAAAAAAATATCTGGTCCAGAAATGGAAACCCAGAAAGTAGGCGAAAGGCAGCACCAACTGGCTGCAATGTTGTTGCAAATTGAAATATGCAATTTGTCGTAAGAGATTTTGTGTGGCAGCAAGTAAGAACTGCCGCGCTCAGCTCCTCAACCCATCCCTTTGCCATGAATGTTATGGCCTCGGCTGCACTTTTCAATTTCAACGTATTATCGGTTAACAGTATTATATAAGCGTTCAGGCGTTAAACTGCTTAAGAAAATTGCAGCAAAAGAAAAAAAATACTGGATGTAAGTACAAATTGGTTGCATGGCTGCCATTTCCAGACTCCACTCTACACTCCATTATATTTTTCTTTCTCTGCAATCGAAGCAGCCGGGAAAGTGCTTTAGCACCTTGCCAACTCCTAATAGTTTTTTCAAGTTCTTTTCTTGTATTTTTCTCAGCTTCTGCAAAAAACGGGAGCGCACCCCACATCATCCATCAGAGCTGGCTGTTTATGTGCGGCAAAATGTGCCACATAATTGCGTTCCAGTTACATTTTGAGCACAATTCTATATTCTCCCTACCCATCCAGCACCGCCCCGCGTTCTCCATCTTGCATTCGTTACAATTTCAAGGAGCGTGCGATAAATGCACTAACAATGTGCACAGACCAACATATCGTATGCATAATATCATTTTTTAATACACTTCCCGGTAAGCATTTAAAAGAATGTTTAGAATCGGATTAAAAAGTTATGTTGCTTTAAAGTCACAGGCACGGGAAGTCTTGCCCCATAATATTTTGATTTCTGTCAAGAAAATGGATCGAGATAGAATTAAGAATTTTTATGACTTGCTAAACTTGTTAAGAAACATCGATCATAAAATAAAATTATTATTCTAGTCAAGCATTTACTCTATCTTTATTCTTTCTGCTGCATTTCAATGCCAACTATTGTGAATGTGCGGAAAAGAGTCCGGTTTACCCAGCTATTCTATTTGTTTGGCATTATTGATGGCTGGCACATGCCGAGCTCATCAATAACTAAGATGACGTATCCGTAATATACGCAAATGGGCAAAATCAAATCATACGCCACGTGGCCAATCATCAATTCACAGAAAACAGGAAATTGTCAAATATTAATGGACGTCAAGTTAAGAGTATATGCGCAGTGGTTGTTATTTTTGTTAACTATTGCTACAACTATTCGAAAGTGTTTTTTTTTCTTTTCGCTTGTTTGATTGATAAATTTACTAACCCCCTTTTTTTTGTGTCTATTTATTTCGCTGTCTTCTTTTTTTGGTTTTTTTTTGTTTGTCTTCGTATGAGGCACAGTGCTTGGGCATTTTTGTTATGGCTTCGTTAGTAAATTATTGCCACTTCCGTTTTTGCTGCCGCTGTCTAATAAACTCTCTTCCCCCTGCTTAGTCTGTGTGTGTACGTATATATAAGTGTGTGTGTGTGTATGTGTGTGTTATGCCTTACTTATGAGATTCCTGTCTGCCTTCATTTAGTGTTTTTTTTTTCTTGCTGCTGCCAACTTCACTTTTGCCGGCCACCAAAACAAATTGACGTAAGTCGTGTGTAATTTATAATGAAATATTGTATACAGCTCTCTGGCAGCTTGGCAGGCAAGTATACAGAAGGTAATAAATGACACAGTTTGTCCGTTTAGTGTGTGGGTGTGTGTGAGTGTGTGTGCGACCCATTCACATCAAGCTAATGGTGTGCAAACGAGTGTGCGTTGGAGTTTGCTCATATGCGAATAGTTATGCTTGTCAGTTATTGAATACAACGCACATATTGACACACCAAAAAGCTTAAAGAGGCATATAAAAGATACGAAATTTAATTTTATGTTTTTGTTGAATACGTTTTGCATTTTGTAGTACGAATGTATTTTAGTTAGCTCAAATCAATAATTCAATCAAAACGAAATGTTATTTTTAAAATAAATTCTTTTTGTGCATAGGCATCAATGTATTTGACTTTGTTTTATATTCCCATAATAAAATATTTTAAAAATCTTTTTACATGCTTGTTTATTAAATTTATATATTTTCATTCAATACAAGAAACATCTTAAATTCAATTTTTGGCGTTACAAATTTACATGAAAATATTTGAACTTTTCAATTAAATTTTATTACTTGGTTCAAGGTATATTTCAACTAAAAGTTGCAACATGAAAGGTATATAGTGAAAAAACAAGCCATACAATAATATAATTCGTTCAAGATTTGTTTGGTAAAGGCCCAAGATAAGGCGCCTTAGTACAAAACTGCGTGTTTCCACAAATGCTAGTAAGTTAGGTTTCGCATAAAAAATGGCCGACAATCTATGCAATTCCGGTAGCTCCAGCGAGAAATATAACTTTCTAACTGCTCACTTTATTTTCCCATTGCTTGTGTTTTTGTTTCAGATTTTTTTTGAGTAAACATGCCTTAGGATATATATTCAAATGCTTAATGCACACCTGGCATGCAAAATGGCAGTCAGTAACGCCTCATAATTAGACTGAGACATGCTAAGTGTACACAGACACAGACTGGAAGAGGGATTGGAAGACTAGCGTCTAAGTTTGTTTATTATTGGAGGGTTTAATGGTCCAAGTGCATGCCATAGAAAAGTAGCTTTTCACAACGGACATTTTCTGTTAACTTTCTTTCGCATTGGTTGCGGCTTTGCCACAATTTGGCATTTCAATTTGAAAACATTTCTTATTTCGTCACTTAATTGCGGCTTATTGGAAGACGAAAGCAGGGAAGGGGGAAAGGTTTTACACTTGGGCATGCTGGCAAAAATAAATTTGTAGCTGTTAAATTGAGTTGAGAAGAATGTCAACATTGTGTTGAGACCCTTCGGTCACGTCCAATTATGAACTTTGACTTAACAATTTCTTGGAAAATCGCTCGCACAGCTGCGTCATCTTTGGATGAAAAGGACATCGCATTTAATGCGCAATTTAAATTCAATGCTTCGTCCTTTGAGCACACACACGTGTAAATGTGTCTGTGTATGTGTGTGGACGACACTTTTCTGGGTCAAGTGGCTATTGGGAAGGTGAACTTTTCGACCATTTTGCTCGAGTGTGACAAATTTTTGATGCATATTTTATGGCATGCCATTGCGTGTGCCAGTTTGTGTGTGTCGGATGTTTGAGTGTGCTGTAAGAAACAAGATACAAAGTGTGTGTTTGTGTTGAAGGCTAGAAAAGAAATATAAAAATAAAGCATATTTAACTGCTCGCACTCAAGAAACAAAATCATCAAAAAAATTAAAGACGCAATTTTCTGTACAGGTATTGAATATTAAAATTTGCATAAAAATGAAGAAGACCGAAAAGACTATGTAATAGATATACGAATATCGACTTTCTATTAAAGGCAAGACATTGTCTCTTTTAAAATCGTAACGGGACTATATATACTAAGCAGATAAGAAACCAATGCATGGAATAACATTTCAAAACATAAGCGAAAAGATGTGTATACTCAAAATATTAATACCGTTATTATAACTCCTGTTACACGCTAAACAAATTTTGCACAAATATTGTTTTTACTGAGGTATATACCCTAAGAATGTAATGTCATCAGCCATAAGAATTAATAAAAATTAAGAAATTTTATTGTTTCTTAAATTTTTTTTAAATGAAATTTGCAAAATATTTCGAAATGTGGTAATCATGATAAAAAACTTGTTTATAAAAAAAAAATACACCATATATTCTTGAAAAATTGAATGCGAACGGCAAATAAATCAAATCTTTCACAGCAAAACAACTACAAATCAATAGCAGGAAATTTTCAACATGGCAGCCGTCGGCGCCTTTGCAAATACATGTATTGTAGATTTATTGATAGCAGCCGTATACAACTAACTCCCTCATACACAAACACACACACACGCCATCATGTACACACAGACAGCTACGAACAATCAACATAAACGCTTACAGTTAAAGTCAATATGTGTGCAAGTGCTTCGTTTGTTGCACAAAGTTGACAAAAGTTTTTGCCCCTTTTTATTATTGTTATTTTTTTCCCGCACACAATATGTATGGGTTTCCATCAGCACTTGCCGGTAGTTTTATAGATTGTTGTTATTGTCATTCTTGTGTTGCTAGGCATATTAAATCGCAAGCAGCAAACACAATCAGTAACGAACAACAAGGGACAACACAAAACAACGATGGGAAAATGTAGCACGAAAAGGTGTTATTGGAATTTTCAAGGTATGCAAAGTTAGAATCCATAAAATGAATTTCAAAACCATAGTTTATTTTTATTAGATAAGTATACACAATATTCGTTTCGTTTGCTTAGCTTTAAACTATGACTTTTGAAATTAAATAATAAAAAAAATGCACTGTGTATCTTCTCTCATGATGAAAAATTTATCCAAACATTTTTAATGACAGTCAGCAGCCAAGTCAGCACAATTCAGACTTTAGAAATCCAAGCAATGCCAACCTCTAAGCTCGTTTCATTCAGTTGCTTTAACAATTCGCATAGTTGTGAACTGAGCATTTGAAGGGAGCGTTTTCGCCTCCGGAAGCATTTCATTTCCAACGCACACAACTCCGGGAAATGCCTAGTTACACAACTCACGCCCGCGAACCACACCATTCGCTCACTCTACGGCAATCACGTGGCGTAGCGATTTATTAATTAAGTTTTAAATTTTTCGGACGCGCATTTCATTTAGTTTGCATTTAAATTGCCTTTTTAATTAGCTTAGAATTAAAAACTTTTCTGTTTATGAATGCTGCAGGGCAGAGCTTAGATATTTTTTTCGTTGTTTTACTTAAAAATTTATTATAAACTTTTGAGCAAGAGAGTACACTCAAATATTTATTATGTAATTAGCATATCTAAAAATATTTTAGAAATTCATCATTGTTGAGAATTAAATATTTATAATCAATTTGTCTAAAATTGTTTTGAGCTGTTTGACAAATGCTTGCTATGCTTTAAGATATATATATATTTTTTTGTGCTGAATTGGCTTCTTTTGCTTTAATCTGGGTAAAAGTTTGCTTTGCGAGAAAGTTGGAAGGAAAGCGGAAATGTAATAAATGTAATTTTTACAATTTCATCGTTTTTTTTTTACTTTCTCAGTTCTTTGCCAATTGTCTGTGCACAAGCAAATGAGCATGAACTCAGACAGCAGTGAAAGCACAGAACTTAACTTCCTCACCGACCGATTGCAACAATCTTG
The DNA here is from genome assembly GCA_035044465.1 of Scaptomyza tumidula. Taxonomy (NCBI): domain Eukaryota; kingdom Metazoa; phylum Arthropoda; class Insecta; order Diptera; family Drosophilidae; genus Scaptomyza; species Scaptomyza tumidula. The sequence goes on from JAWNNW010000445.1 coordinate 3,996,090, forward strand.
GCCCATCTGAAATATCTGACTTCAAAGTTACTTGTGCAAGCAAAGTAAAAAGTTTGGTACTGATTCGTTTTACGGCTTTTTTTTCTGTGCTGCATCATTTTTTGCTTCTTATTTTTCATTTTATTTCAAATGTTTCTTATTTGAAAATGAGTTTTTTTTTTAGGTTGGTTTTTGACTAACATTTTCATTTCCGAATGCAACACGCAGACTGCGCATCGATTTCCGTTTCCGTCAGCGTTTTGGGATTGTACTGCGTGTTGTCTATCACACATCATACCACACACACACACACACACACACACACACACACACATTTCATTCAAATTGTATGCTTTATTGGTGCCTTATAACACTTTGTCTGCGTTTGGATTTAACAGCCATACGACGATATGTGCTTTTTATTGAATCACATAAACTGATCAATAAAATATAACACTTGCATGTATAAGAGTTTTGCATAGATTCTATTGCAGGCGGAAATTATAACTATTTCATAAAAATTTAATGCTTTTTGGGTCTGCTTTTTAGACCTCATTTGCAGCGTGTCGCAATAAGGGAAAATTTTCAAAAAAATAAATCAAATCAATGTGAAAACCTATCTTTCATTACATACAGTAGCAACATCAATTAAGAATATCTTAGTTTGGGTTTCTTATTCTTCGTTCTTTTCTAAGTAATGCATGTTACTAACTTTGAAAGTAAGCAACGGAGCTTAAGAACTTGCTTAAGACTTAAAGCACCAACTTATTCGCTTTAAGAACAAGTACCAAAAAGCGTGTTGATAACTCTCTTTAGCCTTAGCCGCTGTGTTGTTTGAAGGTGCTTAACCTGGTTTTTAACAAACTTGAGTTAATGTTTCGATGAGCTGCTTTTTGATACCGATAGTAGCAATTGCCAATAAATTCAAATAACTGCTTAGAGCTTACTTCGCTTCAGTTGTGCTCAATATCGTAAGGATGTTCAGGCCTATAAGCAAGATATGTTTGGTACATGTTGTTGGCACATATCAATTTAATGCGTTTGCTACTAGTGGCTCATGATGAATATTTGTTTGCTTTATGTGGGCACGCGCCAGCAAAGTTAACTGATTGCGAGCACTTGATTGGCTTATTGATTTATATGTGTATGTCCAGTGTCGAGTGTGGGCAAAAAATTGCATTATGTCTTTCTTTTTATGTACACATATTTCGGGGCGTATAACAATTGTTGTTGGGCGCAAGCAAAGGTCATGTATGTAAGTCATGGCCGCATAAATCTCAATGGTCAGAGGCTACTGGCCGAACTTCCTTCGAATAATACGCTATTAAGTGATGCCAACAGATGTTAATCGCATGGAAATATTGCAGATTAGAAATGATGACATTACATTAATCTCTTCAAAAGGCCGCACGATGGCAGCTCATTTATTTCTGGTCTCTTACTCTCTGTGTCTTTGTGTACTGGTCCGAAAGTCAGTTAAGCGCGAAATATGAGAAAAAATGCAAACAACTGATAAACTTGATGCTTGAAAACTGAAACCCTCAAAGAGAACTACAAGTGGGTGAAGGGAATGGTGTGGAGAGTCCACCTCAGGCTGAGCCCCTGAAGGACTCTCGTAAGCGCCTGTTATTGGGCACCCAGTAAACTTTTTTGGGCTTTCAAAAGCGGCAAATCATGCTTAATGTGGCATTTTCTGCTTTTTATTATTATTGTGCTTTATTTATTTATTTTTTTTCTTTCTTTCTCTTGTTGGTTTTTGAGTTGGCAGTGCGAACAAGCGCAAGATTTAAAAAGAAGAAGAAATGCCAAACAACAGGACCATAAAAAAGGGCCAGCGAATAAAATGAAATAAGATGAGAATGCGCAAGCAAAAGGCAAATAAAGCCACAGAAGCGAAAAAGGACTTCACTAAGCTGCACGCAAAAATGAAAGATGATATAAATTTTATTGTCATGTCCAAGTAGATTAAACTAGCTGTATGTAGCATACCCCAGACCGCAGTCAGAACGTTACAGCTCGTGTTGGGGTCCATGCCCTGAAAAAGTATGCTATATAAAAGGCAAAAGAGATTTATTAAGAACTTGCCACGTGTGTCCCTCAGTGCATGCGTATGCCATTAAAGTATATATTTTCAACTTTGCATGCTGAAGCCTATAATATAATTTGTGCATAAAGTCAACCGAAGTCTAAAAAAGTTTCATTAATTCTGACATTAACCGTCGGGATGTTTCTTCGGTTTTTTATGATTCTTCTTTTATTTTTTGTTAATTTATCAGGCAATTCATTTTGACATGACAGCCAAATAAATAATGATTTATTTTGAGCCACCTAAAGGTAACTCCCACTCAGGCTCATTAAATGTTTTGGCTTTGTTGCGGTGCTGATTGGCCTTAAACTGTCAAAAAATTTATAAATTGGCTGCCGTTTTAAGATTTATAATCTCGGCAGCAGAAAAAAGAGACTGAAGAATGGCAATTTGACATTTACATTGACCCTTTGCTAGCTCCGTTTTCCACTTGTTTTTACTTTGGGATATTTAACTATCCGAATATAATCAGAGACTGTAAGAAGTTTACCCTTCTTTTGATTTTGTACAAAAAATATTATATAAAAGCAAATGTATATATGTATATTTTTTTTTTGTTAGAAATTTGAACGCGATACTTTTCAGTGCGCTGCTGGCTTATCGTTGAGCATTTTAAATATCCTTTCATAATGTAATTGGCCTTACAAGTATTTAATTTTCCTCCTGAGTTGCCATGCACAGCGCTTAGGGCACAATTGGGTTGTCCTTGAAATGCACTTAAAAAGAAAAACAGAAATAAATGAAAAAAAAAATATATATACAAAAGAAAAAAAAAAAAAAAATACAATTTGAGCCCTTCGCATGCTTTGCAGTCTCTGACAGTCATTGAACAATTTATCATAATTTCACATAAACTCTTGCAATTCAGCACGAGACGACACTTCAAGGCAGTAGATGCTGTCCCTTTACTACTAAACGCTTAGGCAGTTTGCTGTTGGCATATAAACGTCTGCCATCGAAGACAAATTACAGACAAATGTAAATTTCTGCCATACTTCAACGATTTTCAGGTATACATGAAATTTTATACATTTTTCATGCTCAACTCAAATCTTGCGTCGACATTTTCTTTGTCATCTTTTGGCCCTTTCCAACTTACTTTCATTTTTTGCGTTACCTTTTCCTTTTGACCTGCCGTAAAAGTCGTTTAATTGGACGCTTTTATTGTGCGCTGCGACTACAAATTTGCCGCATACTGGAAGAAATATGAGATACACATACTGATTTTTATGTCTATATACAATATTGGCTTGTTTAGCTAAGCGTTTTTGTCTGTAATTGGATGACTCTTGGTGTGCAACTCTTGGTCACAACCTTTTTTTCAATCTGAAAACGTCTGAAACTGTTATTACATTAGTAGGCATTTTCAGGAATTTTGATAATGCCGTATTAAAGCACAGGTTTTGCTTTTCTTAAATCATTTAAGTATACGAGTTGTGCGGTGTTTAATTGGGGCTCATTCCACTTGACACTTTGTGTTTTTGGTACTTACGACTAAGCTGGCAATTTATCTTAAGTAAACACAAGTAAATGAACGCAATTAACTCAAATAAACATGGGTAACATCAAGAATACTTAATTATAAATTTGGAATGCAGCACAAGAAAGAACTGAATTTGATAAAGAAGTTTTAGTACCCTAACAAAGTTGCTTATATAGCAAAAGGAAGACACAAGGAAGCTATTAAAGTTTGTTGCTCCCAATTAAGCTGGTTAAAATGTGAAACAAACAACACCATGCCGAGTCCTGTAATAGGGTATTAGCTCACTATATTAAGTATACGCGTGGTCGAAGCGCAGTGCTGTTAATTGTTTTTGTATTTAGTTGCAAGTGCTGTCAGACATCAAAAGCAAGGCGCCTGTAAGTTCTGTTAAGCTGACTGTCAGCTTGACTACTAACTGACTGATTGTTAGAGTGACTAACGGTCTGTGGCTGAAGTCTGTCAGCCAGCGTAGACAGTTTGCTGTGCCACCGAGATGTGTATTATGCTTAACTCTTAACGCGCTCTTTTAGATAAATGAATCTACGTCCCTTCCACCCACTTTGCACTCGCATTTCACTGGGCTTGTCAGGTGTTTCAGTCGCGATTGCCGCTGATAGCTTCTATAAAGGCAAACGTATTTTTTTCTTTTTGTATATTTTGTTGTTTTCGTTTCTGCGTTTTAATCAAAATGTAATTAACAGCCATTTCGAACGTCGACCACTGCAACCGCTCTCAGAAAGATGCATGATTGACTGACGTTTAAAGATAAAATGAGAAATAGAGAGGCAGAGAAAGAGAGAGAGAGGAGCATAGACCAAGTAAGTTAGTAAGTGTAAGCTTCTAAGATATTTGCTTTTTTCTTTTGGCTTTTATAATCTAGTTGCTGTCTGTTTGGCAAATTGGTTTCGTTTATGACGGATTGCCAGCTCTTGACGTGGCCCAAATCAGACAAAAATGCTCAAAGCCAAATCAACATTCTTGAGACTCATTAATTTTCCAGAAAGTCAATGCACATTGTCCAAAAATATTCCTTATTAAAATAATCAAACATATATAGTGGTTAAACTATGTTGAAAATTGAGAAAAAGTTTTCCAAAATATAAAGCTATTAATTTTTTACAGGACTCAATATAAAAAAATGTGGTTATTAATTCATGCATTCACAATTTACTGTTTTAAAACAAATTAATTTGTATTCAAGATATTTTTTTAATAATGCACAAACTGAGGTTTTATATGATATCAATTATAATTATTCATATGAATCAACTATGATTAATTTATTCTGTACGAGAATTCACTTAGTTAACCACTGTTATGGAAATAATCAGCAGGCAGATGCGAAAATGGTCTAAATGTCCACCCAGAAAGGGAGGGAGAAATTCAGAGATGATGTGAGAGAGGGAGACAACCGACTATACGCTTTTGCATAAATTTGGCCACTTTGTGTTGGATTTTTTTTTTTATGCTTGCTCAACAGCTTGGTACATTCTTTGGTGTTTGAAAAATGTCGAAACATTTGTCCATTTGCCCGATATGAATGGGAGCGGGGAGATAAGGCAGCAAGGCAGAAACTGTACGTGCAAAAAAAAAGAAGAAAAATACAACAACAAGAAAACGAAGATGGGAATACTGAAAAATTTGGGCAAAGCTGACCCTTTTTTGACTTGCGAGGAAGCTAGCCTTTTGGGATTAGGAAGAAGAAGAAGACAGTCTGTTTCAGGGGCAAAGCTGAAGAAAAATTGAAACAAGTTACCCAAACCATTTTCGTTGCTTACCGCTTGCCAATTTATTTAAATGCCTCGCAAAGTGCTAAATAAACAAGACTAAAAAATGCCTAAGCGGAGCGGGGAGAGGAGAATTCCTTTGGCCAAGATTATGCGTCATTTTTCTTAGTTTCAGACACAGTAAAAGATTCTCTCAGAAAAAAAAAAATGGAATAAGAAAATATGTATAAGCATACTTAGCTGTGGCCTTCTGGGGCTCGCAACTTGCACTCACCTTGTATGGGCACATAAATATTTAGATAGAGACAATCCTCTGATTGATTTTGCAGATAGGGCAGCAATCGCTTCAAATACTCCAGACGACCCTTGGGCATGCGCTCCAGCGCTGCTGTCTCATTGTGTATGTCCGGCAGTCGCTGCGGACAGACTGGACTAAATCTGCAAGAAAAGAGATTATATCAGCCAAATTTGTTGGTTAAACGCAAAACTTTTTCGATTGCTTGTGACAGGCTTTTTTTTTTGATACCCTGTACTCTTAACACAATGGAAAAAGTATACAATGGAGGAATGAACTTTTTAAGCACTTTTAAAATCTCAAGGATATTTTAAGATGTATGCAGAGAATTTCATAGTCAGCTTCAGCTTCAGCTCTCTGTGTTTTTTTATTGGTTGTTTTCTGAAAAAGGTATTGAAACTTGCGGCTTATTTTTCTGCTAGGCCTTGGTTAGTCGTTATAAACAGATTAATTTGCCAGCGTTGTGTAATCCCTGCAAGTCAAGTCACAATTTTGTCTTTGGGCTATAATAACTTTTTGATTTGAGCCCTTGCAAAAGTTTTTGGCGCTTCAATTTATGTTGGGCCATTTTAGCCAAAGCGCATATTCGAGTCAGCTAAATTGGTTTTCGATTAAGCTTTTCTCACAGAGCTTGCGTTCGCCCCTCTCCTTGTGTATCTACATTTGTTGCATTTCGTTGCTGATTTTGGGCCATGTCATGCAAATGCCAACATCAACGTTTGCGTTTTGCGTTTGCTATTTGCCATTTTGGCCTTGTGCTTATTTATGGCTGGTGCTCGACGTGCCACCTGCGCTTCTAATTCTCCCCTTGCTCTGCTCTGTATCCCTTCGTGTACAGGAAGCTTGCCTTGAACTCACTTCCATTTGATAGTATTATTTGTTTTTAATCTGCCGTGTGACAAGCATCAAACTTAGTAGCCAAAAGCCCCGAACGAACCAATCGAGCTGTGTTTCGTTTGCATTCAATGTGCAAAGCGAATTGCAAAGTGCTTAGTTCAAAATTGCTGTATGCACAAATTGTGGCTGAGAATTGTGTGTGTTTTGGTAATATAAAATTTCGTTATTTGTTTGCTTGTAATTTTCATTATTGGCTTAGGAACAATTGCGCAAAAATGTTGAAAATTCCTTTGGTAAGCTTAGAGAAAATGCAATTTTGATGTATTTTAATTTTACTTAAATTTTCACAAAACGAATATCACAAACTTGGTTTTAAAGCCCAACTAATAATGCCAACTCAACTGAAAGACTTTTCACTTAACAACTTTAAAATCATACATAAGAGCATCTATTGACTGCAATGCTCGATCCCTGTCTAACAACCAATTATTATTTGAGTATTTGGCTTCATTTTCGCAAACCATTAAAGACACAACTCATCAAGTGGCGCATCGTTGGGATCACATTAAAATGTCATAAAGCGAAAATCAATAGAAACATTACAAATTTTATTGTTGTGGCCAACATTTGTATCAATGTTAAGGTTAAGGGCCTATTACGATAAGCCCAAAACCCATGAAAAGAATTAACATTAATGACATTGCCAAATGGGAATTTATTTTATTGAATTTTTGCACATTTCCTTTTTTTTGAGGTTTGTTATTGCTCTTAAGCGATGGTCTGCTATAAGTATATTTAATTTTTTATTATATATATTTGAAATGGGTCTGCGAACCCGTGACCCCTTCGGTCAGCAACCCTCTTTGACCTGGCAAATTTTAATGGACGCTTGTGGTGGCCGAGTGGCTATTGCCATAATAAGCATTAATTTTATGGTTAAACAATAACGCAGGTAATAAAAGTTTAATTTTCGGCTTCATTTTGCGTTGTTCGCTTAATGGCCATGCAAGAAGTGGCAAAGTGTGCGACAACCCTGGTCCCTGAATAAAAGAGACAGCCTGGTAAGCAACAAAAAAGTATTAAAAAATAATTAAAGTGAAAAGTTCCAATGGCGCCAAGTTAAAAGTGCTAGTAGTTGTTTTCTTTTCGTTACTCTTCCTGCTACCAAACACATTTCTGACGTTCAACATCAGGTGACACGCCCCCCCCCCCCCCCACCTACAAACACACTTCCCTCATTTGCCCACTGCATGCTGTACAACTCTCAGCGTCAGCTTCAGCTCGTAAAAGCCACATTTTGAATTTTTAATGCGTTTCCACCCTCTTCCTCCTTTCTACAATCTCACAATCTGCCCCGCAGCAGCGCTGAAATGTCCTCAGTTCAAGTGCCAGCGATCTTGTTTATGTGACTTTTGTGTATACTCTACCTTCCCCCCTCCCTCCACACCAAGACACCCAACTCCTCGGGCGAGAGAGCGCTTGGAGCTGTGCTGATAAGCTGGCTATGGGTAAGAGTAATGGGAATTAAGCTAATAAAATGGGCGGTCCAATTGGGGTCAGGTCAGCCATGAAGCAAGAAAATGGGCGTGCCTTGGCGCTAGTGTCTTCTCAGATTTTTACTACAATCGATAAATGCCCGAGTTGACAACAACTGTGCAGCTTTAAGCACTGTTATGAATACGATAGTATTTGAGGTGAGTAAGTTTCCCTAAGGTAGTGCAGATAACAGATGATATATATAAAAAGTCTGACTAAACGAAGATATATAGTTGGAAGACGTACGAGTATATGTTATCGGTTTGTCAATGTTCGATATTGAATTGAAAGGTAACAAGATCCTAGGAATAGAAATATCCTTTAACTAAAGATCATTTTAAATGTTTTTAAATTTTTTTTGCCATCTATAAGCCTTTGGTTAGGCGCTCCTTGGTTAAACTTGTATGATGTTCCCTTCAGCTATTGCAATAATAAACAAGCCGTCAGGTGCAACTAGCAAAAGCTAACTGATGCTTTGACAAGCGAAGCGTGTCACCGCCAAAAGCAGCAGCAAAAAGTGCCACGCCCACGTCAACAATACCGCCCTGCACTACCTTTGCACTTAAACGCCCTTTACCCTTCAGCTCATCGTAATTGTTGTTGTTGGTGTTTAAAAATACATTTTTCAACCACTTTGCACTTTGGACGTCATGAAGCTTTTGCTTTCAGCACTAGGATTATGAAATACAAGCGGATTAGCAGCGACAGGCTGCATGCTACGTTGCTTGGTTTCTGGCTGCCTCCCGCCTTCATTTGACTACGTTAAACGTCTAGAGAACATGTTAAAGAACAACCGCAAAAAAAGAGAGAGTTTTATGCATGACGCGTTGGCGTTTTAATAATACAAAAATGTGGTGAATAAGCTGCTTGCAGAAAACTCAAGCTTACGATTTTGTTAATATAAAAAGGCAAATTAATGACTGCTTAACGTGAAGCATGTTAGTTGGCTGTGTAAAATGTGTGCAGCGCTTTGTAGAGAAAGATAAAATTGAAAAGCTCACTTTAGTGCGTTCTGCAGTTCGTCAGTATCAGAATACCCTATGCAAAGATATAAAAACGGAAAATATGCTTAAAAAAATAAATTTGTGCCCATCATTAAAAACGTTAATTCCAATTGAAGACTCAAGTGCGGCGCGCGTGTCCCCGCAAAGTGTGTTCAGGATGTAAGTATAGAGAGGGGGTTGAGGAGTATGTGTGAAAGGCAGTAGTACCACTCTGACTGCTGCTGCTGCATAAATTGCTGTTGCCCCAAGGTGGTACGCTTGGTTTTCGGATTGTTGTTGTTGCGCTGTAAATGAATTTGCGAAAATTCATTTTAAATTGGATTTTATTTAATTTGACTGCGGCGGCACAGCTTTATGCGTGTTGAGCAGCAAGGACAAGGACTGTGGTTGCTGAAGAGATGAAGGGGAAGCGGAGTGGTGTGGCGGCTGGGCTGCCAATCTAATTTGTGAACAGGTAGCTGGCAGGCAGCTGTAGACAACAACAGTAGCAACATCCACAGCAACGATGACGATGTAGACGAGAATTCTGCCCCGATGCCCACAGGCAAAATTAATCTATTTTGCTTGACGTGGCCGCAATGTCGCATATCATTTTCGGTATATATATATATTTATGTATGTATATGCTGCCTGACTACCTTCCATTCCCTTTGTCTATATAAATATCGTAGCCTGTCTGTTGCGCATGCATTTTTCCGCTCGGCTGAGATTATGCTTTTCTGTTTGATGTATTTGAGCTCAGCTGGCAATGGCAAATGCTCTCAGAGCTTTCCAAGCTCTCCTGTGTGTCGTTCTGTCTCTCGTCCTGTCCGTCGTCCTGCCTGTCGCTGACTTCTGCCCAGTTGCTGTTCAGTATACCGTTTGTTTACGCAAACCATTTCCTCTTGCGTGCTTCACCCTCCTCCAACCCATTTTTGCCACCTTTGTCCATCTACGTCGCATGCAGATTATGCGGGACCATTCCCAGCTTCCCGTTCCCCTTTATGTAACGCATCTCTTGTGACCTGCCAGAATTCCAAATTGCGTGCGTCTAGAGTGTGTCCTGCCTACTGTCCTGCGTTCTGTTGTGTGACCTGTTTGCTTCTGGCCGCGTGATTTATATGCGCAGCATGTTTTTTTCTTGAAGGTGTCTTCCGCATTGAGAACAAAATTGCTTCCTTCAAGATCTACGCGTTTGTTTTCTTATGGAAAACAATAACCGATATGCTTTGCCCAAAATTGAAACGGATACAACCGCACAATCTTATTTGTCTTAATGTCTTATTTGAGATAAAATAATAAAAACTTAAAAGTTGTTTTGACATTGAAATTAGAAGAAGGTTTATTTATTGAGCTATTTGACGTATACTTTTATTATTCATACTCCGTTTGGGCTTTATCGCCATCATTAAAATCGAATTAATATTGTGTTTTTCTTTTCCAAAAGATTTGGCAATTAATGTCAAGTCTGCATTTAAGCCAATGCTAATAAGCGTGAAAATACCATCTACATCAATTTCACAGTTTAGACCTTCAAAATGCCCCAAATGTATCCATTTTCGCATTTGTTTGTAAAGCTGGCTAATGATCTTTAGTACCTTGAGTCGGTATGTATGTCAGCCTGTCTGTCTCGCTGTCTGTCTGTTCGTTAGTCCGTTGTTGGTCGCAAACAGCTTTATTACGCTGACGTGCTGAAAAATCTGTGGAGCATTACTCAAGGAGTTTATTGGCCTGCCAGTCCAAGTCTGTCAACAGGCCCACAGCAGTGCGCCTTTACAAAGAAAGATACCGCCACACAGTTAAAGATGACAACGTGAAACTGACAGACAGACACAGACAACAAGAGCCTCTGACAAACAGACAGACAGACTGAAAGACAGTCAGAAAAACAGAGATTGCTTGACAATTGCGATGATGTCAGCCGAAAATTTCGAGGCTAAGGAGTGACAGCAGGTGCCACAAAGAACACAACCCACAGTTTTGGGGGCACCATCATTCATCAGATTTGGCTCAGCAGACATCGAAAAATTATATATATTTATGAAGCGCTGATTTTGGGGACTCCTTTTCGAGCTTTCACCATTAAATAGAATAATAAATTATACAAAAAACAAAGAACAGAAAAAAGATACCTGCATTCACAATAATTATTGAAGCATGAGTGGTTTTAATATATATATATATATATATATGTATATTATGACAAATTGATCTATTCATTTAATGTGAATATTAAAGATAATAAGAAATTATATTTTAAGAATTTAACTTTTGCTATAACGACAGGTATTTTTTTTTGTTCTGCTTAAGCTTTTTATGGCAGTAACTTTAAGAAATAACTTTTAAAAATATTTATTTAGAAAATAAAGCAATTGGGTTTTACTAAATTCTGACTTCAGTTTTCATAATGAAAGTTCCTTAAGAAAATTTGCTGCACCCAAGCATAATAGAACATTATAATTTTTAAAAAATCATAAAATTTCTGCGAATTGACATTAAGTGAAAGAGAGAGACGGATATTCTGCCTGTATAACAACTTTCTAATCAACTTGAAGGTATTTATTTATGTACCTTATAATAAGGTCGAAAAAGTTTCCTTTTTAGCTTAAAAAAAACCCCTTTGTTGTTTGGGTTGACATATAAAATATGCGAAATGAAGGAAGAGAAACTTTCGCTGGCACCCTTTTTAGAAAGCAAACAATGCGGCTTACAGGACAACGGTGACCTGGGAATCTTTGTGAATAATGATTTGCCACTTGGGAGCGTTTGTAAATTAGATACTCGACATGGTGTTGCTATTGTTGCTGTTGTTGTTTGAGCGTCGCAGTTGCTGTCTGGCGGCTGTGTAAATATTTAATTTGTGTAACATTTCAGGCGGAAGCCCCATCGAGTCTGCTGGCCTTTGGCTTGCTTTTAAATTTTCTTTTTTTCTGCCATTGCGCATTATCATTACAGCTACAATATTGTGCTTGTGAGTCTGTAGCACATTTCTTTATTAGTATTTTCGTTTTTGGGCCTTTTACTTTATTTTTGACTCTGAAAGCGCACTCGGCAATAACGAGCCAAGTTAATTGAGGTGACAATTGCCGGGCAACGGCTGCTCTCGACCCTCTCGAGTGGCTGGCCACCCCTTGAGTTATGGAATTTTGATCACTTTATGTACATTTTCGGGTACATGCGACAGCGCGTTTAAAATTGCACCCTCGTCATTGCTTTAGGGAGGCAGACAGCCAGCTTGACATCAAGTAACTGAGAAATGATTTAACGCATTTAAATTGACAGCGCGCAATTTGCATTGGGGTTGAATTTTGTTTCAGTTCTCGCTTCAAGGCAACATTAAATCGGCTAGACTTGGGAATTCATCAAGCCCTTAACAGCTTCGAACTTTGATCTTACAAAATAACAGCACTAAAGTAAAAGATTTGTGCTTATAGCTAAAAACGGTCGTCATGCTTATGATTCACAAATAGAATTAGTTATGGCTAAATGATTTAAAATTAAATACCAGTTGAGAACTATTTCTAATTTAACAAGTAAGAAGGCTCTAGTCGAGATATCCCGACTAGACGATACCCTGATCCCTATACTTTACGCGTACAGTCAGTGCTTGCAAGTATGTTTGTGTGTGTGTACGCGCATACAGCATAGTGCATACACAACTTCAATGTCCCATATCTCCGGTGTTTATTATCCGATTTCGATAAAAATATTATTTATAATATATTTCACGGATTATCATTATTTTGTTTTATAATTAAAATTGCATCTCAAAGTTTTCAAAATTCAAGATTTTTTTGTTATCGATCCCATGTGTATATCGGAAACGGGAATCGGAAAGAAACTTGTACTGCCTAGGGATTAGGCGAGCTTAAGTTCCAAATCTGGAGTCTCTAGCTCTTATAGTCTCTGAGATCGACGCGTTCATGCATACGGACAGACAGACAGACGTACAGACGGACAGACGGACATGGCTATATCGACTCGGCTTTCGATGCTGATCAAGAATATATATACTTTATGGGGTCGGAGATGCTTCCTTCTGCCTGTTACATACTTTTGCACAAAACCCATTTCCCATTTTTAATGGGATTCAGGGTATAAAAAGGGTCTAGTTGAGTCTAGCCATTGAAGCAAATATTTACGCGCCAGCCTTAAATCTATAGTTCAGCACGAAAGAAATGTTATAAAATCATTTCGCTCTGAAATCTATCAACTAAAAGCAACTCTACCTGCGCTTAGAAAGTTTTAGTCCAGCATTTAATACCACTCCTTAAGGTCTTAAATTAAATGCCAAAGTTGCCCTACGGACATAGTATATAATACTGCATTTAGTTTAATTTATACTCTTACCCCGTTTTGACCTAAGGCCCATGTTTCAGTTAGCTAGTTCCAGTTACGCGGCAATTTAGTCGGTTCACCGGTCATATTACTAACAAGAAAGCGCGCCAAGTCGTAAACTTAACACACAGCACACACACACATATATTCGGTTATTTGTAATTTATGCGAAGGGCTTTCTAAAGGCGCCTGCCTTTGGTAGGCCCCAATTTGGCTTTATCCAGTGATGCCAATTCTTAATGACTAAAAAAAGCTGCTTTTCGGGGTAATAGAAAAACAAGCACCAAGGTTAGAAAGGACTTGATGATGCCTGATTATATTTCCGACCAGTCCCCATACTTATTTTTTTTGCTGCATGCCAGTATTTCTCTTTTTGTTGCTGTTTTTTTAAAAAAAGCTAAAAAGAAAACGGCTAAATCGACATCAGTAATACTTAGTAAAGTGGCATTAAAAATATAAAAACTGGAGCGGTTGGGTTTTGTGATTTACCTGTCCGCCTTTTTGACGCCCGACCACATGGCCGCAGAGACGGGCGGCATAAAACGCAAATTGCCGACGGGAGGGGAGGCGTAGGGTATACCGCGATACGCCTCAACAGGATCCAAATGCCGCCCATCTAATTGGACGATTACGCCTGAGATGGCGCCGTTGCGTGTGTGTATGATTCGCGATGAGAGCTGTGCGGGTAATTGATCATGATTTACGTTGTTGCTGTTGCTGTTAGAACTGCTGCTGCTACTGCTAGTTAGACGACTGCTGCGGTTGCTGCTTGACGTTGCTGATGATGAACTGCCACCGCTGCCACTGTTGTTACTGCTGCTGCTGCTGCTAGTCGATGTGGCAAAGGATGATGATGATGATGATGATGCAGCAGCTGACGCTGACGAAGTGAGCGATAATGAGGGCACAGCGCTAGCTGTGGCTGCATTCACAATACTACCACTACTACCAATGTTGCTGCTGCTAGTGATGATGCTGCTGCCGCCTGAGGCACTGCTTGAACCGATCAATACCAAGCCACCATTGTTGCTTGTTGTCACGCGCTGTGTGACACTTAGATTGCCCAAGCTGGTGCTGCTGTAGCTGATGCCAGCCCCATTGCTGCTTGCAAAATGCAACAACAAATGCAGCAACAGCACCACTGAAGATTGACTGTTTAATCCACATGGTTTTCTTCTTGCCCTGGAGACTGTTGCTGTCGTTGTTGTTGTTGTTGCTGCTTGTGGCAGTTGTTGCTCCAATTGCAGCAACATTACCATTATTAATATTGGTCAAAATGGCTGGTTGTTGAAGTCTTTCTGCTACTGTCTGTTTTTGTTGTTGCTGTTGTCGTATAATTGACCGCAACAACACTGTTTGTGGCGTGGCCTGATTTTCCGTTTTTTTCCACTCCTCTTCCTTGTTTTTTGTAGAAATGTTTGCGAAAATGTTTTCTTTTTCGTGTTTTTCAATGGCAGCGAACTGGAAAGAGCAGATTTTTACACACATACATTGTTAATGGGTCACTGACAGTAGTTATTTTTAATGTGAATGTATTTTTAGAGCTTTTATTTTAAACACGCCAAACAACTGATAGGTAAATCAAGATCCTTACGTTTACATATTTGAATTTCAGGTCAACTTTATTTTTATTTAATCCCCATATATATATGGACATAAATATTTATATATATATATATAAATATAAATGCCTTAAATTCCAAGGATTTTAAAATTTTAGAAAACTTTAAGGAAGTTATTTTAATATTTAGATCCCATCCTCTGTTATTTAAAAACCCATGACAAAAGGCACTTTCTATCCATTTAAATTTGTCACATTGTTCCAAGTATTTACTCTATGCAAAATGTAAAATTCTGTTTATAATTTAAGTTTACAATTTCGCATTCAGCATTTTCACTCATCTTTGCACTTCAAAAAGTCCGCAAAGTGTGCACCTGGCGCATAGTGTGATCACCCCATCCTTGTCCCATCATGTGTGTCACGAAAAAGAATGCAATGCCATGTGAAAGTCCTCATAGAAGGAGCTCTTTGCACAAGTCCCAATCAGCTCACTTGCTAGCGGCGTTCTCTTTACCTTTTGTCCGTTCTCCCTCTCTTTTCCTCATCCTCTCTGTTAGTGTTTTTCTTTACTTATTCTCTTCCTTGTTCTCTTGTCTTGTTTTATTTTTGAATGTGCGGACTGCAGCAACTTGTTTGCACTGGCTGTAGTGCCCTTGCCCTTGTTGTTGTCGTACTCAACAAAGAAAGAAAAGAAAATAAAAACAAGACCTGCACATCAAAAAACAACAACAATGACATAGAGTTCGCATTTTGCATATGCCAGAAATGTCAGGCAAGTCGCACAGCAGCAGATGACTGTTGCTTAGCTTGCTTGTTGCAAGGTGAAAAAGGGGCTTTAAGGTAAGGAGCTTTCGTCTTGTGTCTCTTGGCTAGTTTTTTGGTCAATAGCTTAACTTCTTAAGGCATAAGACCATAATTTGCAGCCTTCCCATTAAAAAAAACTATTCGAGAAACATGTGTTTAATATTGTTAATTCTGTTCTCAGATTTATAATTTTTCTTAAATCTTAAATAAACATCCAATAATAATAAAATAAGTTTTCTTATGACACTTTTCTCGTTACATTTTTTTATGGCTCTATCTTTGTAACATTTTTCAAACCTCTTTCTCTCATAGTTTGCAGCATTGTTCAGCTGTTGCCTTGAGCAAGTCAAATAGGTGACGTCTCTTATGGCCCGACACGACGTGTCTTGGCCTGTCTGTTATTTTTGTGTTGAGCATTTTGGTATACTTTGAGGTACTCACTTAGTTATTCCGTACGTTGCTCTGACTTAGCTGCTACTCTTGCTGTCTGCGCCTCGCTGCAGGTGCTAAGCTTGCTGCTCTGTTCTGCATGTGGGCTAGTGTCCCTGCCACGGCTGCTGTTGCTGCTTCTGCTTCCTCAAGTTCTTTGCATACACTTCACGTACGCTGCGTTCAACGGCGCTGTCTGCTGCGTTGGATGAATGCCTGCACGCTACAATTGTCATGCAAGCGGACATTTTTTCAAGGCTCTCACGTGCCTAACGCTGCCGTCGTTGGCTTCTCAAGCAGCTGCCGCCGCAAAGCTACAAAAAAAGCAAGAAAGAGGGGAAATATGTGTAAGGCTTTTGCTCATATGATACTTAAACAATGATTAATTAAGTGGCGCACACAAAAGCACGCGCCATTTATATGCATATTAAGTAGCCGCCTGTGTGCGCAAACAATTTGCCTTACTTGTGGATTTATTAATGAATTGGAATTTTTTTCATTCCTTTCATTTTTTTTTTTTGTTACAGCAAGCAACAGCTTTCACTGTATTTAATATAATTTTAATACGAAATAAAAGAAAAAAACATATAAAAAATCTAAATTTAATCATTTTTTAGCCTGTTGTTATTCTGAGTGTATCATCTTATCCAATTAAATTTGTTGTAAACTTTATTTTACTTAGTTAGTTATTATACATTTTTCTAGAGCGTTGTTTGTTTTTAATTTGTAAATTTCTTCTTTGCCTAAAACTGCTGGCATGCCACTTAACAATTATAATAAGACGAAGCGGAAACTTTTCAATTATAATGCGCCCTCAAGTGTAAGCAAATTATTATGCACATCATTAGCACTGTATTTAGAAGGTGGCCCTCTAACTGCAGAGTTAATACCATTAGTTGTAATTGTTTTTTTTCTGTGTTGAAATTGAGCTGCTGTCTTACTTAACGAACTCCAAACAGCTCAGAATTTTATGTCGTAGGCTCAATGCGAAAGTTGCTTTTTAATTTATTTATGCAAATACGTTGCTGTGGGGCAAAACAGCTTGCCATTTAAATGCGTAGTCGCAAAAGTAAATACATGCCAGGGCACTTCAGACTGCCAACGAATACTTTCTCTTAGCAACAATAACAAATAACGTCGTACAAGTACGTGGCTCAGTTGGTAGATTACTTCAGATTTTGTCTGTCTGTCTGTCTGTCTGTCTGTCTGTCACCCGTGCTATATTCAGCATAAAAACATTGTAAATCATACGCACTGTTGCACGCCTTCTTGGTGCGTAGGTCTGTAAGGGTACTCTGATATTATTTGCTTATTATAAATGAGTAAGGCGGACAATTTTGTGGCTGCTCTCAAGTTGCTGAAGTGCCTAAGCATTAAAAACTGTATTTTTGAATTCCGATTTTGAAAAGTTTTTCGCTTAAAATAACCACTTAACACGATATTATAAAAGCAAAATGTAAAAAGAAAGCAAAACAATGAGAACAGAATGTAGAACAGGGAATATATTATGAGATTAAGGATAAATAAAAAATTTTCATTTCTGCATTTTTCTCTTGAAATTTAAGTCAAAGAAATTTAACGAATAAAACATGTTTTTGCTTAGTTTAATCTCAATAGACATATGAAGCAGCTGAACAAAATACTCAAAATTACATTTACATTTAATTCAGCGATATTCTGGTACTAAACTTTCGGCGTAAGAAAAAAATTAAACAAAAAGTTTTTAAAAAGTTCAAGTTTGAATGTATCTTGTAAATATGGAATGAGGTGTGAGTGCACTCACACCCTTAGTCAAACTTTTACTCGTAATCACATTGAAATACGCATTCTTATTCGCATTAGAAATGACTTTATCAATTCGTTAGTCGTTGTGTTTCGGGCATGTAATTTGTGTGCAGGGCAAAAAAGATAATTGGATTCAGCATTTGTTTGTGCGCCTAATTTTAGTGCGTTGAAACCAAATTCCATTCCGCAAAACACATTTAACTTGGGCTTTAATTAAAAATCAAAGCGCGATAAGAACGTTCAACGCGACAAAGATGAAAGTTGGCCAAAAGCATTGCAGCAACAACAGCATCAACAACAACAATTGTAATTGTGGCTGCGACTTAGCGACGCGGCTCGGAATTCCTTTGCAATTTCCGCGCTTGGCCGAAGCCTTTGCGCCATAAATTCAGGCGCCAGGACCCAGACAACCCAGACCGGATACGCATTTAGAGAGAGACAGCGCAATTGTGCCGAGTCTCGGACCGAGGGTCATTAATTTGTCTTTAGAGGACGTCGAAGCCGACGTGGCATTTAACTGCTTAAGTAGCACAACTAAATTAAGAAAAGTGCGGCATGGCGTTTGGGGTTGGGGTTGGCAATTAGAAGGTGAGGGGGTTAAAAGATCTGCTGCATCGTCTACCGATAAGGAGTTCAAAGTGGATTTGTATTTAGCCTTGATTACGTATACAGTTATGTTACAGTTGGGGCAATGTCAGAGGTTTGTGGGGACGGGAAATAAACAAAATGTTTGTGTTGGAGAATGGTCGTTTTTTTGTTTTGACAAAAAACTTGCGGCATTCAACACAATAATGAATGCGTTGCATGAGCATAATTCATTTTTGTTTTGCTACACACACACTCAGTTACAGAGACAAATACAGGCAGCAGACAGCCATGAATTGTGTGGCATGTAGCTGCACAATGTGCCACGCCGTTACTTCCCTTTAACATACACATACATACACATTGACACTGCTGCAACCACAACAATATTGCAACTACTATAAACGTAGCGAAATTTGTGGAGCATACGAAAAAGGCAACCAATGCCAGCGGCATAATAGTACAAACAAAAATACACGCGAACACAATGCGCATTTATCATGAGAGAACCACACAAACATACAAACACACACACATACAATCATAGATACGTGCACATAGATATTAATGTTTGCTGATAAAAGAAAAAAGCATGATAAACTAAAGACGGCGCTAAAGCTGCGTATACTTCATATTATTCTTTCATTCTTTCTTGCTGGTTATAAGAAGCTGGCACAAAGCCTGAATTGAATTGCTTTTTATCGATTGATAGGCATTCAGCATATCTCTATTTATACAAATGAACGTATGTATTTGTCGGAAAATTTAATCAGTTATCCATGCAAAGAGAAAAAATCTATGAATGGATTGTGGGTAATGTGCAGCGAATGGGAAAATTGTTAAGCAGCGCACATAATGAAAATACAAATGAAAATGAAAATGTTTCTGAGACAGACATTGGCAGTGGCAAAAAGCAAGCGGTGAGAGCTGTGTTATAGAAACTCAGATAACTGAGTAAAGAGCTTAAGAGATTGTAAACACAATATATTTGGGATCAGAACATGAGTTGCTTGGGTTAAATATTTACACATTTACTTTTTTGTTGTATATTTAAAGCACTTTCTTTCATAAATTTAAGCTTTATTAACAAATAGTTTCTGTTTGTATGAAAAGCTGAAATTTTATTCTTATTTTTCCTTATGTATTCAGCCAGTAGAAGCCAACCACACATAAAACATAAACGCAAATATTTTCTGCTTCGTTTGCGGGGCAAATAAAAAAAAATTTGTCTTACTCCATGCGAGAACCACAAACAATAACTGCATAATTTTGGCATCGCTGCCCCGTCTAACATTTAAATGCTATAAAATAGCAAAAGCAAGCGCAGCAGGAAAATTATAGTTTCTCCAAGTCAAGAAATGCTTGATAACAGCATCAGCAGCAGTTGTGGCAGCAAATGGGTATGAACACAAACTCCCTTCGCTCTGAAGCGTGTCATTTTTCATGCAGATTTATGTAAAAATTTTTGAAAATTGCAATTGTAAAGAAAACTGCAAGAGGAAAACAGCAAGAGAGCGTAGAAAAACTTTGCGCATCAAGCATTGAATTTGATAGCAAATAATGCGACTTTATAACTAGTTTAAATGCACTTTTCATGTCACAGACGCTTGATAAAATTACTTAAACATTCTGTATTCAGCATTCTACTTTTTATGGAGTGTCGTACTTGACTTTAGCTCAAGGGTTGGCTGAGCTGCAACTCTATTTCCCCTAGAAACTCCTTTTCTCCCACTGGTGTTCTTATTGTGTTGCCCGCCAACAATGGCTTATAATTATTTTGCTTATTTTTTTTACGTTTCTTAATTCTTGGTTTTCTTTGTTTTGTTTTAAGTCGACAGTCGTTTACTGGCTGCCTCTTATTTTTTGTATATATGTACGAGTATATTAAAAGTCGGAGCTCGAAGCTGTGTGGCATCTGCAGCTTGGCGAACGTTGCACGTTGCCAGCTTTTCATTTTTTAAGTAGTCAACGGCAAAACAATGGCCTGCCGCAACAGCAGTCAAAGCATTAAGTATCATCAACAGCAACAACAAGCTTGGCCTGCATCAGGAATGCGGAAAACCTTAGTTGATAGACCGCGAGCGCGTAGCGTATTTTTTAGCCCACGAATATGTTGTGCATTATTGTGGGATATATAGTAGTTCAACTGCAACTTCAATACTATATGCATAAATGTTTTGTTATAAAAAGTGTAAGATACACGTAGCAATGTACGAGCTAATCATTTTAATTAATAAACATTTATTATGCAAATTTAATTTAATTTTATATTTAAACAGGAATATATGTTTATTTATTATTCCATAGATATTTCCTTTAAATAGCTCTAAGAATTTGCGATAATAGAAAAATAAAAATCTTTCGATACAATCTGCTCATCTTTATTAATGATCAAACTCAACACTTAACTTAAATATTTTAAGTGAAGCTCAGAATTGCAATTAATTACTTGACTAACTTTTCGAATAAAGTTCATTAAATATTTCACAAACATAATGCTTAAAACTAAAATCAATTTATTATGGAATTAATTAGATTGTGTTAATATTCTGCGAGTTAATGTTGAGTACTCTCAAAAATGTATCAATTTTGTAGCTTAGCCAACTGCAATGCGCCAATTTCTTCGGCAAGTGAATTAAATTGGCGCTCATTAGTATTGCATAATGTGCTTAATTTTGCATGTGTGTATGTGTTTTCTGGAGCGAATATGCAATGGAAATTGAATCAGAGTCAAAGCATTATTTATGCAAAACTTCAATGGAAAGCATACACATTTTATCCTTGGGCCAAACATTAGCTGAGCAATAAATTTCGCGCACAATTGAGCTTGTGATTATGTCAGAGCGAATGTAACGAAAATTAATTTTCCTCCTATTTTACATGTGTAAAAGAGGGCGAGAACCTATATGTGTGGGTGTGTGTGTTGGGTCTGGGCTGTCTGGCATAAACTGTGTGCTCGCGGCTAACAAATTTTAAAAGCAAATGCCGAAATAAATTATCGCTTAATATTGGCAAATAATTTGGCCAACACCAACAACAGTTTTTATATTGACTTTATTCCCTCACTGTCCTCCCTTCTGCCTTTTCCGCTCACCCGCTATTTTCTTGTGCTTTTTAGCAATTTTTGGCAGCGCTTAAATTGAATTCATTATGCCGAGCAGCCCCATACGAATCGCACAAAATTATATGCCTCCGGCTGTCGCCTGTAAATTCTAATATAATGACGTAAAGGCAACATTACAGCATTACATAGGAGGCAAATGAAGATGACAGCAAAATACAGCAAATACGAACGAGTATCACAAAAAAGCGACAGACAAATCACATCGACGAAAGCACATGCAAAGATACACACATAATATGGATTCTTTCATAGATACATTATATACACTCATAACAGAAAATAGTAAGTAAATAAGTTTTGTTTCTTACAGAAAAGTATTTATTTAATATGAAAGGTTATTTGAGTTTAAGTAACGCGTGATTTTTAATTATTTTATAGTTGTTACTATAATTTAGAGAGTACACAGGGCAAGCGAATAAAGGTATGGACATTTAACCTTGAGGCATCATAGAGCCAGGACAAACACCACGTCGAGGCTTTGTTATATAATGTGCGTGGAAAAGAAAACAAATCCAATGACAATTTCAAATGAATATCAATTTCAGAGAAAAAAAACACACACGAATGCTTCAGAATCGGCTCTTAATTAATTTGCTTTTGTATGGGCTTTGTTTCAATTTAGTTTTTGCTTTTAGTGCTTTTGGATGGCGAGGGTGGAGAATATTATTGTCAAGCATTTTAATGGCATTTTCATAAACATTCGCCGCGGCGACATTTTGTATCCTGATGTAGCTCTTATTTGCTTTTGTGCCACGTGGCATTCAACGGCCGCCTGCTGAAGATGTTTCTCTTGGCTGTGTTTCGTCTTTTGTCATGGCACATAAAATAATTTATTGGGTAAAAATTGCTGGCCAAAAGCTAAGCATTTTGATTTCTCTCTCACTCTTTCCCTTTCTCTCATATATTCTGTGTCTATGTCCATTGCTTATCTCAGCTGGTTTATCTAGTTTGGCCGTCGCTTGAGCTCCTCCATAATGTTGGCGCCATGTTGATGTTATCGTAGCGGAAGTGTTGACTCAATGTTTACTCAATGAGGGCGTAGCTGCGATTTGAGAGCGTGCTTCCCTCAACACTCATCTCCTTATCGACTAGTCTACCGTTATCTGGCTGTGAGCTTAAATGTATTCTTGCTGTCATTTTTGGTGCACAAGTTTTGCTTTTAGCAGAAACAAAGCCTCAATGTTATTTTGCCTTTTATAAAGATTTTTGTGTGTATTTTTTACACATTTTTTTCTTGCCCATGACTGTCCTTATAAATATGCAAAGCAAATGAAGACTTACGAAATAGCTAAACAATGGCAAAGTGGCCATAGAGGGTCAAGGCTTAATAGAGTTATGTCAAGGCAATCTAAATAGTTGGCCATAACTATAAAGAAATACATTTGGCATTTGCTTTTGGCATATCGACATAAAACATTTATATTTATTTGATCAATCGATGGAAGAATTGTTTTTTATTTTATACATACTTGAAATGTCATTATTTAGTTTGGTCTATTTCTTACTTGGTTTTCATACTTCCGATTAATTGTTTTTAATACATTAATATGCCATATTAAATTCATTTTACTTAGAGCTGTTGTTTCTATGCAAACTGAAATATTTCCATCAACACAACACCCAAAACCAGCTGGCTTATTGCCTTAATGAGTAACACCTGAGACACGCTTATCATAGAAGCTAAAAGGAAATTCTATAGTCCAAAAGCACTGTTAATGCTACCCTGAAGTCATGTTGTCATGACATGCTTGGTGAATTTATAACTTTTTCAAATGTTTAACCGCAAAACTAAAGCTGGCATCTAATAGCACATCTCCTTGCTATTTGGACTTGGCTTTTCTCACTCTCTCTTCCTCTTTCTCTCTCTGTCTATCTTGCTCTCGCTCTTTGTTGTTATACATGTGTGTATGTGTATGTTGCCGTAAACTGCCATTTCCGACTGTGCCACAAGTCTAACAAGCAACGAACAGGACTCGATTCGCTGCTCTGGCAGCAGTAGAAGCAGTCTCAACTGTTTGCCTTTGCTCTCAATGCACAATAATTGTTATCTTCAACAATTTGCGGATGTTATAAACATATACTGGCTGCTTCATATTGTCTGCATGTAAATACCAGCAACGACAGCTGCGACTGCCAATGGGAATGTTAAGGGTAGAATGCTAAAGCAAGTAATGTTAAGGGGGCAGGGAACTGTGAGTATTTTGGGTAGATGGGATTGCTGCTGTTTCTGTAGCATTTGCACTTGTCGTTGCTTTTTATGGCCAAACAAGCGCTGCACCTGCCTTGGTTCAAAACAACTACTCGAACAAAACACACACACACACACACACACACACATGCGAGGTATTTCCTCCCGGCGGAGGTGAGCTTGGTGAAATTTGAGAACTGGCACGGAAGACATTTAGCTAAGCGCTCCGCTTGGTAAACAATTTTCGATTTCACTGGTTTGTCGTGTTCAAAAAGTTTTTGCACAACACACACAAAATATAAAGGATTTTTAATAGGGAATTCTGGTAAGAATCGTTTCTTGAGTGTTATTTAGATATGTTATTCCTGAGGAAAGTGAAAAGGTGTTGATTTCGCTATAAAGTTAAAATCTTGAAAGATTTTTTGCTAGAATCAGGTTGAAAACAGCAAACCAGATTAAAAGTAGTTTTCATTTATTTCTTTCAGTGCTTATCTTTTACCTTTTGTTAGCTTACATTTAAAGACAGCTGCTGGTTTAGTTTTGCTCAAGTTTCACTTGCAGCAATTACGCATACGCCAATGTTATTTTGCAGGTGTATAGATGGAGGGCACATGAGATTTGCCACGGCATTGGGTACTTGAGCAGGCCGTTTGTGCGTTACTCATACGCCTACGTGTCTCATTAAGGTACGTGTACGCTCGGTTCTGTAATAGAAAACTTGCCAATAACATTTTGCCTGGGCGTAGGTGACCTCCTCGAAAGTGAATTAACGGCTCTCGAAAAGGTAATCGGCTTGCGTACGCCTTTTGTTTAGGCCATTTCACTGCGAAATGTTCTGGACATTAAGGCAAGCGGGCGTGCGCCAGCTCCACTTAAATGTGGCCGTAAGAAAGGGGCTGTAGGCGTAGAACTACCCCTTGACTGTCCTTCCCCATTAAACTGGTCATTAGGCGTCAAGTGGCCTGCTGGTTTGACAGCAGGCGAAACTTATAGACAGCAACAGAGGGCTCAAATGTTTTGGCTTAATTTGAGCAGTTTCTCTCTACCTTGTCTCCTTTGGTTCCTACTCACATCCTTGTACTCTGTTTTGCTGTTGGCTTGACTTTAATTACTAGCTGGCCAATAACCAGCGGCGCGGCAGCTCAATTGCCGCATTCGATTTAATTATTGGCAGTTGCCAGCTGCGTTTAAAATTTAATTACTTGCAATTTCCGACTTAACACACGCACAAGCCTATTTTGCACATTTATTTATGTATATCAACATATTATATATATCAGCATATTCAATTTACCGTGCAAGGCTTATAAGACATCCTGGCACAAAGTTCGCATATATTCTTTGATAGTTAGAAAACAAATCTTCTTAATTGTTGTGCTCCAGCACACCAAAAAGTTGAACGCCAATTTGTTTAACAAGTTTTTTGCTGTTTACTATAAAATTATTTGCACAATGCTCTTTGCTCTTTGTCTTATTTCTTGCTCCTTTGTCTGCCTGCCTGGCAACGAACGAACGTGTGCGCGCAGCCAAACAAGAAAATTAGTTAGCAACTTTGGCAAAAACCGCGCTCGACTATCGTCTTTCACCGTGTCTAGTTAAAAGTGCTAAGCTGGCCAAAAAATAA
The DNA here is from genome assembly GCA_035044465.1 of Scaptomyza tumidula. NCBI lineage: Eukaryota > Metazoa > Arthropoda > Insecta > Diptera > Drosophilidae > Scaptomyza > Scaptomyza tumidula. The sequence continues at coordinate 4,021,454 of JAWNNW010000445.1, forward strand.
TTCGGGTCAAATGTTTTTTGCATTTTCAACTGGCTTAAGTCTGCTTTAGATCAAACTTAACGAAATTTTATAGGTGTGATAACAAATTAAATGAAAATGTAGACTATATCGGAATATTTAAAAAATTACGCTTCAAGATGAAAAGAATTTAGCTAAGATACTTCTTCAACTATAAAGTCCCGAAACGATAAAATTTGTATATCAAACTAAAGTTGAACATAATATTAGTGGTTTTTATATTCCCCATTAGTGCCATAAATTTCCAAGTATTTACTTAAGAATCTTTTGTTGAGGAAAATGATTTATTTTTGTTGAAAAGCATTTGAGATTATGTATTCGAGGGCAAAACAGTGCCACTTATCCGGCAGTGGCTTTATATCGGGCACTCTTACTTGCCACGAAACGATAGTATGAAGTAGGAGCACAACATTCTCACGAATACACCTGCAGCTAAAACAGGTCGCAATGTTGCAAAAAAAGATGAGTATGTAGCACATGATGAGGAGAAGGTAGAGGTAAATAAATTATATTTTTGCCAAGGCAACGCATTAAAAATGTTTCTCTTATGTGGGTGTGTGCAAAATAAGCACATAAATAAAACGGTTTTGTTGTTAAAGTAACGCTCGAAGCACTCTATTTTTATCCAGTCATACATATGCTTTGTTGTACAGTGTGTAAGAGAAGGAGGGTTGCAGGGCGCGGCGCAAAAATCTGTTGAGTGGAAAATTGCAAAAAACTGCACGAACTGCGTTTACCTTTCGTTTCTTTTTGTTTTTCTTTTCATGCTAACAAACAAACACCCGAATACAGATACACACGCACGCACATACATATACATGCATACATGCATGTGTATGCCTTTATGTGTACATGTGTTGCTCGCAAGTAATTTGGCAAGTTGTGCATATTTTAATTAGTTTTACAGACAACAACTATTATTAACCCCCCCTTAAGTGGAACAAGTAGCATACATGGCGTATACGCTATGTTGTTTTTAACTTTTCGTGGTTAGCTTGCTTATGTACATATGAAGGTTTTAATTGTGTCCGACATGTTCTTTTATAATGTTTTAAGAATATTCGCAAAATATCAAGTTCCTTAACATTTAATAAGCAAATACTATTGAATATTTTTAAATTTTGATTAAAATATTAAGCAATTATATTCTATGCTTTTTATTATACATGAAACTTTTTAAAATATTTAATTTTATAAATGTAACAAATAGTTGAGCATAAAAATAAATTTTAAACCAATAACCGCAGGGACAATAAAAATTATATTTTTGCCACTTCAAAGACTTAATCCAATTCTCAAATATGCCACAAAGCGTGTCCTATCAAGATAATAGGCAGCTGCAGACGCAGGCATCCTGTGTTTGTATGTGTGAGCAATTGCCATCACCAAGTTTTGGCGTCTTTAGCTAATCAAGCCCAAACCCTTGTTCAATCCAAGTACTTGGTGTGAGAGAACCAATTTGCAACTATTAAATGCGCGCCAGAAACGAGAGCACTAGAAATAGCAGAATCAGCAGCAGAAGTGCAACAAAAGGAAACAAAAACGTTGCCAACTTTAGTTATTTCGCCAGAAACAAAGCTCGCGAATGTGCCAATCTTAGACACCCGAGCCTCAAACTTCAAGCTGAATACGAAAACGAATACGATACTGAACTAACAGCGCGTTATTCCCTTACTCAAGTAACTCCTACCCGCAGAGGCAGGGAAGGGAAAAGCAGAAAAGTGAGCTACAAATTGCAGCACTTGTATCAAGATAAAGTCAAAAAACGGAAAAAAGTCAACGGCAGCCAGTTCGTGCAGCACGTTTGAAAGGAGCACACACACACATTCACCGACTCACACACATCGTCACATACCAACATGTGAATATATAACCTCAGTATACCCTCAGACCATTTGCATAGCTCAGTCTTGGAATCAGTCTCTTTCCGCCCATCTTTCCTACTTCTCTCTTTGGCTTTGTGTGGCTCTGTTTCTCTTTACCCTAAGGTTTGCAGCTCTCTGTTATATTGAAATCCTTGGATTTCGGGCCGAAACTTGATAGGGCAGGTAGTGCTTAAAGAGAGTACAAGCCAAATTCCGAGTTCCTGGCATAGTTAAGCCAACAGCAATGAAACCATCAGCAGCAGCGCACGCATGTTGTGATTTCTTTGTTTTTTGAGCATACAACGAGGCAGTTTGAACGTGAGATTTATATTTTTTTAAATTTCTATCATTTCTACTAGAATTAAATTTAGCTTAAAGTCCATCTAAAGAACAATGTATTTTGTAAACTAAATTAACAAAAATTTTTCATATGGAAAAAATAGACTTCGCTAAAATATTTACTCAAAAAATATGAATAAGTAAAAATTAAATCAGTTATCAAAGAGATATCTCCATTCGGACATTCATTTGTGTTTGGGAAGAAACATTGGTCAATAATAAAATGGCTTGGTTATAATTCTTTCAGGATATTAAATCTTCTTTTTTGTCTTTGGTTACAGTTTAATTTGCGTTCATATGTTTTCTTCCCCTGTTTTTGTATCATTTAATTTGTCAATTTGGCTTTGCACTGAGCCATTATTTCAGTCCATTTAACTGCCAATTCAAGAGTTGTCTTTAGCTTTCGGTGCTGCTGTTATAAGGTCTATATGTTTATTTTTTGCATGTTTGGCCACAATGGGAACAACTACGACCACTTATCGCCCACAAAACAAACAAAATCGAAAAAGTCCCCAAAAACCGCACTACAACAACAGCAGCTGCAAAAACTACAACAATGCCAAAATTTCAAACAACCAACAACTAGAAAGCCAAACAAAAGCAAATTATGGGTGGCTATAGAGCCCAAAGTTGGCAAAAATGGGCGTGGCCTTATAGTACTATGGCCTGCAAAGCCAGCAAATACGAGAAGTCATTAAAATGTATTGTAAACTGTAAGAGGAGCATCTCTCCCCACCCAACACCATTCAGTAAAAGGTGGTTTCAATGTGCGGTTTTGCTAGAATGGCTTTGAGATTGATGTGCGTGTGTGTGTACTCCTCGTGCGTATTACCGGGGGCTTATGGATTACATTTGAGCTAGCTGAGTATGTTGTTTATAGGGTTTATCGCCATCGCTAACCGAAACCAAAGCCATCAAACTTATTTGAATGTAACATTTGTGTGCACAAACCAACAATGGAACAACAAAAATATTCGCATCTTCGGTTTGGCTAAATAATGCTGCTTTAATGTGAGATTAATTATAGGTAAATGAATTTTAATGTATGCAGAACCTTAAAAAGAGAATTGAAGGATTTCCATTAAATCGGATAATAAAAGATTCTAACTTAAATTCAAAAGTGCTAAATTCAATACTATTTTTTCAACATTACAAATTAAGTAAATTTATGAACATCATTTTGTAACAACACAAAAATTCTATTCTATTCTATCTGCTTCAAAATTGATGAGTAAATTTGACAAACCTTTTCGTTGAATTTGTCATTTGAATTGCGAACAGTGTAAAGCACTTTCGCGGAACATCAAACGTACACAAAAGTTGTAAAATAACTGTATTTTTCTGTTTAATGCTCCGCAATTGAGTGCCTTGTTTATCGATTTACTCAGCCGACAAAATAAAAACGAACCCATTTCACAGGGAAAGTTAATAAATTACACTTCAATTGTGCAGTCAACGTCATGTTCCGTATAAAATATGCTCTGACAGTTGTATGTTTGTATAAATCTGGGTAAGCACCACGCCCACAAGTTGCCTGACTGCCTGCTGTGTCTGAAGCCTTCTCCTGCTGCCTGATGCCTGCTGCCTCTTGGCTCCGCCTGTCAAATCAAATAATTGAACTTTCATTCCATTGTTAAAAAAATGAAACACAACCGCGCAGCAAACGCAAATGCCACACATTAAATGCGATTAAAAAAGAAGCAAGCCCAAATATGTACGCTTTAGGGCATAGACTGTGACTTACTGTGTATTTTCATATTAAGGTTTCAAATGACTTTGATAATCACTAAGAAATTATATGGTTTTGCAACAAGTATATCTAATGGATAATTATATTACAGTTACCAGTTGTTTGAAAATGCAGAAATTGATGCCCTCTGTAGGTACGAACCCTTTACCAACTTTGATGTATACAGGGAATGCAAAGTCAGTCGGAAGCTGCTACAGGCGATATGAAACTGATGCCAAAGAAAAAATAACACACATTTCTTCTTAATCCATGTTGATACTCGCCCACCCGCTGATGGATTACTCTCGTTCAAATGTCGAATCTTGTTAGTGCAGTTGCCAGCCATCAGTTTCGGCTCCACAATCAGCTTCACCACCAGAACGTGGCTCAATTTGTGGGCTGAAATGCGTTGACTTTGCCACCGTGCTTATCCAACAATGGCAACAGCAGCTGCCGCATGCTACTGTTGCTGATGATGCTCCTACTGGCTAACAAGCTAAAGGCGAGCGAGTGTCGGTGATTTTTCACGCTCTAAATACAGTTGTGTGTGACTCTGTATGAGTACTACATTGTGCAACAAAATTATAGAATTTCCAAAATATCTATATTAATTAATCTATCTTGTGGCTTGGTGTGGCGTGATTATTGTCATAAGGAATTTGTATAGAATAAGATTTCAATTTAAAAGGATTTTTACTATTTACATAAAGCTAAAGCTGCAGAAGTCCTTAACAAAGATGTATATGAAAACTCAACTCTTGTTGCAGGGTGTAATACATTTCTTCACAGCTGGCAAACTTGTGTTAATTTAAAGTTAAACTGCCTGCCACCTGGTCTGGGGAAAATGCTTCATTGTTTGCTCACATTTTTGTTATATTGCTTGTAGTTTGCCCGATAATTATACGCTTTCGACCGTACCCTCCCACTTCCGTGCTCCTTGCTCAGCAACGTGTCGAGCGTTTAATTCCCCGAGGCGACAGACTTGCCATTGCCAGGCTGTTACTAGGCAGGCACAGACGGCCATTTTTTTTTTCTTTTTTCCATTTTTTTCTTTCTTTCTGCTTTTGTATTCTTCTTTTTACTTGATGTAACTTTGTTGCTGGTGCTTGGATTTTTCCGTTTATTAGTGTTTCAAGTCGTTTTGTTCGCATTTTCGGCTGGTTTTTATCTTGCCACTTTTGCTTTTCCTTAATTTTCGCAATGCCATTGACGTGGATTACATAACCTAAGTGCTCTCAACAGACTCACGACATGCTCAACGTAGCAATTGCTATTGTTTAAATTTGTTGCTGCCTCTGTTTTATGTGTGTCAATAAAGGTCATATTGTGATTTCAACAACATCAATCTACCAGGATGAAAATAAAAATGATATGTGTAAAAAAGTTTTGTATGTTTGCCACCCTTAAGCAAAATATACAATGAAAATACAGTTTTTATATGTCTGCAGTATAGTTTCGCACATATTTTGAATTGTTGTGTATATTTTTGTTTACTTGTTATGACATTCCATATAGGAAGTAAAGTCAATAAAGGTACATTTTACATTTTTAATGAATTGTTGTCTTTTTTGGGGCGCAACGCTTGAGTAATCATTAAAATACAATTTTTTAAGTGGCCTCTTGAATTTTTAAATGCTTTTAAAACGTCATTTATGCAGTAAAAACATTAAAGTAAAACAGAACACGTTCAGGATAGTAAATATATTCTTCTGCCATAAAAAGAGTACGATTTCAAATAATAATTCTCTGCTAAATAAATAAATATGGAATTGTTAATTTTAGTAGCTCTAACAAAAATTATAGCCAAAAATAAAATTAAAAAAATATTTTGAATACATTATTAAGCTTTGCATTAATTAAAGCCCTTAAAATTGTTTCAAATAAAAAATCTATTTTTGTATGTGGTCTGCCCTTCTCAAACGGGAAAATACTGCTATCAAACGGTCAAAAGAAAACAAATAAAAAAGAGGCTTAAAAAGCGGCTTTTCTGCACATTTAAAAAAAAAAAGGCAGCACCTGGTCTGCGTCAACCGCTACCATAATTTTGTATGAGTGCTCTGTGGTTTCTATATTGCGGTTAGAGCTTTAGCAGCACAGCCACAACCACATACACATACGCATACACATTCATATGACGCACGTACACGCATGCAAAATAATTGTGCAGTTTAATAGCGGACATTCGCAAATGCGCCGCTTTTCATGACGTCCAATCCGCTGAGCTGTCATAAAAACGCTTTGTTATGAGTTCGTCGTGTGTGCGTTTCAGACAATAAAGCGGTTTATGTTCTAATTCTATTAGCTTCAATACCGTGTAGCAATTACGTCAGACAACGGTTACAACACAAATTCCAACAACAACAACAACTGGATGCGTAAGTTGATTTAATTCATGTGACAGAGCCGTCACAGAGAGAAACACTCGTGGCTTTGTATATAAATAGGATGAATAGGACATCCTTCTCGCTTATAAGCTCAGTCCAGGCGGTTGAAGATTTTATGACCAGCGCTAACAAAGCCCATATATTTTGTGTGACCCACAAGTAAATTGATAGAAAGCGATTAGCAAATGAAGGTCTTATCTTCTTAAGTTAATGCAAGAATTTAATTTGTGGTTATATGTGCTTGGCAGGTCATTTATGTTAAAGACTTAAAGGTATTTAATGCTGATTAAAGGGTATTATAATATTTAATAATATTTCGATATTTTCATGTTATTTACCTTCTCAATAACCGTAGTTCGATGAGCAGTTCGCTCCTTAGTGATATGTAAATTATACTTATGTAGTGTTTGTTAACAATTTAACTCTTAGTTCACATCTGTATTGCCCCTTTTTTATTAATTTTATTTATTGTTTTTCATATATTCTTATAGCATAGGAATACCATGCTTATAAACCTTCTCCACGAGCCATTCCATTAACCCAGTTGGATGCACACTATTTTCACATATTCTTTCATATTTTTTTCTCCGGCATGTATTTATTTTTTATTATTTTGTTTTGTTCCCAGCTGATGTAGCATAGCCAAGTGCTTGCTAACAAAGTTAGCACAAGATTACTAATACGCACCATTGTACGTGACTCTTTGCTGTCAGCTAAATCATGTTTCATTATGTGCCAAGCAGTTGGAGATGGGAACTAGAGAAATATAGAGATAAGAAGGAAAATACAGAGATATAGTAAGAGAAAGAGAGGGACGGTTATTACGGTGGTTTTGCTGTTGTCCTTAACGTTGGCAACTTGTGCATAAAATACCTGCAGTAACGTTAGCTAATTGTGAGACAAGCATACGTTTATAAATGACACTGCCACATGGAATGGACGCCAGACCAGTAACAGCAGCAATACCAGGATTTAGCAATGAGGCAAGTTTGTAGCATAATTAAGGCGCCGGCACGCCTCTGGCTAGTTATCTAATAGCATTTGCATGTGTAGCACGCACGCTGACAACAACAACAGAAGGCAACAATTCTGAGTCGGAAAGTACCTGACCGACAACAAGCACAGAGTTTGAAGGTGTATCAACGATTGCTGCAGTGAATTTGTCGGTCCCACTTATCCATTTAATCAACTAACTGAAGCCCTTGTCGCTGTGCATTTGAATCAGCATTCAAATTATAATACTTGTCACATCTCTACAGATCTACAATCATATACATATGCACATAGACATGCATATGCATAAGTACATAAATATTTAACACTTTTTGGGCTTGGCTCTCCAAAAATTTGCATGACATTGCAGCTGCTTATAATATATGCGTCCCCAGTGTGCTCAAAAGAACAGAAAAAATTGTGGAGAAAAACTCAGATGTGCTCTGGCTGAAAGTATTTCATGAAACGTGGCACCGATTTTTGACAAATTTCTTCCTTTTTTCATTTGCTAGCAGCTTGATTTTTATATCCCTACACTGTACATTAACGAAGCAGAGTTGAATATTTATTTACATATAACAGCGAAATTTATTTATTTTTTAATATTGTGTTATATTTATAACGATCTCGTTTCATATCCTTCAACTAATTAAGTCTTGTTTTTCCTTTTTTTTTTATGAGGCTCCAACTTGAGCAAAACAAAATAAGTTTTTAAGCAGCTTTACGATCTGTCATGACATGTTGATGGCAGCCAATTGCAGTTTGCAAAACTTTATCACACGCAGTTAGTTATGTAGATGAACTGAAAAGTAATGTTTGGTTTTCAGCAAATGTAAAACAAATGCTAGGAATGAAGAGTTAATAATAATCAGCTTGGCTAACCTTAAAATATTGTTAATTAACTGCAACAAAGCGAATTACACAAATGCAATGAAAATAAATGCGGGCAGCTGTGTATACATGAAAATTTCGATAACAAAGTAAGCATAACGGCTAAAGCAAAACACATTTACATGTAACTTAAATATTCAATTATGTAAAGGTATGTGCTTGTGAGTTAGTGTGTGTGAGTGAGCTCATAAATACTTAAGAGCATAGCCAGGTATGAATTATTACAATGGATATATGGAAGGAACTGCGACCGGTGCTTGGTTAGTGCCGAAAAAGCTGCAGTCTAATGGAAACGAATCTTTTTGGAATCAACCGAGCCGAGGTCCGAGCCAAGAGATGCAAAAGCAAAGCCCAAGCGGTTAGCCGTTACAGTGCCAGCTGCAAGTTAAGGTATGTGGCACGTGTGAACAAAGGCGGGTACTCACCACAACTGGGCGGCCTCATTAGCCGCAACTGAAATAGCAGCAGCGGCAAGGCCGCAATGTATTATAAATTAAGCTGCTTCAGCACACACGTATTAATAGGTTCAGAGATATACTTAGGTATGTACACACATACACACAAAGAGATACACTTACTATCCATTCAAGACAGCCTTCGCTTATTCAATTATTCAATAACAATGTTAAATGATATAACGTATATCTATATAATGGAATAACCAAGAGTCTGTGCGTTCCCAAGTGCAAAAAGCTTTCTTTCGTGGCACTAAGTAAAGTAAATATTTAGTTAGCAACATAAACACCGCATATACATAACCATACATACATATGTATCTACTCACATCCATATTTACATACATATGTACACTTTTGTCTCTGACGCGTTTGTAAGTGTACAGCAAATATTAATGCAAATTCACGGCCTGTATTCAGATACGCTGCAATCACAATCTGATTAATGTTTATCCATTCAGATTTTTTTGCAAACGAAATTTAAATGTTGCACATTGTAATTCATTTGTAAAGTAGTTAAATTTAAATATTTATAATAAAATATATTTTATTTAAATATAAGAATTAGCTTGGAGCCTGATTTAATTAAATAACTTTAATTAGTAAGGCCATACCATGAATATGCTGCTAACGAATTTCCTAATAAAATTCAGATTCTAGCTCAGTCAGAGTATAAGCAAAGTGTGTATGCACACAATTAATAAGCAGCAAATGCTTAGAATTTCTAGAGCTTAACAAAAGACGGCAGCAAACCGCAGGAAGCGACCCGAAAGCAGTAGCAGCTGTGGTTTAGAAATCTTTTGCATTATGCGAATATCCTTGGCAGAAAGTCCTGTGTAATTTCGTATTTCCAACTACTTGGAGAGGAATCAGAAAGGGAGGGAATAGGCAAATGCAAGGCATGCATGAAATGTGGCTGCAGTTGGATGGTTTATCTGTTGAACGACTAATTTGCATTTGGAAAATGCAATTGTAACTGTTGGCAGCAGCAACTAGTACTATGTAGCTTTTAAGTTTTGCGGTTACGTATCAGATGAGTTGAATTAATTAAATTCTATTGCTGGAAATCAAAAGTACCTGCTCATCAATTGTGGGTTCTACAGCAACATACCTGCAAATGAAAGAAATAAGAAATTTAAATTAATTAATATTGCTTAGCACAGCAACCACAAATGAACAGCTCAACTTGAAACTCAACCTCAAATCTGAACAATGCTTGCTTCTTAGATTTCTACGCAGAAAGCACATAAAGTAAGCGTTAAGTATGACAAAGTTTTGTACATTTTGCAGCACTAATAGCGCGGTCAACGAGTCGTATACTTAATGTGCCGCCAGACAGAAACAAGAGCAGAAAACTGAAACCAAAGTCAAACACACTTTAACGGCACTTGTCATTGTTTTAACTGCACAGCCTGAAACAATAACCCAACTTTTCTTCTGCCTCTCCTCAAATAGTTGCACTTTTTTGGGCGTGGTAATCACTCGCTCCATCTCCCTCAGTCCCTCTATCGCACTCTATGTGTGGTTTTGTGAGTGTGTTTGGTGGTAAAGTCATTAAGCGAATGTCAGTCCTGGAAAAAGCGCCATCAGAATTCATCGCAACACATAAAACGCACCACATCTCAAACAGACCCCGGATCATTTTTGGGTGTGGATTGAGTTAGAGTGTGTGGCAGTCTGTGTCTTAAATTGGCTAATAAACCTTACAGCTGCCACTGCTCAGTAGGCAGCGGTAGGCGTGTGACTTTATACGACTGGCATCTTCAAATGCCTTGCGGCTTCATTAAGCGCTCATAACACAAACACATGAAATGTTTTTTTTAGCCCATCATTTCGACCAGGCTGTTAAATCTTTACGGTTTTATGGGGCGTTGGCAATGTGGCAATTATGGAAAACAGACATTTTCAAGCAAAACAATTAAAATATCAAAAAAAAAGAGAGTTAATATTAAACAAACAAATTTGATCACTTGGTAAAAAAAAAAAAAACGGAAACCCTACAGCATTGGGCGATTTAACATGAAATATGAATTTATTTTAAATTTTTTTTCGTAAACTGTAATTAAAATAATAAGGAAGCTTGTCCATTAATTAAATAAAATAGCGACGTTTTTAAATTAAAATGTTTATTACTTTATTAAGTTGCAAAAAAAGATTAAAATAATAATTTTATTGAATTTATTCACATTGTTTTAACTTTTTGCCAATTAAATTATAAACCAGCTGCATCCTCTGTACTTTTGCCTGCCAATGTTAAAATTGCATGAAATAAAATATTTTAAAAGAATTTTTATTAAAACTAGGCGTAATTCACACTATGTATTATATTAATTATGAACAAAAAGCAAACACGTTCGATATCAAATTGTATCTTAATTAAAATGTGCACAAGAGCGTTTATTAGTTTCGTAAAATTCAATGGGGCGTCCCAAGAAAAATGAGATGTATAAATGAAATTAGTGAAAAGTATGCGCATAAAAGCAGCTCGACCCCGTTTTATGTGTTTTGTGTTAGGAGGTGAGTTCTTAAGGACACACAAAGGACATTACTTTGGTGTGGTTTAGTGCTGTTGAGAGTCGCCGAACCAGTTGTGTGTATCATAAAATGGGACCCACTGTTTTTTGGAACCCCTTCACTTTGTTTTATACGAGTTGATGGGCTTATTGCGAAAGTTTCCGGTCTGCAGCAGCAAGTAGTGCGTAAAATTTCATTGCGATATGCACAAGTTGTGTAATAAATTTTCAAAATTATTGTTCGCATTCAAGCGAAAGTATTTTATGTCGATATCGATGTGTGTGAGATTGCGAGTGTATGTATGTGATATTATTTTTGGCCATGGCCCGCTCTCTATACGCATGTCGCATTTCAGGCGCGTTGCCCAATATACCATAAATGTGTATACTTTTGTATATCCTATGTTGTAGTTAGTTATTGTTGTTTTTATGACTTTATGCTGGTTGAGGCTTAGCTTGTATTGCGTTATATTTGTTTTGGCAGCAGTTCTGACAGCTGTGCTTCAATGTTTTATTTGGGGCCGCAGCAGTAAGCGAAAATAGCAACGCATTTGTATATTTTTATATTTAATAGATTTATGGCCGTTGATAAAGTTACAAATAAGCGACGAAATAATGACCTTAAGAATTAAGATCTTAAGCACGGCAACTTTTTTAATTGATATTGTGGTAGAAGTATAAAATGTTATGGCTCGATTACACATACTTTTTTTTTGCTACTATAATTAAATATTTATTTTCATTCTAATAAGGATGTTAAATGTTTGAAGTTTGTAAGTAAACTTAGCTTCTGCTTTTCACGTAAAAGTTTTCATTGGGAATATTTAAACGGAACTCCAATTCAAGCGAAATCCGAAAAACTTCCTTTTTAATTTTTTCTTAATCCAACTCGTTGCAGTAGTTGAAATATGCCAAATTTCATTGAAATTAATAAGGCCATAATAGCAATCAGCAACAGCAGCAAAAGCAGCAGCACTTTCAAGTCGAAAATAATTAGTTTGGCCTAACTCATGAACTGTGCAAAAACTTGACACAACGCTCCAGCAACTTCAACAATGCTAACAACTCCGACAGGCAGCACAAACATCGTTTGCTAATTCGCAAATAATTAGACATCATTTGCATTACCACAGCTTGACAGCCACATTAACTTTGGTTTGCAGACAGACCAACGCGCAGCTGACAAGTTTGCAGCAAGTTTGAAGAAACGGAAATGCAATTTCGACGCGTTGCTGTCATAACGTCTGCAGGTGTTACAATGTGTGTTTGTTTGTTTCTGTCTCTGTTTGGATGTCAATGTGTTGATGTGTACAGACTAAAGGTACGGGTCAGCCGGTTGCTAAGCAGCCCGCAGCTGTAGTGGCTTCAGAACGCATCATTGCGTCTCTTTATTGATGTTAATTGATTGTGTGAGGGGAACGGTCAGTTAAAAGGGGACTTTGTTTACCTTCTGTCTGTGTGCAACAGCGTTGATTGCTCCAATGACGACAATAACGACTGACCAAAATTAAATAAACCAAACTGCCGGCTTGGCATAGTAGCGCACATTAGTTATACCAAAACGTTACACAACATTGCCATGGAACTTTTGTGCGTTTGTTCTGCTTTTTATTTTAGTTACTATCGTCTGTTATCGCGTTTATTTGCGACTGCATTCATTTAGATCATTTTTTATTTCATTTGCGTACGGCTAACCGATACAATTTTACGCGCACAAAAAGCAAATTAGAAAACAAAAGCTTGCAAGTGAAATAAAGAGACTATAAAATGCTCTATTATTAGCTTAAAGTAAGGGTTGAATGATTTACTTGATAGGTGAAGTTTATAACAATTTGAGTATCTATTAAAATTGAAAATTAATTTGGCTAAGTTTTTTGTGGATAGAAACATTTTTTTACGGTTATTATGATTCTCTTTAGTTATAGCTATAAACTTGTATAAATCCAATATGCACTTTTTACTTTCCAAATCAGAGTAAAATGAAGTTCACACAACCAACAAAACAAACACACCCACAAATAAACATAAACACGTGCGGCAACAAATTTTTTCGCATTTGTATTTCATTTTATTTAATTTTGTGCTATTCAAGAAGACCCCTTTTCGTACGAACTGCCAAATCCAGAGCAATTGTTTTTTTTATGTCAGTTTGGGTGTGGAAATATATATTTTTATTTTATAAGCTTTGTTTTTATTTCTGTATGTGTTTGTGTGTATGTATATGCTTGGTATTCAAATAAGTAACGCTGAACACACGTCGAGCAGCAAATTTATGTTGTTCCAATAACAATTTGAGCCGAATAACAACTGAAATAGCAACAACATTTGCAGCAACAAAAAGAACAGGAACACTGAAATGGCATGTTGAGTATATTAAATTGCCATTTATTTGAATTTTTCTTTGTGCTTTTTTATTTCTGATCTCTCTTCTATTTTTGATTTTTTGTAGCATATTTTTGGGCACATTTAAATAATGTTTGCCTCGATTTTTATGGTTGCCCTCGGCTGTCTCTTTCGTACGTTATGTGTATGTTCGTGTTAGTGTGGCTGTGTGAATTGGGTTTATTTTTGGGTTAAAGTGTCGCAGGGATTTCTAATTGTGTGTGGCATGGCAATGCTGTTCAGGATTTGGAAGCGTGCCAAGGACGCTGGGATGTTGGGCGAAAAGCTCTTAGCATACTTATCGCCACAGCAAATGTCGAAAATAGGATAGAAACCCTGAAGCGTTAAGCTAGCAGCAACAAAAAAAAAAATGATATAAGAGAAAAAAAAGGGAAAACAGAATATAGCAAAAGGATTGGGAGATAATGTTAACGATATACGAGTGTTATTTTTATATATGTAAAATTTGCTCGCCTGTTTACACGCGGACAATCCTTTGTGATATTACATAACTTTATGATATTCATATAGTTGTAGCTTGCAATTTAAGTTTGTAAGATTAGCAAAAATGTTATAAGCAAACAAGTTCCTTAGGAACTTAAGTGTAATATATGTTCTTGTAATAAATTCAAATGAAATTTTATATCCGACTCTAATTAAGAAAGTTATTGCATAATTTACAACCTAAATAACCTCAAGCGCTTCAAAAGGTATTAAATGATTGGTATTGTATCATGAAGCTCGTAATTTCGCACATTTAATCTTAAGAACAGTCGTTAGATATTAATTTTTAAAGCCAAAACAAGGCACAACACACAAAATAAAAAAAATATATGTTCAACAGCCTTACCGGGACTAAAGAATGATGATTTTATGTGCTGGCAGAAATAATTTGCGCACCTTTTGGCTTCAAATGGCTCAAATTCCGGCTCACGGAATCGAAACGGAATTGACTTTAATGTGGGCCAAAAAACTGTTCTTAATGTGTTTTATGCGAACACGCAAAAGTCAACAAGCTGACCACAAACCAAGGCCCCAAAGGAGACTTGAATGCGGGGCAAAACCATAAATCCACGCAAGCAGCCAAAAGTATATGTTGCTTGGCCCACAAACGGAATCACGCATGAGTGGAACATGCAGGACTTTAACATCAGGATGCTGTGTGAAAGACTGTGCATCCAGCAAAAGTAGAGTGGCAGGTATCGCATGTCGATATCTGGCTGTCATATAGGCGCACTCAAATGAGCTGGCATTAATCCTGGCAGCAGCTACCATGAGCGCTGCATCATGTGCTCATTTGACTGCCAGACCGTCAGCTATTGATTTGTAGAGCCTGTGTACGTGCCAGGCTTTTGACTGTGCTTGTGGTTATTTGTCGCCAACGCTGACAATCTTTGGGCTGCCACTTAGCATAAAGCTGCTGATAAAGTCAAACATATACGAAGCCATGTCCTGTTGTAGCTGCTGTTTACCTTTTTAGTTCAGCGCAAATCCTTCAGAGCAATCAATTTGTTTTTATTGAATTTTCTAAGCAGCACTCACACTCTCATTCACGCTCACATCTCGTCAATTTGGCTAGAGGACATTTATTTTCGAGCTCACACATACACACATTTACGCACATGACATCCCGCACGGCAGGCATTTGTTTCACCTGGCGCACCTGTGCCACACACGGCGTATGAGTGACGCATGGCTCAGCATATGTTGTGGCTTACGATCTGTTCGTTGACGTAACGTCCTCTAACGTCTTAACTTCTTTCTCCTTTTTTTTCTCTATCTCGTATTTTTGTATTACCTGTTTCCCGTTGTTGTCCCAGAGCAATTGCCATGTCGTTCCGCCTGTCAAAATGTATGCTGTAAAATTCTCGAACCTGAGCGAAACTAACGTATCAAGGATGTGTGTGTCCTGTGTGTGTCCTGTGTGTGTTTTTATTTGGCTTTGGCTTATTGTTTGCTTTTGCTCACTACCATTTTTCAAGCTGATTTCAATCGCCCATTGGCTCCATTTGAAAGTTTTTGGCATTTTACATGTGCTAACCCACGAACGCCTGCTGTGCGGTGTGGTCTGTTTGGGTCGTGCTCGGATATGTTCGGGTCCCCGGCTTTTGCTGATGTTGGCCCAAGGCGCTTTGTAACACCCACGTAGGCACACACATTCTCTGGCTCTTTCGCTTGTTATCAGCAGATGCTCCCACGCACTGACCACACTGTCAGGCCCAAACACATCCTGAATTAATGATGCACCGCCATAGCCGGAGGATGGGCATGGCATGAAAGCTCCTGCCATTTCATGTTGGTATCCTTAAGGACATAAGGTAATACGATTTGCAATTTAATTTTAGGGCTACTAGTTTTATTTAGTTTTTGCATAAAATCTTATTTAAGCTCTATTTATATATATTAATTATAATATTTACATTTTTTGATCTGACAAATGGTATCTTATAACGTTGTATGTAGAAAACTATGAAAAATATTTTCGTTTCCCTTATGTTTTTGTAGGGAGAATTTCATTTTATTTATTTTAATTACTTACTCTTCCCCAAACAAAAATTGTATTCTAGGAATTTATTAAATTTCTCTTGTATACCCTTGACCCTAAAAAAGTCCAAATGATAATAAGAATAAAGACCCAAAACAACACACATTTTGTGTGTAGAGGCAAAAAGCCAGTGAAACTCTCAGCCCAATTCAATTTGCCACTTACATAATTACTATGTGGCATAAACACGCCCCAGCGGGTCACGCCCACGTTTATCAAATTGCCACCCGCAGTTCCAAAAATACAAAAGGCAAAAATTGTGTTGCCCTAAAATATATTGTTGTTAAGGTTCGCATTTCAATACATGTATATAAATGTATTTTATTTTATTTTTTTTCAGTGGTCTCGCTTGCAATTATTATAAAATGCCAAAGGAGAAGCAGAAGAAGGACACACACAGTTGCCGCAGAAATGCTGGCAGCAAACAAGGACTCGTGACGCCATTCGCGCTCCTTGGAGACTCATTTTCAAGTGCTGCGCCTCTCAACAATTTCTCAAGTGGGTCAGCCAAAGAGCTGCACACAGCCCACAGAGAAGCACAAGCCCAGTAGCAGCCGCAGTGGTAGTAGCAATAACAGCAAGAGTTCAAGGATTTTATTGTTGCACAAAATGTAATTGAATGCAATGAAATTACGGTAAAGGCAGAACGCACCAGAAACAAAAACAACAGCCGTAACAACAACAACAAGAACGTGAACGACAAACGAAATAGCAAGAATTTCTATTCAGCATTTAATTGCGTTCATTGTTTGCACAGATGGGGTTTCTCTGTCAGTTTGTCTGTGTTTTTGTGTGCGTGTGCAGAGAAATTTCAATTGTAAATTGGCTGCAAAGGTATCCTCGTTGCAGATCATCCTTGTGAGCCACACAAAAGCGATATAAGTGCAAAAATGTCTGTGAGTAGTTGTTGCACTTCCATTTAACAGTCGATTCTCGACTCCGTTTGAACATATTGATTTGCTTTGGTAAGTTTTTGCACAAAGACAGAAAACTGGAAATGTTGCCTTTAGTTCCAGGTGGAATTTAATTGCCTGTTGGAGAATATTCTGAATATTTAATGTATCAATCTATTTGTTGAGCTTAAAAAGCAACACATTAAATCCAACAAACAAAATATTTAAGTCAACAAGCCCATGCGCTTATTTTGCTATTTTACTAAAATGTTCAACACACCACATTCTTATTTTAATTTTCCGTTTTCCGTTACAAAAGCAAACAAACAACAACAAGAAGAACTTGTAGCCAAAACACGTGCTAAGCACACACACACACATTCAAGCTACACAGACAAGATGCTTGGTCATGTTTACAATTTACTTCTTATTTTCCTTTGCCTACTTTCTAGCCCCTGAATAGAAAAAGCGGTCAGTGGCCAAGCAGCAGCCGCAGCAGCTGAACTCAATCAACAGCCTCCGACTGACCCACATTTAACGATAAATTTACCAAAACCAACTAGTGCACACAACAACAACAGACAAACAAGAGCCTATCAAGGGAGATCGAGATGGAGGCAGAGAGAGTGGCATATATACAAGCTTATCACGACGGTTCCAGACCATTGCGTATTAAAAACATTTTTGTTACGCCAATAAAAACTCGCAACGCAAATTTTGCATAATGTGTGCCATAAAAGAAAAAAAAGAACCAAAATAAACCAAGTTGCAAAGGCAACTTTCCCCCCTACAGTTTTCTTGTCCATTTTCATCTTGCGCTTGTTGACATTTCCTTCTTTTTTTTTGGGGTGGGGGAGGGGGGGGAGGGCGCAAACTAGGCAATGGGGTTATCGTAAACAACAGCCTCCAACCACCCACCCTTCGCCCCTAGACAATTTTCTCGGACTAGCACTCGGACGTAGTATTTTGTTTATAATGTTTTCCTATTTATATAGCTGCTGTTGCCAGAGTTTGCCGCCGCCTGTGCAGGCTTCGGCTTCGTTTTTTATTGCTAACCATTAAATGAGAGACAGTGCGGGGTTTGGGTTAGGCGGAAACTTTCTGGCGCGCCTGCTGTTTGCCGAATGATGTTGTGAATGTGCGTTCTGCCCCTTGGGCGCGGCCATTTTGCGAGACAAAATGGCAGATGAAAGAGCAGCAGCAGCAGCTGCAAAAAACTATGCATATTGTTTGTCATTAACAAGGTCGAGTAAAAAAAACAAAACAAATATTAAAAAAAAAACTACAAAAAAATGTGAAGAACTAAATTCGCTTTGATGAAAGAAAGCTGTTACACACTGGCCGTCAAGTGGAGAGAGGGTTGTGGGCTAGGGTTACCAGCTGACATTAATTTTGTTTTCATAGCACAAAACCCGCGGGCCACTGACAATTCCATTCCCTTTCAACCATATGCACCATACACTCGCTCCTCTTGCTCCCTTCTTTGACTCTGCGTTCGTGTATTTGTTTGTGTGTGTGTGTGTGTGTCACTGCCAAATGAAGACATACACTGTTCATAGTGTGTTTTTTTTTACTATTTGCTGCGCCTCTTCTATTACTTGTTGTTGTTTTTGGTTTCTCTGTGAGCTGATTTTTTGTTTGTAAACCGTTTCTTTTTGGCCATCGCGTAAGCTTGATTGACATGCCTTCTGCATTCTGTGGCTCTTACGCTCGCCTGTCCTTTGCTTTTTGCCAGCTGACCGTGACACAAAAAACAATTGCGAACAAACAATAACAACAACAAGTGCAAAAGCAAATTAGCACAGTATGCTGTTCTGTCTTCACCCCTACTCTTTGCCTTTCTGCTGCCTGATGCGTTTTTGACAATGAACATCAGCTGGCTGTCAGATTGGGTGCCACTGACGAGGTGCTCAGTCAAAATATATATATATCAAACAGTACAACAAGGATATTAACAACGAAAACGTGTTCTGCCATTTAAGTTGAATTTATGAATTCTTGGCGCATATATAAAGCTTATGAATAAGATGTACGTGTAAGCAATATTTAAATAAAATAGTTGATTATTTGATGAAATAAATCTTATAAAAATAAATGCATGTTTTTTTCATAATAATAATAAGTATTTCTTATCATAAAATAGGAACTTTGCTCAGGAAAATTCAATTTTTTCACTAGTTTGTAGGCAAAATAAATAATTTCTTTAATGTTGTTTATTGGGCTGTCAGTTGCTCACCAAAACTTGGTTGCCACATGCAAAACTCAATGACTGTGACTAAAATCAGGAAGCAAGTGACGTGAGGACACGCCCATGGCGTCTACCAAATGGCGCGTCAAGGCTGAACGGGAAGGCTTTCTTTGAGACTTTATTTATGGCGCTCAGTCAAGGCAGAGACTTTGCCGCACTTTTGCTTTCACTTGCCACTTGTATCACACACTAACACACACATACACACACGCACTCAACACATTGTAGCAACCAACAACAATAAAAGCGATGACGACTGATGATATGCATGTGTAGCACAGCCAAGCAGGCACTGAAAGCATTGAGATTGCTCAAGATAAATGGCACAAGATGGGAAATGGTACAAAGAGAGAGAAAGAGACTGAGAGAACAGAAGGCGGGGGCATCAGTGCTCAATAGCCGTAGCATAACGCTCGCACAATAGAAACACTTGATTTATGTTTATTATGTTGGCCTGCCAATATTACATTGAAGGAACGAGCCACTGGCCAGCCAGTTCTGCGGCTGCTTTATTATAAGACAATGGCGTTGACAGTAAAGAAATATATGGCCATGATGCAGAAATTCCAAATGGCGATTAATACTTATCCCCCTCCAGTCTTCCGAGGAAACGTTAGCCCTTTTGGCAACTATTTGCATGAAAATATGCGGCATTCATTTGTGCATTCAATCATGCATTCATTTATTCATGCGCTATGTATATTCGAGTGCTGCGCATTGCTTTTGTCTGTGCGGCAACCTTGAAATTTCCTGCTGCCACACAAAACCCAGCATGATTAATTGAAAACAAACCCATTCGGTAACAATGAGTACATCATCATCATTCAGGCATACTGTAGTAGTGTTGTATACAGTAAAAAATTGCCAGAACAGTTCTCAACTATTAATATCCATTTGTGTAATGCCAAACAATGCGAATGCACACATACAACGAATGAGACAGAGAGTGAGAGTGGGCAATGAGAGTGGGGAAACGAGACTATTGTGTGACTGTGCAGAATTCATGTGTGCGGCAATGATTTAAACTACCACGAATGGATACTCGTATTGTTGCATAGTTCTTGCATACAATTTTCCATTATTACTGAGAAAGCGAGTAAAAAAATTGTTAAACAGACTCTTAAATGAAAGCCCAACCTTGAATGATGCCCCCGGACAGTACCAAATTTAAAGCCGCTTTTGGCACCGCCGCCAACACGTCGTATGCGTAATTTTTATGCAAATACGCAAACAATACACATACACACTGACAAACACACTGATACGTAAAAAGAGCGAGAACGGATTACCAAACAAAACCGAAATCATATTCGTATTCCGATGTTGCCTCTTTTTTCACAGCATCAGTGATTTTCCTTTTTATTTTATTACATGTGTGGGTGTGTTCTGTTTTTTTTTTTTTTTTGCAGGTTTTTCTTTACTGTCGACGGCGTCAGAGTGTAAAAACGCAAGCTTTAAATAAATTAAATGTAATATGTGTGGCTGGGGAAAAAGTCGTTGCTGAAAATGCCATGAGATGTGTGAAAGGCGTGATTTTACCATCTATTTAGAAGGTCTATCAAAATCATATTCACACAATATGCCATGAAATTTGATGTAAAGCAGTTATGTGGAAAATTAAATTTAAATTTTTTAGTAATTGTCAGGAAATTTAATATTATAATTATGGAAATTTAAATAATTATTGAAAGGAATCAAGTGTTGAAAAGTAAAATCTTTCCTTTTTCTATAACTCGTTATATTTATATATATGCGATTTTAAATGTTATTTCTGTTAATTGAATTTTCTGCTTTAACTTTAACTACATTCAAATAATTTTATAACAATTTTGGTAAATAATAACGAGACTGATTAATGGTTTGAATTGGTGTGCCGAAATCAGCGGAGCAAATTAAAGCGCTGCATTAAGAACGAATTGAATGCCTTGTAATTGAGGTTCATTGCATTTGGCTTGGAGCAGCTCAGTCCGAGAATGGCCGGACATGCGGCCATAAATATTATTGTGGCTGCAATTAAATGGGCAATTCTTCTGACGCTTGTGTGCCCTGGTGCGCGGCTCGTTTGATTAAATTAAAAAACCGCTGCAAACACATGATAAATGTTTTATTGTGAATTGTAAATATTAATTTGACGGAGCTTTGCGCCTGGCAATTATTTTTGCCGCGTTTGCTCATTTTTAATTATAATTATATAAGCAGCAGAAGCCGACACATATTGATTTAAGTGCTAAAGTGAATTTCATTTTTACACGCATAGCGCATTACGCATACGTTGCGTGTGCCGTGAGTGTTTTAAATTTTGTGACAAGTTGTCGTGTCACTTGCGACGCTAAGCGACAATAAAGCCGCCAAGTGCTCGACTCGACTGGCTGGCATAAGTCACTGAGGGATCATAAAATATCAATGCCGAGCTTTGTCAGCTTCAATTTGCAACACAATCGCAATATAAAATATATGTTTCGCAACTGTACATAATAAGAATGAAAATTCCCCAAGCAATGACTGCTTGTTGGTAACGTGTTATGTTAATAAACGAAATAATAAATTGTGTAAAATGATTATTGAGAAACGAAACTAATTTGACTACTTACTTTTACACCATAGCTATAGTAAAAGCTTTAAACCTTACACTATAAGGTTTTTTATGCATAATAAATATAAGTTAAATCACTTGTAATCAGAATATTATAAAGCTTCTGAACGTCATTTGTAGGTATGAAGCAATTATTTGCTCTTGTTTAATTTAACTTTGAAAAAAATGTATCGCACTCGGCTGTAACAATTGCTTAAAGCGTAGCAGTTGCTTTTACTTTCTCTTAGCTGATTTGAAATACCGAACACAGTCACACACACACATTCACGGAGGCAGACACTAGCAAGATGTCGCGTCCTTTGGCACTCATAAAGCCTTTAACCGTGCGACACTTGTCTTCGTATGTGTGTGGAGCGACAGGGAAAACACGCTTTGTCTGCCTGGCTTTTGTTTTTATATTGTGCGACAACCATAACCCCCAAATGCTGCCTCCTTCTCCGCTAGGTCGTTTGAGAATTTTAATTTTAGAAATTTCTTCAAGTGTTTGCAGCACCTTTGAGGGCGGCTGTGATGCCTACGCATTGTGGCTTGAAGTGACTTTGTGACGAGTTAATATACAAACATTAAAATTCTGTCAAAGGATGGCAGTATTTGACTTAACAAACTTTTTCCAACAGAGCTTATAAAATGAACATTAGTTAATTAAGTTAAGTTGTTTTGTTCATTACGAAAGTTTTCTGTTGCACTTGAAAGTAAATGAACAAATTTGTTAAGTTAAATTCCAAACAAAAACATTTAACAATATTGTGGACTTAATACATTTAAAAAATACCTACATTACTTTAACTTTTTTTTAGTTTAGATTATTCTGATAAATAATTCAATTTATTTAAATTAATTCATTGTCACTGCTAAAACTCTGCGCATAACAAATGTTGCAGAAAGACCGCTTGCGCATATATATGAGCGCTTGTTTATAATCCGTGCATTGATTAACTTGCTGACAAAAAATATCAGTTATATCCGAGCGACGAACACATACATTTTCATATTAATAGTAAAAGCGCAGCCATTTCACGCTTTTGGTATTAGCACAATGACGCAGGACACTAATGGGACCTTAATTAATTTCCAATATTTTGAAAAAAATAGCGAAAAAACATCGTCATATAGCTTGGCAATTGATACTCTTGTGTGGTGTAATAATTTTTGGCTTAAATGCAAAACATTTTTTTTGGACTGCAGCGAAAAGAGTTAATTGGGCGGCAAACAAAATATACAGAAATGGGAGTAACTGCAGCATCAGCATTCATTTCCATTATAAATGTCAACAGAGCGAGAGAAAAGCAAAATAAAAAACAATTCTGATATTTAAGCGACTTGGCAAAATGTAAAAGAGAAAGAGAGAGTGAAAGAGAGAGGGAAAAGGAAAATGTGACGGTTAGCAGTTCCCATGTGCAATATAAACGAATTTAATTATTGTTCATGTGCTGAAATATGAGCAAATTTATTTATAGCTCTTTCTCCGTGTATGTGCCAGCCACTGTGACAAGAGCAGTGTTGTTGTTGTTGTTGCTGCTGCTGTTTGTTTTTTAAGCGTTCGCTGTTGCATACATAAATGTTGCAGTCAACCCATACACGTATGCTAGTATTGAGCAGCAAATCCCATTTCCTTCTTCTTTTTTGTTATTTCTGTAGTGCTTTACGGCATTGAACCGAGTCTCGTTACCTGCCGGGGCCAACGTGTCGTGTGAGTTATGGCTCCTGGCTGGCGTATGATTAATATTCAATTACATGGCACAAGCAGCCTGCATGCACTTTACACAACCGCCCATCCACACCCACGCACCCACAAGTATGCAACGATTTTTGCACTTTTTATACAGTCAACCGGAAAACTTTGCTAATTGCCCCATAAACAAAAACAAACAAACAACAACAATAAAAAAGCACATAAATGAAAACAGCATAAAAAACAATCGAATTAATGCACAGCCAGCAGAGTGTGCGTCAGTCACATCGATAGGTTTCGCAAATGTAAAATTTGCATTCATTTAATTATGCACATGTGTTGTATTGTATTTTTCTTGGTAAGAGAGGATGCTTTTTGCTGGGGCTACGTGCAACTGTTTAATTGTGTGTTTTCGTGCACCAGCGGAAATGGTGAAAATTAATTGTTTAGCGGTGCATAAGGAACTATATTATTATTATTTTGTATTTAAGTAATAAGCTTATCATGGGACTCTCATACGCTATGAACACCAACTCAAATTTATTTTGATCCGTATTTTAGTATTTAATTTTTTTTAAATGTTTGTTGATTGAATCTTCGACAAAGTTGCCAGTCGCTTGCTAATTTCATATTAATTTCTTAAATAATTGTTAACGACAAAAACTTTTCGTGGACCTCATATATTGTTCTTGGCTTTGTGTTTGTCCTTTTTTGCTAATATAAATCTACATTGCTTGAAAGCACAAATATTGCGTGTGGCTTTAGCATAAGCCATTATATTCGCCTTTTGACAAGGCCAATTGCCGTGATTTATGATTGCCATTATTTAGAGCTTAGTGGCACGTGCTTAGGCTTCTTAATCTATCATTTTAGACGGCGTATTAAAAAAATACTAAGCCACAGCTAAATCATTATTTCAGCTCTCATCATTGTTGCCAAAAAATCGTGAAGAGAAAATTGCAAATGTTCTTTTAATTTGTATATAAGCTGACAAAAATGTCAAAGGGCCACGTCGTGCTATTATTTATCTTTTGTACGATATTTATTTAATATTATTGCTTGTTTTTGCGCACTTACATGCCATCATTTTAGGTGTCAAACATTTAAAATTAATCAAAACGAACAGTTTTCCATTTTATAAGCAATATTTAATAAATATATAAATATTTTTCTTTAATATTTCATTATTCAAATGTTGATGGCTTGGAAAGGTATTAATTTCTTTTTAACTTATTAATGTATGCGTAAAATGTTTCACATGCAGTTTGATTAATACAAACAGATGAAAAAAAATTGACCGTTATAATTGTTTAATAAAAAAGTGCCTGCAAATATTTCGTAAAAATTCAATAAATATCTGTTTCTACTGAATTTTTTATGTGACACGCTTGGTTAAATAATAAATAAAACAGTGTTGCATTTTTGTTTATGTTTAATTTATAGAGTTGATCAAATGTTCAATGCCCATATCATTTACCTCACATTTTTTCTGCGAACATGACGTATACTTAATGCGTGATAAATTTACTCATACATAACCAAAGCGCAGCTGTATGAACGAATTAATTTATGCATTTAATACACGCTTGATTACCCACGCGCACACACACACACACACACTCTCGCACACCCTCACGTACAGTGGCCAACAAAGTAACGCCCCTAAATTGCATATTAATTGCTCATTAATTGTTGATTAGCCTTCAAGTGGTGGTAACAGAAACACGCTGAGTGCCAATCTCAGCGCTCAGTTTACTAACCCTCCCCCCACCCCTTCTTTCACCACCACCATACCCCGCTCCCGTCATTATTCACGGCTACCCGCTCTCTTTCACTCTCGTTAAGCGCTACTAATCTTTAGTGTTAAGTTAAGTATACGCAAAACTTATCAACAGGCTTAGTGACGCGCTCTCCGCATTAGTGCGACAAAATGTTGTAATCAATCAAATGTACATCGCCACATACAGCCGGTACGGTAGAGCCCCGCGGTGAGGCTCATCCAAACGCCTGTTTTCTTTGGCCACGCAAATACTTGCAATTAAGCATTATTAATCACAGCGACTAAGCAGCCAGCAGCAGCTAAAACAGAGCACTTCCGCCCCAACAAATAATTACAATAGTCATCGCCCAAGGGGTCCACTTCCTGTGGCCTTTGCCTCCTTGGGCTACTAATATCTCCGCATTAGTTTCACATAAAAATAAATATTTAATTAAAAGTCGAGTATGACACATCGAATTGATTCACAAAACTTGAACGATCTGATGGACACTTTAATGAATGATTTCTGCTGGTGAGTTCGTGCGTGTTTTTACTGTACTAGATTCTTATAAATAGATTGAGCTAGATTCTTATTATAGATTTATATTAATTAAATAGATTAGGATATGTTTAATAGATTCTTATTAAGTATTATAAATAGATTGAACAATTTGTAAGAATCTGGATTAAACTATTTAAAATAATCTAGTTCAATCAATTTATAAGAATTTAGTAAACTTAACACTGCAAGGAATCAATTAATTCAAAAATCGAAAAACATATATAATATTTTTTTCTCCAGTTTATTGTGTGTAAAGCAGCACGTTAAGGAAATGCTTTATGATTTTTTAATCCCATCCAAAATTAACATTAATACAAGTTATCGTTACTTTTAATTATTGGGCTTGTATTGTCCAAATAATATAACAAAATCGCGATGATGTGATTTTCAGCTACGATTAATTTATTATTTGAGTTCAAAATGCTTTGAAATTAAAATCAATGATATGTCTATAAGCCGTTGGTTAAACTTTTCTAGACCATTCCGCTTGCTTAGGAATACAAACAGCAAAGCCATAAAATCATTATTCTAAGAAGTCAGGACCAACAAATATTTAAAAGCAAACTAAATAAATTAAATTACATCCTACATTATGCAAAAAGCCTAAAGCGCTTGGTCAAAGTTTAGCGAGTCCAATTACTGTAAAGAATTTTGTAAAAATCTCGAGAGCTAAGTAAATAAATAAAAATAAATTTCTTATTTAGATTTTGATAGAATGTCAAGACAAATTGCTTTTATGTCTGTTAATATTGTATGTATATAAGCATCCGTTAAAATCTTAAGATGTTTTTTGTTAAGCACTTATTCATTTAAGGTTTGCCTAAATTCAAGTTGTCCTTAAGAATCTCTGCACACTCTTAAGGCTATTTCAATCTCTGTACCAAATAATAAACTAATGCCAAGGAGGACAACGAAGACTGATTATAAAAAGACAATGAACAGAAAGCACGCACACAAAACACTTCAGATAATATACATAGATTGGCATGGTACAAAGTCAGATCGGGTCAAGGAGCGACTTGTGCGCTAATTGTGCTCTTGCTGCTGTCAACAACAATGCACATAGCACAAATGGCCCAAAAACATGACAGTTCAACAACAATGGCATCAGCATCAAGAAATTGCCAATTTGGCTAAATTGTATTGAAGGCAAACATGTCAAAAATCCGAAGTGTGGCAAACACTTGAGTTGCCACCACAGCAGGTGAAGCTTAACCTAATCAATCAGCTCAACACTTAGTTTGACAGATAAGTGGGCCATGTTTTATGCCAGAGCATAGCCAATGGGCCAAATCAGAAATCAGCAAATTCCTTTCAAGTTAAATGCCGCGTTGCTATCACACCAACAAAAAGCGTGGATGTTCACAATTTAATTATAAATGATTTATGACTCAATTACCGTTTTATAGATGTGTTTAGCTTCTAAATTCCGGCTGTAGTCCAGCTGTGCAGCACTGTCTCCTTATTTTGTGTTGGGTTCTTGTTACTTTAATATTTATTTTGACACTGTCTAGCACATCACTTAAAAACACAATGCCTTGGATTTTTCTTATTTTCCTTTTGTATTTTCGCTGCTTTCTTTCTTATTTATTTCAATTTTTTCTATTATTTATTTCATTTGGCCGCCGAAAAGTAGGCAGCTTCTTTTGCAAGTTGGGACTTATTGGCGCCTGTGACGTATGCTGTACAAAAAACACACTTTCGCACAAACACGTTCACACAAACTCTCGAGCACACACTATGTAAGCCAAACTCTTAAACTTGGCTGCGACTGCTGTTGATTTCCGTTTTGTTTTGTTTGCCGTTTTCTGTGGTCAAATTTGGTTATTTTTGGGCGTTGTTTTTGGTCTCGCGCTGAGTTTAATGCAACAACTGGAAATGCTTTAGCCCAATCTTCGCACACTCGCACACATACGAGCAGAGGCACGTACATACACGTGTAGCACTCACAAACTTACAGCACACGTTTGCTGTTGTAGAAATATTGAAAATCGCGACGCGACGTTCGTTCCGTTTGCGCTGCGCTTTCGTGCGCCCCGTTTGCCGTTACCAAACAACACAAATATCGAACGTGAACTGACACGAAAATTTGCCACTTCAGGCAGCCGAAAACAGGCGCTGCTACATTTTCTGGCCTTCGTTTTGGCTGTTTCGTGTGTACCATTAACTTCACACGAAGCTCTAATTTGCGAAAAATGTGTACACCAGCGCCAAACGGTCCATGTGCGAACTATTAAATAGCGCTTGCAGAGAGAGCAGAGAGCGCATGTCATTTGGTTGGGATATTTGCGATGAGCAGCTGTTTAGGGGAAGTGAGCAAGTGTTCTTCCCTCTATTATTGAAGCTGGAGAAATGGTTGCATGAAATGCATAACTTTTGACCAAAGACTAAGCTACAAGACAGGAAACCAGTGACCCCGCTTTTTTAACAGAAGGGACTAAACCTGAGATTGGCTTGTGGAGTAATAACTTACCCTTTTGCTTTATCAACTCTAATGCGAATCGTAATGTACATGGATTCTCATTAGCTCAATTTGTGCGATGCGTGAGACGACGATTAGTCGTTGCCGTATTTAATTTTGCTGTCGTGTGGTGACCAAAGATGAGATTTTCAAAGTTCGACTTTTGGTTCTATCTGCTTTCTTTTAGCTAATATGGGAGGGTAGCATAGATTTTATATGAACTTTGTGAAATTGTATGGCCAAACATGAGATACTTAAATATGACTTCCATCAAACATATACAAATGTATACATTGAGAATAAGGAATATGATTAATGACTTATTGAACATGTTTAAAATGACTTTATATCAAATTAACACTTACCATACTATAAACCAGTGGTCGGGGAACTTTTTTAATCAATACCCCAAAATATTTTTATTTAAGTTGATATTACCCCATAGTGGTTCCTCGACCGCTGTTGTGTGAAAACAAATAAGGTTTATGCATTGGCTTAACTACCCTTTTAAAATAATAAAAAAAAGTGTACATACTTTTAGGCAGATCGCTTATTCTTTCATATTTTAAAGTGAAAAATATCATTGCATACGACATAGGCCGTAAACGGCAAAAAGGACCTTGAAATTTTAAGCCATAACTTGAACATTTCCTTAAAGATCTTTGAGGAAAATACATTTTTGAGCTCACAGCAACAAGATCTATCGATTTGCTTACAAGGATCTAAGGATATAAGGAAAAAAAATGTTCGAAAAATTTTACAGGGGGTAGGTCAGAAAAAATTTTAAAAATTACAAAATCGTCTATAACTCGGCTGTTTTAAGGACTATCCGGATGTCCTTTGGACCACAGGTAGGCCTAGGCCCACCGATACGAGCAAAGTAGTTCAAAGGACGATAGTCCTTCAAACAGCTGAAATAAAAGGACATATGTTTAAAACAGAAAATTGGTTATAACTCGGCCAAATCATAAAGGATTCGCACGTGTCCTGTGTCAGATATTTTGTCTTGACCAGGGCTACCAACTGGCTAAAGGATATTCAAATCGTCCTTGTGGTTTCCGAGAAAACTGCACTTTTAGGGTTTTTCCTTATTTTCGCTCGGCCGTAGAGTGAAATTTTTTACAAGTGTTTTTGTTCTTAGATGACCCCATAATCCTTGAATGCAGTTCGATAGAGTTGGTCCTTGAAACTCTCACGCAACATGTCCTTTCAAAATCTCGTAAGGATTAAAAAGGCTAAGGACTATTTTAAAAAAAATTCAACACATTTTAGGTCAAAATTCGTCAATATCATTAAGGATCCATCGGTTTTGCAGTCAAGGCTGGTTGTGATTCCCACCCAACAAAGGAAACACCAAAACTCGACGAAAAAAAGCTGGGCAGTATTTTTTCACGATCTCATCGAGTTATTTTTATTATTTTTGACGCCAAGTACCAGGCGAACAGAATGGTCAGCAAGAGGTGGCTGAACTTATACTTAAACTTGTAAAATGAAAATCTCGGCCTACTAAAAGTATGCAATGAAAATTAATACTTGAGTCAAGTAAAGAATTTCTTGGCCTACCTAAAAGTATGCAAAAATATTTAATGAAAATTTGTACATCACTTGCTGCTGATTCTGTGCGCCTGGTAAACTTGAGTCAAAACTAGAAAAAACTAGCACAAACTCGACGAAAGCTTGGCGGTATTTTGTTGGCGATCTTACGAGTTTTTAAGTATTTCCGACGCCAAGTACCTGGCGAACAGAAAACAGCAATAACACTGGTTTTTATATTTACAAAAGTATAAAAGACTATATGAATAACAAAGCCAGCCCAAAAGTATGCAAATGTATATAATCAGAATTTATACATCGCTTGCTGCTGACCTGGTATGCCTGGTATACTTGAGTCAAAGACTAGCAAAAACTCGACGAAAACAGTATTTTGGCAAAATGGGAAAATTTATAAGGAAGAGTGCCCATTGTTGTAGAACTTTATGCATTTTGAGTTTTAAAATCGTTATTGAGTCTTAATTCGTTAATTAAGCATCTATTAAGACCAATATCAAATAAATTACTAAAGTTTCTTTTAAGACGTTAGTAATTTCTTTCAGAGAATAAATAAACTTTTTCTAATCACGTTGCCATCACTTTTTTGCCAGTAGGAAAAAGAAGTAGCAAGAAAAATGAAATGAAAAAACCAAATTAAGCTCGTGTAAGCTTTTTTCCCATTTCCTTAACCATTCTTTAAATTTCAAAAGTTTGCATTAATCTGTAATTGGTGTGAATATTTGCTCGCATAGCACATTGAGGAAATTGTACATTTTTGGTAGTTGATTACAAGAGAAAACTTTAAATATTGGGTAATTGGTTTTTATCAGAGACACAATGCCCAAACGCCTAAGGACTTTTTGATGAGCTTGAGGAGCTTTTAATTTTAGAAAAGCACAAAAAGTTTACTCATATATCGTGTACTTAAACCACCTTCAGCTATTGTACATAATACAAAATGAAATAAACTGAGTAAGAGTATCAAACTAAGTAAAGGTTGAAGCTTCACCATTTTTATCCGAGGCAAATAATTGTAAAGTTCTATGGTCAATTTTGTAGTACCAGATTTTGGCAATAGGTGTAGTTTTAAGGTCGAGTACGTTTTGTTTTTATTCTTTAAACTAAAAGACAGGAAACTAGCAAATAACTTTCACTTACATTCAAACAAATTGAACGGTGCAATTTTAAAAACTAAGTTTTTACCCCAACAACGTTGCAGATTGGCTTTTGCTTCTGTTTGCAATGAATTTGATCCATAAATTGAAAATAAAAGCTTTCAAAGCATTTTGCAATTGTTCCTTGGGAATGTTTTAAAAATCGTTTGTCTGCTATTTATGAGGGCCAGCAATTTTTTGCTTAGTTTTCAGTTTTTTGTGGCAAGTATATCCGAGTTTTGAATGCATACTATATGCACCTGCAGCTAAAAGCGTAACGTAACTCAATTCAATTTAGTTTTATGCCTGTCATTTTTCTTGAGCAGGGAGAATATGCAGTGTCGAACTGTGACCCACTGCCGAAATGGGGTCAATGGCCAGAAACAATAAAAGAAATTGGCCCAAAGGCATTCACAAAAAAAAGAAAGAAAAGAAAAGAGAGAGAGCGTTGCAGAGATAGAGAGATTTTAGCTGATGTGTGAGTGTGTTAGCTGTAAGTGCAACTGGCTGCTGAACTTATAAATCATAATTTCCAGCAAATAAATCCTTCACGGACAATTTAACCTAGGCTACTCTGCGGGCAAAAGGCAAAACTGCAACAGCGGCAACTTGTGTGCGGCTGTGAGTTCAGAATCTGGTTCAGAATCTGATTCGGTTTCTGTTTCAGTTTCTGTATCTGATTTTGGTTGCTTTACAACGGAGCCTCAGCCAGATTATGGTTTCCTTTTTCCGTTCCTTTGTCATCTGTCTGCAGCCAAGGGCGCAGTGTCATACAAATTATGCGAGTGTGTAGGTTCCTGTGTGCGTGTGTGTGTGTTAGCTGATCATGTTTCATAGATGAATTGAATGCAGATTAAAAATGGTAGTTGAATTTGTTAGTCATCCTCGAACTGTGTGTGGACTGGATGAGATTCGTTGTGAATGAATGCATTCTCATGATATTAATTTCTGTTTAGCATCAATCAATAAATTAATGCACATGCCACACCTATTGGACAGATACAAAAAGTGTTTTGATTAATGCATTAGCTTTTTGGTCCAGCTGCAATTTCCGTAAACCTCACAAAACCAATGAAATGCATTTACAGACGATTCTCGAACTCAAGCTTCAGGTTACCAATTTGAGTTATGTATGTGTGAGTGTGGTCAATGCTTTCTGTTTGTGTCTGTTGCGGTTTTTGGGAAGTGGAAGCCAGGGCACTGTTGCAAGTGCAACTGCAACAGCAGCACTGCCAGCTGTATGCAAACAGTTATCTCTTGGACCAACAAAAATTTAATTTGAGCCACACTTCTTCATCACTTGTGACAGGGCAGAATGCAGAATTCAGAGTGTTGACTTTGATGGCTTGAAAATTAGACATCTGACTCGAACAGTAGTTATCGATGTTAACTGATAACAGAAATGAAAACTAATTGAAATCTCACCAGCAACTATAGTTTAGTTGTGCTGGTAGCAATTTAAATCTTTGTAAATCGGCTTGATTGAAGGTTTGTGATTAACTCTTTTGATAATTTACTGTGATAATTCACATGATAAGTTGAAATCATTTTAAACTCAGAGAACTTAGTGTGCCGTTCAGTTTGTATAAAATATTTTTATAAGAAACAATGAAAATTTTAAGCAAAGTCTCATTTTTACTTCTTTTAGTATCTATTTTTAGCAAAAGACCGCCAACTAGATATGTTGATATTGGAGGATATTGTATCAATTGTTATTTGCCCGAGTGTGTGCTGAACACGATTGGATACGGCTATTTCACGAAAGATGAAAGCAGGTCCGTAACTAATACTACAAGTAAAAGCCAATATCCGGAATGCGTTCCAGATTCTTATAAAGTAGCTGGTATTCATATAAATAAAAAGTATATTTTCTTTTCAATAAGATTTTCCCCAATAAACAGATACCTTAACGAACTACCTTTGTTTTTGGTCGCCAAAACTGGGATGTCAGGCACTTGCAGGCTTGCGTTATAAAGCATTTAAAAACATCCATATGGGCATTTGTTCGCGATGCTACGAGTTGTGCCCGTGTACTTGGGTTGTAGGCTCATCGCTGTGTATTCATAACCATTTTAAAGTGAAAATTTTGTGTTTAACTGCGATCGTTATAAACGCTTCAAGGCTTTAAAATTACCTGCCAATAAATTGCTTTGTACAATGTAACTTAACCAGTTTATTATTATTATTTTTTTTTCTTACCGTATGACCTTTTAAACAACAAAATGGCTAAGCACACTTCTCCAAATTGGCCAAGAAGCTTTTTTTAAATGCTTATATACTTTTCCATTTTAAAGCAACTAGTTAATATTGCATTAGTTGAAATTATTATTAGTTGAAACATGTAAATTGTCAGTTTAAGCTAATCGATCCTACGAGTAAGTGAAAAGGATAATGTGTCAATTGGGATTGTTCCCATTGTGTGATTAAGCAAACTGGCTACAAAATGAATTTGCGCATGCGTACCAAATCCCTTTCGAGACATAGATATCTATATTTATAAGGTAATAATGGAGACTATATTTATTTTTGGTCTCAAGATCTATGATGTCAAGCAGTTGAAGCCATGCACTATAAAGAAGTTCCTTATCCAAAGAAGGACAGCTGTTCCAAATGTTTTAAAATTTGCCCATGCCATTTGGTTTTATCATCGGTATGCATTAATGACAGCCTTAGACTTATAATACGAGTATTGTATTTGGCTACGTACGTTACTAAAAAATTATTGTATTAGAAATTTTTCTTATATAAACAATGTCCTACTCTTTGTTCACTTTTAAAGACTAGCTGTCATATTGTTTTATGCAACATTAGTAATTATGAGTGCCTTCATGCATGACTTTACAATTGTTTGCGTTGTTTTGAACTTGGCATTTTGGGCATTTGTGTTTGAATTGTGATTCCAGAGTCTTGCGGCTTTCGATTTGCATGCGTATCTCTGCGGCAATGAGCAATTTCAAATAATCAATATTTGGATAAGCATTTCGACAAGCCGAAACGCTAAAATCTAAACATAAACACAACGGCAACAAATTGTTGGCACTATTTTGGGCGGACAACTTGAGTAAACACACTCGCTCGCTCTCTTTTGATATGTTTGTATGTATGTGTGTGTGTGTGTGCGTGTGTTTGGCACATTACTAGCACACGAAATGCATTTGACATGTGCAAGCAGCAGCAGCAGCAGCAATATTCCCTTCGAGCTCCGCCTATGCCCTGCAGCTAATTAAAGCGCGCACGCGTGTGATATGCCATGCCAGATGTCGCATATACCACTATGTATGTATGTATGTGTGGTTTGTTGGGGTGTGCAGACCCCACTCGCAACAGCGAACATGTCGTACGGGCAGACGCAACACGCACCGTGTCTTAATTCTAATCTCAGCGGCAACATGCTTTAAATTTAGCATAACATCCCGCACTGAAGCAGGCTGTGTAAGGAGACATTTGGAGAGGGGGAGAAGAATATAGGGGACTGACTGGCAAACTCTATGGCCGCTTAGGTCATAACAACAACTTGGGGAGATGCCCGGGGTGTTTGAACTAAGCGAACAGCGCGTGTTTTGATTTCATTTTGTCGCGGCGAATGCCGCAAAGAAAAGGTAAACAAAATCATATTTTTCTTTTTTTTACTATTATTTCTGTGCCCTTGCCTTGTGGCACCAGCACTTAGTCATGCACCTTGTCAATATAAGCCCTCCTTTTTCTATATGTATGCGGCGGTATCATATCATTAGCATAATCTCTCTGGCGAAGTTTTTCCTTCCTTATCGATTCTTTAGAACTTTTCCATCATTATTTTTAAATGTTGTTAGTGTACTGCATATTCGCATGCATTTATGGCATGTTTCCTCTCATATACTTCACCCTTTCGATTTATGCCGATTTCGTTATTTTTAGCTTACATTTGCTGCGCACTTATTCGCAATGATTTCCAACGATTTTTAATAAATGCTAAAGTTCGCTATAAATTGCAAAATGTTGTCGACTCGCATTGCCTGCAAATAAAACACTCGATTTCGCATTTTTAGCAGCAATAACAGATCGAACTATAAAACAAAATCATTTTCAAATTCAAACTAAAATATGCGATATTAAGCGATTAGCAAACATGTGTTTTGTGCCACATATGAGAATATTTGAGAACTTTCAATGCAAATTTTTAGATTGACTTTGTTAACAAATATTAATAAAAAAAAAAACGAGCAGAGTGATTCAAAAAGTAGATTAAAAATATGTTTAAAAAAATGTAACAGTTAAGATATGTTTATGCAAATTTAATTGACAATATATCTGGACAAAGGGCATCTGTCAGCCAGACTAAGCTGCAGGGTAAAAACAACCGTTTCGCTGTCCTCTCGTTACGTTATTGTTAGCAGAATGTTTTTTTGGTGTTCACTTTAAAGCTTAACAAGGACTGGTCACAAAAATAAAACAACATTACAAATGCTAACAAATTGCATGAAAAATATATATCACAACAATAACAAAACGTGCGGAATAAAAAACAAATTTTTTGGCAGCGAACCCAAAACTGAAAACAAAATGCTAAACGTGCGCAATGTTTGTGTGATGAAACTTGTATGAGATCTATAACTGGTTGTATTTATTTTCTGTGTGTTCATGCAGAATTGCTCTTATTTAAATACAATTTAAATTTTAAAAATTTATATATATATTGAAAGTTTTTAAGTGATTGATTTAGCACACGGCAAACTTCAATTGATTTCGGCAGCAATAATTTGAACAATAAATAAAGCGTTTGTGGGTTATAAGAGGCGGCCACAAGTGCGGTGTGTTATTTATGAACAACTCAATTGGTTTTGCCCAAAATGCAACGCAACGTTGGCAATAAATTGTGTGAGTTGTGAGTCGAGCGCATTGCCAACAGCCCGTTGGATATGATTTCTGCTTATTGTCTGATATTTGTTCTGTTTTGGCAATACTTGCAAATAGCATGAGGAAATGGCAACGAGAGTGGCATGAAGTAGAAAAGAATGTGTATGATTTTTGCAGGAAGCCGCAACACAGGATGCATTTGCTATGTTCATGTTTGTGCAATCAACATAACTAAAAACTTAGAGATACGAAGACTGTAAAAAGAAAATCGAAAATACCCTTAAAAAGGTATGAAACAAATAACATATACATTGGCAACAAGAATATATAGAATGTTGGTTTAAGTAATCATAAATCGAACTTAGAAAAGCAACACGCACCAACCACATTAATATATGAATATAAATATGAATATGTTAACTTCCGAGAAAATATATTCACTCATAATCAAAAGTTCCTTTAAATTTTTCTCGCACCTCATTTTACAGCTCGTCATATTTATGATGATTGCTGCTGGCTGCAGAAGCAAATCAAAGATATGCAATGTCTCATAAATTATTCATCAAGAAAACAAACTTGAGTCGATGACGTCGACATACGTGAAGTGGCATTGAAATTCGAGTGTGCTACAAGTGCTGGACGACTTTAAGGCGTTTTAAAAGTGTAAGCTCATAAATTATCTATTTAAATATATAAGTTAAGGCATTCGACAGATAAATCCCACAGCTGCAAGCGAAAGTCACTGAGGCATCTTTAAGCATTGACCAACATTTTGCAGTCGTGACTGCATAAAATATATATTTCCGAAGCAAACTTGCAGCAGGTCCTAAATACCTCAGGGTTGTCGACACTTCACGTTGTTGGCAACTTCTCTTTCTCTCCCCTGCTGCAGCAACCCTCTCGACTATCCTCTTACACTTTGGTCGTGCCATGCCGCAGTTAAGCCGCAAAGCAGCCATTAGGCAACTACAACTGATGCGATGGCGTCGCCAATGGCTGTCACTCGACAAAATGGCGAACACAGACACAAATGGAGAGAGAGAGAGAAGGAGATACGCTTTGGTGACACAAAAACATACACCCATACATACAAGTATATATGTGTATATATAGAGGAGCTGCGTTACAGTAAAAAGGCAGAGCTCACTGTGTAACTAACAGTATGCAAACTGTCTTGCCACTCAGCTGCGCATCAGTGGCTGCCACTTGAGTTATGCGATGGGTCTTAAGCGATGCAACAGTCGATCCACAATTTGTTCTTGCTTTCCCCCTCCGGACAGCAAAGTAGGCAACAGATTTATTTATTTAAATATTTAATATTCACATTATTAATTCGCATCCTCTGGCTTAACAATTATTTGTATTGTTGCCGCTGCAAGCATTAACTGTATTACCTTTCCTGCTGGCAACTCAATTTATTTCCGCTTCGCTATTTTTAATCACTCGCGAATTGCACTAAATCATTTTCTAATTGCCTCCGTCCTCACCCCTTCTTTTGTCCACACTACCATTACAATACATCCTTCACTCTGAAATGACTTCACACATGCACGCAGAACATGCTTATGTCTACCCGAGGACGTGTCACCAAATCTGTATGCCATCCAGAACTCCGGCAGTATTTATGTGTATATGCATGCTTCTACACATACATTTACCAAACATACATTATATGCCTGCTAATACTTGAAGACACATTCGCAAAACATAAAGCACTGTGTTTAGTGAGCCGAAAAGGCATATAAGCAATAACATATGTCTTGAGTACTATCTTAAAACTTCTATCTATCTTAAACTTATTAGTTCCCTTTCATGTAAAACAAATAGTAATTTAAATGAGTTTTAGTTTTAATTTAACTATTATTTGTTATTTTTGTATATTTAAATAATAATTGTATTAATTTGTAATCAGCAAATATTAATCGCAATCCAGCAAGTGTATTTAAATTTTCACAAAATTTACTTAGCTTAATCTTAAGCTTGAATCTTTGCCTGTATATATTTGTTGGCGCCTGAAGTTTGTCTGCTAATTATGCTTAAATATTGTATCTGTAGTGTATTTGTGATCCAGATTGGGAGTTATTTGGCAGGAGAAATGTCCGCCTCATGAGTTCGGTGCCAACAGAGGCTTTGCACTTGTCTCTAGTCATTATTTGTTGCTTCTATTTCGCTCATAATACATTTACGCATATTTGGGTTGGTTATTTGGGGTTGATGGCGACAGCTTCAATTGGTCATTAGCCTCCAATTAGTTATTGTTAGTTTGTCGTTTGTCATACGGCACGAAATGCATATGTTTTGGATGTGAATTGTGGTGTTGAATATTTAAGACTTAGACATAAACTTAGAGGAAATGTAATTAATTTCACATTTCATGGTGGTAAACACTAATTTGGCTTTACTAATGAATTAATAGATTCCCATACAGTGCTTAAATATGATGCTGTAATTGGCTTTTGATTTTCGTAGGGTTTTTATGCACGGTTTGCCTTTCAATTCAGACTTTGTAACGTGCGACTCTTTAGTCTCGGCTATTCCCTGTCTACTATACGGTTCCGGCCGTGCTCAGGGAAAGTGGGGTGGGATCTTTGGAATAGCCTTAAAATTAAACACGCTTCACAAATTATAAAAATCGTAGACAGATCGGGAATTAGGAAGACCAAAGTCAAATAAGCTAAAGATAAGTAGAATTGAAGAACTTGGTGATACTGTTCTTCGTCTTTACCCTCCCTACCTGTAGAATCGAACTTATGGGATTCTACCCTATAAATGCTATTGTGTGTGAATTCGTTACGGTGCCCAAATTAACAAGATTTTAATTACGCATTATTAACAGTTTACTTCATGATGCCTTCATGGCTTAATTTTGACTTCATTTTGAATGGGTTTCTTACAACACTAATTTTACTAGCATTACTCTTATTTTATAATTCTTATATATATTTCTTATAAACTAATTGCTTTAATTAATTTTAATTCTATTTTTTTTACTGCGCGCTTTGCTGTAATTTTGTTTGACTGTGTAATTTAACTTTTGTGTTTTTGTTTTTACATTCACTTTTTTTGTCTACTAAAATCACACTTGTCTGGCTAAGCCGTACTCACTATTATCCAACGCAGTCAGCAGGCCTGATGACGACGAGGTGTGTATGTATGTGTTGTATGTGTGTATGGGTGTTGATGAGTGTGTGTGGTGTGTATATAATTTCAGCAAAAGCGCATGACTTTAAAAATAAAATTACAAAAAATTATAAGTATAAGATTTCTTTCGTTTTAAAATTACAACTTATTCCTTTTTGATACATCTGATCGCTTTAGGCATCGCTTTTGAAGGTACCGCTTGTGTGAGGGTAAGGGGGGGTTGCGTGTGCGCAAGGCAAGTGGCCTCTGCCACCGGCTATATACGCATGCGTTGGCCTCTGTTAGGCCTCATCCGTCGGCCACGTAGGTAGGCCTTGGCCTCTTTAGGCCTTATCCATCCTCCGACGGCTTTACATAGGTGTGCCTCTAATAGAGGACTTACTTCAAACGCAGCACCTTATAAAAAGGGCTGCCGTAAAAGATGTGGACGGCGGGAATTAAATTTGTTGACGGTGGCTTTCGCTGAGCGCACCAACAGCAACTACAAGTTCACTTGTCTGAAAACAATACACAATAACCGAATTGCTGCCTGACAATTTTGGCACTGGCTTACCTTGCAGAAAAATAACACCAAGGTAAAGAAAAAAGCACCAAAAATGTTTGCCCTCCCGGCAATATCGACTGCAGCAATCTTGGATTGTGCAGCCAAGGTATATAGCACCAATTTAGGCTTATTATCTCCACGTTAACTTGAGATTTTTAAAGATTAGAAATTGCGCGTCGGATTGCACTAAAGCTTAAAAGCGGAAATGCGTGAAGCTGGTGCATATGTTCACAGCGCAGCCGTGCAGACTTGCATGCCGATCATTAGGGCTGCCAGACTGCGTGCAGATCAGCTGCTGGTGGGGGTTGCCAGACCTTTACCTTTGGCGGTCAAATCGCAGTTAAGGTTTGAATTTGAATTCAAGTTATTATTATAACAATTATATTAATAATTATAATAATAATAAAATTACTAACAGCGATTATACGAATAATTATTCTAGTAATTATTTTTCTTGTTTGGATTCTCATCGAACCCTTACAACTTTCATGATATTCCTGAAGGTACAGTAGCAATTAAATTTGTGCACATACTGTAAAATATATTTTAATGAGTTATATTTAAGGTTAACATTATGTTTGATACATTTATCTGAGATAGCACTGTCTTTCAATTAATAATTCCTCTCTCTATCGCCTAAGATAAACCTACCAAAATATTTATCATCATCATTAAGGTAACTCCCCTTCTGGCTATGTTGCCAAAATTGTTTCACTTGTGGATGTGTTTTGTTAAGCCCCCCTTAACCTCAGCGTTCCTTTTGCTTCGTTCGACAACAAGTCGCGGCTCATCTGCGCGTACGTTGAGTACTTTGTTTATGTTTTGGTGGCACGCGTGGCAAATGTGGCATGCCCCTTATTCAGGCAGCTTCGTTCTGCTACGGCACGTAGTCGCCCCTCAGGCTAAAGGCAAGAAGACAAGATGCGAGTACTCCATAAACCGAAGTCAGCGACGAGGCCAAAGGGTTGTGCACTTGTAGTCGTCATTATCATGATCATCATCATCACATTGTCGAGCAGTATAAATAACCTCAGACTGGGGAGGGGCTGTGGCAGATGCAACGTCAACTTTGTTGCCGGGCGTTGCTTGTTGCTTTCGGCTTGACTGACAATGATGACGTTGATTATGTTGCATTGAAACAACAAAATCGCTCAGCAAGCTTTAGAGGCAACTGTCGATGCTGCACTGATTGACTAGAGCAAACGGTTAAGACACTTTGCATACAACTTGGCGTCATCATGATTGATGCCCCTATTTGGCTTGGCTGCATTTCCTGCATTGATTTTGCCTTCAAAAACTGCAAAATGAGGCAGTTTACGCAAATGTTTTGCCAATTTATTAATCCCACAATTCTTGGGCCGACAGTTCATATTTTATTCAACAGCTTAACATATTTTAGTGCCAGCAAATAAACAAAAAGAAAAATGGAGAGAGTGGAATATTTTGTTACTGGCTCTTTGCTTGTACAGCAGCTCTCTTGTGAATGTTGCTGCTGCTGACGCCTGTTGAAAAATTGCGTTTTAATTAAAAACGCTCAAGTGCACTTAAGTGTGCGTTTGCCAGCCACGTCAACAATCACAGGCAGCAAGTGCACACCTACAACAAAAACACAAAAGAGAGCCAAACAGCAACAACGGCAATTAAGACAACAATGCTCTGATGTAGTATAAAGAGAGGAGCAAAACAGCAACAGCAATGGGCAACAGAATAAATGATTGAAATTCAAGTAGCCGAAAGTTGATATACACTAAAAGAAAAATCAACGCAGCAAGATGGCTAGAAATGTATATTATTTTACATATAAAAACTGTATTTTGTACTTTTTGTTCTCATTCACTGTTTTCAATAAAAATATGATATAGTTAATTTTTCATTCTTAGGTTAATTTAATTCATTTTCGTTTATAAAATATATGAGGTATAACTTTATAATCAATTTTAGCACTTTCTTAACTTTTTATAGACTTTTAAAAATTAAATAATGATTCTAAATATTGATTCTTAAGTTTTTACATATTTTTAACAACGTTTTTAAAAACCAAAGACTAGGGTAACATGTCTTGTGATATTGTTGGGTCGTTTAAGGTCCAAAGTGTCATTGATACTGTGCTTTCTCGCTGCACTGGGGGACAACTTCTTTGGCTCTTTGATTGCTGTCTTACGGCAACTTCAAGCAAAGCGCATTGCATTTACAATTCCAAGCTGTGTGCTGTCTCAGCAAAAAAGGACAGGAGCATAAATAAAGGGCTGGGAATCTGTTACCATTTCCCCTGTGATGCAGTGAAGCCTGTCGCTGATAAGCTGCATCGAGTCTTGCTTTGTACATGTGTGTGTGTGTGTGTGTGTGTGTATGCAGGAAACAGGATATGACATATTTAATGTGGAACAGATGCGAATATCTTTGACGTTGCTGTATGGTAATTTTTGAACAGTTTATTCCATCGCGACAACTGTCTGCTTCAGCTGCCGAGTGCATAATTACGAAACTCACGCAATTGATAACGGAATAAAAATGAGCATTTGCCGATAATAATCCCTGTCAAATTAAATTGCTAATGCAAAATATGCAAAAAGCGTCATCGAAGGGTATCGAATAATAAACTCTTTAATTAAATGTAAATGCAAAGTGCTTACCCAAAAATAAATTATTCATCAATGCAGACAGCTTTAGCTCCCTAATGAAAATAATCAATATTATTTTTTTTTTAAATGCACTTTTCTTACTAACATGAACGAAATATTCTAGATGCTGACTTTGGAAACAATTTTAAATTATGCAAATTTTATTTCAATTATATATATATATATATATATATATATATACATATATATATATATATATTATATTTTTTTTCTGATATTTACTTAATTTGGTGACACAATATAAAATTGTTAAAGTTGACAAAGTTATTTTTTTCATTCAAATTAATATTTACAATACCAAAAAATGCATTTTGAGAAAACCCCAAACCCAATGAACTGAATACGCAAAAATTTACCACTTTAGTGACAAATATTTCTAAAGGGAAAAGCGTGCCGCATGATATTTGTGTACAAGCATTCAAGCCCTTAACTTCTTTACGAGCTGACCTCCCAACTGGACAATGTTTTTTATCTTTCTAGATGGCTGATGTCCGAGTTTCAGGCAAGAAGAATAACAACACGAGTGCAACGACGCGTGGGCGTAATTTGATGCAAGTTTTTCTCTTTGCTTTGGTTCATTTTGAGTTTTTATACCCTGAACCCATTAAAAATGGGTAAAAGGATATAATGGTTTTGTGCAAAATTATGTTACAGGCAGAAGGAAGCATCTCCGACCCCACAAAGTATATATATTCCTGAACAACAGCCGAGTCGATATAGCCATGTCCGTCTGTCCGTCCTTCTGTCTATAAGAGCTAGAGACTCCAGATTTGGAACTTAAGCTCGCCTAATTCTTAGGCAGTACAAGTTTGTTTTCGATTTTCGATAACTCTTCCCGTTTCCGATATACACATGGGATCGATAACAACAAAATCTTGAATTTGGAAATCTTTGAGATGGCATTTAAATTTTAAGATGGCATTTAATTTAAGAAAATAATGGAAATCTGTGAAATTTATTAAAATCGGTTAAGAAACATCGGAGACATGGGACATTGAAGTTGAGTATGCAGTATGCGCGTACACACACACACACTCACACATACTTGCAAGCACTGACTGAACACGTTAAGTATAGGGTTCAAGGTATCGTCTAGTCGGGATTTCTCGTCTAGAGCCTTCTTATTTTGTTTTGTTTTTTTTATTACTGGGTGTAAATGCATAAAACTGTAAGAGACTGTGGGAGAAAAGGAGACCCTTGAGTGGTGCTAGTGGCATGGTGGTGCACCACTGTGGGAACAGTGGCTAGCCACGTGTACTGAAA
This sequence comes from Scaptomyza tumidula, assembly GCA_035044465.1. Classification (NCBI taxonomy): domain Eukaryota; kingdom Metazoa; phylum Arthropoda; class Insecta; order Diptera; family Drosophilidae; genus Scaptomyza; species Scaptomyza tumidula. Next base: position 4,064,866 of record JAWNNW010000445.1, read on the forward strand.
AATTGTGAAAAGTTGTTTCATTTGCGCTGTGTGGCAAAAAAGTTTCGAGCTCAACCGCAGCGGCATTAACAACACTTAAAATGCCTGCAGCGTTTTCCTTTAATACAAGTGGACAGTCCTTTCTCTAGATATTTTTTTTTATTCCTCATCCGCCTTGTGTTTTTTTTTTTGTCAGCCAAGGCAACTTTGTAGGACACTCGGCCGCCCACTTGAAGCAGTTCGGTGCCAAAAACTTTGTCAAGGGTTTTCCCTTCTCACTCTAAACTCATTTTGATTTAGTCGTCGTTTAGTTTCCTTTCTGTGCAAATTTTGTTTATTTAACAAGTGCATACATAGTATACTTTGGAGTTTTTTTTTTATTCGGCAACGCGGGTGGGCGACAAGTGTAAATGAGTGTCATTTATTTTGCGCTTTGCATTCGCTTTTAGCTGTAAGCTTTAAGTGTGAACATACTGCAACTTCTGTTTCGAATCCAGCGACCTGCTCTACGCCAGACACTGTTTAAATAATGATAGATTGTGTGCTCAACGCTGCAGGATTAAGTGCAGCTGTGGTCAGCCATAGACACATAGAATACATTCAAACATTCAGTTAAGGCTTTAAAATAAATAAACGGAGTAAATTTTGGCCAAATTGCTTTGCCAAAATGTATTCAAACGAACAGCACTTTAATTTTGTTATGCTTTCTACTCAATTTGTTGATCTAGATTTTTGTTCTTTGCTAGCCGTTAGTCAAAAGCCTCTCGGTCTAGACAGTCGATTTCGCATATTTGAGACAATTTTTGCATAAAGGAACAAACTAAGCATTGAAAGAGTATAAGCTGGAATTGAGCTTCAATATTTTGCGTACTCGTAGAAAAATTGTTTCAAAGAAGATTATTGTAAAAATCGGTAGATGAAGATTTCAAAGTTTATGCATTTCAGAAAAATTTAATATTTTCGCAGTTTTTAATAATCAAGTTTTTTTTTTTGTTTTTTCTGTATAAACAGAGTTAAGATCTCCAAATAATCTCTATGAAATAATACTAGAAAGTCTTAATTCATAATTTATGATGAATTTTTTATCCGCTTACGGATCATGCAACAAAATTTTAGTTTTCTTGAAAGACTTCCATGCAAACAACTTGTGTAAGTTTTACCTACTTACTTAAGTGCATCTCCAAAACTAAAAGCCAAGTTTGGCCAAACATAAACGACTTGAGTCCATAGCATTTTCTTGGCTATTTTGACGTTTAATTTATTTGCACTTCACTTTGCGGCCAGCTCGTACAAACACTTGAGCTGCAACGAGAGAACCTAGATGAGTGCTTCAGGATTTGGTCAAAATCCACCTACTATTTGACAGTTTAAGCGCATTCATAAAGACAAGTCTTAGTTCTGGCATAATTACCAGCAAATAAGTTTGCTTTTGCGTGCTGCACTTGAATGAATTAATTCGCTTGCATTTCCTAATTCATTTGTTTTTTTTTTTGCTTGTGGTTAGAGATGTGACTTAAATTTTTTTCTACCCCAACTTTACTAATTATTGTCTTTTGCCAATTCTTTCATTTTCATTTGGCTTTCATTTTGAAAGTTGGTCATTGGCATGGCTTAATTAGAGTTGGTTGGCCGCCTGGGAAGCCTTGGACTCGCTCTGTTTTTCATTGTCCCAGCTACTAATGCCATATGTCCATTCAGAAGCCGTGCAGAGTAAAACACAATTATACAATTTTTTTCTTCTTTCATTTTTTATTTTATTTTTGCACTGTGCTTTGCGCTGTAATTTTTAGTCTATTCTTTGAAACTTTCACTTTTTACATGATTCTCAACGTTGCGTTAGCATTTCTGCTTACTTTATCTTCTTGTTCGTGGGCGTGGACATTGCATTTAAAAATTATGCTCTACGAAATGCAATTATGTTAATGCCTGCAGCGCAAAAATCGAAGTTAATTAGGTCGTAACTGTGGTGCAAATTTTAATTCCCCCGCGGGCGGGTCGCTGGCCGAGCAAATTGCTTGGCAAGGAATTAGTGAAGCAAAAAATTGAAAGGGTCATAAAAATGTCAATTATTAAAACGAGACCCCAAATGTTCAGCATGAAAAACGTCAACCAGCTTATAAAAAATAGCCAAAAAAAGGGATTCAATGCGTGCTCATGTGTATTTTTTGATCTGGATTGGAAACTTTAAGCTTCACTACGTTTACGTACAACTAATGCCAATTTAAATCGTTTGCTGATGTTTGCAAACTCTCTTGTCAGCTCAGATTCAAATCGATTTTTACTATAATATTTCAATTTGAATTTAAATTCATATTTCGATGCCAATATTATTGTGCATACAATTGTCAACAGCTTTCTTCTCAACAGAGATTTGCCACTCAAATGCCAATAAAAATATTTAAAATTTGCTCAAAAAATATTTTAATTTGTATGTATATTTTTTGGCACCTAGTGTATAATAAATCCATACAAACACAAGCACACAGGAAAATAAAGAACAACATTTCTGACATGGCAATAAATGGATTGAGCTCTGATTATAAGCAACAGCATTTCCAATTAGATTCACACATAATTTATATTGGCAACACATCCTTGCCAGAAATATAAAAGCCATAAACTCAGAAATATATAAAAAAAAATATATATAAAAAAAACCAAAAGTTTTTATGTGTGTAGTTTTTAAAAGCAACTTTAAGTTGCTTTTGTTTCATTAATAATTGATTTGTTTAAATACGCTTTTTTCATTTAACTTTACAAAAATATGGTCGTCCTTAATTTTCTTAAATTTAATTTGAATAGAATTTATTTCTAAATATACAAAAGATATTTATTGTTGTTGTCACGTATTTAAATTAAACATAAAATTCGATACACTGGATTAATTATTTTGTTATAGTTTTTATAATTCTACAAATGAACTGCCCGTTTCGGTCGTTGGTCTAAAATCTTTTTGTTTAAATTAATTTTAACTATCTACAATTTTAGGAAATTGCAAATGATTGCAAATATGCGCATATAATTAAACTATTTGCCAACGATTAAATAAATTGCGTTCTCCGCTTCAGTTTGCCTAATTTACGAGCTTAATTACTCGAAATTTGTGTATGCACAATTAGAATAAATATTATAAATAAATTCATATGTATAGTATTCCCTGTTATTTTAGAACATAAAGAAAATGTGTATTCGACGTATTTGACGTAGACCCATTTTATATTTTTAAAATGTGCCAAAAGCAGCGTGTTTCTGCAAGGGTCTTCAATTTTAATTAACTTGCAATTAAAGCAAAATTTATTGGCGCACTTTGATGGTCGTAAATTAGCTACACGAACTTCACGACGTTCAAAATGTCAGAGCGGGAGCAAATCAATTTATAAAGCGGCTGCTAGCAAAAGTGAAAACCCACAGACAAAAAGAGCTGAACTTGTAGCAAGTCAGCCAAAGGTCCAAGGCCAAATAGGACCAGATTTTTTCCCGATTCGTTCGTTCAACGTAGCGTATGAGTAACCCAGCACAGCGTGACTGACAGGCAACCCGAGCACACATGCTCACACACATACACAAAAAGTGTGAAGCACAAAAAGGTTGAAAGGTTTGTTTGAAAGTTGGCAATCACCTTTAAACGTTTTTGCCCATGCTCCAGCGGCGTTGAACTGCCAGCCCAACACAATGAACAAGTCAAACAAGTCAGTTAGCTCCAGCTCCGACTGTTTCGAGAGATGCAAAATTGGCTAACAAAAAAAGAAAGAAAACTTTATCAACAGTTGTTGAGTTTGGATGCAAAGTAAAATTCTTGGCCAAGAGCCAAGCTGATTTAAGACTTTAAGTCAGACAGTTCACACATATCGCACACTTTGACTCAGTGCACTTAGACTCAGTGAGAGATTTGCGGCAGGAAGTGCCCGTTAAGAAGCTTTAAACTGACTATCTCGCAAGGGTTTTAATAGATAAATAGCTGGAGAACCGTGTGTGCAATTTATAATTTAAAGAAAAAGAAATTTAATAGCGGGCACACGGTAAAAACAAAAACTAAAAAAGGGATTTGTGGGTGACCGGAAATGGACTGCAAATAAAGAAAGATTAAACAGTCGATAAACATGTTTTGGAAATTCACTTGCAATGTCTTGTAAGAAATGATTTAAGATTACTACTTTTATTATTTTTACTGATTTTTAAAGAAATTAAATCAAAAAAAAATTTAAAATCGAATTAAACAAGATAAAAAATAAAATAATTTAATCACAATTAAATATTTTTTAATTATAAAAAAAAAAAATTACTAAAAGTATTCAAACATAAGAGAAATTTTAAGAAACTAGCCAATAATGATCATTACAAAGAAAACTTGCCATAAATATTCTAGAACGTCTCTCTTTTGCTGATTTAGATGCGAAACAATGTTTTAAAAATATATATCTTGAAGAATATCTAGCAGGAGAGATACTAAGAGCGTCCCAAAGAGAAATATCTGACACAGACGACATATGCGAACCTAGCTGAAAAATATACAAAACAGTTGTCGCTTGAACGTCGATCGTGCCGCTTGTGTTTAAAATTGTGTTGTTTGTTGAACGTGGTCTGCTGCTGCAACATCTTGGGAAATACTTACGGCAAGCAAAGCACATATCTACAAGATACATCTTGTGCACGGTCTAAAAATAAACGAAAAGTTGAAAAGGGGGACAAAAACAAACGTCAACTCGCGCGCGCCAAGTGCAAAACGAAGGGTCAGTCCCCAAAACAGAGAGAAAAGAAGAAGAAAATATATGTATAAGTGAATATAAAATGAAATATGCTTATGTGAAATTGCCTACATCATTTATGGAATGTCAAAGCGGAAGTTTACTTATGCAATCGATTTGTGAATCTTAAAATATTTATTTATTTATGTGAAAAAAAAATAAAAATATTTAATCTGTGCCAAGAGCTGAGCGATCAAAGCGCTGGTCAAAAGATTCAAACGACCAGATCAAAGTGGCCCGAAATCATAATAAGCAAATCAAGCGAAAAAGTCATTACGCAGATTGGTAAATGCCAATGGCCAGAAATTGGTAATGCGTATAATTATGGCGAAAAATTAAAAAACAATAAAAACAATCTGAGGGAATTGCAAATATTTATTTTTTTTCGTCTTTTTCACTATGGCATGATACCCAATACTTAAATTGCATATTGTATTAACTCATGCATTAATATCAGGTTGTGCTGGAATTTATAGAAAAAAAAAAATGAAAATTCGTTTTGTGAAATTGCTGTGAAAATATGTTAAATTATTGTCAGTTGATTCTTTCACTTTGACGTAAATAAACTGAATATTTTCACTTAATTTTTATGATATTGTATTGCATAAAAACAACATTCATAGGGACTATAAGCGAGCAATGTTGTGCAAACATACATCAATAAACTGACGTCAAGCGGTTTTAATACTGAATCGCATTTAAAAAGTGTTTTCAAAAATTAGAAAACAACTAAACAAATATTGATGTAGGTGTCCCAGAAACCTCTTTCAATCATATTCCCTGAATGAACATTAATATAATTTTATTGATTCGGTTGCCATGACCTTTGTTAACGAGATAAAACAAACTTTACTTAGCAAAGTCTCTTAAAATTGCCTCTAATGGTTGAATTTATAACAAATTTATAACTCAATTCAAAAGTTAAGATTCAAGTGAATTTACGTACAATATTATCAAAATTAAGTTTAAACTTGCGTATTAAATGTCAAGTCAATATTAAGTTAGACATTGCTATCAATTGTTGTCGCAAATCCCACTTTAATCTCTCTGCAAATATAGTCTCAGGCAGGCGCACAAGCACAAATACAGCTGCAAATCTTTTGCAGTAGTGTAAACAATTTGGCATTAAAATAGTTGTCCGAGTCGAGCCGGGGCATTAAAAACAACTATATACTATGTGCTTCACTTAATTTGCATGATAATGGGCCAGATTTATGCATTTGTTACTTGCCGGGCCGCCCACTTTTTTCGTATGCGATGAGAAGGCGTCGCTGCATCGTGCAACATTCTGACCCAAAAATAAATCGCATAATGCAAAATATAATTTTTTTGAGGCGCATCTTGTTTGGTGTTTTTTTGGGGTTTGTTGAACTTAATTCGCACAGATATTTTCGTTTCGTTTCGTTGCGATCTTATTTTGAATTTCTAATTTCTAAATGGCATGCCGCCCATACACCATACCCCTTGTGGCATTTTATGTGCAGCCGCTAAAATAAGTTGCAGATAATTTGTTATTATTTTTTGTGAAGCTCATGTTGTTGTGCTGTTGTTTTGGGTTTCACATTTTCAACTTTTCGCCTCGCCCCGTTGAGCTGCGTGTCAAATCTGACAGCTTTCAATGCGTTGTTGTTTCTATGCTAATTATGCAAATTTGTGCTCCCCACCATCCCTCATTGCATGGTCTAGCCGCTGCTGTGGCCCTTTTGACATCATTTGCATTACAAATGCGAAAGAAATTTTTCCACCATATGATTTATGACATTTTGACAGAATGCACACAAAATGTGCTGCAAATCAATATTTTTTGCAATATTTTTTTAAGTATTATTATTTTTCTTATTTTTTTGTTTTTGTGGCATAATGAGGGTTTGGAGTTTGTCAACTGTGCTTCCTCTGATTTTGTCAGTTTCTGTGGCTAGAATATTGTTTTTTTTCTTTTAGTGTTTGTTCCTCATATTATACACATTTGCATATGTTCATGAATGCAACTGCGTGTCATATACTCAAGAGTGCAGCATATTGTGTCAATCAGAAAAAAATTTAATATGCTTTTTATTTTTGACAACAGTTGGTCAGCATTTTTATTCATAGAACTCAATGATGTATATACATAAAGAGTTTATTTTCTGCAGTTTTGAAACTTTGTTATTAAATATATAAATACGTACTTTGCCATATCAAAATTAGATTATACTGAAAAGCTTAATCAAAATTCGAAATTTGTTAAATAAAAGCGACTAATTTTTAACATTGGCTCTAGTCCCTTTGAGAACTCTCAACATTGTTTCATAAGTCCTCACTCGTATTAGAAATAGCATACAACATTTTTGTAAAGTTAAATCATTCCTTTTGTTCATAGCCCAACATTAACTTTTAGATTTTTATATCCAAAATATGCTCCTCTAAGTACAGAAAGTCATCTTTCAGCAGTTTGCTCTAAGTACAAAGCATTTCCTAAATTGTTTTCGGCTGCTCGAACTGTGTGAAGTTCTCCGACAGAAACTCGGACCGGCAGTGGCGACAAAGTAATCCAAATCAAATCACTTTACTTAACTTAAATTCCAATTGCAGTACGAACGAGTTCTTTTGTCTTCGCCTTTACCAGCTGTCAGTTCCTGACACTTTCTGCCAGTTTAGCTCGTGACTGCATTTTCGGTATCTCATTTTGTATTTTTTGTGTCATTTTCTTATGGGTAACAAAATGGAGAGTCAACAAAATTCCGTGCATGTTTTTTGCTTCACGCTTTTAGAATTGTTATTTTTAACCATTTTACAGTTTATTTTAAATGTTGTGCATTTTATTTAAATTTGCATTGAAAGTCTATTGACTATTTTAAATGAAATGCATTTAGTTCTCACAAAGTGAAAGTAAATTAAGTCATCCAATCCGTAAACACACTTTGTGCTTAACATCTGTGACACAGAAATAGCGATGATTTTCCATTTTATTGGTACTGTTTTTGCTCAATGAACCACTCTATAAATATCTTAACACAAACATACATACATACACACATACATACGTACTATCAAGAAGAAAAAGCTATAACAAACATCAGCTAATGCTGACTCAATTAGCCCCTACACGAGTGATAAGATTGATGAGACTTTTCACAAGAAACGATTTTCACGGCTGCTTAAGTGCTGGAGAAAAAACTTCCACAGCCAAGTCAAGACTGTTTCAAAAAAACTTGAAAATAAATGCTCAACTAATGTACCTTGACATTTGTGCAGTTTACAGTCGAAAATAATAAAAGGAAAGTAGTAAGAAAGGAAAATAATAAAATTAAAGATTTTTGGCTTCAGTGTTAATTTTTGACTTTAATTTTTTGATTTTAGAATAATAATGTTAAAGTGCAGTTTGCACGTTTTTTTTTTTAACTTTTAAAAGCTATATGAGCTTTACTTTATTTTAGAAATAATAAAAAAATAAACTAAATTTTTTGCTCAGTTAGTGCATATTGCATTTCTGCTTGACTTTTTAAAGTTTTTTTCTAGCACTTTTCTTAGCTTTGTATTTTTCGCTGTATTTTCTTTTATTTTAATATTTGTTTTTTTTTTCATTAGGTTTGTTGTGAAAAGAATGCTTTTAGAGCGTCGCAGTATTGTGTTTATTTTGATATATATTCAAATGTACACACACACACACACACACATTCCGTGCTATCCCACACATGTTACGCGCATGTTCGTATGTATGAGTTGAGTTCTTGTGCTCGTTAAAAAAAAAAAAACACTTTTAAATGGCCTTTTTTTGCTTTCCGTTTTTAGATATTTGCATTGGTTTCGCTTTTATATGTACGGAATTAGTGTCAACACAGAAAACGCACACAGCTACAAGGCTGAGTATCGGGCACATAAGAAACTAATTGAATTTTTATTGGTAATTTTGTGATTAATCGTCATGGGAAAATTTTGCAATTTTTGGTCTTTGTTTATTCTTAGGCATAGTGTGAATCTGATACTAAAAATTGTAGTATAGACTTTATTTGGCATGTGTCGTAGATTGAATGACGAACGTTTGTTTTGCTTTTACCAAGATTTTGTAATAAGAGAGCTGTTAAAAATTAATTTACTGACAGTTCGCAAACTTCAAAGCCAACAAAGAACATCATTAAAGTCAATTGGTTTTATAATCCTTAGGCTATTCCTAGAATCGGTTGGTATTTGAGATGCCACAAACACACGAACATACACACTCACACATATACATTCACAAGTGCCTTACAACATTGTTGTCTGTTGTCAAAAGGTTGAAATATAAATTTTTAAATTGGAAAAACGAACAGCACTTTAATGAAGAACCTTGTCAATGTGAAGTGGATAAACAGAATTGAATGATGGCTACACCAAATGTCTGCAAAAAAAATTTTGTTTAAATTGTTTTAGAAATAAAACAACAGTGAAGAAGACTTGAAAACTTATAAAATTGTTTTTAAGTAGAAAATACATATGAATTTTAAATCTGCTTTGACCCAAGGTAAAAAAAAACGCAGTATAAATCCTAAAAAGAAAACTTTAAATTGAAAAACAATTCCACACTTTGATGGGCATATAAATACAACAACGTTTTGCTAAATATTGACCTGCAATTCTTAAAGTCTACCAATTTTTATCTTAATCTATAATGCCTTTTAAAACAAAACAAAATTGAAAGGCAAAAGAGAGCTAAACGTAAATATTTGCAATGATAAAGATAACAAAAGACAAATAACAACAATAAGAACAGATGCTGAAAAGAGAAAAAAGAAGCAATTGAAGAAATTGTTTACTACTCCAAGTCTCACCCAATTCGTGTTTTTTCTTCTAGTCCCTTTTTTCGCACTTTGCACAAAAGGAAACTAAATGAAAGTTTTCTTGCAGCTGGAATGCAGGAGCCGAGATACAGTAAACACCACGCGTGGAGCAGGGGCCGAAAGCATGCTAAGAATTTCAAGTAAAGTAAAAGAACTATTCGAGGCAAGCAAAGATAATCCATGTAAATAAAATAGTGGAAAATGTGTCGATTTGGGCTGAGCATAAAACGCAATTAAGAACAAAGAAATAAGGCATGGTGACGAAAAGACAAATAAACAAGACAAATGTAATGTAAAAACTTTTGCCGTTCTAAAATTAAAATTTAAATTGAAAACTAAGGAGAGAAAACAGCAGAAGCGGTAAGAGCAACAAGGGGCAGCAAATACTACAAGCAGGCGCCATGAAGTTTCGTTTGGGCTGTTTTTGGTTATTTTTGTTGACAGTTGGCGGCAATGAAAAGCAATTAAGCGTTGATTGTTGCCACGGGCTAGCCACTTGGGGCATTCCGAGTGTGGCTGCTGCATCCACTACAGCTGCACCACTAAAGCAAAAATCAATTGAGCCGCCGGATAGCCGCAGTCGTTACACACACAGCGGAAATGAGCTGGAAAATTCACCGATATTTCGTACTACCGCAAAACAAACACTGACTGAGGCTCCCTTGGTTATTGGGGACATAACAACAATAACAGCAACAGCAACAATAACGACATGGCCAAAAGCTCAACCGGATGTCATTCCACTGACGGCCAAATCAATCGCTCAGCTGACTTTCAAGCAGGCCAAGGCAAACAGTTTGGAGCTCAGCTTTAAGGAGCGTATGGCACAATTGTTTGCCGGCGAGCAGGATGAAACCAGTGCAGCAACAACAACAATTACAACAACAACTGACAACAATATCAGCACCAGTAGCAGCAGCAGCAACAGCAGCAGCAGTGGGACAAGCACTCATCATCCGGAGCGCCGTCATGTGGTGCCTGACAAGCTGCAGTACACAAAGGAGTTGCAAATCAAACAGGGTCGCCTGATGGGCATCACACGTCGCTTTCAGGTGACCAGCGGACTGCGCGACGTGGATCAGTATTTGGGTCTGCCCTATGCTGAAGCGCCAATTGGCAGTAGACGCTTTATGCCACCAGGTGAGTGCCACTTACAGCAACAGTGCTGACTATTTAGCTTGCTTTTTTTGTGTAAATCACTTTCAAAAATTTCTCTGCCTTTTAAAGTTGTATAAAAATCGAAATGTAATTTACTCACAATTAAATTTAAATTAAATTTGTAATTCCATAAATTACAAAACAAAACAAAAATAGTGTAGTTTAAAAATGTTGGTTTTGGTATTAATACGGCATGAATTTCGCGAAAGTCATTATTCTTTCCATAAAGGAAAAACCAAATATCAAGCAATTTGGTTTATATAAAATATTATCAGGCAATTTGGTTAACATAAAATATTACTGTAGATTAAATTCGATTGAATATTCTTTAAATATTCAACTCCATAATTTTTGAAATGCGAAAATGTTGTTTTGCCAACACTGTCGCTAACCTCAATTATGATGAAGGCTATTTTCCACTTTGCAGTTGCGGCAGGCAGCACCAGGAGTGGCAAACGAAACGAAAATCAAAACCTAAATTACACAGCACATGCCGGCAACATATTTTGACCATGTCTAAAGAGGCTACAGGGCAATTCAGAATTTAGCCTGCAATTTAAGCAATTATCTTTGAGCCGCACCTGGAAAAGGGATTTTCTAAACATGGCACGTACAACGTCATCTTCCGTACTTCCCCGTTCCCAAAGAGTATGAAGTTTTTGTTCTAGTTTAGAGTGTGTGTGTGTGTGTTTATGTTTGTGTCCAGATGAATGTTGGTATTTTATGAAAATTGTTGGCTTACTTTCCTAGCTTTTTGTATTTATTTAACTCACAAATATGTTGGCTTATGTTTGGTATGCATTTCATATGTGGGTTAGTTGTCAGTATTGACTTTAATTGAGTTTGCTAATTTTTAACAAGTGCAAGGGATGGCTTATTTTCTGGCAATGTAAATATTTGCCAATTATGCGCTTGTTGAATGATAAATACTTAAATTTAAAACAGAAATTCCTTAAGAGATAGACAGAGTTATTTCAGATTTAAGCCGCAAATGCACAAACCGCAAATGCTGCAAGCCTTCAAATCTAAAACTACTTTGGCACAACTCAGGCGGCAGGACACGGGCCAAACACAAGGACAATAAATTATATGGCGAGCGCGCATTGCATGACTTGGCTACGGCAACATTTTGTTGCCAGGCAACCAATGCCGCAGGCCGTGATAAAAGTGCTTGTCACGATTTGTATTTGTGTCTGTCCACGTGTTAAGTGTGTGTGTGTTTGTGTGTTTTGAGTGTTTGGCATTGCGTAGCGTTTATTGAGCACTTGAGTGGCGGGCACTCAATTCATGCGGCAAGTGCAACAATAGCGGAAGACTGTGGACAGGCGCTGTCGCTGAGCGCAACGCTGACGCCAGATTTGTCAGCGGAAGTTGCAGTAGTTGTTGTTGTTCTAGTTCGTGTCGTTACCGTTGCAAACATGGCGACACAACTGACGCATTGTTGCAGCAGGACTCCCGTTGAAATTTCGCCAAGCAAATATAAAGCCAATGCAAATACGAGATTCGCTTGCGTATGCGTTATGTGTATAGAGTAGATTCACAAACACAACACATGTACAAACACACACACATACACACATGAATACGAGTTTGAGTTTGTGTGGCAATCTAATAAAACACAACCAAAAGTTGTCGGGGATACGTCGAAAATTGTTTTGCGTTTTCTATTCTAGTATTTATCTTGCCTCTCGTTCTACTCACATTAGGGGATAAATGGGACGTGGGGTTGGCTGCTTTTATTTATTTACTAGCAACGAGTCCTGTTGCCTGCTTCGAAATTTATTAATAACAAAATGCAAATAACGCCAACGACTGACGCGCTGCATACTCCTAGCACCAGCACACAAACAGGCTATGTGTGGGTAGTGATTTTTGGCTGTTCTTTGTTTTATGAGCACTATAACACAAACCATTCGACAAGCAAAATTAAATTTGTTGGGCTCGACTATGCCGAAGTGTAAATGTTGCATATTTTGCAAATGAGCTTGTATAGATACGCATGCAGTTTATTAAACTGACTGGAAATAATTTTTGGTAAAAATATGAATTTCTTGGAGGTAAAAGTAGTTTTGCGATCAGAGCTTAAGAATCCAAATAAAGGTATTTTGTTGTTCTCATGTTAGAAATCTAAATGCCAAGCCATGACTTATATGGCATTGCATTTCATTATCGGTTGAGTTTAAAGGGAGTTATAACTTCGGAAAGTTAAGACCTATCTTCAAGTTGATTTTTTGGGGTAGAGTTTGATTATGAATTGCGAGAGAAAATAAGTGGAAAACTTTATTTACTAAATGAAATGAATGTTTTCTTAATGTTAACTATATATTGTGTTATCCTCGTATCCTATCTGATCAAATTGCCAAACTTAACCAACAACTTTGCTCTTGACCACACAATCAAGATTTGCATAATCCTTTGAATCCAAAGCTTTTCAATCTGTGGCAAATATTGTCACCGCTGCCAAACTGAAGTAATCTGGTACGGCAAAATGCAACGAGTGTGTCATGGGGCAAGTTGTGGCGAACATGGCTTGGTGCTGCAACAATGCAACGGAATCGAAACTAAGTTGACCAAATCGTGGTTCCAATTGGCCCACATAAGTCCCTTATTCGCATTGCAATTCGACGTTAACTGAAATGCCAAAACCCAACCGCAGTCAACTTGGCCACACTGTCCCAAATGTCCTTTGAATGCTGCTGCTGCTACACTCAGATGCACAGGCAGTGTCCTGTTTATGTGGCGAATGTGAATGTGAGTGCGGAGATGGAGATAGAGAGTGTGAATGTGGCTGTCTACTTGTTTACGGTGCTTGCAATTGCTCGTTGACCGTGTTACATAAACATGAAATTGACTTTGTGCTCCCCAAATGCCAAGCAAACCAATCGAATGCTTGTTTTTTCCGCGGCAGACCCAGACAACTAGTCGAACATTCATTGAACGGAAAAGATAGAGACGGAAGAAGAAAAAATATCCAAGCGTAGAATCGTTGATTATAGCTATGAGAGCGGGTAAAATATCATAACAATTTGTTAATTTAGTTTTTTAAAGCAAACATAGGTGTTGAATCTAGTAAAGTTTTTCTACAAATCCTTAAAAGTTCCATACAAAAACAGGATTAAGCAATAAATTGTTTATACACTTAGAGGTTCAAGGTTTTTTATAATTTATAACAAGTAATTTAGAATCGTTTAGTCAAATGTAAGCAAAAAAGTCTTTAATTATAGTTTGATTTAGCTTATCACATGGCTGTAATATATCTAATCCTGTGCCTTCCATTTATCGCCATTTTTCAGGCGCACCTCTGCCTTGGCAAGGCCTAAAAATTGCGCGTCATTTGCCGCCAGTGTGTCCACAAAAACTGCCCGATATGTCCGGACCGAGTAGCGTGAATGTGTCACGTGGCCGTTATAAGCATTTGATGCGATTGATGCCCTACCTGAAAGCCGAGAGTGAGGACTGCCTGTACCTAAATCTGTACGTGCCACACAACGGTAAGTTAATGATGCGCTCACCGAAACTAAAGCTGAATATATAGGTGATAACTATTACACTTCTGCTTTTTACCCTCAGAGCCGCTCAGTGCGCCCAAGCTGCATGCAGTTCTTGTTTATTTGCATGGCGAGTCCTTTGAGTGGAACAGCGGCAATGCCTACGATGGTTCCGTGCTGGCCAGCTATGGTGAGGTCATTGTGGTAACCGTCAACTATCGGCTGGGTGTGCTGGGTAAGTATAATTGGGTTAAGCCATAATGGACACTTGGCTAATTGCATAACATACCTCAGGGTTTATGCGTCCGGGCATCGATGCACATAATATTGCCAACTATGCGCTGCTCGATCAGATAGCAGCGCTGCACTGGATCAAGGAGAACATAATCTCCTTTGGCGGCGACAATACGCGTGTCACTTTGATGGGCCACAGCACGGGCGCAGCCTGTGTTAATTATCTAATGGTCTCACCAGTGGCATCAGGTAAGTGTTTGGTTAAAATTACACCCTGAAGTCATTAAATTCAGGTAACAGTACATTGTTTCCAATGGCAGGAGGAGATAAATTTCATTTATAACAACGATGAGCCATGTATATTCTCGTGACTGTTTATTATTCTATCTAGCTTTCATTTGACTTATGCGTCAATAAAATTTGGTTTCGATTTTACGTTCATCGACTCTCTTACATTCGGGTTCCTTCGGTCATACTCTACTTACGCATGGACTATCGTATGATTTAAAAGAACATCGCAACGACAAGTGAAATCACTATCCAAACAGTATTATATGGTTACATTTATGTATAAGTTATAAACATAAAACGGGAAAAAGTCTTATTTATATAGATTACACATTTCGGAGCTAAGTTATAAGAAGTCGCTTAAGCTAGCCTATCGCATATCACATTGAGTATAATGGGATTTAATTGAGTGAAATGTTTTGGCTCTATTGCAGGTCTATTTCATCGTGCCATACTCATGTCCGGCTCCGCAATGTCCGATTGGGCCGCCAGCAATCAGTCGCTGCAATTGACCATGCAAATAGCCCAGGCTCTCGACTGTCCGTTGAGTGACCACGAGGATGAGGATGCTTTACTCGATTGCCTGCGCCAGAGTCGGTGAGTCAATCAATTTATTGAAATATTAAGTGATGCGAATGATGATACGATTAAAGCTTCTGTGCTGGCTGTGTGTGTGTGTTTCTCACACCCCTCTCTCTCTCTCTCTCTCTCTCCCTCTCATACACACATACTCTTTAAGTAAGTGTATCTCTCAGTCCATTATAATCACACCACAATGCGTGCTAATGCCTGTAAGTGTTCCTATTCATTATCCATCTTGACGGTATGGCTGCTGAGTGCGTTAATTTAATTTACATTGGCATCTCCCCAAACCAACTAGGACAGCGGTGTTCTGTGCCTTGATTCATTTTGTGCGTTCATGTCCTTCGTACACTGCTTAATGATTCGATAAATTTACGAGATTGTCGCGCTGCGTTCTCAATGAGCCGTACCCGTGCCTTGCTCCTCAACCACCACCAACGTCCCGCGGCCATCTACAACTGACCATAACTAATCATGCGTGGATCGAGATTTGGGGCGTGAGCTTCGTTGTTACGCATCTGGATTAGTGCTTGTAATCCCTAGTGTCCATTCTGGTCGGCAGCGACTAATGTGCGGGTCGCCTACATTGTTAATGCAGGCGGTCGCAGTTAATTGCTTATCAATCAATCACGTTTCTTAGACCGTTTTCTTAACGGTGGAACGACGTTAAGGTCGAGGGTCATCCACTTAGCTGTCTATAAAGTGTCGGGCCCAATAAATTATACGCTTTATTTGCATATTTTTTCATTGCAAATAATATTGGGGTACATGGAGTTTCAGGTGAATTGTGGAATCAACTTAAGAAAATTAATTTTTTTTTTGCATAGATCATTGAGTATCGGATATATTACCTGAAAAGGATGGAAATTACTTAATTTTGTTGAATATTCTTTATTTCATTTTATTCCTTACACTGCCTTAACTTATTTTGATGCAACATGTTTTAAATATGTTTTCAAAACATAATTTTTATAATTGCCTTATGTTTATTTAGCGTTTAAATTAAAGCATAATTGTTAACAAACAAATAAATAGAGAACGTTATGAATATTTTATTTCTAATTTGTATTATTGTAATATTTAGCATATTATTTACGGTCAACAGTTGAAATCTAAATTTGATTTATGGGCATTTCATTAATTTTTAATAGATTTTTTTTAAAAGCGATTGCGTATTTACTTTTTGCCGTACATTTTTGAACAAATATTTATGGTTATTTTGACCACTCCCCAAAAGCAGCAAACTGTTATTTTAATTACACATAAAGTAAAGTACACAAACAAATAACCGTCTCCCATGTTTCTATTCCATGCAATACACTTGTAATTATATTATATGGCGCGACAAAAAAAAAATGGAAACACAGGAGAAAAAGAGGAGAAATCGAGAAACTAAATACAATTTGCATACAAAGCGAAATAAAAGCTAATGAAGGGAAATAATATATGTAAAACAAAATCAACAACGGGACAATAATAATAATTATGTTAATTATGCCAAGCACATACACACACACTCTCTCACATACTTAAAAACACCTCCAAATGCAAACCCAAGCGCTGTCACCAAACAAATACACGCTACTTGATGTGTATGTTGAAAAGTTCTGGGTATGTGCGTGTATGTGGGTGTGTGTTCTTCTAAGTTTCTTTCCTTTGCATGCTGCAAATTGACAGAGTAAGTTTGCAAACTGTTGGGGTGCCATACTCTTACCCAAGCCAAGTGCACTTTCTGTCCAATGAAAGAAAAGCAACGATAAAAGTTGTTTTCAAATTGCCCCTTAGAACTCTGAATACCCTTTCTCGTGTCATTTCCTTTTTCAATGTTAAAAGGAAAAACATACAAATAAGCTTACAGCTTTAAGCTAATACATGTATAAAGGAATATTTTTAACTTTGAAGAAACATAAAAAAATGTACACAGAATAGAATACAACTTGTAATAACAGGCTCACCTGCATGTTACAGTTGTGGTATCCTTAACAGAAACTTCTGGAAATGTTTTAATGAGTGAGAAATGCTTTGGGGTATATGAAAGTCTGTGTGTTTGTATAAAGGAGTAAAGGAACGAATGGGCGCAGTCCATGTGCGAGTGTTAAATGAATGCAATGAATTATGTATGAATTACTGTGCAAATGTGCGCTACACCGCACACACCACTCACACAAACACACACTCGAACAGAAGCCCAAACAGGTAACATCAACGAGATGTGTAAACATTTTTGGCCACACTCACATTTGCCCTGTCCCTTCACATAGATTGTGCGTGTGTATTTGAACATCCTTTGTCTTTTAGACTCACACACATTAAATATTTAATACTTTACTCTTGTGTGTGTAAGTTGTGTTGCAGTTATCCAAATGATTTGCTCATTTGGAATGTTTAATGCATTTGCCCTAAAAACACGCAGAAGTTGAGATCTTTATTTACATATACTGCTGCTTGGACAATACATGATTTAATTATTGTTTAGTACAATGGCAATTACAGTTTGCCTCGAAGTGAGCATTTTGCATTTAATTTTCTTTGTAATTATTTATTGACAAGTTGCATTTGCATTGTAGTTAGCTCTGTGCTAATATTTCGTTTAGCTGTTTGCAGTGCAAAATACACATGAATAATTTATGCAAATTTCAGTGCTCGAAATACGTTTGAGTACGTTAAAGGAAATGCAAATTATTGTTACACCCAATAAAAAGTAACACTTGTCAATTAAAGGAAAAACATAAATTTTGCTCCATAATTAAACTGTTGCAAATGGGTAAAATAAAATTGTCAACTATTTGTTTTCATCTTGATTTTCACAAAATTGAATTAAAAGCGAATTTAATCGTCTTAAAATTCGTTTCAATGCAAACAAATATCCAAAATAAATACGAGGCAAAAATAAAATATTTCTTCCATCAACTACCCACAAAATAATCCAGCGCGCACATTTGTTTGCATTGTTTGCTCGTTGAGCTCTTTTAATTGACAAAATAAAAAGCGGAGCATATTAAAAATTCATTAAATAGAAAGCATGAACTACAACTATAATAAATACAAAAGATACTTGAATAGCAAACAAGGTCGATTACTCGGGCTAAATAAATGTTGGGCTTCTGCTGTGGACACAAGAACAGTATCAACAACAACAATAACGAAGAAAGTACGAGTTGTTAAAGTAGCTGCATCCAGCACACAGGCACAATCATCAATCTTCGTAGATGCCACACACACTCACACACAAACATATTTCCAACCATGTGTGTAGAAGTATTGTGTGCCTCCAAGTTGGCCAGACAAATTTGTGCATTGTTTGCGAGTTGCAAAACAATCCTGTCACAACATATATAGTGCAATGGGGCAATATATAAAGTCAGATGAATAGGTACAAGATTGGTTAACCTTAACATGGCTTCTGATTAATTTACACTGTTTAAATTTACAACGGTGCACTATGACGAATTATATATTGCACTTGTTTGAAGTTGGTATTATAATATTTATTTATTTTTTTTATTTTAAAATGACTATGTTTAAAAAAAAAATTCAAAAATATTTTTCGGTATGTTTTGTTTTGTTAAAAAAAGATAAGCTGCTTGTCTACATTCAATTGCTCCGAACTGTATAATCTCACATGTGAATATTTGTGTAAGAAAGTCAACAAAATCTAACAAGTTAATCGCAGTTGCAGTTCAACTTCTGACAGTTTTGCGCCAGGGCAGCTAATAAGAGCCGTCCGTAACGAAGCTAAGACAGAAGAGACCTTTTCTGTATATAAAAATCATAAATCACAAACACACGACACGCTCCAAAACTTTGCACTCTGCAGCTGAAAAGATATCGAAGCTCTAAACGAACAACAAAATCAATGGAAAAACGAAACTTTGCACCGAAGTCGTTGCACGGTTGCTTTAAGGCAGCAGCGCCACAAATTTTGGAGCAGCATGAACAACAAAAATAATGGTGGTTAAGTCGATAAACTTGGTCATGTGTCGATAGCCACGCCCGAAGGCAATCGGCGCTGACCAGAGCATGTCCTGCAATTGACAACTTCACCATCATCCGTATAGACTTGTGCGGTTGATAGAGTCTTAAAGTGTTTTGCGGTCGCCTTTGGTTTGCCAAAGTGTGTGGAATGTTTGTTTTTTTTAGGTATCCGGCATTGCAGCGCATTTTTGTTGTCCAGCTTAAATGGCTTTAGACAATGGCGATGTGGGGATTTGAAGGTGCTGACCGCATTGATAGCATTTATCGAGCTCAATGTGCGCTTATGTGTAATCACATGAGCTAATTAAATCACTTTATCCTCCACTTGTTAAATGCTTCTGTGTGGAATTTCTCTTTAAACCACATTCCCGAGTAAGTTTCTCTGAACAACATTCAAGTTCAGACAAGTGCATGTCATGCTCATCAGAAATTGTTTTCATAATTAAGTTTCATTAGTTAAGAACTATTAAGGTTTGACCAAATGCATTTAACTCTCGTTAGGAATTCCTATTTATTTACGTTTGACAATATTTGCTTACTCAAACTTCAACAAGAAGCCACAGTGGATAATACAATTTCAAGTGTCATTTCAACTATATTTCTCGCCGCTCTCTGCTGCAAACTTTAAAATAAACTGTTTTGGGGTATGCCGTTTCTTGTTGAAAATAAACTTTTCTGTACAATTAAACATATATCAAAATTTTTATATTTTTAGCAATCGCAATCTTTTGTTTTTGTTTTGTTATTTGTTTTAAGTTATTCGTTTAAGTACGGGTGAAAAGGGTATACCCGTGTTAATCATTCGAAGCTCTCTTTATTTATCGAGCAACGTCTGCATTTGCGAGATAAAACTTGCTGTCTGGCAATTGAATATTTGCTCAATTTTTTCTTAATTTAAACCAATTCCAATATACTTCACCACAAACTGAGTGCCAGCACTGGTGAGCGCATTTTATGCAAACAACTCCAGAAATTGGACCCAGCCGAACAATTTTGGCAACCAAATGTTGCCTCAGATGCCGTTTCAACTAAAACTGCAACAACAAAACTGAATTCACTTTCAGGCAGGAAGTGAATAAGTACACTTTATCTATATATATATATACGTTTTGTATCATTTCACATATGATATTTGGTTGGAAAAAAGTGGCACACAGTTTATTGTATTGCTGCTGCTTGAATTGCTTTAAAAAAAATAAATTGCACGTTTATTACATTTTTATATGAAAATCGAGATATACAATTTGGAACGGACAATCTGAAAAAAAAAAAATTTACTCACTTTGCTTGAGTGCATTTTGGATGGCTTTGTGGCTTTTTTTTATACTGTGTGTCAATGGGAACTTAAAATTATTTTATTGAAAAATAAAATATTAAAGTAGTGAAATCTTTTTTTCTTTTTTATATTTTACGTTATTTTATCATTTTTCTTTGGATGTTTCCGCTGTACAATATTTAGTAGTAAATTTTTGACAATATTACAGTAACATCTGTGTTTTAGCTGGTCGTAACTACCATATGTGTATCTGTTGGATTGTATCTTTATGTTGTTCACGTGTGAGCTACGGTCTAAAGTGGTTTTTCCGAAGCGGAGAGGGAAGCTTCTTTGTGCGTGTCCAGCAACAAATCACACACAAAATTTATTAGAAATTTGAAATCAAAGTGAAAAGTATCCGCTGTCAGACATTCACTCACCCAATCCACCAAATCAGCACTCACTCAGCAACACTCACACGCACTCCGTGACTCATTCATCCAGTTATATGACCTTTTTACGCCATTTCTCTGATACATTCTATTACTCTTTGCAGCTACCAGGATATCTTGCACATACCAACATCGTTTCAACAATTTTCAACATCATTGGGTCCAATTGTCGACGGACACGTAATACCAAATCAACCATACAAGGTCATGGGGCATTATACGGAGCATTTCAGTCGGTTTGTTAAGCAATTGCTGTCATAGTGTTCTTAATATTCCCCGCCTCTTCATCTTACTTGGCTTAGCTTGTGATGTTTGCCTTAGACCTTACTAACGAAAAAGAAAAACCTGCCAAATAACCCAAGGACTATTTATTTATTGTGCGTTACTTGATTAGATGTCTGGTATTTCGGCATGTGGCATGTGGCATGTGGCATTTGACCCTCAGGTAAAATCAAATCGCTCGTGAAATCCAAGTATGCATTTTAAGCGAATTGAGCAGCCAAAAGCGTCGTCTCGGCTATCATCTGTTGTATAGCACTTCAAGTGCCACTTGTTGGCCCAAAAGCAGCTTAACACACCACTTAATGGCATGTTTTAATGTGTCGCTCTTGTGGGACGCCCCAAACCATCAAGAGGTCACATAAAAAGTCAAACTCTTTTGTTTTATTTGTTGAGCAGCAGCTGGCAGACATAGAAAATAAATCACAAAGTGTGGGCCCAGACAGCTCTAACAAATATTTACAAAGTATGAAAAGTAAACATGTTCTAAGAAATTTGTGTCTCAATAACTTATTGAAGCTTATTATAAAGAGATATTGAACCCACTCAATATTATTGATTAAATATAGATTTTAAAAAATGTTTATGTAAAGAAACAAACTTTGTCTCATTTTAACAAAGTAAAAAAATTTCTTTTATCTCTACAAAAGAAAATCGTATGGCAGTGCACAAAGGAAAATTTATTTAAATTCTGCGCGGCTTGAACGTAAGAATTTCATTTGTCGACTTTATTGATTTTAGATATTCAGCTGCCTAATATTTTAAGCTCAGTAAGAATTTGCAATGATGGCGAGCTGTGTTTGAGCTTGTGTGTTTGAGTTTGTTTTGTATCCAGATCAATCAATCAGGCAACAAGTAATAACTCAGGCCTTAACAAAAGGGTTCATTTTAACATTTTTCTTGTTTCTTTTAACATTTTTCGTCTTTCTTACAGCATCTTTTGTTATCAGAATCCCTCTCTATCTCTCTTTGCTCTTTTCCCATTCTGCCATCTTACATTGTGGAACGTGTCCATTTGCTGTTGGGATGCCGTAAACATAGCTGCGCATAATCGAATAAAATGCGTGATTAATTGCATTTTAATTGTTATCCTTTTGCAAGCCAAACGTGCTTTTGCCGTCGAAAAGATGCTGAACGCAAAAAGAAATATGTTGAATAATAGCTGAAAGGAAGTGCCTTTAATTACGGTGTTCGTGAAAGTAGAATAGAAATAGAGAAAAGAAGGAAGTGTCGGGTAGTTGACCTCCCACAACTGACGCAAAAGGTACCTGTAAACTTAGCCAAAGTAAACGGAAGCACGTTTTGCACGATTTCATTTTCGAACTGTGCGAATTTCAGTTGCTTACACTTTTATGTAATAGCTTCAGATCAAAGGGGTAAATAAATAAATCTTTAAACAAGGACTTCAATTATCGGCCTAGCTGCACGCTGAAAGCACTCGTCCTATTTCATTTGACAAGTTTCGTATCGCATTTACTTTTATCGACAGGACGCAAAACTTTCCTAGATACTTTACCATGCGCTTTGTAACAGTCCAGGCAACAGGACACAAAATGTGTAGTTGAGGGCTTGCTGACTCCACCACCAGTACCACCACAACCCCAGCTGGACATTAGCGTTCGACAAGCCAAGTTAGTTTTCAAAGAAGCAGCAGCACGGCGCTTACCATTTATCAGGCAGCGTAACAAGTAACGCCGCAGGACCTCGTTTTATTCTAGTGCTTTTAACTGCCGCTTATGGCGATTTCACAATGGTGCTGGTCTGTCTGCAGTACGCGAATGATGCACTTGACAAAATCTATGAGTATTCTTAGAAATTCAAGCTAACGCTGATAAAATCGTTTAAGATTCGAAAGAGTTCACTTAGTACGCATTATGTTTAGGTGTTTGAATATTGGATAAAAAAAATGTATATAATTTAAAAAGGTTCAAGGTACCGTTTGCCGTTTATATATGTTTATGTTGACTTAGTTTTAAAATTTTTTGAACAAATATGTTTTTTGCACTGCACAAAACTACCTTCAATCTAAGCACGCTTAACAACTCTTTCACATATAGTACGACAAGCCTTAACTCTATATCCGCCTACCCAGTCAAACCGATTACTCTCCCTCCCTCCATTTGGCTGTCTCTGTCTCACTCTTACTTTGCTGTTTGCTGTCTCTTGCAGTTATGATTTATTATTCGGCATCACGGAGTCAGAATCCTATCATACATTGGCCGCATTAGCACTCGAGGAAGGATTACGTGAAAATGAACGCGATAATTTATTACGCTTCTATATGCAGAGTCGCTTTGATGTACGCCCCGATTTGGCATTGGCTGCCACGCTAAAAAAGTAAGTGAAATTTATGCGCTATTTTATGATGGTGTGAAATACAAGCCGACATCGCTGCAGATGGCTGGAGTTATTGGCTGGAAAAAAGTTACAACTTACTTGCATTTAACACTTTGAAAAGTATACATACAAACACACGCATTGGATAGCTGTATCGTTCATCTCAATTAGAATTGTTTATGTGGCAATTTGTTTGCTTTAAGTGGCAAGGATTAGCGACGCCAGAGCCTATAAAGCGCCTCAGAAATTTAACGCCACTAACGTCACTAAACTTTGAGCATTAGCATTGCTTTAAATTGAAATTTATTCGGTATTTTGTTTTAAATTTGAAAAAAAATAATATTAACAAATTGGATAGCTTTTGATATAGGGCTCGAGTCAATAGAGGTAGTTTATATATATCATCTTTAATATCACATCTGAGTCATTTTTATTGACATATACATATATCGTGAATAAATATTAACAAGAATGAAATATCACGACTATATTATTTATGCTACACAATATTTTAAATGTACAATAAAACTCAGAAAATTGCTTTATTTCTAGTGGGAAATATTATTTCCTGATTGGTCTTAAAATAACCAATTTCTGGTATCGATTGGCTTTTGAAAATATTAATATTACATTTATCCACAATCTAACACATATATTATTATATATGCACTATATTTAGTAGTGTAATAATGTGTGCCTAATTAGTGTCAAAGCTGACACAACAGCAGCGTCCCACAAAGAAAATAGAAAAATGTTTCTATGCAGCAATAAATAATAATATGCGACTATGGAAAAGGGGCAGCGTAGAAGAGGCTTGCCTTGGTTCGGGCCATACACAATTATGCCAAGAGTTAGTTAGTTATTACTGCGAGAGCTGTTTTAGTCCCTTTGGCTCCTGTGCACACATTCATTATATCGTTCATTTCATTTCGAAGCAAAACAATGCTGGTGACTATCTCATTTTCAGCAGCCAGCGGGACTCGAGGCTTGAAGTCAAGTTTTAGTTATGTGTGTTTGTCCTGTTTGTGCCGTGCAATAAATAAATGGCACAATGCACAATATTCGACCCACGCCTCTGCTCCGGGCACGCCCCTATCAACACCAACGCCCCTGCAATGACAACGTTTCAGCTGCAATTTCTTGTGTGTGTGGGTATTTTTGTGTTTGTTGGGTAGAATTGGATTCCTTAGAGATGCGTCTGAGTTTGGTCAGAACGACACTTTATTCCATATAAAAAGATATTTGCACAAAGAGCGCAATTGTTTCTAAAGACGCACGGCAAGGACTCTAAACAGAATGACAATGGTCGAGCTTCGAAAATATTGGAAAAGTTTTTCCGTTAGACGAATCGAAAATGCTCTTAAATCCGCAAAACGTGTTAACAAATCTCTAAAATACCTTTAATATTTTTTATCAAAAATACAATATGCAAATTTCCAATGAAATACACTCGTTAGAAATAATAAGGTACAAGCTCTGCAAAGGGTGTGAAACATGTTGTTTTATAATGCTCAAAAGCTGCAGGCCAGTTGCCAGAAGCGGATAACACCAATAACATTCACAGCAAAAGCAACAAAAATGAAAAGAAAAAACTCAGCATGAGCAAAAAAAACAACAACCAAGTAGAAACAACGACAAACAAACGATTGAAAGGAAGTTCACACAATCAACAACAGATGCGCTTTTTCACATGCGAATAACTGAACATGGAAACTCTCCAGGGAAATTGTTTTGTATGGCGGTGCTTGCGAGGCTTTCCTGCTACACACAATCGTACACCCACAAATACACACACAAAAACTCAAATACACTTACCCACACACATATCCCTCAGCTGAACAGCTGCGGCACTGCATCCCAGTGGCAACGCTTTGTTGTCCGTCATTGAATTAAATGGCAGAGTCCAAACAGCAACATCGGGCAATGCTTTGGCACTTTTTGCTTTGTAGCTCAACATGACGCTCTGTTTGACGTTCAGACTGGACAGCTGGATGGCTGAATAGCTAGATAGACGGACAGCTGGATAGAGCATCAAATGTTGCGTAGTTGCCTGATTCTTCCGGCAAGGGGCTTTGTCTATTTTTAACAATATTCCAATTCGCCCCGCGTCCTGAAACACTTGCATTTGTCTCTTGCTACACGACACTTTTCAGATGCATTGCTTTGTGAGAGGGGTTTGCGAGAAAGGAGAAGAAGGGATTGACATAAGAATTCGTGTGGGGTCATTCAGATCAAAATACTTTACAAGTGCACTGAGTGTGTATCGATTGAGTTATTGTTTGCGGTTGACACTAAAAGCCACATAAGAAATCCAGCGGATTGTAAAAAGACTTAAAATATAAAAGAGACAGATATACAGTCGGCGAATTATACAAAGAGAGAGGAAGCTTAACAAGTGTGGTTTTTAACTTAACTATTTTTTTTTATTTCTCTATTATATCTTGATTAGCAAATAGTTAATCAGAATCAGTGATATACAAGTTATAGCTACAATGTTTGTATGTAACATAAACCAGATAAATAAACACATCCAAAAATAATAGATCTTCAATTCCTATAAAAAACTAATATTTATTACCATTAAGCCTACAAAACAAACCCACCTAGTACAATACATGGTCAAAAGTTACGCGATACTCTTGCAAGTTGCAAGTAAAACAGCTCAAAAGCTGACGTCAATAAAGTGAATCGACTTTATTGGGATGCTAGCTTTAATATGCCACACAATCTTTTAAGTAGCTTAATGAAAAGTCCGCTAAGTTTAAGCTCTAACTGCTGTGGTAGTTTGTGTGTAAAGCACACTTTTCTGAGACATGTTTTAATTCATTGGGCATGCGAAAGGAGACATGAGATTCACAGGCAGGCAGGATGCGAAGCACTAAATAAATGGCTTGGACCTTTTAGAGTATTTCAATGGCCCATTAATCTGGGCCGGCATGGCCAATGGCCAATGTGTGTCGGCTTTACGTTTAAGTCCAACCAAGGAAAAAGACAGAATGCGTTGTAATGCCGAAATGGACAATTTCATGGCTAGTGTAAATCAAACACGCCTGCAATTAGAACAGTGACTCGTACACACATACACAAATATACACACACACTGCCTGTCTCTCCCTCTCTCCCTCTCTCTCTCTCTCGCTCTTTCTTTCTCTATCTATATGAGCTCACATGACCTGCTGCACCTGGCAACGACCAGCAGCAAGTGGACAGCCCAATTTGAGCGCAATGTGGCAGGCTGAAACAATTTGGTGCAATTGCTTTGCAACTCATTAGCATGCAGCTAGCTAGGTAAGCGTGGGCGTGATTGTGGGGCAGGCTGCCACTGAGCCTTTGTGCCCCCTATTGTCATTTCTCTCGTTGTTCTTGTTTTTTTGTTGTTGTTGGCATTGTGCGATTTTTGATGTTAGTCGTAGTCAAGCGGCTAATATTGGCCACCTGCTCTGCACGATATTGTGCAACACTAAACATCAAGTCGAGCCATACACACAGTAAGCCTCACCCGCACAAGCTCCTGCCTGCAACAATCTGAAACTGTATCTGGGCAGCCATTAAATGCAGCACCAAAACATGTCCATCGCATGCTTAAAAGGGGTCATCTTCTCTCCACTTTCCACCCACATTTTACGTCCCCTTAACCTCAGCTCAACGTCGACGGCCGACAAAAAAATAAAAAAAAGTTCGTTGGTGCAGAAAGTATCATAAAGCAAAGTGTTGAAAGTGGTGCAGAGCCTAAAAGTTAAAATGTTGCCCCCAAAAACTTGCGACAACGCCGCTGATAAAACGACCAGCTTAAATGTGCTAAAATCCTTGCTGCTAAAAAGTGAGCATGTGCCGAAATGAAATAAAACAGAGCCAAGGTGAACAAAAGAAACCGGCTAGCATGCAGTAAAGTGGCGCCTTATAGTGAAATTATTAGAATTGATGCACAAAGTTGCAGCAGACTCACGTAGAGAAACTCAATAGAAAAAGTTGCTAAGAATTTCGCGCCACTTACCTTGTGAGGCAAGTTTATATTTATTAACCACTTATATACATATTGAAGTAGCTCAATTCAAGGGCCAAAGAATTTCAATTTCAAAGATCAGTTCTCATAAAAGTATAAAAGTTAAAGTTGTTTTCATTCAAGCATTTCACATACAATTTTTTCTTTCTTCAAGTA
This sequence comes from Scaptomyza tumidula, assembly GCA_035044465.1. NCBI lineage: Eukaryota > Metazoa > Arthropoda > Insecta > Diptera > Drosophilidae > Scaptomyza > Scaptomyza tumidula. Next base: position 4,092,593 of record JAWNNW010000445.1, read on the forward strand.
CGAGCGTAACATTTTTTTCTACTTGTTAATTAAATTATTCAGAGCTTTGTGTATATATATATTTATTTTTTCTTACTTTCAGCTTAACCTTTCTTAGAAATTTGATTACATCCTCAGATTAGTAAAAATGAGTAAATGTAGGAGTTTTAAATTCAAAAAATCATTTTCAACTCAGCAGAAAATTCAATGGAAATTCTGTGAAAGTTTAAATTGGTTTTCTTTTAATTATAATACCCAAATAAATAATATATTAGCAGCGATAGAAAATTTATATTTTGCCTGAAGTAACAAACAAAGTTTCAAAACATTTATCCGTATTGTCCAACACACAACTCATCAGTTTCTGAATGCGGTTCTATAAACTGTTGCGTAGCTTCAAGAAAATGAGCAGCTTATCTAAAGGCCAAGTTAGCTAGACACGACCTTAATAACAGCCAAACACCGAATAGTGGCAAAAACCCAGCTCAAAGTGCCGCTGACAGCTCTATTGTCATTTTAATTTTGCCAATTTATAAACCGAAACGGCAACGCCATGCTCTTTAATTACCAGATAGCCTTGTCCATAACTACATAGCCACAGTGTTGCCAAACACGCACTGACAGACACGTAGATAAGGTTTTTTGCCGTTCAGCAGCTGCCGAGCTGGACTGCTGAGTTCGTGGGTTACAGGATTCAGAAGGATCCAGGGTCAACGGGGTCGATGACGACAAGTGCTACAGGCGTTTCTGGCCAACAGACGCTTAATACCATAAACTTATTTATTTTAATATTATTATTTATAAAAATATGCAGAGCATCCACGCGCAGCTGTCTGTGTCTCGTCGTCATTGCTGTTTTTGTTGTTGTTGATTTGCGAGCCTTGGGGTTATGATGACAACGGACGAGCTGGAGCTCAGTACGCTGCTTAATTTATAGTCCTCAGGCTGGTACCGGAAGTTGCATACATTATGTGCACAGAAAAGCAGAACAGAGCAGAGCCAAGCAGAGAACAGTCTGGCCTGCAGCAGATCGGATAAAGGGGTGGCCAATACTAAAGGGGCCATCAACTTTTAAGCGCCACTGTCTGCCATTGCCTTTTTGTGCGTTTTGGCTTTAATGTGTCGACTAAATATGCACATTGTTTGCCAACAACTGACGCCCACGCTCTTAGTAACTTTCTCACGCTCACGCTCTTTTTCCCTATATCACTCTCTCTCTCTCTCTCTATTTTGGTATTTGCCAATCTATCAGTGGCGAGGGTTAAGCAAAAAGTTTGTGATGGTACAAAAAACTTGAAAACCTTCATTCCTTAGTTTGAATATATATAGGTAAAAATTTTATTTAAAAATAGTCTGATTTTTTGCAGTGTGATTTTAAATACATTAATTTCAAATTGGACTTTTCAACAACGTTGCTCAAATATTTTTTTTGTACCTATGGTTTTAACGTGATATTATAATATTCAAGATATGAGCATTAAAAAGGGACTTAAATTCTTTATTTCGTCTTAATTTAAACATTTAATCCAATCGCCTTTCTGAGTTGTTATTAGCATGGCCAAGCTAACGTTCTTAATTGCAGCACCAAATGTTTGTTATTTTGCTTTTCGGTCATTCTGAATTGCTGGCAAATACATATGAGCTACAAGTTTAACCAACTCTAGCAACTTTCTAGTCATATAGAGATGTTTATTTTCGCATATGCGATCCCATGTGCATATGTGCCGTTCCATGGAACTGTAGCTTCATGGAACTTGTACCAGCATCATCTATATGCTATAGTACGTATGTTGTATGTTTCAAAAAGTTTTTCGGCAGTTGTAGCGGCTCTCTGCAATTGCGGTTGCTGCTGCTGCTGCTGATGCCATTGCTGCTGTTGGAGAACGTGTTGTTTGCTCGCTGAAACATCATAAATTACATGCGTGCTTTTTGCCACACGCCTCTTGTGTGTATGCGCTCAAACTCAATCTACTGTTGCTGTTGCTACTGATATTGCTGTTGATGCAACATCCCAATCCGGCCCCCTCTACGACGCCCACTCAGCTGCTTGTAATATGCATATGTTAAACTTATTTATTATTTTTATTGTTTTAACTATGATATGTAAAAGTGCAGCATACAACGAAGGCGTTGAGAGTTGCTTATATATGTGAATATTCGTATTTATTATATTAATGTTTGTTGGCTCCATAAATCTGTGAATGGCAAAAATTTTAATGTCGAATGTGTATTCATGAAGTGCGAACGCAATGCACAGATTGCGGATTGCCAGCTAGCCGACAGTCTACAAACCCGAACGACATAGTGATGGAAATTGCGTAAAGTTTAACTGCGAATTATTTTTATTACACCACTGAGCTGGGTAGCAGTATAAAAACTACCCTTTACATTCTTAAGTAGTCCGAAATGCAGAATTTCATGTGTGAAAGGACGTTTTGTTGGTTATTTTCGTCCTGTTGTCATAAACTTTCATTGAGACCAAATGGTCCAAGCGATTAGTACTCGAGTTTTCAAAGACTTGACAATGGTTTTATAAGGGACATGAATATATTAATGTCTTATTAAATTTAGTGTTTTAAATGAATGTTTTGTTCTTGCTTTTTCAACATCGCTTAAGTTTGCTGTACTGTGTAAGTGCTGAATGATGCTTGTAGCAACCGAACCATCAGAAATGTTCCGGAAATCTTTCGCATTCTAAACCGACACCCACACTAACCGCCAAACACAGACACCTCCCCCAACAAACTCGGTCCACTGAACAACAGTTATTCATAATCGTTTGTCCATATTTTGCGGCCTATGCAAATAACAACAGCACTGGCAACAATAACAAATGATTTACACAAAGCGGCCACAGCATGCGGTAGAGCAATTTTGGTAAGCGCTCGCGGTGTACACGCTGGCGTATGTGCAATATATTTAGCTTACGGCTCGAACTGGTGCAGGGGTTATGGGCTGCAAAATGCAAGAGGACTGGCAACAATTTAACTATTTGATAAGACCATAAAGAGTTGTAAGTGCATTTGAAATATGAAAACAATTATAAAATGTAATTAATTTTAGCTATGGGTGACACGAGTATCACATCAATAAAAGAATAACAACAAACAGAAACACACATATACACATATGTACACTGCTTTTTGGTGCTCTTTGGTAGGTCTTTTAGTTTCACATTCATTTGCGTGAAATCCCAGCGCCATGTTTTCACTATTTAGCTCATACTACGCCGTCAAGAGCTGCGAGAAACCAGCAGTCAGGCACCGCATCGTTTCGCATCGCTTAATGGAGCCAGAGGCTCATGCGAGTCGTGTTAAGTGGGGTCCACGAACCTCTAGCAACGGCTTTCATTTAGCCTTAAACAAACCAACATTAACGCCAGAATTTGTTCTCTGCCATATACAGCTCTTTTTTAGGGTTAGCTAGTTGTTAAAGTGCTTCCATATCACTGGGGATGTCTCTTACTCTCTCTTTCATTGTGTGTGGGTGTGTGCGATGCTTCAGGACGATTAAACGGATTTGATTTTGGGTTTCGCATTGGCTGTGTTTCGACTTTTATTTATGTATGCTAATTTAGGCTGCATATTTGTGGCTATGCTTGTTTTGGGATTATGAAATCCGATTCGGAAGTTTGCCGCCGGGTCTGAAATAAAATAGAGAAAACACTTAAGCTGATATGCTATCTAGCTGTATTCAAGTTAGAGCTGTATTTTCTAATTAACTATAATCAAATATACTGTAATTAGCTAAACTTAACGAGTTCAATATATCAATTCAATACAAAATAATATTTTTTGCATGAAAAATAATTATGGTTTTAATTTATGTTTTGTTCAACCTTAAAATACTGTTTAATATTTAAATATGTGTTTTTATAGGGTTAATAAAAGAGGGGAATTTATTTTTTCTACCAAGCTTTAAGTGAAGGTAACCGAAAGACTAGTTTGTACCCCAAAAGTTACAAGGGCAACCCAGTAATATAAAATCTATGACATCCCACTTCAGCATAAGTGTATAAAAATTTGCATATACCATTAGCGAAATGGGCTCTTTATCTATATAAAGCGCGTAACCTTATATCCGTTGAAGTTTAACAACAATTAGGAGTTAAACTGAAAGCGAACAACTTTCACTTATGAGTATTCGAGCGTAATCCAACGCCAAGTGTTAACACCTTCATGCTAGAGAAGTACATGCTCTTGTGTCCCGGCAGAACATTCTATTTTAATGCAATTTAAAATGAAATTGCATTTTATTTTCACAACTTCATTAGCAAAGAACCCTCCAGCAAATTCATTACGACTCTGCCAATGACTATCAAAATGTAGGGCACTACAAATGGTTGCAGTCAGCCACCCTCGCATACAACACTTACACACATTGGAACGTACACAAACGCCAGCCACGCTCACACTAATACACTGATACACCCTTGAGCACACATCCACATACAAGCACTCGAAATGTCTTCTCAAATGCGGAAATATTTAAAGTGTCACACACGCTGTTCGGAAATTAAATGTGAACGTTGCAGATACTCAGCCTGTAAAGCTGGCTTCGAGTGTGGGATTTCGGCGTCGAAACACTGTCAAACACATAACTTGCTTTTTTATATTTATTTTTATTCGAATTGAAAGTCACAACCATGTTATATTTTGTCCACAATATTTTAAATTGGGAATTTACTTCTGACATTTTATAACAAAACTAAAAGCAAATAAAATATAAGTGAACCATAACGAATATAGAAAATTATTTCTTTTCAATGATACACAATGATTATTTTTTGTGCCTTCTTAAATTTATTTTAAAAGGATTTATTTTTGATTTGTAATCCTTTTGCTTTTTAAAAATTTTTGAACTTTTAATAAATAAAATTTATACTTTTGAGTTTGCACTACCAACAAATTAATGCTTAATGGAAAACATTTTTCCTACAACAAGAGATTGAAAAAGTGTATAATATATTTTTATAAGCTGCAATTAAGTTGCCTACATGTCATTTCATTGTAGATATTTGTTATTCATTTTCGTTATCACTTTTTATGTTATCCCACTTACACTTTGTTGAGTTTAATAATTGAAACATAAAAGTTGCTAAGCATTAAGTCGTAATCTTGTTGTTTAGTGTCCATCTGCGCCGGACAGTCTCTACACTTTTGTTTGCTCTGTGAATGGTCAGAGAAAACTGTGCTCGCCAGCTAGTCGACATTCAAGGTGTCTGTCTGTCTGTCTGTTGGTCTGCCTGTTTGTCTGTGGCTTTTTAAGGTGGGCGTTGCGCACACAAACAAAATGACGGCGTTTGCTTCTTTTGTGCCATCACCTTCTGCTTTCACCTCGTTGCTTCTCCCCTAATTTTCAATGCTGGCTTTCAAGTGTTTGTTGTGCATATTTTCGGTGGACGCGTTTTGCGTTTTTGGAAGTGTTTGCGGTTAGTTTATGAGTTAAGCATTTACGGCATGTTTGTTTTGGTCTTCTTTGTAGCCCATTTTGCGGTGCGTGTATGTACGTTTTATTATTTTTCGCTTTACTTATCCGAATTTATTAAATTTAACTATCGTGCCTGGCTCAGTTTTTGGCAACTTTACGCGCAGTGTTATACTGGCGTTATTTTTGCTCGGTTTTACCGCAAAACTTTTAATTAAGCATTTGTTTTGGTTGCTAATGCAATTCGCTTTTTCATCGTATTCAAAATTATATATACTTTAATTATATAATGATGCACTTTTGCGGGCAAACAATTGAGCAAAGCTGCAGAGCACATTGTGGCGAACTTGTTTGAGTTCACCAGAAGCGAGTAGATTTTAAAATTTATTTTTCGCTTGCGCTTTGTTTTCCAGAGAGGACCGTATGTATCTGGATCATTGAATGAAAATTTATTTATTTAAAACTTGAGCTTGAATTGGGTTAATACCCTGGCTATTATTTAAATCCGATGCGATTAGAAAATAAATTAAAATAAATATTCGACAGCTGTAATTGAATTTTGTTTGACTTTATTTAGAAAATAAAGTGATCATAATAAATGTTTATATTTCTTAAATCAGCTATCTTTATTTGTTTTAGCTAAAGCAGAAATTCAGCCAATTTATTAAAGAAAAATAAATTTAAGGGCAGTTCTCTCCCATGCTTGCTTTTTTTTCAATTTATATAATCTGTATTTGAGCTGGCCATGAAATATGAAATCATAAACGATTCGCTATGTGATCAATAAAGCTCCTAGCTATAGGTCTTCAATGCTTCTTATTTAATAATTTAAAAACACAATGTTGTAAGGAACGCTGCTGAAGCTCGGTTTAAGTAAACATTGACTTGACATCCTCACTTTATTTATTACACTCACATGAGGAGCGATAGAGATACAGACAGCAGTGAACACAACAAGCGAAACCAGAAAACATGCCCTAAGCGTTTGCTCAAGTGTGTGAGATTACATAATAGAAACCGCAAATAAATATATCGCGTACTATACCATATGACATACGCAACAACAACAGCAAAAGCAAGTTAAAACAAATAAAAGCATGTGTCTCCGGAGACAGCAAGCACTATATGGCTCGTCCTGCCACAGGACTTGCGAGCTGCACAACAAAAAAACAACAAACGGGTATAAGTGTTAGAGAGAAAAAATGGCAACAACAGCTACAGCATTGAAGATACTGTTACCTTGAGTCATACATTCATGATAAGTGCCTTTTCCCCTGCCCCAATACTACCAACCAACAACCCACAACAGACCCCTGCCGTGGTTGTCTATGCGGGAGGGCAGTTGGCTGCTGTCTGTATCGGGGTCAAAGCGCATAACTTAAGTAGCCGACAATAAAATGCATAACATGGCAAGCAAACAAACTCACACTCAAAGGCCAAAAGGCAAAAAGCAAACCTGAGCGAAAATGTAGAAAATATGGCTCTATTTATTTGTACATTAGGCCAGGCAAAGAAGAAGCAGCAGTAGCAAAAGAAGATGCTGTAAAACGCGCCTGAAAGCCAGAGCTGTGTATGTTTATACCTTCCCTTCGTCCTCCCCCCCCCCCCCCCACCCTACACTACATTACTTTCTACCTGGCTGAGGTAGCTAGCTTCTAGCAAAAGGCCAAGTGTGGTACTTGACATGTGCAAAAGAGAACCCATTGAGTGCACACGCTGAATTCATGTTGTAGTTTTTTTTTCTTTTCCGTTGTCAGCTTGTGTCCCGCTGGGCCTTAATAATTTCACACTGCGCTACCAAAGCTGATGAGATTCTTACATAAACCATACTCCAGTCCTTTGGCAAAGACGTGAAATACACAAAGTAAATGACATATTGACAAAATATGAAATTGTTCTAGAACTTGCCTTTTGTAATTGAAAAAAACAAAAATATATATATATACTGCCATTAATTATTAAGTGGCGCAGATGTTGCAAAGAAGCGACAGTTGTATCAACAAATATCTAATATCTATTGTAATGCATATTTATTACAAATAACATTTGTTAGAAGAGTAGGGTTGGTACTGCTAACAGATTCCCAAAAAAAACCATTATGTATATACACTTTAAAAGCATCTTAAACACATATCTGCTTTTTTGTGCACATTCCGTGTTTTCAAAGCTTTTTGAGCCCATAACAAACCGCATAATTAAGCGCTGAAGTGCTTCGGAAAACAGCGTCAGCTTTTCGAAAATTTGCGAATAAAGCGCATTACGCATACGCCGTGTTGTACTTGTTATGTACTATTGTTTGTTTTTCTTTTCTATACCACACACACACAAACACACAGATACCAGGACGTATACAACAATCCGATTAAGGCCACTAATTTGGAACATCGCGACGCCGTTCTGGACATTCTCTCCGATGCTCGCGTCGTTGGGCCCTTGCTGCAAACGGGCATGTTCCATGCGGATGTGAATCGACGCAATTATATGTACGTTTTCGGGCATAACAGCGCTACGGGCCCCTATGCGAATGTAAGTAGAACCATCTACATTTCTATGTGTATAATTGATATCGTTCAGGGTAGTATTAATTCGTATGTTGTAGATTTCGTAATAGCCGTCAAATTGTGCTTCCAATTACGCAGCGCATTTAATTTAAATGCTGTGGTCAATTTGCCTAAAAATTTAAACAGCATGAGTTGAACAGTTAATGAGTTTTTATGTACTGTCTGTGTGCCAAAAGAAATAAACTTTGAACCCCAATCTGCGTTAGGTGGTGGCAGCTCTTATTTGTGGCTCCTCTCTGGTCCTGGGTCATTCCATCATTGGTTTACATTTTGGCTTTTCGGCAAAACAATTCACAACTTTGCAGCTGTACAGGCCGCGACCCTTAACGATCGTAATAAAGGCAATGAACTGCCCTTGGTTCACCAAAGACAAAAAAAAAAACAAAAAACAAAAGCAGCAACAACAAACACAACTTCAACTTGCGGCCAAGTCGCTAAGTAGACAGAGAACCACATCACTGGGAATACGCTTTGTTTTTGAACCGCAGGCGGTTCAGTGGTTGGTAGTTGACTGGCTGCCTGGTTGGCTTGACTGACATGTCTGGTTATTTGTGTGTCTTTGCTTAGAGTCCTCTATCGGCATCTCTGCGTGTCCTTTTTATTATTTTTGTTTTCTTTTTGCTGGTGCGCTGCTGTAATGGCTGTTGCCGCCAGTTTTTATAGCTTTGTCATGCTTATGGATTTGTTACTGATTGCCATTTTGCGATAGCTTCTGTTGCTTTAGATATCATTCTGCTCTCTATTCGATGTTATGATTAAATGTGTCTATCGATTTGTAATTAGGTTGTGGGCCACGATATTTGATAGAGTAGTATACAACAAATTTGATGACTTGATTGCACGATGAAAGCACTTTGCTTGAAATAATTGGAAATTGAATAAGCATTTAGAATTAAATATAGATTGAATGGAATCCAATCTAGAAAAACGCAAATACGGATCATAAAAGTAAATAACAAGTTAGGAACTTTAAGCAATACGTAATATAAAGTATAAAAACTCATAAAAAGAATAACTCCAAAAGTTTTATAAATTAAACATTAGTCCAACAACTTTCATTAGATTTTATATACCATAACTGAAACATCAAGCAATATTAAATCGAGTTTAAATGTTAAAATCTCAAAAACATTTACCTTTTAATATTTATACATAATTTTTATGTGTTTTAAGGCTTTTGAATACACAAAGAAAAGTTTGTGACTACGGAGCCAGACAAACTGACAAAAACAACAACAAATATTGCTTAATAAAAAGCACTTAAACTGAAATAATAAATGGGGAGAACAGAAATAAAAACAATCTAAATAAAAGAATCTAAAAAAAGTTGTTATTTTACATTACATATTTTTGAAAACTTCGTTTTTGGGAGCAGTGTTAAGAGTATTTTTATTGCTGTAGCCACCATTCTGTTGAGGGTCATAAACCCTGTACAAGTCAACTAATCTTCAACTAAATGAAAATGGACTTAAATCAAGTGGGCTATAATGCAGCCAAAGGACGACACAATTTGTGGGGAAAGTGTAACAACTTTTAATAGCTGGCAATTAAAGCATATAAATAAAGAGAGAAAAAATACATAAATGCAAGCAATAATGGATAAATACCGAGCAGGACCAACAACACAGCTTAAAACGTGTACAACTTCATTTATTTTTTGTTTTTGGTTTTTTTTTGTAGTAAAAGCTTCGCATTGAAGTAGCTAAATAATAGATGAGTGCATGTGCCATAGCTTAAGCGACATTTATATTTATGTGTTTGATATGAGAAAAAATGCGAGGACGATCAACGCAAAGCGCCGAAGCGCATTAGTTGCAAATAAATTATGAAAAAAACAAACAGAGAGAAAAAAAATGAGATTCACTTAAATAACTCATGCCAAAAGCAAAGCCCAAACGCTGCTTCAACGACAAACATGAACGGGATTCTGGGGATAAGCAGGCCCAAGCTTGCCTACAAATTATCGCTATGAAAGACGACAGTTTTGGTCCCATGTGCTTCGGGGGCGTTGCCAAACAAACAACTAAACAAACCAACACACACACATTTAGAAGAATACACATTCATGTACAAATGTGTGAGGCGAACTTCAACAATGCCGCAACATTTTTCTCTCCATTTTATTATTATTTATTTGCGCATTTTTGCGGCATTTGCCTTGGTCTTTGTGAGAGCGCAAGCCAAAACTCAACCGAATGTGCATATTTCTGCATAAGCTGCACTACTTCACTTGTGACCAAATTTCACATACCCTGTATACAGGCAATATGTTATATAGGGCAAGTCTAAGTCAAAAAGCAATGTTTGACATTTAAAATATTGATATATTAATCAAAAAGTGGGTATCTTCCAGTTCACTACTCACTTCCTGCTTAAGAGATTTTAAGTAGTTTTTTAAGTTAAGTATATCGCAGGCTACTCACTGCCTGACAACCGACCACGCCCACGCCGACACTCAAGCTGTAACTGGCAAACTGACTGAGTGACTGCCTTTTCTTCTACCCCCCAACTTGCCGCAACCACACTTCTGACTAAAGCCGCGAGCATATTGTAAAACTTTTTGGCACATGTCTTGCATGTTTGCAGCTGAGAAGCTGTCGTCCAAGAAACTCGCTTACCCAATTGCAGCTCAAGGCAATTGTTAAAATGGCGAAAATGATGCACAGATAAAACGGGTTTTTAAATGCATGTATTTTTTTTTTTTTTTTTGTCAAAGCCAATTTAAATCAATTACATTTTCAATCATGAGCTTAATATTATAAAGGTTCGTTTGACAAAAATGTTAGCTAATAACCACGCAGCCTTTAATCGATATTGGAATTTATTTATTTTATTCAGCAAATATTTGGCGGTAAATTTTTAAGGATATACAGAAAAATATGTGTTTAATATGCTTTTGCGTACTGAATTCAACATTTCTGACGCCCACTCTCACCGTCATTCCGGACATTCCAACCATGTCCTGTCTGGTCCCTTTTTTTTACTTTTTGTCTCGTGTTTGGAATAAGTTTAGGCCAAGCGCTTTCGGGCTGCCTTTTTGATAAGAATGCGAAATAAGTTGTCAGAGGAAGGAAACAAAATTTATAAAAGTAAATAAAATAAAATATAATAAAAATGAAACTAAAATTTTTATTTGTGTCGCGCTGCCTGGCTGGCAGGCTGAATAAAACTTTTGTTGACCGCATTCATAAAAGAAATGTGACTCAAGAGTTTGGCAAATAATAAAAAACTTTTTTTACGTGACGCGAAATATGTTGCATACTTTATGGGACCACGCACACACAATTAAATAGGAACAAATAACTTTGCCATAACCTGTTAGCGACTGACAGAAGTTTCTAATTACGAAAAAGAAAATACCAATATTAAAGACCTTCCGCCCTTCCCCCAAAACGCAAACAATTGGGCGTGTTAGTTTAAGCTTATAAAGATGACTTACAAATTACGGCAAACGCCTACCTCCCTTTGCCGACGGGGGTTCACGTAGGTCACTGGGTCGGAATAGGCCTGCTAACGTTTAGAAAATTTGGCAAACAATTTTGGCAATTTTCGGCTCTTAACTGCATGAGGTTTATTAGGACTAATGGTGCTTAGGCAAATTGTTGCTTCCGTTGGCTTTAAGCAAATGGCAATATATGGAGAGAGGAAGTGTGCGAGTGAGACAGATAAAGACTAAGGATCTGGTCAAAAACAAAAGTATAAATTATACATTTACGGCATTAATTTTAAATTGAATATCCGCCTTTTTCGCTATTAATGTTTGTTACCTTTAATAATTAAAGCAGACCGGAAAATATTTAATAAACAAACATTTAATATAGATATACTTAGTTGACGCTTAAAGCAAGCAATTAATTTGCAATTGCAGGAAAATAATATTCAATTTGTGTTTATTATTACCTTTTAATTTATGGTTATTTCTTTTTAAACGCTTTTTTATGAGCAACAAAAAACACTACAGTTTGCTTCAGTAAACAAGTTTCAAATTAACCATAAAAACTTTTAAAACATTATACATCTTTAAAAAACTCCTTATAAATGCATCGAATAAATAAAAACTTTCTGTAAGTGCACATCGATTGAATCCAAATTAACATATGTAAGTACAACATATGTAAGTACAACATCTCAGCTCATAAACAAGAATTTATAGCTTTACTTGAATAAAAAGTTTATTGAACCCTAAATTGGTATTAAAAGTCGTCTAAGCCAATATACACTTACATATAAAGTGATTTCACCTATAAGCATACCCACTCTAGGCGGATTTTATGAAAAAATTTTAATAGAAAAAGAAGAATCAAAAATGCCATTCATCATTCATAAACGACCCAAAAGCTGGTGACAAGCATGAAAATGCGCCAAAATGAGATAAAGAAAGGACAATAATAACACCAAAAAAACAAAAACAACAAGAGCAATAACAACCACAAAAGGCGACATCAATTTTTATGAGTCAGAGCCAGAGCAAAATGCTTTGTGACTTTGTTACATTTTTCATAGCAAAAGTAAAAAAGTTGCCTTTATTACCTCTCTCTTTCTCTGTCTCTCTCTCTTTCTCTGTCTCTCTCTCTCTCTCTCTCTCTCTCTCTCTCTCTCTCTCTCTCTCTCTCTCTCACACTGTCTGCGTGGCTGACAGACTAGCCAAATATTTATGCAGCCAAAAGCAAGAGAAGATTGATGCTGACTGGCCGAAAAGCTGCTGAAAATATTTCATGCTGATCAGAAAATTTTAATATATTGTCTTCGCATTTAATTTTTTCTAATATTGATTTTGTAATGAAAAAAAACAGCAAAACAAATGAAACACTTTTTTATGGATAAAATGCCTTGTTAAACAAATAACAATTTATTTTATTTTTAAGAAAAAATGAACTCTAACAAATTATTATTCTAATGCAAATACAGTTTCTATTTATTTATTTTATTTTATAAAAGTTTTCCTTCTAAGGGTATTAAATAAGTTTAGTAGTACTAACTCAAAGTTTCTATGACTATTTTCATGTCATTCACTTGCAGCTACCGCATAGCATTATGGGCGAGGAGTTGGCGTTCGTTTTTGGTGCGCCGCTGGCGCCGGCCGGCCCATTTCCCAGCCACAACTATTCCGTGCAGGAAAAGCTGCTTTCCGAGGCGGTAATGGCATATTGGACGAACTTCGTAAAGACCGGGTGAGTAGTGTTGTTTTCTGTCTGTGTTGGCAAAAGCGAAATTGAAGAGTGCATTTGGTGAAAGTTTGCGATTGGAAACGCCACACGGCATTCTGATGTGGGTAGAAGGGATATAAAGAGAAAGCTGCAGTAGGAGTTTGTGTGGGTCGGGTATCTAAGCCATCAACACGACCAGTCGTAGCTCTGCATGCAAATTTGAATGGCAAATGTGGATTCTGATATCGCATCCACGACACTAGACTGCGGCACGTTTTGCAATCTGCAACGCTCGGACAGTGAAATAAATAGAATTTTTACTGCCGCTTTTATTATTATTTCGCTACAAAAACAACAACAAAAACGAGCCATAACCAGCAGCAACAACAGCCAGCAGAAATGCAAATATTATTAGTGGAAATGCGGCAATGCGACGACTTCGCCCCTTTGGCGAAATGGCAATCAAAACTGGAAATCAGAGATCGTTAGCCGACATTTTATCCGTTATTTTACATTGGCTGTTCAATTCAAAATCTGCATGCATAGCGCTTCAAGCCCAGACGGTCATTAGCCCTAGATTTAATAAGCAAATTAACTAACATAAAAGTGCTGGAAAAAAATGTGGGAAATGTCTACAAAAATTTTGATTCGTGCGAGAGGGCTTTGGGTATGGGCTTGTAATAACAATTATTAATATTATTTTGACTTTTATTTTAATTGATGCTTTTGTTGTGTACCGTCTTTTAAATTTGGTTTTCTATTTAAGTTCTAACTTTATTTTAACCTTATCCTTACTCTTCTTAGCAACCCTAAAGCACCCTGGAAGGGAACATTTCTTAACTCTCATCTCTTGGAATGGGATCGCTATGACTTGGATTGGCCAGAGTTTAATAAGCGTACACAGGCCTATCTGAATATTGGTGAGTAGTATTTCTTGTATGAGCTCGTATAACGAACTAACGAATGCACTGTGATGCGCTTTGCCTTTGGCGGCAATTGCATAATTTCGTTTATATATCTGGCAGGCATACCGCCGACAGTGGGCTACAAGTACCGTCAGATCTACATGAATTTCTGGAACAAAGAGCTACCGGACGAGCTGAATCAAATTGCGGCCATACAGCATCAGCAACAGCAGGGGCAACAGCCACATCAGCATCAGCAACAGCAAGTGCAGCACCAGCTGTTCCCCGGAAACGAAGTGATTACGGGTCACATGAGCAAATACGGGGCACGCGACAATGGCGCCGAGGATCCGGTGCGTACGCTCAAATTACTGCTCCAAGAGCCGCTGGCAACAGCGGGCAGCGAGAAGACAGAGACCGCGGCCGAGAACATGTACAATGCACCGCCCACATTCGGTCATGTGCACAGGCAGCAGCAGCAGTTGGGCGTTGAGGGCGTGGCCGTATCCGGTGAGGACCCAACGCAACCCTACCAGCACGCTAGCGACTCCGAGGAGTACGGGAATGCAACGTCTGCCCCGACGGAGTCCATTGCGAAATCGGAGACAACGCTGCAACTGCTCATTGCACTTATTGCCATCTTCATTGTTCTGAATGTGGTCATCTATGCGACCTTTCTGTTTCGTCAGCGTCGCAAACGAAACACTTCTCTGCAGCGCAAGCTGGGCGGCCAAATGCTCAGCTATGATGGGGCGAACGATGATGAGCTCAAGCGCTGCAGCAAATCACGTGATGGCGATGAGAGTTATGTGCTGGATATGGTACGAAAATCCAATACTTATGAGGCGATCAAAACTGGTCAACGTTCGCCTATAAATGGCTTTGCCATGCAACGTCAGTTGAGCAGCTCCACAGTTGATACACACACTAAGGTCTGTGAGTGGATGTCCTCACAGCAGCAGCAGCAGCAACATCAGACACCAAAAGCGCAAAAGCTGCTCAAATCGGGAAGCTTTAATACGACACCAGCACCAGTGCCTGCAGCAGCACAGTCTGACAGTCGCATCATCATCTGCGAGGACATTGAGGTAGCGGATGCGGCTCTGTTGACGCCACAGCATATGCACGAGACACAGGAGGGATTACACTATGAGCTGCTGTTGCAGCGTCAGCATTCAGCATTGACCGAACCCAGTGAGGCAACGTTTCACCCACAACCACAGCATTCCCACACCCACTCAGATCCGGTGGACATGATTTTGGCTGCCGACGAACAGGTAACAAGCTTTGTGCATGCCGACGATGTGGACATCAATGTGACCAGTCGCGATGAGTGTGTCCATCAGCTGCAACCTCTCACCGTTGCCCAACAGCTAGCTCTGCTGCAGCAACGCAACTATCCAAAGGTCCTGCCAACGGGTGCGCAGGATTTGCGTCATAGCTACAAACGCAACTCGTTGCCGCCGCAAAACTTTCAAGCACCGCTGCCACCGCCAAGAACCATTAGCAGCACACTGGGTCGGCGGCGGCGAGATAGCAGCAATATAACAACCTCGCCGCTTATGCTTGCCCAGGACTGTAGCGAGGATGAGCCGCGCGAACCGCAAATCACACAAAATACGCTGATTGTTGGACCCATTGTGCCCAAATCGCCAGCGACATCGCTGAAGCGCAATAAACAGCAGACTGCAGAGCCGCAGGCAGCCAATTCCAAGTTGAGCGGCTCCTTTCAGTCGTTTGAGTCGGTGCCGCCGGCGCATGAGGCATCCCCGCCGCAGGGTCAACGCACCGAATGTGTCTATGCAATTGAGGCGAGTGCCAGCGTCAGCTCATTGCCCAGCTGGTCGGCACCCAATGGCGATTTGTATGCACAGCCCACAAAGTCCGCTTCGAGGACGTCGCTCATACCACGACCGCTACAGACATCAGTCGAGACAAAACATGTGTCAAATATGGCATCTTCAGCGGCAACTGCATCTGATTTGGCTGCCGCACCCAGCCGCATACCGCAACTACAGCGTCAGATCTCCAACAAGGAGCTGCAGTCGCCGCGAGAGACAGCCTTCTTGGCTGACAGCGTAGAGAAGCAGATAGCAAATGCTAGAACAGCGCCAAATTCACGCATCGAATCCAGCATCTCAAGTGACTCCTCCTGGCGCTCCTCAACGACTTCAACGTCATCCTCGTCTACAGGCACCGTGCGAACGGAACTGCAGCAATACCAACAGCCCAGTAAAACTATTGCGACTCATGTATAGAAGATGTTGCCAAGCAGTGCCTCAATTTGACGCCAGCCCGCTGTGCAATGCAACGACAACTGCGGATCCTTGGCAGTAACCAAGCAATTTCCCTGACGGCTTGTGGCTTGGACTAGCAAGTTTTTCCAGAAATTTAATAATACATTTTCGTCGAAAGTTTATCTTTGAGTTTGCGGCTCGATTGAATATATAGCTTAAGGATTAGGGATGCAGCCGCAGCTTGCGGTCGCTTTGGTTGGCAAAAGTTTCGCGAAGGTTTTAATTCAAATTAGTGCGCACGAATATCGACATAACTAATGAATTTTCATGTTAGCTGAGTTCGAAGACGAGAGATTCAAAATTACTTAAAAACTCTTACAAAAAAGTTAAATAGTTAATAGAAACAGAGAAAAGGATGTAACAAAGATTTTGAAGCTTAGAATATTTGTTTTAAATAATATTATAAGAGAATAAACTACTTAAAAGTACTTTCAAATGAAAATTAATTCTTAGAAAATATATTATTTCATACTAATTCATTATATGTATTATAATACGTGCAAATGGGATATTTCACTTCAAAATTTTTAATATGTAAAATAGTTGTCCCTTAAATTGCACAATAAGAAAAATTTAAATATTTTATGTTTAATTTATATTTAAGAAAACTAAAACAGAAAGCTGTACAGTAAGTTGGATAATGTTTTTAGCAAAATCAAAACAAAGTATTATGGGAAGATAAGGTTATTAGCTACACTTTAATTAACCTAAGTATAAGAAAATAAATATATAAGTTAATCAATTTCGTGTTGTTCATTCATGCGCATAACTACTTAAGACAAAAACTTTGTCTTTGTTACCTAAGTTGAAATTGGTTACCTGCATAGAAGCACACCAATACACAATTTTATTGCCATCAATTTGCCCAACTATTGTGTCAGCAATATTGCTTATATATGCATAAGCTTCTTACACTCTCAATTGCCAATACAATAGAAAGTCCAATTTTACGGAGCTGCCAACTTAATTTGAAGCCATTGCTAAATCTGAGGCAATGTCAACATTTGTGCAGTTGCAAATATTTCAAATATTTGTAATTTTGTGCGTAGTTTTTGTCATATAATAGTTGTCGTTGCCGCAGGGAGTTACATCAAACTTGTCACCGCAAAATAGCTTGCTAGCTTTTCCCCAAAATGTATCTTGTTGAATTGTTGTTCTCGGCTTTGTTTGGGTAAAGTTTTGGGACTGGCTGTTATGCCTTTGCCTTTGCGGCGCATTACTTTTTGGTTTTCCACTGAATTGAGTTATCGTGTCGACATTTACTTCTTATTTCTTTTTTGTTATATTGTATTCTATTTTTGTTGGTAAGGTTGTGGGTTTGGTCTTTTATGCAAATTGCTGTCATGCAATTGTTGCTAGCATGTTTTTATTTTGCCTCAACTTTGGGCCAAAAAACGTACAAAAAAACTTTCTTTCGGGAAAATCAAATCCTTGCCATAAACAGAACGCAGAAAAGTTGTAATTAAATTGTGCGCCCAATTGAATTGTTTGGCAACAAGGTACGCAAGCGTCGAGCTATTTTCATACTTTTGCTTTGCATATATATTTGTTCTGCGCTAATTTTGTTAAGTAACAGCTCCAAACACAAACCAATTGGGGTATACAAAAACTTGACAGAGTTTTCTGAAAAAACATATTCATTACATTAAGTCCAGAGCAATTACACGGAGGAGTTTTAGAGCTGTGTCAACAGCATTGTCATTTAAATGGATTCTCAGGCATGTGTGTCTAGCTTAAAATTCATTCCAGTTCATTTTTGTGCAGGTTTGGTATTTGTTAATTTGCTACAGCTGCAAAATGCTTCAGGGCATTTGCTTCAGTCAATTTGAAGTAGTTTTTTCTCCTTCTTTCTTCCTTTTTTTTTGTATTATTGCTTTAACATGTGGCTTATTGCGTTTTGAGTATTTACCTCTGTGCATTGTTGAGTCTTCATACTCATGAAGTTTAAAGAATTTGCTTATGAAATCAACAAGGCATATTCATTGTTCATATGAAAGAGCAAGGCAATGCAAAACTAGAAGGAGAAGCTTCACATTTCTTGCTCCTCTCTACAGAAGACGTAGCAAACATCAATAAACAAATGCCCGAAAGCAAACATGGGCGCACAGTGCGTATTCTTTTGTTTTGATAATTTTTACATTATATTCAAACAAAGCAACAGACTATAAAGTAGCTTGAACTTTTCCGTTTTAATTGCAAAAACCAACTCTTAATTGTGTCCACATCCTGAATCAAGGTTTAAGGCTGAAAAAAATTGCAAAATTAAACTAGTTGCATAAAAACCAAAAAAAAAAAAATTCCGGAAATAATTTACAAAAACTACTAACAACCACAAATTGATGTTTAGCCCAGAAGCAGATTAAAATTAAATTCTTACACTTCATGAGTTGCTTCTTCTAAAAAACCAATTCGCATCATAGAGGAATATATATTATAAGCAAAAACAAATAAATACCAGCAAAAAAGACTAAAAGACGAGAGCTGAAACTTCCTGAAAATAAAATTCGGGCAGAAAAATAGTTGCATGCAGACTACTGTTATGATTTATTGAAGTTGTGGGTTTTTGCTGAGTTTTTTTTTTTATTTTGTAGTAGTTTGCAGACTAAAACATTGAATTGAATAATTGAAAGATGGGACATCGGCAAATTTCTAAAAAAACAAATATATATATAAATATATGTGTTGCGGTTTACTATTTAATTGCGTTAGTTAAAAACTGTCGGGGGCCAACAAAAAAATCAAGTTAAAATTATAATATAATGAAATTTGCGTTAATCAAATGCGACATAAAGGTAAATAATTATAATTGCTTGTAATAAATGCATATGCGTTAATAAATACGGTAAAATTGTTGTACACACATTTAGCGGCTTAAATGTGTCATGACTAATTAATGCACTTTATAATTAGTATTATAAGATTACCACAATTAAGCTATAAATGACGATACATTCATCCACAAATAAATACCAATAGCGTCAAAGTTTAAATTCAATGGCATTCACAACAATAAACTGGTTAAACATTCCACTAAATGACAAACCCTGATCCCAGCGTACATACATATGAAGCTAAGACCGAAAAAAAAACAAAAAAAATAAAAAAATCTTCATCAAAAAGCCAATATGCATAATGCATAAAAAATGAATACAAAAGCAAATATGCAAATTATATTTTGTCATGTATTTTACTTTATGTTATGATGGCTTTTGTTTTACTTTTGCATATTTATTTTGCGGCTCAACATTGTTTGACCTTTAAAAAGAATTTTCATAATTTAACAGGCGCGAGGCACAAATGCACAAGCTACATAACTTTAAATAAACATATGTAAGTTATTTAAAAACCAAACAAATCAAACTTTGTTAAAAATAAAAGTTACTTAACAAATAACATGCATTGTGTATTTGTACTTTTAAAAGCTTTTATTATTGTTATTGCTTAATTTAAGCATCATCTAATCAAGTCATTTTGCAAATGTTACCCATTTAGTTGCATCTTTGTTGATGTTTGAATTCAAATCGATTTTTGCGAGATCGCTTGAAATTCAATATTTTATTATCGAATGAGTTCGTTTTTTGTAACATGTTTACAATATTACTTGACACGGCCAGATGATATTAAAACCATTGAATACATTTAAATTTGTATATTCCTAGTTATGTTCTATATTATTTAATTTTTTCTGTGCATTAAGAGAGAGGCAGTGAGCTGCAAAACTATCGTGTAAACGGTGTAAACATTCAGATTTTTATGTCATACGTTTTACGCAGTTTTGTGGTGGGTATTATGTTTTGTTGTTGTTTTGTAAATGGAAAAACGTTGAAACAGTCGTTGGACAAAATCAAAAAATAAATATTTAATTAAAAATAAATATTACACTGTTGATAATATTATTGTTGCCTATTTTGGATGGTCGAGAGCATGTTAATCGTTGCGGTTGAACTTCAATGGGCTGCAAAATTACAGCGTTTACTGTAAGTTTAATGAAAACAAAATATTTCCCAAAAACACCATTGCAATCGAACGCGTAATTAAATGTGTTTATAATATTTCACTTATTTGAATTGAATTAAAACAATTGTAAGTTTCTTAATTTTAAATTACGGCAGTTCTTACCACAAAATCTATGATGCTGATTTAATTCCTAAATTCAGCTGAGAGCTTAGTTGGGGTTCGAAAAACAATGCTGATTTCAAGAGGCAAATATCACCCACAATCCCACACCAGACATATGACAAAGCCAAATTTTATTTATATATATTTTTGTTTTGTTTTCGCATTTTGCTCATTTTATGCATGCATTTATTTACTTTTTCTTTGCTATTGCACAAAAAAAATAACGAAAACCAAAGCAGAATTACAGGAATAAAAATATTCTTCTACTGTATATAGAATTGCAAAAATGAGCAGGAAACTTTATAAAACGTGACTTGAAACTTGACGTGAGTTGGCAGAAGAAGAAGTGAAAGCAAAAGCAGCGACATCAATGCGACGCCAGCAACGTGGATTGTGTGGCAAGTGTGGAGTAGTCTCCAGCCTGACTGCCTGCATGGCTACACAAAGACGAGACGAGACGAGACTAACTGCCTATGAGTAGCAATTAACGCCATGATACTGCGGTTCGTCGGCACGTGGCATGCGCCATTTGCGCGCAGCGTTAATATGGCAACTGAGACGCATTGACAGGCAGTCAGGCAGGCAGGCACTCTGGCAACCAATCCAAGCACCCAACTAGTTCCAAGCCTTTTTCTCATTTAATTACATTTTTGTAGCATACTTCGCAACGCTTTTAGCTGCGTGTACTTTCAATTTGCTTATTGCCAATGTAAACTTATGCAGGCGATGACAACGATGTCGCCAAGGTCTGCCCCACTTCCCTGCCAAGATTGTTGCAACTTGCGATTTGCTTTTTTTTTTGCATGCTGCTATTAGTTTTGTTGCTGCAGTTGTCTTCTCTACGCATTTGTCGCTTATTTGAAGCGAACTGCCTTCTCATTCTCCCTCCCAGCCTTGTGCTGTCTCTTTAAGCCCATTCAGCTCACTTCTCCCCTTTATAATTGCTTGGCACCAATTGTTTTAAATGCTCAACGCGCGAACACAAATTGCTTGGCTGCTGCCACAACAGTGCTGGGCTGAATGCAGCCTTTTAACCCAGTTGAGTACTCTTACACTAGACAACAAAAGTCTTTGTCTCGGCTTTGAGTTGATGCTTGAAAAAGTATAAATAGCTCAAAAAAGTGAACGTCGGATACAATTAGGAAAGGTTATAAAGAAGAAATAATATAAAAAAACTAATTAAATTCACTTTTAAGCTAAACAACAACTATAATTTAATTTACTTGCCATTAAGTACTTTTTATTTCGCTATACTTTGTTTTAGGAAGTTAACTGAAAAATGTACAATAATCTTTAGAGCACTTCGAAAACCTAAATATTTATGTTGATATTAAATAAAATTGTTCAAGTTATGATAAAACTTTTATTTATCTATATTTACTATGTTGTCAAGTGTTAACGTCAATGGCTTCGTGTAGCAATAAGAAATTGCAAATGTTTTTATTATAAACAAAGGGTGTATGTGTATGGGTGAGGGTGTTCGGTTATGTGTGTTTGTGTGTGTTTGAGTGTAAGTATCTGCGTATATGTTGGTTTGAACTTTTCGCCGTTTCAAGTCGAAATCGATGCGCATCAATATTCAATATGTTGCTTTTGCTGGCATCGAGCTCAGGCAGCAGCAACCAGCTCAACTAGCAAAAAACACCACAGCCTTGCACCACCATCATCATGAGCTGCAGGAGAAGCGTTGGCACCGCAATCTCAATGTGAATCCTCATCGAATCCATACGCCAAACGCCAGCTGATGTTTGCTTTACGTAATGGAATTGTGCGGTGCATGGTGAGTGGTGGCACATTTTAGCCTTCCACGGATCGCAACGGCTTTTCTTTCTTCTGACTTTCTACTGTGTGTATGTGTGTGTGTGAATTTTCTTTGGCTTGTCGAATGGATTGGCTGTTCGCTTGCTTTCAATTGGCTTGCGGCATGCGGGCTGCAAGTTGCACTATGCGTCAGTGTTTCAACATTTACCGTGCACATTTTCAATGTCATTTCATTCAATTTATTTTCGACTGAAATTAAATAAAAATACGCATACATTTAATTTCAGCTGAATGCTACATTGACATAAGCTGATTATTTTGCCATGTTCAGCACACAATTGAATTTCCCTCTGTGCTCGCTGAATTTAAGCCCAAATATTTATCTTACGGTAATTATAAAGTAGAATTTGTTAATCTTTATATAATGCTATTGAGAATATACATATGTTCTTTGAAGCCTTTTCAGCTACAGATGTGTACTTTAAAACATCTTTAGGGCATGCTTATCATATCTGGCACCAGTGTTGTGTAACATGGCAAACACGTGCTCGTATTAGCAACCAACTAAGTGTTGTTATTCCACAGTTTTACACCACAATTACCAGCTCCACACCCGCACCGACAATTCCATACCATCTCATCCCATCCCAAGCTCACTAACTACGTGCCGCACGGCAGCAATGTACGTGTCGAATTCACCGAATATCCCCACGTTACTCATAACTGTAAGACAATGTCTGCAGCTTGCAGGCGTCTGTGTGCGTGTGTATAAATGTTGGTAAGTGAGAGAGAATGTGTCATGTGCATGTTTTGGCATCTTTCATTTCACACCTCCTTTCATACCTCTCGGCTGCTTAAAGCAAGGAACAAATTCACATATGCCTGCCTGCCTGCCTGGCTGCCTATTCAAAATGTTTTTTTTTCAGCATATCGCAAATACGTTTTTCTTCGTTTTCTTCAACATACTTCTTCTGCTGTTTTCTCACAACGTAATCATATCAGCGCTACATTTTGTCAGCCACTACTCTTTACCGGTGCACACACCCACAACGTGTGTAACAACAGGCTTTTCATGTTAGTATTGTGTTTGCGTTCCACTTTTTGTGTTGTGTTTTGCTAGTTTCAATATGCCACAGCTTAACTATGCCCGAAGGTGCCGTTTAAAGTGCACTCTCTGTGAATAGGGATTATAAGTAGTTGACGAGCACGTTATGAAAATCAATAAGCGTGTTGGTTGTTTTGCCATTGCGTATTAAGCAAGTTTAAATAGACATGTGGATGAATCTTAAATCAATCTCAGGTTAAATTGAAATATCAAAAAATACACATATTTTATTCATCAACTGCATTACGCTTAAAAAAAAAAATGTATTTGTTTTTTGCACTTTATTTCAAAGTATTTTAACTTTTGTGATTTTTTGTTTTATTTCTAAAAAAAATAAAATTTTCTCAGTTATTTCAATTTATTGAAACTAATTTAATTCAGTAACTTTGACAAATAATGTTTACAAGCTGTTAACTATATGTGTATACATTTTTTTTTCAAAACTACTCAATCAAATACTCACTTAGTTTATCGGAATTTATTCGTGCATTAAGTTGCCTGGCTTAGAGATTAAATCTCGAATTCTCTACTTCCTTTCATTGAGACGCATGCAACCCTTTTACCAGCTCCACATTGGCGTTAATAACGATCCGGTGTTCTCTATTCGAGTGCCAGTCACCCAGAAAGTCATACACATCATTTTGATGTCAATTATTTTGCCGTCAAGCGTCGTCGACATGGCTTTCGTATATAAACCTTCAATCAACTTCGACCCCTACCCACAATATGGCAACCCTAACTAGAACTAAGAATCAGACGCATCCTCATAGCAAAATATTCAACCCTTGCGCAATGTAGTTGTTGCTGCTGGGAATTCTTTGTTGTACGACTTTGACGCGGGCTCAGGATTCCCACCAAACGTCTCTCGTCGTATTGTTCCCGTTACGCCTTTTGACAGCTACCTGTTCAGTGTTTAAGCTCTGTCAAATTGCAGCTGTTAGTATTAGCACGGTAATTGACTCAAAATAAAGCTAAAGCTGAAGGGATTGTTATAACGTTGAGTCTAATGATTGTTCAAGGTGCAGAAAGCTAAATAAAAAGCAAGTACGAAATTGTATATAAAAGATATAGATTGTATGCATTTACAATTGCAGCTTTATAGAAAAAGACCAAATGAAAAGAAAATATAAAAATAGTTTCCGATTTAATTTGCAAAGAGTATTGACAGAAACATTATTTTTATATCTACTTCGATAAATTGAGCATTTCCAAATTAAATCAAATGAACCAATATTATCGTATTTAAACTTTCTCGTGCTAGCATTCCGCTGCATAAATAATAAATGATACTGCCACCTAGCCAAATTCAACTGTTATTGTCAAATCGCAGCCAGCTGGCAACGCTGTAAGAAAATAATTCCTCAATACACAACTTGTAATGCAAAACGATTTTTGGCTTTACTGCCATAGAAAATATAAAGAAGAAACACTAAAGCCAACGACGACAAGGCAATGTCGAAGAAAAATGCTGTCGTAATCGAAACACTCTTGCATGACCAAAGTGAAGGCAGCGGTAGCAGCGAATCGTCAAGAAACCTTCCCAAACACTTGCTCAACGATCCGCGCTTTCAGATCCGACCAATGCAGCAAGTGACATCCGCATGCGCAGGTGCAATGATCACTGCCTGCTTGATGACGCCACTGGATGTGATCAAGACAAGAATGCACACGCAGCAGTCGAACAAGTGCTTCCTGTACTGTAATGGGCTGATGGATCATCTGTTCAGGTGTGGCGCCTATGCGCAACATAAAGTTCCCGGCACACTGAAACCACATTTCCGCAGTACACTGGATGCCCTCATCAAGATAAGTCAGCATGAGGGAATAGGTGCACTGTGGTCTGGCTTGGGTCCCACTTTGGTATCGGCGCTGCCTTCGACTGTCATCTACTTTGTGGCCTACGATCGGTTCAAGGTCAGATACATATCCATTTATCATCAACACTTTGCGTCAGAATCTCAGAATTCAAAGCTGCCGCTGCTTGTGCCCATGTTATCTGGAGTGACGGCTCGCATATTTGCTGTGACCCTTGTAAGTCCCATTGAGCTGGTGCGGACGAAGATGCAATCCCAGCGGCTCAGCTACGCTCAGGTGATGCGATTTCTGCGCAGAGTGATTGCACAGGAGGGCTTGGCAGGCTTGTGGCGTGGCTTGCCACCCACCATACTGAGAGATGTGCCCTTCTCGGGCATCTACTGGCCCGTTTATGAGTTTCTCAAGTACAATTTAAGCAAAAGCACTGATGAGTATCCTTCGTTTACCTTGAGCTTTGTGGCTGGAGTTCTGGCCGGCTCGTTGGCAGCACTCGTCACGTGTCCTTTCGATGTGGTGAAGACGCACGAGCAGATCGAGTTTGGAGAGCGTGTGATCTTCACGGATACACCCAGAAAGGATGTGAACAAGCAATCCACCTACAGTCGCTTAGTGAGCATCTATCGTATCTTTGGTGCGCGTGGACTCTTTGCCGGCTATGGGCCAAGATTGTTCAAAGTGGCACCTGCTTGTGCCATTATGATATCCTCCTTTGAGTATAGTAAGCAATATTTCTTCTACTATAATATACAGCAACACAATGAGCAGCTGCTGCTCAACAATCCAAATGCACAGCTGGTCAACTTGGAAGATGAGAAATAGTAAACTCAATTATTTGTGTCACATTTTGGATATTTCTTTTATAAGTGTATGTGCATTATGTGTTAATATTATAAAATGTTAAACTTGATTTAATAACGCTTTCACACCATGCGCCAGAGTATCAAGGAAACAACGTTTAACTTCTGTTCGAGTTCTGTTGATTTAATTTAACATTTACTCAAGCTGGCAGTTGAAAGGATGTGAAGGAAATGAAATTGATGAGAAATAAATTAAAAATGCAATGTCAAGCAACACTCCCTGCAAGGTGAATTTAAAATACCCGAAGTCAGAAACATTAATGTCCAAATCGAATTTGTTGGCCCATGTAGAAATCTGTCATAAAGAAACCGTGTTAAGGGAAAGAAACATCTTATATTTTTAATTTAAAATAAGTTTGTGCTACTAAATTAAATATTAAACAAGTTAATTTTTCACTGCTGATTTCATTCGTTGTTTCCTTAACCCAAATGATTTGCTGTCAAGTTTTGAGAGCATTGCCTATTTCAATTCCAGTTACTTGAACAATAATCGAATTGCTTTTCAGCACTGCATAGCAGTTCTCTGGTCACGTTCACCAAAAAAGAAACAAAAAATGCCCATAGCGGCAACTTAACTCGGCTCGTGCCAATTTCAAACAATGCACACAATTCTCCAATAGTCCAGACCGAATGACCGATTTATTGATCACTCGTACATTTCGTGGACGAGTGCTGCAATTGCGGTCACATAAATCAAAAAATTTCAAACTTCACAATCAAATAAACAATGCCTTTGTAGCAATTTAATTGCATTTTCTTAATCAAATAAAATAATTATAGAAAAAGCCCATCCACTTTTACTAGACGCGAATAATTGTTGCTTATAAGTATAATTGGACTTTTTGCATGACTAAATAAAAGAACCATATTTTTTTTGTTCATGTTGACCGCAATTTGAAAAAATTTCAACTCAAAAATAGGATGTGCGGTAAACGCCATCACATTTTTAGCTGTGATTCCTACAAGCAGGGAATGATGGCTAGTGATGTGCCCGAGTTCACTGATTATTTAACGGCAATGACTGATTCATATTCCTTTTGTTGGCAATTTAAAATTTTATTGAGAATTTTAACAGATAAATTTTATGTTTTAAATGAAATTTGATAAACAATTAAAATTTAAATTTTGAATGTTCTTAATTGAATTTACCTAAATTCTCATGTTAAAATTGCATATCTACTGCGACCAAAAGATGCAAAAAATAAAATTGGGGAAATTGACTATATGTATAAGCGATCGGATAACTGGTGAACAAGCATTTAAGGTTCAAGTATTTTTTGTCAACGAAAATTGGCAATAAAGCGCTTTCAAAATATACCTTAAATTCATTTTATTGAAATTATGTTTAAGTGAATTAAGTAAATTTCACCCATGTGGCTGGTGTGTAAGCCATTTTGTTACTCAACCACATGAAGGCGGCTCCAGCACCACACAGCGCCCTGCCCCACAATTTATAAAAGCACTTCATTTTTTTGTTCGTGAATATATACAATATATATATATTGTTTTTTTTTTAAGCTCTGACAATTGCTTTACTGGGATTGGGGCGTGGCCATAGTCCATATATTCAGCCAGGCTGTTGCTTGTTTTCGGGGTTTTCTTGTTTTTCCTCTCTGTCAGCTCCAAAAACATTTGCACTAAAAAAAAAAAACCAAAAAATATAAAATGAAAAGAGAGAAAGTTGTTGAATTGGAAAATTGTTGTTCTTGTATCGTTGAGCAGCTGCTGCGGCAACGATCCTTCAACATACGCCCGACTTTTGACAGGGGCTGTGTTTGGAAGTTAACGGAATTTCAGTTTTGCTTGTTGCGTTTGGTATTTGCATTTAATTGTTGTATTAAAAATATACCAGCACTCACATACATACATACCCTCATCGCTTTATTTATGGCCTTTACCATGTCTGTATACTCAGGCATACTGTTTGTTTTTGGTATTTTTTTTTTCAGTGTATGTGTTTACTGTTAAAACATTGACAGCATGTGGGTGTGGCAGGCATTTTCGATACTTTATCCATGTTCTAGAATTGATTTGCCCGCCGCTTGTAGCTTAAGCAATTTAAATGATTTAAGCTGATTAAATGTTATTTTATCTAGAATTGAGTGGGCCTTGACATACATTAAAAGCTCTTTCCAACTACCAACTAATTGAACGGATACTCGTCACAAAAGGCTCTTGAAAGAAAACTTTAAAGTGAAAACAACAACAGCACTCTTTCCGGTTTTAATTGGGCTCCCACATTGCAAACTGTATCAGAAACTATCAGCCTAATTGTTTAATTTTATGCACAGAGTTCTTTTAAACTTGATTAAAAAAGCCTGCAGCCAAATCCTTGCAGCAGCCGACAGTTGAATTTTCTCTCTAGTTTCGAAACACATTTTTAGTTTTCATACAAGTTCCGTTGCATCACTCAAAAACCAACGCCAAAGAAAACAAATTTCTCCGTGACCTTGGAAAGTTAAGAGGCAAGCGTTTAATTAATTTCGAGAGCTTGGCTGCATAAATGGCAGCCAGTGATTAAATATAAAAGACCAGTAATAAAAGTTTAAGCAAAATGCATGACTTACAGTTTACCCTGTGTGCAATACAACTACTTTGTAGGTTATATACTGTTGATAAAGTTGATGATGATGGAAAGTTTAAAGAAAATTAAAATTCTACCAGCCTTGCCATCTTAGCATTACTGAAACAACTTTAGCCTTCATTAACTTATCCAATTCATTTCTACAGGGTACAGTATTTATAGAAAAAAATGAAATGAATGAAAATTAAAAGTATACAGGACAGCCTCAAGTCTATTAAAAAATGAGTTTCATTTTTCACGGCCTAGAAAGTGCTGAAGTCTTTAAAATGGGCAACGCACATTTTTAATTAGCGAAGCCTTTCTGCAATTTTTTCACCATTTACGCTCAGACGAGTGTTATTCCTATCCCCTTTACCTGCCAATGTGTCTGTATGTGCTTGTACGCACCTGACAGGGCTTGTCGCAGAGATGCCAGAGTTTTAATTAAAAAATATAAAAGGAATACAAATAAAATTAAAATTTCGCTGAAAAAGTATTTGCTTGTTTCGGGAGAATGAAATACGAATTTCAAGGCTAGGCGCAAAAATTGTCAATATCCTCTGTATATATATTTTTCCCTTGTTTGCAAGCTGCTTTTGGCCCGCTTTCGCTGGGATTTGCGAAGCACCTTATTATGCGAAGCGTTCATAAGTGATTGTTAAGCGGTTCTTTGGCATTATGAACTGCGGTTTATTTTGATTTAAATTGTATTGTAGCTCATTCGCAGAAGAGCAAATTGCAATCATTTGCAGGAAAAATGTTCAGCGTAATTTGCCTACAATTTTCTATATGAATTATTTTTCCTTTTAACATTTTTTGCTTTTTGGATTTTTTAAGCTTTGTTGCATGTTGGCCCGGTTTGCTTTGCTCTCAACGCAGAGCCAACTAAATTATTAAAGCGATAATGGCCCGTTAAGGTCATAAATTTTGCGGCCACGAATTGCAAATGGGCGCTACTAAAAGGTGTGGACCTCCTTGGGCCTGCCATTAAGTGCTGGGTTATTTATTCTTTGGCCAAAGGTCTAATTGATCTCGTTTTTAATATCGTTCTAGCTGCGAAATGCTTTCTTAAATAGGCATTTTCATGGCTTAGCCAACCTTGACTTTTGTATTATTTTGCCAATTATTTGCGTAATTTGCTTTGCTATTTAATTCTGATGTTCTTTTCTTCTTGCATTGTGGGCTAATAATACGTTATTAAAACTTTGCATTATTTAAACTTGCTTTCATACTTTTCTCCTTACAAGTTGAATTGTTCTTTTAAGTCACACGTACGTTGTTTTGCAATCTTTTGAAAGATTTTCTTTACTTCCATTTTGCTCTGTCTATGAAATTTATGAATTATTCATGAGGCAACTTTATAGAAAGCAGCCAACTTAAATGGCCAAGAGACGAACTGAATCACAAATGATCTCTGTATGTAAACGAAGTTTTGCGTTAATAGTCAACATATGCATGCCAAATATGTTAAATAGTTAAAAGAAATCTCTTTGAAATTGATTTAAAAAATTTTGCTGAGCTAAAATTTATATTTCTTTAATACAAAATTAGCAAACATTGATTAAAATTTCGAGTCTCTAGAAAATGAGTGTTCTGTCAAATACATTGTTCCAATTACAAATTTTTTAAGCTAACCCCATTTAAATATATAACATGTACATACAGGATATTTTTTTGTCTTTGAATTCAGCATGCCGCGCTTGAAAAATGTTTAAGAATAATCCAAGTAATATCCTTATGTGGTATAAGAATTTGGGGTTGGTGTGATCATATCTAAGAGCTACAACATAATTTACTATGCATAAAAATTTTGAAAAATCAAAGCGAGTCAAAGCGTAAACGAAATACATTGCTTTAAATAAATGTAAATAAATTTTGTACAAACGAAACAAGTACAGTTTGGTAAAAGTAATTCTTAAAAAAATCGGTTTTGCTTGAACTGGATGCGAGAAAATCGCTTAAGTACAATTTGCATATTCAACAAAATTTTCAGTATGAACAACAATAACGTTAACAGTACCTGTATCGCATCGGCACAGGTAAACTTTGAAGCTTGTTGTCTAAAAAACAAAAATATATATAAAAAAGAGAATATTAAAATTGTTCGGCCTTGTTTTCGCTAATTTGCATATAAACTCTTGTTGTTCTTGGCCTACACGGAAACTTTTTCTCCGTTTTTGATAACACATCGTATGTAAATGTTTACCAGAGAAGCTCACACACACACGTGTTGACCTAAGGTAAAAAAGGGTCAAAGGTGACGGTAACTTCGCGCACTTCCTCCGGAACAAAACTGCGGTGGAAGTTGCTTCATTATGACAGCATTTGTTGGGTTGGACAAACAACAGATGGGAAGGGGTACCAAATTTAATTAAACCATGCCATGGTTTATTTATGAGCATAAAAAAGTGAACAATGGCAGAATTTTAGTCGCGTTTTAAAACAACAAATAACTGAACGAACAATTCCAGTTAATTAAATCAATGTGAAAGATACAAAATATTTAAAAATTAATAAAAAAAAATTACGCATTCGTCTCTCAATTCTTAAATGATGTCCAATGTTTAAGGCCTTATACCTATTAAATAAAACTCTAAGAACATTTCATTTTTATTCAAGTTCAATCAGTCTCATTTCTTATTCAATAATTAAAAAAAATGTGGAATTATCTGATATCCATTTAATAATTCAATGGAACATATTTTGGAAAACTATTAATACTTCAAGTGACATTTTTTATTATAAGAATGCAATTAAAAATACTTATGAAAGCATAATTTATATATATTGCGTTTTGTTTGTGTTCTGTTGTTTCATATCATGTCGCTGAATATTATGTGTTGCTTTTATAGCTGCCAAAAAACCAAAAAGAAACAAAATTTTAATATTAATTTTTTACGTATTCCGCTCAGTGCCAGCGAGGCGCATTGCCGGAATTTGAAAACATTTACCTTAACAACAGAGCGGTACAGATTCAACAACAGCACCCAGATACTTAAAACGGCTATGAAAAGCCAGATGAACAAATACACATACATAAACAGATGAGCAATGGCAGGCAACGATGACGGCTTGAATATGGATACTGGCAATGGCAGCCGTCTACGTCTGTTGACAGCCGGTTTTCGTAACGGTGCACAAATACAAGCACGTAGACACACCCGTACGCACACACACATACACCCAAAGCGACATTCATCAGTCAGTACCCAAAATTTTTTCGTTACTTTTGGCTTATGAAATATGTTTTAAATTCCGCAGCTGTTGCGCTACCCGCTCACAAACAACAGTCAAGAGTTGTATGAGATGCTTTTATGTGTGTCATGCTTTTACCGCAAATTAAATTTATTTGGCTGAGAACTAAACAAAGCGAACTTTTATTTTCTTTGCCTTTTATCTGTTGTTTGAAAAGTTTGGTTCCATTTCTAATTCCACATTGTTTGATCATAGAATCATCTTTAAAAACTCAAACAAAAAATAAGAAACTACGAATATTGTAGCATAGAAAAGATATACATAAAACCAAGTTTAAACTAATGTTAAGTTACAAGGTTGTCACGTCAATTTCATATATATAAATAATGCTTTTTGAAGCCCGTGTAATTTAGTTACGTTGACGCAAACACAACGCCACTGTCGACGACCAGGACAACGACTAATGACGTGAAATTTGTTGCCCGCCAGCCAAATGAGCGCAACATTGTGCATGTGTGTGATGAAGTATATATATATGAGGCAGCTGTTGTCACTGCTGTTTGCCATTAACGCCCCGCACTACTACCAAAAAAAAAAAAACATAAAAAAAGATGAGAAAGTTGCAACTTAAGTGCAAGAGCAGCGTAAAAATCATTAAGCTGCAGCTGCCAGGCCAACACATTTTACACACCCTCACTATACACACACGCAGCCACGGAGTGTGTCTGAGAGACAGGCAAATGTATCTTTTTCCATGCCGACAGACATGACGTATGAGTTATGTATATAAATTCCATGTCACATCACTCATATGACCCAGTAGCTTTAATTACGTTTACATTGCACTTGCTGAATTGCCGGAAACAAGTTGCCTGCATATTGAATAGTATTCAAATTATTTTATTATTGACGAGCACATAACGAATTGTTATAATCAATACTACTTAAAATGCTTCAAGTAAGATAATCATGGTAATGTAAGTCCGCAAAATCAACGATTCAGTTTCAGGAAATATTTTCAATTATTGTAACAACATTGAAATGGAAATAAATAAACAAAGCAACGAGTATATTGGAGATATTCTTACGCTTCCTTAAGCAGCTTAATTAACTAAAAATCGTTTTGCAATGTGTAGAACAATTACAAAATACTCTTAACGGCTGGTTTGTGGTAAACTTGTGAAAGTGCAAAGTCAGCTTGAAATATGTGCGGTTAAAATCTAAATCTATTAACGAGCAATTTAAATATTCGACATTGAATTATAATATAATATAACTTATAACAACTGCAGAAAGTAATATACGAGCAGTTTCATGTATCATGAAATTTTGCAATTTATTTTTTTTTAGTTTTTAATTGGTATGATTATTTTTACTATAACATTAAGATGTTCAAATTGATTAGAATCCAGTGCATTTGATTGTTGACTGCTACTTATTTAAATTTAAAACTTTACATACAATTTGAAGATTAACGTATGTGTGTGTATAGTAAAACACAGTTTGTGTTATTTTTTGTCTTTAAGCCCATATAATATTTTTTTTTACAGTTTTCCTGCTGTGAGCAGATTGCCCTTGACACCATGTGAAAAGTAACCATCAACACAGTTGTAAAGTGCAACCACAAAGCCACATGGAAAATTGTCAGTAGTATGCAAATATAATTTTATACAATACATTTAATGAACAACATCAAAAGGTGGCAATTACTGTGCTTTTAAAACAACAACAAAGCGAATAAAAGTGTATGGCAGCGTAAAACATTACATTAGAGAGCAACAGTGGCTAGAAAGCAATGATAATCGCGAGAATATTTTATTTATTGTGGTTACATTATTATTACACCTGTTCAAAAGGTGTAAAACCACGTAACAAAAAAGTGCGCAAGCAAAAAATATGCCTCTGGCTAGGCATTGACTGTTATTTTTGTTATTGTTTGTAAAAAAAATAACAAAAACAGACAGTGAGACAAGCAGTGAGGGCAACATGTTTCCACAAACACACACATGCATGTATACATATAAAGCGGCATTTATGCTGACTGATAAACAACGACAGAATTGACTGGCACCCGTTAGAGCACGGAGACTAAGAGTAACAAGGCTCAGGCTTTAGCGAGAGCGGGTAGAACAAAGTCAGCTGGAAAGCAAGATAAATTGATGAAGAGAGGTCGAAACATATTCCATAGAGCTGCAACTTATACTGCTGCAATATAAGTAAAAATCGTGAGTCACGACAGTTTATAGCTTTGTTTAAAAAGTACAAATAAATATTTCCATTTTATATGTGTGTTATTTTCGTATATTAGCTTAGGGTTATTGTCTATTTAATCTCTAGCTATTCTTAAATAATCCTCACGAAATTTTCACGCTTCCATCTCAAAGTTGTTGGATTTGAAACGCTTTTATGGTTGCCTTTTTGCACACCATTTTTTTCTCTTATGCATATACTTTCATGTTGGTTTGGCATTGTAGTACTTTTATGCAGCCAACTGTAGGCTGTATTTGTTTTTTGTTGCATATTAATATTGGTTTTTTCTTTAGCTCGATGCGTGTAACGATAAATAAAAATAAACGAAAAATATGAACTTTTATTAATGACCAATATGTAAAAAAAAAATTTTTTGACACCCTTTTATTTTTAGCTTTAACCTTACGCCATTATCCAATTTGAGATTCATGTTCTGTGCCGTTATCCAGTTTAAAGTGCATGTTAAAATATTTTTTTAACAACAAGCATAAAAAATTCCAAATTGTGTCGCTGAGATCATATATACTGATGTTAACAAAAAATGTATTGTATCTTATGATTATTCAGCAGTAAGCAATGTTCAATTTAAAATTCATGCCGTCAAAAAAAGTTGATCATGATTAATGGCTTGACGTATCGA
Organism: Scaptomyza tumidula; assembly: GCA_035044465.1. Lineage (NCBI taxonomy): Eukaryota > Metazoa > Arthropoda > Insecta > Diptera > Drosophilidae > Scaptomyza > Scaptomyza tumidula. The sequence goes on from JAWNNW010000445.1 coordinate 4,127,214, forward strand.
AAATATTTATAGCAGGCGCACTGATTTAATTTAATTGAAGAAGATGCAAAAAAAAAGAAACAACCAAACAAAAAGAATCGATGATAGCTAATGGATTTACCTTCAGCATGTCGGAATTGGTAGTACAGTATCAATCTATTCAACCCACAAACAAAGTGCGCCCCGAAGTTGTTTATCGTGTTTTTCATTTTAAAGCTGGAGGTGATAAGGTTCGGTAACGAGCTGAATCTTTTGAGGGAAGAAACTCAAGTTTTTTTTTCTTAAAGAATCAGCTTTAAACCCAAAAATGCAGGAAATGTGTCAAATGAATTTTCAAATTGCAAATGAAATACCTTTTTTTGGGAGCTACAAAATTCAGCATATCAGAAAATAAATATTATAAAATTTACACATTATATGTTTAAAATATGTAAAAATGTACACACCAAAAACAGCTTTAAACATTAAAAAAAAAAATTTTAACAGACGTTTACTGAACTGAAATTTGTAATCTGGGTTCAGAATCATTAAGTGCCGCCTGGCACGTGGTATCAAGTTAATTAAAACGCACGTTAACATCTTTATTAAATTGGCCTTGTTGTCGTTAACAGCATTGACCAGCTGGATGCGTATCAACAGTGGCTGCTATTGATTAACAAGAACAATGGAATAATAACAAAACTTCATTGCGATCCTGTCAATAAAGATGACAGCCTCACAGTATACTCCTGAAGGTATGTGGCATATTCAAATTTTCAGATAGTGCTAGAACGACATCAATACAAACAGATGCAAGCTGACTTGTTGGTCGTAGATATGCTAATAAATTCTAGAAAGCTCTCGAATATCTATGCATATTAATAGCTTTTTCTCTGCGCTGATATTAAGCTTAGATTACTACAATTGATCTTTTTGCAATCTATAGCCATTTCGAGCGCTGTGCCTGGCACAGCCTGCCTTTTAAAGTCAAATCTATCAGCAAAAGTTCAATTATGCAAACTACAAGTGTTCAGAGCGTTGACAAAACCTCCGTGTAGCTTGTGGTTAGAGGGTCTTTGAGTTGGTTGAGAATGGTAAATGCTAGCCACGTTGCTTGCAATTAACTGGAAAGCTGTTTTCATTGTCATTGGCTTTTCACAATGTAGCTACAGCAACTATGTAGTTGCCTTCTCCTGCCTCTGGTACTACTTTTTCTGCTGCTATTGCTGCTGGTATAGCTGAAAAATGCATGAGTTTGCCGGAAGCGGCTACAACCAGCTGTGTTGGCCCCGTTGATCCCTTTTGGCTGCCATCGTCAGCAGGCAAAGCATTGCGCAAGCACACACACGCTCACACACACTCATACACGGCTACTTGGCAACATTTGCACCCATTTTCAGCATATATCAGTCGTCCACACTTCAGTACACTTTTTGTTGTTCATCCGTTTTTTACACATTCCACATTTCCACAATTTTTGCTTTGGCGGAGAAAAATAATTAATTTTGATGGTATTTCCTGCTGTTTTCTTCTTTTTGTATGTCTGTTTGTTGTTATTGTTGTTGCAGCAGCAGCAAAAGCTGCAGAATTTTATATGCTTTTTGGTATGCTGGCAACACCTTGCGAACCTGCTTGTAGGTGTTAAGCAACGTAATTTCGCAATTTCGAATTCCTCGCGATAGTTTGCTATAGTTGTTGCTATCATGTTATACATGTGGACAGACATTGCTGCAGGCGGTCAGCTTGTTTCTTATTCCTTAGGATTGTGCTGTCCCTTGTTGCACAACATGCTTTTTGTTTCTAGTTTTGCTGATTTGTATTTTAATGAAAAAACAAAACTAAATGTGCTGGAAAATGGCTAAACTATAACTTAATCAGAAGCTTAAAGCAAAAGTAAAATGTTGCAAATTAAACCAACTTAAAATTTTTATGATTTCAAAATGTAATAAAAAAATAAAAATTTAATAATGGTGATACTGTACTATATAGCAATACTTCTCCTTAAGGTCAAATTTTATTAATTAACTAAGACTGCATTTAAATTTAACGCAATATAAACAGCAGGCAACCAATATTCATTTAATTTCCGAATAAATCGGATATTTTTTAATTAAATTCTGATGTGATTTTGCTGTATGGCTTAATTTAATGACTTACTTAATTAGTTTAAAAAATAAAGTCGGCTTCTATCTGATAAACTGATTTACAATGGCAAATTAATAGCATTGTTGTAACAACTTTTATATTGTCAACCATAACCACATAAATAATGAGCTGTGCAATACTTAACAGCTGAAATTTCCGAGCAAAATGCAGCATTAAAGCCTCTGTGAGTGAGTGTAAAGCAGTTTTATTGCAATGTCCTTTAACCCGACTCATTCGTCACTCTGACGTTTTTACCATCTGGCACAATTATGGTGGTTATTACCTGACATGCCAAAGAGGTGAGTGAATATCCTTTTTGACTGCAAGAGCAACAGGAAGCAACAGACCAGAACTTTAATATCAGCAGCACCTTTGAGTTGATTCCTACAGCAATAATAATAATCGTAAAGACATGTGAAAACTGGCAAAGTATGCTTCTCTCGAAAAGTAAACTTAATATGTGCCCTGTAAACAGATTGGGGTTATTTAAATGAAGTAAATCTTATCTTACTCATGAGTTGCACTGATTAATACTAGATATTGTTCGAACTCAAATAAAATATTAATAACATTATAGCGAATGGCTTAGTTTAATCGTTTCATTAGCTAATATACCACTCTTTGAACCACTCTTATTTGCATAGGGTATAACAGGTACAAAATGCGATGAAATTGTTTTTCAGAGCACGTTTTCAAAATTTAAATATTTCATTGCTTAATTCTTGTAGAACTGTGCAGAATTTAATGCATATATATATGTATCATGGCTTGTTTCTTGTTTCGTTACCCTTCACTGCTCTTCTTTGAGTAGATATTAATTATATATTAGGAAACAAACATCTTATAGGTGAAAATGTAAGGTACACGTCTATCTGTATATATAGTTTTCTGCATCAATTGATGGGCAAAGATAAAGACAATGCACTTGCTTATTGATAATGACACTGCGATAATATTTGAGCACAAAGTGCACTTTAAATGCAATTGTCTGTTGAAATTAAACTCCCGATTGGATCGTATGCTTGAGCACACTTTCATTAACATATACATATACTATGTGTGTAGTAACTTATCAACTTCTGCTTCAACTTGTGAACTATGTTTGTTTTAAGTTAAATTTAAATTATTTAAGTTAAAAAGACTTCCCGTGATTTTCAAGTTAAAATGGATGGCGTATTTACTTTATCCCTTTTCCGCGCTTTCTTCGTTGCTCAATGCGTTTTAATTAAATTCCTCACTTCTTTGTTCTGCACGTACGACGCATATACGATATTCGTACTATGTATGTGCCCCTTGCATCTCTTTTATGTTGTTTGGTGCGTTACGCACTTTGTAAAGACCACATTCATTGCACTTCATTTTTGAGGTAACTTCCCTTGTAAACATTCATTTATATCTCCATCTCTTATATTCTTTAAAGTTGACAATCAAAAGTTTACTTTTATATGTTTGATTTTTTACAATTTTAATCACCTTCTAAGATAAAATCCAACATTTATGAATCTACAATTCTCACCAAATTTGTTTTTATTTTTTTTATACTTATGTTCGAGCTCTATTCATTTCTCAAGTTTTTCTTTCCCAGTGTCGTAAACTTCAGCTATTGTTTTGCTGCTGCTCTTCAGTTTTGAGCCTTTTACTGCTGCTGTTGCATATCAAATCCCACTTGCATAATATTTTATTATCCTTAGCGCCTTTCTTTTTCCTCCGGCTTTCATTCTATTGTCCTAGAGTGGCCGTACACAGTGTCCTTTTCAAAGCAAGTGCTGCTGTTATCTTGCCCCACTGTGTGGCACACAGTTGTAATCTCGGCAAGCTCTTTTACTTGGCGCCTGTTAACAAGCAAGTGCGACTTGAATTTAATATTGGTGGCGTCTTTTGTTGTTGCTGCTCGTTTTGAATTTCTGTATTTAATTTTATACGCCGGTTTTTATATGAATACGTACATAAGTATATATCCAAAGGAAAGCAGGAATGCCACATCATGCTACATACAGCATTTAGTTAAATCCTTTACACAAGCTGTTTGCCGCGCATAACAAAATAAAATAAATAATCCTGTTAAATGGTAAAAATCCAAGGCAAGATCCCGGCAACAAGCCCATGGAGCAGCCACAACAACAATAATAGCTACAACAACAAAAATAACAACAAAAACAACACTGGCATCGCATTTCGTTTCCAATTTTCTTCAGACTTGGGCTACCGTTTATTTTATTTTTTTCCTTTTTCATGTCCTGTATATTTCCTGAATTGTGTCCTATGCACACGTACGCGGCTAAAGATTTTCTCATTCATAACGTGATTTAAGGCATTTGCCAGCATTTTAAAATGTGGGGCACATCGAATCGAAAGGCTGCTTTTGATGCTACTCCTGCTCAATATGCATTTGAGTCCTTCGTATCCATTGCCTTGGCAAGTAACAGATTGCCGTCAGCTGCAGCAATGCATTCAGCATTTCAATTGATGCACTTTTTATGTACACACATTTAAATATACATTTTTGTGGCAATGCAATGAAAGATGCAAATGCAGCTGGCTCAAATCCGGTAGCTACAATTATAGCTTATACGTCCTTCTCATCGTCCTTGAATGCTGTGTGCGAGTGCGTCTTAAATTCTTGCCAAGCCCTGGGCTGCACACTTAACGAGCACTTAAACGCCTTCTCACAATCCTTAGCCTTTGCTTTCAATACTCAACTGGGCTCCGAAAAAAAAAAGACTTTATGTTCGCTTTAGTATCAGCTCATAATCGGTTTGGGGGCATCTGGCAACGCAGCTTTTATGGCCACTTAATCTGTTTAATTAAAAGTCGGGCATTAAATTGAGAATAATTTGATATTTGAGCCGCCGCAATTGAGAGTCTGTGGATTCAAAAGTCTAGGCAATTAAAACGAAACTAATGTTTCACATTCAACTTAAGTGAAACAAAATATCGCAGTTGAAGCGGCGTAGAAAATCAATAGAGATTTGTTATTACTTCAATCGTTCTGACTAACATACAGCTCCACACACATTTAAGCGGATTATTCAGGTCTTAAGGCAACAGAAATGCGTATTATTTATAAGACGATTTCTTGAATTGTAAGTTTTAGATATTTTAAGGCGCAATATTTGTTTTTTTCATAACAATGTTTCTAGAGTATATTTAGTTGTTTTTCTTTTTACGATAAGTGCTTTGATATAAGAAAAGCTAATAATCAGAAACTTCAAATTATCATTGAGCTCTTGCTGATTGTAATTGGTTGAATTTAAATTTATTTTTGGAGGCAATTTTGCATATTTTATTTGCGTAACCTAGCAAATAAAGTCGAGGGAAAATTTAGCGTTTTCATTTGTCAAAAAAAATTAATAAAATAATTTTCATTGGCATTAATTTTTTTATTTTATTGATTTTAATTTCTTTATTCAAACATTTTTCATGAAATCAGATCGTTTCTGTGAATTGGTTTCGAAGTTCATGCTTGACGGCTTAAGGGATTAAACGACTTAAAAGTTATAAGATGAACTTTTCTCTTACTTTTAACATGGGTTCAATGCTTTGACGAGAAATTAGATGGGAGTACAATGGCTTTATATAAAGTCTTTAGATGTCAGATATCTGTTATTGCAATCATTCAATTCAAAAACATTCTATTTCTATACACATTTTGCAAACCCAACTCATGTTTCGCTTTTAATCTGTGCAAGTCCCAGTTGCTAGATGCCAAACCATGCCAACCAAATTCTGTTGTTTGCCCAAGCCACTTTATCACTTTTTCATGTTGGGCGGTCAAACCATTTTTATTGGCAACGTGTCGTATGCGTAATGCAATCGACGCCATAGATATTTATCTGTCCGTTTCGTTTCCTGGAATTTCGGCATCACAGTAAAAGGAGTCGAAGGCTCAGCGAGTCAGTGGCTTTTCAATTTGAATGAAACGAATGTCGTCTAAATATTTGATTTATTTTGGTTGACCTTTGTCAAATGCTGAGACGTAGAACCTCAGTCACGAAATACAGAACTCTAAGCATTTGTCTACTTTTATCATACACCGCCGACGTACAGAAAAAAATGTCACTCAAATTCAATTTTCGCTACGAAAATATATATTTTTCATGACTTGAGTCCCACACTCAACAAAATGCGTATGACAAGCAATTTACGCTTTATAACTTGATTGCGCAACATGAAAACACCCAAGTCGTTCTAGGTGTTTGTGTGTTGTGTGTATTTTCTTTTTGTTGAGCGAGAAACCAATTCAAAATAATCTTAACAATTTCTGTAGACGTTACAACAAGGTCAACTCAGTTATTTTACTAAAGAACAAATGATTATTACTGCATTACGCACACACACAAACACACACACACACACATGCGAGGCACATGCAGATAAGCAAATGTAATAGAAACAGCTTATAGTCCTCCCCCTCTCTTTGACCTACCCAACATAGTCGTAAAAGTCAAAGCTAAGCTCAATGTTGGGTTTCCGCAGCATTTTTTGGGTGGCTAATTTTAAGGCGACAGTTCATGACAAGCATCTGGGAATAGTAAAAGCTGATAGCTGAGTCTGTGACTCAGTGAATTTTTGGAAAACTGTGTTGAACCAAGACTTTTGATATTCAGTGACTACTTACAGTTACAATGCAAAAGAATATATTTAAAATATTTATTGATATTATAATATTGTAGCAGTATGATTTACTTGCTGCCTTCATTTAAATTGCATTATGTATTCAAATATATTTAATTACCCTTCCGCATCTCATTTTCCTCTACTAGTTAGTCTTTCTAAGCTATAAATATAAATATATAAATTCCGTTTTCTGTTGCCACTGTCAATGCGAACATTTTGTATTAAAAAAGATTAAGTTCTCACTGAATTCGGGTTGCTCTCTCGCACATGAAGGCCAAGCAAAATAACACAACGGACCGGGTTGATATTCTGATTTCCATTTAGTTAGCTTTTCCCTTTTTAGCTAACAACAATGTTTATTTGTTTTGTTTTTCTTCTTTATTTTTTATAGTTCGCCAACTCAATTGAGTGTAAAACAATTTTATTAAACGCGGGGACGAGCAATAGACATCATATAACTGTCTATCGTTACAATATAGTATATCTAAATCTATATATATTGAACTGACTATTGCCCTGGTGCTGGCATATCGTTGTGCCACGAGTCCTCATCATTGTCCTGCTGGTTTGCGCTTTATTTTGTTCTATTTTTATTATTATTTTATTGTCTCAATGCGCTACAGCAAGTGGTACAGGGGTGAAAGGGAGGGTTTGCAAGTACAGTAGCTGCAGCTGAAGGATTTGAACGCCATAGCAATTTATCTCATACGCTTTGACTACATGTTTGAAGGCATTTTTATCATTTCCGCATTTATGTGGTTTCCGCTTGAGCTGCAAGCAAACTAAGAAGTCGCTTTCTGCGTTATTGCCCCAGACACTCGATTGGTCCTGCGTCCTGTGACCTCTGTCTGGCGACACTTTACGGTGAATGTGCGGGCCTCGTGGCAGCAATGTTGCCAGCATGCGTTCCCATGCACCATTTCGACAAAATGAATTGTTTAGGTTTAATTTATTGAACCGAAGTTGTGGCAAAAGTTGGTCAGGCGATCGCCTCTCTGCATATGTGTTGTTGTGTGTGCCAAGGGTACAGTAGTTGTGAAAATGGTTATTACAACTTTACTGATATGAATTAATGCATATTACACGCTTATCAATATAAATTGTAGTTTAAGATTAAAATAAAACTTAATAATCTAAATAAGTTTATGACTATAGAAATAACTATTTATTACATACCTTTTTTTGTTCATATAACAAAAATGAGTTTTCAGTAAAACTTTAAACTTTAAAATATATTTTCGGTTTTTAAGAAAATGCGGAACTAAGAAAAGCATGTTAAAATGACTATAAAATATTATGAAAAGATAATAAAAGAGAAAAGTTGATTTTGGCAGCTTTACTCAGCTCGATTTTCAGCGCTGCTGCAAATAAATCCCTTTCATTACCTCGCTTCTTGCCGCAGAATCTCAGCCCTGTAGTTTCCATTGGGAAATAAAGGTCTCTGGCGCTCATATTGTCTACTGTGTCGCTGCTCAGTTTTGGGAGAACAAAAAAATACGATTGAAATGAAACAAAAGAATAACAGAAAGTATGGGCAGCCCTGGTTGCTGCCTGGTTGGCTGGAAAGTCTAGTTAAGGGTCAGTAATAAATCTCAGCAGCTTGTGTTGTAACTTAAATTAAATGCTGAAAATCGTTTGGACCCTACACCAGTTTCCCCTTCACCCAATTTCTTTCCCACAGCTGACACGCAGCCGAGAAAAAAATTAAAGGAGGCATGAAAAAACCAGTTGAAAAATGCGTTTCGTTGGCAAATGAAAGGCTCAAGTAAAAATGCAACGAGACGTGTGCCACAATGAACAAAAACCAAGCAAGCACAAGAAAAAACGTGAGTCGAGAAAATTAAATAGAGTTTTCAAAACAAGTGGCTAAATATGGTGCAATTGCTTTTGCCAGGAGTCTGGTTAAGGTCTCAACTCCAACTCCAACTTTAAATGCTGGCTTCTTCCATATGCATGTGTGTAAAAGTCACGAAGCCGCAACGGAAAACTGCACGTGGCAACCGACAAAAAAACAGTTGTCTACTTTTTGGCGCAAAGCATTAAATTTATGACTTCTGGAATTTGTGTGTTTGCAAGTCCGGCAAAATACATACGTTTGAAAAAAATATGCAAAAATAATATAACATCCCACAGATTTTACACACGTAAAATGTGGAAAAATAGCGCATTGCAAAGAAAAAACACATCTAATAAATATAACTATTAAAAAGCCACAGGCATAATTCACCCTAGTTAAATATCGTTAAAAAGCAAGAGAGCATGTATAATGATATCATATTTAATATCAATATTCGGTTTGCCCTAGCGTATTTGCATAAATAATTCAAATATATCAATAAGTGTTATGCATTTTGCATGTAAATTGCTAAGCAGCAAGCCCCTTAACGGCTATTTGGCCAAAAGTTTTTGCTGTTACTTATTACAATAAATATGATGCCCGGCAGCAAGAATATTTCATATTTCCTAATGGGTTTCCTCACATATTCTGTTATTTAACTATGAACAAGAAGTCATAATGCTTGCTTGATAAATCAGCATCAACGCAACCGAACTAGCTGGAAAAGTGAAATTCTAAATAACATTTTATTTGCTCTTTTAGTTAATGTAATTAATTACTTTGTAATTGAAGTTGTGTTGTTCAAAGAACTAAGAAATCAAAGGAAACATTATTAAGCATTTTATTGACATCATTACATATTTATTAGCTAAATGGCAATGAACAATTTAAATGGACACAACAACGAAAATGGCTTTTCCCATTATACTTGCACTATTTATGATCTCCTTGCTTTGATTGCAAGTTTGCGTTCTTATTAGAAGCACTATGGTCACCTCGGAATAAGCAATCCAAGTGGTCAGCTTCGAAGAATGAATAAACAACCCGTACATTGTTAGTAAATCCACCGCCCTCCTTCCAAGCGCTTACGATAACAATGGGATCACCATCGCTTATCAATTCAGTTTTTCGAGCGCTAGTCAATGCAAACTTTACACGGGCGTCAGCATCACTTGCATAGTCTTCGGCACACTCTGCCGCATAGAATAATGGTATGATGCCACGATGCAAATTAATCCAACGAGCTGCGCTCTCGCAGCGGGTGACTGCCATAACTGGACAACGTGGTCGGTATTTGCTTATAAGTGCTGATGACCGTCCCGATGTTGTAAGCGATATTATGAGAGTGGCTTGAGTACGCCTGGCTGTTTCAACTGCTGTTATTGCTACTGAATGAGAAGCATCCAGTTCCGAGTGCGTTTCATGCACCAAATCCTCGAAAAGGTTCCGATACCATACAACTTTCTCTGCCTCACGACACAGTGTGTCACAAACGTTTATGGTCTCCATTGGGTATAGTCCAATTGCAACCTCAGATGAGAGCATAATGCAATCGACGCCATCGATAACTGCATTCGCCAAATCAAAACACTCGGCTCGTGTGGGCAAGGGATTGAAACGCATCGATTCGAGTATATTTGATGCAATAATAACCGGCTTTCCGGCCTTGTTACATTGCCCCAGCACTGACTTTTGAGTTATGAAAAGTTTCTCAATTGGTATTTGTGTTCCAAGATCAGCACGGCTGAGTAGAATTCCATCTGATGCACTCATTAATTCTGCCACACGACCCATTGCAATCTTGCTATCTACCTTGGCAACGATCTTGATTTTCTTGGCTTTATCACCAAGCACACTACGTAACTCTTTAATGTTTTTAGCACAACGCAGACCTGAAGCAAACACAATGTCCACATTGGCACGACAACTGAACTGTAGATCATCCATATCTTTCTCAGAAACTGAAGGCAGATCGATCTCCACTTCGGGCATTATCACATTGCAATTGATACCCAACATTCCGCCCTGAACGACCTCGCACAAAAGACCATCGACCCCCACCTCGAGTATGGTAAGAAAGAGTTTTCCATCATCAACGAAAACTCGATCGCCCGGCTTTGCCACATTTATAATATTCGGGTAGTCCACATAGACAGCTTCCTTACCTCCTTTGTCGTACAGATCTCGATTTATAGATAAACGTATAGTTTCTCCATTTCGCAATAATATATCATTACCACCATCCAATAAACCGGTACGAATCTGAGGTCCTCTTGTATCCACTGCAAAGGCCACCGATAAAGTTTGACCAGTCTCAGTTTTGATACGTTCTATCGCTGCATTAACCAATTCAATTGTTTGCGTATGTGCTAAATGCGATTCGTGCGAGAAGTTTAATCTGAATATATTGACACCCTTCATTAGCATATTGTAAATAGTTTCCGGATTTCGCGAGGCCTTTGAAATAGTCGCTATAATTGAAACGAGACGCCGGTGCGTGGATGTTTTTTTAAGTTCCAATTCGCACATGTGGGTCAGTTGGGTAGAACCCTTTTTTAAATTTTCTTTTGCTGATATTGACATGCTGAAGACGATGAAATGCAACAAAGGTTTAACTGAAATTTAGATTTAATTTTTTTTTTAAATATTTTGTTTTTATCATGAAACTGTGAAATGTGTATTACAAATGAATTTAACGTCGATGAGTATGATGTTTAATAAAAGCAAATAAATGCCAACAATCAATGAAATTGCATAAATAACTAAATGGTCATACAAACGATGTAGTTATTATATGTTTATACAACCACAGAATCCAGTTGAGCTTCAATTGAACAATGAACAACCATTTATGGCTTCATGATTTGCACAATTTAAGAAAATATTTCAAACTTTGGTGGTGTATAAAAAAAAGTGCATTCATAAATCAACTAGAACTCAAAAAGAAACTTTCTTTAACCATCAGCAGCAGCACAAATTGCAAAACCAATCAAAAACATTTTTCATTAAACAACAATAACAACAAAAACTCAATTTTAGTGCTAGCTGCAGAGTTTTGCAGCGAAGTAATTGCAACTTTTTGGCTTATTCGGCCATGGTTCAATATGCAGGTGAAGTCATAAAATTTAAATTATGGCAACTTCAAACTAATGAACAGCAATAAAAATAAATACAAGCATTTGTATTTTTTCTTTCCCCTTGAATTTCTTTTTTCATTCAGCCCTCAAAAGTGCAACTGCTGGAGCAGGCAAAGTTTCGTTTTTTTGTAGTACACCTGAACGACTTTGATGTGGAACTTTGGCTGCGCCCCAGAACTTTGAGAGACGGGTCACTGACGTTGCTGCTCCACAGGAGAAGAAAAAAAAATGGAACTATGCCCAGAACTATGTCAATATCTTTATATAGTCTGACTTTATCGCTTCCCATCGCTTTGACTCTCAATTTTACGCTTCAAAGACGGCCCAATCCAAATGAGCAAATGCAACCTTAAGTTCCCCATTCGAGTGCCATTAAGACACAACAAAAACTACGCCTGGATTTTTTACTAGGATTTTTCCATCAAAAAGGGTAGCATAATTGGCAGCGCCGCTACTGAGTGTTCGCTCCTGAACGACAAGACAGACTGAGTATTCGACTGATGCTGCAAAAGCCGACACACATTTCGGCTTTTTTCACGATGGATGCCCAAGCTTTCGCTCTCTTAAGAGACGCTTGTTTGCAGACAGCGCTCTTAGCTGTGGAAGCAATGCGGCATGCTATTGCTTGCGCCGCCGGAATGAGATGCATGACATGCTTGACTACTCGCACCACGGAAGCAACATCAAGTGCCACTTGTGACGCTTTGGTACAACAAATGTTAATAAAGCATGCGATAGAGGCTGTAGCGTCAGAAGAGACTGGATTTGGTTTCCTTAGTGTGGGTGTGTATGTGTGTGACATGCAAAATTTGGCAGAGAACTGTTGTTGTTGATGTTGTTGTTTTGTTTGCTGTTGGTCTAGTGTTGACTAGTGTCGCAGTCGCCGCGTGCTGTTTGCTCTTTGGAGATTTGATGATGGCAAATAAAAGGTTATGCGACGGTGAAATGCATTTCAAGTCTAGCTAAGCGTGTGGCCAGCCCATTGTTGTTGTTACACACCCACACACACACACACACACAGAAAAAGAAACTCACACAAACTACAACATATATGCCAGACAGCTGAGGGCCACACACTTTGGAGCATTAAAGCGAGCATAAATGTGGGTTAATGGGTTTTTAGTTGGTCTTTTCATTACGACATGACTGCCTTAACAGTTGTTTTTTGCTGTCATTTTTATACCCTGATCCCATTAAAAATGGGAAAAAAGGGTATAATGAAGTTGTGCAAAAGTATGTAACAGGTAGAAGGAAGCATCTCCGACCCCATAAAGTATATATATTCTTGATCAGCATCGAAAGCCGAGTCGATATAGCCATGTCCGTCTGTCCGTCTGTCCGTCTGTCCGTCTGTCTGTATGTATGAACGCGTCGATCTCAGAGACTATAAGAGCTAGAGACTCCAGATTTGGAACTTAAGCTCGCCTAATCCCTAGGCAGTACAAGTTTGTTTCCGATTTTCGATAACTCTTCCCGTTTCCGATATACACATGGGATCGATAACAAAAAAATCTTGAATTTTGAAAACTTTGAGATGCAATTTGAATTATAAAACAAAATAATGACAATCTGTGAAATTTTTATCGAAATCGGATAATAAACACCGGAGATATGGGACAATGAAGTTGTGTATGCAGCATGCAGTATGCAGTATACACACACACACACAAACACATACTTGCAAGCACTGACTGTACGCGGAAAGTATAGGGATCAGGGTATCGTCTAGTCGGGATATCTCGACTAAGAGCCTTCTTACTTGTTACTGTTGCTGTTTTCGTTGCTGTTGTTTTAGTTGTTGTTGCTGGATACTAAATGCTAATCGAAGTGCCTACAAGACAAATTCATATGCTGTAACAGTTTAAGCAACTAGATAGGATTCTTATTAATGACCGAATGGTTAAATACTCCACTTGAATTTACAACAAGAATGGAGAGTGGGAAAACATACTCTTGTACAATTTACAACACATAGTCAACAAAGTTATTTCATTGAAACATTCGGCAAAACTAAGACTGCTGTAATTTCCAAACAAGTTTTTTTTTAACATTTTGCTCAAAAACCTTATATAGACAAAGTTAATTACAAAATAAATACTCTTTCGGTAAAGATGCCCGTTAAGATAATTGCAATATAATTATAAGTAGTCAAGAGAAGCACCGCAGTTGACACTGTGTGTGAGAGAATGTTCGGGTGTTTTTCAACACTTATTTAATTGTTCGTTGCATGCTTGGGAGTTATGCATTCCGCAAACTACACATACGCACCGTGAGCAATAAAAATGTCAGACAAATGCGCATTTACCTAATTGAACATGTGTTGGCCGGAGTTGCGGTTGCTTTCGTCCATGTTTCAGTGGTGCCGTTGGCTTTGTTTTTGCATTCCTTTTAGTTCATTAATTTGCTGGTGGTGCCTGGTCTTGGTCAAATTCAAATTAAAAGGGCACTGGAAACACAAACAACCATATAGACATATGTAAAAATCTGTGTGTATTTGTCCTTTGGGCTAATTTGAATATTTTTTGTTTTTCCCTTATGGTTTTTTAGTTGTTTTTTTCTTGCTTTTTGCAGTTGTTATCAGCGCAATTTATATGCAACACCGGAAAAACAGAATTTTTAAAAACATGACAAACAAATTGAGTTATAAATTTGGCGTCGTTTTGTTTAATGTAAACATTGCCTTTGTCATACGTAAAAATTTGTGGTTTAATTTTTGTTCAATTTTTGGACAACAAAAACTTTAGTTTGCCATCTGGGGAAATGTTTTTATTAATTAAAACTTTATGCTCTGCTTAGCTTTTTAATATTTTATCGCGTTTCCAATGAAAATCAGGTCTGAGCTGTGTGTTTTTACTAGCACTATAACACAAACTTCTGACAGCAGATTGGCATACGTAATTATAAAGCACAGGAGACAAGCATGCTCCGTATTTTAACTGTTCAGTCATATTGCCATTTCTTGCCTTGTGGAAATAATTAGGGAAAACAATTAGATAAATAAAACCTTGTTTCGCGTTATGCAATTGACGCAACTGATAAACATTAAATATATATTTGAACAGGTAAAAGTTTTAAGAAATTACTTTTGTTTTATTGCTTGGAGAATATGGGCTTAGAAAATATGTTAACAGTTATTCTTGTGAATTTTAATTTGCGCCCTTGACATTCAGCATGCTCTTTAGTAGCCAATTAAAAAAGCGCTTAAGGTTGCAAGACGCCGGGCTTTTCGCAGAAAAACGTTTTTACTTTGACATAAATGAATGGCAAAATAAAGTTTTCCCATTCTAAATTGATATTAAATAATTAACAAAAATGTTTTAATATGCCTAGACAAGCAACACAAACACACTCATAAATACAGCCCGCCCGTCTATTTAAATTGATAGAATTTTAGAACTTTTTCTTTCCCATAGGGAAAAGCCCACATAAGCATACGTATTACGCATTTACTTACACTTAGAAATATATGTGTATTTATTTTAATTAATTATCATAAAGACAGCAGCATGAGTCCACAAGTAATTTAACGTGATTTTAAAGGCTGCAAGTGAAAATCTAGTTAAGGCAGTCCTGCTGCAAATGATAGCTGCTGCTACTTAATTAAGACTATAAACAGTTTATGCTCAAATTCAACTAGTGCTGATGTCAACAGCACAAATGGCGGAAAAGCCAAAATGAGGACAAAAAAAAGCTATTTTTGATCAACTTTAGTTGCAACACGCAAATTAGCAAACACGATGATACCTTTCATCAGTTTTAAAGCAGCTGTAATTTCATCATTATGTCTAGCCACGCTGCTAACTTGGCCGTGTAACAAGCACCAGCAAAGGGCCGCAGCAGAGGTAAAAGCAGAGCCAGCTTTTGTTCAATTTGTGCCAGGCTGCATAAATTGCCAACAAGTTTTACCGGTGCCGAGCAGCATCCGAAGGCAGCCGCAGCAGTATTAGAAACGGTTGAGGATAGGTGAGAAAATAAAATACTCCGCAAAATGAGAATATACAAAAGTGTATAAAATTTTGCACTTAATTTTCCAATGTTGATTTAAATACGACAGTCAGCAATCGATATTTATTTATATCGATGATCAATTTTGATCAATTACAAATTTGTCTGCTTGGTATGCTTGGAGATGCAACATTGTTATACCCCAGGCATTAAAGCATCACTGGGTTAAGCAGGTAGATTATTAAGAAATGCAGGAGGCGTACAGTGAAGGGTTAGCGCCAGCAAACAACTGACACGAATGCTAAAAGCCCAACGAATGCAGCTATGAACTGGCATAATGCTGAACCAAGCCAAACACACAAACACAAAAAAGGCACCAAAGACAAAAACCAAAAAAACAAAACAAAACAAAAAAAAATGAAGAAGACGATGAGAGAAAAGCATCAACAACAAAGCTTAGGACCAGGAGTGGACAATGGCCGCGTCAGTTGGCCGCCTCGAGCAACGCAAACATGGTAAAAATGTCATTGGAACAAGCGACAGGCATAACACAACAAAAACTACACAAAATGGTCACAAAACGACAACAAAGTGTTGATCGAGAGTCCAGCTTAGCTCAAGGTAAGGGCCAACAGTCGAGCCACGTGTTCACTTTAAGCCAGTCCAAGCCGGACGTAGAATTATGAATGCCCAGCAAAAAAAGTACACGCAAAATGTAACAATGTTGCAGTTGGTTCGTTCATGCCTAATTAATACTCTGATGGAAGTTAAAAAAAACCAAAGGCGAAAACAATTTTATTGCAAATAATTAAACTTGTAACTTATTATAGTTCTTCTTGACAGGCATACTCCATCTGTTTGATATTATATTCTTAATCGAATAAGTTGTTTTTTCGTTTGTTAACAGTGTATAGAAACATAACAGGCGAGTTACTTGTCAATTTCTCCAGGATTTGCCAGACAAACTGCTGGCTAAGCCCTGAAACTATGCAGGCCAGTCAACAAAAACGATGAGCTGTCGAGATGTAGAGAAGGACAAGAAGATGGAAAAAGGTTAGCTGCCAACTGATCCGATTCGCCTCGTTTCGGTTCGATGCTAACCGGCAAACGGCAAAAGCATGCAAACAGCTACAGAAAAAACTTTTAGTTTTTGTGCACTACGTTCCTGGTATCTGTTTCCTTTCATTATGCATTTCACAGCAGGCCTAGGAGATATGATATTTGTGTTTGATATGAGTGTTTATCTTGGTTGGTTGCTTGAAGAGGATGTTACGACATTGTCACTGAATGACTAATGGAAATCAAATAGTTATCATATTTGCAAAACCAAAAGGTTGACTTTGTGTGTTCTTTATTGTTTTGTATTCAAGTTGACCATTAACTTGCATTTGTTTGCAAATTCGTTTAATCAGAATCTCGCGATTCGAAATTTTGTATCCATTTTAATGTTAAATTCAAAAGTTTTGTCGTATTTGATTGATTTAATGGCAAATAGCTGAGTATTTTATTTCTCTTGTTATTTCCGATTAACCTTGAAACCGACCTGGTCATATAATTGCATCTTGTGATTATGGGAAATTCTGATATGCCAATATATTGGGAAATTCAACAAAATGATATACGGCGTGTGCAAAAAAGAATTCACTTTTTAAAACTAGAACACTGATACGATAGTTTATAATGCAAAAAGGTTTCTCAGAATTTCCAGCCAACACACACAAAAGAAACGTTCCTGGAATTTGGGTGGCAGGCAACGTGTAGAACGGTTGCCACACACAAAGCAGAAAACAAGGAAAGGTTCTAAGCTGTAGCTTTTCCCTTTACCTGCTTACGCTGAAATATTAGTTAGTAAATGGTGGAATGGTCAAAAGTGTATTTGTCGCCACAATGCGTTTAAGTCATATTAAACGACTGGAAGACTTGCTTTTTTAAAAAAATGTCTTTATTAAAGCCTTTAAATATATTAATTTTTTTGAAAATCACCATATGTAAAATTCATGTGATATCAGTGTTCATTATATGCTTTAGGTGATGTTTCTCTTTTGGGGTAAGCTGAAAGAAATGTTTGCCTGTATGCTTCATCTCAGAGAAATTATGTAATGGTGGCCAAAACGTCGTAATCGCCATGCAACTGAAAAATGTATTATTTCAAAACTAAAACTCAATTTTATAATCGTTACTGGAGACTCACCGCACGAAATAGCAGGCATCGGCTGCTGTTGGTTGAAAATCAATATTTTGCTTGATCTCATGTTCGAACTGTGCCTCGTACATCCTTTTTTTTGCCGCATACCGGTTAGCGCATTTCATTTTACTGCCAAAAGCTTGTTAACGGTTTTGAAGTACTTACAATTGTTAAATTACTTACTAGGGTATCTTAAACGCTGTATAGCTGGGATCACGACTTCTTATATCGGGGTCATCATTGACTTTATATTTTTGCACGACTTCTACATCTTCAATAACGGATTCCCAGCGGTAATTGGCATCTGCCGAATCACCCGCATAGCGATTCGTGAAATTGAACAGGGATCCGCTTCTGTCGTAATTAGGCACATGTATCGTTTCACGCGTGGCTCGGGCTTGCGTACCATACAGTCTCGATTGTGATCGCACATAAACCGAACCTCGATTAATCGATGTCATTTTTGTACATTAAGGTTTTTGTGTATAATATTATTGTATAAATGTATATTATTGTATAAAATAATGTTTACGTTTTCTTATCTAAAGTGTTAACAGTGTACTGAGTGTATGTAGATAGCCTACCTTGATTCAGTGTTTTTTTTTGTCATTTTTGTTTGCAGTATTCCAATATCGTAAATAACGTTTTAATTATATTATTATTATATTTATAACAATTTGTATTCTTATATGTCAAGTTTATCTTACACTTCCCTTATTTAACGTGTTCCTACTGCAGCTTATACCGACCAGTATTAATCCCACTTACCGCCAATCTTGATTCGTATAAGAGCAGCACAAAGTACACTCTTGACTTGACACTCACAAGACTACGCTCACTGTCAAGAGAGCCGCTTAGACGACAGCTTTGGGAGCAAGTGAGTGCGACTTCTACGCAATGTACTACTCTCTGGCTATATATAGATCTGGCACAGCTGTCACTGAGATTAGTTTGTCTCGATCAGCGACCGCAACAAGGTTGAGCCGCGTGTGCGAACCAATTGTCATTTTTGGCTGGCCGAATTGCGCGTGTTAGTGTTTCATTTGTGTTATTTCCCAGCATGATATCAGCTCCGAGTTCTCTGGGATTCCTGTTCATCACTACATTGCTTTTTTACTGCACAGTGAACGCACAGCAAAGTTAGTAAATAATAATTATAAATAAAAAAATCACGCAATTAACGGGTTCTCAGTGAATCATTCAGTGTGAACTTGACTTTATGACATTGTCTCCACCTCCGTCTTCTGTTATCTACATGTTTATCTGTCGCTGTGACCGGATCGCCACTTAATATTTTTTCTGTGCTTAGCTTAGCGCCTTCTCATTACATGTAAAAGCCGAATAGAGGCTATTCCACTTTGGAGGGCAATGACAAACTGATTGATTCGTTTTTGTGCTTAATTTTATTGAACCAATTAAAATATATAAACATGTGTTTTATTATCATGAATTAGCTTAAGGCTTTTGTGTTAATTAAAATATTTGAAAAAAGTGAATAATAACTGATAACAATTTTACACTTAAAAAAAAACCAAAAATAATGCAAAATTTAATGTACCAAAAAAGATTATTATTTCATCTTAGGTCTCTAATACAAGTGTAACGAAAAAAAACCTAGACATTACTTTTATCTGTACTAAATAATAGTAAATCAATAATATCTACAATATTTATCACGTCGAACCGGTGGAACAACTACTTATTAAGCTCAATTAAATCGCCAATGTTAATGAATACTACGGATAATATTTATGTGTCACATTCCCACAACAAAGGCAGCGCTCTAAGTTCAATAAAATGCGTTAAAATACAATAAATATGTTCTAATTAAATAACTTGATCAATTTTACAAACCGTTAACTAAAAAAATAATTGTAAATTATTTCTAATACCAATTCGAATAATAACAATAACTGGAAAACAAAGTGTTAAAATATTAATTGCGCTGTATTTTTATTCAGGTTGCCGGAATCCCAATCAAAATGATGGCTACTGCATATCCATCTATGAATGTCCCAGTCTACTCAGCGTTCTAGAGCAAATAACACTCACATTGGATGAGCGTAGATTTCTAAGGGATTCACAATGCCAGAATGGATTCGGTCGACGTCCATATGTCTGTTGTACTAGAGACAAAAACTTTGCGGGTATCCAGACCACAACAACAACAAACTTGCCAATGCCAGTGACTACAACGTCTACGACAACAAGAAGACCACAAACCAATGGCAATAGTAATGGTGTCAACTTGTTGCCTCGGTCACCTGCTTGCGGCCCAGACGCATTTGGCAACAGAATCTATAATGGTAACGATACGGCGATAGATGATTTTGTGTGGATGGTCCTCTTGGAATATAGAAGTCGTAAGTGAATGCGTTTTAGATAAAGTCAAGGTTAATTACCTTTGTTAATTTCTCCTAAGGTGATGGAAAGGCTCTTTTAAACTGTGGCGGGAGCTTGATAAATAATCGATACGTCTTAACTGCTGCCCACTGCGTCGTTGGTGACATTGAGAAAGAAGTGGGACAACTGTTAGTAGATAAAATCCATTTATTACATATTATACTTATTCAAAAAAATTTCAGCATTCGAGTGCGCCTAGGCGAATACGATCTTAGCAAAGATTTGGATTGTGTGAACGGTATTTGCAATCCACCTATTCTCGAGCTGAGCGTCGAAGAGGTCATTCCACATCCGCAATACGACCCAAACAGCAATAATCGTCATCATGATATCGCTCTTGTTCGCCTGAATCGACCCGTTCAGCTCAACGAGTACATTCAACCTGTCTGTCTACCTCTGGCCAGCGTCCGCTCGGCTATCAATAACAACGATCAGCTTGTTGTCAGCGGCTGGGGACGCACACTTCTGAGTAAGTTTATCTGCAGGCAAGCTGAATACCAAATAAGTTTTTAAACTACAGTTCGAAGTCCAGGAAGATATTTGTAAAGGGATTTGCAAACTTAACATAAATAAGCTTTTGTCAATTCAATTTAATGATGAACTTCATTATAAAAATGAAAAAAAAAAAATTAAGGTCATAGATTTTTCTATTAATCACACATAAATCTCACATGTTGACCCTTTTCTATTGCAGCACGTCAGAGCAACGTAAAGCAACGTCTTAATGTCCCTGTCGCGGACCCGAATTACTGTGTCGAGAAATTCGCCACACGGCGAATTAGTGTGATCGGATCGCAGTTGTGCGCTGGCGGAGAATTCTCGCGCGACAGCTGCGATGGCGATTCGGGTGGACCGCTGATGCGTTTGAAGGAGGCATGGTATCTGGAGGGCGTTGTCTCCTTTGGCAATCGTTGCGGATTGGAGGGCTGGCCCGGAGTCTATACGCGCGTCTCGGACTATGTGGACTGGATTCAAGGCGCGATTCGAGCGTGAGAGAAAGTAAAGTGTAAGGAGTTAACGAAGTGCACCTATTGTAAAGTTAAGTTTTAATTAAAGAGAATGAGAGAGTGAGAGCAAGAGCAAGAGCGAGAGAGCTGAACTTAAGCAAGTCGACGCATTTTAATTAACTTGCATTAAATGCGATTTTATCGGCAGTTGCAACGTGGCGTATACGTAATGCGCTTACTGCCGCCATTTGTGGTAATTAAAACGGTGCCTCTGAAAGTAACTTTGCGAAAGCACTGCCAAGTTTGCCAGCGGCCTCAAGTTCTTGCAGGTCCTCGCAACGATTTTCTATGCAATTTGGCAATGAATTTCTATTATTCGCACTTGGCGTCCAGAACGAACAGCGATGAACGGCGCCAACGTCTTCTCGTTGTGCACGGTTCCGATTAAATTGTTTGTTAGCGCTGCGTAATGGTTGGGCGTGGCAGTTGCAAAGGCTGTGGCAGTTGCTCAACAAAAGCAGACAATGGATGGGCTGAACGAAAAGGTTAATGAGGCCTGCAGGACATGCAGCCAAATGAGGTTAAAAGAAGCTACAACATTCAGCTTAAATGGTCTAAAGTAAACTGAAGTGTATTCGGTAAGAGGGTGGTAGTGGAGGTATGCTGAAGCAGCATTGCCTTTTTTTCAGTTTTGAATTGATTAGTGCAGGCAGCCCCTAAAGTGCACGGCATTGCAGTTTCACATCAACCGCTACCTGGCGTCTACTTGTGCTTTGCAACTAATTATGAAAGTTAAGCCATTAAGCAAGTAGTTCCATTATCGGATCGAACCGAACCCCTTTCTACTCGGTTAAGTCGCAGAAAAGACAAAGTGGAAAAGAAATTGGAAAAAAATTGAAATAAGCTTTTAACTGGCATAAGAGTTTGGCAGGTAGACTTGGTAAATGTTTTTGTTTCATGCGGAAAATATTTCATGTACTTTGCAGGAAATTTGGAAAATATGAACAACAAAATTTTTGTAACTCAATGCTTCAAGAAATTGAACTTTTCGTCCACTTTTCGTCGTATTGAATTAGTAATAAGAACTCACCATATTCAATTCAAAATACATCCATTTAACTATTTGAAAACATTTTTATAAATCCGTGCTCTTATATTTTATGTTTACAAAAACTGAATGCAAAAATGAGAAATGAATGCAGTAAATTTCGATGAAATACTGCCGCTTTGAAGCGTTTTAGTTATCAGTTGCCAACAACTTAAAGCAACTGTTGCCAAAAACTCTCGGCTGCGTGCTGGAAAAGTTTTTACTTTTGGGTTCAGCCCCGGCCATGTGTGGGCATAGCGGCAACAACAACAAAAACAAATTAAATGGAGGAAGCAAATAAAAAAATCGAAAAAATACTTTGCCTAAATGCTGGCAAAAACTTGTAATTCAATTTTGGGGCAACTTTATACAAATGCAAGCCAAATGTAATTAACACATACACACACACACACACACACTCTCTCTTTCTCGCTCACGCACACAAAAACATACCGACGAACAAATAGACAGAATTTCAGACGGCTCAAATACTGTTACACCTGCCAGGCAGACGTACTGCAGTCAATTGGTCCGAAAAAGCGTTTAAACTAACATTCCCAGCCGTGTGTAAATTTGTGTGACGGCCTCCAGTGATTGGGCCAGGTAGATGGAGGCGAAAACAGAGGGTGATGTAAAGTCCAACGTAGCGTAATTGAGTTGTGTTTGTAACATTTAAAATGGCCACCGGCGTTAACGAGCCAGCCTCCTGTAATCCACTCGGCTTACCGTGGAGCTTTGCCCAAGCAAAAGTTTGAAAAATACGTTTAGATAAGTGGCTTCGGCAGGGAATACACATTAGACATACATATATATATATATATATATATATATATATACCCACAAAACACATACTATATATAGACGTTGAAGCAAAAGCACAGTAAGTACTTTCTGATGGTTATAAGAACAGCGTAGTTGAAACTTGTTAGCGAACTCTGCATGATTGATAGCGTATAGATGGAAAAAAACGAGATAAATTGTAACTCTTTGAAAACTAGTTTACACACTTACAAGCTTGACACATAAGCAACGAGCTAAACACTTAAAACCACTTGCACATGTTGAAGACTAATAATGAAAACTATGTATATAGTCACAATTTATATCCATAGGTTTGTTTGTTTCTTTGCCATTCTATTCTTCATTTCACACTGTAAAGTTCTAAGTTCATGAAAAAAACTCACTTTAAAACAATTCGCTTAGAACTGAAACAACAACTAATATGTACCATCAAGTTGCTGCCTGAAAATGTTTCAATCCACAATGCCAATGGCTGATACAAACACACACACCGACTCGCAAATCTAAGTCAATTTGTTTGTCGTGCTGTCCAGGAAAAGAATATATCACAACATCAAAATGAGCCTCTGACTCAGCCTCTTCGCGCTGATTGATGAATGGAGCGAACGTTACGCATACGCCATGTGCAACGGTTAGATAAAATCAAAAAATGCAAAAAAAAAAAAAAAAAAAAGCCAGCAATAATTTCATTTAACCGGCATAGCCAAATAGTAGCAATGCATCCATGCCAACAAAAAAAGGCAGCTCACACTGAAACCAAATTCCGATTTTTGTTTTATTTATGACTTTGGCCCGAATAAACTCATCGTTTTGGACCCCTCCTTTTTCAGATTCAAATGCCCGTCAAAATGCCAAAGTGAATTTTGGCAGCAATATTCGTTTTTACGCCACAAAAGTGTGTAGCGAGTTTTGAGTTTCCTTCAATCGAATTTCACTCGCATTGAACACAGTTGTCAAAGGAAAATAAATGTACCTTTAATTCACAATATATTTTTAAAGCATTTGAAATGCTTGATAGAAAAGGATATGCAATTTAATGAATATATTCTTCTTCTAGACAACAATTTTATTTAAATATATATGCATATATATATATACATATTAAATCGCATGCAATTTGTAAAATCACATAGATGCTCTTAATCGATTCGGAAGCTGGGAACACAGTTGAATAAATGTTGCGTGCACAAATGTGTGTGTGTGTTTGTTTGTTGTTGTTAAGGCAACGTGTACATTTGATTACCGCTTCTGGGCATTTGCTTGGCCTTTAATGCGATTTGGCCCCGACCTCGTTTGTCAATGGTATTTTGCTGATTGTTGCCGTTGATGCAAACGGTGGCCACATCATTTGCCGATTCCAATTTCACAGTGCAATACAATTTGACTATTTACTTTTCATTTGCATTTCAAAATTGCCTATGCACATGCACCACGTCGATATTCTAGAGGATTTTTATGACCGCTGATTATGTGTTTGACGTTTGAGTTTTCGACATTATTAAATCATAAATTTGCAGCACCAGATATCAATATGACATGTTCATAGGGTAATACTCTTAATATAACCATAACAATTCCCAAAACTGCACTCTTAAAGGAACTGCAATTCTATTAAATACATCTAAGTTTCATTGCTTGAAACAAATCAAGGCTACCCTAAACGCAAATAAATCAAGGGTAAATTGAGCGTTACAAATGACAGACAACTGAATTGTCTTGGAACCCTAGCAAACAGAGACACAGCTTGAAAGAAAGCTAACGAAAAAGAAAAAAGTGCAACAAAATTACATGCAAAGCGTTTTGGTCTGTATAGTTTTATTGGCTTTTCGTGCACCGATTTTCGATGCACTTTAAGAAAATGTGAAACTTAATTCTTAACATATTTCAAAATAATGATTTCTTGTAAGAATAAAGTTACAAAATATGATTTATAATTATAACTAATGTTATTAAAAAAAAAATTGAAAATCACCTGCTTTTGACCCAAGCTAACTTTGAGCTTATTTAGACCTTCGAATAAACAAAGCTGGCCAAGAAAAGTAAGTTATGATTTTCAAATTTGATGACCTCTTAAAATGCTATCAATTACGAACCCCTCAAAATTCAAAAGCTCAAAAAACTTACGCGTCATCAGACATAAAAAATCGAAGGTAAATAATATTCAGTCAATGTGCTGATGTGAAGCATTTCGCCGCACGCACACTTTTCATATATTTCATTTTTATAGAAAAAAAAGTAAAATAAAGTATATGAATAAATAATATTTGGCACTCAACGCAACAAAATGGACGAGAGCTATTGAAATGACGAAGTGTTTGTTGGCTGCGTGAATAAATTGGCGGCACGCTAGCCACAGGCAACCATGAATCGGACTTTTTTATTTGGTCGACAAAAGTGGCAGCATCATAATGACCCGGCTGGATATTCCCGTAAGGGGAACGTGGCAAAATGCAATTTAAATTTATTTAAAAACCAACTTGTTAAAATCGTGAAACATAAAAATGAACTGCAACAGGATGCTCAGAACAACAACATTAAGTAACTCATTAAATTTCCTTAAACAACACAAACAAGAAGCATAGAGCAAGCTCAGTGACTTCTGCTCTTATTTTTATAAGTAGGAAATATTATAGTAGCAAAACGGCGCTAAAGGAAATGACCGGCAAAAGAAAAGCGAGCGAGCTGTAAAAGCGCCCGGCAAGTGTATTTTTATTGCGTATAAAATGCATTTTGCAATGCCACAAAACTCAAGTGTTGTGCGCTCAGAGCGAAAGTTACGACCAAAGGACCACAACGCAAACAAACACACACACACACACACACACATAAAGACACAAGCACACATAAATAAAAGAAGAAGAGTTGTAACTGTAGAAAATTGAGCAAAATAAAAAAAGAGAATGTTGTGAATGACTAAAAAATGACTGAAAGATACACTGTAGCCACAAGCATAAAAACAATACGCATGTGTAAAAATAAATATTTAGATGGTAATTCGTTATGGGGGAAGTAAGAATAAGAATGTTAAATAAGTCTGTTACCAAATTGTACACAATAACATATTTTTTAGAGATATATTTTCTTAGTACTGTTACACCCTTTCACTTACTTATGTCGTTGCAGGGCATAATCAAAGCAGATGATAAAAATTATGCGATAAAAAAAGAGGCAAACTCACTGGCTGGCAATGATTGCACAAGAATACTGTTTGTTAAATATGTAACACATACTTATTTACAAGTAACCGCATTCATTTCATTTATGAAGAGCACGATGGGGCTTCTCGATAGGAAATTGACTTTCAATGTGGGTGGACAGAGCAAAATAGAGAATTGAACTTAAGAAAAAAAAAGCTTAACATTTTAAATGTAAACATTTTGCTATAGAATTTTCAAAGGTTGACTGTTTCAATTTAATATTAAAATTAAACCAAAATTGATTTAGACTTTTTTAAAGCGATTTATTATTTATATAAAGCTGAGCAAAAATGGCAAATTTTAATTGCATTAAGTTCTTATACACATTTAAGGTACACATAAAATCTTACCGGAAAGCAATTTAAATAATAACCACAGTTTTTCATAACATGCTAAAGCTATTGAGTAATCGCGGCAAATTTATATATAGATTTTTTTTGTTTAGACAGTGCGTTTGAGCTATGCTTTTTCTACGTGTGGTGTGATAAACTGTGAAAGGGCCACACGCACGATGATTAGCAAAATGTTTTTTAATGGTGAATTCAACTGCTTAAGTAATTGCCTGAAATAGAATGTTAAAGAGCTGCAGTTCGTTTTTCAAGCACAATTAATAACAATTTAGCTGCTGTGCTGCAGGCAAAATATGCTTTGGCTTATGACTGCTACACAATACGAGTACAAACATTCCAACACACACACACACAAATAGAGCTTTACTAGGCAAACATTTTAAATATTTTTTTGAAAGTAGTCCAAGCTCGTGCATGCCCACTCACGCCGGAAATTGGCGCACACCTTGCAGCCATGCAGCATACAACACCAACAACAACAACACCGATTTTTTCCATTTGGCTTTTTACAAAAGCATCATAAAAACGGGAAATGACCAGGCGGCCCAATGCCCAGCGGCTGAATCTCTAGCCGTGCAGGTGGTTGTACGAAAGAGGGCAACATACCAACTCCGGAAAAAAAACAGGAGCTCAGCATGCGGAAATTATAATTTATTGCACAAAGTTGCGGATGCCGTTCGCGGCTACTTTGATTTTTGCCATTCTCTGTTTTTGCACACCCTTTGAAAAAAAAGCCCTCACAGCAGCTCTGTAAATTTAGCTGTACTTCGCATTAAACTTTAATAAAAAGTACTTGTGTTTTGAGCGCGTAAAAACCGCAAATGTCTTAATTTTGTACTTTGCATATTCCTAAATGACCGACAAAGTGTTTCTCACCTGCCGAAGGAAGCACATTATTCGGATCAAATATTCATGGCCCGATGTGCAAATGAGTTCAAGTATGGCAAGTGCTTTCAATATATTTCCTTCATCTGTTTTTTCTTTTTTTCCCGAAGGGTATAATAATTTAGCACGAAATGTGTTGAAAGTCAATGAACGAATATGGTATATTTTTTATAGCTTGTGTTTCTAACTTGAAAAAAATTTATTTTTGGAATATAGTATTTTTTATTTAGTTCAGGGAAATAATACAACAAAAGATTTGAGAATCAAATATAGTTAAAAATTTTAACTCATTTTCCATGGTGTTTCTTGTACAACAGGACTTGATGCGTCCAGCTAAAAATTTAAGAAAGAACTAAACATGCTTTTAAATATTATGCATTGCTATGGCCAAAGCAGTTTGACTGCTTTATCATGCAAATTGCGGTAAGAAAATTTTCAATGAAATATTTTTAATGTGTTCTTTAAGCAAAATTCATATTAAATATTATCCAATTTGAGCAGCACTTTATTTAATGGCTAACACAATATACAATTTATCGTTTAACACTCATTTAAAATCAATAAAATTTATAAATATGTTTCAAAGGCACATAAAAGCAACAATGTTAAAATCAATCGAAATGTACAAACATAATTTCCGTTTCACATTTTACGCTGATTTATTGACGGCACAAATAGAACATTTTCGTGAAATTGTAATGTGATGTCAGCCCTTTATTTCAAACAAACAATAATTGTGAAGCCAGCGAACAATGCAATCAAATGCAATACCAACAGCACACATATTTATTAGCAGGTACAAAATAGTCTGCAAGCAATCAATATGTACAAACAAAAATTAACAAAATATTGTTATAAGCGGCAAAACAACGCAAAATATATTTTACTCAATGCATATAGTGACAAATGTATGTTTGTGCGATTATGTATGTCTAACAAGGTCGTTTGCAAGTTTTTTCCTAAACCATAAAAACAAGTTGAAAATTTTATTTGACAAATGGCATACTTCCTTTTAACAGACACACACACATAGCGTCAGTTTGGGCTATCTGATTCATGTGCCCAAACAGAATATAAAAACAACTGGAAAAACACGACAAAAAAACTCGTTGAGTAATTGTTTTCATAGTGGAAAAACTCAATTTTAAATTTTCATTGTTTAGATTTATTCATGATTGACTAAATAACTGAAAACAAATGAAAATTAATGGTAGAAAAAAGCAACATAAAAAAATGCATTCATTTCAAAAAACTCTATAATTTAAAAATTAATATGGGTTAACACTCAACAAACAAAGGACTTTAAATGAGAAAAAACCCATTAAAAGAATAATTTTTACAAATTAGTCCATTGAATAAACATTTTTTATACATAACTTTTGTTACTTGATTGCAAACATACTTATGCTTGTATTTAATATTTATATGGTATTATAAACATTCAAATAACATATTTATGCTTGCAATTAAATATAGCTCAATTCAGTGTTCATCAGGAAATTTAAACGTTTCTTCTGCGGCGGAGTTAGTTGGAAAAATCTTTTTTGAAGTATTTCTAGTTCAGAGCTTGTATGCAAAGGCGGCCAACCCGTTGTGAAGGATAAAATTCTTGCAAAGTTATAAAAAAAAATATGTTTTAACTTATAATAGTTGAAAGACTTTTTCAAGACAAACCTTTTTGTAAAGTACTGGTCACATCCCCTGCGCTTTGTTGCTATAAAATTTTGCATTTCTCGTCGAAATTGTGCATTGTACTTCTTAGTGTTGTTCAAATAACGCAGTTCGCACTCCAGATTACTGAAATACCATATTAGAAGCATCCCAACGAAGGCTAATATTTCAGCACTTACTAGGAAATATTCCTGATGGTATAGCTTGGATGCCTGCTCCAATCTGCATTATCATTAAACACTCTGTCTCGCACCACCCACTTCTCCAGATCCCAGTTGGTGCTTCGATTATATTTTTGATGTTTGGTGCTCTGTTCGAATCTTGCGAGAATTTTTTTTTTTGATACATCAGCGGTTCCAGCGTCTTTGGTGCGAAATGATTTTATTTTCCCATAATGTTCGTCATTCACTTGGTAGAAAATTTTGGCCAAAGAAGGTTTTTCCACAGATGAGCCGTTTATCGGTTCAGTATTGTTGTCGTTGTGTACAGAAAGAAGACTTTCAACCAATTTGCTACTTTGAGTTGCCATGCTTATTATTACAATAGCTTAAGAATATAAACATAGATTTTACAGAATTTCGTTTAACAAGTAGTAATTTTATCTTTCAAAGTTTCAACTTCATATTATGTTTAATATGATTGTCAACTACAATCGCTTTGTGAATTTATTGACTTGATAAAAAAAAATTAACAATGTTTGCATGAATTTCAACAGCTTTGCCCAAATGAGAAATGAACTTGTAATTAATTTAAATCGGATTTCGATTGCCTTTGTTGACAGGTATATCGCCATTTCCCATTGTGTAATTAACCTTACTCAGAATTCACTCACACATGACTTATTAAGAGGGGAAAAAACCAGAATTTAAGAAAGAAAAAACTGGTTCAATTAATGCGAATTATGTGATTGCAATAAATGGGAAAATTGAATGAAAATTAACGCACACACACATCGTGAGTAATAAATGTGTGGGTAATTCATATTATACAGTTGTGTGTATTTATTTTCATTTGAGCTTTCGTACGAGCATAAGGTAAAAAGCGACCCATACGAGATGTTACACAATTATGAGCCATCATCAAGCAAACATAACAAACAACACACATTTATTCGTCGTTCACTCAAAGGTCTCGGTGAGGACATGCCGCAACTTTTTGTGCTGTACATAAAAACATTGCCACAAATGTTGTGCGTATTAAGGACGCATTTAACATCACAAGCGCAGCACGTGAGCAGTGAAATAAAACGACCGCATTATTATTATAATTCTGCTTTGAAAGAGCAACAGAGGAAGCTGGTTGCCCCTAGCGAAGCAACGGTGCCACTGCCTACTAATGAAGTGCCAACATGTCTGTTCAAGGGCAATGGCAACATTTGCTGTGCCGCCAAAATATGCCTTGAACCATGGCCAGCAAGCATTTGTATTGAACTCTAATTGCTGCTAATGAATTACACGCATTAGGTCAACGAGCCAGCCAAGTATAAGGTACTATAATTGGGTGTGAGTGTGCCTAAGTGCCTTTCCCGGCTAATGACAATGCAATGAAATATTTACGAACATAGCACAAGGCATTTAAAGAGGCAAAGGCAATAGCAAACGAAGGTATGTGTAATAAAAATAATCAGCATGTGTTAGAAAGTAAAAGATATAGCTGTCTGGAAAATGCAAGATACTTATTTAAATATTAAAATAACCATAATCGATCATAGAAATTTAAACATGAAATTCTGACAAATTTAAAGATAATTTTCAGCTATTTAAGTTTTATACAAATGTGTGTCTTTTCAAACTTTGAACTTTTCGAGTTATGAATATTAATAAGCTTAACAGAGCAGGTCTCATGAGCTCATAAGTAAACATTGTTCTCTTTATTAATTCAAAAGCCAAATAAGTAATTTAAATTTAAAACAGACTTAACACAAAATGTCCCTTGCCACTAGCTTTTCGTGGCCAAAAAGCTTAACATTATAGTGTCAAGCAAAACCAAAGCGCAATAGTCAGTTTATTGCGATGAAATAACGTGAAATAATGTTTGACATTTTCAACAAATCCATTTTACTACACGAGTTTGTTAAACATCAATTATAGATTCCGGCACGTAGCATATATTAAGTTCAGACCAACAAATCCCTCAGCCTGAAATACCACTAAATATGGCTAATTTGCTGAGTCTAACAACAGATAAAATGTATAAATACCCAAACATGTATGTTTGAGCATTAATTCTCTTTTTTTTTGATTGGCAGCAATTTTATGGTACAGAATCTTGATTACAACTTACCAAAAATTTTGATTACAGACTGACATATTATGTGCTACATACACACATAACGGATTTACTACTAATTGCATTAAAGTGTCCTGAATTGCAAACGCATTTCATTGATTTTCTGCTGTCTTAAATAATTGATTTGTAAATGAAATGCAATTGTTTTGTTGCTGGCATTAATATATTAAATAACTTCGATTGTATTCAACGCATAAATATCAAAGTGAAACTAGCAATGCAAATCTTTACCACACTTTCAAATGTCATTAACATACAGGAAAACCAAAATAATTAAAGCAGCTTTCATAAAAAAATAATAATAATGCTTTTTGGCTGTTGTTGTCAGTGGTAAGAGAAATTAACAGCAATATCCCAGGGATTATGATAATAAAGAGACAGATTTTAAATGAAAATATGTAGATATTAATGTAAAACAAGTAAGAAGGCTCTAGTCGCGAAATCCCGACTAGACGATACCCTGATCCCTAAACTTTACGCGTACAGTCAGTGCTTGCAAGTATGTGTTTGTTTCTACGCGCATACTGCGTAATGCATACACAACTTCAATGTCCCATATCTCCGGTGTTTCTTAACCGATTTTAATAAAAATTTGACTGATTTCCATTATTTTGTTTTATAATTCAAATGGCATCTCAAAGTTCTCCAAACTCAAGATTTTGTTGTTATCGATACCATGTGTATATCGGAAACGGGAAGAGTTATCGAAAATCGGAAACAAACTTGTACTGCCTAGGGATTAGGCGAGCTTAAGTTCCAAATCTGGAGTCTCTAGCTCTTATAGTCTCTGAGATACATACGGACAGACGGACATGGCTATATCGACTCGGCTGTTGATGCTGATCGAGAATATATATACTTTATGGGGTCGGAGGTGCTTCCTTCTGCCTGTAACATACTTTTGCACAAAACCATTATACCCTTTTTCCCATTTTTAATGTGATCAGGGTATAAAAAACCATATAACGTTTTTTTTTTTTGTATGTAATTAAAATCTTTTGTCAGTGTCAGTTAAATAAAAACTTGCAAGCGTATCAAATGTTTAACTTTAAATTTAAATGTTAACCTCCATCCTTAGCAACTGTAAGCATATTTTCTCAATTTTGAACATAAATAATATACTAAATTTAGGACATACGGAGAGATAATATCGCACCAACTTGCACACTCGACCGGAAACTTAACGGATTATGTGACAGCGTTTTGTCATGGACAACATTTAATTTATTTGACTAAGTACAAAACGGTTTACCTTTGAGGACATAGGAAATGCTTAAGGCGTAATGCAAAGGATCAAGAAGCAATCTTTGCAAGGACATTGTTAAGTTATACAAGCAATTAATTTTAACTATTACAACCATTACTCAAGTCCGAGCCAACATATTTTAATAAACTGAAGTCCTGCAATCATCTCAAGCATATGTGACGACAAAATTGCTCTGGAAACTTTTGCACTGGCACAACTTGAAATGCAAATGACGAAAGCAAACTGCAAACCAAAACTTTGACAACAAATGTTAGCTGGATGATTGTCGATTGTTTGTGTATGTGTGTGTGTGCGTGTGTATTATAGTCATATTTCCACACGATAACACCAGTTTTATTTTGCATATGAAAACATTCTTTCTTTCGAAACAACAGAGAAAATTCTGATTTAATTCAAACTTTTATCAGTTTAACAAAAGCGTTTCGGGGATCAAGTTGTTGATGGAAATGCTTGAACCAGGTTTGAATTGAGTTGAATGAAAGTTTATTTATCTGCATTATTCTTTATGAATGCAGCTTGTTGAATTAAAAGCGAATGTGTTTGTTGGAACTCCTATCGAATATCAAAAGTTTTCATCAGGTTAATTTAATTTTGAATCATAAGCAAATTTAACACAAATTAAATGCGTAAAGTTTTGCAATTGCCGCTGTCGTAGCAATAAATTCTCACAAATGTCCTTGTGTAAGCGAGTTTGATTGTCATAGTAATGTTATTGTGCAAAAGGAAAGAATCCTCTGTCATCTGTCGTCCCGCTTCTATCGTCGTGTCGTTCTCGTCTGGCTGCACTCAGTCATCAGGCAAGCGTAACATAAAGCCGATTTTTTCGGCTGGAAAATACCGAGTGAGATAATAAATCTTCAGCTGGCGAAACAAATCACAGCAATTCCATTATGTACATTTAATGATGTTGAGCGGCACCAAAGCCAAAGCGGCAAGTCCAAAATCCAAAATCCAAAGCCGAATCCAAATCCATATCCAAGCCAACGAAGCAGTGACAATTACTTGCAGCCCGCAAGTAATTTGTATGGTTGCCATAGAAAATGCAACATGGGCCACGTTCTTTAGAAATAATCACAAGAAGTTGCTAAGCGTCACAAGTATCTCTATATAAAGTTATATCTGCGTG
The DNA here is from genome assembly GCA_035044465.1 of Scaptomyza tumidula. Classification (NCBI taxonomy): domain Eukaryota; kingdom Metazoa; phylum Arthropoda; class Insecta; order Diptera; family Drosophilidae; genus Scaptomyza; species Scaptomyza tumidula. The sequence goes on from JAWNNW010000445.1 coordinate 4,161,061, forward strand.
TGTTTTTCTAAGCGCTAGTGAAGTTGAAGTTCTACCATATAGTGCAACTATGGTTTTTCTTACTGTTGCAGGCTTCTTTTTTTTTTAGTTTTAATTAGCAAAATTTTCTTTGTTCTTTTGTCTGTTGGAAAAGTCTTCCATTAATTAGAGCGACAGCTTCGCAAATTGTTCCCTCGGTTCGTATTTTATTTCTCACGTTTTATCTTGCTTTGCTTTGCTTGGCAAGCTCCGCTCACATATATTGCCATTGTAGCATACTCGTATGGGCAATAAACTTTCGCCACCTGCCCGATATCATCACTCTCGGCACATCGTCTGTGGTTTTTATATATATAAACATTCCATACGGTTTTTTTTGTTGTTCGTTTTTTAAACATAAATCTGTCATGAAATATAATACGTACAGTGGGTTGTGTGGCATTGTGGATTGTGCACACTGCCTGTGGCGCCAAATGCTCAAAGAAACTGCTTATTAGCTTTGCCACTCACTTTCTAGCGTAAAATTTGTGTGTGTTTGTGTGTGTGTGTGTGTGTATCTATGTGTGCTGCACTTTATAAAGATATTTTGTGGTTGTGTTTCTAAAGAATTGCAAATTTCGTTGGCTAATAAAAAAAAAAAATAAAGATTTTTATACCCAGATTTTGAGTGCCCGCCAGCTCTATAATTTATTAGTGTTGTCTATGCAATTTATGTTGTATATTTTAGGAATTTTTGTTGTAGCCCTCTAGTTTGATGACTTTTTAATTTGCTTTGTCAGCAACAATGTGTATTGCAGTTGCAGGTGCTCGTGTTTGCAGGTGTGTGTGTGTGTGAGAATACAAGTGAATAGTTTTGAAATTGCAAATGTTGCCTTTTTACAACGTGAGTTACCTGCAGGTAACAACAGTTGACAGCAATTGATCAGCTAAAGTGTTCCAATTCAATTTTATTTATTGTTGTGTACAAAATAGTTTTCAACTTACCCAAAAATATGTTAAAAATGTACATCAAAAATAACTTGCAAAACTATTTAAGTTCAATATTTATATCAAGATATGTAGCAATTTAACAAATAAAATAACATCGAGTAAATGAAAACAAAACTCAAAAGATTTACAAATATAATAATATATAACTGAATTCAACGAAATTTTATAAAACTACTTCTTTTTCAACCATTCGAAGAAAATACCAAACAGCCGAGTACTCGTTGTAATCGGTTTAGTTTTTTACAACCTTGATTTTAGTAATCGATGAAGTGCAAGTTACAAATTCCATAGAGTATGCTTTTGAGGCTTTTAGGGCAGTAAACACAACTCCTGCGAACGAACGCATCAAATAACTAAAATATCATAAAACTTTTGAACTTTTTCATTTTTGGCCAACTTGTCTTGTCTATATAGAGTTTTTGTGTTCGCTCACGGGCTAGAGTGAAAATGTGGAAGCGGACAACTAGTATGTGTGGTTGGTTGTAGTGTTTAATATCAAAAATGGTTTGCTCACGATGCGTTGTTGACCGCGTCACGCTTCACAGCATAAAGCAATTACTGTGGCGTGAGCAAAAGTTGATTCTTTGCGCCGCCCTGGTCTCCAGCTCTCCGGCTTTACCGGAAAGTTGCTTGAGTCAATGCACGCGCATCCCGCGCCACTTTGATTTATGAAATTTTGGTAAAACGTCGTCGTCGTCGTCGTCGTATTTGGGATGGCTGTGTGCTGACTTTGTGGCTGACCTATGAGCCAAGGTGGAGACGGTGTTATGGTTTACGGTTCGATAGCACCTACATTGATTTTGTGTCTGCCATAAACTTTGACTTCGACTGACTATCAAAGCTTTGCTTCTGGCCATGTGCAATAGATTTCCTGCACTTTGAAACCTCAACGTAATTGAATAAAACTGTTCCCGTACGCCCTCCATTGAGTCCAGAGGCGTTGCTCTAGAAAGGTATGTTTTTTTAACTCAAACAGCGTGTCTTTCAGCTGTTATCCTGCCTGCATTTGTGGCAGTGTAAAGTAGCTTACAATTTCCACATGTCGGGCGCTTAGTTTGTTGTTGACGCAAAACTTTTGTTTTGGGCCACATGGCTTAACCCTTGCCAGCTGCAATTTAGCGTAGTGCATTTTGTTTTTGTTTTAATATCCTGTAGAGAATACGAGTACAAATAGGGTATGAAGTCATATAATAAAACCTGTCATTCGTGTGCTTTTGGCTATTTCAGCTTATATCCTGTTTACAGAGTATCTCATAGCCTGTATCTTTTGACTTGAACACACTTCAAGCTCTGCTTTTGCTGATGTGACAATACAGTTAGCTGTTGCAAAAGCATGACAACTTTTAGCCATTAGAAAAGTTAGCAAAAAAAAAAAAAAGAATCCTTTTATAGTTAGAAAAACAGCTAGCAACAGTTTTTAGCGGGTGCCAAGAACTCTGTTCATAATGAGATTAAGTGGGTGTGTGGTGTTTTTGTTTAGCCATGATTTCAAATTAATGAGACGTTTGCCTGTGGCGTTGATATAGTGCTATGTGCTATGTGCTATGTGCGCAAACAACACGAAATTGAATGCCAATTGAGAAAGCTTTTGTTCTTCGATTTGATTAGTAAATGGCAATGAATACATTTCGAAAAACCCTTATCGATAATTGCTTTGGCTTGTAGACACGTCAAGGTCTTTGCAAGTCAAAACAGCTGCACTCACATCAAGTGCCCACTCATCTTTATTGCTCGACCCAAACATACATGGCAGGAAAGCGTAGGAATTCGTTTGTAGCACGAAATTCACTTGTGATTGTTGCCACACGCGTTTTAGCCGCAAACACAATGTGCAAATAACAACAACAAGGACTTGGGCTGGATTCAGCCAGCGGTGAAACATCCGTGAAATCCGCTGCTCACACACCTACACCCGAGACACATAGCCACCTCACATGTGAATTTCTGGCAAAGTACAACAATTTTTGTAGCGCGCTTTGCGGCGCAAAGGTGCAAAGTAGATGGATAAACAAGGACAAAGCTGCGTTTCAGTAACAAATCGAATATGTAAAACACTTTCTCGCTGTTGTTGAAGTTTTGGTTTATTTTTTTTAATGTTGTTGTTGTTGTTGTTGCTGTTGTTATATGTCAGGCGGAACATGTTTATCAAGCACATATGAACAAGGCGACTTGCCAGTATATCAGAGTGGATCTCAAATCAGTGAAAAGTAAAAGCAATTTAAGTATGCTAATCAATTGTGAAGCACTTGAGGAAGGAATAAATAAATCTTCCAACGAAATCACATAAATATTAATTAAATTATACATATATACAAACACTTCTTCAGTGATTATGCGCGGGTAAACCAAATATTTATTGACATACAAGCTAAGCTGCTTTTATTGATGGAAGTGATCCAAAGTACTCTTGGGCTTAAAACCAAATTTATTCCTAGCTTCGATTCTATAAGTTAGTGGTAGTTAAACAGTATTTGCTAATATTGTTTGTTAAGCTTAAAATAACAATTTCAATCATTTCAAACAGAACTCAAAACAAGCCACACAAGTTGCTGAGCTTGTAGTAAGTGCCACTAAAAGTGCAACAAGCCGCGCGGCAACCCTTTTGTTTATCCAGCTTTTGGCAGCCGATGCCAATAACCGCCGAACTGCCATCATGTTAGCTATTTACACGCACAACACTGTTGAATTTCGGACCAGTCAAACATCGTTTAGGGCTTTGGATTGCAAATCGGAATTGTGTTCTACATTTCTGTGTATGCATATGCATGTATGTGTGTTTGGAGGATACCCGGTTGGAAATTACTTAATGCCAACGAGTACATTACCATTACAGTCGAATATTTGGCTAACTGGATTTGGAGCAAGCCAAATGATGCCATAATGCTTGTAGCGTGACAACCGGAGCTTAAGTTTGTTCACTAAATTTTGTTGAAATACGCTGAATTTTAATATACCCTGTATTGGATGCTGAGACTTGCATTTTTCTAACAGTCTTCAAGAATATTTGTATGGACATTATCCAATCTTCATAAAATGTCAAGCATATGAATTACCTACCCACCTTAAAATTACAGGGTATATGACTAATAAATAATATAGCATCACCATAACATAGCAACATAATGTCATTTCAAGCTGATTATAATTTTAAACCAAAATGTTATCACAAGTTCAAAAACATTTTAGATTTTGCATTTCATTACCATACCACAATACCACTGATAAGCATTGCGGCTGCCACCGACCGAAACACTCACACACACACACTAACACACACACACAAATGGAAATACATAGAAAAAAAAAATAAAAATATCAGAGACAATTAAACCGCATCGCAACTGAGTCTAAATCCTGCCCTTAGTTGAGGTGACAATAAAAACTAAGCATTTTGCATGCGAACGTGCAGCTTACGTGATGGGTTGAGGGCTGTTAGAGTTTCTGTTGGGATTGTGTGTTGTTATGTTAGCTTGGGTAATGTTTGATTCGGTTTGTCCCGTTCACTGGTTAGTACGTGGCTGGGACTTAGTTGAGTCTTTTATGTTAACCCATGTGAATGTGACAGATTAAAACTAAATCCATCAGCAACGTGCTCGTCATATGCGTAACATTAACCATTGCTTAAGATTGTCTTTAGACTGTTACAAAGTAATAATCATTTTGTGTACTGTATGTTATTATGCAAGAATGTTGTTATTATTAGGAAAAATATAAAGAAATAAGTTAATATGTTATCGCCAACCATCTTTTGCCGTTCTTGTCAAATATATAACAGTGTTCAGCAAAACATACAAAATCGTTATATTTTCTTATTTAAACTGTGCAAAATCAGTGGAAGATATCTTTCAAAGTTAACAGCGATTTTTGGGACAGGTTGATGGAACGTTCAAGCAGTGCAAACTACTTGTGCTATAAAGTTTAACTTATACGCATTTTGCTATAAAATGTAATATTTCGAAATTTAGATCAAGTTCGCATAGCATCAACCCCTATTTTAATTGTTATATCAAAACATTGTATGGCTTAAACCAGTTTAATCCAAACTAACTTAATTATAAAGTATTTGGCCGATTTGCTCTGACCTTTCAATTTGTTTGCACCCCGTTTGTATAAGTCCTACAAACTGTAATATGTGTATAACAATTCTAGCCAGTACTACCCTTATTAATTCTTCCACCCTTAGCCACAATGGCATGTATGCCATTAAAAAATAGTTGAAACTGTTATAAGCAAACATTGATTTGCTTTTTATATACCAGTTAAAAGTGTTCCCACAACTTTTCCTTGAAACAAACATGTGTATAACAATTCTAGCCATTACTACCGTTATTAATTCTTCCACCCATAGCCACAATGGCATGTATGCCATTAAAAAATAGTTGAAACTGTTATAAGCAAACATTGATTTGCTTTTTATATACCAGGTAAAAGTGTTCCCACAACTTTTCCTTGAAACAAACATGTGTATAACCATTCTAGCCATTACTACCGTTATTAATTCTTCCACCCTTAGCCACAATGGCATGTAAGCCATTACAAATAATTTAAACTGTTATATGCAAACATTGATTTGATTTTTATATACCAGTTAAAAGTGTTCCCACAAGTTTTCCTTGAAACAAAATTTGTGGAGTTGTGTTATACTGATATTTCCTTTTTACTTAGCAGGGTAATCAACCTTTTGTAAAGTAAAACAAGGTTAAGATTTCTTAGCACTGCTTTATTTATAACAGACTTTATTACAATGTGTGTGTTACAGAAGCATATAGTTAATATTTCAACAATTCTTATCCTACATTAATTACAGTAGCAAAAGCTTTCACCAAAGCTTTCTCACTTTTCATAGCTTTGGTTGATGACACCAATATTCCGACTGTTTGGGGATAAAAGTGGTGGTGGACTCGCAATGCTATAAACGGGATATAAAGGCGCAAATTCGTTGACTCCGAAAGCATGAAGCTCTTCTTCGTTGATATTGCCACGCAACGTGTGCTTTGACTCCTCAAATTTGGGCAGAGCTGACAAAATGTAAAAAATCAATTACGTTCTCACATAAACTAAGACTCAACCTTTACCTGCGGAGCTCAATTCATTTTCTAGGGCCGTCACCACAGGCAACTCATCCGCTGGCATTTCATAGCGAGCACTTCGTCTAGGTGGTTGTTGTTGCACAACACCCGATGACGAGGTAACTCCAATTGGCCAGGTACCTATGGTGATAGGCATTGTGATAAGCTGCTGCTCCTGCAGGCTCCTAATAATAGCCTCCACCTCTAGTTGGTAGGCGATTTGTATGAGGTTGCATACATTGAGGCAAGTCGGTGGAGTGCTTGGCACATCCATATAAATCGTTAGGGAACGCGTGCAACGTCTCAAAACTGATTCTCCTTTGGCTTTGGCGATGACAATGCGATCCACTCTAGAATGCTCTGGAGTGACACTAAAATACCTCACAAGCATAACAAGCGAGAGGCGCAGCTCGGAAACAGCCACATTGCTGTTGTTGATGACCAGAACAGTAACTGGAATACGCTGGCCGGGCACATAGCCTGCCTGAGGCAGATTAAGCTCCATTTTCAGTGGCTCCGTCTTACAGGGACCACAGCAGAAAGTTCTATAGTTTTCACTGTGGGCAGCTAGCTAAGATACATATATGTTCTATCTATCAGATATATATGCAGATTGTAAATTTATTAGGTACTCACCCTTAATTGTGGCGTTTCAAAGTTAAGATCCATCATTTTCAACACTGTTATGCCTTGCGTATAAGCCTGATCAAATTTCCAGGGCCTGATCAGCAATACCTTGACTATATACCGTATGCATCCATAACGACCCTCAAACGACGAAGGACACTGATACGGCAGTTGGCAGGCAAAATTATAATTGTGCACACCAGCTTGTATGATGTGTCTGTCATTGCCTAACATCCAAAAAATATATTTATATATACATATAAATTATAACAATAAATATAAATATGTTTATATTTACTTTGCTCTGATCCTACTAAGGCTGTCTGCGATGAGAGATAATCCTCACGTCCAGAGAATAATTTTGTGTTTGTTAGACGCCTCTCGCTCCATTTGGTTACGGAGTAGCCAACAACTTTGACAATCGCAGCTGTCACGGAGATAAGTATGATACAATGATAAAAATTAAATAATATAAGCCCTACAAAAAAACAGATGATAAGCAACCTGTTGAACCCAATTATTTGCTAAATTGAAAAAAATATATATATTCCTTTATTTAAATGTTTGATAATTTTAATATTATAATAATATTATACTTGCTCTAAAAATGTCATAAAGGAAGCAAAATAATATGTTTAACGCCCTCCTAGTGGCAATCCATTGGCACCAAAGAGGCGGTTCTAATTGCTTAATAACTCTAATTTAATTAAAGCTCTTTTACGCTTGCAGCAATCAACTTTTGTTGGGATTAACAAACCTTAGTGTACTTTGGCCAAAAAGTACCAAAGTGTTGTTATGTTTAGCAAAACTATAAAACAGTCAATGGTATTTGAAGGTAACTACATTTTAACAAATTAAGCTCTTGAGCACTTGGTTTGCCGAGGCATATTTGATTCAAAACATCATGCTTATTTATATACGGTGCTTATCTAAGGAACTTTTTGCATTCCTTCACACACCACACAATTGTTATCTTAATCAATGTCGTCATAAACGAATATATATATTCATTTCGTCTATCAGCCATCGTTATCGCCGCCAAGCATTTATAACGCTTTTGGTTTTTTGCGGACATTTGAATTCCCGAGGCGCATAAGAAACAACAGCACTTGACTATGACCAAACTGCCCCATTATAAATACCTTGCACCTCCTTGATTTTATCCGATTTAAGAATAACACAGCCGCTCACTAACTGTCCGGCATAGAAGGTGCCATTTTGATTATTATTAAAACTTATCTCGCACGTAACAACCATTCTTGACGAGAATCCGAAAATCTCGCACTAATTCCGAATCCTAAAGTTTCCGCGTTCGATTCCGAAAGCACCACATTAAGGCTGCACAACGAACTACGACTAAATAAAGTCGGTGCCGGTTGATAACTTTTGCGTCGGTTCTTGGTTCTCTCGGACTCTGTGCAATTAGATAAGCGATAAGGCCGGAAAGCGTTAGTTAATGTGAACGGGGAACGAGCAAGTAGTATGTATCCTATAGGGGGTACAAAATGGAATTGGAATATGAATTTATAAGAGTTTCATTCAACTTATCACTAGTGCTCAGACCTTGACAGTGGTGGTCTGTGCTTATGCTTATGTTTATGCTGAAGGCCAAGACTTGATAAGGTCTAGAGGCAATCGGAACGGCAGAAGAGTAGTGCAAAAGTTGAGTTCTCGAACTTGGTATTTAAATAAAAGTTTTCTTATTACTACTTATTACTTGAAGTACTTTGAAAGCTGTTTATCCATCATTGAATTTTAAACGTTCTATTTAACAGTTTCCATTTATTTATAAACATTGTTTACTGTATTTATTTGTATAAATCTGTAAATGTTTATAATAAAGACTAGAATACGCTTAAATATTAAGATAAAAGCCTGTTTAATGTTTTTTAAAACCTTCTTGCTCGATCACAACCAGGTTCCTTTGTTTGTGTTTGCATCAGCATTTGGGAGAGCCTTATTGATTGCACTTGCCGTAGGCGCTGTAGGACTTGGTATATTAAATATAGGATAAAGTGGTGCAAAACCATTGACATCCAGGCTTAGGGTGTTTGGTGGTGCAGTAGCCTCCATTTCACTGGTTTTCCCGGGTGTAGCACGCATATGAACAGCCTCCTCATAATTGGGTGGTGCTGCAAATCCAAATGTGATTAGTTATAGGAAAGCAAATAAGAATAAGAAATAACTTACGAATGTTGCTATCCGAAGTCCAGGGCATATACGATTCGATGGGTGGTGCTGTGGCCGATGGTGGCACCACTGCCGCATCACCTAAAGCCTTAACATCCAGTGTTTGTGGTGGAACCTCCATGCCACGTGGTTGCATCTGCATATGCTCTGACAAGGGCACACTGCCTATGGTGAGAGGTATGGTGATCACCTCGTTTTTATGGAAACCCTTGACCTTGGCCTCCACCTCCACCTGGTAGGCAATCTGTATGATCTTGCACATGTTGAAGCAAGTGGGCGGCGTGGCAGGCACCCTCATCCAATAGGTAAACTGTTTCTTGCAGTGATTCATTACTGGATCGCCCATCAGCTTGGTCACAACAATACGCTCGTTTCGAGAATGCCTGCGTCCAAAATGCTCTGCATAGTAGGTAACCAGCATGGCCAGGCTAACCTGCAGCATCTCAATCTTTATGTGACTATCGTTGGTTACCAACATTCCTACGGGTATTGTTTGGCCAGACACAAAGCCAGTTTGTGGCAATGTCAATTGCAACTGCAGCGGCGAAGATGTGCAAGGCCAACAGCAATATGTCTTTTGTGACTCAACATGGGCAGGAAACTATTGTACAAATTATATATCACACTGCCTAACTCATAAAGAACTTTAAGAACTTACCCTTAAAAGTGGACTGTCAAAGTTCAGATCCATCATTTTGAGCACAGTGAAACAACGTATGTAGGACTGATCATATCTCCATGGTCTTTCCATTGCCACCCTTGTCATGTAACGCACTCTGCCGAAGTGACCCTCTATTGAGGACGGACAGTTAACGGGTATCTGGCAGGCAAAGTTATAGACATGAACGCCAGGCTCAATTACGATTTGTGCTGTAAATTGTATAAAACTTAACAATGGAAACATATGACAAAAAATGAATTTACTAACCACTTTGAGTGGATCCAGCTAGATAAGTTTGGGAAGCTATATAGTCTTCACGCCCGCGATAATGATCTGTGGATCTATCCTTGCCACTGCCTCTAGATTCAGACCAATGAGTTTCGGCAAATCCACTGATGTTTAAAGTTAGGGCTAAACGAAAAGAAAATATAAATAGTACAAAAATAAATAATAATACATTTTTGAAGGATTATTATTTATTATTCTAATTATAGTAATAGCTCAAGAGCTTTTATTTATCTCTAAACTAAAATTTGATAACTACGATTAGTTGAGCCTTTATTTTTATATATAACTTTATGAGCTTATCAAAAAATTGTTCAACAACATCAGCTACCAACTTAAGCGCGTGCCACTACACTTAAAAAATGAATGACTCATTTTCAAGTAATGCCTAGTCTCTCCTACAAAATTTACAATGTGCACATTAACTTTTGAGCGAATCTTTAAACAAGCTGCAGATAAGATAAGAATGAGTCATGGGGAAGAACACTAGAGTTAACAAATTGCACGAAATAAATGGCATACTTAACATTAGTCGGAATTTTACCTTTGACAGCTTTTTCTTTGTCCAGTTTTAGGGTCACTTTGCCCGACATCACTTGACCCGCGAAGTAGGTACCATGGGGATTGTTATCGAACTCAATTATGCAAGTAACACCCATTATGCTAAATATACAATGTGTATACTATCTCGCCGTACTTTGTTGACAATTATTATTGTTGTGACGCTGCCGAATGCGATTCGCACTTGTCGCTATCGGAAACCAAAACACGACTGATTGGATTGTAATCGAAAACCAAATGGTTTGCTTTTTATTTCTTATGCTATAACGGCAACAAGTTTGGCAAGTTTCGCGACAATACAAACATTCCCATTGGCCCGATTGAAACAAACTGAGAATGAAACAAACTGTTATTTTTTATTTGCTGCCGACTTTTAACCAAACCATTTTTATCTTATCGCTCTGACATTTATAAATTATACATTTCACCCAAGTGCAATGCATACATAACTTAATGGCAGTGACATTTTTTTTTTTCGTGGAACCAAAAATACTCTTTGGGAGGTAACAGGAAAGCTAACTCAATGTTTTGCCATTTGGGAAATTTTAAAATAAACAATCTTTTACTACTTTAAATACTAACTCTGCGATAATGAAGTATGTCAAAATATTTTACTACAGAATCTGAACACTTACCAACCTAGACTTTTCAAAATTTTTCTCTTTTGCATCCCATTAAAAATCTTAAATCATTTTTTACTCATTTACTAAGTGTAACACCTCCGTTTCTGAAAAAAAAAATTTTTTTTTTAAATATTAAAGTTGTATAATAAAAAAAAGACACAAACAATAAACTTTTTCTCATTTTTAAAGCCAATAAAATTTTTGCTCAATATTTTTGTTTATTTTTAAATCCAAGTGCTTTGATCAATATCTTTTGCACTATTTTCGGCTAGATTTGTTATATTAAAAACAGTGTAAAGAGGGGTGAAATCACAATTTTCCTTATCAAAAGTCTTTTGAGTGCTCGTCGAACTATGTTTATCATCTTCATGGGACTTTTGACTGTATGTTGAATTGAAGGATTTGACTGCAGTTGAGCGTATATGCAACGCTTCCTCATAGCTAGGTGGCACTGTAGTAAATCCAAATGGAAATGTTATTTGTATGGTATCTAAAAATATAGTAAACATACTTATGGAAGCATCTGCGGCCCAAGGATTTGTGGCAGACAACGGTGTCTGGGCAGCTATATCATCAACCAAAACCAAAGCCTTCTCGTCAATGTGCTGTGAGACAACTTCCACTTCGATAGGTGTGGAACGTGGCTGTTGCGTTAGCTGCTTTGTCAATGGTACATTGCCTATGGTTACGGGCAAATGAACTCGCTCGTTGATGTGCCAACCCTTGACCTTGGTCACGACCTCCACTTGGTAAGCGATCTGTATGATGCGGCACAAATCGAAGCAGGTGGGAGGCGTTGCCGGCACTGGCAGATCAAATGTGAACTGCTTTTTGCAGTTTCTAGTGACGCCTTCGCCCTTCTTTTTGCTGACCACAAACCGCTCATTGATCGTTTCCACACTGCACTGACTATAGTAGATAACCATCATCACCAAACTAGCCTCAATTTCCTCAACGCGTATGTGACTATCGTTGGTGGCCACCACACCCACGGGTATTGTTTGGCCAGGCACGTATCCTCGCTGTGGCAGCGATAATTGCAACTTAAGCGGCTCGGAGCGGCAAGGCCAGCAGTTATAAGTTTTTTGGTCCTCCGAGTAGGCAGGTGCCTTTATAAAGATAAGGTTAGATCCAGATTAAAACAAGTTTAACTTAAAATATAATTGAAATACCATAATCAGAGAACATAAAAAGAACAAATTTCAAATAAACTTTTCATATTCAACACATAAACTCTCGCATTTTGAATGTTCCGCCACATTTCTTTAAATTTTTTCTTTTTACAATCGAAACTTTGTTTGTGGGTCCGGTATAGCGTTCAACTGTCATTTACTATACATTTTTTGACAGATATGTCAGGTGTCATTGTGTTGTGCTTGAGAAAATTTGGCAACGCTGCTATGAGCAGTTTGAACTTACGCTTAAGAAGAGTCCCTCCCGGTTTAGATCCATTACTTTTAGCACGGTAAATGGACGAGAGAAGACCTGATCGAATTTCCAGGGCCTTATGAGCTTAACATTCACCATATAACGCACACGTCCATGAGTGCCTTCAAAGGAAGAGGGACAAACAGCGGGTATTTGGCAGGCAAAGTTATAAACATATTTGCCAGGCTCAAGGGCAACATCTGAAACAGCAATAATATACATTTTTTATGCTCAATATTTTATTAACTCCATATGATTTTACTTTCTCCATCAGCTGCAAGTAGATCAACTTTTGATTTGATATAATCCTCGTGACCACTATAACTGTGCGATGTAGTTTTATTGTCTGCATCAGTTGTATCTTCTGTCCAATATGTCCAGGCAAAACCTTTTAGCTTTAAAACGATAGCTGATATGTAAATAAAATAATTATATGTTATAGACTTGAAAAATACTAAAAGTATCGTACAAAGTTGTCAATAGTGACAACGTGTTTTAACGCACTGAAATCAACAATCGAAAAATGATTGTCTGTTCATCAATTTCTTTTTTTTCTCACTTTAATTCGTGCTTTGCAAGTGAGAGGAACATAAATTTTGTTCAAAACTAACAAGAAAATTTATTTCGCCTTAAAAAGTAAATTTTAAAACTGCAACAATGCGTATTGGTAGTGCTTATACAGTGATTAATGTGATCAAATCACGTGTTATTAAGCTCAAAACTTATGCAGAAAATGTTATAGATTTAATATATGAAAGATGCAGCCTGTTTGTGGTAAGTACTTATTATAACCTCAAAACTGTTCAGCATTAGTTCTGCGTTATGGCGCAAAATGGAGAAGTCTGTGGCTAGGGCAGCCTTTTAAGAGATCATAAATTCAATGCTCGTTTCTTTTATTTTAATTTTTAACAACTTTTAACAGGCCATGACCAAAAGGGCTAAGCCCGCCGGGCGGAACTCTGCCGCCAGAGGCAGAATTGTAAAGCGCAGACCTCTCATGGCTGTTGTTGCTAGCAGGAAACTTTATAAGCTGCGAGTCTATAAGAATGGTCAGGCAAACGCGGCAGCTATGCCGGCTGCAAATGCATGTCCACCTTCTGCTTTTGTGCCCATTAAGAACTCTAAGCGTGGTTTTGCTGCTGATTTAAGAGCAGCCGCTAGAGCTAGCGTTGCGTCCGAACGAGTGGCTTCAACCGATGCTGCTGCTGTTACGCGCATTGCGTCAACTAGAACTCCACTAAATCCAATTTCTCGCTCTCGCTCTAGAGCTAAAATGATAACACGCTCAGCCGCAGCTGCTGCACCTAAGGAGAGCGCAAATGCAACTTTAGCTGCCCAATGTTCAAGAGATGCGGCAGCTAAGCAAAAAGTCGCACCACTTAAGCGCACTGCAACCAAAAAACTGGCTAAAAAGACGGCTAAAGAGAACGCACCTGCTAATAGCTATACAGTTGCCACTGCCACTTCTTTTATTCCAGCTACTCCTCGTTCATACAACAGGAATAAGAATGGCACGGTTCAAAAATTCACTATCAACTGGGCCAATATTACAGATGATACGAAATTACTTTCGGACTTTGTAAGTTTTTATATAAACTATGTCTTTTTTCCAAATTAGTTTTAAAGTGCTAAAAAGCAAGATTTAAATGACCTATATCGATATTTGTATACATGTTTATTTTATTTTTATTTTATGCATATTTGAACACTGTTTTTACAGGAAAAATTCTTAATGAATGCCCTTAAAGTCAACGGAAATAATATGATGGTGGAGCGCTCCAACATGAAGATGAATATTAGCTCCGCAGCGTTTTTAACCAAAAATTACATTAAGAAAACAATCAAAGAGTTTCTGTGGATCAATCAACTCCGCGCTGAGGTCCATGAACGACAAAATTATTATGAACTGCGACAAATAAATCAATAGAAATCAACAATTATTATAAACAATACAACACATAACAATTTCAAATATATATTGTATGCGATCAGTATTGTTTCCACCAAAATAATTTGAATTATGTCATTCAGACATCAAATTGGGTTTTTTGTTTGAATAAAAATAAATAATATGAGTAATAGATAACAAAAAATAAATGTGAATCATATTTATTTAGAGGCCTACAACGACAGGAAAATCTATTTTAACTGAACTTATTTTTATTTCTACAAAAAAAATAAAATATTTTTTGAAAAATATAATTCAATGCTTACCTTTGACTAATTTTTGTTTGTCAGCCTTTAGAATAACACAGCCCGAAACAACTTGACCCGCATAGTAGATATCAAATGGATTGTCATTGAATTGAATTTCACAGCTTACAACCATTACGAATTTAGTTTTATGAAAATAATAAACAAGTAAAGTATTTATTCGATAGATTGTCAGCGTTTCGCTTAGCTAGCTCAAATCAAACTGATTTAAAATAACATTTATTTTTTTTGCTCGCCAAACAAAACATTGACAAGTTTTATCTTATCAACTTGAATATCTGGAATTATGTGCTTAAAGAATGTTTGTATATATAAAAAATATATGTTACAAATGACATGTGTAACCATAGTTCAAGGCAAAACTAGATAATGTGACTGAGCGCTTCGACAAAAAAAAATATTTAAAACAAGTGATTTTTATGATAAATAATAATAAAAAATTCTGTACGTTTTGTTATTCTTAAAAGCCCACTAAATTAACTAAAACATGTAAACAAATTCTCAAACACAAACATTGGAGAGAAAGAATGAGACTTTAGCACTCCCACGCCTGGGATTATAGAGAGTTTGTCCTAGATAAGATAGCGCTCAACACTTGTTACGGTTACCAATTGTTTGGTTTGTATGGAAACCAGCTAGCTCACTTAGCTTTAAGCAGCGAGCGTATTCGGAGTGCTTTAGTTTGCTGGGTGCCGGAGTAAAAACTCTTATCAGGAAATAAGTGACACAAAAATGTCCAATAACTGCCAAATAACATTCGATCAGAATGAACACGGCACATATTTTACAGGACAGGTTGTAACCGGCAAGGTGAACCTCAATTTAAATAAGACCAAAAAACTGCGAGGTAAGTTTACTTTGGCAGCTTTTTTTGTGATTTCTTAGCTAGACATATTTTTAGAGTATACACATCAGCGTACTGTCCTCGCATTTATCAGGCTGTTATCTAATCTCAGAACCATGTGTTTGTATTTATTATATTCGTAATTAAATGATAAACCAAAACTGCCATAGACACACTAAAAGCGCGATAATTGATGCAAAACAGAACGAACAAAAAAAGTTCTTGGGGATCTACAATGTTGATAAGTTCAGGAAATGCCACACAAATTTGACAGTGTTCGTGCTGAGTGTGTGCAAGATTTTATTTAAATATGATTAGAACACAAACAAAATAAAATCAATTTTTGTTATGGGTGTTTCTTTTTAAATGAATCCACAAATTTAAGCCAATATTAATCAGATCTTTAATTCCTAGGCATTAAACTGCAAATCAGCGGCTTTGCCTGTGCTCAGTGGCGTCGGAAACATGGCCGTACATTGGCCACAAATCAAGCGCGTCCAGGACGCAAGCATTACTTTATGGGCCGGGAGGACTATATTGCCTCAACGACATATCTAATGGGCTCGGATCAGGGACAACCGTTCAGCATTGATGCAGGCACATATACATACACCTTTGCCTGCCCCATACCAAGTCATTGTCCATCCTCGTTCGAGGGTATTTATGGGCATATACGCTATTTGGCAAAGGTCACATTCATACGGCCAGGTGCCTCGAATCGTACCACCAATGTGGGATTCACGGTGCTTAAGCTGCTCGATCTCAACTATGAGAACAAACTGCTCCGCGAGC
This sequence comes from Scaptomyza tumidula, assembly GCA_035044465.1. Lineage (NCBI taxonomy): Eukaryota > Metazoa > Arthropoda > Insecta > Diptera > Drosophilidae > Scaptomyza > Scaptomyza tumidula. Next base: position 4,177,324 of record JAWNNW010000445.1, read on the forward strand.
CGGCTAACAATGAGGCGATGGAATACTTTTGCTTCATGCACACCAAACCGGTACATATTAAGGTGATGCTGCAGCAGCAGGGCTATGTGCCCGGCCAGTTTATGCTCATCCATGCGGATGTGCGCAATGACTCCAGCAGCGATTGCAGGAAGCTTCAGATTATGCTCTACCTACGAGCCACCTACACTGCCGATACTCCAGCTCTGCGCACCGTCTCCGAAAAGATATTATTGGCCAAGCGTGAAGGTGGACCCGTTCTTCATCATAGCCAAAAGTCATATACGGAATCCTTGCGCATTCCAGCCACGGCACCAACATGTGAACACTTGAGCAAGGTGGTGCGAGTATCGTACGAGATGCGCATTGTGGCTGTCATGAGCTGGTTAATGGCCAATCCAAGGGTTGTCATACCCATCACCATTGGTAATGTGCCACTGGCGACAGCAGCACCAACTGCAACAGCATCCACCGTTGCCGCTATACCAAGAGACTTGCCTTGCACCTCGGCCAGGGCTATGGAAATTGCTGCCGGTGTAAATAATTCTGGCTTTGTAGTAACGGAGGAACTAGAGGATTATGAGCTACCCGAGGATGGTGATGATGAGTTCGACACCGAGAATGATACGATGCCAGACATGCGTAAGTTTTCAACTAGCTTCTTGAAAACACTTTTTTCAGAGTCGCAATTGAAAGTTCTTTGAATTTATCAACTGCCTTAAGCTAACCTGTTTCTTCCCTCTCACCTATTGTAGTGCCACCGACTTATGAGCAGGCCATGTTTATGACCGCTGACATTGCGGATACGGATGCAAATACGGTTAGTGAGGCGTCTCGATTTACACCACGTTATCCCGTTTTCGATGTGGATACGTTCCAGAGTCCACCACCAAATCCGCCAAGAACGAAACGACGTCGTCGTCGTCGCAGAGACGAACAACGCCAGGAGAAGAAGGAGGGAAATACCAGAGAAATGGAAAGAGAGCCGGTTGAGTCGCCCATACAGATCTGAATGCTTATCAGACAAGAATTTCTTCTTATCTTGGCAGTATTTATATTATTCAGCGAAAAATTGTGTTATATCCAGCGATTGTTTACAAAATGTGTTAAGCAAGTTATTTAATAAATAAACATACCCACCCTATAAACGCAAAAGATCATGCAACAGGAAATATAAAGTCGGCTTTTGTAAAAAGTTAATTCCCACTTCTAAAATTATTTTTATTGTATTCAAAGTCTTAAAAGTTATCTCTATTATATATGAATTTATTTTTAATGCAATTAATGATTTACAAACTAACACTTCCTTATCGACAACAAACTTATCAAGCAGCTGATTTTCCCATATTACATCATCTGCTTTTGTTTACATCCGATTTTGTTCGCAAGCTAAACCCATAGTTACAAATGACCAAAGAAAAGTTTTTATAATGACGCGACCACCACAAAAGCTTGGCAACGTTCACTCACTCTCTCGTATGCTCTTTAACAGCAGAGAGCAAAAGAGTACAAAAATAAATGAGCTTTCGACTCAACACTGGCAATCTCCAAACTGATGATGTCACATCAGTTCAAGAGTGCTCTCTCGAACATTTTGCTTTCATAGCATTTTGATGTTCGACTTCTCATTTGTGTTTGGACCTTTTGTCGTCGCGGTTTTTTATCGTCGCGTGGGATATTTCAATTTCTATTTGAAATTCCTCTGATTATAAATATGTTTATTATATAGTATACTTTAAAATTATCTGTACTTGTACATTTGCGTGGGCTTTAACTGTGCCATATTGTAATTACTTTAACTATGCCCTCGACATGTGTTTTCGAATTCGATCGGCCCAACCCGGTTTACTACAGCGGCGAGACAATAAATGGACGCATTATTTTAAAAACCACAAGCAACAAGTCTGTCAATGGTAATTTGTTATTGTTTGGCTTTTATTCTCTAATGTAATGTAATTTGTACTTGAACTTATGCGAAAAATAATCGCATGGTTTTCGCTGCTTATTTTGATAAGATATGCTGTGAAATGTTATAAGTAAATATAGGAATGTTGTTAAAAAACCAGTTATAGCCGGTTTGAATGTCGCAGTGTACAGTGCTAAAGCTACATCAGCTTGTTAATTTATTTGTGCCATAAAAGGTCCTAAGAAATGCTTGAAAATTTGTCGTATAAAAAGTTTTTGTATGAGTTTATGCACCCAAATTTCATAATTGACCCCATAACATAATTGATTGGCAAAATATTGGACACATGCACAATAAAATACATATATTCTTATTCACTTGCTGTTATTGTGAATTTTTTTCTATTAACTGAAACACTTAATTTACTAAGCAAATATAAAAGTGCTTAGAACAAGCGAACAAACAATAACAAAATAGTAAAGCATACGAATTGGCAGCTCTCTAAATAATTTACTCTTGCGTGGTTCAATTGGTGCAAGTTTAAAAAAGCTTCCAAACACAAAGAGCAATATTTATATTGTATCGAAATCATTGATAACTTATTAAAAAGTTTTTTCTGTTTAATTGCTCAGTAGCTTTGCACCACTGTGCCTTAATCAAAACAACGCCCAGCCGGCAAAATATAGAAATAAAGCGAAAATTGTAAAACACGATAGATCAACTGTATTTCATTAAGCTTTCTCATGCATTTGCTGTTTATTTATATTTTTTTTCTCGACAGCGGTCTATATATTGTTTGCGGGAGAGGCAAAAGTGCATTGGGAGGAGCGTCGCACACGAACTGTTAATGGTAAATCCCAATCATATACTGAGCACTTTCGCGGCAACGAAACCTATTTGAACAGCCGCACAAATGTTTTTAACGAGGGCGAACTACCGTTGGGCACGCACACCTACACCTTCTGCATACCCCTTCCGCTGGAGTGTCCGACTTCTTGTGTGGAGAAGTACGGCAAGATTGCTTACGAAGTTTCGCTCATTGTGGATCGTTCCTGGCGTTTCAATAATGAATTTAAGCAGCCGCTAACCGTGCTGCAGACCTATAATCTCAACATGTATCCAGAGATGCTGGTAAGTCCTACAGTTTGTATTTGCTTAACATTTATATTAAATTTTTCTCTTTCTTAACATTTAAGATACCCATTAAAAATGAAGACATCAAGTACTTTTGCTGTTGGCCTTGTTCCTCGGGTCCCGTCATTTCAACTCTAACGATACCTTTTGGTGGCTATGCTCCGGGTCAGAGGATACACTACACCCTGCATGTGGATAACCAATCGCATGGCTACGATTTGGATGGCATCCAGATTTCGTTAATACAAGTGTATCACTTTAAGGCCAGTTCGCCCACATACAAAACTCGCACCCATAAGAATACACTCAGCGATGAATTTCAACCAGAACGTGTGCGACGATTATCGAAGCGTTTAATCAATGCTAGCCTTGTTATACCACCGGTTCCACCCTCATCTCGGCATGATCGTATAATAAATGTCTCCTACCAGATCAAGATGGCTATCAAGACTGGAGATTGCCATTCGGATTCGGAAATCGATATGCCCATCGAAATTGGCACGATACCATTAGCTCAAAGTGCCGAAGATCAAAGTCACGTTGCAGCTTGGATACCACAGACGCCGGATACGCCAGCTGGTGCAGCTGCTGATCTACCGCCTAGCTACGATACTTGCAGTGAGTCCTATAGTCAAATCTCTATCTTCCTTTTTCTCTTCAATCCCTATATTTCTTTTTTAGAACCACCATCATTTGAGCAGGCCACGCATATTGGTGAAAAATTCGTGGACACCGATGTGAGTGAACACAATTGCACCGATGATTTCATACCACGCTATCCCATGTACACAAACTTTGCAGCACCCTCAGCACCACCGGCGCTACCAGATCAAATGCCGAACGTGCCACTATTATCGCTGCCCCAATATCCAAGTGCGCCTACAGCTTAGTTGATTTTATCTGTTAATATATGATAGCCTTATAGCTTATAGCTTTTCCACACATTGCCACATTATGTGTTACGTGAATTAAGTGACAGAGTTCACTTAAATTTTATTTTGAGCAATGAATATTTTGAAAGCATATATACAGACAAACATATTATTATTTATTGAGTTACTTAAATCTCAATTTTTTCGTTAGCTTTTTACAAATCTCAGCAAGTTAAAGCTGTAACGCAACTTAAGACTCAAAACTCAGACGGAAATCGCGGCAACATAATTTTAAATTGAATCTCTTAACATTTTTAAAACAGTCTAAATAAACTTAAAGTACTATTAATATTATTTAAAAGCGCAATTTTAATTATCTTAAATCCAATTCATTCTTCGATCTTTTTTCAAAGCATGAAAATAAGTTTTTATATTAACTTGTAGATGGAAAATTTGCATTTTATTTTAGGTTTCAATAAATGTATTAAAACGCAAAAGTAAATATAAAAAATACAGTGAATAAATTAAAAAAAAACAATTTTTAAATAGTATACAGGTACGGGTGTAAATAATGATAAGTAAGGTTTTATACATTTCAGAGAACTCTTTCGGTTTCACCATGTTCCATTTCGTAGTACAGATAACGTGGTCTAAAATCTAATTGCTCTCCGGACATTGCATGCTTATCTTTTTTATTCAGATTGGTGGCAATCATAAATTCGGCCTCGCGAAAATTGGAAGCTATGGAATAGAAATAATATAGATATTTTATTGATATATTTTGTTTTATTATGATAAACGATAAGTATCGAATAGAATCTTGTGGATTTGCCAGAATTGATTAGTCATATAGAATATATAATATACATTTATAACACCGTGCTGATCTATATAAATCTTTATGAGTGCTTAAATAAAATTCTTTGCCTTCGAAAGATAAACAAACAAATTGATGTCATTAAGTTAACCTTGATAACTTTGCCCGGATATGTATATTGGGCTGACTGCTTATTTGGCTTGGAATCTTGGTATTAACGCATATATGTACTAAAATGAAATATTTATTACTGGTGTTACTTTTTGCCCAAAGTTAATTTTATATTAATGTTGAAGTAAATTGAAAATGGGCTCATTTATCCGGAACAAATTGATTTGAAGATATTTAATAAGATGCTATTTCGATTACAACATAAGGTTAATTGCATAACTAATAGGATTTTCTGTCGGACACACTTTGGTTTTTTTTTTTATATATAAATAGAGTCTGTATCTTTAAAAAATGAAACTGGTATTTTTCTATGTAACAATAACCGCTTGGATTACGTTAACTTTTCCGGAGAAACAGCAATGGTAGGACTCGTGCCATTATCGCTAACGATAATCGTTTTATTTCAGCTGCTGATCTTCTGTATGCAATCGTGGAAAACAAATGCAGAATGCTGTACTCCGAAAATGGTCGTATTCCAACCAACGGATGGAAACACCTGTACACATTTTTCTGCTAAAAATTATGGATTAGGATGTCGTAAAAATCTCTGTGATGGTTATGGGTGTTGCGCCACTGGCAAATGCAACATATTTTGCTGCAACTGTCGAGGAGAATGCAAACATCAATCTAATCTTGACAAATTCTTGTTAGAATTTATTAGCGACATCAAAAATGTCGCTGGAATACGGTAATAAGCGTGATGAACAATTTCGCTTTAAACTAACATTATCCCCAATTCATTTTTTTTTTAGAACTGCCGTAGTGAAAAGAAGTCAACAAATTTCTGCGAGGCAACTGGACTCGAAACCAACTCAGATATGTACAAGCAGAGATCCTGATTCTTGCGAAAGACACGAATTACGAACAATATACGAACAAATTTAGATTACTAAACAAAAGTAATGAGATCTGTAGTTCAATAAACTATTATCTTTTACTTACCCAAAGAACCCATGGATGCGCTCAAATTCGGTGCAGTCGTGGTGAAAGCAGTCGCCTCTGGTGTCTGATTAGGCGCACTAGCCACGCCCACCGCCTGCAGATCGCACATGGAGCAAGACTCCATTAAGCCACCATGCATAGATGTAGGTTGGCATATAATGATTGGAATATTTGCGACAATAAACCGATCCGAGGATTTGGTTTGCACACTAACCTCAACCTCATAGCTGAGTTGCAGGCAACCGCAGACTGCCGCACCCAAAGTGGGTGGTATGGCTGGCACTTGCAACGTGTGCAAATGCTGAAAGTGAAGCAGCTCGTGACGTGGCACAGACTGCAACTGGTGGCTGCTGCACACCATATAACGACGCTCCACCTGGCTGCCCACACGCTTCGGCTTGTCCAGCTGATTGGCCACATACGTGCTGATCTGATTTAACTTGTAGACGAGCGATTGCAGTGGCAGCTGTTGCGGATTGTTTAACTGCACATGCACCGATATGCCTGAACCAGGCTCATAGCTACTGCGTGGTATATCCAACTGCAGTTGGAGTGCGCGTTGCCAGAACTTAAGGGATGGCGTCTGCTCTAACGCTGTCACCTCACTGGGTGCTCCTCCTTGTAGCAGCTGCTGGTTTGGATCAAAGCGCTGCTGCACCTGAAGTTGAAATGTAAGGGTCGACTCTGGTGGCATCTCGGAACTGCGACGCAGCATCACCTGCAACGTATAACGTATGTGTCCATGTGCACCCTCATAACTACTGGGACAGTTCTGTGGTAGCTGCACACTAAAGTCGTAGCGATAAGCACCCGCATCCATAAGTTGCGGCAATGCTGCCTCCGAGCCAACAAAGTATTCCACCTTGGCAAAATAATCGACTCGTTTGCCATATGCCTTCGGTGGTTTTGGTACTTGTGGCTTCTTTAGATTTTGTTTCTTTTGCTTTTGTGGCTCTAGCCAGTTGCTGCACGCAAAGCCATTGGACTCCAGTGAAATGGCTACAAAAAAAAGTTGCCAATTAATTTCAATAGGTATACATTTATAAGCTGGAAATGCAATATTTATCTAGATGCCAAGCCATAATCTATAAAATATTGCATTTTCAATACTTTAAAAATATTATTCCAAAGCTTAAAAGTGTTCAACTTTTTCTGTAAGTAACTTCATAGCAAAACTAACAGTCTGAAGCTCTAAAAAAATATAGTTATGTTGTCGTTTCTTGCCTGGTATTAAATCAATGTTAGTTATTCTATTTATTTAGTAACAAAATATCTAGATTTAAATATTTAAAAACACATTCGTTTTGTTAAATCAGAAACAACATACACCGTTGAATACGTATAATCTATTTGATTTTTATCGATTAAATTAACATGATTCATACCTCACGCGTAAGCTTATCAAACATGAGTCATTTGCACTTACCTTTAATTAGTGCACGCTCCGGCAGCCTTAGATGTATGTATCCATTGACCGTCTCACCGGCATAGTAGATCCCACTGGGGCGTTCCAATATTATGTCACAGAAGTGGCTCATTATAGCTATTAACGATCTGGAATGCACGACGAACGTTTAATGTCTGCCAGATTGTTGGCAATTGTTTGGCCTATTAAACGTTGCTGCTACACCAACAAACAAACCTTATCACCATTTTGCATGTTGGCCGCTTGTTATTATGGCGTTTATCTAATCGTAGCTGGGTCTGCAGTCCCTGCCGAGCACTTACTGTTTCACACACACCCACTTGTCATAAACAAATTAGCAAAATTTAATTAAATGAATCGCCTACAACCTGTGAAATTTGCCAAACGTTGCATACATTCAGGCGAATCAAAATAAACCTTTTATACTCATGTACGTACGTACATCGAAAATGAGCAAAAAATGCCATTTATGTATTATTTTAGGTAAGAAATGTAAATTATATTTTCACTGATCAGTCAAATAACATATTTTTGTGTATACATAAATATTTATTATTTATAATTATGAAAGTATAAGTCGTAGCTTAAGATTAAAAGATATTACTATATATCTGTGTTTGGTATTATATATTAGGTGTAAATAGTAGTTTTGCATGTAAAAAGCAATGGATTAATATGCTAAAAATTATTATTGGCACATAATAAGTTCGCTTGGATTAAATTGGAATTTTGGATGGCAGTAAAGTAAAAATGTGTGCATTGATCGTTTCCAATAAGACGGATAATGATGATACACGCTACAAATATTTGGTATACTTAGATCTGAACACTTAAGTCTAATACAATCTTACGTATAGTATACCACTATGGAATAGTTTAAGACACTTTCAGTTAGAATTGGTGCTCATCTTGAGCCTGAAGCGGAGCTATCGGATGCACCTGGGCCTGAGTTACATCCAGTACAGCCATCTCCTCCACCTCAACGAGTTCACTCTGCTCCGACAGGGGACCACAGAGCGAACCAAATGTATCCAGACTACGCCCCGTTAGATCTGTATCCAATGAGCCATAGGAACGATAGTGATGTATGTCCAGTCCAGAGTCCTCCATTCCCGCCATTCCATGCGCGGGCGCTGTGCCTATAAAAGTACTAAAGCCTGGAAATTTGGGCAAATGAATGCGCGGCTGTCCATAAGGCTGACTCTCCAAGGTCACTTGGCTGCCGGCCAATGTGGCAAAGCTAAACGAAGGAGGCACTGCAATTCAAAAGAACATAAGTAATGATTGATAAACATAACATTGTTTTCCAATCTAATCTAATACTTACAACAACTGTCATATGAGGGCGGCTCATCATCATCTAGCACTTGATGTGTCTCTTCGACAACCGCATCTGTCTCCTGTTCCGTCTCCTCCTCCACCGTGGCGGGTCGTGGCTGCACTCGCTCAATGAGACGCTGTCGTTCTGGCGTTGGTGTGCGTCGTCCTGGCGGATGAGTGCGCACTGATCCACGCAAATGTTGCAGAGGTGTGGTGCCTATCACAATTGGCACAGAGAGATCCGTATCATAGTGAAAGTAGCCTGTCTTCAGTTTCACCTGCAGCGTATAGTGTACAAATACTATATAGTTGGGATTAAGTGTGGAACGAGGCGTATCCATTGGTACGCATATGCTTGACTCGTAGATCCGCTTGGATAGCCTCAAGGTGCGTTCGGTGACTAGCTCCTTGCACAGTGTCTTCGTGTAGAAGTTCCTTTTGACAGGTTTGCGTGAGAGGAACACAAAATGTTGCTTAATGGATGCCTCGACGCCAATGATATCGTAGTGCGGCGATTGGTTGTCAATCTCCACGCTAAAGGGCACTTCCTGCATAGGAGTAAAGCCGGAAGCCGGCAAGGCCAAGCTGGTGCTGATTGGACCCGAGATGCAGGGCCAATGACACAGGTATTTGATGTTCTCATCCTTGACGGGCAACTGTGTTAAATAGTTAGTAAATTCAAATTATTCATGAATAAATATTGAATGGAAACGAGTATGATCTTTTTTATATGACTTTGAGCTCGGGCAAAATGTAATACATTTGATTTTAGATTTAGGTATATTTATTACATCTAACACAATTATATTTATTCCTCTAACACAACACTTATTATAATGTTATTACCAGCCTCCCCCATTAAATGCCACAAATACACACACACGTGGCGATACCATTTAAATATGAGATAATTACTGCCACGTCACTTTTGCAGGACTTGCCGCTAACTGAAAACAACCTACCGCAAATTCCGTATTGTAGTTCAGATCCAGTGTTTGCACAACCATAATGGGCTTACGAAAGATTTCATCGAAGCCCCAGGGCTTGTGAATGGTCAGTGAAATGTTATAGGCAATATATCCATATGGACCCTTACAGGTGCTCGGACAGTCGGGTGGAATGCGCAATGTCAAAACGTAAACATGGACTCCGGCACGAAAGACCGAGTTATCGAAGACATTGGTGCGGGTTTGTAGATACTGTTGATGTCCCGAATAGTTGGAGGTCTCACTTTTGCCACTCATGGACCACTGCACCTTGGCCTCACCATCGAGGGTCACATATACAGCTGCAAAAGGGGTACGTCATAATTATAGTAATGGATTTCAAGGGGCTATTTGTGTTTTGTCAACACACACCATTTACGCGTTTTACTTTGTCAGTTCGGAGCAGAATGCGTCCGCTGATGTATTCGCCACTGTTGTAGACCGGATTTAGGCGATCCAGCTGAAAAACACAGGTGGTGGGCATGGCTAAATTGGTATAGAATGCTTTTCACATATCACAACTTAATAATAAAATAATAACGGGAGGCACGACCGAAAAAAAATTCAACTGAACTTTGGCACAGCCAAACGCGCACTGAGCTCCTTTGTTGTGCGTCTGTGCGGTCCTATACTATTCACACCCTCTCTTTCTCACGCTCACACCCTCTCTCTCGCTTGCACACAGCATCCGCGTTTGTGCTTTCGCTTTTTGCTGAGAAGGGCGACGGAGACGGAATCAATAAGTTGGCGCCTTGCGTCTGTGTAACCGTTTACTGTCTGCTTCTGGTCAAATATTTCAAAGCGAAAACGTTACCAAATGGAGCAGCCACGCTTTGTTGCTTGGCCCCTTTTAGTTTCTTTGTTTATGGCGTTGCCACGTAAAACGTACCCCCAAAATGATATACTTGCATGCATTCAAAGAGGAAATACAAAAACCGTGACGCGAGGTCAGCATCAGTTCTCCATTTTTGTTTTTATTTTTTATTTTGTATCGCTTGTTTTTCATGTTTGTTGGCCTAAACTGTCAACATATATAATTTTTGGCGGCAATAAACGCTGCTCGAACTACGCGCATTTGATTTAAATGAACAAACATAGCATTTAACTGCCACATAATGGGGCAACAAAATTTAACTGCATCATTGAGCACTTGTTTTATCGAATATTTTTCGGTTTCTACATGGAAGCCCACGCACTGTGTTCACTTCATTCACTGTATATAATTATGGAAATGACATCGCCACCCGTTCCTCGAATATGGCTTCATCATTTCATTAAAAGCCACAATAAATGCGACAACTGTAGGGGTTTATTTATGGAAACAATTCGGAATAATTGCAAGTTAATTTCCCTTCTATTAACTTTTTGGTAGTTTTAATTAGGACCTTTTGTTGAGATTGCTTTTTTTTTGGACCTAAAATTAGTTCCTTAAAATAATAATTTATTATAACTTTAAAAAAAAAATAATAATAATAATAATATTTCTATAAAATTATATTTTCTTTATATTCAGCTTCGTATTTTATTTATTTATTTTTATATGACTTTTTTGGTTCAGTTTAATTTAAATTTTAACTTTTACAAATAATCAATTAAAATAAAACATAAATGCTTAAGTCAACATAAATCTTAATATTCAACAATATTTTTATTTGCAGCTGATTATCTTAAACTGGTTTAGGAAATTGAAATTAAATAAAGTTTAATTTTCTGCTTGAAATTCGTAGAGATAATAAATACTTTTTCTTATCAAACGAAAATATTCTTTCACATTATTTTCTCTTTCAAGTTATCAAAACTGTCAGATATTTCAAGACTTCGACCTGCACGTACAAACATACATACATACTTATTGCTATTGATTGAATCTAGTTAATTAGCGGGTAACAGACTTTTATAGAAATATTTTAAGGCTAAACGCACGTACGACTGTTTCTTTTGGCGCCGCAGCAATTTGAGGTGTTCGCCTGGTCTGTTAATACTTGGAGCGTTAAATTCACGGGAACAGCTGTGCGGCAGTCGTTGATTGACAGATGAAAAAAGTAAATCATTTTCACACAAAGCTGAAAAAATAAAAGATTAAAAACTAAAATTGTAGAGTTGTGTTTGCGTATTCTTAATGCTCTTTTAAAGCAACGTATATCTTTACAACTTACAAAAAAATAATTATATTATAAAGTATAATCTTAACGATTTCAATTTTATACTTTAGGATACATTATTGTAAACTAAACTCAAATAAAATCCAATATTCCCGAAAAAGTAAGGAAAACAAAAAACTTAACAATGCCTTAGTCATTTTAAAAATAAAACTACCAGAAGAAAGTATCACTGTTATCAAAAAACAGCACGACATTTTTCGACAGTGATTAATTTGAATGAACTTAAATTTAAAACTTTTTCTCACCCAAATTGACAAATCCATGAGCCGACTCTAAGACCTCCTCAACAGGTGGCGCCACAGTACCCACAAACAAAGGCAAACGCAAAGGTTCACTGCAGCTGCTTTGCGTCTCCAGGAAGTAACCGATCTCAATCGGCTCATCTGGTAGTTGACTCATTATGGGCGCAGTTAAAGGCAGATGCAGTGTAGCCGACAAATCACAGCTTTCATCCAGCACACTCAACACCTGCTTGGACTTTGGCGTAGGTTGTTGACTCTGATAGGTGATGGATTGATATAGACGTGTTATATATGAGGCAGGCATTGTGGATTCCAATTGATATGCAACACGTTGTCCAGGCACAAAAATGCAGCGCGTCAAGAAGAGTTGCAATGTGGCGGTTGCACTGTTTGCTGGCTTCAAGTCAATATATTCGATGCGATTTCTAATGCATAATCGATGTTGAAAGCATTTATCATGCTTGCCACGCCGTTGTAGACACACTTGCAGCATATAGCTTGTCGAACCCAGTGGCAAGCGGCAGCTGCCGGGTAAAGAACTTGGCATCTCAAATTGGAAGTTGCAACTCTGCGTGCAGCCCGCCGGCACAATCATAGTTTGGAACAACTGTTGCGTCTGCTGCAAGTGTGTCTTGTTGGTTTCAAACTTGACCTTTTGTGGCTCTGTGATCGCTGTGCAATCGTTGTGCTCTATTTGTGGCAAGCATTTTTGCGTTTCGTGCCAGCTGACATTGGTGTGACCCAGCAAAGTGATGCTGAGTGCTGCAAGGTGAAAGAACGATTGAAGTTGTAGTTGGTTATCTTATCAGTTTTATGTCAAACGCATTAAGAGAGGTTGATCGAAAACAAAATGACTAGGAGATACCCTATTTAAGAATATTGTTTTATGGTCTTTGTTTTTACTAAATGCAATTACCTTGAGTCATTTTCTCTAAGCTTGACTAATTTATTTAAATTCACACACTAAAACAAGTTAAAAGGCTTAAGTCGATAAATCCCGACTAGACGATACCCTGATCCCTATTCTTTCCGCGTACAGATAGTGCTTGCAAGTATGTGTGTGTGTGTGTGTGTACATACTGCATACTTCAATGTCCCATATCTCAGGTGTTTCTTAACCGATCTCAATAAATTTCACAGATTGTCATATTTTATCTTATGTTTTAAATGCCGTCTTTAAGTTTTCCAAATTCAAGATGTTGTTGTTACCGATCCCATGTGTATATCGAAAACGGGAAGAGTTATCGAAAATCGAAAACAATTTTGTATTGACTAGGGATTAGGAGAGCCTAAGTTCGAAATCTGGAGTCTCTAGCTCTTATAGTCTTTGAGATCGACGCATTCGGACATACGGACGGTCATACGGAAAGACGATCATGGCTATGTCGACTCGGCTGTTAATGCTGATCAAGAATATATATACTTTATGGGGCCTTCTGCCTGTTATATACATTTGCACAAAACCATTATACCCTTTTTTCTTCCATTTTTAATGGGATCAAGGGTATAAAAATTGGTATCTTAAAGTTTCCTTGTTCTTTCCACTCGAATGATCTTTAAGCTAACAGTTATATAAGCTAATATGTCAATAAAAAAAACTTTTATTATTCATTCTTCACTTTAGCATTTTAGCTCCTGAAGTCACAGATATTGCTAATCAACTTGTATGTTTTAATTTAAAATATCGCACTGTCACTTCCACAAAATATTTTTCCCCTTTCATATAAGTAAAGGGATAACAAAATTTAAACACTTTAAGTCTGTTTACCAAATTTATTTATTGAACTCACCTTCCAGTTCCAGCGGCTTCTTCTTGCTGACTGTCAGGGTAAAACTGCCTAAAATTTGTTCACCAGTGTAATAAACTGCCGATGGGCGCGACAAATTAAATTGACAGTTTATGTGCATTGTGATTTCAAATAACAGGGTATTAACTTCAATTTTCACCAACTTATTTTCGACACGCGATAAAATTCGAATGTGAACTGCTCAAGCAACTGCGTCCAAGTGACAAGCACAACGAAAAACGACAACCGACTCAAGCAATGCCTCGAAAAACAGAAACGACAACAAAAACAGTCTCTCGGTCTGAATTGTTTTGCTTCAATTGCTTACGAATTGTGTTCTTGCCATGATATAAAGATAAATTGTGTTTACGACAAGCGCCTTAGTTCACTCAGTTTTATTTATAAGTATATTTTGCTTTTACTGTTATTTTTATACTCCTGTCCTAATCCCAAAGTCTCTGATAAAACACACTCTGCTTTTCAAAATTGTACAACAACCTGTTGCGTTGCCAACCTGAATGCGGCTAACAAACAGGTTCAAATATTATTCGCATGCATGCAGCATGGCACAAAGTAAGTAACTGAACACAAAAATATAATCAATAAAGTGCTTTAAATTTGAATGCAACGATATCGTGTTCATTGATGTCCTGTATTATAGTATGACACTATGGTATACCCACCCACAAACTTATTCCACTGTTATAGTTATAACATTACACAATATATCGCATTGGTCGCAGTGCATGAAATTTCTAAAAACATTTTGAGTTGCGTGAAAAATATTAAGAGCTATTGAACTTTTTAAATGCAAATGTTGTATTAAATGTAAAACTTGTTGCTTAAATACATACGTAAATTATAGGTCATCAGATACCCTGTAATTCTTCAATAAATTTAGATAACCCATTTCTTATCTTATTTAATATTCATAACTAATGCGAAAAGATAAAACCTGCTGTATATCCAATTATATATGAATATGTCAATTGACATCTAATGTGCGACAAAACGATTATGAGTAGATAGTATATGCATTTACAAAAATTGGTACTAACCCAACCGTAACAAGCTCAAATCAGGTCTAAACAGGTCATTGAGCTTATGCAAAATTCGTAACGTTACTGTATTAAAAAAAAATAATACACGGCTTTAATTTGGGTATACATATATTGCTCCTTTTTTGTGTGTTTATTTTGAATTAATTGAAGACAGAGTATTTCTTAAGAGTATATCTGGTTAGACTGCTTTCAAATCGGGGGAAGAATACATGAGTTCGTAATTATAGATATAGAAGTAGATCTATTGTTAACTAAAATTAGATAATTTTTAATGTCTGATGATGATGTGAGTTTAATACAATACAAATATATATTGTATATTCAGAATTATATTTAATTAGTAAGGATTGGACATAAAAACAATTTAAATATATAAGAGGTTTTTCGCTAATTGTAGTGTTGTGTAAATTTTTCATAGACTTTATAAATATTTGAAAATGTTAAGTTTGTTTTGTTGGTAAAATTGTGCAAATTGTTATTTATCTTTTGCTTATGCCTAAAAGTTCTCTAAGTTCGCATTAATTGCGTTCAATATATTATGTATAATTAGGTTGATCGTATGCTGCAAAAATTGCCTTGTTAAAATAAATGAAAGATACAAAAAATATAGGAAAAATTATAGAGTTGTTAATCTCAACAAAAAAAAACATATTAACAAATCGAATTAGGTCGGAAATGGAATAAAAATTACATAAATAGAAAAGACTTCAAAGTAAACAGATATATAAATTAGTACTCATCATATGTAAATCTCTAGGGAATTAAAATTTTTGTTTTTAGATCAGACTTAAAAGCTATATTCTCGCCATGATTTTTAAACGTTTTAAATATTATTCTTTTGATTTTGGTTAAATATGTAAATTGTTGTTGTTGTTATTCATCAATGCAGCCATCAATCATTTCTTTTCAAATTTCAGAAAACTATCTGTTCCTTGATTATTCGCATCCTCATCCGTTGCCGAGACCGTTTCCTGCTGCAGTGCGAAGCGATATTGTGTAGTAGAGGATTCACTGTAGAGCGTCTCTGTACGTTGTTGAAATCAGGCAAATCGTTGCATGTATTGGGGAAAGGTGGGGGGAGCGGTAATAAGAGAACAAATTTACAATTTAAGTATATTTGTGAAACCCTTCGGTTTGGCTTAAAGCTAGTTGAAGTAAGTTTAGTTCAGAAAAATGCAAACTACTTAATGAAATTGAATAAAGTTAAGATTAATAAACATTTTGTAAATAATATTTGTAAATTATTGTATAAACTTAATAGCTAAGCACGAATTACACAAATCTCAATATTATATGATATTATAATTTCATTAAATATACTTTTGAATATAATTTTAAAATGTTTAATGAATAAAAACAGCAACAGAGCATATATAAATACAATAAATGGCGTGCAGTTTTAAGCCTAATTATATGGAATAAGAATATTTCAATACGCACTGCAAAGCGTTGAGATTTTCAAAAGTATGAATGATATAGAAAACGGACGAAAGATTAAAAATAAATACGACTGGACACTCAGATTTCACAAGTATACACTTTTGCTTAAAGAGACAAACTAAATTTGATGTCATGTAAGCTCTAAAATTTCTTGGTTCAAAAAACAAAATTTTGAAAGCTTAAAGCCATATTTTCTTAAGTTTCTATTCATTTAATCGGACAATTGTTTAAACTATTTAAAGTTTAAAGACAAAGATAATATATTGAAAATGGAAAAATAACTACCGGACAAAGCTTCATCATTCAAACAAACACTTTGCAGTTCTTAAGCCTATATAAAAAATTGTATCTAACTACTTTAAATGGAATGGAATAAAAAGAACAAATTGGAATAAAATGCCACTCAGCCATTCAATTTGTTTTAAAGCTTCTGCTTTGGTATGGAATTCTTTTCTTTTTTCTTTTTAAGTCTGTGGTTTATGTTCTTTGCTTTTTGGTAACAATTTATGTTTTATGTGTCGGATTCTGTGGAATCATCACTACCGGGCGGTATGGTCGGTGTCTCATAATCGTAATAGACCGGGTAACGCGGTTTAAAGGGCTCACGCTCACTTGCTGTTACATCGCCCTGAGCGGACATAATGCTGCTCATGCTAACATTTGTCAAGAATTCTATATCATCACTAAATTTGTCGCTCAGAGCCATGGCATCTTCATACGAGGGCGGCACTGTAAATTAAGTAAGGAAATATTAAGGGGCATGAAAGCTATTTTCCTTTAAGGTATTTTCTTACTCATTGGTATATAATCTGGGGGACTATCGCTATCGTTTGTTACTAATATCGCTGGCATGGTGGCCATGGGCCTTAGGGCGGCAGTCGTTGGCGATGACGAGGGACTCGTTTGGCTCGGCAGTGAAGCACCCGAGAGTTGTTGCAATGCCTGATTGTTGTTGTTGTTGTTGCTATTGCTATTGGTGTTGGTTTGTAGGCACCGCTGCTCGGGTCGCGGCCTTTGGGTCTGTTGCGTGGACAATTGTAAATTTTGACTAACTACTTGATGCTGTTGCTGCTGGCGATTGAAACGCAACAAGGCATCGGGTCCATCCATGATGGGTATGCTACCGATGGTCAGAGGTATTTTGAGTTTCAGCTTCCAGTGAAACTCGGTTGGATTCACAATGATCTTAATTGAATAGTTAACGCTAATGGGGCAGGTTGGCTTCACCGATGTCGGCGGTATCGAGGGTAAATCCAAATAACCTCGATATACCTTTCTCGACCAGCGCAACACATTGCCGAACTGTTTTAAGGCAATCAGATGCTTATCATAGCGATACTCGTGCTGCGGATCATGCGATTCATAGCTGACTTCTTGCTTCAATTTCACCTCGCATTCGGTTATATCGATCGACGACTCGTTGTTGATGTACAGCACGAAATGAATCTTTTGGCCGGGCGCATAGCCACAGTAAGGTGTTGAGAATTTTACTGTTAACGGTCCCGTTGGGCAGCAAAAGCTCCAGAAACGCTTGCGATCGAGTATCTCCAATGGCACCTAGAAAAAAGAGACACAGTGTGAGTTTCTTGTTTTATTTAACAAATCGTTTGATGTTTTACTCCACTTACTCTGTAGATGGCATCGGCATTTAGGTCCAGTGGTTGTATCACGGTAAATGGCAGCTTGAACACTTTCGGATAACGACCCGTTCGCTCAATCGTCGTTATAATCTCATAGTGTATCTGGCCATACTTGCCATCAAACGATGTCGGCAGATTGTTGGGCAGTATGACGTGAAACGTGTACGAATATTCACCGGCGAGCCAGTCGATGCACGAGTTTCCAGCACACGAGCCGAGCACGTACGATCTCGATGACAAATACGATCGATAGGCACGACACATGGCGCGTTCGCTGTCCCGCGGATATCCCTTTTTTATCCAGCGAATCTTAGCATAACCGCTAACGGTGACATGAATGCCTTACAGAGCGAGGGAGAAAAACAGATACAATAAAGTTATAGAGATATTTAACATGTTTGCAGTTAAGAACAGCTGATTGATATATGAAATGAATAATATAAATATTAGTAAAAATGTAAGTTACCATAGATGACATGTGAATAATTTCGAACAGTTCAAGCTTATGAAGAGTTTGAAATCTTAGATATGAATTTGATTTAGTACACACAGATTGGTGCTGTAAAAAATAAGGATAGTCACATTAAAGTGCAAAGATATGATATTAGATGGTTTACATGGTGCAAACAAAATATAGTCTATAGGAAACTTTTTTTATTTAGCTAATTATCAGTACCATTTGATATTAATTATTCATCTACAACAGACAAATGAACTTAGACCATTAACCGCATTTATAAATATTTCAGCATTAGGAAAATTGGTTTCCATTATTATTCTCAATGTTAATCTATCTTTTCCCTCACCAAACTGGTCGTGTAAAATGTCAGACCAGACAACGAATTACCACAAAATTAAAATGCACTGCACACGGACAACTTTATCGTCATCATCTACAGCAGCAGCAGCAACAACAAAACAACTACAACAATACAACAAAAAACCGGGTTGCACTTACCACGCCTTAAACGAGTTCATGGATAAATAAAAATGGCGGCATGCCAAAATAGACGCCATACAAAATGACAACAACAATAAAAACCGAGTGGCAAATGAAGAAGAAGAAAAAAAACATAAAAGAGAAATAAAAATGGAAAGGAGGCTAGCCTTTAACTGTGCAGAAGCTAAACAACTGTAACGAGCTGGTCAACTCAGCAGGGACATGCGACAGCAGCAACAACAACAACAACAACATCAGCAACAATTAATTGCATAGCACATTCAAAATGGCGACAATTATTTGGGGAGGTTAGGCTCGGTGGGTTGTGAATACAATTTAATAATGGACAACAGGCGCGTGTCCTTCGACAATTTAAATGAATATTGCCATGAAAATAATAAAAAAAAATTGAAAAAGGTGAGTCATATGTGGAAGTGAAAAAAAAAACCAAAAGGAGTTGGGGGAGGTGGAGTATGGCCTTACCTTTAATGCGCTTGTTGGCATCGACGCTAAGATCAACAACGCCAGATAGCTCCTGTCCGGCATAGTAGACACCTTGTGGATTATTATCAAATGATATAAGGCACTCAATGGGCATATATTGCTATATAGTTTTCGTGTCTACGTGTGTATGTGTGTGTGTGTGTGTGTGTATCGGTATATGTGTTTTGTTTTGTTGTACTGCGCTAAAATCAGGCGACAGCTTTGTAAAAAATATCACGTTCAGTTTCTTTTGTTTTGTGTGTTGTTCCAATTGTATTGAATTGTTAAATATTTGTTTGCCTATCAAGCCATTTGAATTTTCTCGTTTTTGCTTTTACTGCCGCACTGCATTTTATTACTACTCTCCTGCCGCATACACACATGCAGCCAACGTCTGCAACGTTTTTTTCACTACTGAAAACGCTTTTCACCGACCGACCTCGAAAATGAATTCGAAAAGCTTCGCTCGGGTCCCGTTGTTGTTAACCTAGTTTTGCGAAAACGTTTTTTGCACGCACAGAACAATAATAGTCGAAGTGTTACTATTAATAACTGTAATTGAGATAGGCTTTTAACTTTTCCTTTGTTGTTCGCGAAACAATTTATTTTTGTATTATTTACTGACTTTTGTCTGTTTGTGTGAGTGTATGTGTGTATTTTTATGTATGCCGCGCTTCAGCCTTTCTCTATAAATTCTCGCTTGCGCTCCGCACTCGTTTCGCTTTGCTTTCGCACACGTCCAGCAGCCGCTCGTGTTGAATTTGTTCTGTGCTCTGGTCTCAAGCCACACAGGACGAATGTCATTAGCGGATAATACGACAATGAACAAAATCACCAATACAACACGAACGCTCGCTCTTTATATCTACACATGTATCCCTCTCACGGAGGTATCCGCTTTGTTTATCTTCACCTTTTTGTTTTCTTAGAGCTGCCAGCTGTTTTTTTTTACAACAGCCATAAGTTTTTTTTTTAATTTTTTAAAAGGAACTTATTATTATTAGTATAGTTCCACCTTAAAACGGAACACAACCGACACAATCTCAACTGTTGGGCAACAGTGACCTACCACTTTTGGTATTTTTTATTGTATTTTAGCCAGCAATTTCTAACAGTCTGGCAGCGCCATAAACTCTAGCAAACAGCTGATTTGCTTCATTGCTTAAAGATTGCAGCAGTTCATTTAAGAGGTACTTTAGTTTAATAATCATATTTGACCTTGAGCAAGTACGTGACTTTTACTTTATCTTAAACTAATACCCAACTAATTACTTGCACAACGAAAAACACAGTGGGATTGCTGCAAATTGTGCGCAAGATGAGTCAAGCGACGGCATCCATTGAGCAGCTTTCTGGTAAGTTATTAAGTTATTCTTAAAACAAATATTTAATTAAGTTGGTTTCATAACTTATTAGCACTGCGCATGAAGTACAACGAACGGAAGGATGCATTTCTGGAGCAGAACATTAAGATCAAAGATCCATTTTGCGTATTTCGCGACTGGCTAACAGATGCTTTAAATACAAAGGAGATTATTGAGCCAAATGCCGCCGCTTTGGCCACAGTGGATGCAGCTGGAAAACCCTCCAATCGCTTTGTCTTAGTCAAGGAGGCCACCGCCGAGGGTTTCACCTTCTTCACCAACTACGCCAGCCGCAAGGCAGAGGACATTGCATGCAACTCGAATGTGGCAATTGCCATCTATTGGATGCCCCTGCGGCGCAGCGTTCGCATTGAAGGCGTCGCCGAGAAGATACCACAGGAAGCATCCCTCAAGTATTTCCATGAGCGTCCACGCGCCAGCCAAATAGGTGCTGCCGCCAGTCCACAGAGTCAGCGCATTCCATCACGCAGCTACCTCGACGAGGTGGAGAGCGACATTAAGCAAAAACTGGGAACAGATGGCGAAGTGCCGCTGCCCAATTGGGGTGGCTATCTGGTGCGACCCTCAACCATCGAGTTCTGGCAGGGACAAACAGATCGCCTGCACGATCGTATACGTTTTCGAAAGGGGCAAGGAGTCGCCGCCGAAGTCGATGGCGAGTTGGTTCATGCCGGCGAGAATGGTTGGATTTATGAACGATTGGCACCCTAAATTGAGCAGAGTGCTGCGCATTTGTTATGTCTTCCAAAAATGTAGAAGTAGTTGAATTAAAGTGAAATAAATGTAAGGAATATGAAAGTGGAATAAATAATATTAAATCTTTATAGATTTTAAATGAAAATTCTTTACCTATACACCTTACATATAATATAATAAATAATCACATTCCTAACCGACAGTGTTTGAAGCGTAATGCCGTCGCAGGTCGCTCAGCATCGGAACCTTTGGAACAGGAGAGGCATACACCCGTTTCTTTATCCGCCCGTTAACCAAACGATCAAATCAACGCCTCCGGGCGCTGAGCAGTCGTGTGACAGGTAAGGTTAGCAACAATCCGCATATGTCGGTGCAGTTCTATTGGCCACAGTTAAGGCGGAGTGTTCAGGGGTCTAGAATTCTCAGCGGCAAGTGCGATTTGCAGACACAGCTCTAATCACATAGCATACAGTGCCAAGAAACGCTTGTTGATGGATTTCCTGGTTTGGTTCATTGGCAAGCAGCCACTGAAGCTGAAGTGGGATGTGCCGGTTCCTGTGAACTGGGATGGGTTCC
Organism: Scaptomyza tumidula; assembly: GCA_035044465.1. Taxonomy (NCBI): domain Eukaryota; kingdom Metazoa; phylum Arthropoda; class Insecta; order Diptera; family Drosophilidae; genus Scaptomyza; species Scaptomyza tumidula. The sequence continues at coordinate 4,199,307 of JAWNNW010000445.1, forward strand.
TAGTCCGAGCGACTTTCTATGATATCATGCAAGATGAATTTCAAGCGTCGGGTAGGCAATGTATACGATTTAGATCGTGAAACAAAGCAATTTTTTTTTTTCTCTTACAGGGAATGAGAAATTCAGCTTTTGATGCAAATCGTTTTGTTTGGGTCTCCGCCAAATACGATGGTGTAGAATCGATTCGATAAGTAAATTCAATATGTTTGTGCGAAGATTAAATGTGATTATGATTTAAGGTTTAATTCCATTTTTTAAGCAGCTAAGCCATTTGTATATTTAAGTGTGCCTTTTGCCCGGAAACTTTGTGTTATATTTTGAAAGGTGACTATGCATTCACCACAGTAAAAGGGATTATGCATTTGCATAAATGGCTTCAACCAAAAGCACACCTTTAAGGTGTCACAGGTAAGGTAGGTGTGTGTCTCTACTTGGCAAAAATTTAATAACTTACCTATATTGTAAAATATAATTATCTGAAAACATTAATGTATATTAACTTAAAGTTTTTGCAAGGAAAACCCGTATCAAAGGTTATATTTGTTTTAAACATTGAACTGACATTCAAAACTTTTTGCTGCGAGCAAGCGCAACAAATGAAAAACAAACAAAAATATCGTCCTTTAAATTGTAATACAATCAATACGCAAAGGTACCAGAACACAAACCCGCACAAATACACTCACACTCACGCTAGTGTAGAGCCAGCATAACATACAGAAAGTTTTTTTTGAAGAACTGCAGCCAAGCGTAAAAAGTAATGCCCGACGGAATGTGTTAGTCTCAAAACAACAGCAACAATATCAACAAGAAAACAGCCTATCCCCAAAGTCGACTGTCAAGTAAATAGCGAAAGCAAAGGCAAAGCAGAATACCGGAAAAAGTGAACAACAAGTAAAAGAAATAAAAAAAACTTTTACTCAAACTGTCAGCCTAGCGGCTTGTGACTTGTTGTGTACTCGCACCGCCAATGCTATATTCTCTCATTCTCTCTGTCATGTGGCCTTTGCTGTTTACTTTGTTGTCATCTCCGCTATGCATGTAATTCCGTTTGTGTGTGTTTTTTTTTTGTTTTGCTCGCTTCATTTGCAACGGTAAGAGCTTCGCTTTAGCGGTTGCTTTTAAAGCTTCTTTTTAGTTGGTGAGAATGGAAAACCGAGATAAACTTGGGCTGGGGCCTGCTGTCCTGCTGTCCTGTGAGAACGTTTCACAAAAGCGGAGAGCGCAAAAAAACTTGTTGGGTGAAGGCTATTGTGCTCTCACTGTGCAGAGTTGTCGTGCACTGTGAATTTGTTAACTAAAGTTTGCAGTGTAAGCAGCTAATTGGTTTATGGCTTTTTTTGGCATTACTTTTTTTAATAAGCTCACATTATACATTTTTGCGAGTTTCTATAGTTGTAGTATACTTATACTTTATATTTTAATATCTAATCCATTTTAGACATATCTTATTTGCACAAATATGTTTAAATACCTGACAACCCTGCAAGGATAACGGCACACGCTTCTGTTGCTAGCAGGCTAAACTCTATGCGACGTTCGCTGGGCGCCAGCAGTGAGGGTTGCCGTCTCATTCAGTACGCCGCGCGGCTCAGCGTTAGCTCGCACTTCATAGCCAGTCGGGCACCCAGCGGAAAGAAAAAAATAAGCTCAAACCAAAACACAAAACTTAACAATAATTTCCAGTTTTTGTATAATCATTTTTAAGAAAATCACGAACAGTAAACAATAACTTTACAATAAATATAATGTTGATGTCAATGTTACTATATATACGTTAATATAAATGTAACTGTATCTGTGAATCGTTTTATGTACGTACAATTTTGCTAGTGTTTTTTTCTAAATGTAGCTTAAAGTGAGTGTGTGCAGTTAGTTAAATGTCTTTTTCCAATTAAATACTAGTTATGTTACCTAATTAAATCTATAAAATAAACATATACAAAATATATATAAATATCTACTTAAGATACGTATTTTAAAATTGTTAATGCGAAGATATTTATTGCCGTAATTTATTATGATTGCAATAAGCGCGTTAATTTATACAAACTTTCATACAAGTTGAATAGACATAAACGTACGTTAATAAGCAAAAGCAACGAACAACAACAACGAATAACTGTCAGTTAAAACAGTTCAAACAGGAAATGGAAGGCGTGTCCTGTGAGCGTGTATATGTGAGAATGGCTCTGCCGTTTTATAAGTGTATGTGTATGTGTGTGCGAAAGTGTGCATGATTTTATACATAGAAAGCGCAGCATGGGAAGCAGCGGGAAAACTCGCACCAGCAGCACCAGTAGCAGAATAAACGGCCACCTGCGGCTACTTGGCGGCAACCCCATAAAGGGTTCTTTTATGCAACATTGTTAGTGCTGTGGCCCGGCAACGTGTCGGCTAAAAAAAAGACACAAAGAGTTAAACGTAAAAAAGTGAAACGTGCAATGTGAAATTTGCCTGGCAGCATGCTAAAAGTATTTGCACAAAGCAACAGCAATAACAGTAACAACAACGAACTAAAAGCTTAACAATGTCTAACTTTTTAAAGCCCAACACACTGCACGTGGACGGCCTGAGTCCGCGACAGCGTAGTCTTAGCAGCGCCTTCAGCAGCGGCCTCAGCAGCGCGTGCAGCTCGGGCAGCGTATCCCCAGTGCCCATCATTCCGATCATTTCGATAAGCCGCAGCCGCGATGGTGGTGACGAGTCTGAGTCAGAGTCGGAAATTGAATTGGATCCGGCCCGCATATTTCATCGCCGCGTGTCCATTAACCACAACAGCGGCAACAACAAGCGCAGCAAGAATCTGGTAAATGTTCTTGGACTCTTTGAGATGAAAGCATCTCGCACATTTTTTATTTTCCCACAGCACAACGCAAACAAAAAATAGCAATTGTGATATATATTTGCTGGCATTTCTCAATGGTCATTCAAATGATTTATACTTTAATCATTTCGCTTTTAAAATTATGGTTGAACAGCATACATTTATGAGCTGTAGCGTGGGACTAATCTAAAAGTCAAAAAGATTATTTTTGTCAGTGTTTATTATTATTATTATTTTTTTGTTATAATCTATTTTAATTTTTTAAATTTAAAACAATATAAATATTTTTTATTTTTTTTGTAAATTTCTTTTTGATTTATATAAATGTCAACAAATTCCTGTTTGCAGTTGGCAAGTTTTGACAAAATCTGTTTTTGAAACACGATTGGATAAAAAAAATAGTAGAGTTGAATTGGTCGCTGTTGTTGCTCATAATCCTGTTGCGGCCTTCGCTCTTGCGTCTATGGCCCGATGCAGTGGTGCGCGACAGTAGCAGCAGCAGCAAAGTTTCTGGAGCGGAAGTTACATGCCCCGCCATGCAGACGCACGCTCATGACAGGAAATGCGGGGAGGGATGTGTACGAGGGGAGTGACTGTCCGTTGATGGCTTTGTGAAGTGCTTGTGATTTTTGTTGCTTGTGTTCTTGTGCTTGTGTGCTGTGCTATTGAAAAGGTCAGCTCGTAGTTGTTGGGTTCAAGTAGTTAGTAAATATGTTAATGGTCGCACAAGCAACCGTGCTCCAACTGTAACCAGATACAGTACGTACATGGAGGACTCCTTCTTTCTTATTGCATTGAAAGCGAATTATGAGAACTAATCTATATAAAAAAAAACCTGTTATTTCATGGTCATTTACCAAACACAGAGACCTAAGGTCTGATAAATTTAAATAATTATTATATTTGTTTAAATATTTGTTGCATTATTATGAGTTGACTTAAAACTTTAAAATTCAATTGATTTTCTTTAACATGAAATTAAATAAAAACGAAAGAAAAGTCCAAACTAATTAGCGTGAATCAAAAGAAACCCAAACAAATTCTCTAAGAATTATGTATTATTATTTTTTTCATTAATTAAAAGTTGCCCCAGTTGCAAAGCCAAAAGCGTTAAATAAAAAATGAAGGATGGCACGAATGAAAAGCCGCGCAAATTCTGAAAACCTTTAAATGCAACAGGGGCAGCGCACAAAAGCAAACGAGCGACTTAATTAAGAGAATATCTTTTTCCAACGGTGCTTGTCTATGCGTCATTCATTCTTTTTTCTCGCGTCGTGTGAATGATATGACCCTTTGATGTTGATCATACGCATCGTTGCACTTAGGGTTGTTATTTATTTGTTTTTATCTTTAAATGCTTTAATCTACATTATGTCTACATTTATAGACGCTTATATCTTTAATTAATAATTGAAATATGTGCATTATGATAAAAGTTCTCTTATTACTGACCCAGTTATAACCAATTTCAAATACACGTGGTTTTTTTTTTCTTAATCCTTGCTTTCCCGCCTCAATTTGTACTGAAACTAAGAACATTTGTCATACGACTTGTCTGCCCCACAAGGTACAGTCGTAATCTATTTGTTTTCATATATCTTTCTGTTTTTTTTTTTGTTCTGTTTTGCTGCGAAACCGCAAAGTACATTAGCCTGATTGTGACAAGCTGCAGTCAAGTGTCCCATAAGCGTACACACACCCCTTACTACTACTACTACTAGCACGTAACGCCTTCCATGTGAGTGCTTTCAGGGGGCGTGTAGGTGCGAGTGTGAGTTTTACATATGTCAACCGCAAAACAATGAACGACGCTAAACAATAGCTTCTTAATGCATGATGGTCGCGTCAGCCACCAAGAACTACAACAACAACAACAACAGCAGCGAATATAATGAAAAGCTCCTATACTTATTTATTCACATATATATATATATATATATATACATAAATGTTTATGTGAGTTAGTATGTGGGTACATTCATGGCAGTAGCAAGGAGATGATAATGGAAAATAATTGTGTGGTGCCCTCACAGGTGGTATTTAAACAATGGCTTTGCTAATATTCATGGCAGCAATGTCCCACATATGCATTTTGAGTTCTGATGTTGAGCTTTTGAGACAGCACAGAAAAAGGTCATAAGCTGAGCTTTAAAAGTTTCCCATACATTCCTCTAAAACCGTTTAATGTTATTATTACTGATACAACTGGTGCGCAGAATCTATAAGGGTTTCGCTTATGTGTAATTTGATTTTGTGTACTGTAATTCATTGTCGAGCATTTAAAACAAAACAGAAAAAAAACAGGCCCCTTTAAGCTTCGCAAAGATTCAAAAGTCGTTTTATTGTTGTGGCACAATGTCTGCCACTTGTAGACTTGCCGCAATATCCTCAAGACACACACAAGAGTCTCAGACATACACATCAACATACATACGTATATACAAAAACAAAAAGAAATATATATGCATGTATGTGGTGTGTGTTTGTTTTTGTGTGAAAGCGTAGAAAACTTTGGCGCCGTCTAAAATATTTACGACTATTTACACAGTCAATTGGCTGCGGCTCAGCTCACGTGACTGCGAAAGTAATTTCATATATTATTTTCAGTTTCATATAATTTAATGTTACGCTTTGTCTTGCCCGTTCGTAAATAAAAGCGAAATAAAAGCATGTGCTTATAATAAATAACGCAGCAAGGCGAAAGTTAAAATAATAATCAAAGCGAGCGAACGAAAAAAGAAGTCAGCGTATAAGTGTTTACGCTATGTTTCCGTTATACACACATAGTACATGTATGTGGCAGAGTCAACATCAAGCAACAAACAACATGCAACAACAAGCGCAACCTCGTCGGTACTGTATCGAATATCTGTGTATCCATGGCATGGATTTTTTTGCTTGGCTACATTAACTTAAAATCAATAAATGTCTAACGAAAAATTTCAAATACGTTTATCATCATGAAGCTTGTTGTGTTTGCTGACTTTTTTTGTTCCATACTTTGGCAACATAGTGTATACGTGATGTGTTCTGATTTGGTCCACGATAGCCCATTGTGTGCGTAGCGAATAAAAAAATGATTGATTGATGTGAGCTGATCTGCAACGCATGCCAGAAAAACTTTGATTTTTAGTTAAACTAAACTGGCCACACAGCAAACATAAAGAGCAAAAAAAAAAATCAAAAATAATAGAGTAAATCAGGGGGATACGGCTTACATTAACTTGCCTCGCTTGCTTGCCGGTCGTATCATTTTTGAGTTCATTCAACCCTGCCACGACTTATTCGTATTGACAACAAGAAATAAGCTTTGACGATATAATAATAATAATTCAAATTCATGTTTTTATTATAAACGTTAACGAAAGTGTAATACATAATGCCTTTGAGAAATCGCTTCAATAATGAACAGCTCTAAGCGGTAAAACGCGGTGTAAAATGTAAAATAAATATTGAATAAATCGACTTCAACATTGAATAAAAGCAGAACAAAAGGAGATAATTAAAAAAGTTGCTTAACTTTTTCATCGAAGTTTTGTAATTTAATCATGGCAACAAAGTTGACTTAAGCACAGATTTAAAACTTTCTAGTTGGTCAATTGTTGCAAAATGTTTTACTTAGTTAGACAAAGTTATTTCAGTGTTGAATAGTGAATTTTATAAATGGCTAACGATCAAAGTTTTGAATATGCTTCACCATATCGGCTTAAGAGCTTAAGAGCACAATTTTCTATATGAATATGAAAGTAGTAGTAGTTATAACAATCCCATACAAAATGTTTGCATCTGCATTCATTTCAATTTCATTTACAATTTTCAAGTGCGTATCATGGTCGAAAAACTTGTTAAAGCAATCAAGTGAAGCAGTTGAACAGCTTGTAACTTCAAGGCCAAAACAGCAACTTGAAATGCAGCAGAGCAAACATTTCCGTTTCCGCTTGAAACGATTTATAAAGGCATACAACAAAATATTATATGGAATTGTGCAGCATTTTCGATTTGTTGAATAGAAATTGCATCGACTGTTATTATTTGTACACGCGTTTCTGTCAGCCGTGGCAAATTGCATTGCCCTTTTGGCCGAGAGCAATTGTCGGCACGTGTAATAAAATTGTGTATTTGTGTAAATGGTCATCAAAATTGTCATCAAATTCTACTCAAACGATTTATTTGTCAACAACATTTAACTGGATTCATTGTGACAATTGTGAAAACGGCAATTCGCTTGACGCTTATTCGCACTTTCATTTTCAGTGAACAAACACAAATTGCAAGCGCAGCAAAATCAAATAGAATACTGGCCAACGAGTTGACTATTTGTATGTGTGTGTGTGTGGCACGTTTTGATTGACCTTTTGTTTGCACAATTGATTGCCACACTCAGCTGCCTTTGTTAGCCTGAAGCCAATTAATGTTGACACACCGCTGGAGAATTGCTCGAGACACCGTGTCCGCGTGTCCTGTGTCCTGCGTCCCGTGTCCTGTGTCTCAACTGTTCTGTGACTTGATAATGCACTTATTATACTTGGCCAATGACTTTTAGTTGCATTCTAATTGCTTAACAAATTTGATTAAGAATACTTTTGTTGCTGTTCGTTGGCATTAAATATGATTTTGTTTTCTTGTCGCTGTGTCGTTGCATGTCTAGGCGTCCATTATCAAGGAGGGCTATCTGCTGAAGCACACTTGGTCCTTTCAACGCTGGCGTCGTCGCTTTTTTCGCTTAAAACGAAATCATCTCTATTACGCCAAGGATGACAAGGTGAGCTATTTATTTATTTACATAAAATATTTAACAAAGGTTAAAAAACAAAGAAATTTAAGTTAATACAAATAAATGTTAGAAGATATTTTTGTCTGTCATTAAACAAACTAAAAGTTTAGTTTTTTACCTATTAAATCTTTAATTGCCGCCACCGCAATATCATAAATGTAATTCGGATTATATATGAATTTGCTATTTTCTACTCGCTTTAGAACTGTTGCGTTGGCAACAAATTGCGTCAAAACACATTTAAGGTGTCCGAAGACTGCATGTCCTTCGCATAGCATAGCATAAACAATTTGAAACAAAAATAAAACTGTACAGAAAATATCCATTAAGAGCTTATGCAGCGCTTTAGTAAAACTGCAACCTTCAACTTACATTAATGCCGCCATTTGAGAAGCAGCTGTGCTTCCAGCCAACCTGGCGTATACGTAACGTTGCCATTGCTTGCATCGTTAATTGCGGCACATGCGATTTCCTGGAAATACGAATGGAATGCTCAACAAGAAACGCTAATGCGCAGTTTTTGCTGCTTTTTGATTGATTTACAGAATTAACGACAAAACACAGCTGCTGGCTGACCTTTTACATTTGCCAGCTTCATTTGAGCGCTTTGAAATTGCCATAGGATACAATTACAAAATGAAATTAACACGACTTAAAAGCAAACAATGACAAACGGCTATAAAAGCAGAGGGTTGTAGTCAGGTGACAGATGCTTTGGCTGCCAGCCAAATTGGTTTATTGCGTGCCCCGTGCATCAATTGAAGAAAATACCTTTTCAAAAACAATGAAATTTAATCAGGCCACCACACCACACACAAACTCAATTTTCACGCAAAAGTCACAATATGCAACACACGAAACGCAAATTGACTTTTGTGGCATTAGGTTACCCGACCCCAACGATAGTGTCCTCAAACGACGACTTCAATTTCAATGAGCAGAATTGACGCCTAATTGTTAATTTGTTTGCCCAAGACATTAATCAACATAACGAAGCTAATTAGCAGACAAATCTACAGTTGTTACTGATACCCCATTATCATTACGTTGCCCGTTGGCAGCTCAAATTTTCAAACGGGGTCATCGATGCAATGTTCAAGGTCTGCTAATGAGAGCGGGGCGGAAGAAGTGGTAGAGGTTGATTGGTAGGCGTAATGCCTGCTAATAGCAAGGCATACAAAAATAATTGTACAAGGACAATGAGCAGCAATCAATTAACGCAGTTACTTGTCAAATGGCCTTTAATCGAGTGAAGGAAAAGTTTGAATGGAAACTTTTGTTATTGCTATGCAGAAAATGTAGTTTATCAAATACGAAATTTTAAAGATATTCATTCTGCATTCATAAAGAACTATTTTCATACAAGAATTAACTCTTGCGTCATGCAAACAAATAATCGAATAAAACATTCATTCACTCGAAACTTTGCTGCAAATAGATTTGCTTGACTCTCGTACAGCGCATAGCAGTGATTGATTTACGTCTCACCTTTCGTTTCAACTACGTTTCCTGATTTGAAAAGAATTGCGCACAGAGCTACAACAAAGCAAACTTTTCACAAAGATGCATTGCAAGTGCTATTTTTATTGAGACGAAAATATAAACATGTGCTGATGTCAAACTTGCGTGCGTCATGAAATGCGTAAGTTTGAGTGTATACCGTTCAGTGTTGTGTTATGAAACTGAAATACGAAATTATTGCACATACGTCATTTGAAACATTGCGTAGTTGACGTTGGCATGTTTAAGTTATGTGACTGTGTCAAGTGCGTTGCAGTTACTGCAAATACGTATATTAAGGATTTATTTTAAATGGTTGTTTCACTTAATTGATGGAAACCTAAAATCCGTAGTAATTTGAATTCATTTTACTCGCCTTTCCTTTAATCAAACAGAACAAGCTAAGCGTATAAGAGGATAGTTTTAACGCTGTAGCTTACTTCAATAGAATCTTTTCTAAGAAATATTCTATGTTAAGTAAACCTATTCAGACCTAAAGCTAAATGAGTTCCACAGAATTCTTGAGCACAAGTTAAAATTTGAATACGATTTTATGCTACAACTTAAGTGAATAAGGGAAAGCAAGCTTCACCTGAGCTGGTTCGCTATTTTCTTCGAACTTTCGATTTGGTTAACCAACAACGACCATGAGTTTTAAGCTAGACAAATAGATTTTTTGCGACGCTTTATTAAAAGGTTAATATCGTCGGGCAAACAATTTTAAAACTGCCAGCAACAGTAACAGCAGTCAGCGGTGGTGCGGTGGTTTGAACCATGTACTTCGAAACTCATTAGACGTAGGCACGAAATTTTAAATTATAATTACGTATACGCAATGCCACAATGCCGAGTGTCTTAAATTGTCGGTAATTTGCTACTGAGCGCTCGTTTTCATATTCATTTTGGCGATGCCCAAAAAGTCAAAAAACTACACAACAAACATGGACGAAAAAACTTCAGGACCGGCACAGGCTAAACCTAAGGCTAAGCAGCACTAAGAAGGACAACCAGAAAAGGGATATAAAATATAAACACACTCATACACACAAATACTAAGAAAAAAAAACATACAGAAAGCACAAATGATGAAAATGATGAGCGATGGCAGGTTCCACTGAAATGGCACCGATGTTGATGTTCATGTTCATAATGGTGTTCTCCGTCGTAAAAGCGCAAATTTTTGTTTGCCTTGTTTTGTCTTCTTTTCACGTTTGTTTGGGTTTAGCCCCAAAACTGCTGCTGCTGTCGCTGTTTCTTCTTCTTCTTCTGCTGCTGCTGCTGCTGCTTGTGCTTCTGCTGGTGTTTCTGCTTCTTAAGTTACTCTGCACGCGACTCGCGACCGGGGCATTAACAACAACACCAACAATATTTCCATATTCACCACAGTTGTAAATTGTATAACATGTGCGCGCCTCGTGGTGTTTGTGTGTGTGTGCATTTTTGTTTTGACGTAAAAGCTTTGCTGCTTAGAGCGCAAGGACAAAAGCTTTCAGCCAGCGTTGCCAGACTGCGTAAGCACGAAGTAAAAGAAATACTTCATATAAATGGTTAAGAAAAACCATAATATATTCAACAAACATTTACAATACGAATCTAAAGTTTATTTTATAAAAAGAAAATAATACAAAATTAAATTTATATATTTACAAATCGAATATATTTTAAGTGTAGCACAAATTCAGTATTTTTAGTCATTCTTCCTATAGAATAGCCTTAAGAATTCTTCAAGTGCATGCCACTTCAGTTGAAAAAGCTTTAAGAGTACCTCTCGAGCAACCCCGCTGCCTGTCGTGTTCACCTGTAAATATTTGTATCCTTCCAATACCACTACCCAACCATGGGGTGGGACGTTGGTGCTGCTTAGCCCGCCTGTCTGTGGTGAGTTTCAGTTGGCCGCCAATAAAAGCAACGGCCACGATGAAGACGAGCTCAGTGCAAACTCAACAAAGCAACGTGGAACAACACAAATAATCTGGCAGCCGAAACAGTAGTCAAAACAAAAAAGGAAATTATAGCAACCCAAATAATATAAAACCAATATAAAAAAAAAATATAACAAATTTTATAAAGGACCTTAAAGCAATCAGTTATCTTTTTTTTAAATGTATCTTAGTGTCTAAATATCAATATTAGCTTAAGCATTATCCTTTTAAAACTCTCTGTGTTTCCAAAAAAATTAAAGTAACAAAAGTTACCTGTAGTAGACTCTGTGCTTGTATATATAGAATCCAACCGCACCTTAGATCTCTTATCCTTTTGTGTATAATGTAAACTGTAAATCCAAATAACTACACAAAAACCAAAACAAAAACCATTTAACGAATCATAAACTAGAGCAACAGCGTAAATCACTGGCTTTAAGCTAAAGCCGCCGCAAAGCGGATTTTCGGGTAAGTTTGAAAACAGTTGCTTTGTGTCCCTATAAAAGGTTTATGTGAACGTTTAATAAGATTTAATTAAATATTGATGCTGAGTGCCTCGCAATGTCAGGCCTAATAATTGTCCAGCATGTGCTTTTAAATTAAACAGATGCTGAAATAATTAAATTACCGACGAAATGAGATTGAATGAAGAAAAAATTACATGGTTGTTAAGTGCTTTATAATGGGGAAAAAGTAGTCAATGTAATTAATTCCTTAAAGTTATTCAACATGAAAAATAAATACAAAACTTGGAAATAATTATTTTTAGATGAAAAACATGAAGAGAACAAAAGCATCTCTTAAAATCATTCATGTAGTCTGCAAATAAAATAAGCAATATCAATATTAATTTCGAGTATCTACAAACAAAAGAAAGTAAGCAAAGTATGAAAACAGCATTGGAAATAATTTGATTGTCAGTGAAACGTTTGCACATACTTAAGTATTATCTTAATAAATTGAACACCGAACTCGAACACTGACCTTTATTGTGTCTGGTCTGTCAGTTGTCTAGTAGCTAATGCCCTAATGGCAACAGCAGCACTTTGTGGCCAACTACAACAGCACACAGAGAGTGACAGCAAAGACAAACGAAGGGAGAGTTCGAGGGGGTGTCTAGTTAGGATACTACAGACGCATTGTATTATAAGCGACAATGGGAAGGGTGGTTTGTTTGGGGAGATGCGAAACAATCAGCTAAAGTGACATTTATACCGAGATAATTACCTCACTTTGTATGCACACACATACACACAATAAGAAGAGGAAAAGCGCACAAAATATTCGCAGGCGTAGATTGAAAAGATGAGAAATTGATGTGTGAATAAAGGAAGAAAAAACATACGCAAACGCAAAGCATAACATGCGTTCGGGATGAGTTGCCGACGACAAACTAAACAAAGCGTCCTGCATTCACAGTGTTTCCAGAGCCCCTCTGTTAATGGACATAAACAGGTACAAGCATATAATATTCTTTATATTCTACGTGTGTATGTGTATTTGTGTGTATGAGTGTTTAGGTCTGCAATTGTTGCGTGTTTTTAATGGCAACAGCGCTGCTTGTTGTCCAGCTGGCCTGACCAGCTTATGTATAATGTTGTCCAGAAAATGTTTATTGTGTTTACACTGACTGCAGAAATATAAATGGCACGGCACACAATAAGCAACAAGGACACTGTGTACATGTGTGTGCCGCATGTCCATTTAAATATCCGTGTTCCAGTTATGTTCTCTTCTGTACTGGTGTGTTCAGGTGTTTTTGCTGTGTTTTTGCCATCCTCTTCTGCTGACTTTTTGAAAAAGCGATTAGGCTCTCATTTTATGGTCGCTCCAGTCTGTTGCCATGTTAGCTAATTTGGCTTGTGGCTGGATAGAGCCCAATAAAATTACCAACACACGTGCACATACATCGTATTTCTGTTTTTTATTATACTTATCCCTCACGCAGTGTATTGTGTAATATTAAAGCTTAAGACATAAGGCAAGTTCAATGTCATTGACAAGGATACACATAATACGTCAGTAAGTTCAATAAACCATTACGGATTTCAGCTGAAAAATAAGAGCTGAAAGCCAATGGGGCTGTGTAATTCGAACATAAGTCAAGGACCTGTATGTTCTGTGAAAATGATTATTTTTCAACAAATTTTTCACCCGGAAAATTAAATCGTTATTGTGTTAATGATTACCAATTGCATCAATTAATCGAGTACAAATTAAAAATTTTCTTTTTTTATTCCATAAATTTGTTGCGCACAAAAGTCAATTTCATTTAATTAGTTATAACAAAACTGTATCATTAATTTTTAATTTCACAATTTCAATTCAATTGAAATTGTATTCATTCTCTGTCCCCATATTGACACGTGAAATTTGATCCAAGCGCCACACATAATCAACAAAATTAGAACGAATTAAAGATTCTATAAACCATGTTGGCACTATATGTGGAATAAGTGCATGGCAAGAGTAATTGGCATTAAATATGCAAACTCATTTAGTTGGGATTTCCGGTTTTTTAGTGGAAATGGCAACGAAATGACGTCAATACGTGGCCTGAATGTTCATATGAATTAACATTATTGACAAATGTGGTCCACACATGAAATACCCTTGTAATAAATGAAAACAGTTCAGGAAACTTCTTATAAGAAATAATTGCTTATCAATAGTGCATGTTCTAAGGCGTATATTTGTTTTTAAAAATCCAAAAGTATAGATTAAAAAATAGGTACATCCTTTAAAAAACCTTCACATGAAAGTACAAGAATGCTTTTTGTAAAAATACCTATTTGGCAATGTTTATTGTCCATGCTATGCTTCAAAACAGGCTTAACAGCTTGACCTCGATGTCGAGCATTAAAATTTCATAAGCACAACCGAAAATTGACATGACTTGCGCTGGGCTAAATGAGATTGAAACGTCAAATAAGAGTACATGTGGGCAAAGAAGGCCGTTAAAAAACAAACGAAAACACAAAACCGCGACAAGCCAATTAAGTGTGTGAACGAAAAGGTCATGATGTTATGTAAGACAAAGAGAAGAGCTAAAAGTCCAACAAAATTTTAAGGACATAAAAAAAGACAAAATTCACACATACGCTTTCAGAAATATTATGCTTTAAAGATCATATGATGAAACAGAGTCAAATTTTAAAAGAATATTTAATACTATTTCAATAATATAAACTACTATCAAAATGTAGAACTTTTCTGAAAACTCTTATATGACTCTTATGTCATATTCAAAATATACGAAAGCATATTTTTTTTAGCATGCTTCAACAATTAGAGCCTTAGACAAAAGCCGATTACATTTAAGCTTTTTCCCAAAATATAACCTTTACCTATTTACGTGTAAATATAATTTTGTTTTGCGAAAGTAAGCACAATGTAATATTTAGTCAATTGCGTAGATTTCATCTACCTAATTCCTGTTTCTGTGGCTATTTTATTGCATAAGCCCACTCGCATTTGCGTCACATAAATACCAAGCCGCACGCACATACGCTGCCTGGCAGGATGTCATACAGTGTGTATGAGCAACGTGCCAAAATGGATAACTGGCAGAAGGCACTCAACTGTGTCTGTATATGTGTGTATGTGTGTGCGTGTGTGTGTGTGTGTGTGAAGAGGCATGGGCATAGAAAGGGATAACAAAACTTAGTCAAGCAGTTGACTTGCTGACATTGCATTTTGTCAAAGTGTGTGAAAACATTTACATGCGAATTCAAATAAATGAAAAGCTTATCAAATATTTTGCCAAGTAAATTGTAAAATTCGTAAATTGCTCATATGTCAAACAATGCCTAATTTATATGCACATATAACATCCATAAATGGTTGTGCATGTGTGTAAATTTTATTTCGGGTCAAAGTCACAGCTGCTGGGCTACTTTTTGGTGCACGTGTATTTGGGTTCCTGCTTAATTTATGTCTCACATTGCCATATGAGGTCGCTGGCACGAAAGTCACGTGCCACAAAAAGGGCTCATTTTATGTGTTCTGAGAGGTCTGAATAAAATCGATGGAGCAGCCTTGATGTGGGTGCCAGGTCAGTAGGCAACAGACGCATTGATTTCAAACAAAAGAGCCCAACCACATGTTACACACACTCAAGCAAAAAATTTTATTTTGCATAAGAAAATTCATAAATTTTACATTAAGCTTCATGCGTTAAGTTTTCACCCAAATTGTTAGTTGAAATTAATGTTTCTGCTTTGTGGCAAGTTTTACTTTTAGTTTAACTTTTAATAATGCTTTGTATTAAGCCCAAAAATGTGTTGATTAAATCGCAAGAATCTTGTTTCTTTATAACGCTTTTATTGTTTAAAGCTGAAAAAGTAATTTAAAATCATTTACTTAGTATCGACCTACTTTTTTTTTGTTTTAAACCTGAATGTTAACAGATGGCGCTATTTTCCTAAAGCCTGTTTTGCATAGTTTGCTTGTTGCCTCTTTATTAACTTTACTGCCGAACATGTACATAATTTGGGCGTAACATCAAACTCCCAGAACAGTTTGCTCTGCGCTTAATGAACTCGTTTATTTGCTGCACGTGTACTGAATGAAAGCCTTGAGCGTGTCACACTTCAAGTATATACAATACAGTTAGTCTGCCTTATTTCTATATTTCTACAGCCATTGAAAGAAATTTAAGGGGGTTTGGGCAAAGACATTCCAACAGATATACAAATATGTTATTTTGATGATGGGACAGAGGTGTGCACGTAGCTGACATTGAAAATAATTTTTTTTCTATTTTCTGTACTTGATTTTTTGTTTGCTTTTCAATTTGAGAAGTTGCTTATGGGACTATGTGAATTTATTTTAAATTACTTGCAATCTCTTGATTTTATTAATTGCCTAACAGCATTCGTTGAAAGGGGGATAAAGTTAATTGCGTTTTGACCCGCTTATTATCTTAAGGGACATCTCTCTTAGAATTTTCTTTCGAAGTAATCTAATAAAAACAGAAAGAAAATACAAATTAGACATCGTTTTTATCAACGTAAGACTTGTCATTCAAGTGTATAAGTGCAAGTGCGTGATAATTGCTGCTGTAAAGACAGATTTAGTTTGATTTACAACCATTTATAATAAGAACAGGAGCACAAAAAGGTATATTCTATTAAGTTTAGCTACGGGCATGTTGACAAAAATATATATATTCAAGTATGCTTGCCATTGTCATGAGAAAAACTTACACATACACACAGACATGCTGGCAGCTATCAATTCCTACTTCCGCCGTTCTCGAAAAAATACGAACTACTTTTTCCACTGTGTTTTTTTCTTGCTTTGCATTGAACAAAATTGTGTGCTGCATACAAACGACAGATTACTTGGGCTCGAAGCGTTAACAAGACCAAGATGTGTCAGCGGTGTCTGTGACTCGGATATAATCAAAGGCGTAGGTTAAGCAGGGGGCGCGGTCAGACAATTGACCGCTTGCTTGGCCACACAGCTGTGTGCGTCTGATGGCGATGTAGATATACATCGATAAGTATACTTATTCGGTTATTGACAGTTGACAACGCGTGGTATGCGTAACATTCCGTGAATGCGTATTAAATTGCCACCTCCAAGTTTTTTATTGCTTGCGTGTTTTTCCGTCTCCTCATATTGTATTGATACGTTGATTGTGCAAAATTATTTATTTCATGCCAATCACATTGAAACATATGACAAGCAAGGGACTGACAACACCAGCATTCTATGAAACGGAGCCCTGTCTTATGTTTTATTAACAACACATTTCATTTCATTTGTTTCCCTGGCTGAATATCATTTGAGGCGTAACAAAAACTTGTCCAAAACTCATGCTGGTTTCACACACAGGTTTCACACACAGACCTATGGACACAAATAGACACAGCTCTCGGAAATAGTGAATGCTTAAAGGCTAATTTCTATGGACTCCAATTTGTTAAGCGTTGCTTATGGAACAGAAGTCTGCTAGGAAAAACAATTTGACATAACCATTTCTGATTATTTTTGGCTCAGTTGAACATTTATGACATTTTATATTTAATTAAAAAGCCTAAAAGTCTGTCAGAAAAAGAAAATTAATTAAAAAACTTATTCAAATGCAGCACACGTGTTTGTCATACACACATGCGCACAACATGCTAATGCACTATGTTATATAATTTGCAACACTTTGCTTATTGAAAAAATTAGCATTTTGATTGCAGCTTATAATTTTGCTGCATATGAGATGATGAAATGTAAACACATATGCAAATGCAAAGCTGACAATCAACTAAGCTTTCCAGCCAAAGCTCTAGATTCATTTCATAAATTATATAACTACAGCTAAGCTGCGACGCTGTCACAGCTTAACTGAGATATGAATCTACATACAAACATGTACAAGTATTTGCTTTAATAAGTGCAGCATACCTTCTCTCAGTATACATTCATATGTATGTCACATATGTGGATGCGAAAAAGAAACGTTTCACATGCGCATGCAATGCCTCAAGGGTACATTTGGCTAACAAGTGTACTAAATGTACTACAAAAGCGTTGACGGTTGATGGTTGACGTTGACGTTGACAGCTGAATTGTTGCCAACATTTGTGAACACATCTACACATATATAGACATGTATAAACATAAGCCTAAGTGCAGAAAAGTGAAACGTACACTTGTGGCGACATTCAAAATGGCGAAAAATAAAAATGTCAACATTCGACATTCCGAAAACCAATTCCTACAAAGCTTTCAACTAGTTAAAAAAAAAAAACAAATTTTTTGCAGATGTCAAAATTATACTTTAAGATAACTGCAGTAGTTTCTAATTTGTGTATATAGGGATAAGCTCATTAGTGCGCTACACCACATAGAAATTTTCTTTTTCAAGAATCTAACACTTATTTCGGTCCATTGAAGTTTGCCTGCTACCCGCTACCTGTCAGCTCGTTGTGTGAGCTTACTTTCATTGCAAGTCTACGGTTGAGGGTCGTTTGTAGGAAATGAAAAAGCGCTCGGAATGTGTGGCATGCGACAACATCTGATAGACCGCACGCTCAAGGCCATACACGGTTTCTGTATCATACTTATATGCGCAGCGTTGGGCTGAAAATAAGATACCACAATTCTCAACACGGCGGACATAACCAATCTAATTGTGAGTTATGTGCGACCAAATTGACATATCACCTTGATGAATGGTCGACATGAACGAGCGTTAGTCAAATATATATCCACAGGTAAACAACAAAAACACACATTCAATGACAACTCAATCATCCAGCACTGACAAAAAGCACAAGGTCATCCATTGTATTAAATTTATTCTGTCGAATTCAAAGAAGCAAATGAAATGGCAGTTAATATAAGAAACTCATTAAAAAATGATTTCTCACTTAAATGCAATTCGTATAACTGCTTCAGCTATTTTCATACAAAATATGACAAAGCGCAAAATCATTTTGTAAAACATTCCTGTAATCTACGCCAATAAAGAAAATTCGTAAAACAATAGCTTGGGCAACCATATCATAAATTTTTTGTCCAGGGCTTACCTTTGTTCGTATTTAGCATCTGTGCTTCAGTTATGGTTTCCTAATTCAACAAAGGCTAGCTAACTTTTGTTCAAAAACTATGACAATATTTGTCTGCGTCATATATGGTGTAAGCATAAGCAAGGAAGGAAGACCTGAAACATGAATCTGTAGAAAATGTAATAAAAAAGTTAATTAATTTTAATTTATAAGCCCACTCGAAACTAAAAATTGTTTATTATTTAATAAAATACTTTCTATATTGCTTTAATTATTTTTTTTATTATTCTTTTTCACTCAGATTTATTAGGAAAAAACATTTTTTTATAAACCGTACAAACAACAAAATACAAATTTAAAAAAAAATAACCGCAATTATAAATAATGCACAATTTCCGCTTCAAATTCAAAGTAGCAGAAATTTCTTTCAAGGCTCAAAAAGGTTGAAATAACTTTGCACCTTAATTTGTTCTACCTTTTGGCAAATTAGGCGCTCGTGCGACAACAGAGAACATTTAGACTAAATGTGCTTTGAATAAAAGGCAAATTAAAGCTTTTGAATTTATCTAAAAGAAAAAGTTCGTTTATGCTCGGCTTATTACATTTGATAGGTAATGTAAGGCAATAGAAAATGACAAGAACAATTTTGGAAGCCCTTGGAAACCTTTCCTGTGCGCCACATTACCCAAAAAATAAATAAAATAAAAACTGTAAGTGACGTACGCCTCCATCTTTAGTAAGAGCAAGAAAACAAGGTGGCGACACACAATGTGTATGAGTGTATGTTGTATGGGAGGTAGGAAACCTGAGTCATTGAAATGTCAACTTGATGTTGAGTGAAGCATTTGAAGTATGTTGAACGGTCAGCTTTCAATTATTTGGCCATTTAGTGCGAGTTTCTGCCGTGACAAGCTCGTCGACATGACAAAAATCTTTACACGAGGGTCGGCAGCGAGCAGCTAGATGGTGCTATAATTGATTTATTTACTAAATTTCGTTCCTTTTAAGTGTTGTTGCGCTAGCGACTACTTTTTGCTGGCGTAAATCAATCAAACATTCTCTTCCAGCCTCTTGATCAATTTATTGTTGAACTTTATATGTGTTTAATCATATTTCAAGTACCGAATCAATTTATGTCAACAGCATTGACTTTTAAGATCAAATTTACTTAAGTACTTGAGTGTTTTCCTAAAGACACGCTTTTATTAGTGAAATTGAATAAAGGTCACTTTTCGTACACACCCAAAATAAGAACAAAACAACAAATAAAAGTTAGCTAACCACAAGGTGAAAGTCGAAATGGCAAAAAAACACTATGGCACAAGCACCTTGAAAACTTTTTCATTTGCATCGCAAACAAAAACTGTACAATATTTATTAGATGTCCTCGGAACTGTGTGGTTGGACCATAGGGAACAAAATGGATATGAAAAGTGCAAAAAATTTAAATACATGAAAGAAACAGAATAAGTTTCAGTTTTCAGCTTGTTTTCAAATCAATAAAGAAATGTCTTTAACCCTGGATTTTTCGGTAAAACAATTCGTTAAATACTACAGGCTTACATTTTAAACACAGTTTAAAGCTTGGTTAGCCTGGCTAATCTTCTAAACTAGCACTCTCGACTTGACGCATTTTATTTGTCTGAAAACCTACATAGAAAATTGAATATTGTTGAATTTCCATAGGGCATAATAATTATTGGCACAGTGTTTAATTTAAATTTGCAAAGCTCCCACACCCACACACACACACATAGATAGAGTGTGCGAAAAACAAACAAAGTTTACCACATGCCTAGCTAAAATGGACACGTAATCATTAACACCTCGCTGATCCAGCTTAGGACGGAAAATTCAAATGGTTTTCGACTGTTTGCACAGCCCGCACATTTTTACCGCAGCACGAACTAGCAACCGAGACCTTAAGGACGAATAGGTGTTGGCAGGAACGATGCGCGAATTGACGTGTTATGTTAGGTTAATGTTACGTAACTAACGTTGCGGCCTGTTACGTCCCTTTAAATTTATGCACGGCTTTATGTTAAATATAAATCTTTCACGCATATTCAAAAGATGCGTCTGGGTTTAAGCTTTTAACCATTTGTTGTCGGCTTTTAGGATTTGAAACTGATTTTGCTTACTGCCCTTACTGTGTGTGTTTATGTAGTTTTGATGAGACAGCTTTTATGAATATTAATTTTCAATGTGGAACATTAAAACCCTTTTTTGGTTGGAAATGGGATGGAGCTTAGTCAAGGGAAAGAAAATTACACTATAAATACCAGATAAATTTACCATATACACATATACCCATTTATAATCTTGGTAGTCAAATGAGAAATTTGATTTTATTGAGATGTGTTTGAACGTATCACATTTACAACAGGGCATAAACTAAAGCAATTTACCTATGATTAATATGATTTTCTTGCCATGATACTTACATTTTCATTGTGATTACGAAAGGTTATTTTAGCTTATATACTGCATGTTTTGTATCTTTAAACCCTTCCGGCAATTTGCCGCATTTTTGTGGAAAGTAAATTTCTCATGCGTTCAATGGCTAAACTTACTCGTTTCTTAATATAGTTATCTGTGAAAAACAAAAATTACTTTCACGAAAATGGACAACTTTATTTAATATGTAAACTTTTTTATTCTATAACGTAACTGAATAAAAAACTTTTTGAAATGTGTCTGCTTCATCCATAAGCCTTTACGTTGTGGAAAAACAATAAAACAATACGAATATTGTATTGTATTATTACGCTCATTTTTTATTAAGCGCAGTATAAATTTATGATTGCTTGAGGTCAGTACATTTTTTATCTTAAGCATTTTGTGAAAAAATACTTCAATGTTAAATTTATAATATGCTGTCATGGCTGGGCAAAAACTGTTACCCTTTTGCAAAATTAATGAGCATGTTGCTGGCATCTGGCAGCGGCATACAAAGAGAAGCACCCAAAAAGAAGAGGGAGCAGCTTTCCAGACAGTTAAAAGAAAAAACTTATTTGACGTGACCGTGGCAAGGCGTGGAGGCGCAAAGCGAGTTGGACAGCCCACATTGGGCACAGTCACACAAATACACACACACACATGTCTAAGTTGTTGGCTGTCAAATGCCATTGTGACTTGATCGCTCCTGGCCGGATATCCGGCGTCGTTCTCTGAGCCTTTATCAGGCTCAGTCTCTAGCTCTGATGATGGCATGGTACTAAGATATCATTTCACATCAAAAACAAAAACGAGGCCATGTGTATTTTGTGTCGCCATCACAAACGCTGCTGGCTGGCTCGCAGCTTATAAAATGCGTTATTTGAAAAATGTGTTACAACGACGAGGGCTCGTTTTCACATCGTTGTCATTGTATTTTTTTGTTTTTTTTTTTCTATTCTCTTTTGCTCCCACAAAATGAGACTCATAAATTATGTTGCATAAATCACGCTGCAAGCTAGACTTAGTGTGTGGCTTTTTAGATGTGCATATGTGTGTGTGTGTGTGGCATAAAAATATATGTAATTTGCCAGAATGAGATTAAGTAATTAAGGTTACTTGCCGATTTCGGACATTAATAGGCATTATTTATGTGATTTAGTGTGCTTAATATATAACAGCAAGAAATTCGTCAGCCTGAACAAAAACAAATCAATGGATAATATTTATTATTGTTCAAACAGATGGAAATGTAATAGGTTAAATTATTGATTCTGTAATTAAATAAGAGCAAAAAGCTCTTATAATATTAAAATATAAAACAGCATATTTTATTCCTTTAGCTTGTAGATTGAATACATTAAAAATAATTGAATTGGAATGAATTCAAAGGAAATTTCTTCGTTTCACGAAGAAAGTGCCCGCCAGCTTTGTCGTTGAATCACATTCAGTGCATTTGACTGGATTAACTTTTAGTGACTGGAAGAGACATTTTAAGTGGTTATCAAACGAAAATAAAATGCCTAAGAAAATCCATTTAAATGGCATCAAAATGAAGACATCAAACTATTTGCTCGGTGGTAAGGCAAGGCCATTTCCATTTCACAGATCAATGGTACAGAAAACGAAAAACCATCGACCACACTTCGGGCCAAATCAAACTTGGCTTAAGAGCTGTTGCATAATGCCCATTGTTTTTGTTTCTGTTGTTGATAGTGCCCAAAGGCAAAAAACATATGTACATGCACGAATGCGAGGCGAGAGCATATTTTTTTGTTAGCTGGCTCTTCTTAAGTGTTATTTATGGATTTTTATTCGCTGAAAAACCCATCCACACCCAGCACAAACACACGCACACGTGCAGTTGCGAATAGACCTAAGGGAAAAAGGGTAAAGTTGAATGTACGCCAGCTTTATGTGAATGGTCCTCCAGACAAGAGCATACACACACTCAACGCGCATAATACCTACCAGTCATACGGCCTAGTGAGGAGACAATGACAGCAAAACGTAGCTAAGGGCCTGAAGCAAAAACATTTACATTTACATTTTTCGTAGCATGCTTTTTGGGGCAAGAAATTACTTATGTAAAAAACATACAAATACCAATAACGTCGTTTGATAACTTATAGTTAAAAGTTGGCTCGTTAATATTTTATAGCCTTTACGATGCCTCATTTTCACTGTATTCGATATTTGTTAAATAGCACATATTTAACATTAAGCATTTGCATTTATTACTCCAAAAGCAATTTGCCACATACCACACTTGCAACATGTCACACAAATCCAACAGCAATTTATCACAATTATTATAAGAAAAATGCCTGAGTCTCGCCTGCCCTGAAGCCAAGCCAAGATCACAGACGTCGCCCAGGGTTGAAGTGGCAGCTGTGACAGCATGCGGTGAACTGTTCTAAAAAGCCTTGTGGCATTCACACAGCTCATGCCACATCTAAGTACTACTAATTGGCATTAGGTTTTTGTCCTGTCAATTTTGTCGGTCGCGTATTGATTGAAATTTAAATGATTTATTTAAAGCATTCGAAATGGATTTTCAGTTAAACATACATGGATTTAAATTGTATGCATCAGAATCTCCACTTATTTTGGAAAGCATTTACGTAACAGTCTGCTCTTACGGATAATAATATGAAGGGCTGATTTCCATATTGCAATTTTAATGTACAGTACAAAAAAACCCGTGCAGAAGTTTTAATTAAATATTTTTCGTTTGTTCAAAAAGTCAATATTGGTTTTTTTTCGAACTAAGTAACTTTTTTTTTTCAGTACATAATAAAAACTTTTATATTAGGACTCGTATAAAAAACATACATTCAACTTTTTATGGTATGACTATTAACTTTATTTATTGCATATTTTATAGGATCATATTCATATTTTTAATGAATTTTTGCGGATGACTTCACAATTTCCATTGAAATTTATAAATGTTCATTTTTTTCCGCACATTCTTTTTGATTCGATTGGTTTACTGTCTTTTTAGTTTGCTCTTTAATTGATTACAACTTTCATTTTATTTTTTAAGGTGATTGTAATAATGACAACCGAAAAGTAATCCGTTAAACTTTATACATATTACAGTTCGATTGACTTGATTGCGCATTTAAACATCTGCTATTGCTATTATAAGAACATAAAGCAAACCTTAATGTTTGCTTGTTAGACTTTGAGAACGTCTTTCAAGTAAACAAATATGGCATTTAATGCCTATTTTGTAACCTCAGTTCGTTAGTGCTATGCTAATGCCCATTTAGGTTCTCCCACCATGCCAATATGCTTAATTCAAAAATTATAATTTTAAATAGCAGCTGAATCTCTAAAAGTGCCTGCGACAGTCATTCCAATTTTGTGTGTGCCTGAATTAAAATTTAATTCCCAATGATTGCACGGCATTGCGCCGTTGCGGGAGGCCGAGGTTAGCCCAATGGCAAACAGGGTGCGACAAATAAATATAAATATTATGGCACATTAATAACTGGTTTTAGGGCAGACTTAAGTGTTGGCCATTAAAATGCCAACAATTTCTAGCCACGCAACTTTCGACACGCCAAATAAAATGTAACACGCCCACACAAAATGCACCATACGCCCCCTGTACTAGAAGCTTGGCGCTCCCCTTTTTCAACTTCAATCAACTCAAGCAACTCAAGCTTTCTAGTGGCTACAAATTACACCCAAAATTGTTGTCAGTTCTGTGAGATGGTTTAACTTTTTTTGTTTCCATAACAGTTTACATTTCCCATTTTACATTGCCATTTTGTTTCGGCCAAGTGTAAGAAGCTTATGGTACACGTGTACAAGTACATCTTTTGTTTCTCTGCTCTTTAAGTAACGTATTATACTGTTGAACAATAAAAAAAAAAATGAAAAATGCTGCAAGAAAAGCACAAAAGTCATTTTCAAAAAGGTTTTAATGTAAGTTAGTTTTCTTGTCGCATTTTTCTATACTCATTATTGATTTCAAAGAAAAAGTTTTTGTTGTTCACAAGAGTGCTGTTAACAAATGTACTTATGTAGTATATACATGCAGGTATTTATTGAACACTTTTATTTCTTAAAAAAGATAAGAATTTATTGACTATTTTGATATTGACATCGATTTTAAACTTAGATAAAGAAACTATAAAATACCTACTACAGTTAAAAAAATGTAAAAAATATTTCAGTTGATTTTATAACAATAAAAATTCCCAGAATATGTAGTAAATTGGCCGCAGTATGAAATTAATGGTGAAACTGAGCTCGTGAATGTCTGCTAAATTTTATTTAAATGTTCTGTCTCGTTTTGATTATATTAGGCTCAATAAATTTCTCCCATTCATTAGATCACTCAACCGACGGGTCAGCACTTTTCTTTACCTTTTCTAAATTCTAATAAATTCTTGGCCTCTTTTTTGTATACCTTCTCCTGTCACGGCGAAATGTGAGCGTCATTAAGTGATTTCGCAAAAAAAAAATATTAAAGCAGAAGGAAAAAGACGAGCCGAAAAGTAATGCAAAGAAATTGATATGAATAGGTAAAAGTTTTCTGCAAGCTGAGGCAAAAACGAATTCGGGCAACCCAACAGAAAGAGAAAAAAACGGCAGAAGTAAGTGGAAACTTAGTCCTCGCCTTTTTTTCATCGTACTGCGCCAGGTGCTGGACTTAACGTCGAAAAGTGCGCAAATTAATGATTATACCTAGCTGTTTGGCCCACCGATAAGGTGTGGGCAAATCTCTGCATAATGCAATAAAAGTTTTTCACCTCCAGGGCTTATTGCCAAGGTACAGGCCAAAGGCGAACAACAACAACAACAAAACTAATGTACCAATTTGCTTAATGTGTTTGTGATTGACCTGAGAGCTAAAGAAGAAAGACGAATCTCAAAAATTCCGCAGAAACGTCTACATCCAGTTCCCCAAAGGTCAAAAGGGATTGGCCAATCCAAAATTAAATAAAATCGAGAGAAAAAAACTGAATGGAAGAGCGTGTTTGACTAGTGAATGCACTATGGAATGTGTATCCAATATAAAAGGTAGTCTTTAAACTTTTGTCTGATACAGTACAAGTTTATTGGATTGAGTGAGAACGCGTGGCGCTAACGGATGCAAATATAAAAAATAAATGCGATGCTGTTTATGTAAACCAAAGTGAATTTCAAATTGTTAGCTCTTTGCTCTATATGAGAATCACAGTGGAAACCTCACAGTTTTTATACCCTGATCCCATTAAAAATAGGAAAAAGGGTATAATGGTTTTGTGCAAAAGTATGTAACAGGCAGAAGGAAGCATCTCCGACCCCATAAAGTATATATGTTCTTGATCAGCCATGTCCGTCGGTCCGTCCGGCTGCCCGTCTTTCCGTCTGTCTGTCTGTATGTATGAGCCAACCGATCTCAGAGACTATAAGAGCTAGAGACTCCAGATTTCGAACTTAAGCTCGCCTAATCCCTAGGCAATACAAGTTTGTTTCCGATTTTCGATAACTCTTCCAACAAACAAAATCTAGAATTTGAAAAACTTTGAGACATTTTAAACATTAAAGAAAATAATTACAATCTGTGGAATTTTTATTGAAACCGGAGATATGGGTCATCGAAGTTGTATACGAACTATGCAGTATGCGCGTACACACACACACATACCTGCAAGCACTGACTGTACGCGTGAAGTATAGGGATCAGGGTATCGTCTAGTCGGGATATCTCGACTAGAGCCTTCTTACTTGTTATACTTGTTTGTCTGATATCAGCCATCAGTCTAAACTGTTCGTTTACTTTTTAATTACGGATACTTATTTATTGATTTATTTTCCATTTTCGGCTCCAGACACAGCTGCCGCACACAAATATTCCTTGTAGGCTCTTAATAATTTTTTCGAGAACTCAAATAACAGCCGGCGAAGATTTATGATATCCGTTCAAGCGAAAAATGTTTTTGGCTGAAGGCAACGCCGAGGCAAACAGCCCATCAAAAATTCGGAAATGTCTGGATAAAATGCAAACAGAAATTAAAGCTGCAATCATTCAGTGCCACAAACATGGAAAGAATAAAAAAAGGAGAGCAAACCAAAGTACAGCAAACCCAAAACAAAAAAACACACACTGGCCAACCTCACATTTTCTTGCTCTACATGCACTCAATGTTGAACGCTAAAAGCGTTTCGAGGTCCTTGCTGATTTTTAACGATTTTTTGCTCAGCCATCGACCGTTTAACGGTTCACTTAGCCAACTCCTTACCGTCTGCTGATGCTTGACTGACACTGACGTTTACTGCTTCACAATTTCCGTGCAATTTTCCGAATTGCTGGCAACAAGCCGTTCATTATATACACTCCACCAAGCATACCCCACCCAGTCACTCCCATTCATTAGTATTTGTATGTGTATAATTGTTTGAATGCTCGATTTCACTTTGTAGGATTAAGCTGCTTTTGTGGCCGTCCCCAAAGGTATTCACTCATTTTCCCATTGAATGATTACCGAGTTTTCAATCAACTATGTTTAATAAGGATATCTATTTTCATTGCTGTGCATTCTATTTAAATTTTGCTTCAACGAAAAAATATTGTCAGAAATGTTCTATTTTAGTCGGTACGACTACTCGAATACATAAAAAAAAGCTTAAAAATATGTAAGGAAAGGTGATCTAACTTAATATTCTCTAAATTCACAACAAAAGCCAATTGCTTAACTATTAGCCGAAAGAAAACAAAGTTTATACACTTGACCATAAATCCACTATAATAAAAAGCCTTAGTTAAGCCATTCACCTTTTCGAACCTCTATAGTCTTATGCTTGACGTATAAATTGCTCACAAATGCAGACTGACCGGAAGTGAAAAAGTCTTGGGAATTTTCATTTCATTCAACATAAAAAGAAATAAATTATGCAAAGCTAAACAGCGCCTGAAAAATAAAAGCAATTGTGCCAAGAAAAATTGACATACTATAAGCCACACTTGGACAAATAGACTCACGGACACCCCAATGACTTCTTGGAAAGACAAATTCCATTATGAGGTATAGGCACATAACTTTCGTTAGCAGCCACTTGCTGTGAAAACAAATACTCAAAACCAAATAAAAGGAAAACTTCAAACTTAAATTTACTCAAAACTAAAATGCCAACAAAACTTAAATATTTATCGAACTGACAAAAATGTAATATCTTTTCGCATTTGTTGGGGCGAAACTTTGTTTAGCATGTTTTTTTCCACTCACTTCGCTGTTGAAGGGGCGAAAAGAAAACTTTGTTAAGAAAACCAATTTTGTTGCATGCTCCAATCGTACTTGAGTACGTTAGTAAGCCTTGGCCCAAGTTGTTCGATTCAGTTTTCTATTGTCACACTTCTATTATATGCCAAAGAGTTGCTGTTGGCTTTTGTTGCCAAGCAAATATACATTTATATGCCGTCCACTTCTAATGTTGTTGCATTGTATGTGTGTGTTGAAACATTTCAATTTCCGTAAAGGCTACCAAGTATGCGTATCCTTCATGCACATATCAAGTCGTCGTCGTCGTCGTTCAGCCAACAAGGCCGAAACAACAAACAATTTGCCGCTGGCTCTTCTTTTGTGTATTTCATTAAGCAACAAAGCAAGAACCAGAAAGCAAGGAACGAAGGCGAGAGAAAATAATAATAAAAAAAAAGTACGGTATGTGGCACGTTGCCAAGTAACATTTATGCGGCCATTTACCAGGCGTTTGTTACCACAACAGAAAAGCCAAAACAAAGCAAGCCAAATATTGAACAACGTTTCGTACATCAAGCAAATTTAAAGCCTATACTTTGTTTGATATTTATTTTCCATTTAATGCTTTCAAATATTATGATGAACATTATTTTTAATACTTGACTGTGAAAATACATCTAATTAGCTAAAAATGTTATTTACTCAGTAAAATAACCTATTAGTTTAATTAATAACTGATTCACTACTCTATGTTTATAATAACATCTTTTCTCTTGTTTACAGCGCGATGTATTCGACGAGATTGATCTATCGGAATTGTGTTATTTTGAGTGCAGCATTAAGAACGTAAATCACAGTTTTCAGGTAAGCGAATTTATAGAGGAAAAATCTAATTTTTGCATAAGTTTGTTGAATAAATTTTTTAGGTGAGAGGTAAAAAGTCTTCGGAAAGCATACTTTTATGAAGCTTTTATTTTTGTTTATTCCGTTAGCTAAGTTAATGGATATAATCTGATTAGAAACATTCTAAAACAAAGAGAATTTGTTGGCAAACGCTGGATGCTCATAAAAACTTTAATGTGCAAACTTTTTACTTCGATTTTGATGAAACGTAAATATTTTACATGCCATTCGCTGTGTACGCAATTAATTTTTGGCACAAGATACGTTTGTTGCTCTTGCTGTAAGAATAAGTGGCACGTTTATTACATTTTCACATAGTGTCGGAGTTCAATGGCGTTAATGAAGTGTCAAAATATGAAAGGCGAGAGTAAATAACGCAACTCAATACACACTTTATTTGGACAAGAGGTTGTCTCAAGCTGTCCGGACCTGTCTAACATAGCAAAACCACTCTCATTTCCTGTTTGCCGTTGTCTGGCCGCATGCAAATATATATATATATATATATATATATATATACGTATATGATCATATATATGTAATGGAGAATCAACCCTTTCCGGTTCGTCGTTTCCTTTTATGCCTAATAACAGAATCAGCAGCTGAAACAGCACCTTTATGTCTATACAAATAACATCAATATTATTTGTCAGAAACAAAAGGGCAAAATCTGAGCAAAACGCTTACATTTGACGCACTCTGCATGCCAAATTAGCATAAGCAGCAAAATTCATCATACACACATACAACGGATTCACCACACAAGCATCCAGAACCCTACAAAATGAGACCTATGCCAAAGCAGCTACTCAAGACATAATATTTAAATTTATATTTTTCTTCATACACGAATGCGCAGCTTTTGATGCGCAAAATTAGCGCATTTATTTGCCGGTTTGTCGGAAAATAGAACTTTCTTTCGTGTGTGTGAACATGGCTAAGAACATGTTTTACGCAGCTAAAACAGAGGGGTAAACGGAGATTATTTTGAAGGGATCTAAAGCGAAATCTAAGCTATACTATACAAAATTTAAACGTATTTTTAAAGGATTTGTATTCATAATCAGTTAAGCAGCCGCATAAGATTCTTACGTAGGGCATCAGCCAGCCGAGTTGTTTCTACCCGCACGATTGCTATTAATTTCTGCTGCTGTTCTGTGCACGAAAGATATAATAAAAACTCCATATAAGCACTTACTTATATATTTTTTTGATATTAATAATAAATTTCCCAACCTACTCTCAGAGCACAGCCGCAATGCAAATGCTTGCGGCTTTGCGATTTTCTGCCAAATAACATTAGCTTAGTCGGCGCCAAAGCCAACGCGCCAACTGCCGTATTTTATTGTTTTTTATCGACTGAATAGCTAAAAAGCTTTTGGCAGTGAATCTCCCCTCAAGGCAATAAGGTAAGGTGTAATATGTGATGTGAAAGCGGATGACTTTAAGACATTGATTACAAAAAAGTTGAATGCTAAAAAGCCAAGCGATGTTATAAATATCCAACGTGGTAAAAGTTATAGATTCATATTAATACATTTTGTTCCACTTTCCGTTCTACTTTTGTAGGTTTAATGTCAACTACATAAAACCACATTTTTTATAAGGTAATTCAATTTCGTATGGAGCAAACCGGTCCATACCTGTCCTGTCGCTTTATAAGCGAAAAAAAAAACACAAAACACATGTCATCAGTTTGAAAAACTCGACAGAATATTCAACAAACGCGTCAAGCGTCGTTTTATAGCACCATAAAAACAATTTAAGAATATGTATATGAATATATAAAACTATAAAGTGCAAACTGAACGTCAAATCGAATTTGCAGGTTCACAAAAAAAATATATAAATCAATACATTTCCTGCACGCTTTTATGTTGGATGAGTTAAACGGATTTAAAGTAAAGTTTCGTATTTGTGGCACGTAAACAGGAAACTTGTGTACAACATCAAAGTGCAGCACGCGCCAGAAACTTACAGTTATTTACACACACACATACACTTAATACAAATACTTACATGTACCTGCAACTGACAAGATCTTAGCCCTTAGGATGAAATACGAGTGTTCTGGGCGTGGTAAGCGCTCTGTTAACAAGTTCTTTGTAGTATCTGATTGCCAGCCGTTTATATCAGATTCGAAATAATGCGACTTAATGCGACCTTGCAACGTCTTGCTTACAGCTTTGCTGTTACCTAAATCCATGGACACTTGTTTTTTCTAGTGCATTGAAAGCGCATTTACTTTTATTACACCCTTGAGACCAGCTTAACGGTGCAAATAGCAACATGTGTAGATGGTAACTCTTCAGCTTCACCGGTTCTTTCGATTACAAACGCTTGAGTTTTCCTAGGAGATATGCTTCAATGCACAAGTATAACGATCTGTTTCTCTAGGAAATTGAGCTTTGCCTGTATTAAAATTATTACTTATTCACTTGATTCATGCTTGGCTACTTTGTTATTCAATGAATGGATTTAAGAAATTCCTTTTAAATTATCACGTTTACATATTTTATGTATGAATATTCAACTCCTTTCTGTCTAAATAAATTATTTAATTGCCTAAAAAGCTTTTAGATAAGTTGAAAATTTTTATTCATTGCCAAATTTCTAAACCTTTTTGCAAACTTGTCAAAACGAACCGTCTTCTTCTTCTTATCAGGCCGGCAAAACTGTCAGCTTTGAGCCATTGTTTGTAACTTTTGCACTTTTCTACAACAATCCAAAAGGGCGAAAGCCAACAAAAATGCTGGTCCCCAAATTTGTGCTCAGCTGTTAAAACTGACTTTCAGTTGGCTTCCATTTCTGCTTACTTCTTGCTTCTCGCTTGTTGTTTGTTGTTATTGTTTGCTTGGCTCGTTTCATTTATTTGAAGGGCATTATAATTATGATATGTCAGCTACATTTATGCCTCCGACATAATCTTGATATTGTGCCAAAAGCAATTTGTGGAAATTACAAAATTTAATAAATAATATACACACTTAAGCATATTTAATTTGATAATGATTAATGCGCAATTTGTAGTTGAACTATTTGCATATTAATGATGAAAAGCCAGCAAATAACTTTTCGACTTAAATATGCCGTACATTCAGCACCTAACGCAACATTTTCAAGAACAAAAACATGCTCGATGCTCAAGGAGCTGAATTTCTAAAAGTCAATCAAGTTGATTGATTGCCTTTGCATTTGAAATCGAACAAATGTGTGGGAGTGTGACTGCTTGAGTGTGTTGGTGTGTGTTCATGTGTGTGTATTTTGGGCAGGCTACATCAATTATGCAAGGCGCTGGCAACTGATGAGTAACAAATAGCAATAACTTGTTGTAATAGCGGCGCCTGTTAATTGAATCGCCGCACACCATGGCGTATGAGTAATGCGCAATATTTGTAATACTTCTAATTGAGCGGCAAATTCCCAAGCGTAGAAAACTTGACAAAAAAACGCAACATAATCCAAATTGAAACCTGAACTTTTAAATTCTGCCAAAAAATCTCTACGTTTAAGACCACAACGCAAGCATTAAACTTTTGCCAGAGTGTTGTCAAAATTGGCTTTGGTCAATTACGCAACACTGGAATATGAGTCATAACTTTCACGACATTGCTAACAGACGATAGCGTCGCTCAATTGCATTCATTTGTGCCTCTTTTGATTGCGTTTATTGTGTGACAGTGTTCCATTGCCAAACCACAGAACTTTAATGATTTGCTTAACAAGGATATTTCGAAAAGTTTGCTGCAATATTTGATTTCATTTAATTAAGTAACAAATCCACTTATGTTTATTTAAAAAAATGAATGCTTCTTAAAAAAAAATGTATAAGAGGTTAACATACAATGACAATTTTTAAACCTTTCGTTCAATATCCATATAAAAGTAATTCAATTCCTTTTTAATAATTTTTTTACAGAACTGACACTAAAACATATTTTATTTATCTTTTTTTATTAGTTTGCCGTATACACATATATATATATATTTTTATAGCTGTAAAGTCTTTAAACTCATGTCAAAATATTTATTATTTCAATTTATTATGTTTCGATGTATCAAAGTTCAAGCATCGCAATATATGCTTCTTGCTTTCCAAAGAAAAATACTCGGCACAAATCGAAAAAATTGTTGGCACGATTTGGGGGCAATTGTACTGTGGCGCTGGCAACAGCTGGTACACACAAATTTGCAAAACGCAGACGTTTTCTATTGGTATTAGGTACACCGAGGGCTTAGCATGGTGCCATTTACAGGTAAAAACATATTTACGCACACATGTCCTTGAACTTTGCATACGGTCACAAAAATTTATTGTCATGTCGTCGAGAATTTTGTTGGGCTTATTTATTGCAAAGTCGTTCGTGATACTTTTGATATATTTGCTGATTTTATTTTGTTGTTTCCTGTAAGTTTGGCTTTTAAGATGCGTTTCTTTTCATTTTCAATCTAAAACTTTCATGCAAATCAAGCAGCAAGAAGACAAATCATATAAATATTTATGTATATTTTACATACTTTTGCATAAGATGACGGCGTGTTCGAAAAAGTTTTTATGTGCCTCTATAAGGTTTTGTTGTGTTGCGGCAGTAACGTGAAGTTCGCGTACACATTTGGCAAAATAGCCGGCGGCCATTAAAATTTCAAAAGTAATTTCAACATTGCGCTGGGACGACTCAGCATGTTAATGAAAAAATATATGCAGGAAACGTGTGCGTGCACTTGGGGATTAACACACAAACATACACAGCGATACAGAGAAATAGTCGGAAATACTCAGTTCCAAGCAAAAGTACCCCAGAATTATTTCACTTCGCGCTTTCACCAAAAACGTTTGTGATGTGCGCGTCAGGGGACAAAGCGGCGTATGCGTAATGTAGCTGTTGCTTCCGACGCTGCTGCGTCTGCTGCTGCGGCTCGTTCAGCTCATGAATATTTTTGGGCCCAATGAAGCGTTGCGACCAAAGTCAATGTCGACGGCCTTCTTCTGTTTTCAAGCGTAATGAATTCTGTCAGCAAACGTTTTCCTTGTTTTTGTTTGCTTGTTTGATTGGAGGGCAGAGTGTGCGTATTGTGGCATGCGCCTGCAGCCGGAAGCCAAATACAGTTATACAAACATTTACCGCCACGTAGGAATACACTAAAATGTACATATACACAAATCTAATATCATAATACCTTAGTCGAATCAAATTGTTGTGTGTTCCCTTAAAGACAAACTCCATACTAAACTTAAATATCTTAGAATTTTTAACTTTAATATTTATAAGCAACTACAAATTTCAACCAATATTAAATATTTGATAAGTTCTAATGCCAAATATGCTCATCATCGTTTAAAACTAAAGCACAGCAAAATTTTATATTATCCTCTTTTCTCTTCATAAGCTAATTAAAGTACTTTTGTGCGCATTATCTGCTTAACGTAACATTGCATTGAAAATTACCATCAATTTTCATAAATAAACTTATTTAAAACGAACATTCTGTAACGTAATGCATAAATTGTGCGAGTACTTTAAAATTGTAAAATTTGAGATTTGCTCTGCAATTAATTTCGATTAAAAAACTCAAACAAAGAACAACAGTAAAACGTTCCTTGCAACTCAGCATTAAACAACTTTTTAATTATGTGTTCATACGCTTTTTTAATGGCTTGCGTTACAAATAAAGCATTTAAGCATTTTAAGACATTATGACATTTAATAATATTCCAAAATATATCAGTTCGAAATAAAGTGTAAAAATGTGTTGTAATTGACTTTAAAATTATCCCCTTGATGGAAAAATTGCATTATTTTGCCAGTGGCTCAAGTTTCAAAAGCTTTAAATGCATTAAGGTTAATGCACTATTGTTTACGAAACTTTCGATCTGTTGTTGTTTGTGTTCGCGCATCTCTTATTTAATATATATATAAAATGAGATTTTCGTGTAGCGTACGGAACGTGATAGTGCAACGAACACAAAAAGGATTTTTTATGTGCACTCTATGAAATTCGAGAACGACCGCAACGGACACACAAAAAATACAAAAATTTCATCAAACTGTGCAATACTCGCATTACCAAGAAAAGGCAAACTTCCGGGGTCGCTAGTTGCATTATAACCAATTACCGCTATGTCTATCTACTATAATTAAAGCGTGCTCCTAATTACATATTATATGTTGTATTGCATTTGCCCATTTGCGCATTTTTAACACAAATGACAAAAAATAGAACGCGCAAAAATGTGTATAAAATATAAGCTTTTACCCTTAACATATTTTATTACAACATTTTTGTGATTTATTAAAATAAAACTTCTTTACTGTGGGCTAAAATGTTTTTGAAATCGTTAAATTTTTTAATATTTTGTTAGCGGCATTAATTCAATTTTGCGGAGTCTTTTGATAAGCTTTATTTTTATTAAACATCATAAATGTATTTAGGCTAAATTTATTAATTAATATTCAAAGTAAATGCTCTTCAGCGGTTTCATTTATTCTTTTTTAATTTCCTGATCCACAAGTTATAATTGAAAAAATAAATTCATTATACGGTCAGGAGTGGTCTTCAGGTTCTAAAGGACTTTAAGTGCAAACGCAAAGTTAAAATAAAATGAAAAATGACTAGGAAATTAATTGAAATGCAACTGCCGAAAGTTGCTGCTCGAAGGTAATTGATCCATTTCTGAAGTCCTGACAACTTTTGCTTGCTGCGGGAACACAAACAAGTGTTCCAAACTGGTAGAAAACTTCTATATAGATAGATAGTGTTGGCTGGCTTGGGTGCTGAATTCATAAGAAGGAAGAGTGTGTAAGTGTGCGGGTTGAAATCAAGCGAGCCGCACGCGACGTTCGAGCTTAAAAGCAAATTCATGTTGCAAGTGCTACAGACAAGTGGCACAAGGAACGTGCATCTGTTGTGCACTAATTGAATGGAAAAGGAGCAAAAGCCACAAACCTGCGCAAAGACAGTGAGTAAAGTAGGTTAAATATTGGTTACGCGGTTAATTAGTGGCAACCGACGTATTAATTGCAACATTGCAAGATCAAACTTACTGTCGGCGGTTATAGGTAGCCATTTGCCATTGCCAATTCAGGTTGCTTTTGACTTGTGGTTTGTTATTGAACCAAGTTTCAAGTGACTTATTGGCAATATCAAGCTATTAAAGCTTACACCTTAAACACAACTGAAAGCTGTAAGAGAGTAATGCGAGCTGATTGTTTTTTTTTTACATAACCGACATGTTTTAAATTGTTGAAAAGAAGGGAATTTAGTATTTGACAAAGTTATTATACATTCAAAATAACAAACTTATTTTGTTAACATTACATTATTACACTCTATCAGAATACAAAGTTTTAAAAAAACGTGAAAACAACGTCGATTGCTGCAGTGCAAAATGTCACAACACTTCATACAGCCTCGAAAAACCTTCTCTATTTATCAGGTGCATCCAATGCAATGTCTTTCGAGTTTGCTGAGCTTAGAAAGATAATTTAAAAGCCTCAACTTACTTGCAGTTGTCGGGTTTGGGATTATCCCTTTCGTATGGCCTTTATCTGTAGTGCCTGACCATTTGCGGTTAACTTTTGTCATCACTTTGGCATGGGGCACATTGTGCCGGGGCATGGGCTTATTTCACTTTTGCTGTCATTCCAACTATGTCAGCCCATTGCGAATAGGTTATGATGTTGACGTTTCCATACCTCACTCATACTCGTTGCTGTTGACTATTGTTGCTGTGTTATGTTTTGCTGTTGTTGATGTTGTTGTCATTAGTTTCTTGTCATCTGGTGTTGAGTTCACTCATTGTGCCAACTATGACATTGGCATGTAAAGCATGTCAACTGCCATTAAATGGGTCAACTCGCAACTTGCACAACTGCTTTGAATGCTTATTTATTGATATATATAAAAATATTGATAAATATGTATACAAACAAATCAAATACATATAAAAGTCATGCTTGAAATGAACGCTATGC
Organism: Scaptomyza tumidula; assembly: GCA_035044465.1. NCBI lineage: Eukaryota > Metazoa > Arthropoda > Insecta > Diptera > Drosophilidae > Scaptomyza > Scaptomyza tumidula. The sequence continues at coordinate 4,236,355 of JAWNNW010000445.1, forward strand.
TAAATCTAAGAAAATGTTTGATGAATATATTAGAAAGACTTAATGCAGTTTTATTTATGATACGATTATCCAATATCTATAAATATTGGATTTGTACATATATCCTAGGTTCCTTCTTTTGACATACCATATATAGCCCACATATAAATTAAACATGAGACAGACATCACCGTTATTCACATTAACTCATAACTCAAGGCTCATCTTAGCACCGGAGCTAGACATCATGTTAACTCATTAAGTTAATAAAAAAGAAAAATTAAGTAAAGTATGAGAAAAAACTTTTTGACATCAATTTCACGAATGAACTTGACCACAAAATGCACAACAAGTTTTGCCAAGCAAGGATGTTACCTGAAGGACATGTATGCCATAAATTAGGCAATACGACAAGCAAATCATACTCAGGTAGCTCACGTGCTTTAGTAGGCATTATTATTACATTTTACTGGTGTGTTTTGCTTGCCAACCACAGAAGGTTGAACATATATTAATTAATTCAGTACTGCGTACATTGTCTGTTGGTGGTTGTGAGTTAGCTCGATGGAATGGGTCAAGGTTAGAAAATACGCCCACCAAACGGTTTGTTCTAGCTAAAGAGGCTTGCCGTATTGTTTAGCCACATTCCACATTTAAGGAGTGGCTGGGCGTGTTTGTCTATAAAGTATAATCATTAACATGAGAGTTATTTGCATGTTAATGAGACCATACAAACTAATAGAGCTGCTCTTTGATTACACAACTAATAAGCTAGCGCCCAACTGTACCATCAAAAGATATGCGCAATAAGTCCAATTTGTGTATTGTTTTTAGCATACATGCATATTTTTATAGAAATATCTTAGTGTAATCATTCTTCAGAATTTAGTTCTTAATGAAAATGTTAATAAGCTGTTCAGGCTTATGCTTATATACAAATGTATTGTTTGCAAATACAAAGAAACTTATTTTCTAGTGTAGCCTGGGGAGTTAGCGATAGAATGGAAAACAAAGCAACTTTATTTGTATCTGTAACAAAAGACACCTGCAGATATTCAAATGGTATTTATAATCAATATTTAATTCATACCAAAAGCTAACTCGATGAATACTTTTACTTATAAGAAATAATTTGTTTCTGCTTTTTATACACACAATAAGTGAATTCAGTAAGTTAAATAACGATTTTTTTATTTCCTATGCATCAAACTAAAATTTTATTAAACACAAGTACAATATTTTAAATAATAATAAGTTTGAATTAAGAATATATCACACGCATTCGATTGACTTGTAAAACTTATTGGCTGTTCTACAAGATAAGAATCTTTCTTTTCGTAAAATTTTACAGATAATCACACCAACTCGCTCTGTGGTGCTTTGCGCCGACTCCAGACGCGAAATGGAGGATTGGCTGGGCTCTCTAAAGACGGCAACGGCGCCGCAACGTCCGCGTGGTGACAGCTTTTTGATTGATCAACATGATATACTATCGAATCATCATCACTGGTATGCCACCTCGCATGCCCGACCCACCTATTGCAATGTGTGCCGAGATGCACTGTCCGGCGTTACCTCGCACGGACTCAGCTGTGAGGTGTGCAAGTGCAAGGTGCATAAGCGTTGTGCCGCCAAAGCGATAGCCAACTGCAAGTGGACAACGTTGGCGACTGTGGGCAAGGATATCATTGAGCAACCAGATGGCAGCATTATAATGCCGCATCAATGGATGGAGGGCAATCTTCCTGTTTCAGCAATGTGTGCTGTGTGCAAGAAAACCTGCGGTTCAGTGTTGCGTCTGCAGGACTGGCGGTGCCTCTGGTGCCGAGACACAGTGCATGTGGCTTGTCGTCCCCAAATGGCGATTGCCTGTCCAATTGGACCAGCAAAATTGTCAGTCGTGCCGCCTACCAGCGTACATTCAATCAGCACCGATGATGCCTGGGACGTGGCCAGTCCGAAGGGTAACTTTTCACCACTGCTCGTCTTTGTGAACTCCAAGTCTGGCGACAATCAGGGTGTGAAATTCTTGCGACGCTTCAAACAGCTACTCAATCCAGCGCAGGTCTTCGATCTGATCTCAACGGGACCCAGCCTAGGCTTGCGTCTCTTTCGCCATTTTGAAATGTTTCGCATACTTGTCTGCTCTGGCGATGGTTCCGTTGGCTGGGTGCTTAGCGAAATTGATCGCTTTAATATGCATGTATGTATAAACCATAGAAAGGCAAAATAGTTAAGCATTTAAAAATAATATTGTGGCCACTTTGTTAGAACTAACAGCCTAATTAGTCTGGCAGCACGAAAGCTACCGATAAATTTTACATTTTTTATATATCGAAACATGGTAACACTTTCTTTTCACAAGCGACGCATCTCGCGCTCATCTTTTAACTCATTCGAATCGAAATAATTGAATTAAATAAATACACATATGTATAGTTGGCTATCAACACATTAAGTACACAACTTTAACACGAACAAGATATGTAAAAGACATTGCCAGTTCACACAACTTACTAACTAACCACTTCATCTCTTACAAGATCACAATATTTACTTTCTGCTTGCCAATTATGCAGTGTCGACCGCTTTGATTCTTATTATACATTTAATTTATTTCCCATACAGAAACAATGTCAGGTAGCTGTAATGCCCTTGGGCACGGGCAATGATCTGGCTAGAGTCCTGGGATGGGGCTCTAGCTGCGATGATGACACGCATTTACCGCAAATTCTCGAGCGCTACGAGTCGGCCAGCACTAAAATGTTGGATCGCTGGAGCATAATGGTGTTCGAAAAGGCGATAAGTGTACCAAAAATACCAAAGATGTCCATTACAACGGAACAAGAAGCGATGGTCACGGGCATGGTCACTGCGGCCAATCAACATCTGCGCTATATTGTGGAAACCAACGATACCCAAACTCTAATCAACTCCACGCGCAACTTGTGCGATACCGTTGACGATCTGGTTGCACGCATTTGCGAGCATCACAAGGAGGACGATCAATTGTCCATCAAATGTGACATTCTCAAGCAGAAGCTGAATATGCTTCTGGATGCACTGCAGGAGGAGGAGATTGGTGCACACAGTGGAGACGATTTGATAGCCACCATACGCAATCTAATAGCACGCAGTGTGCCCTCAACGCATTCCGCTCGTCCGTCGTTGCTGTAAGCATACCTTTTTTAATTTGTTTTGCTTTTACTAGCTAATGGAACAGAATAATTTTTAAGGGCTTGACATTTGATATCATTTTTATAACATAACCCATTTTTACAGAAATCCCAACATCTCGATAGAAAAAAATGAAAAGGATCAAATAAATTCAAAGGAACGACGCAGCAGCCGTTCCCTACGCTCTAGCGAGAAGGAAGCATTGCAGTGTCGAGCCAACAGCGTCAAACGTGCCATTTACAATGTGGTGGAGCACTCGGAACCGGGTCGTCCCAAGCGGTATCAGCGCAAGTTATCTATAACACCATTTGAGGCGCTTAAAATACCTACAAATTCTGGTGAATCGACGCCCTGCAGCTCACCATTGCCGATAATACCACCCATCAATATTATCTCGCCCACAATGGAAACATCTCGTTTTACATGCATCTCACCGTTGCCAGATACGCGCCGAGATTCAGTTGATGAGAGCTTCTTCAACAGCATCAATTTGCCGGCACCGCGACAATTTGCGGACAGTCGTCGGAGCTCTGGTGTGCCTGAGGTGATACAGGAGATAGAGGAGGGTGCCAATGGGGAAACAGTTTATCGCATGGGTCGATTGTCGTTGAGCGGCGGTGCCAACATTGACGATGCTGGCAATCCTCTTTCGCCGATTGGCGATGGTGGCGATAACACGCCCACCGAGCGCAAAGTGGATTTCTTACGTGTGCCGATCATTACAAGCGATTCAATTGTGGATCCACTCTCCGACTTTCGACCCATTGAGGTATTTGAGCGCACGTACTATATGACACGTGAAATGGACAAGGATAAGGAGCGCAAACCAGATGTGATTGTCGAGGGACAGAAGGAGGAGTACGCTAATGGCAATAAGAAGTGCGAAGAGACGCAGCAGCAATCCTTGATGCACACTTGCAACCTACAGGTACCCGGCATTGTCGTAACCCCCCACTCCCAAAATGTTTACACAAGTGAAAGCATTACAATCATTGATACCGATCAACTGACAAATATTGTATGTAGTGGTATTCCCCACCAAAATGCTCAACTGATAATATGTCTTTCCTTGCAGCAACAGGAGCAATCATCGTCGGAGGAGATGGGCGGAGATGCCAGCGATGTTCTGTCCGCTATCAGCAATGAGGAGTGTAGCGTGGCTTCGGAGATATTCGATAAGGTTGAAACGGGTCATACCTTGGGCGAAATTATACAGGTAAATAAAGTCAAATTGCTACGACAACCTCTTACGTAAACAAAACCGTTCGCCAATCATTTTATTTTTTCCCAGAATCTTGATGCAAACACTTTTACGCATATCGATTCGCCGGAAACAAGCGATGAAACAGAGGCAGTGCCCGGCGAGAGTTTAATGGACGATATCAGCTCAGTGCTAGGACATGATATAACCAATGCGTTGCAAGACAACACCTTAACGGATGACACCACCACTCTCTGCTCCGAGCATGTCGGTCCACCCAAGCCGTCGCGCAAAAAATCGTTGAGCGCATTGAGTAAAGTGCAAACACATCCGCGTAGACGAAATTCATCGCCACCGAGAATGGCTCGATTGGCACGCATGGACAGCGATGACAATCCACAGCAGTTTGGCTTTGAGAATATTGTATTCGAAATTGACAATCGCTGCGATGATCAAAAGATGAAGGAGCCGCCGCGCTACTGCAGCCTTGCGCAGTTCGTGGAAGGTAACGATATAGCGCGTCAGAGTTTTAAGGTATGTATAAAACGCCGTCTTGGCTCACAATAGGTAAATTGTATATAGAAGCATAAATATATATTTACAAATATAGACCTATAGTTATGTTTCGTTGATCGGAAGTGCTCAGACGTGGCCACTTATGGTATAAAATCTTTGTTGCTCTCTGTTTGCTTCTTTCTTCAAACTTTTCTTTTCTTTTCGTGTGCATTGACCGAATACGTTAACTTGCTTGCCTATAATTATAAAATAAATGTAAAAATAAACCAAAAACAAACAATTGACCAACCAACTAACCAAACAAACTCCAACCAAAAAAAAAATGTCGAATGTCTCAAAACTAACAACCTGTTCCTGCTCCTGCTCCTGATCGACTCTAATAAAAATGAAGCGTCCCAAAAAGCGCATCTCACTCAAGAAATTGAAAGAAACTACAACAACAACAATCGTATCTCAACAGCAGCTAATGCTTGAAAGCAATAGCAACAACAACAGCAACGACGCCAACTCTAACGATGGGACGGATACGCCCACAAATACGGCCGTACCAAGAACCTATTCACAATTGACAACGACTAGCGATGAACTGGATGAGTTATCGACACAAACTGCTATCAAAATAGAAATACACGATGCTGATAGCAACACAATGTGCACTACAACGACCACAACAACAACAACGAAACCACTTGAATCGGCAATGTCATCGCCCACGAAGAAATCGGGCCACGGACAAGATGTAAAGCGCATTACTTTTGATGAATCGTGTAAGAAAGAATCCTTTGATGATGTAAATCCAAACTATCCACAGATAAGTGTTGTTGTAAGACCGCCAACGCCATTACGCGGCGATTCCATTAAACCGACAGCGGCGTCGTCATCCATACTGGCGTCGTCACTGCTCGGTGTCCGCAGTTTGAACTCCTCAGAGATCAGACGGCATTCGAGTCATGCGCCCAGCTTGGCGGTTCGCGAATTCGACAAGGATAAAGATCGTCGGCATTCCGGTTTTAATCCAAATTATCTAACATTGGATCCGGAGCATGCCCGCTTCCTCAGCAGCTCACCAGCGGCTAGTCGTAGAATTAGCTGTGGCAGCCTCTTCAAGGTAAGTTTCCCCCCTACTCCACAAAAAGTTCCCTCCCCATTATGATATATACAACATATATGATTTAACGTTGGCACTGCATCAGCAAGTGAGCAACACATAAAATGTGTCAACCGAGCAATGAGAATGAAGAAAATCAAAATCAATAAAGAACACAACATAAATGCGATTTTCTAGGTAATTGTTTCCTTTTGTTGTTATTAATCGATATACATGTCGCGATATTTTAAACAAAATTATGATACGGATAGCAATTTTTCGTTTAGGTAAACACGAATTTTATTTTAATTGTATTTTATTTGCGCTTTCACATGAAAAAAAAAATCTTTTAAAATATTTATTTAAAAGCTTGGCGTGTTTTTTTAATTACCTATTATTGCAATAATAAAAAAAAATTATAGAATTTCATGTGAATTCAGCAACCAACTTACGTATTTCATAAGGATATATTTATTTGCCATATTTCATATAATTTAGCTAGTTGCGCTTAAGTTAATCAAAACACAACAAAATCAACAATCAATTATAAAACAACAAATACGATATATAAAGCTATATATATGCTTATTTATATAAATAAATACAATGTATGTATGTTTTACAAAGCACAAATCAATTGGTACGTATTTCAAAATTATGTCAACTACTTGTATGGATTTCATTTATAATTTTACAACACTTTAAAAAGCTCTCAACACATTCCAAGCATTTTATTTAAGATCTTATATTTAAAACTAACATTGATATATAACAAAAAACAAGCAAAACAACCATTCACAAATCACAAATAATTTGTTTCAACTTGTTAAGACACTATTAAATCAATTTTCTTAAAAGAAAAACCACAAACATAACACTAAACGCACCTATGGACTGTTCAGAGTGCGTTTCTTTGTGGTCGCCGAACCAGATATACGTCTAGCAACCCTGGCGCTAATTAGACCGCTGATACCGCTGGTAAGCCCGCAACCAGAGGTCCGGGTCCTTTCTTCTACGTTCAAAAGTTCCTGCGTTCGTGCGTTTATTCGTTCGTTCGTTCGTTCGTTCGATGTGTATTCGTAACCCATAAGCAAATAATTAACTTTATTTATATATGCAATATCTACTCGTTATACTATCCTCTGTATAAAGTGCCAGTTGAAGTGGTCAGCTTCTGTTTCAATTTATATGGTTCCAGCACTCGCGTCAATTAGTATTTTTTAGTTTCTGAATTGAGTTATACACGTGTTGCTGTCTTTAACAGTAGTGTTGCATAATACCCAAAACTGTACTCGTATAAACTATTGCTAATCAATACTTAAAACAATTTCCGTAACAACAGCTAAAAGAACATGCATACGTATAGTCTCTGCTTTCTAACTGTTTATGATTTTTCTTTTCCAAGTAGTGCTCTGTCTCTTTCTATTTATCACTATCCAATGCTCTTACAACCCTGCGTCCGTTGTTACAGAACACAGGCACACGCACACATCGAACGCTCACCCTCTCAATCACTTTCACCCACACACATACATCCACATGTTTCTTTGTATCGTAGTTAGTGCTGACTTTCCAGTTGCTCTTTGACACGAATAACTCCCACTGATCCTAACCCAATCTAATTGTCGCTTTTTGCTTGCAGCCGAATGAAGCTTTGCCCAATCTGCAGACGCTCAAGGGTTCGAAGTCGAGTCTATTCATGGGCTCAACACTCTTTGGCTTCGAACATTTCAGCGATAAGGATGAAAAACTGGGCAAGGATAAAGAGAGAACGCCACCAGATGAGGCAAGTCGCAAGATGCCCATTATCAATCCAATTGTTCGCTTGCCCAATTGGCCAAGTAAGTAGAGCTATAACAAAGTTTGTCTTTTAAAAAATCTTCAAAAATTTCTTATTTTGTCAGATCTGGCCAATGGCACTGGCTTTATATCAAAGTGCTTACTAGCTAACGCGGACACACTATGTGCTGCCGTAAGTCCCCTAATGGATCCCGATGAGACTCTCCTTGCTGGCTACCATGAGAAGTGTGTGATGAACAATTACTTTGGCATTGGCATCGATGCGAAAATCTCGCTAGACTTTCACAACAAGCGCGAGGAGCATCCCGAAAAATGTCGTTCCCGCGCAAGGAACTATATGTGGTATGGTGTTCTAGGCTCCAAGCAGCTGCTGCAAAAGACGTGCAAGAATTTGGAGCAGCGTGTGCAGCTGGAATGCGATGGTCAACGCATACCATTGCCCGAGCTACAGGGTATTGTCATCTTGAACATACCCAGTTTTATGGGCGGCACCAATTTCTGGGGCAGCAGCACAAAAAAGGATGACATATTTCTACCGCCGAGCTTCGATGATCGCGTCTTGGAGGTGGTAGCCGTCTTTGGCTCCGTGCAAATGGCCGCTTCGCGTTTAATCAATTTGCAACATCATCGCATTGCTCAATGTCAAAGCGTGCAGATCAACATACTAGGCGACGAGGAAATACCCATCCAGGTAGATGGCGAAGCCTGGCTACAGCCACCTGGCATGATACGCATCTTGCACAAAAATCGCGTTCAGATGCTTTGTCGCAATCGTAGCCTGGAGGTATCTCTAAAAAGCTGGCAAGAGAAGCAGCGACAGCATAGCATTTCCATACAGCGTGATACATCCTCGACAGCATCTGAGCATGCCGTCTCCACGGATGATGTCATTTCGGAGCGTGAATGCTATGTACTGCTCAATTTTATTGAGGCTGTCAGTTCGCTGGTGAAGTGGGTTAAATTCTTGATCATTTCGCATCCGGCACTGCAGCATGATCTTTATGAGGTGGCCTGTCGTGCCAGTGAAGCCCTGGAGTCCATACATCCGCAGGGCAAGCTACTTGAGGGTCCTTCACTGCGCATCAAACTGGTGGAAGTAATTGATTCGTCGCGTCAACTGTACGATGATGCCTGCTCCCTATTGCGTGATCGTGGACACAGTCTGATTCTGCGCGAGGATTTGGAGACCAAGCTGAGCGCTGCGCTGGCCAACATGGAAATGGAGCTAAAGAAGTGCTCTGTGCAAAAATGCATTGATGGCAAATTGCGAGCGTACTTCAATGTTCTAGCGCCGAATGAAGAGGTCGGCATAAAATACTAAAAACAAGTTAGAATTATTATTAAATATATGTTCCTCATTTTTACAGTCTGATGGCCGTCGCAAGTCTCGACCGTTTTGGGTACGTTTGCGCTCCGGATCGACTGCTGGTCAACAGCAGTTTAAGCCACCGACCACGAATACAAGGGAGGCTGCCAACAATTGGAGCGTCAACGAGGTTGTCACCTGGCTGGAAACTATGCAGCTGTCGGAATATGTTGATAGCTTCCTCAAAAACGACATTCGCGGCAAGGAGTTGCTTACCCTGGGACGACGTGATCTCAAGGATTTGGGTGTGGTGAAAGTGGGTCATGTGAAGCGTATACTACAGGCCATTAAGGATCTTAGTGAGAATTAAGCAATTGTCAGTACAAAAATATTTGTCTTCGAAATGTATCTACTCAGAAAGGAGTTTGCTGTGCTTTGATTTAGGTTATGTGGCCGTGGCTGTTTAGAATGTTAAGCGAGCTATTAGCTATTATATGGGATAAACGCATACAACAATCAATATTTATAGACTAGCTTAGCTAGAAAAAATAACCAAAATCTTCTCTGTATTTTTGGAACGAAAGTCACTTAGCCAAAGGGCATGACTTTAATTAAATACGAATTAAAAACTTATATATCTATTTTCAACAAAACATAATCTGTATACATACTGACTAATACTGATACTAACTTATTTTCCAGAAACAAATATTTGTATATATGTACTTCATACGCACAACTCATTTTGATTCTGTCCCTTTTTGGTTTTAGTCATGTAAGCGAACTGAATTTCATTTTTGGATATGTACTTATATACAAACATACATGCATGCAAAACATATTTATGTATGTATGTTGAAATGCAAAATTATTTAATTGGCAGTTAAACGAATTTAAACGTAGTGGCACATCCAACCGAATTTAGTTTTTAAGATACGTTTTAAAATTCAATTTACGCTTAACAAAACGGATCCCACATGTTACAGAACCACTCACTACCCCACAAACACAAAAAGACAACATAAACAAATTATTCTAAATTTAAAAGCAATTTCAATTTTACAATTGTAAAAACCTAAAAGACAAACATCTATATACATACAACACAACCTGACAAACATGACATATTATTAATTATAGTTAATCGCAATTAAATTTAATTGTTTACCTGCCCCTTACTCCCCCAACTTAAGTAACGATGCAAATATTTTAAGAAACAAAGAAAAGTCTGTTAACTGTGTCATTTTATTGTGTAGAATCAAAAAACAAAACAAAATAGCAACTCTTAACTCTTTCATTTAAATTATTTTAAATTAGGTCTTAAGCTTAAAGTTAAGCGTAAGGCTATTTTTTGGTGCAGGGCGCCGGCGCCCTTATTACTACAAAAAATATAAATCTTAGCTAGCATTGAGCACAGTCTTGTGTTTCATACCTTTTTGGAATACCTTTTAATTGTTTACTTAAACGATAACAAATTTTGTCTAAGCTGTTTATGTTTAAGAAATTGTGCTAAATTTTGATAGTTACCTATTTTCAATTAAAAATTGTATGAATATATATATATTAGCTGCATATATGTATGTTAACGCGTTTTTGTGTGTTGTTTTGTGACCATTAAAATACTACAACCCATAATGTCATACATATATATTTACTTACGTTACTTTCAAAATGTGTGCTTAATCTGCTTCCGAATTGAGTGGAATTTTGACAAGTCCCATTGAGAAATAAAATGTGTATGATAAATCCTAAAACGAACAACAAATCTCTTGAGCAACGTCTATATATTATATAAGTATAAATGAGCCCAGACCAACTCGATTGATTTATTGTAATACTAAATACAATACTAATTTCCATTTATTTGTGTAGCACATCCCCAAACTCATTTTTGGCACATGTTTGTGAAACTTCTTACGCTTGCTTTTAACCTTCGTGAAACAAGACAAAACCCAAACTTTAAAATGTGTAAAGAAATTACCTAAGAACTTAATAAGCAAAAAAAGAGCAAACAAAATTATAAAATTTATTTAAACTGCATAAAAACTAACAATTAAACTATACACAAAAATAACTCAACAACAATTTTAAAACTTTTCGGGTTATGTATTTTCCGAAAGTACAAAAATGCGTATTTTAAACTCTTAAAACTGTACACTTTCGGGAGTAATTAAAAAAGTAAGCCATCTATTTTTTTGATTTGGGTAATTTTTACAGCATATTATATACCATATACCTAATGTATTTTAATTTCATTTTAACAATACTGTGATAACAGCTTTCTCCCTTAAAACTAAATTAATCATAACTTAAATAAAACGAAACAATTATCTAAAAAGTTTTGGAGAATGCATAACATAAAGAAACTAAAGAACAAACACTTATAATAAAGAAAAAAATATATTTTCAAATCACAATGATTGCAATAGATAATGTTATTACACTTATTATAAACTTATGTAAAATCCTAAAGATCCCAATTAACTGCTGTACGTAAATCTATGTCTTAAAATCTTTTTATCCAAGACTTAAAACATACCCAATGACCCTCAAAAAAATGATAACTGAAACAATCCAATAACCTTTTACCCAGAAATAATATGCAAATTATAATAAACAAACATTCTCTTGATTGTAATAATAACAAATATAATAATAAAAAAAACAAAACACAAAACGAAATTTGAATGTATTATTTTTGTCTAGTATTATGAAGTAAGTATATTCCGATGAATGTTTTTGAAATTAAAGCCATGAAACATTGTTTAAATTGTTTATATGCATTTTTCATTTATTTGATTCATACAATTGTTTTATTTTTATTTCTTAATCATCACTTGATTTGTTTTACTTATATTTTTTCTTTTACACTTTCTGTAGGTATTGTTTTCTTTTTTTTTTTTTATTTGGGACATACGGATGTCCTTTTATAAGTTTTCTTTTATAATCTTTGCATTTTCAAGGCTATTTGGTGTGCCTTATTTCTTATGTATGGCAATTGGGCAAAATTACCGGTTAGTTTTAAAGTTTCTTTCTTTCTTTATAGATATATTTATTGAGTTTTGGTGTTGGTTGGTATTTTAAAATGCGGGCGCATTTAGGCGTGAAAGATAATTTTCAAAATGTATGTATCGATATTAAAAGAAAATATGCAAAAATTTTCTTAATCTCGTGGATCTCAAATGCTTGAACACCGCTTTATAGCACAGCAACAAGATCGTACTGTGTGTGGTATTTGTATTTTTCTTAGTTTTATTTGTATACATTTCATGTTGTAAACAAGCTAGAATATATATAAATTTTGTTCTTAAGTGGATTCATATTAAAGATGCCTAAAATTGGTTGTTAAGTACGATAGTTAAAACTATATGAGTATTAAATGTTTTTGACATTCTGTTACATCAAACTTTAAGTTGAAAGAGACTTACGAAATTTCTGAGGGTGTTTGTGAGTGCATTACCTGTTAGAGTTAGGTAAAGCTATTGATATAATCGTGTCTAACTAATGCTCTTAGGTTGTTTTATTTCTGGATGTTTCTGTGGATTACATTTATAAAATCTCATAGATTGCGCATATTAAACACATTTTTGTTAGATTTTATGTTTGAGGGTCACTGAATAACATGGGTTTTTTTAACTTTAAGAAATAGTGTTCAACGCAACATTTTCAACTAACAGACAATGAAAAAAATATAAAAAATACATACTTTGACTGTTTTATAAATACCACTGAAGCTTTGTTTTTTTAGTTTTGTGTATAGTTATGTATTTGGTTTTTTTTTTTAATAAAAATATTTATATGCAAGCAACAATTAAGCTCAATACTGAAGTTAATCACGAACTTATAGTGTGTATAGTGTATCTTTAACTTCAGTTTTTTTTTTTTTTTTTTTATTGTACGCCAAAAAGCATTTAATTTTCTCGAAATTAGACAGATGACTTAAACTTAATAATCGATTGAAAAATGGATGCAAATTTTTTATAAATTCTACAATTTAAACATGTTTTGTTTTGTTTTCTGAAAAAAATTATAACTTCTTTCATTTCTGTTTTTAAGGAAGCCTTTAAGTTTAGTTTGCAAACGATTTTATTTTTTTCACAATTTTTTTTCTCATTTTCGCTAGAAGTATTACATATTTCCATATATACGTATTTTTTATCATCGTATAACATTTCGCATTTTGTGTACTGTAATTTGTGTGTGTGAGTTGGATTTAGTGTAAGTGTGTGTGTGTATAACCATCATTGCCAAAAATTTACTTAAAATATCATAAATATCATTTTGTTTTGTTGTATTTGTAGTTCATGTGCAAAATCTATTTTCAAGTTCGTATTCTATTTGCCGGATCAGCTAATATCACCCTGTGCATTACCCAATATACTCAGCTTAAGTATTTGCCATTGGATTTTTTTCCAGTTTTATTCTCGCTTAATGAAAATTACAAAAGTTGGAGATGTTTTCCTAAAAACACCTTTTTAATGTTGTTCACTTTCTTCTTTTTATTTGGTTGGACGGGTCTCTGCGGTGATTTTGTCCTTGCTCTATGTTATTATTAGATTTATTTTTTTCTTGAAATATGTTCAATATATTTTTTTGTTCGAAACAGCTTGTGTGTTTTTTTTTTTGCAAAATTCTTGTTATATATCATTTTTAAAGGGTTTAGGCAGTGAAAGTAAGTGATTTTACTTTTTTTGTTCGACAATGCACGTGCAGCGCTTGAAATTAAATAAATGGCATTATACGTCTGATTTCCTCCATTAATGTGTATATATATTATCTATGTTAAATTCAGCTGAAATCCTAGTATACTTCTAATGGAAACTTTTACGTATGCATAGTCTCGAGTTGACAATAAATTATATATTAATTTGGGATAATTTAATATTTTTATAGGGGGTTTTTCGTATTCATTTGTTTGGTTTAAGCATAGACGAAATATGAGCTTAGTTAGCGATAGAGGGTAGTCCTGCAAAACTATCAAAAGAAAATTTTCTTTAGTTGTCAGCGAAAATTCTTTTGCCGTCCTTTCGACTTTATCATAGTTTCAATCAAACAATTAAATGCAAACAAGTTTCTGTAATCATCGTCTTTCGACAGTTTTGCAGAACTTAAAGATATTTGGAGTATGTGAATTTATTGCATGCTCGAGGCGGCGCACTTTGGTTAATTGAATTTTGTTAATTGCTATTTTTTTTGTTTGACCAAATATATTTTGCACTTGAAACACGTTCACACAATTGTTTTTTTTTTTTTGTTTTAGACACTCTCCTCCTTGGTGGTGGTGTTGCTGCTGCTGCCGCCCCAGAAGCGATCGAAACGGTCACGTGCCTTCTCCAGCACATCGGCGGCGGCAGAACGTGCCGTGGACGCAGTTGCTGTCGATGACGATGATGAAATACCCGGCTCCGGCTTAACGCTGACATCACAACGAACCGCACCACCCGGTTGGGTGGGCGTCAGCGTTTTGCCATAGGCAGCGATGCTGGTTGTTGGGCTGCCGCTGGACTTCCAGGCTGTGTGTGTGTGAGTTGGACATTCAGTGGATGGCAGTGGAGGGGGGAAATAGTTGTGGAAATAGTGTTTTTTGTAATTTTACGCAAAGGAACTACGCTATGTGGAATTACGCATTTTGGCTTAGCGATTGGTTTTTTGTTTTTTATTGTTATTTGCTTAATACTGAGAGAGGGGAAAGTTTTTGCATTATATTTACGCTTAGTTTTGAGTTTTGAGATTGGCATTTGGCTGGTGTTGCGATTTGGTTTTTTGAAGATTGCTTAAAGATGATTTGATTTTTGGTTGGATTTTTGGATGATGGTTGTGAGTAGCGATACATACATATACATATACAGATACATATATTTAAATACGAGTTAATATATATATATAAATATTTGTAAAAGCGATTTTTCTCATTATTAGTTTTTTCTCGAGTGTTTTCTTTTTTTATGATTACTTATGTCGACTTCATATTATTATTTTTTTTTTTTGTTGGTTTTTATGGAAGTTGTGTTTATTGAAGAAGCGTGCTTAAAGGCTTACCGTCCATTTTAGCCTGTTCGGTTAGTTGTGGCGGTGCCGATTGTGGCGGCGGTGGTGGCTTTTCCACTGGTGTCGACACTTTTATCTCGCTCTGAGGTCGGCTGTAGTTCTCGCCTACAAAAGTTTCATGGAAACATTAGTTGTACAAATGAACTTCTCATATAAATTCAATAACACTTTACCCTCTTTGACATTTTGTGTTACAGTAAATGTCTTGCCAGTGTCCAAGGGCACCGTCCAGTTGACTGGATCGGGAGAGCGCATTATTATCTGCTCAGGCGACTTAACCCTTGTGGGCTCCGGCGGCGATTTAACCAATGGCTCTTCGGGCACCTCGGGCACTGGCTGTGGACTGCAGCTAGATATGGAAATAGCTGTCTCACGGCCATCTTCACCCTCGTCTGTTGGCGTTGAAAACAATGAAGATAAATGTAACAAATATGTTTATATGTTTTACTTAGCTTATAAAACATTATTTAAAGGCGCAGTTTTTTGTTTTGTTTAATTTTATGCTGCTGCAGCTGTCCATTTTTTTTCTATTTATTTAAGCAAACTTTGTGATCGAGTTTATATAGGTTAGTAGTTGTAACTTAAAAGATAAATATTCTTTTTTTCTTAAACACAAAATTCGAACTTAGTTGTAACTTAAAATTAATAGAACTTAGTGAAACAAAGTTTTGTATTAAGCATAAAGCTTAAAAGGCAACCAAATTCGTTAGTAAAAATTGAATTCAAATTAAAAGAAAATTTGCTTTGGTTTTTATTTTAATTTGTTTTTTTTTTTTCTCATTATAAAGCGCACAAGAGGAATAAAGAGCATGCCACATTCAAAAGACATTTAACATAGAAAGGCGGCAACAAATACACTAAATGCTTATACAAATAGAAATACTACTTTGAGCACACAATAAAATCAGAAAAATGTTTAGACTTAAAAGAAAATCAGTTTTTATATGTTTCAGTTACGGCGTGGAATGGAAAATGTAAATGTGTAACAGGCAACGACGACAGCTCGTAAAAATCCGTGTAAGGCCTTCCCATCACTTTTTCAATTTAAAAAAAATTAATTGTTTTACATTCAATTTCTTTGTGTGTTAGAAAATGCTTATAACCTCGCAAAACCTTTTTTTATATTGACAAAATACTGACAAAAAAAAGTACAATTAAATATTTACATAAGCCACTTCTATTAAAAAAAAAAAGTAATTGCTTTAGTATTAGCATCAGGAGCCCCGAAAATGTTAAGTGTTTTATTGTGAAGTAAATGTTTATATTCAACAGATAAAACAATTAAATAAGGACACAAGACAGGCCCTCTATTTGAGGAACTATAAGTAGACATTAAGCAGAGAAGTACTTTAAAACTAGAATAGTTGTGTTAAACAAAAAGTAGACGGAAAACATACTACAAATGATATAAGGCATAGATGTAAACGATATTTGGGCTGACTTAGACACATGGCTGAAAGACAACATGTACAAACATTGATTACAACAACAACTAACATTAATTAACACGTAACGCTATTGGGTAAACAACTTGTTGTAACAGTTACTAGAATTTGGAATTTAGTTTACTTGTACAGCCCTGTGGAATAACGAACACACAAACACAATGTTAACGAAATGTTTACCTATAACTATGCCAATCTTAACATATACAATAATACAGTTTAAATTTATTAATCAGCTAAGACAAATACACGCACACACACACACATGTACTACATGATTCCACATGGCTGATATAACGTAAAAGAAGAATGTGGTTGGTGCCGCCCAATTTTAAAATGCCAATTCGTAAATTATAATCATAATTTCATTACTCAACACTAGTTCGTGTACAACATAGTTTTTGACAAGGTGTAGAATGCTCAATTGTTAAGTATTATTTGGTAATATAATTTTGATTTTTAAATTTTTTTTTTTGTATTTTTGGTATTTGTTTACAAAAGTTGCAACACAAACATTTCGCGCATCAGATGTAATTTTACAGCATTTCCATTTAAGATAGGTTTTTTTTATGGGTGTTTCAAATTGTTTTTTTTTTTTTATTGTTATTGCAGAGAATTTTTTGTTTTATTTTTGTTCAAGTTTTGCGGACAAACTTTACTCACTTTCAGCCAATTTTTTATCCTGACCTGGTACCGTTAAGCGTTTGATGTTGATGGTCACAGGTCTGGTGGGTGCCGTTGTTGTTGTTGTTGTTGTTGTTGCTGTTGGAACCGATGCTGTTGTTGTTGCCAATGTTGCTGCCTTGTCAGTTGTTGCTGCAGCAGTTTGTAATGGTGACTGCTTCTGTTGTTGTTGCAGTTGTTCTTGTAGCTGTTGTTGTTTTTGTTTGTTTTGTTGATGCTTCGCACTATTTGCAATACTACCGCTACCAGCACCAACTTGACTACCAATACCAATGCAACTAATATTCGATCTATCTTTATCTTTCTTACGCATTTGCTGATGTTGCTGCTTTTGTTGCAGTTGCTGTTGCTGTTGCGCTGCTGCTGTTGCAGATGCTTTACTGTTGTTAATTTTGTTGGAGCTCTTGCATTGTGATATATGTGATTGATTAGCATGATTAGCACTAGGTGTTGCTGCTGTACGGCCGGCTGTTGCTGATGTTGCTGTTGATGTTGCTGCTGTTGGCGCTGCGGCTACTTTAGCGTTAGGCGGCGGTAGGGAACTACTTTTAATGCGGGATTGGAATGTTGAGGATAGGGTTGCTATAAAAACGTAAGCAGTTTTTGTTTTTTGGTTTTGTTTTCGATTTTGGTTTTTTTTTTTTTTTTATTCGTCGAGTTTGGTTTTTAGGTTGTCATATTTTTGTTTTTAGACCAAAAACAAAAGGCACATGAAAAAACAAATTTGAATATGAATTTTTGTTTTAAATATATATCTTTCTTAATCTTTTTCGGTTCATTAACGGCGAATTAAAAATGCAACGCAAATGATGGCAACAAAAATATTGTTTTGTAAAAATAAATATTTTAATTAAATAATAAGACGCACGTTTGAGTTTGGCGTTGATTTCAAAATCTTTTTGTTAGTTCATGTTGAGAGGTGCCAAAAATTGGGTTAGTCTACTTAGCAAAAGCTACCTTATCTATGTTAGTTAAAAAAAACAAAACCTTAAGATACCTTAGTTGTTAAGAACGTGTGCCCTGAACTATTTCAACTCGTTGACATATTCTTTCAGCGATAATGTTTTAAAACTATTTGCCTTACATTTACAAAGATTTGATTTCAAAATCTGTAATCTCCTTTATTGTTTAATTCCATTGCAGATTTATACTTGTTTGATAAGTATTACCCACAAGTTCAGAGTAAATGGGTTTTAGTATAGTTGAAACCATTTGCAAAGGTAATAAAACTTTGGCAAGCCAAGGACATATTTTTTTCCGTTCTTATACTTAGCAGTTTTTTTATAATCAATACTTCAAAGCCAACAACAACACAATGTTATTAGCACAAACACTTATGGCGAAGTTGGAAATAAATATGTATTAAATTATATATAGGTTAGAGTAACAACACCCACAACTTATGAATATTATTTCTTGGTTAGTATTAAGTACTTACAATTTTGTTAGTAGTTATTAGTATTTATAGTTTTAGTATGGTTTGGTTTACGGTATTTAATTTTATAAGTATTTTTTTCACTCAACATGCTAAACAATAGAATGTTTGTTCGAAAGACCAATCAAACACATTATTACAAAACAATAAATAAATAAATAATTAAAAATTAAAGATATAAATTAAAATATGAAAATGAGAAATGAACCGCATGACCATAAACTAATCTAACAGAAATTTATGAACATACTATAGACGAATTTTTTATTTTTTTTATTTTTATTTTTTAGACATATTACTAAGTAAATTTTGAGTTGAGTATGTTTCGAAATGAACGTACAAACTTGCGGTGTGTGGAGAAAAACTAGAAACTATAGTTGATAAGTTAAATTATTGCAAATAAACTGAACAACGGAATCTAAACAAATCTAATCTCAACTAATGATATAATTTTAATATATATATATATATGTTGATATATATGCAAACTAGGATTAAATTAATGAAAATAAAAAATAAGTCAAAACAAAAACTAAGGCAATGAACTAACTTTCAAAAGATTCAAGAGTTCATAACATTTTTTTGTTTTTTTTTTTAATACTTTTTTTGTGGTTGGCTCTGCGCATCGTTTAGCTACTTACATGGGCGTGGCTTACGTTCAGTTCCGGCCGATGTCGTCGGTGTCTTTTTACGGCTCGTGGGTGCTTGACTCGCCGAGCGTATCTGACGCTTGGGTGACTCATTCTCAGCGACGCCAGGACCCACAGATTGTGAGCGTGCTGAGCCACGCAATATGAAGATGAAGAGATGTGGTTTTGGTTTTGATACAGTATTGGTTTTTGTTTTCAGTTTTCGGTTTTCGATTGGTTTGATGACAAGAGTACGATTTTTATGTTTTAATTTCACATTGAAATAAATTTCTTAAGTATGAACGATTGTGAATAATGCATGTCTACTAGTGTTATGTTAAAGTTATGTACAATTCTCTACAAATTATAGTTATAGTTAGGGTAACTATATACCAAGCTACACTTTACAATCACACAGCTCACGCAGCAATACCTTATAAAGCAACAATCAAATGAGATTTTCCTATAAAATAGCATTTTCTTATTTGTTTTTTGGGTTCCTTATATATACCAAGGACTCAAAAGGGCCATGATCAATCTCGAGCTCAATTAATTGTACCATTAGCAGCATGAGCAGTATGATTCAGTTTTGTATGTTTAACGAACATGACAATCATATTTTACCTTATCCATTAATCAATCTCCATAACATAGATATTTTATATACACGTTTGCATGTATACATGTATGTACAGACATTCTATACAAAACATTATGCATATTTTCAAAATAAATATGCAAAAAACCAAACGCTTCCAGTAACTAAAACTTTAACAAAGGAAAGCTACATCAAAAGAAACATAGTGTGCACAAATCCTATATTCAAAATAATTTTTAGTGCACTTTGAAGTAGAATAAAATATCTTTGTTAGAAATTTCCAACAGGAAACCCTTTGAGTAAAATGCAACTTAAATCTTTCAAGCAGTTAAGCAAAAGACTTTGTCAAAAAATCAAAAAAAAAAAAAAATGAAAGTAAAATAAATTTCAATCAAATAAAAATGTTTGTCAGGGCGCATACTTATATTTTGAAGTGAATAATTGTGACCTGCATCGCTTAATAAGTTAGTACTTGGAAGTGCTTGTGTGTTACTATGTATCAATTGTTGCTTAGAAATAGATTTCTATTAAGTGTTTTGTGTTCACCTCGTAGCTAGTCTGTCAGTGTTAAAAGTAAATACTTAGATCTGTAATTGGCAACTACTCACATTTGAGGACCTTCTTAGGACTGCCCTTTTGGGGGCTACCCTTTTGAGGCGAACCGTGACGCGAGAGGGCCGTCTTTTTGGGACTGCCACGCTGAGATTCGGATTCACGTTTAGTGATAGCAGGCATCAGTTTCTCCCGCGTGGGTGAAGGCAACAAAGCCCCTTCCTCGACATCTGCTAAATGAATGAAAATTTGAACTAAGGAACTGCATTTTAAACTAGAGTTGGACGCGTGTTTAACCGTATTGACTCATAAGACAATAGTAAAATACATCAGATAAATTTGATGCATTTTTCAGTAGTGTCAAAACTTGTCAATACATTTTATAGTCATTTTTGAAGAAAACAAGCGTACACTCTAGTTATTAGTGTCAGAGCTTACCGGGACCCGTAGTGCGCTCCAAGTGATGTCGTATATTGTTAAAACGTGCTGGCAGTGCTGAAATCTCATCCTTATTATCAAATGAATAGGCTTGGCCAGGAACTCGTGGCTTTTGTGACTGTGGCGTTTTTTGCAATGGTGTTGATTTTTTATTGTTCTCCTGCTCCTTCTCCTCTTTGGTAATAGGTCTGCATTAAGCTTAATTAAGTTAAAATTTTCAAGTACAATAATTGAAATGAATGGACTTCACCTGTGTACAGTGGATGCTAAGGATAATGCTGATAGCGAGCTGCGCTTGGAAACCTGATCCCATAAGTCCTTTTGCTTCTTATACAATTCCGGATCGATTTCTATGCCCCAGCCGCGACACTATAAATAAACAAACATATTTCCATTTTAAAATGGGAATTCATGTCATGGACTAACTAACTAACCTTATATTCGCCGGCCTTCTTGCGCAGCTCGACCATCTCCTTGAACCACAAATCCAAATTCGGTTTCGAATGAGGCGGTGCGCTGCCGTTCATGACAATCAGCTGACCTTGGCCGGGTCCAGCTGCCGCCTGCTGTTTGGGTTCGTCCTTGGCATCAGCAAACCCAAAGTTCTCCTTTTTCGTTATGAAGTGATTGAGACGCTCCTGATCCATTGCTTGCGAAAACGGCCGTGTGGTAGTTCTGCGCTCCACAAAATTCACTTGTCTGCATAAAAACACATTTTGCAATCAGAATACGGATATAAGAAAAGCATATATAAATATAACAGGTATCATGTTCAGATGAATGTTAGTGGCAAGTGCGACACATTTTGCAAGCGGGTTATTTCATTTTTTGCTTGGATAGCTAAAGTGGGTGGGTCTTTGATGATTTGCCGTTGCTTTTGGGGTTGTGGTTGGTGATGATGGTTAGTTGGTGTCATCTCTGGTATGGTTGAAGCTCATGAGCATATGAGAGATATTGATTGACATTGAGAATTGATTAAAAATAGATGTATGCTATTAAATTGTTATCATACTTCTCATGTGTTTTTCTATCATCCGTATCGCTAACCAATGGCTCCAGCTCATGCAGAGTAGCTGAAAGCACACAGATAAAAGATTTAAGCAACTCCGTACCATTTAAAGACAAACGCAATTCAATTTGTTGTTTGCTGACTTTCATCATTAACATAAAGATAAGAAAAAAATTAATAGTATACGAGTAATTAGGTATTAATTGGCTTCGAGTGTAAACTAAAGGACCAAAGGTATTGTTAGGATAACGTTTAAGTTTTGTGAACATGTTTCGAATAGACTAAAAACAATTTCAACTGAGAATCGGGTGAGTCTTTGTACAGCAAACTAAAATGAGCCGAAATAGGCGTTTGGTTCGTGGTGGATAGTGGTGGTAGGGTGGTTGTGGCTTATTAGTTGTGGTTAGTGGTGTTTCTGGCTAATCTGGCGCACAATTCAGAATTCTTAACAAACCAAAAATAATGAAAACAATAAATAGTAGCATCATCATATCTTTTTTCTTAGCATTGAGTTTGTTTCTTTAAAAACCAAAAGTAAAAAAAAAAAGTTTTAGTCAATTTGCTTGCATGTTTTGAAGCGTGTTTGGTGTTTTTGGTTTTGTGGGGGTTGGGTCACTTTTTGGAATATAGAACGAAATTCGAACCAATTTTTTTTTTAATATACATACAAAAATATAAACATTTCAAGTTCAATGCAGCGCAGTGTTAATATATAATTTATTTAAATCATGTTTATATTTATATATGTGTTTTTTTATTATATTTTAAAGCACTACAGCCAATTGTTTTCAGGCTGCTCTAAAAAAGCTTCTCAAGCTCAAGGTTTTAAAGGCAAGACTTAAAAGCTTTGCATTGGAAGCCAAGTTTTTATTTTGCACTTGCATTTTATATGATAAACATATATATTAGCTATATAAAATATAAATTATGTAATTTTTTTGAATGTGAATAAACATTTCAATTTGGGCTTACGTTTTTGGATTATCTTACCTACGATCTTGGCTTAAACTGTAAATTTTTGTTATGTTAAATGTGTCTTTTTGTAATTTTTTTAATTTTGGTAATACACAGATAATATACAAATAAATAGATATATTTTTTGTATAAAGCTTTTTCTAATTTTAAAATTTATTTCTTATATGTGTTTAATTTATACAAAAACATTTAAAAAAATATATATTTAAAAAAAACCTTTAGACCAAAAAGCATTAATTTTTAACCGATGGCCCTACTTGTAATGTTATAAATAATACTTCCTGGAGCTTCTAAAAATTCTACCGGCTTAATCTTTAACGTTTAAATTCTAGCTTTCTAGGTTAAAATTCTCTTTGTCCCAGAAGCTTTCTTTTTAATTTGTAAAAACATTCTCTGAATACTATTACCTTTGATATGAACGATATATGATGATTAAATGATGTTGAAAAATGCATGATGGTATTTCCATTTTTAAGTATCACGCATGCAACGTAACCTAAGCAAACGAAACTCCTACACTTAAAAAAAAAAAAGTATAAAAAACCAACCCAACAACAAAATATAATGTCACAAAACCAGCGACCGCATGCTCCGACTACACTCAGCTAGTTTATAATTTGCGTGTAAAATTTCATTGATACGTGATATGGAGGCATCGTTTTTGTTTGCCCAGGACATGAACGTAGTTATTTTTATGGTGAGCCAAAGCAATATTGGTCTTTTTCATTAAATTAAGTATCGATCAATGGAATTTTACTTTTAGCATCAACATAAATGAATATGTCAGGTAAATTACCATAAGGATGTTGTTTCGTTTTTTGTTGTTTATTTAGAGCTAATAAAAATGAATTTAACAACACTTACGTCAGCTTTTGGCTATAAAGATATTCTTGTGTATGTGTATTTCTTTTAGGAAGGAATTTAGCATAATTTCGTTCTATATAAAATAGATATTTAGACTTCCAAAGAGAGAAAGAGAGAGAGTAAAGATTGCTAACTGCTTGGAAACAAATAATTAGTATTTATAAAAGCCTTAAAGAAAAATATTGCCATTAAAGAAATCAAATGTGTGTACCTATATAAATTTTTAGACTAAAATTAATAAAATTATTGTATTTAAAAATTATTTTTAGATAAAGGGTGACTTAAGCTTAAATATTGGTTCGCAAATGCGGAATTTTAATACGTATATTGGTAAGATAGTTGGCTTTAATATACAACTAGTGAGGTTTTTGGATGAAAAGCAAAAATTTACGACGACGAGTACATAAAAAACTTGAAAATCGTTTTCATTTATTTATTTTATTTTTTTTTTGTTTAATTTTTGCAATAATATAGCATTTTTGAGCAGTGTTGTGAAGAAAAAATGTTTTGACTACTATTAATTTACCAACACTATTCAACGCATCAAAATATTAGGCATGAAATTAGTATCAACATTAATTGAAATTTTTGGAAATTTTTTGAGTTCAATGCTGCTGCCACTGCATAAATTTCATCTTTAAAGTAAACAATAATGAAAATAGTATGTAGATTTCTTCAAAAAAAACTGCGCGCTCAACAATTACTTTTTCAATAAACGTTAGTTAATTAAATTGATTTTAATATATATTATTTTTATTGTTATTTATGAATTAGTACTTAGTAAAAAACTCAAATATAATTTTTTTTTTTTTTGTACGCTTTCTTTTGTTTGGATTTTAGTAAGTACATACATATACGAGAATATTGAAAGAAACTATGCGCTAATATAGGATATTTATGTTATTTTTTTTTTGTAGTATAAGTATGTATGATAAATGCTTAGCGACGACATATTGCTGTCGCACCTTCTTTCTGATTTGTTGTACGTTTTTTATGCACCGTTGGCAAGCCGGCACCTATCGTTTGATATTGATGTGTGTGACTGTGCTGCGGCTGGCCGGAACGGATCGCGCCCAATGATATTGACTTTCTTGGGTAATCGCCGGCCGCCGCCCTCGCCGACGTCGTTACGTTTGAATCGGTGCCCTTAATGCGTCGGACATTGGGCCAAACGAATTGCAGGCGATACTCAGTGCTCAATTTTGTGATGGTCTTTTTCAATAAGCCATTTGACTCACCCGCCTGCGAAAGAGAAGAGCAGAATCACAAGAGACGAGAAGACCAAACAAACAAATGAGAGATATACAAACAAAAAATGGGAAGAAAAAACGAGAGAGAGAGAGAGAAAAAAGAAAGGAAAAGAGCAATTTCATTGACGCATTGAATGTATTTTTGATTAAGTTATAATTTAGTTTAAGTAGCATTTGATTAGTTTGTTGATTATTATGCGTAAGTTGTGATTATTTAGGAGGATGATCAGAGCACAGTTAACATAGAGAAGAGTTTAGAGAAAGAGAGCATGTTAGTTTTATAGAACGAGAGAGAAAGGGAAAGAGAAAGGAAGAGAGAAAGAGAGAGAGAGAGAGAAAAATACACATAGTACAAGTATTATTTGTAAATTTTGATATTTAACACAAATTAAGTCTACATATTATTATTACTTATTAAACCTAAAATAATTAATTTAAGAACAGAATTTATTAAAGTTAAAAAGTAAAAATTCTTTTTTGGCTTAAAATACAATTTCTTTTCATATTTATATAGTTTTTGCAGATACCAATGATATTTTGAATTCTCTCTGACAATAGTTTAAAACTCAAGTAAAAGAAATCCAAATAAAAATATAAACTGTTTTTTAGCATATTAAAAATGTTAATACATTAAAAATTTACATAAAAACTTTTGTTTTTGTTTTTAAATCTTTTATATAATATTTATAGTAAGCATAATCTGGATTAAATGCAATAAATTACACAAGCACCCTAACATGCATTAGAAATCACGGTCATACCAGAAGTATACTTAAGTTTCATACAAACAGGTATCAAGGATATATTTAAATAGTTGATATATGAAGGGAGAAAAAAGAAATCAATAAACGGCGGTAACGGAAGCTTATGCAAATGTTGAAGAGTTTTGCAGATTAAAAATGCATATTCAGGTCAGGTGTCCGTCTGTGCCTAAATGACGCTCTGACAGTCGACTCAATGGCACTTTTATACAGACACACACACAAACACATATAGTTACTACATAAATTTTCTTTGGCTGCATTGGCGAGACAGAAACAAGTTACGAATGTAACGACATATGTAACATATAGACAAGCGGCGAGCACATACGAACATGATAGAAATTGCCTATAATAGAAGGCACAGGAGAGGTAAGCAGGATGCAGCTGATAGACAGCGACAGTGAAAAATACTAATAGAAATTGTTGCGCGTCGCTTGTCGTCGGTTCCAATGGTTTGGTCCATTGGTCCAATGAGTCGCACGCTATCTAGGATCTGTGTAGGGGACAGGTTTTTTTTTTTTTGTTTGCTTGTGCCGCCATGACAATGCATAAAATCATGCTGGTTAGCAATTTTGTTGCCTGACAACTATGAAACTGTGTCGCAACTTAGAAAGGGCGTTGCCGTTGCAGATACTCGCATTTAGATGAACAAGTTTACACATATATAAAAATAGTCAGAAGCAAAATACATATAGATACAGATTTAAGACTCATGCTTTAAAATTAATAAAGTTAAAGGAAAGAAATTTTGTTTAATATCAGTAACAATTGCTGAAAAGGCTTCAAAAAATATAAATGGTCGGAAACATTCTACAATTTAACACTTTTAAATTTTAAGAACTTAGCTTAATTTAGTGAAAAATTTTGTTTATTTTAGTTAAATATATATTAAGTTCCCTAAGCCGTTATTTAAATAGTTTTAGCTTGAAATATTCACTAAAGAAAGCTTTCCTTCAAAGCAGAAAATTTCACGAATCAAATTCTATTTATAACTTAGGATCGCATTATACCAATCTTGTAAGCTGTGAATCTCTGCCATTTTCAGCTATTGTCATTAATATTTCATCTTTGTCAGTGACACATGCACAAAATAGGTCTTAAACATGTTCAGTAGCATAACTGCAGGCGCATACGAGTATAAGAACATCAGGGTATAGTACATTGTTAAATGCATATGGGATATACAATATTGATTGATCATCCTTTTGTAATAAAGACATTTGGTGCAGCATCTCTATGTAGCTGACAATTGTGTACCTGTTTACTTGTTGTTCCATCGACCTCCGTTGTAATAGGATAGGGGCGTCCATTAGGCACAACGGGTGGTCCTTCCGATTTGCTGCGGCGCGAAGGTGTGCCTCGCTCCTCCGACTGCAAAACAAAAGCAGAATTGATAGAGAGAGATAGAGACAATTAAACACTCACACACACACATACACAAGTGGCAATATATATGTATGTGTGCTTGAGTTAATTAGCAGCTCATTAATATTACGCATACGACATGCTGACGCCCATGATCAGGTAGCACAAAAACAGAAACAACAGCAGCGCCCAAGCCAAACTCAATTAATTATTTATTGTCAGGGTGTGTAATAAAACACACACACACACCCACTCGCAAATATACATTCGCATATATATGCACATATATAATATATCGTATATAAAGTTGTGTCCTTGTGTGCAACATGTGCGCATTTTTAATTAGCCGTAACAGAGAAATGTCGACCAGGCGGCCAACCACACAATCAACCCCCAACACCCTGTGGTTTTTTTATGCGGCATTAGAAACCGCTGACTATGAGCTTTGGTCACAAACCACATTTGTACGAATACACACAAACTTTCACATAAACGAATTAACCCTAATGCCAAACTGTGCAAAAAGTCAACCTGCTTTTTTTTTATTTCACGTACGCTCTTTTTTATCAAATAGTAAGCAAAACGCATTAAAAAATAAAACCATTGAAACTTTAATTTCCGCTTAGGCACTTTAAGTTTCATCAGTGCATGCATGTTTTATGGTGGCAGCTTCTCAACTTTAGGTGCGCTCACAAATGTGCATATAAGCACTTTGAATTTATTTTATTTAATGTCTTTTTTTCTTATTTTACACATTTCTCAACAGCATTAAATATGTGCATGCGACGTGACTGCATTAGAAAAACCACTGAGTTATATTCGCTTGCTTTTTTGTAGACTTTTTTTAAGGGCTCTTGGTTTATTATTTAAAATTTGTATGGCATAGAAGAACATTTTGCTTAGCTTTAAGCTAGCTTTCGTATTTTATATGTCTTATTATTTTCTTTTCACAAAATTCTTTGCTTTTGCATGAAAAATTCACATAAAAATCCATATCAGTGCTGTATATATGTATTTCTGTTTAGCTTATGAAAAAATGATTTTATACTACCATTTCCCAAAAGGACAAGTTATTGCATTACCAACTGACGCTAGGCAACTGTTCTGTACTGAAATGTTTGTGTGTGCTATTCGCAAGGTCAAATCAAAGGTGAATGTTAGACTCTGATGATTTCGTATACATATAGTATATTATATATATATAGTAAATTTATGTAAGACATACCCTCGCCGAACGGTGCGCACTGGCATCTCGACGTGCATCTGTATATTCGGATCCTATAATAAACTCGTGCGATTTATATGCTAGTTCTGGGCATTTTTTTCGTCGTGGCAATGGCGGCTCATTTGTTGCACCTGCATGGGAATCAAATAGATAAGTATGGTGTTGTCATCAATAAATCGTCATGACAAAGCCAACTAAGTGGACAAAGTCTGATTCGGATTTTGTGAATACGCACCAACAAATTGACTTGGATTAGGCGCAGGCGCCCGACGCACAACCTCCGGCCTTGAATTGCCCGTAAATTCATGCCAACGATAAGTGCTCCTATACTCCGAATGGAGCTGCTGGAAAAGAACGAAAGAAACACAAAGCCACACAAAAATTGTGTGGGTACCAAATTAGTTATTTATTATATAATTACATATAAGTAACAATATATCAAT
The DNA here is from genome assembly GCA_035044465.1 of Scaptomyza tumidula. NCBI lineage: Eukaryota > Metazoa > Arthropoda > Insecta > Diptera > Drosophilidae > Scaptomyza > Scaptomyza tumidula. Next base: position 4,265,145 of record JAWNNW010000445.1, read on the forward strand.
ATACAGTGTGATGAGGGGGAAAAAAATAAAATCTGCAACACTAAAAATACGAATCCTACAATAAATAAATGACCTTATTTTATTATTCTTAATTTAAAGCTCTTTAAATGCACATAATATTATTTCAATTGCATCCACGGTGATTTTCAAGTGAAAACGCAATCAGCAATCATGGCAATGGTAAAAACAAAGCAAAGTTTCAAACGCACTGCCAACAAGCAATTATGCCATTATAAAACAAAAATATAAATGCACATTCAACTTAATGTTTTAAAAACAAATGCTAATGAAAATATTTTGGTACAAGCCTCGGAGCAAAACCTGGGGGGGGGGGGGGAAATGCTGTTGCAATTGGCCAGTTTGGATGGCAATTCGGGCGCATGGCCAAAACATGGTTGTCGCATTTGCAATGCAGCAATGGTAATCGTAGTAATGTGTCCTTATTCCACTACTTCTGCAAACATTTGATGATTGCAGCAAGAAGAAGAAGCTAGTACGAAGAATATAAAACCCCATTGGCTATGGCCAAAGTATAAAGACAAGTCTATGGCTTTATGGCTATGACGAAACACAAAATGCGTTGTTGTAGTGCTCGTAAAATTCATATGGATTTAAGTGCAGCTACTGCAAAGAACAAAGGACATATTCTGTAAATTGTGTTAAACTCGACAAACAGACAAACAGACAGTGAGACAGTTAGTGGAGTTAATTATGGCGTCAGTTGTTTTTCGTTGTTTTGTATTGTATTGGTAACTTGGCCAAGTCGCTTTTTTGGTATTTGTGTTAGCAGTTGCTTATGAAATTTACTTAGCTGCGCTACGTGTGCGCATTGCAACTTGAAGGTATTTTATCGTTTCCCATTTCTTGGTAGTGCCAAGGCACAAATAATTACCAGTCAACACGCAAAGGCAAAGACATTGCCAGTGCTTACAAAGTTCACCCAGTTTGGCCAGTTCACCCAGTTTGCATCTTCGGCGGCATTATTCATTCAAGAAGTCCTTTCGCTGTTTAATTTTAATTTTTAAGTAAATCTATGGCAGTAATCGTTGCTGATTACTGAAAAGCTACTTAATCAATTTGTGCGACAAGTTTAAAAATAAAACTATTAATTTTTGGAATTTACAGGAAGTTAAAGTGTTGTGGGTTGAGAGGTAATCCAACTTGAAAAATTAGGCAATAAAGTACTCGTAATCTAGCCTTTGTTTTAGTTCCAAAGTGTGAAAATGAAACGTATTTAAGACTTGGTTTCGCATTAAAAATCAAATTGCTGAAGACGAGAGTTCTCTTTCAATTCTTAGTGTAAAACGAACACACCTTTGAATAAACACAACTCAATACATATTTACCAATTGAATTCAAAAACCAATTAACCTAATTGCCGGCAAACCTCTAAGCAGCGAGAGTCTAGACAACAACTCGACCCACAAAGCTTGCCAACCCAAAAAAAAATACCTCTAGCTCAAGTGCTATTAAAAACTTCATTAAAAATCAATTCGCCAAACAATGAATAATGTTCACAAGCAACAAACCACAAGGGAGTTGCAGGCGAGATGTGCACCAGGAGCCACGCATGGAAAACTCATGCATAACTTCGTCAATGAACTGTAGCTGAGCGCACTTTAATCGATTAATTGAGGGGTTTGTGGGTGTTGACCTCCAGCTTTGTTTGTCATCCGAATTGGCATTGGGTCGACAAGAACAAAGTGTTTATACCATTGGTTGAGTGCCTTCTGTTGGCACGTGGCAGCAACACCTGACCATATTTATTGCTCATTTTTTATGCTGCAGCCATTTATCATGTCAATGCTAAGGGAAACTACGCTTGTACCACATAAATTTTCAAGTGATTTATGTGCGTTGTGCCAAATTGATTGCAAATTCAAATATGCAAGCCGCACTGTTAAATATTTAAAACCATATTTTTCTGCGGTCTTGTCGAGGTTTATTTAAAATCCAATTTGTGTGTTTTGATATGTTTATATTTGTGTGGCTTTTTGCATTTATAGTTTTTGTCAGCAATTTGTGGTTCAATGCTCTGTGTGAACTATTAAAATCATTTTTTTTTCCTTTTCAATTCATATTTAACGTTCCAGTCTGTGAATGCGAACAGTAAGTTTGTGCACTGACGTTGAAATCCTGATAAGCCTGCTGACAAGCCGACGTGTCGTTCACTCAAACCAGAGTCTGGTATGTGTATGTGTGTGCATCACATTGATTTAATATTTTAATTAAATTGATTAAAGCGACACTTGACTTAAGGACTGACAGTGATTGAGTAGAATCAATATGCTTGCATTATTTGCATACCAGATTACTTATTAAGATATTTTATATGTGAATTATAAGTGCAAAAATAAAAATGTATGCCTATAAGTTAAGCTCAACCATAACAATTTAATAGGACAGCACGCCAAAAACACAAGCTGCAAGCCAGTAAAATACCCAATTCACAAAAACACTAACCACTAAATTTATCGCACATAGTACTACATGTAAGTACAGCTAGTAGTACGATGTGATTGGCAAAACTAGCGCAGTAATTTTCATAGCATAGTTGCAGGCGTTAGTTTACACTGCGCCATAATCCCCAGACCAACGCTAGGCCACACATGTGAGATAACTAAACTGAAACCGCAAACAAACTGTGTATACATATACATATCTAGATATATTATTTTGTGTGCGTGTTTAATCTAGCCGAAGGGACCTTTCAAGTTTTATGTGAACAAAGGACACCTTCAAGCCAAAACAGCACTTGCAGCTATCGCCCGGCCGGACGGTCTGCCTGTGGTCTTCTGTATTGCTTTTTGTCTGCGTTTGTGAAGTGTAAGAAAAGTGAAGCACAAACAAGCGTATAAAATTTCATCGTCCAATGGGGTTTTTCTTTTGTTTTGGTTGTCGTAATAAGTTTCGCAAAGACATAATAAGACTACATAAGTAGAACAATGTGTTTATAGGTTTGATTTAAAAATGTATCTTTGTCACGAATTTTACGATAAATGCAAGGAGACTATTAACAGCCAGTATAAATACATTGTCTTTAAGTATTAATAAACTTAGTTTACGCAAACATAAAGTTGACACTCTTGAAGTAAGGCTACATAGTAAAATGATACAAATCCTGATACGAAATATCAAAAATCCATTAAAAATTATACAAAAAGAAATGTTCGAAGCCTTTCATTGTTCGTTTCGCACCGCAAACTAATCGTGCAGCCCATGTGTACGTTTTCCCCATTTTCTTCGTCTTTTTTGGTTCACGATGCATTTTGCCATTTGACACCATTTTGTCTGGCGCAGACGACGTCATGTGCTTGTGTGCAGGTAACATGGGATAGTTGGTTTTATGGTTTCCACTTGCACTGACCGAAAACCAAACCAAACCCAACACAAATGTCTTGCAAACCCGCTGTCCATCCTTGTCTACCCCTTGACCCGTTAGGTGGCTGCCGCTCTGTCTGACATGTTGCGTCTACTGTGCGTACCTCCGGGCCGCAGCGGTTTAGCTTGCTCAATTGCTCAACAAAATGCACAATACAATCATACTTAGCAAATTAACATTTGTGTGTTTTCGTATATGTGTGTATGTGTGTGTGTGTGTGTGTTTGCTAGGCTTGCAGCAGCAATTAATTTGGTTAACATGGCCCCAGACGTGCTGGAATGTTTGGACTTTCTTTCCACTTTTTTGTGGTGTCATTTATTTGCTTAAATTTAAGTGCCACTATTTAAGATGACAGCAATGAGCCCTGACTTCAGCTCTGACGCTCTGAGGCAGATCGAGCTGTAACTGAGAATGGTGTCGGGTAGAACACAGCACGAGGTCAGTTGCAGCACTAATAAATAGCCGAGCTGTCGCCGGTGTTGTCCCTTAACGAGGCTACCGTGGCGACGCTTCGAAGCAAATGCACATTAGCCGGTTGGCGGCTACGAAACAACAAAGACCCAACCGTGGCCAAGTCTGTGGGGCCAACTTCGTGTAATTAAATAATTCTGCTCATTTGCATGGGCGCCTTTGTGTTGTTCTACAATGGGTATTGCAGCTATGTCGAGTTGTTGAACCTTCCGGGTTAATATAATATATATAAAAACAGTACAATAAACCCATAACATTTAATTGGAATCATTAAAATATGTATATTTTTCTTAATCTGTGTTTTATTAATATTGTCGGATTTTTACCAAGAAGTTAACAGATAAAGATTAACAGACATTATGTATAAATCTTGTTACTGAAAATATTATATTATATATATATAAATTGTAAATAAAACAAATATCAATTCAAATTCGTGTGCATGAATTGTAAAAGAGTATGCACACTTCGGCTTAATTTTGAATTTTAACAAAACTATTTTGCATTCACCCATAAATATAGATTAAGTTGTAGAAAGCGAGGACTGCACAGAAGCCGCGATTTAATTACAGACAATATTAAGTTAACTGCTTTCAATTTGTATTTGTTGTAGAATTTAATTGAGCAGTAGCAAAAAGATTGTTATTGGATAACAATATAAAAGTAAATTGTTTTGTGTGTATTATTATTATTATTATACACAACATAATAAGATTTCTGTTTCTCTTCTCACATACTTTTACACAACGTAAAACTAGGGAATTGGATTATAGCAACTGACACCCGATTATTTCAACTGTCCAGCTGTTAGTTGAGAGCTCTTTGAATAAGAAAAATGACTAAAAGTTGTTGACAGGTGAATTGCGCAACTTCAAGCAGTTGAATAAATGTCAACACACACACACAAACACACTTAAATAACATACATAGACAGTTGACATCACTTTGAAACTCATTTGTATGTGACCGCAAATCGAGGGACATTAAACTTTTAAGACGCTTTTATTGCACATGAGCTTAAGTCCCGGACTTGCTGTCAACCAGTTTCTCTCTCTACCACTTTCTCTCTCTCTCTCTCTCTCTCTCTCTCTCTCTCTCTCTCTCTGTCCGCTCTCTGTTAAGCTGTCAACTTGGTGCGTCCTGCTCTATTCAATTTGAATCCCTTTTGGCTTTTGCTTTGCTTTGGCTTTGATTTGATGGCTTTGCGTTGACAGCTGATTTATTGAAAAGACCCAATGGCAAAGCTGGCACTACAGCTGCTGCTCCCTAGAAAATTGGCGTATGCATAATATCCTGCATACCCGAGTTCATTCACGTGCACCAACAATGGCACAAATTCTACTTAAACACATGGCTTGCCATTTCAAATGTTCCCCAGCACGTTTTTGCTTAAAATGCCTTCGACAACACTCTAGTCCTTTACATACATACAAAGTGCATTCACTTTATACAGAATGGGGCGAAAAACGCGTTGAGTCTGAGTATATATTCAAATACACGTAAATTATTTTCTTTTGCTGTTAGCAATTTGTCACTTGTTGTAGGAATCTGTTTTCCCCACTTTAACACATGTTTAGCGAGCTTACAGCAGTTGTATTTCTTGCCGGTTCATTGCACTGCGAATGTGTGCAAATTGTTGGCAGTTTGTTATAGACTGAGAACGATTTCTGTGAATTATTGTTGAAGTAATTTCAAACAAACTATTTTTCTTTTTCTTTCTACTTAAAAAAAAACCCCAGTTTTGATTGTATTCACTTTTTTCACTGTTAATGGACATTTAAGTTGAAAATTAGAAACCACTTAAGTTGTTTAAATTACATTTACCAAAAGTTATAACCGGCAGTTTAAGACATCTTTCCCAAACCAAGACTGGGCGAAAAGTTTTCCACGAAATAACACACACACATATACAGGGAAAACGCAACACTTCCGGTGTCAAAAGCACGTTACACGTCCTATAAAACTTTTGCATAGAACGCAACGCAGCCCAACATTCCTTTGTGCATATTTTAACGCAAAATGAAACTCAAATTATGCAACAACAATGAAAACAAACAGCTGCCTTTAATTGCATTTTCCTGTCCCTGCTTCTCCCCGTCTCTGACTCTCTCTCTCTCTTTTTCGCGCTCTCTCTCTCTCTCGTCTCAGCAACTTTAGATGTCTGGTTTGTCAGCGTCATTGCCAGAGGCTGAAACACTGCATCAATCCGAATGCCTGCAAGTGATTGTGAGATGAAAGAAGTATTCGTTTATCTGTTGATGCAATATGTCTTAAATGTTATCCACATCTCAACAGTTATCATGATGAAATTCGATGCTATTCTGCACTGTCCTTCAGAAACTGCTAAGTTATTTTGCGCTAGAGTGCTGTCACTGTGTTTTATTCTTTCATTTGTCGCACGAGTGCATATTTTGCATGCATGTGTGTGTGTGTGTATGAATGAGAATGAATGAGTCTTTGTCTGCTGATATGCTTGGTGCACTCATGTGCATAATGACAATGCGATCGATGGCAAACGCTTTGTTTAGTGTATCTTTAGTGCTCATGGCTTAAATAAAAAAGTATTCGACGTAATGTTGAGACAAAAGTGTCAAATAGTTAATACTTAAAAACTTTTTGCAGCCTTTAAGTGATTTTTATTTGCATTCAAATTGAAAACATTTTCTTTGATCGAAATACCAACCGCTGACTGCCAATTAGCTGGTCTTATATAACATCAAGTTTGCAGAGCTGACGTAAGCGTGGTAAAAGGCAAAGAAAGCAAATAAAAAAGCGGCACAAACAGTTTGCAAAGTGACGTCATTTGTGGTCTCTTTCTTTCAATCAGCATCCTCGACTTGCGTTTAGCAATTTTATTTTTGGCTTTAATCATAACGCCGTCATAAATAAAAGTTAGCATCATAAAAGATGCATAAGTAAAATGTAAAACGAAACGCTTGTTTCTCTTTTCTTTTTTGGCCATGTTTTGCAACTTGACTCTGACTAACGATATCCGTATATGTTTAAATGCAAACGCACTAATGACTATCGCATGTGCTAGGCCATAATGCTATTAGCTTATTTGATTAATGTTTGGGAACGCAAAACTAAAGCAATAAAACAACTACAAAGTCTTACGAAGTACGATGAGATGAAATTTATATACATATAATGAAAAACAGAATGTTCTCTATATACTAAGGAAAGTAAGTTTAGTTTTCAAACAGACTTAAACCTTAAATATGCTTACAGTTCTGAAAAGACAAGTAAGTCGAGATATCCCGACTAGACGATACCCTGATCCCTATACTTCACGCGTACAGTCAGTGCTTGCAAGTATCCTGTGTTTATTATCCGATTTCAATAAAAATTTGACAGATTTTCATTATTTTGTTTTATAATTCAAATGGCATCTCAAAGTTTTCCAAATTCAAGATTTTGTTGTTATCGATCCCATGTGTATATCGGAAACAGGAAGAGTTATCTTATAGTCTCTGAGATCGACGCGTTCATACATACGGACAGACGGACATGGCTATATCGACTCGGCTGTTGATGCTGATCAAGAATATATATACTTTATGGCGTCGGAGATGCTTCCTTCTGCCTGTTACATACTTTTGCACTAAGCCATTATACCCTTTTTCCCATTTTTAATGGGATCAGGGTATAAAAACGCAGAAATTAGTTTGCAGCAACAAAGTGTGGCAAAGAAAATAACTTTTACGTAACACAAAACTGCAGCTCTTATTGAGTTTTCAGTTTCCTTTTAGCCAGGTGTCTATAAAGGAATTGCGCAATCCGAAGCATTTACTTTTCCGCGATTTTCTTTATGTGTGCCCCATAAAAAATAAAAATACAAATATAGAAAATAGAAAATTTAGGTAACTTTGTCTTTAATTTTTTCTTTAATCAAGTGGTATCAATAGAAATGATCTTTAATCACATAAAGGTCTTGAACTTACTTATCCTTACTGAACCTTATGTTACCTAAAATAACCTTACTTTACTTATCATGCATGTGCTTCACGTACATGTAGTAGTATATATATTTCTGTCAGCAGCATATTCAGACATTTTTTGCTTGGCTTCGTTTAAGTGAAGTTGAACTCGTTGAGCCATGGGTAAATCCTTCAATGCCGGCAATGGAGAACTCTGGTTGAATGCCATTCAGACAATGCAGCATCAAATGGCAATGCAGCATACACAATAACTACTAAACTCACAAATTGTTACATAAATATATATATTTATACACAACACTAATACTTGTGCAAATAATTGTCTATTGTCTGCGCTCATTTCTTCTCTATTTTCATTTCGCTGCTCAGTATCAAATTACCATTGCCAGGCAACAAACTGCGGCTGCATTCAATTCTATGCACATATGTACATGTATTTTAGTATGTATGTACAATCAAGTCGTTGGTTGATGCCGCTGGGTAAACACAGCACAACTGCTGCAAATAATCGCAATGCTGCATTGTGTATTACCAATGTCTTATGAAATTATAGCCAAAAGAGCAATGACAAATTACTACAAAGAATTAAATCATGAAAAGATTAAAACAAAATTATTCTGCAACAGCTTATTTGTCTCCTAATATTTGTTGTTTTAATAAAACCCATAAAACACGCAATTTTTAAGAATAAGTTTCAAGTTTTTAAATCGTGAGGTCCAAATTCAGTTTGGCAGCAAGCTTAAGAGATGTAACTAAAATACTTTCTAAACATTTCTACAATTTTTCACTTCACAGCAAATTCCTTGAACTCTATATAGTAAGTAGAGGACTGTTTAATCCACACACGATCTAAAAAAATCTACTCCCGTGGCATTTACAAAAAAGACATTTGAATGAAATGTTAAATGTTTGGAGCTTTGAGCTTAGAAGTGTCGGCTCATGCATTTGCATTTCGTTCTGACAAGCATACACACACACACATAAATATAATAGGTGTATGTAAATATATACTACGGTCGGTGAAGCATTATATAAGCTTTAGCCAATGCGCTTGCATTTTTCATGCGTTAGTGAAGCAGCGGAAAAAAGAAACGAACTTTGGCTTAACAATACAAAAGCGTAAAATATATATAAGTGGCAGAAGCAAACGGAAGGCTTTTGGCATTGCTTGGGCATATTGTGCGAATTGTTCGCATATATGACCTTATTTGCGTATACGTAATGTTCGCAGATTTTTTACTTGGCAATTGCACGAGAACGGCTGTTGGCAACTAACATCAAATAAAACATGTTGCAATTGCAATAAGGGGAGGGGCTTAATGGCTTTGTTGTTTGCCACATAAGCCAAACAACATTTTAGAGGCAATAAGTAAAGTTTTCGTACAAAGTGAAAAGTCGGAAACAAACTTGGCATATTGACTGGCAAAAGAGTCCAAATTGGAAGAAAAGATACAAAAAAAACGTATGTACAAGTCACAAAACTTTAAAATCCCTAAACAGAATTAAATTTGAGTTTTGCTAGCTTGATGTCAGCTTTTTGCAGATAAAAAAAACCAGAACATTTTATCTAATCTCTTAAAATATTCCCATAGACCATTTTCAGGCCACATTGCAGCAGACGGCAAAAAATATCTCATAAAATGACTATCAACGGTGACAGCGCAGGCAGCAGCAAGTTGGTTGCCAGCCAACATAGAGGCAAAAAGTGCAAAACTGCAACAAATGCTGCCCCAGAGGGCCACAGTGTCGCAGAGCTGGCGTTATTCATCCAGCTGGCAACGACACCCGCCCCTCTAATCCATTCACTTACGTGCGCAAATTATTATAATTGCATTAGAGGCAGAGGCAGAAAATTGAAATACGTTAGACCGTAGATGTTAGACTTTGGAAACGCCGGCGACAAGATTTTGACGGATGCGCTTCGCCATATTGATGTTGACGTAACGTTAGGCGTAAGGACCTCAGCGTCATGTCATGTTAACATAATTTTTACACTGATTTGAACCAATTACATTTTAGTTACAAGTAATCAAATTTTCTGCTTAATTTATGGATTTTTCTTTTAAAGTAATTAATTGCTTTTAACTTCCATTAGTGGATAAAACAAAAAATATTAAACCCCTTTTAATGGCAAAAGTTCCGTGTTTCGTTTTAATCGCACTGCTGTTTATTTTGCAGCAGTATTTGTTAGCCAAGTTTTGATAGACATTTCGTGCTATTCCAAACAAAACTCGTCGGGAGTTCGTGTTGGTTAGAATGAGTGGCACAAAAATCAATAAAACTTTGATTATCACGCCAATTGCAAGTCAGAGAGTTAAACACATGGACATTGTTAATCTTTTGGTTTTCAAGTTCCAAACTCAAATTTAAAAATAGTTACAGTCATTTAATAAAAGTATATTTTTGGCTGGCAAAATAGTTAAATCGATATTGTCAAATCCTTTCAAGAAATATTATTTTAAAACATAAATCTATCAACTAAAAAATTTTACTTATTTGATCGATACTTACTAGATTCAGGAAATATATAAATAAACGATTTTTAAATGCATCAACTAAACTTTGTTAAACTAAACTCAACTTTTCTACTACACCCCAAAACACTTTTCGGGTAACTTTGTCATAATCTAGCTATTGCCAGCATGGTACTCATTTTTATTAGATTACTAACAATTTTATCACTTTTAGCGATCGTAAAAAGCAGAACAATACAGCGATTATTAAAGACATCGTAAAGTCAAAACCAACCAAAAAAAAAAAGGGTACCGAAAATTCAACAGAATTGCACTCAAACGCGAAAATTGCAAAAAAAAAAAATAAAGAAAGTAAAATAAAACTAAAACTTTATACACGTTTTGCATGCGATTGCCTGATTTGTGTGAAAACGCAAATATGCAAATATTGAAGTCGCTGGACGAAAAAACTATTGTACCAAAAACAAAAAACTAAGTTATTTGTGGAACTACTATATTCGAAACCTGCATACTCTTTAAATGCTTATTTATAGCATAATAATTTGGTATAAGATGAGACGAAACTCTATAAAGCAAGTCATTTTTTGTAGATCTTAATATTTATGAGTGTACTTTAGGTCGATAATGTTTCTTTTATGACAAACTTAAACTACCTTTTGGCAGTGTATGATGTATTGTTATCCAACAGTCAAAAGTTAGTTGACATGCGGCCAACTAAAGGCAATCAGCAAACTACAAATTTACACAGTTGAAACTGTATCTTGGCTCTTTTTCATACCGATAAAAAAATGCAAATTGTACAGTTTCGTTGGTAAGTCTACACATTTTGTTTTCCCAATAAAATCTACCTTGCCATACACAAAAAAGAATTGTCAGCCTCTGAGAAAGGTTCTATGCATGCACAAGTAACAACAAAAACTTATTTTAAAAAAAAAACAACAAACTTTGTTGTGTAACTTTTAGTGAAATAAGTTTTTTCTTGTCTGAAAGAAAAAAGATTATTGAAAAATTGTAAAAGGCAACTCGTTCAGGTTGCCATTACTACATTTTTTATACCCTGATCCCATAAAAAATAGGAAAAAGGGTATAATGAAGTTGTGCAAAAGTATGTAACAGGCAGAAGGAAGCATCTCCGACCCTATAAAGTATATATATTCTTGATCAGCATCGAAAGCCGAGTCGATATAGCCATGTCCGTCTGTCCGTCTGTCCGTCTGTATGTATGAGCCAACCGATCTCAGAGACTATAAGAGATAGAGACTCCAGATTTGGAACTTAAGCTCGCCTAATCCCTAGGCAGTACAAGTTTGTTTCCGATTTTCGATAACTCTTCCCGTTTCCGATATACACATGGGATCGATAACAAAAAAATCTTGAATTTTGAAAACTTTGAGATGCAATTTGAATTATAAAACAAAATAATGACAATCCGTGAAATCGGATAATAAACACCGGAGATATGGGACATTGAAGTTTTGTATGCACCATGCTGTATGCGTGTCCATACACACACACATACTTGCAAGCACTGACTGTACGCGGAAAGTATAGGGATCAGGGTATCGTCTAGTCGGGATATCTCGACTAGAGCCTTTCTTACTTGTTTTTAAATATCAACATAATTTGAAGCATACTTTTCAATTTCAGAAACACCTGACATAAATTCTTGTTACAAATATCTGTAAAATATCACTTGAAACTTTTTAAGAGTAACGCTTGGTTGATTATTCATTGAATCAACTACAAACAGCTGACCACAAATAATTATTAAAGTTTTCCAATGCTCTCGACGCTGTTCTGTGCTCGGCTTTGCTCCATGGAGATTGGCCACACAATTTCAGTAAACTTCCCATTTCCGCCTCTGAGTTTTTGTCTGCGGTTGCGGCTTTGTGCATTTGCCTTGGGGTTCCCTTATGGTTTTGGCCACCAGCTCAACGGAGATTAGAAAGCAGCTGAACAAAGCGAACGTGGGGAAGTAATGGAGAAGTAGCGCAAATTTTTGTGGTCAAGTGAAGTGCAATCTGCTTGGTTGGCGCGATTTGATAGCTGCACAATGGAAATGCATTTTGTCATTGTTTGGGTTCAAGAATTCTGCCAATTGAATTGTCAATTGAAATGCAAAGATACAAAAGTAGAAAATGTTTATTTGCTACAGTGCTATCTACAACATTTCTATTTTGATTTTTATACAGTTTCTAGGTAATCTTTAATGGACATTTGTTTTGACCCGAAACTTAAACAAGCAGCTTGTACGATTGGGCATGCCACACGTTGTAACAAAGTGCTGAGACGAGCGAGTTGTGTGTTGTTTTCTTAAATGCCAGCACGTGTAGAAATGCCCCAAAAGAGTTCAGCAATGTTAACGAGCATGCCATAAATACTCGACCATATATAGGAGTGAGGCTTCAGTCCGGCTTAACGTATACGAAAAGCTACGCGTTGTACATAACATAGAACAGTGCCTGTCTGTTTTGGCCACAATGTGCATATTGATGATGTGGGCCGATAGAGCACATACCAACTACTATAAAGCACATGCAGCACCATCACCAGCAATGGAACAAAGGACACGTGCACAGGCAACAATAACAACAAGTGTGCTTGTGTAGTGTGGGCTGCATTTACATTAGATACTAAGTGCAACAATGGCAATGCATTTTGTGCTGGGCGTCGCCAGCTGACTCGTTTGTATGTATAAGTAGCGAGTGACTAAGAGTCCAACAACATGTCAGGCGGGCGAATCGATAAGCTTCAAAAGCAGACACTATACAGGAGCACGACAAACTGGCGCCCAGCTAAAGACAATCTAGTTGTTATTCAGGCTACAGTAGTCGCTCGAGGTGAGAGACACGTATCGGTGTTAAAGGTATCTCATTGCTCACTTCGAAGCAACTGCATTATGCTATATATATCATGAATTTAAGTGCAACTTGATTTTCTAAAAGTGCTCAGTTTCCTGGCGAGCACTGTATTTAATGTGTTGCCTGTGGTAAGAAAAGAGGTGGCGCAATAAAAGTTTGGACTGTGCTGTGCTGATGTAATACCGCAAGACAATTTGCCTTTGCACGTCATCTGGAGGCAACAACAGCCATCACCAATTGAAGCTATTAAAAGCCGGCAGACGCCGCTCGCTCTCATTCTCTCTCTCTCTCTCTCTCTCTCTCTTTCTTTCTCTCTCTTTCTTTCTCTCTCTCTCTCTCTCCCTCTCTTTGTTTTGTACACATGCGCGCGTTCTCTTTCAACAGCTGTGCCAGGAAGCAAGGGCCAAAAAGCATTGCGGCAGCTCGCTTTTGATGAATCAGCTGTTCTGCAAAGTGACAAACCCCCCAAACCCAACCAACCTGCCACTCAAAACATGCTAAAGCAAAAAAAAACAAGAAGAATAAAACTGGAAAGCTAGGCAGACGATTCGTGCTTGAATTGTACTTTGCCTGTCCGGCCGGCCCCAAGCTAGCGGATATCTGGATACACACACTCCTTTAGGCCACATCACATAGTACTACTACCTTACCATATGGCTATTGATTTTTTTTTTTTTTGTCCATGTCTGTTTCATTGCTGTCGCCGACTCTGGTGTCGAGCGTAATGGACTTAAATTTATTCTATGCCAGCAGCAGATTTGTTATTTATTTTCTTATTTCATATTTACTTATTTTTCGTTTCTGCATTGCATGTTTGCTCAGCTTAACTTATTTTTATGACACTCCAAGGATTGTCGTTGAAGCGTGTATAAATTTAAGTTTGTGTAGACTTTGTCTTGTCTTGAAAGAATATTTTTGTATAAGACAGACCAAGTAATTCCAATGAAAATAATTATTAACAAAGATCGAAAAATGATTTAACATTTGTAAAAAAGAACTTAAATAAAACATTTGTCAATATTACAAATTTACTATTTTTAATGACGAAATATTTATTTCTTACTGTAAATGTCATTAAGAAAATTCCTACCATATTTTTCATGGACTTTTATGCGCGCTTAATCAAAATTTTAAACACATAATCATCTATTTCCCCCTGCAATTTGTCGACTGTAATTTTCTAAAATCAAATATATTTTGCCCTTAATCCCATGATATAATCCCACAGCCAGTGCAACACCCTCACGAGGAGAGTCATAAATTCAAGACAGTCACCCCATATTTTGTCTACACCCTTCAATGCACCCTTCCTCGCTTGTGTCGCAATAAAAATAAAAATATGTCGCGCATAAATCAACCGATTTTGCAGCGACAAAAAAAAAATCTAGAACATATAAATTTCAATAATGTAAGTGGGCTAAGAAGCTGCAAGTACAACCAACCAGCTTTTTAAGATGTCTTAAGGATAAAAACAATTAGTTTTTCAACTTGTCATATAAGTGGAATAGTTAGTGTAATTGTTAGTTGGGTACAAACCTTGTCAACCGGCATTGATGGGCACGCTCTGCACAGATTCCAGAATGAGCCAATCATAGGGAAATGCTTTTGTTGTTGTTGTCGAGCCCAAATAATTAAAATACAAATAAACACGCGCGCGTTTACAGATTATTTATATTTTTGTTAATTTCTTAATATTTTTTGTCCTCGCTGTCAAATCTTAGGCGCAACAACCGTTCAAACACCAAACACATAAAAACACACGCGTGCCGCTCTCGCTCAATCACTCTGTCCCTCTTGCTCGCTCGCTCGCTCTCTAAACGCACACGCACCTTGTAAATGCGTTGCGAAGAAAGTGCGTTTGTACTAAGCTAGATTCGATTTTCTTTTATATTTGTTTTGGGTCTGCAGCTGTGGAAAGGAAGTGGAGAAACAGCGCGGACGTTAAAAGAAGTATAGCATACCAGCAGGCGACAGCAAGTGCCGTTATAATGATGATCTCATACGCACACAAACACACACGCAGCGCTGTAACCGCCTAAGTAATACACAAGCATACACACAAGCACAGGCAAACACACTTACAATATCACACAATTGAGCCAATTAATGTATAATTTACAAGTTTATGTGGCTGAATTCGCTGGCACATCTAACAATTTGATATTAAATTTTTGTATTGTGTGCACCCACAGAAATAGCCATAGCCCCAACAGCAAATCGATATCTATTTTCATGACAGCCGTTTGGTATGCAATACTTTTTGCCGCTTTACGCTGCGCTGCTTGTATTTTACTTGTTTTCGTTTTGTTCTGCTGGACTAATTTTTTATTAGCGTGCAGTGGAGCGCTTCATTTTGCGTTTACTCGAGAGATTGCACTACAAAAATTTACTTAACACCAAACACACATTTCAATTTTTAGCTTTGAATGCACCGCTGCTGCTGCTAGTGGTACTTCTGCTGCTGCTGCTGCTGCTACTGGGCCCAAATGAAATTGTGTGTTTTACCGCTAACGTTTGCAACTCGACGACGTTACGTACACGACTGAGCTGAAAGTGCGCTGCCAACTGTCGTCGGCTTTGTGTCACAAAGTGGTTGAAAATCGCCGTTAAGTGAAGCCAAAGCGTCGGCGTTGGAGTTGACGCAGCGCTTGGAAGTTGTGCAGCGCACCGGGGCAAAGCGTCTCAATTGGCAGCTGTTTTTCGCTCATTGGAAAGTTTGCATATGATAAACAGTCAGTGGCGTAGCGGACACGCGATGTAAATAAACAAATTAAAAAGTATTTGAAAGCAGGAATAAATTTGTATGCCACTTAATGTAAATACTTAACAAAATACACACAAAAAAGCAAGTACTTTCAACACTTTATTCAAAACAAACGCATCTTTTTCTAGCTATCTGGCAACATTACGCACTTTGTGCTTACGTTTTTTTTCTCGTGTCGCAAAATCAATCGATAGTGTTGTCGATAGTCACAAACAAATATCGCTCTGCTATCTTTCATCGGCATTCTAATCAACAGCACAATCAAACATGGAGCTGAACTGGGAAGTGGTTTTGTGCCTGGGAATTGCGATTTTAGTCCACATTCTGATATACGTTTTCGTCATGGGCAAGCGACCAAAGAGCATTGTCGGCCGACACGTGGTAATTACCGGTGGCTCCAAGGGCATCGGACTCTGCCTTGCCGTCGAGTGCGCCATGAAAGGTGCAAATGTTACAGTAATTGCACGCGACGATAAAATGCTGCGTAAGTGGACGAAAAAAAAACCTGAATAACAAGCTAGCAAATTTTCACTGTAACTCTCACCTCAATTGCATGTTGCATGCCACAGGTGGCGCTGTCGCTCTATTGGAAGTCATCCGCCAGCGATCGGAACAGAAATTCCAACATCGCAGCCTCGACATTGGCGCCGACTACGAAGAGGTGGCCCGTGTCCTGGGTGAGCTGGAGGAGAGCGTTGGTGATATCTATGCTATGATCAATTGCGCCGGCATGGCCATCTGTGGAGTGTTTGAGGAGGTCGCCGTCGCTGACGTGCACAAGCTAATGAATGTTAATTTCTTTGGCACCTACAATTGCACCCGATATGTGCTGCCAAAAATGAAGAAAGCCGGCGATGGCATCATTGTGCTCACCTCCTCCATGGCAGCCATGTTTGGCATTTACGGCTACGGACCCTACTCGGCCAGCAAGTACGCCCTGCGAGCCATGGCCGAAACGATCGCAATGGAATCGCGGCCGCATGGCGTCTCTGTAACATTGGCGCTACCCTGCGACACAAACACTCCCGGATTCGAGGAGGAGGAGAAGTCGAAGCCGCGTGAAACAAAAATAATTTCTGGTGGTGGTGGTCTCATTGAGCCGGAGGTTATGGCCAAAGCAATACTTAAGGATGCGCTAGTAAGTCAATGCGTCAATTTTTTTTGCGGAGAAATAAATCAAACACTTTTGACTAACAAAATTTAAATTTCTCCTTTGCAGAAAGGCAACTTTATATCAACCGTAGGTGCTGAAAGCTGGCTGCTATCGTTGCTGGGTGGTGCTCTGATTCCATGGGATGGCTTCTTTACTAATCTGCTGCATGCCACACTCATTGGACCACTGCGCCTGTTTGGCTTTGGTCTGCACAAATACTTTAACAGCGTCATAAGCAAATGTGCCAGAGAGGATCGTGCTCTGAAGGCAGCGAAAGCTGATAATATTGAAGAAGATCAGCAATAATGAAATTCATGATCTGCTCTAGTTACGTTCCGTAATCTGAGGCCTTTATACTTATTGCCTTGTATTAAGTATTCCTTGTAAGCAGCAATATTATAATAATTGCGTTCCACAACTGTAAGCCAAATCCCATATAGCTTGTATTATGACTTATTAATTTCCATTTTATTGTTATTTACGTGTTTCATATTTATATTTTTATATGTGCTTTTTGTGCCGATTTGCAATTAAAAAAAAATGAACCAAGTAATTGGTTCGCTTTCATTTAATTTAAAAGTGATATCTATGTTGCATAATTTGACTTCTGTCCCTCTTTGTTGGAGCTCTTGTAATCCCATCGGTAAAAGTCAACGGGAAACACTCAAGTAAACACAATGAGTGCAACATTGAGTTGAAAACTTTAGATACCTTAGATAAGATAAGAAAGGAAAGGAGTGGGTGAGCTGACACACAATTCAATTCCGTTGCTCGATAAAAAAAAAGTTGGAATTTTATAAATAAGCCGTAGAATTGATATAATGTTAGTTTATCAAATACGACAATCTACATCTGTTTTTAAATTTGGAGCGTACTACTTTCTTACGTAGAGCATTTTTGCGCAAATGAGCACTTTGCATGCGGAGGTAACCCAAAATTATTCAATATATCGATACACTTAGCTATCGAACTGCGAGCATCACTAACAAAAAGTGTTCTGGCTAGTAAGGACGTGTTTCATATTTAATTGCTTTAAAACATATAAATCATTTAATAATTTTCTGTAACTAATATGTGTAAATATGCCTTTATGTGTTGCGGCTAGTGTGTGCTAGTAAAACTCGCAAAATTATATTGCAAAACAGTCAATCAAATATTGCTCTCGTCAGCGCCGCAATGTTAGTGATGCCACAAGTGGTGTGAGAAAAGTAGAACTGTTAAAAAAAAGCTAAATAACATACTTGTTGTGATAAAAGAATTAAACGCAGTTTGTGTATTGTGTAACACATAGGAGCTAAACATTCAGTTATTCAATGTTATATAAAGAAATATATAGTATTATTAATATGATACGTCATGTTCAGCTATGAAACAGCCAACAAGCCAGTTCTCTTAATGCCGTAGTTTGTGCGCATAAAAATAGACAAGTGAAAAAAATTATAATATATATGTCTGTTCAATACATATGTATAAATATATTGGAAATCAAGTGAAAATCAATGTCAGCATGTGGAAATGTTAACAACTACATGAGCAATTTAATATTTAATTACTAAATGCTGTTTATGTTATTTAGCAGTGCAATATATAGCCATTTTAAAAAATTAATTAAATAAACATTTAACATTATTGGTTTCAATTATGCTCGAGCTATAAGATGCCCTGTACTTAAGAAATATATTGGCTTATGTGTATTCCTTTCCTTTTGCCTCGAATAAAATAAGATAAATACAAAAACAACATCAAACAACTCCCACCGTTTGTTATAGGGTATAAGTAACAACTGCAAAACGTACGCAATGAAACGGTCAATTGATTTGTCGGTCGGGTCGGTCAGCTGTTCACTTGCCTTTCATTTATTTTTGTTGCTGTTCTCCCTCTTACTTTTTGCTAAGCAATTATATAAGTAAAATATGAGTTTCTATATATATCAAACAGAAACACTTCTTAACGAGTTAAGAAACAAGTAACGATCGCACCTTCAACAAAAATTTCTGATATAAAATATTGTGACGAATAATGGGTTTATTAACAACAACAAAAAAAGTACAAATTATTCAATTACTTTCGTTTGCGGCACTTAGCTGCAAAAGCGCACAGTAATATGGTAATTTGAGAATTCCATTTAATATTTATATTAATTAAATATTGTTTACAATGTCGTTTGCCGCAGCGTTTATCGCTTATCACTTGCTACGTTTTGCATTTCACGTTCTCTGTAACGTAATTAACAGCAAGAACATTAAAAACCGCGTCAACTGCCCTACGTAACAATATTGTTTACGTAGTAATTCTTATCGTATTTTATTTTTAGGCAAACAACTTTTTATTGCGTTTTATGCAACTTCTTAACTTGAACGCGCCTCATTAATCTTATATTTATTGTTCAAATATTTCTAAACTTGTTGCAAAATGAGATATATTAAAACAGCAATGACTAATCCACAAACTGCGAAAGATCATATATGTAAACATGTGGGAAGCACGTAAAGAAAAGAACATCGCCAGCACAATTATTACTTTATACAAGAGGTTCTTTTTCTGAAGTTAAAAAATAAATAAGCGCTGAATACATATGTGTATATGATTAGAATTATAATTCCCCACTTAGGGTTTTTATTTTTACATTTTAAAACAGATAAACTGGATATATGGCTGTTATGATTAATTTTAAAACGCAATACTGCAATATAAATATAAAGCGATTAACTTATCTGCCGACTTTACAAAAACTCTGGAACTGTAATTAAAAATGTCATTTTAATTCAATCTGGCAGCAGAAATAATGAAAACAATATTATTTATGCACGTGTTCATTAACATTAGCAACTTTATATAAATATTTGAACATGTGTATACGCAACAATAAAGTTTTTTTTTTATGTGTCATTGGTCACGTATGTGTATTAAGTGGTTTCTAATGGTCTATTGACTTTGTCGAGAAATATGGAGATAAGGAAGAACAAATTTTTAGCTTTTTAAAAAAAGATATACCCAAAAGGTTAAGATAGCAACTTGGAACATATATTTCTCTGTAAAAATAAACAGAAATACTTGGCAACAACAGCAAACGTTTACTAAGAGTTTCAACGTGCCATTTTTATACCCTGCATCCATTGAAAATTGGTATAAAGGGTATAATGGTTTTGTACAGAAGTATATAACAGACAGAAGGTAGTATCTCCGACCCCTTAAATAGTGTATTCTTAGTTTGTTTAAAATTTTCGATAACTCTTTCCGTTTCCGATAAACTCATGTAATCGATAACAATAAAATCTTTAATTTTAATAGCTTGAAAACAGCGTTTGAAACATAAGGAGATTAAAAATAAAAATCAATGAAATTTTATTGAAATCGGTTGAGGAGCAACGGAGATATGGAACATTAAAGTTAAGTGAATTATGCAGTAGACGCGTACTCACACACACACACACACAAACTTGCAAGCACTGACTTTACGCGTTAAGTTAAGAGTTCAGGGTGTCTTCTAGTCGCGATTTCACGACTAGAATCTTCTTGTTTCCTTAGCTTTTATTTTTATCTAACCAATTGTTTCAGTAGTCGATTCTGACGTCGACCACAACCATTGACCAAATACATGGGTGTGTGTGTTTCATATATTGCTGAAATGTTGTTTTACCTTAATTACTTTTCATTTATTTTTGTATTACTTTTGTTATCTGCCTTGGACTGACCATATCAGGGCTCAACCATGCAGCGGCACTTGACGCATTGTCGCCGCGCTTATCTAGACATCACGCACAGTTGGTTTTTGGCGATTGGGCTGATTTGATGATTTGCGCCGCCAGATTTGCTTGTTCAACGCCGACTTGGACATGATATGTTATGTTTGCCATATACAAATAGTTGTGCGGCGAGAATACTTTGCTATAACTGATTAGCTTTACGTGCATGTATTTTTTTTTTTATTCTTCTTCTTGTTTATTGTTTTTTACTGTTATGAGAGAACAGCGATTAAAGCAAAGCAACTCATTTCATTTTAGATAGCCAAAGGAATTGGACACGTTTAAAAATTTGCTTGGACTACTGAAACGAATCAAAGATTTGTATGCGGAACTAAAGGCAACAGAAACACACACACATACAAAGATGTCACAAAATCAATCATATTTCTGGCAAACGACCAGACATAATGTATACCTGAAGAGAACAGCCAAATGGCACATGGCAATGGCATTAATGGTGGTACTCACATTCTCCACCATATGTGCGGCAGAATCGAATCCCGATGGAGACGAGAATGCTGCAATAATCGCCGATATTAAACAAGTAATTGAAGTTAACTTAAAACTTATACTGTACCTCATCCTAATAACCGATGTATTATTCAGAATGTGGAACAACAACCAATACCGAAATTAGCAACGGAATTAAATGGAATAGAAGATAAACTGCCGGAAAAGGAAAGGGAAGTCAAGACAAAGACGTTTATCGATGCGTTTACCGCATCGATCTCTGTTATATTATTAACAGAGTTAGGTGATAAGACTTTCTTTATTGCTGCCATAATGGCAATGCGCCACCCTCGTTTGATTGTCTTTGGCGGTGCCATCGCCGCCTTGGCCCTTATGACGGTTCTCTCATGCGTATTTGGCTTGGCAGCAAACTTTATTCCTAAGGTACAAACACTTGTTAAAGCAGCATTGACATTTTGTATAT
The DNA here is from genome assembly GCA_035044465.1 of Scaptomyza tumidula. Lineage (NCBI taxonomy): Eukaryota > Metazoa > Arthropoda > Insecta > Diptera > Drosophilidae > Scaptomyza > Scaptomyza tumidula. The sequence goes on from JAWNNW010000445.1 coordinate 4,286,871, forward strand.
TAAATAATTTGTTACTTTTCTTTTCGACAGCTTTATACGTATTATATTTCTACTGCATTATTTTTAATATTCGGTTTAAAAATGTTGTATGATGGTTACAAAATGAAACCAACCGATGCCCAAGAGGAACTCGAAGAGGTCCAAAGTGATTTGCGCAAGCGTGAGGATGAGGTAAGTTCATACTTCAACACACACTTTACTTAATTGTTAAGTAGATGTTTTTGGCCATAGTTGTAGTTGGAATTCAAACAAAACGTTTTGTTTTTCTTACCCTTAGTTGGTTTTTTTTTTTTTTAAATTTAATTTAGCTGCTTTTGTTAATACTAGCCACGCTTAATTGGTTGTAAATAATTTCGCCAATATTGTATGTACTTTTACTGCTGTCACACTTGACACAACACACAAACAAACAACAAGGCGATCACTTCATTTGCTCGACACTTTTGCCTTTAGTTTCTATCTAGTACACATACTATTTTGTTGATTTCTATAGTTCTAACTCATTTACCCTGTCACAAACTACAAACACTTTTCAAATACGAACCACACAACTTTTCATACTTTATTGTTCGTATTGTAATTACAGCTAAATGCATGCTTAATTTGATTTTATAATAGCTAATTAATTATTTAAAAAACCCAACCTACTAACAATGAGTTATTATATACAAAGTGTGCCGCACTTGAAACGCTGGCATTGAAACAAGAGAAATCGATTTTTTTCGAAATAATCGATCACCTACATAAACTTTACCGATTCTTTCAAGTGCCTACTGACGCGCTTTGATTTATTTTATTTTATTTAAAAAGCAAAATCACACTTACGCCTATGTGACTAATTGCACGTCTGCGCCACGAAGTGTAAAAAAAGAAACATATTAAAAAAATCAAAACACTACTAAAACAAAAAAATATTTCTAATGTTTTGAAAGCTGCTTTAACGCAAAACCCAATATACCAGAAAATAAATTGAAAAAGCAAAATAAATATTGTCTCTGTGATTTGTATTACAAACCTTAGCTAATGTCAAATTTAATTATTCTTTCTTTCACAATCCCAAAATTGAAACTATTTACCGTGTGTGTCAAACATGAAACTACTCTACTTAAAACCTATAAAAATCGACAGCTTATGCGCAAAACGACTCGCAGATTTGATGATTCCGATACTAAACGCAAGAACAGCAATTCGGACAAGGAGGATGCACACGACCAGGTGCTCATCCATGGCCAAAGCTCAGTCACAAATACAAGTAATGGCACCGAGATGCAGCATCGTCAGCGAAAGACCATCAGCAACAACAACAATAATAATAACAATACCACCAATAACTCAACTAATGTTAAGCAACCGAGCTGTGATAAAACTGGCAAAGATGTGGACTATCATAACACCGAAGTCCTACTCAAGGATGGTGGCCGTGTGGTGGAACAATTGAAAAATAATTCGTTCCTTGCTAGTCCAGCGCACTCGGCATCGATCGCCTCATCAAACCAGACCGAACGAACCAATTGTGATAGCCCACGCAACAACAACAACAACAATCCGAATGCTTCTGACGAATTAAGTTCCGAACCGGGCAAAACAGAGCCGCGTGCCCCACTAGCCGGACAAGATAGCATGCATAGTTTGAGTGTCAGCGAGGAGGGCGACATTAAAGCACGGGTTAGAGATCAGGCAACAAAAACTAACTATTGTTGTTTCATCGACGTTTCACTTGCTTTTTCAACAAACAAACAAATTTAATACTGTGACAACACACACATACGTTCACCCACACAAACATATACACAATCAGTCATAAGCATCAGCAATATTTTAATTTTTAACTACATATGTTATTTAAGTGTTTAACACAATGGCCAAAGCAAGCGGTAATCGTTGTTATATTTATTTCTGCTTTGTTTCATTTTCATTCATTCCGCGTATATACAATTAGTTTGTTCCGTTGCCATATCGTTACATCTCACTTGCACACACTCTCGTTCACAATAGTTTGCATGTTTTTAAGCCTAAAGCTGTTTTGTTTTGAAGTGACCGTTTGTTATTTGTTATACTTATCTGAACAAATTTTAACTATCAATTGTGCAAGTTCCTTTTGCTGTTTTTTCCTTTGCACACATACTACTTCTCATTCACTTGTTAACAGCTAACGAAATGAGATTGTATTAACAATTGTTTTCATTTTGACCTTTGCTTTGAATTACAGCTGGATCGTGATGTTAATGCTGCGTTGGTGCAAGATCCGGAGAGTGGACGTCGTAGTAAGGTGCAACGTCGTGGCGCCACCTATTTCACAATGCGCATTCTTGCCCAGGCCTTTACAATGACCTTCCTTGCTGAATGGGGCGATCGCTCTCAATTGACAACTATCATTCTAGCTGCCAGCAAGGTAGGTCCCAAATCAATACCCAACTAATACTTACCTATTAACTTTTCATTCGGTTTTTTTTCAGGACGTCTATGGCGTTATTTGTGGCGGCATTCTTGGCCATTGCATTTGCACTGGCCTGGCTGTGATTGGCGGTCGTCTTGTGGCTTCCAAAATCTCGGTGCGCACTGTCACTATTGTTGGTGGCATTGTGTTCATTGGCTTTGCCATCTATGCTGTTGCCATGCCACCGGATGATTTATAAATCCATTATCCAAATGATTTATATTGATTGCACACCAACCTCTTGTTGATGAACACCGCCACCCCCCCTCCCCCAAGATGAATTATTATGAATTTTAGTTGTAGTTTCTGAGGAGCAACAGGCGCTATTCACCATTTTTCGTTTATTGTTATTCTTTTAGTGTACATTTATAGAGAGACTACCGCTTGCTAACTCAAAGTGCCTTCAGTGCTTTTCGCTATAGCCATGACAGACCAATTTTGTTGCCAACTTCAAGAATTTGTACATTTTCGCTTGCCTCTTAACCAATTTGTAGTATTCACTTAAAAGCCAATCAATCTAATTATTTGTTTTTAATTAAGTATTAAAGTTTTTTTTGTTGTAAATACGCGTGCTTGTTAACTAGATTGCCTAAGCTCCTCTTAAGTAGCTCATTTGAATTCCTAATTTTATATTTATGTAGCAATGTTTACTTAAAAAGAAAAAAGTTAAAAACGTATATGAATGATCTTTTCAAAAGAAGAATTAAGTAAAAGAGCAAAACTAAATATTAAAATTGAAAAGTGTTTTTCTTTTGTATTTGGGAATTTAAAAAACTTTAAATTCCACAATATATAAATTACAAAATAATATTTTATAGTTGTATTATATAATTTATTATACACATAATTAATTCGAGACAGAATTTGGTAAAGAATTGTTCATAAGATTATAAAAAGAGTCACACACACACGCACACAGCACTGGCATTGACACGAGCCTTGTTATTGTTAAGGCATCCATTATTTCATTGTCTTGGGATCACGATAGATGCCCGTAAACAGAACAGCTTTCGACTTATGATCATAGATTAGGAAGACAAACGGATGATTGCACTCGAATTTAGTGGGCTCAATGGGACGAGCTGAACGGAAGCTGACCAGAACGGTGGCTGCTGCAGCAGTGGCGCCCTCCTCATCCACCTTGATCTTGGCCATGTGCTTGGCATCGCCGAATTGAATTTTACGTTCGGTGCTGAAGTCCATAAAGCCGGCGCTGCTATCGAAAATCTTATTGACGCCCATTTGACGCAGGATCTGTTAAGGGAATAACTTAATACTTAGTTTCTGAAGTTAGATTTGAGATTATTATACTAACCGGCATTAGTTCCAAACGCTGTTCGAACTCAAATTTGGGCAGGGCAATCTCAATCTCACGTGGTGATGCTTCCTTTAATGCCGCCTCCAGTGTATCGGCATTCAGCTTGCCCAGCACCTGTTCTAGAGCATCATTTGCGAATGCTGGCAGTATAATAACCATTGAGATTTCCGACTCTTCGTCATCTTCTTTCTGGGATGTGCGATAGGGCAGCTGCAACACATGGGCGCCTAGGCGCTCATCCGGATGCAGCAGGAAGTTACCCTTTTGCTTCATCATGGGCACAAACGAAGACTTTTCGCTTGATGTGTAAAAGGGCAGCTGTTCGGTTTTGTCCGCATTGAAACGACTCAGCCACTGACCCTTAAAGTATGCAGCATTGGCCAATACCAGTTGTGTGCGTGAATCAATATCGCCGGATGCTATCATGTCCTTAATTTGATTATTTGTTACATTGGCAATCCAACCATTGATCTGCTGACGTGTCTCCTCAAAATTATCCCTAATATTTAACTGCACAATCTCGTCGCGCAGGCGCTCTTCAAAACAGCTTGCTAGCTTGACCTGATCATCGAAATACATACGATCTGCCGATGAAAACTCCAATGGCATTGCCTTGGCACGTACAGCACGCGATTGTTTCTCCATGCGATAGGCGCTGCGCACTGCTTCCTTGGAAGGCGCCCAATTCAAGCGAAGTGCCTTGGCCAGCTCCTGCTCTGTCTCGCCAGAGGCACCGAAATAGGCCAACAACAGTGCATGATAGGTGCTGTAGGGCGAGAAGAACACATTCTCGCTGGGCGTCGCCTTACGTATGGCATCCAACATAGCCACGGAAAACTCCTGCTGACCGCGATACAAGCTGGGACGGCCCGTCAACATGGTGGGATCTGGTTTAATGCCACAAAACTCGGCGCTTAACAGCGCCGGCAGCAGCAACATCAGTGAAAGACACACCTTCATTCTATGTGCAAATAAAATTGAGACACGAAGGTATTGGATTAGTGACATTGAGTGTAGGTAGCTAAGCAAGATCGGTGTCAACACCCTTGCCAAATGTTACGTGAACGGAATTCAGTGTCAAGACCTTGCGGAAGGTGTTATGACACTGAATACGGCTTATCGCAACATATAAAATAGATGATTTTGTTATGACAAGCTGCGTCAATCATAATTAAGATAGTAATCCCCAATATATTGTTGTTTGTATTTCGAACTTGACAAAGTTGTATTTGAAAAATGTATTGCATTTTAAAAAACACAGTTTTAGCTTCTTATAGCAGAATTTACCATTTTTTCGAAATGTAATATATATTGCATGCAGATAAAGCAAATAATAATAAGACTTCGTTTTCTATACGTATTGGTAGCACGTCATATTCCGATAAATTAAACTGTAACATTTTCAAGTGAAATATAGTAGCATGGTAAATTGCACTCCTTAAACACTCATTAGCATTCGACACGCATAAAGATCGTTTGTTTATTTTTGTGTGAAATTTATTCAAAAGCTCTAAGCCGGCAAATTTATGCAGCGCGAGCACGTCATTAAAATCCCTAAAAGCTGATTCACCGTTGCGAAAATCCCGAAGCTGTATTTAGCTTAAACACAATTTTACAGCAATTGCAACATCTCTCGCTTAAGCTGAAGACAAAAAGTGAAAGTTTATCAGTGTGTCTGCACTCGAATTTGCAAACAACAAAAACAACAACAATACTTGTCTGATGCTTGTTATTTTTTTACTGCATAACTGCTTATTTTTTTTATATTTTTTTTTGTGCATTCGGCTAAGCATATAAAGACTGACTTTGTCTTCTTTTTTGTTCGGCTTTCGCAGCTGACTGCACGACGTCACAGTTGCGTGATTACGTTTTGTACAACAAAATAAAAAACCCAAAGTTAACATTTTCGAAACTGGTATATTGTCCGCACTCATACAGACAGAAGTTTGTGCACTTTAAATATGCGTGATTCATAAATTTTTAGCATTTCAAAGCTTACGCGCTTTTTTGACCCTGTGGAGATTTTGTAATTGGATTTTTTTTGTTCGTTTTGTATTTGTTCGGCTCTCACTCGTATTTATGTTTGCAGTTTACCAACACATGCGCGTAGCCTACATGCGCGCCTGCGCTACACACACTGGCAAAAATCAAATAAAAAAACTCAAACAACAATAACAACTTGTTTCCAGGGAATTTCCAAGAGCTCAACTAGTTGACGCAAAGTATTGTTGAACGTGCCAATGCATAATGTTTACCATGTACATGAAAGTTATTAATGTTAACACAAGGGAACAATAAAATCATTTATATATTGCCTTTTTTTAAACTATAGAAATCTCGCTTATCTCGCCAACTGAGGTCAGATTATTTTTTCCACAATTTATAATTGGCACTGGTTAGATGGGTCTTTTTAAATATTAAATGGAATTTCATAACGAGCCTCAGGGACTATATTTGTTACTCATTCGATTATCTTGCATCTCCGGGTAAATCCATTTATGAAAATACATATATATTTCAAGAAATAAACTTCAATAACAATGTCATTCAAAACAACACGTCAATCAAATTTAATTTTCATTGAAAATGAAGATAGCGAATTGAGATTGCGTGTCACAACAACAACAAAAAATGGGCATCATTTCAAACATTACTTATTTACTGGAGTAGACGAGGCTTTAGTATAGTAAATCATTATGTATAATTATTACGATTACAAATTGCAAAATTAATGATAATCATATGTGAAGAGCCGTCGTTTTGAAAAAACCGGTCATTGTTGTAGCCAGATATTGGCAAAACGCATATGACCTATTAATACAAATGCAATGGAATCGTAGAGGTTTTTTTTTACCTTTTTATTTGATAAGATTTTCTCACTTGACTTGCACTCAAACTCAACTGGTTGCGACCGCTTAAAGTTTCATACTGAACTTTTTACAGAGCGCGGCTCAAGTAATATTTGATGAAACACCATAATTGTATTCGATAGCACTAATCGATTAATTAAATGCGATATGTGAGCGCTTTAGCTAGTGGTACTCCATGTTAATAAATTTTTTAGATTTTATATTAATATTATTATAAAAAAAAAAACAGATTAGTTAGAATTATTTAAAAAACTAATAATTTGTTTCATGCTCAAATTTATTGTCACAGTGACATGTTAATACATCGCTATAACATATCGATGATGCTTAGCGCACAAATGAGCTACAGTATTAGCCAACACTGCTTAACCACCACAATAACCCACGCAGCAAGAACAACAACAACAAAAATTACGCGATAAACAAAACGAAGCCGATTTTTGTAGTAATTAAACGCAATGAGTGTAGCAAACACCACAGCAGCATCACAAGATGCCTGCTATATATCGCTACTCGGACTTGCAGAATACTTTCGTACCTCCCAACCGCCAAATATCAAAAAGTGCATACAATGTTTACAGGCGCTCTTCACTTTTCAGCCGCCTTCCAAGGTATGGTTCAAGTGAAAGTCAACAACAAATGACCATTATACTCAAATCTGATTTGAATTTTATTTCTTGACAAGGTGGAGGCACGCACACACCTGCAAATGGGCCAAGTGCTTATGGCCTATACATGTAACATAGATTTGGCGCGACGCCATCTGGAGCAGGCGTGGAGCATTTCCGAGACGCTTATGAACTTTGATGACGTCAAATTCGATACAGCCTCACTGCTCGCACAACTTCACCTTAAAACCGAACAGAGTCCGCACGCCAAGGCGATGTTGCGACGAGCAGTAGAGCTATCACAAAACAATGTCTACTGGCATTGTAAATTGCTGCTGCAGCTATCCCAAATTCATGCCAACGATCGTGAGTACTCGCTGGCCAGCGATCTGCTGGCGGTGGGTGCGGAGTCTGCCGAAGAAGCAGGCGCTACTTACCTTAAAGTGCTCTTTTTACTCTCACGCGCCATGATCCTTATGATTGAGCGCAAGACGAGCGATGTTTTGGCGTTGCTTAACTCGGCGGGTCAGATTATTGACAACAACATACCAAATTCGCATCAAAAGGAGTATCTTAAGGTGTTCTTTCTGGTGCTACAAGTGTGTTACTATTTGGCCTTAGGACAGGTCAAGACGGTGAAACCCAGTTTAAAGCAGCTACAAATGTCGATACAAACGATTATGGCACCCACTTGGCCCAGTGATGAGACCATCTTTGGCGGCAATCAATTGGAAATGTTTGTCTGGTTGCCGAAAGAGCAACTATATGTGCTCGTCTATCTGGTCACTGTCTCTCACTCCATGATGGCCGGTTACATGGACAAGGCACAAAAGTATACAGAAAAGGCGCTCACACAAATCGAAAAGCTCAAACTGCAGGAGGACAAGTCCATATTGAACGTCTTTAAGGTCATCCTGCTCGAGCACATTGTCATGTGTCGCATGGTCATGGGCAATCGTGAGCTGGCCATACGCGAAATTGCAGCTGCGCGAGATGTTTGTCTAGCAGTGCCGCAAAGCAGTCTCCTCAAGCGTCATTCAGCGCAGCTGCATTGCCTAATCGGTCTGTATTCCATGTCCACGAGCTTCTTTGACCATGCGGAACGGCAGTTTCTGGTGTGTGTGAACGAAACAAGCGAACGGGATCTTAAACTGTTTGCCAATCTCAATCTGGCCATAATTTATCTGCGCACCAAACGCGAGGCAGATCTCAAGCAAATACTCGACGCTGTTTCCACAGAAAATACGCACACATATAGCAGTCAGGCGCTAATGGGCGGATTCTACTATGTACAGGGACTGCACGCCTTCCACAAGAATAGCTTCCATGAGGCGAAGTGAGTAGAACATGGTCCAACAAATCTTGTCGCTCTTTACTAATTATCTTTCACTATTTACAGACGCTTCCTACGCGAAACATTGAAAATGGCCAATGCAGAAGACTTGAATCGGCTGACCAGCTGTTCGCTGGTGCTGCTGTCGCATGTCTTCCTTAGCATAGGTAACTCCAAAGAGAGTATGAATATGGTGACGCCGGCGATGCAATTGGCTAGTAAAATACCTGATATACATGTGCAGCTTTGGGGTTCGGCGATACTCAAGGATCTGCATCGGATGTCAAAAGATGCCCAACATGAAAAGGAGGCATATGCCAACCATGTAAAATACTCAGAGAACCTGATTGCCGATCAGCGCAAGTGCGTCCAAAGTACGCATCATGAGCTAGTCAATTGGCTTCAAGGCGATCCGCCATTGACTAGTGGCGCATCACTCAATCTGCCCGTCGCTTCTGCCGCGTCGGAGGCATCCACATCGGCGTTGCAATCGTCGCCAGCGCAATTCGGACAGTTCTACTAATGACGACCAAGTGCATATATCGATTCATAAGCATTTTAATAACTACATTTGTAAGCTTAAATTAAAGACTAAGGAAATTACAATTTTTTATATGGTACAAGTCAATCTTCCTGATGTTCTAGTTAGATCTTAGATCAATCTTCCTGATATTCCAACCCAACTCTTGTTCCACAAATTGTTAGCTTTCCAGTTCTATAACCGAAAGAATACCCAACTTATGTTCTAGCATATTTATAAATTCCCATGGGGAAAATCATCCACACCGCATTTACAGCATATCGGTGGCATCCGACTCCTCATCTTCTGCTTCTTCCAGTGTCCCGCTGCCATTCTCCTTATTACTAAGGAGGGCAAAATGCACCACTCGCTTATCTTCCTGCTCGTGTTTCGAGAGATGCGTTCGCATATCGTTCATCGTTTTAAACTCCTCACTGCAAATGGGACATATGTAGATCTTATCTCCCTGATGTGTGCGCTGATGCATCTGGCAGTCGCCACGCTGCGTAAAGCTCTTGGAGCAAAAGGGACAAACAAATGGTCGCTCGCCCGTGTGCGTTCGCCGATGATTCTTCAGCACGTTGAGAGCCGTAAAGCGCATGGGACACAGATCACAAGCATAGGGACGCTCGCCTGTGTGCTTACGCTTGTGCTTGGCCAAAGAGCAGCTTGTGGTGAATCTAGATGAGCATACCTCACACTCGTATGGCTTGACGCCCGTGTGTGTGCGTGCGTGGGATGTCAGCTCTGCTTTGGTCACAAATGAATGACTGCAAAGCTCGCACTTGAAACGCTTTATATCCGAATGGCGCATCTTATGTTGCCGCAGATTCGCATTCTGTGTGAAACCCTTGCCGCAGACATTGCACACGAATGGCTTTTCACCGGTGTGGATGCGCATGTGATCCCGTAGCGTTGAGAGCATTGTGAAAACTGAAAGATGACCAAATGTTAGTGACCCGCAAATTAATTTCTTTGGTGCCAACTTACCCTTCTGACAAACGTTGCACTGATTGCGAAGATTTCGTTTGTGCGATTGCACCATGTGCCTACCCAGCTGTTCCATAGACTCGCAACGCACACCGCACTCCTGACAGATAAAAGTGCCGTGCGTTGCCTGATGCTCGGTTAAATGGTCCAGTGAGACGAATACACGTTCGCACTCGTTGCATTTAAAGTTGCGATGTGTGCAGCCGTTTTGGCGCCTATGGATGATAAGAGATTTCTCTAGGGCAAATCCTGCATTACAGCGATCGCAGTGGAAATTTGCTTTAAGATCCTCCATTTCAGTTGAAGCTGTTTCATTGAAGCTTTTGCTTGTTTTTGGTTTTTTGGTAGGAATAACTGTCGTCTCTATCGGTTGCTCCTTAAGCTGTGGTGCTGCAGCAGCGCGACGTCGCTTAGACGTTGACCGTGTCTCCGGCAGATCCGGCGATGTGTTCTCTTCTTCTTGCAGCTGCTTTGCAACGCATTTTCGAGCTGTTGTAGGCGCTGGCTCTGGGGAGATAATTGTGTCGCCGTTGCCATTGCTGACAAGTCGATATTTATATTCCTTTTGCTTGGCAACGGTTTCGACTGGCTGTTCGGGTTCAGGCTCTTTTTCGACATGTAGTATAATATTTTGAGCATCAGTTTTCGATGGTGCCCTATCTGTTTCCTGCTCTTCCGTAAATTCATAGTCAAACTCTTGTTCATCCTCCTCATCATCGCCCTCCTGTGGCTCCACAATAAGTGGCGTTGGCTGTGGCTTCAGGGCGTTATTGTGAGCTGCATCCATTGTGGCCAACTCATCAGTTTGAGCCTCTGTTGTAGCTGTTTTTACTTCATTGGTTTGCATAGACTTATTTAAGGTAGCCACTTCAGACTTAGCCACGAATTGAGGCTCCTCAGGCAGCGCATTTGGGAGCAGCTGTCGCAACGTGCGATTGGAGCTTTCGCACTTGAGCTTAAACGAATAGCAGTGGTTGATTTCGCTAATGCAACTGAGACAAACTCTGCCTGGTAAATTATCCTCGCGACGCGGCTGTGAACCAGAGCATGACTTAAGTTTGGGGCCGCCTTGGTTAATGTTAACTTACTTGAGTCCTGGTAAACTCCCGCAACATGTCGACCAGACAGCTGCCGGAGCCATCATCGTAGATGGACAGAAATGGGCCCGAGAGGCTTAAGCAGGTACGACAAATCTTCTCCACATCCATTTCTTAGCAAAATCTCGAGATAATGCCACAAATAACAAATAAACGTTGTACTGTTGCCAGACTGGTAGTCGATGTCGCCGAAAAGTGCTGCCTATAAAAATAATGTATTCATACAACAGTCATACAATAAACTGCCTCAAAGACTATCGAATAATACAAGACAGGAAAATAGAAATCTCTTCTTCTTATTCAAAAAGTTCCGCTCTAAATGTAGCTCCTGGGGAAAGAGTGCGATGCGTGAGGTGCAGATTAGTTGTAGCTTTACATACATACAAACTTCATTTTGCTGTTGTTTGACAGCAGATCTAGTAGGATTAAAGCTGCCCACCGATCTCAAGTGACACTAATTTTAATATGTGAACTGTGCAATATAAAGTGTACATTCGCTTTCTATTCAATCATTTGTCGGATCAATGCAAATACGCGATAGGTCATTCTCAATGCCCGCGAAATGTAAATATTATTGGGTTGCAGTTGTAATTAATCTTTCTGGTGTTTACTTACCAACATTCTAACCAACTCGCCATGATAACAGGCGAGATAAAACTACAACATAGACGACATCATAAATACAACATATGTAGGTAATTCCCATTCCATTATCGTTGGGTAATTCCCTCCTCGTCGTTCAGGTATGGTTAACTGAAGTTATCATATTTAAATGTATCTATCAGTATAAATATCTGTAATATTAAGGCCCTGGAATTTATAAGCCAACCTCTGATGGCGACAGATGAAGCTTTTTGGACAAGTGCAACGACCCCAATACATGCCAAGGGTCAGCCACCCAGAAGCAGCATCTCCTACTAATCAATAGCAATATTAGTTTTACAAAATATGCAATTTTAATAAAATGGACAACAATAAACATATATAAATGCAATTATCAATCAGTTTTACTTCTTCTCCGTGCTGTACAAATCAAGACGACGCTGACTATACAACGGAATTTGTTGACGAACTTTCTCCACCAGAGAAAAGTCAATATCAGCGGCCAAAGTTTGCTCGCCTTCATCAGCGCTTGTTTGAACTTTGGCCCATGGGTCCACAACCATAGAATGACCGTATACAACATAATTTGCACTGATGTCCCTGGCTCGTGACATAGTAACTACAAAGAGCTGGTTATCGTTGGCGCGTGCTCTCTGCAGAAGTTCCCAGTGCAAGGGACCGGTTGTCATGTTAAAGCTAGCCGGGTATATGATCATTTCACAGCCATCGTTTCGATACAGACGTGCCATCTCCTCAAAGCGAATATCATAGCAAATGCCAATCCCAATTTTGTGACCGTCAATATTAATAACAGTTAAATCATTGCCCGCGGAAAGCATTTCGGACTCCTTGAATCGAATTCCACCCTTAATATCGATATCAAAAAGATGCATTTTGCGGTGCTTGGCTATCATGTCGCCATTAGGTCCCCATACGGTACACGTATTGTAGATGTTATCGTTTTCCCCCAACTCGGGTATTGTACCGCCCACAATATAAACCTGATTATCTAACGCCGCCTTTGAAAGCTGCTGGCTGGTGTAGCCATTTGGAATGTGTTCCGCATTCTTCCGAAAGAATTTTGTTCCATACTTATTGTAGATGGGACAGTTAAAAACTTCTGGTAAAGTTATAAGCCGCGGTGCATACTCTTTAACTGCAGCTTCAATTTTGTGGGTAATTCCCTCCTCGTCGTTCAGGTATGGTTAACTGAAGTTATCATATTTAAATGTATCTATCAGTATAAATATCTGTAATATTAAGGCCCTGGAATTTATAAGCCAACCTCTGATGGCGACAGATGAAGCTTTTTGGACAAGTGCAACGACCCCAATACATGCCAAGGGTCAGCCACCCAGAAGCAGCATCTCCTACTAATCAATAGCAATATTAGTTTTACAAAATATGCAATTTTAATAAAATGGACAACAATAAACATATATAAATGCAATTATCAATCAGTTTTACTTCTTCTCCGTGCTGTACAAATCAAGACGACGCTGACTATACAACGGAATTTGTTGACGAACTTTCTCCACCAGAGAAAAGTCAATATCAGCGGCCAAAGTTTGCTCGCCTTCATCAGCGCTTGTTTGAACTTTGGCCCATGGGTCCACAACCATAGAATGACCGTATACAACATAATTTGCACTGATGTCCCTGGCTCGTGACATAGTAACTACAAAGAGCTGGTTATCGTTGGCGCGTGCTCTCTGCAGAAGTTCCCAGTGCAAGGGACCGGTTGTCATGTTAAAGCTAGCCGGGTATATGATCATTTCACAGCCATCGTTTCGATACAGACGTGCCATCTCCTCAAAGCGAATATCATAGCAAATGCCAATCCCAATTTTGTGACCGTCAATATTAATAACAGTTAAATCATTGCCCGCGGAAAGCATTTCGGACTCCTTGAATCGAATTCCACCCTTAATATCGATATCAAAAAGATGCATTTTGCGGTGCTTGGCTATCATGTCGCCATTAGGTCCCCATACGGTACACGTATTGTAGATGTTATCGTTTTCCCCCAACTCGGGTATTGTACCGCCCACAATATAAACCTGATTATCTAACGCCGCCTTTGAAAGCTGCTGGCTGGTGTAGCCATTTGGAATGTGTTCCGCATTCTTCCGAAAGAATTTTGTTCCATACTTATTGTAGATGGGACAGTTAAAAACTTCTGGTAAAGTTATAAGCCGCGGTGCATACTCTTTAACTGCAGCTTCAATTTTGCTTACGGCATTCTGGACATTTGCCGTTTTGTCCGTGAATCCCTTCAACTGCAGCAACACAAGACGCATTACTACCAGAAAGGGATGTATGTTTTTGTTATAAATCAAATTAATTTAAATCTGCTTAACTTACTAGTACTACTGGTTTGACTCATGTTATTTGATCTGTTGAAGAACTACAACTAAAACTATCAAAAGATATGTAACTTTGCCTTCTTAATCGCTTGACAATAGGTATGTTTATATATATCTACAAAGACTATCGAATAATTAAAAACAGAAATATAGATCTCTCTTCTTGTTAAGAAAGTTCGTTGCTGAACGTAGTTCGTGGGGAAAGCTATACATACATACATACATGCTTCATTTTGCTGTTGTGTGATGATCAAAGTTGAGATTTTAGTTTTTCGACTTTTGGTTCCATCTGCTTGCTAATGCCTAACATAGGAGGGTACTATAGACCTTATAGGAACTTTGTGAAATTGTATGGCCAAACGTGAGATAAATACGACTTCCATCATATATGCCTTTAAGGTAGATCATTAATGACTTATTGAACAGGTTTAAAATGACTTAATACCAAATTAAACCTAACCATAAAATAAACGCATTTTGCATTCACATACTTGTCCCTGCATTAAAAATATACATAAATAATGTCTTTGACTTTAATTGAATATTGTAATAAAGGGTATTAAAACAATTGAGCAGCGTGTGCAACAGCAAAATTTTAAAATACAACTAAGAAGGCTCTAGTCGAGAAATCGGTACTAGACGATACCCTGAACCCTATACCATCTTGGCTATATCGACTCGGCTGTTGATACTGACAAGAATATATATTCATTATGGGATCGAAGAAGCTTCTTTCTGCCTGTTACATACGTTTGCACAAACACAATATACCTTTTTCCCATTTTTCCTAGTGCCAAATACATACGACACAGCATGAGCGGTCAATACACAAAGCAAAAACAAATTCAAAGAAGCAATAATCAAAACATAAGCAGCTGAGTTGCTGCTAGCTGTAGCCAACTTAATACGAGCCCTAACGCATCCATGGCATGGAGAGAGGTTATCGATAGTGGGCGTGCCAATTTCGACTCATTGGGTTGTATAGTTGCCAGATTGAGATTTGTAAAGCAGCGTTGCCAAGCAACTCACATAATAACATTGCCGGCGTGCAGCTTTTATTGCGTTTCAAAGCCTGTCAAGCTGCGTGGATGGCATTTGAAGACAAACACACGGTGCTCATGTGATATGCGTTTCCTGGATGATCGGTAAGCCTTACTAAGCCCCCACAAAGCGTTTTTACAAGAATCCCATCTTTTACAGCGCTTACGATGAGGTTGCCGGAGGGGCCATGCGCATCAGCAGAGATGTTGCAACGGAACAGCACGTTTTCATTCTTCAGCCTTATGTAAAGTGGTCGGCTAAACTTGCTGAAGCCACAGCATTAATCCACTCACTGCCCAACTGGCAAGTGGCCAGAGCACTTAAAGTGCCACTGGAAAGTCTTGAGCGCAAAACACTTTTTGGCAGAGACAAGCTGGCCGAGCTGAAGCAACTCATTGTCCAACTGCGCCAGGAGCGAAAGGTCAGCTGTTTGTTTGTGAGCAAAGGCACGCTCTCCTTTGCACAGAATCAATTTCTGGAGTCGGAATTTGAGTTGCCGGTTCTAGATCGCTATTCGGTGGTCATACAAATCTTGAGGCTGCATGCAACGAGCGCTGAGGCCCGTCTACAGGTGGCCATGGCAGAGCTGCCTTACATTTGGGCTCAGGCAAAGGTTGCGGGTGCAACGCAGACACGCAATAATGCTAACTTACTCGAGTCCTGGTAAACTCCCGCAACATGTCAACCAGACAGCTGCCGGAGCCATCATCGTAGATGGACAGAAATGGGCCCGAGAGGCTTAAGCAGGTACGACAAATCTTCTCCACATCCATTTCTTAGCAAAATCTCGAGATAATGCCACAAATAACAAATAAACGTTGTACTGTTGCCAGACTGGTAGTCGATGTCGCCGAAAAGTGCTGCCTATAAAAATAATGTATTCATACAACAGTCATACAATAAACTGCCTCAAAGACTATCGAATAATACAAGACAGGAAAATAGAAATCTCTTCTTCTTATTCAAAAAGTTCCGCTCTAAATGTAGCTCCTGGGGAAAGAGTGCGATGCGTGAGGTGCAGATTAGTTGTAGCTTTACATACATACAAACTTCATTTTGCTGTTGTTTGACAGCAGATCTAGTAGGATTAAAGCTGCCCACCGATCTCAAGTGACACTAATTTTAATATGTGAACTGTGCAATATAAAGTGTACATTCGCTTTCTATTCAATCATTTGTCGGATCAATGCAAATACGCGATAGGTCATTCTCAATGCCCGCGAAATGTAAATATTATTGGGTTGCAGTTGTAATTAATCTTTCTGGTGTTTACTTACCAATATTCTAACCAACTCGCCATGATAACAGGCGAGATAAAACTACAACATAGACGACATCATAAATACAACATATGTAGGTAATTCCCTCCTCGTCGTTCAGGTATGGTTAACTGAAGTTATCATATTTAAATGTATCTATCAGTATAAATATCTGTAATATTAAGGCCCTGGAATTTATAAGCTAACCTCTGATGGCGACAGATGAAGCTTTTTGGACAAGTGCAACGACCCCATGCCAAAGGGTCAGCCACCCAGAAGCAGCATCTCCTACTAATCAATAGCAATATTAGTTTTACAAAATATGCAATTTTAATAAAATGGACAACAATAAACATATATAAATGCAATGATCAATCAGTTTTACTTCTTCTCCGTGCTGTACAAATCAAGACGACGCTGACTATACAACGGAATTTGTTGACGAACTTTCTCCACCAGAGAAAAGTCAATATCAGCGGCCAAAGTTTGCTCGCCATCATCAGCGCTTGTTAGAACTTTGGCCCATGGGTCCACAACCATAGAATGGCCGTATGCAGCAAAGTCTGCACTAATGTCCCTGGCTGGTGATGTAGTAACTACAAAGAGTTGGTTATCGTTGGCGCGTGCTCTCTGCAGAAGTTCGTAGTGCAAGGGACCGGTTGTCATGTGAAAGGCAGACGGGTATATGATCATTTCACAGCCATCGTTTCGATACAGACGTGCCATCTCCTCAAAGCGAATATCATGGCAAATGCCAATCCCAATTTTGTGACCGTCAACATTAATAACAGTTAAATCATTGCCCGCGGAAAGCATTTCGGATTCCTTGTATTGAATTCCACCCTTAAAATCGATATCAAAAAGATGAATTTTGCGGTGCTTGGCTATCAAGTCGCCATTAGGTCCCCATATGGTACACGTATTGTAGATGTTATCGTTTTCCCCCAACTCGGGTATTGTACCGCCCACAATATAAACCTGATAATCTAACGCCGCCTTTGAAAGCTGCTGGCTGGTGTAGCCATTTGGAATGTGTTCCGCATTCTCCCGAAAGAATTCTGTTCCACTCTTATTGTACATGTTGATGGGACAGTTAAAAAGTTCTGGTAAAACTATAAGCCGCGGTGCATACTCTTTAACTGCAGCTTCAATTTTGCTTACGGCATTCCGGACATTTGCCGTTTTGTCCGTGAATCCCTTCAACTGCAGCAACACAAGACGCATTACTGCCAGAAAGGGATGTATGTTTTTCTTATAAATCAAATTAATTTAAATCTGCTTAACTTACTAGTACTACTGGTTTCACTCATGTTATTTGATCTGTTGAAGATTTACAACTAAAACTATCAAAAGATTTGTAACTTTGCCTTCTTAATCGCTCGAAAACAGGTATGTTTATATGTAGATATCTACAAAGACTATCGAATAATTAAAAACAGGAATATAGATCTCTCTTCTTGTTAAAAAAGTTCGTTGCTGAACGTAGTTCGTGGGGAAAGAGTGCGATGCGTGAGACGCAGATTAGTTGTGGCTATACATACATACATACATGCTTCATTTTGCTGTTGTGTGATGATCAAAGTTGAGATTTTAGTTTTTCGACTTTTGGTTCCATCTGCTTGCTAATGCCTAACATAGGAGGGTACTATTGAACTTTGTGAAATTGTATGGCCAAACGTGAGATAAATACGACTTCCATCATATATGCCTTTGTATATATACATTGGGAATAAGGTAGATCATTAATGACTTATTGAACAGGTTTAAAATGACTTAATACCAAATTAAACCTAACCATAAAATAAACGCATTTTGCATTCACATACTTGTCCCTGCATTAAAAATATACATAAATAATGTCTTTGACTTCAATTGAATATTGTAATAAAGGGTATTAAAACAATTGAGCAGCGTGTGCAACAGCAAAATTTTAAAATACAACTAAGAAGGCTCTAGTCGAGAAATCGGTACTAGACGATACCCTGAACCCTACTATACCATCTTGGCTACATCGACTCGGCTGTTGATACTGACAAGAATATATATTCATTATGGGATCGAAGAAGCTTCTTTCTGCCTGTTACATACGTTTGCACAAACACAATATACCTTTTTCCCATTTTTCCTAGTGCCAAATACATACGACACAGCATGAGCGGTCAATACACAAAGCAAAAACAAATTCAAAGAAGCAATAATCAAAACATAAGCAGCTGAGTTGCTGCTAGCTGTAGCCAACTTAATACGAGCCCTAACGCATACATGGCATGGAGAGAGGTTATCGGTAGTGGGCGTGCCAATTTCGACTCATGTATATACTCATTGGGTTGTATAGTTGCCAGATTGAGATTTGTAAAGCAGCGTTGCCAAGCAACTCACATAATAACATTGCCGGCGTGCAGCTTTTATTGCGTTTTAATTAATGTACAAATAAATAAGTATTATGAACGATATAAAGCAATTGAAAGAACAACAGCGAGATAAACATCCAGGCTTTGACGGTTACCTGGACTGCATGACACGTGCGCTCTTCACGGGATTAGCATCATTTTGTTTAGGCATGCGTTTTGATTATTGTCAAAATAATTGCATAATAATTTATAAATTTTATAGGATTTGCGGGAACATATTTTGTACAAAAGGCGGTGCAAACAAAAATTCACTATCCATCCAAATACAACGTATTGGTATCATCCTTGGCAGCGACTGTGGTTGCATATCAAACGACATCAACACGCACCAAAGCCTGTCAAGCTGCGTGGATGGCATTTGAAGACAAACACACGGTGCTCAAAGAGAACACCTATTAAGAAACTTAATTTTGTGTAGAATAGTTAAAACCATGAAGTGCCTGCGTACACTTCTATGTGTGAAGTGGACCGCAGAGTTGCGTCCAGCAATCACACAAATCACAACGCGTTTAAAGTACACACAACATCAAGGAGTTAAGGGCATACGAAATCGCAAAAGCTTCTACGAAGCTCAAATTCAGGAGGGACAGCAAGAGCAGGGCGAAGAGAGAGCTATGGCAACAAATAATGGTGATATGCGTTTCCTGGATGATCGGTAAGCCTTACTAAGCCCCCACAAAGCGTTTTTACAAGAATCCCATCTTTTACAGCGCTTACGATGAGGTTGCCGGAGGGGCCATGCGCATCAGCAGAGATGTTGCAACGGAACAGCACGTTTTCATTCTTCAGCCTTATGTAAAGTGGTCGGCTAAACGCACAACACCCGACGATGTTCGACCCGATGATCAGCTTGCTGAGGCCACAGCATTAATCCACTCACTGCCCAACTGGCAAGTGGCCAGAGCACTTAAAGTGCCACTGGAAAGTCTTGAGCGCAAAACACTTTTTGGCAGAGGCAAGCTGGCCGAGCTGAAGCAACTCATTGTCCAACTGCGCCAGGAGCGAAAGGTCAGCTGTTTGTTTGTGAGCAAAGGCACGCTCTCCTTTGCACAGAAACAATTTCTGGAGTCGGAATTTGAGTTGCCGGTTCTAGATCGCTATTCGGTGGTCATACAAATCTTGAGGCTGCATGCAACGAGCGCTGAGGCCCGTCTACAGGTGGCCATGGCAGAGCTGCCTTACATTTGGGCTCAGGCAAAGGATGCGGGTGCAACGCAGACACGCCGCCAGGGCTACTCGTTGAGTGATCTTCAGAAAGAAGTACTACGCACAAGGGAGCGCAAATTGCGCGTCGAGTTGGAAGGTGTTCGCCGCCAGCGCCAACTGTTGCGTCAAAAGCGCAAGCAGCAAAATTATCCAATTGCTGCTGTCGTTGGCTACACAAACGCTGGAAAGACATCGCTTATAAAGGCGCTCACTGTGGAGGATTCGCTGCAGCCGCGCAATCAACTTTTTGCCACGCTGGATGTAACTGCTCATGCAGGCAATTTACCGTGCCATCTGCAGGTAATCTATATGGACACGGTTGGTTTTATGTCCGATTTGCCAACGGGTTTGTTTGAATGCTTTGTCGCCACGCTAGAAGATGCCATGCTGGCGGTAAGTAAAAATTTTGTAACACAATGCAATTGTTTGAATATCTTTTAATTACATGATTTTACAGGACATCATCATACATGTGCAGGATCTATCGCATCCTAGTCATGCTGCTCAGTGTGCCCATGTCGAATCCACGTTACGCTCCCTGGCTTTCAGCATAGCCGATGGTGATTCCAGCGCCAGCCAATTACCGCCCATCATCAACGTTTACAATAAATGCGATTTGGTAGCTCCGCAAGCAGAGACAGCTACTGGAGGCCATATCATCTCGGCACGTGCTCAGAGTGGACTGGAGCCGCTGCTCAAAGATATTGAGAAACAGATTCTAGACGTCACTGGACGCCGCAAATTACAGGTGCGCGTTCCTAGCGGTGGACCAGAAATGGCCTGGCTATATAAGAACGCCGCGGTTGTGAGTACAAAAGCGGATGAGCAGAATGCTGAAAAAATTCTAATGCGTGTGGTCATTAGCCAGCGGACCTTGGATCAGTTTAAACGCGAGTTTTGCTAGTACAACTACCCTTCCACTCTCAATCATCTTGCCTGGGTTACAGTAATATATATATATATATATATTTTTATTTTCTGTTTAGTTTAGAATTCTCAAGGGCGCAAATGGCAACAATAAAATATATTTTATCTTGCGGTTATTATGGTGTATAAACTTTGTGTATTGGTGTTCGTTATATATGGTATACTTATACAAACATATATAAAATTTTCTACAAAATACTTATACCATTAAAAATGATTAAAAACAAAAGTTGAACAAATATTGCACTATGTATTTTTGTTCCTTGTTGCTAGTTTCTTGTGTGTTGTGCTGCAGTTATTTTGTGTGTTCCTTTCGTTAACATGCATTATAAAAATATTGAGAATATTTATTAACTTATGTATAAGTTCTCTAAAGGGACTCTAATAACTAGAACTTCTTAGCTAATTAAAAATTTCATGTGCTTTAACATTGGCACATTTACACTTATGTTACAAAAACCTTTAGGAATTGAATACTCAAAATATATATACCATCAACATGCTGATGATAAATAACCCTAATACTACGGTTTAGGTGACAAAATTGTATTAAAAAAAAAAGGTATTATATGGCAGAAATCCCTCAAGTCAAACGTGCTGTATGCAAATAGTTGAGGTCTGTTGTGTTTTATTTAAAAAAAATTTTTTACTTAAATTAAGAAAAGAGGCGCGTTTTGGGCAATAGACAATGCAATAACCACTTTTTTATACAAATTTTTAGACGCATTTTGAGTAATAGGCAACATAAATTAAAGCTATTGGCGTAAACTTAAAAATCTTTTTTTAACCCGGCAACTGGACATATACATGTAAATAAAAAACTAAAAACTATATAAAAAATATTAATAAATTCTTTTTAAGGATATTTTTGTGCTGTGTAGCTTAATTTTTAGGATAATATAAAGTATTTTAAAATCAATGAACAAGCTCAAATATAGATATTTGAACTTTTCAATTGGAATAGATGCTCAGGCGTAGATATATTAACAAATGTCGTTGGGATTTCTAGCTATATAAAACCGGACTCTTTTGTCCTATAGAACAGTTTATATATCGCCCCTGAATTGACTGGCATTAACATTTATTTTTGTTTTCTTTTGGCATTTTTGTGTATGGCAAAAAATCGAATATCAATTATAAATTTATTGTTTAAACTACGTAAACACAAACCAATTAACCACACCCCTGTCATATTAATACCCCTATGCCACTCTCTCTCACTCACACACACACACACACACTACGCCGCTGCAATTAGCCACAGAAGTAATTGCCAAAGTGGCGCAACAATTACAAAAACAAACAGAACGCAAATGATGCGACAGTTTTTGAGCGGGCTGACAATGAATTGAATGAACTGTGATATTGTACTATTTTGTTGTGTTGAGAACATTGCCGATGCATTGGGCAGCGGTACGTTGGTCAACCGCTTGCCATTTGCCAGTTATAACTTGGCCATATGCGTTTGGGCCTGCTCGTTGGCCGCCGTTGAATATTGGGCAAATGGCATTAGCTGACAGTACTCTAGCAGTTGCAACTCCAACTGCCTCAGATCCTTATCTGGCGCCTCCGTCGTAACGCGCATTAAACCCGTATCGCGTGATTTTTGCAAATAGCCCGACCGTATCAGCGCATAGATGGCAATATTGAGATTGTCCAGAGCCAGGCAATATGGATGCACATGCGCTGCTGCAATGCCTGGCTGTTGTAGTAGCTGCTCCACATGCTGCTGCACACGTACAAGCAACTCTTTAGCACTAAACTCGCCAGTCGAAGAGAGCTGTAAAACAATAAAAGATAGAATAAATAAAGTTATCATAAATAAACAATTATGATAATTTCCCCCCAGCAAGTGGGTAGTAAGTACTTTTAATTGCAAGCAATTACATACCTGACGCAACGTTACAGCTAGCTGGTAGTAGAGGCAGAGGAAGGGCGCAAGTGCAGCAAGAATGACACGCGAACACTCATTATCCTGCACGCTAATCCTGCCAGTGTGCTCGTGCAACTCGAGCACACGCTCATCCAGAAGCAGCTGCAAATGTGTCTCAAATTCCACTGCTTCGCGATTGGATTCGATAATGAACTCATGCTGGAACAGTGCATCCATGCTGTTCACATGATTGTGCAGCGACGCCAGCGTTTCTGTGTATGATCCTATACAATCCAGGTTCTGTTGACGTCGCTGTATCTTGAGTGCAGCAAGCAGAAGGTAGGCGGGTCTTGCTAGCCAAAACATGCAAGGATTTATGTAAAGTTGAAGTGCCAACATGGGCACTGCTACAGCCATTGTTTCTGGATGGAGCGCATGGGCTTTAAGACGCTTTGTATCGATTTGTAAGGCCAACTGTTCAACGGCAAGTGGCGTAAATTGTAATTTGCCTACGCGGAATTGTAAAATGTTGGAATGTATTTCGACGGCATCCATAATGTCGGGCTTGATGCTATTGGCGCTGGTGCCCACGTGGGCGCCCAGTTGCTCAAAGATGCGTTGCAGGTGAAGAATGCCGCGGGAGAGTTCATCCAGATTAACGCTACACTGGCCATACAAGCGGCTTGCATAAAATAAACTAATCAGATTAAATGTACTGATGACGATGCGTCGCTGCTGCTGATAGATAATCTCATTCGCCAGTTGCTTTACCAGCTCAATCTCCTGACGATTTAGCTTCTGTATGGAGCCAGCAAGTCCAGCGCGTTGTATGCGCTGTCCTTCGTTATGGCCAAAGAATTCGCGCACTGAAATTGGGTCACCGAAGTCCAAAAACATTTTGCCAAAACGTTCATCGATAATTTTCAATGCCTTAAAAAAGCCCTTGGTGGTTTCTTTTGGCTTTGGCACACCCAAAAGCTCGTAGACAAACAGTTGCTCCTCCAGCACACGTTCATAGGCAACGCTTACGGGCACAATCATCACATCTGGCACATCGCCGGTAAAATAGGGTAAGAGCGCCATTGACAACAGACCCACTTTGGGCACAAGTGCTTTAAAATTACGGGAGCGTGTGCCTTCTATAAAGAATTCCACACCTATATGATAGTGGGCCACCAGTGCGTACATATACTCGCGAAAGATGTCCCAATAGAGCTCATCGTTGTTGAATGAGCGTCGCATGAAGAAGGCACCAGTTTTGCGCAGCATAGTTCCCATTCCAAACATTGAGTGAAAGTCTGAAAGGCAAGAAATTAATAGGTAGATAAGACGGATAAGGTATACCTTAAACAATAAAGTGATTACTCACCCATTCCAGCTGCAATGCCTGGTATCTCGATATCATAATAATAGCATATATAGCTCATCAGTATAAAATCCATATAGCTACGATGACTGGGCAAATAGAGCACAGGACAATTGCCCATTTTGCTGCGTACTTTTTCCATGCTCGCCGAATTCACATAGAAGCCATCACAAATGCGTTTTGCAATAGCCGTTATTGCTATGCCACACCATCGTATTATCGCTAAATTCCTATCCAATCCAATCTCATCAATAATCGCGCGTGCCTGCTGTTCAAGTTCGCGTAATGGCTTTTGAGACTCCCGAGCGTAATGCTCCAACAGTGAACGCAATTTTTCGCTGCGTAGCACATGCTGTTTCAGCTTTTGGGGATTTAAGTAGCGTTCAAACTCGTAGGCGACCTGTGGCTTGAACTCTCTGGTCATAGATGCCTCATTTTCGGGTGCTATTATGTTTTTAAATTGCCGCATATAAGCGGCGGCGGCCGCAGCAGCAGCGCCCGTTGCCGATGATTCACTCGTGGACGCGGCCGTAGCCGTTTCTGTTTCTGACTTCATTTCCATCGAACGTTAGACAGTTTTACCTGTAAGCCGAGTAAATATTTATATGTAGTTAAATTTAACGACAACTCTTGCGTCTGACACGAAGCTCAATTGTGGAATGATGATTAGTCGCTAGGCAAAGTGACATTCTTTGTTAAACCCAGCACACACACCCACCTGGGCACCTTTGTAGTATAAGATTTCGTTTACTATTTTGTTATCAGCCAGGTTTCTATGTGGTTTCTTTTTGCCTACCGGCTTACTTTTACTACTAATCAGCCGACCGGCCTCGTCGACAACTGTTCGTCACCCGAAACTGAGCTATAAGCTAGTTATGGCCTATCACATGTGAAAGACACAGCACAGCAACATTAGATTGCAATGGCTGTTATCAATAAAAGCTAAAAACGATATGCTCAAAACGCACCAAATGAAGTGTGCCGTTAGGCTGGGGGTATGCTACACACAAAAATACTTTGTTAGGTGCAAAACTAAGCAAAAGAATCTCTATTTCTTAGATTGAACACCGCATAGAAATAGCAACATTTTTGCTCAGTTACAACAGGGAACAGCGTACCAGCTCGCAAAACGCACTACCTTGTAACTATTTACAGTTGAAGCGAAGTTGACATTATGTATGAAATTGTTTGTTTATTAAGCAACTTACGACACAACGGGAAAAACTTAAGCACTGATTTTTTGAATGTGAAAACTAAACAAACGTTAACACGCTAAGTAAACCAATTGTAGTTAATGCTTAACAACATGACTTGAGGTAAACATTTCCTAGATCTTAAGTGCAAGCTAGGTGCAATTGGCAAACTCGCTATTTAATATAGTAATATGCAATTTAAACAGTTGCTGCGTTTCTCAGCTACACGCACACCCACTCACTCCTTCACACACACAGGCACACACATGCTGCCATACATCTGTAAACATGCATAAAACATATAAACACCATGGTCTCTGACACTTTGCGGTTGCTCTTGCCAGACTATAATGCAATTTAGCAAAAATACACAAATTTCTATTAAAATGAGTTGACTTTCTATTTTTGAAATCCGTTGTTTTTTACGTACGAAAATTCGATACAGGTACTGGCAGCAGATTTGCGACGCTTCGACAGAGCGACGGTAAAGCAACTACCACTTCCACTCACAGCTGCGACGGCAGCAGCAACGGGTCGATATTTATTTTAGTTATTGCGGGTGGCGTGTTTCGTGCTCAAGGATACATACACGTTACGACTTTGCATGAGCAGTGCTTACATTAAAGTTGTTATTTATTAAATTTTAGTGTTTTAAGCTAGCATAATGGGAAGAATTAGCTGTGAATCGAAACGCAGTTTCAGCAATAATTAAAAATTAACATTTTAAGTGCTGTTATACGGGCCGCCTTTATAATAATAACAAGGTGGCAACATTTCAGCGGCAATCAATTGTTCAATTGTCAACAAACATTGCTAATTAGATAATTGTTAAGTAATAAGTATGTTGTGCTCCAGCAACCGTAAACTAGTGCCGGCTGTTAAAAAAATATTTTTGGGCCCCAATTTTATCTTACATTGTATCTTTTTATAAATTGGACATATTAACCATTTAACAGCCAGTTAAATGTGGGACTGGTATACAGCGGCTTAATAACTGTTCAAAAATCGAGCTTTCCATTCCGGTTTCTGCAAAGCTCTAAGACTACATGACAGTGGCAACGCCAACTCCAGCAATCAATTAAAATCACTAAGTATTCATATCTAGTTAGCATTGCTTCGTAAGCAGACAGTTCCAAAGTGCAAAGATAAATTAAAGTTACAGCTCATTAACGATGTCCGTTGGCCGCATGTTCCTGGAGGCGCTGCTAGCGCTGGTGCACATTATAAGCGATCGTCTTTTGGAATTTATACTTGGCTGGTATCTGGGTCCGCACAAGAGTGTTGCAACTCCCTCAAATGCTGATCAACAAGTCTTATTGGTCAAGAGTGCCGTTGAGTTGGCAACACAAATACGCGAACGTACGCTAAAAAGTTACGACATCGTTAAAGCCTATTGCGATCGTATTGAAAGTGTTAATGGCGACCTCAATGCTGTTGTTGATGGTCCATTTAAGGAAGCACTGCAGCAGGCAAAGGAAATCGATCAAAAGTTGGCGGCCAATGAGTACAGCGCTGACCAGCTGGAAGCTCTGCCTTTTCTGGGCGTTCCTTTCACCACCAAGGACAGCACCAGTGTCGCTGGCAAAAGGCACACTTTGGGATTGGTGTCCCGCAAGAATGTGCGAGCCAAGGAGAATGCGGAGTGCGTGCGTCTAATGAAGGAAAGTGGCGCAATTATCATCGCTACCAGCAATGTGCCCGAGGTCAACAAATGGATTGAATCGCGCAATATGCTCATTGGTTGCACCAATAATCCATATGATTTGCGACGCTCTGTAGGTGGTTCGTCAGGCGGCGAGGGAGCCCTAATCACCGCTTGCTGCACAGGCTTTGGTCTAGGCACCGATATCGGCGGCTCTATACGCATACCCGCCTTCAATTGCGGCATCTTTGGACACAAGCCCAGCGAGGGTGCAATCAATACGGCCGGGTGTACCTTTCGCACCGGCAAGGAGCAAAACACAATGGTGTGCGTCGGTCCAATGGCGCGCTATGCCAGCGATTTGCGTCCCATTATGCAGGTGCTGCTCGAGCCGAGCAAAAAGAAGATGTTGCACTTGGATCAGAAGGTGGATTTAAAGCAATTGCGCTACTTCTATGTGCCCAACAACCGGATGCGCCAGTGCAATCCAGTCGGCAGCGAAACGCAGCGTGTTCTCCAGAAAGTACGCAATCATTTTGAAGAGCTAACTGGCCAGCAGGTTCAACTGGCGCAGCTGCCCTCAACTGAGCTATCTGGAAAAATGTGGCGCTATTGGATGACCAAGGAACCAGCCAATTTTAATAAGCTGCTGGGCAACGGTGTCGATCTGAATCCGTATGTGGAGCTGTTTAAGAAACTGTTGGGCCAAAGTGATTTTAGTATGGCGGCTATATACTCACTTATCGATGGCCTGCTGCCCAAGGATTCGGAGAAACTGATGCGCGAGGCGACCGAAAAATGCAAGAGCTCTTTGCAGCAACTGCTGGGCGATAATGGTGTCCTGTTCTTTCACAGTTCACCGCGCACGGCGCCCTTCCACTATTATCCATTGGTGAAATTTATGGATTTCAGTTACTTTAGCTTGTTCAATGTGGTGCGTCTGCCAGCAACACAAGTGCCAATGGGCCTGGATGCAAAGGGGATGCCATTGGGCATTCAGGTGGTGGCTAATCACAACAAGGATCGTTTGTGTTTGGCTGTTGCAGAGGAACTGGAGCGTGCTTTTGGCGGCTGGGTGGCGCCGTTTCCATTGAAACAGTAGATGCTTAAATTTGTGGTGGTTTTTTAATGATGCTCATTTAAGGTGTTGGTGATCCCTAAGGCTGTTTTCCCGAGTAATACTATTGAATAAATTAATACGAATATTATTTTAACCCTATTTGTTTTTTTTTTTTTGGCGGCAAACTTAGATAAACAGCTGTTCAAACAGTGTAGCCCCATGATGCTGATTTTGATGTGTTAGGTGGCAGCGTTGGCGAAATAAATTAAACTAGTTGAAGCAGTTGGATAAAAAATGGATGTGCAGTGTCTGAAATAAAGATTTTTACACCTAAAATGTTATTTTTGATAAAGAAGCACATATTAATTTTGATAATTTTACTACAGTCATATTCGGATCACGGAAATGAAGTAATCACATTTTTATGGTATATATAGTTTTTTTCATTGTTTTGTCTCAACAATATTTCGGTTGTAGGAAAATTAATTATCAATTTAATTTTTAAAGAACTTATTTAAACGCCGCAACTTGATGAACTGTGTGACCTTACGTTCAAATTAATGAAGTATTATCTGGCAGCACTGTCAACCTTTTTTGAACTCTATGGCAACACGTTCATTTCTAAGTAGCGCGTGCATAGGCATCACTTTAATTGCGTCTTGTCTGCGTGTGCGGGAATATTTTAAAACTTTCGTTCCGGTGCCAGAAATAGCTGTATATTGTGAAATTACTTGAATTTTTATAGATGGAATCGTACACCTACGTGGTTGAAGTGTCTCTTGAGAAGGATCAATACGAAAGGTAAGTGTAAGAACTTGTAACTAGCTACTTGATTACATGCAAGACGCTGGTCGCATTCTTTGAACTTTGACCGCAGCGCAGGTGATAAATGGACATTTAACCCACACAAGCTCACAAGCTGTCGTCGGCATTGTCAACAATTAATTTGCAGTTGCTGAGCCCCCTTTGCAAATAAAGACACCAACACACACACACACACATAAATACGCACATTGACAGCCTTTGCGAATATGCGTGAGAGACGCTCTTCTAATGTAACCGTAACATAACCTCACTTTTGATCTAGCCATAAATTACATGCTACGTGCATCTTTCGTTTGTTGCCTTGTTTCACCTATTATCCGATTGTCTGTTTGCTGACCAAGCGGCAAATATGCCTTTTAATATTTTCACAAGTCAAGTATAAGCACGTGCAATTGTCTAAAGTGTTTTTGTTGTTGTTTCTGTTATTGTAATTTGCCGTTTTGTTTGTGGATGTGTGTGTGTGTGTGTATTTGAGCATATCTGTTTGGTTTTGTTGTGTTGTCTTTCTGTTTTTGAAATATTAACGACGCCCTTTTGCTGTTTTTGTCTTTGTGCATAACTTTTGCGTTTCGAGTGTTTTTGCCTGCATTTTATGTTCACCTCGTTCCACAAATACACGTACACAAAAATGAACATACATACGTATGTATGTATGTGTGAAGCTCATGCATTTACATAAGTGTGCGTATTGTATATGCAAATGTGTAAATAATGCGCATATGGATATTATTATTTTTATCGAACTTAATTCTTATAAATATTCTGATGATCGGGCAATAAAAGCTTAGCGGGTGGAAGAGAAAGCACAGCCTTTGTGTATTCCTGAAAAATGAAATTTTCTCTAAAGCACAAACAACAAATCGCGCTCTCCTCGCACACGACCAAACTTGTACTTTTTGCAGGGTCTAAAATGTAAAATTATGAAAATTACCCAGCCACGGCTGTGCTTTGTTGGCATTGTAAGCGCGCCTTTGACAAATCCCAAATCCTGCCACTAAACAGTCATGTTTCATTGCCACCAACTTCGCAAACACATTTGCCTATAGCAGATATATACAAAAAAAAAATAGTTGAGTTTTTTTCTTGATTTTTTTTTTTTTTGCTGGCCTGGCTGGCCCCCAAACTGTTGTAAAAACGTCTACATTGTTGAAATTCCTTTTGCGAAATTGCCACGTGACACAAAGGCGTCTGAAGCACAAACAAACACACAGACATACACACACATACATATACATATAGAGCGAACGCCTTTTATTAGCCTTGCATACAGAGCGACCCAACCGAACTAACCAACACAATAGGCCCGAAAATGACGTTGCAACAATTAATGTGAACATTTTTGCAGTCGTCGTCGTCGTTGTCGTCGTCGTCGATGTCGTCGTGATTTATAACGTGCATAAAATTTGCGGTGCTGCCTAAAAGCACCTAAAATTCAATTGTGGATGAGGTGAAGCGAATGAGGCGAAAAATTAGTCAGTTGCTGTATCCTGTTTATTTGTGTGTGTGTGTGTGTGCGTGTTAGTGTGTGTGGGGCGTTGTCAACAGCTTTATAATTTATCGATAGTTGCGTTTAAGGTTTACCCCTAAACACCCTGTGTGCTGTGTCTGCATATTTGAAAACTATTTTCATTGCGCGATAATTTATGTGCCAAATACAAATTACACAATCGTTGGCCAGCTATGCAAATTAATTGCGAATATTTGTAGCACTCATTGGCTCATCTCAGCTTTTACTCTAACCCCCAAAGAATCTCTTCAGATACATGCATTAAAGTCTCATTCCAATTTGCTTTTCAAATCTTACTTTATGTTTGCGTTTCGGCTTCTTTGCTATTTTGTAGTTTGCAGTTGCTCTTTTTTCAATTTACAATAAAATTCAATAAGGTGTTGCCCTAATGGAAATTGACTGACAGTGCCTGCCAAAAGTTTACGTGCTGGTGCAGGTGCATGTGTGTGTGTGTGTGTATAAATCTAAGGCCAGACTTAAGCTTCCTGTTTTGTGTTTTTTCTTTTGCCATAAAAATGCATTTGGTAGAAATCAGCTAGAAATCAGTTTGGCACATGTGCAAAGGTAAGTAAATAGCGAAAAAGAATACAAAATTCATGCGGAAGTTGTTGAGTATGCAACATGAATTTCCAAAAATATAAGGCAAAATCCAGTTAGCTGGTAGCTTGAGAAATTTATTTTTATGGAGCAAAGTTGTTTAGTTTTCACCCTATCAACGATTCTTTGCAACTAAAAATCACTTTCATTAGTGAAACTTTAAGCTCTCCAACATCACCATAATCATTAGACTTATGGAACCGCTTAGTCATTTAAAAACAAGCATACGCACTGTTGCACATTCTAAATATATTTATGTCTGATAACAACCTTGCGCAAAGTACAACTTTTAATTTTCAAAAACTAAAAATAATAAATTGTAAGTGCATGTGAAAAAATGTAACCGGTTGGGGTGATGGTGTTGCATGTACTCGGTAATTTGTAGCTAGAGGTTGCATGCAACTTCAATGCATTTTGTTGCAGTGTGAACACAGTCGCACTGTAGAACTCAGCGAGCCATGAACAAAAGTTAAACAGACAAAACAAACTGCAAAGTAAGTGGGTGTGGCATTCTGGGTGGTTGGGTGGTTCGGTGGTTGACTGGGTGGTGGGAGGTTGATTCGTACATAGTTTTGCAGTTGTCTTTGTAAATTTCACACGCAGAGCGCGTGAAATGGCAACGTCATTTTAAAGTTGTAACATTTGCGTAATTAGCAGCAGCAGCGAGAGTAAGAGACGCAATAGGTAAAAACAAGTCAAGAGTCAGGCCAAAAGGCGACAACCAGAAAGTGCTTTAAGTGCCAGCGCAAATTACGTACCAAAAAAGTTAATTTAATTGTTACAATTGTTGTTCGGCGTTTTCTTTCGATTTTTACTGTCTTTGTGTTTACTTTGTGTATGTGTGTGTTTGTTGGTTTTGGCCGTGTTGGCTTTTGGCCAACTGCTTGTTTGCAAAAAACCCAAAAGCCCCAACTGCAAATTAACAAATGTCAACGGCGCAAAAGTTTCCAAACCAAGGATGCGGGTGACGCTACCAACCTTTAGTTGACTCCACTGTTATGACACTCGTTTTTTTTTTTCCTTCGCTTGGCGGGTTGCTCTGATTCATGTCTACCTAGTATTTGTCTATTAAATTTTACATGGCCTTTACATGTAAAAAGTAAAAGTTCAGCAAGATTTATTACTATAACTAACTATTAGTTGGATCGGTAACCACGATCTAAGAGGTATTCGTTCTAACAAGTAAAGATTTGAATATTGCGACTTAAGTTTTCACAAGAATTCGTATAACTACGTATTATTATTGATTTTATTAATATATCTTATGTTATTTTTTGTTCTTAACTCTTTTTTTAACAAGCAATAATACTTATTAGATTATTTTTAATTTTTTTTTTGGAAAAATAATCAATCAATTACGAATATTTTTGGCTTTTCACGATCACAACATCGATTACGATTACAAATAATTTCATTATGATTATTTAGCGATTATTCAGAATAATCAAATTAACCCACAATTTAATTTTTTTCTCAAAAATTCACTTTCATTTGTTTATTGTTTTTTTTCTATAATTGTTTTATATCCCATTTATATTACTTTTTGATTTCAAATGATATTTTTACAATTCATATACTATTATATTTATTTTTATACCCTGATCCCATTAAAAATGGGAAAAAGGGTATAATGAATTTGTGCAAAAGTATGTAACAGGCAGAAGGAAGCATCTCCGACCCCATAAAGTATATATATTATTGATCAGCATCAATAGTCGAGTCGATATAGCCATGTCCGTCTGTCCGTCCGTCCGTCCGTCCGTCCGTCCGTCCGTCCGTCCGTCCGTATGTATGAACGCGTCGATCTCAGAGACTATAAGAGCTAGAGACTCCAGATTTGGAACTTAAGCTCGCCTAATCCCTAGGCAGTACAAGTTTCTTTCCGATTTTCGATAACTCTTCCCGTTTCCGATACACACATGGGATCAATAACAAAAAAATCTGGAATTTTGAAAACTTTGAGATGCAATTTGAATTATAAAACAAAATAATGTCAATCTGTGCAATTTTTATTGAAATCGGACAATAAAGACCGGAGATATAGGACATTGAAGTTGTGTATGCAGTATGGAGTACGCGCGTACACAGACACACACACACTTGCAAGCACTGACTGTACGCGTGAAGTATAGGGATCAGGGTATCGTCTAGTCGGGATTTCTCGACTAGAGCCTTCTTACTTGTTTATCCTTCGTTTACCTGCAGATATACTCTTTTGAAGCTTCATTAGTCCTATCAAGTATTTTGAAATATTTTTTATACCATGAACCCATTAAAAATGGTTAAAAAGGGTATAATGGTTTTGTGCAAAAGTATGTAACAGGCAGAAGCACTCTGACCCTATAAAGTATATATATTCTTGATCAGTATCAACAGCCGAGTCGATATAGCCATATCCGTCTGTCTATAAGAGCTAGAGATTCCAAATTTGGAACATAAGCTCGCCTAATCCCTAGGCAATACAAGTTTGTTTCGATAACTCTTCCCGTTTCCGATATACACATGTGATCGATAACAACAAAATCTTGAACTTTTAAAACTTTGAGACGACGCTTGAAGGATTAGAAAGGCTGAGAAACACCGGAGATATGGAACATTGAAGTTAGTATGCAGTAAGCGAACACACATACACAAACTTACACAAGTATAGGGTTCGGGTTATCGTCTAGTCAGAATTTCTCGACAAGAGCCTTCTTACTTGCTTTTTTTTTTCAATAACGTTTTTATGCTTGTTTTTGTATGCATCGATCCAAAAATTAAGCGATTTTAGCATTCATCTTTTAAATGTAAAAAAAAAAAATGAATTCAATGAAAATCAGAAAACAAAACCATCATTAACTATCTGTTCCCTGTCGACGTCATTAAACATTGGCGGCCAGCCATCTGCCAACTGTGTGCTATATTGTGCGTAAAGCGCAGAGATAAGCCCAGAGTTTTCGCACTTTTTGTTGTTATATTGTATTTGTTGTTGTTGTTGTTGGTGTGCCGCCCCTTCATCAGTCATTGAGGTTGACTGCGACAGTTTACATTAAGTATTATCAATTGCGAATCACCAATTGTCATCGTCGTCATCGCCAACGACATCAGCTTCAGGAACATCGCGTCCTTTTGACTCTCGAGCACGTTTGTCGTTTTGTCTGCTCTCGCATCATATCGCATTATATCTGCATTGTCACCTTGTTGGCCATTTAACGTGGCACGCCCAGAGCTCAGGGACAGTTAACGGTACGAGCAGCAGCAGCAGCAACAGCATTAAGCTTCTCTTCTCTCCTTCTTTGGTGCACGCCTCGAGTTGGCAACATGGATTTAAGCTTGTACTGCCAGCAAAGCTGCTGGGGTCTTCAGTTGACTTCTTTTTTGTGGAAAGAAAAAAGTTTGTTTGTGTATTTTTTTGTATTTGTCTTGTTTTTATGGTCCCGTTATACTTTTCCTTATCCTACATATTGCTCTGTGTTATTCAATTAGTGAATCGAACAGTGTGCAAAAAGTTCAATTCAATGGCAATTGCTACTTAAAAATGTTTACGTTTATTTTGTATTGAAAAAAAGATTTTTGAATTAATTTATCTTCATTAATTTTGACCTTTAAATAAGTATCTTTAATATTTGTACATTAGATAAATTTATTCTTGTCAACTTTAAAGCGTCCCACAACAACAAAAGTTTAATTCTTATTTTGTGAATTATCTATCAAATAAAAGAATCCGCTTGTTAATTTCAATTATAGTTTTTGTGTAATGACGTTTTTCATTAACCCTTAAAATCGCATGTAACAACTCAAAATACAACCAAATCTACCATAACAACTTCATATGCTTTTAAAATTTTCGCTGTTTTAAATTCTAACCACTGTTCCTATCATATTAGTGTGATCACAAATTGTCTCCATTATCTTTGCCATTTGAAAAATCTCCCTCGTTTCGCGCACCTTTTAAACCACGACAACGACTAAAAGAAACGAACCCGAAAATGTGTGCGAGAAAAAAGAATCAGCGAAACGAAGTCACATTTATCCAAACGTGCTCATTTAAGTGGAATCACTTAATGGTTTTATACGCTTATCATTATCATCCCAGCAGCCAGTGACTGACAATCCTGCCGCTGCCGCTGCCCCTGGTGTGCTAATGCCATTCTGGGAACATCGTTGTCCACAACGAGACACAAAGTGACAAACATTGCGTCCCACCCCAACCCAGACCACCCAAAACGTATCCACGCAGAGTCGCGCAAATCGTTGATTCAATCAAAATTTCGAAGTGTGGCACATTTTTATCTGGCGGATGTTTGGCTCGCTGTCAGCACGAAATGCTCCAGGCGTCCAGTCATTGTTTTAACGCGTATGTTTGCCAGACACACAATACAAATAACAACAACTTACTAACTATAACACACACATATATATATCGTCTCCTTGTTAAATGCATAATTTTTAGTGAAATTGCTGTGCTGAATGTTTCAGTGTTTAGTGCGTGACGCTCGCACGGTGGTGAATGCTTCCGTTGTGAAGAGTGTGCGAGGGTGTGGAAGGAGCTCTTGGGTTGATTGTGGCACTGTCACAGCCAAAGGTCGTGTGTGCGGCCCACAAATAAGGAAGTAATATGTCGCCGCTGCATGGCCATCAAAGCCAGACACGTTGAATACTTCACTGGGCTTGTAAATGACAGTAGTTCCACTCCACTCCACTCTACTCCACCCACCACTCTATTTCCACTGTGCGATACTTGGCTCTGGCAGTAAGCAAACTGCATGCTCTTTTTTTTTTTGCACATGACTCGTTCTATTGTCCACAGTTCGACTACACTGCCAAACGGTTGAGTTTATCTCTTTTACTTGTCAACCTTTTATTTAGATATTTTTTTTTAAATATGTCAAAGCATATTTTGGATGATGTTGCTGTTGCTATGGGTGGAAACTTTATAAACATTTTTTTTTTTTCTAATTTTTAAATAAATGTGATTAAAATATAAAATGTTTTAGTATTCAAACAAATTATGTTGCCTTTTTCAAGATCACATTTTGTATTTGATCAACTTATTAAACATATTAAATAAATTTGTTGTTAGTTATTCAAAAATTATTATATAATTGAATACTTTAATTTTTTTTATTTTCGTTTTTTAAAAGCATTCATAAAAATATTACGGCGAAATTTCGAGAAAATTCAATTAAGTTTTGTTTATAAAGTAAGACAAGAATAAAAATAATGTAACAAAAATAAAATAAAATTGTATTTTCAAATTATTCTATGAAATACGAAAAAATATATTTACTTATAAAATTGATACCTATTATTAAAATATATATATATATTTTACGTTAAAGATAATATTAAAATCTCAATTGCCTTAAGTGCAG
The DNA here is from genome assembly GCA_035044465.1 of Scaptomyza tumidula. Taxonomy (NCBI): domain Eukaryota; kingdom Metazoa; phylum Arthropoda; class Insecta; order Diptera; family Drosophilidae; genus Scaptomyza; species Scaptomyza tumidula. The sequence continues at coordinate 4,323,274 of JAWNNW010000445.1, forward strand.
GGTATTTATTCGAAAAGCTTTTTACAGTTCCAATTTTGTTTTCATTCCTTTTTTTTTGGTTTTTTTTTTTGGCGATTTTCTACCCCTCGCTGTCAAAAACATTGAACCGCATTTGTTTTGTAAGATTAATGACCCACAATTGGTCGCATCATCGTGGTGTGTCTGTGGCCATTGTTATGCGTATTCCTGTTTCTATTGTTGTTGTTGTTGTTGTTTGCTGACTGTGAATGATTTGCGCATTTTTATGGTCTTGAAAACGTTGTTACATTTTTTAGTTTCGTAAGGAAATCCTTCTTAACTGCGTGACCTTTCAAGTAGGTGGGTTAACGCCGGCAAATCATTTCATTAATTTAATGTACCAGAATGTCACTTGTCGGTTGTCAACTTTGTGTCGCTCCTTCGCGGTATGTGATGTGTGTGGGGGGGGGGGGGGGGAGGATGTTTATATGTGATGTTCACTTTAGTTTAATGCCAGTGAGAGAGAGAACGAGACGACAAGTCGTCAGTTAGTGCATCAAAGTTTTGCCAACTTTTGGCGCTACAAGGCACTGATTTTATTTACAGGCTAACAACAAACAAGGATACTTTTCACGACGACAAGCCAAGTCAAGTCGCATCGTGTCACTGCACGTTGTGCCGAAGCGAAGCGCTGGGTTGGATGTGGACTCCTTGCCTGTGTTGGGCAGCTGTTGCCTTAAATGCAGCCAAGACTGTCAGTAACACTTAGTCGACATTTAACTTGTGTCATTTGCAGTGCACAGCGGGGGAAAAAAAAAGATGCAAAAGATTGAAGACTGTAAACGAAAAGGATTACAGTACCATATGCATTATTGCTAAATGTGTTCAAAAGCGAAACTTAAAGCAAAAAAATAATATGCAAAAATATAATTATGATGAAAATCTGTCACAGTTTCCTTACATGTTCAACCAATGATCATCACTCCTAATAAAGTTCAAATGTTCAATGATATTTCAAGTCTAACTAACTCTATACAATTTCGAGTGGAAATCAACAACAGTAGCTAACAATTAAACAGCCCAAGAACATCGACACTTGCCAAACAGTTAAACAACAAACTTTTCACACACACACACACAAGCACAAGGTTTCACCCTCTCTAATACACCCATCAAAGGGGCGCACAAAACTGACTTCATCATGGACAACAAACTGCGTTACAAAGATTCATCCATTTATTCACACCACACTGGGCAGAAAGGAGAGAGAGATGAGAGATGAGCGGAAGACCGGAAAAGAAGAAACAGGACATTTGGTAACAAGACAAACTTACTTAGAAACCCCAAATAGACATTTTTCCCAACACACTATAAGCCGCGGCACTTTTCATTAGCAGCAACACTTGGGCGACAGATGGTATGAGCCTTGGGCGGGGGATAGAGTGTTAGGGGGTTTGAGTATGTATCATAGTATCTACTGTATGTCTTGGCCTTGTCGGGCTTTATTTCTTACTGATTTTATTTTTTTTGTGTTGCCGCCTTTGTTGCAGTTATTAACCCTTAACCACACATAACATTTATTACCCACATTGTTCTGACGCTTCACACACACAAACACTCACACACTCAGAAGAGCCAAACAAAGCCCGCCTGCGTTAAGCTGACAATGAGATTTTTCCCTTCGCCTCCACACCAAACCACAGTATTCCAATTCTCTTTCACTTTGTCTTCCCACCTCCCTGAACCCGTCTCGGCGGTTATTTCGCTTGATTGTATTTTGTTGGGCGACTTTTGTCTGTGGTTTATCGCTTTTAATTTGTCGTCGCGTCTTGGGCTCGTTAAGTCTTCTCTTTCTTTCGCCTTTTGCCAATGCTTTTCCTTTCGGTTTTCTTGTGCTATCGTTGACTGAATTTTCGCAGCGATAATTGGCTGTTCGGCACCAAGGCCAACCAAATTAGAGATTTGTTAAAAGAAAATTCGTTACAACATGTTGAATGCAAAAAAGCTTTTCCCATCGTTTCCTCTTTACGCTTTAATGGCAACAATTTGTTATCAGATTTCTTACAAATATATCCTATAACAAGATTTTCAAATACACGTATATATATAGAAGTAATTAAAGTATCTACAAAAATTAAACAAAAATTTAAGGTGATATTTATTGATTGATTGAAAATTACTTAATCATTTTTTTTTAGATCCATCTAACACGTCGTTTGCTTAAATGCCAGTTACACTGTAAAAAAGTACAAAAAAAAATAAAAATAAAGAAAAAAGCTGACAACTTTGTATCAGTTGATTTGCAGCTTGTAAGAAATTGTGAAAATAAAATAACGAAGAGAATATTCATTTAAAATGTCTGAATTGGAAAGTACGCTTGTTCAATTGCGTGCTCGCCTGCTGGAGCGGGGCATCAAGTTGTGGGAGACGCCATATTACGTGGAGAATGGTGGCAGCTGTGATGCAGCTATGGAACAGCTGTCCCAAGAGCTAAGCACTGAACTTCATATACCAGCAGCAAGTTGCAAGAGTACGCTGTTGGAGTTGCAAGAACATGCGCTGTTCAAACTTGATGCACGCCGTCAATTCGATGAGACGGGTCTTGCCACATTTCATGTGCGTTGCGTGAACAGCCAAGGTGGCACATCGCATGTGCTTAAGGTGCACTGTGATCTTAACGAGCTTGGCTCCCAGTTGCAACAAAAAATCGCCGAGCAGTTGCAGCTGCCAGAGGCGCATCAGGTCAAATGCATATCAGCTGGACGCATGGTAACATCGGTGGCAACGTTGCAAACGCAAGGTCTCAAAAATAATCAACAGCTCTTGGTGATTGTTGGCCAGTCGGATGCTCGAGGAGACGCATTGCACGAGCGCATACGTCAAATACAGCGGGATGTGGAAATGGTCGTCGATTCGAAGCATAATTTTGTCGAACTGGAGGATCAGGATGGCAATGCAATGTTCTTGCCACCCAATGAGAATCGTTTGCTGCTGCTGGGCATGGGCTTGGCGGAGAAGGGACGTGCCGCAATGCGACGAGAGCAATATGATGAGGCATTGTTGCTCTTTCTAGAGGCAGATGAGAAGTTTTCTGGCTGTGACTCCAAGTTTGTGGAATCCGTTGATAACTATGCCATACTTAACTTGGATATTGTTTGGTGTTATATGTGTCTGAAGAACCTAACACAGTTGCCGGATGCACAGCGTCGTTTGGATCTTTGTGAGCGAATCTTTCGTCGCAGCTATGGCGAGAACTATAGTCGCCTATATGCCTTGAAAGGACCAAGTTGTCCGGAACGTGCGCTCATTATGCGCTTGCAGTTGCTACACGGCGTCATACTCTTCCATCAGAATCGACGGGATGAGGCTCGGGTGCGTTTGCAGGCAGCTGGCAAAGCTTTAGATGAGCTCAATGTTAATACGGAGCAGCTGGAGCTGCTGATCGAGATGGGCTTTGAGGTTGCCGATGCACGTCTGGCTCTGCGCTCCTGCAACGGCAATGTGGACCAGGCGCTGCAGTTTATCCATCAACGTCGAGAGCGTATCCAGGCCGCAAGGACCAGCTCTGATTCGGAGCGTCGAGTTGCTCAGCTACAGTTGGGCAGCGGGGAGCAGGATTGGGTGCATCCGCGCAGTGTTTGTCGCCTCATGGAAATGGGCTATGAACGTTCGTTGGTGGTGGAGGCACTGCGTCGCACCGACAATGATCTTACACGCAGTTTGGATCTGCTGCAATCCCATTCGGATGAGCTGCGTCGAAATCTGCCTGCCACACAGGCAGCCGATGAGCAAAAGCTTTATACCCTTTGCGAATTCGGCTTTCAGTTGGCCACGGCTCGTACCGCTCTAGAAACAACTCAAAATGACATGAATCGTGCCATTGATTTTCTGCTCAAGAGCTTTTCCAACGAACGGGAGTTGATAAGCATGATTGAAACCATTTCCAAATGGACTACACAAGCATCTAATGAACCTGGAGCCTCTACCTCTACCACTCCGGGTCTACTACCAATATCCGCTCTGACAACGAGCAAACAAGCTTTAGTGAAATCTGTGCTGAAGAAGGCCAAAACCGAAATGGATTCGTTTAACGCTTTTAAACGTTTCAATGAGGATTTGCCAGGCAACGAGCAGGATTATTTGGATTTATCGCTAGAGCAGGAGCAGCAAATACTCAACGAGTACAAACAGTATTTGGAACATTAAACATCAATCTACATATTCAAATGAAATATTTTACTTTTGTTTTACAAAAATGCAATTAAAAATTGTACATGTAAATTGGCCAAAGCTGAATACTCACAAATATTTATGTTTAAATGTTTTTGCTCATTGAAATTGGCCCAATTACACCATATTTTTGTTTTGATTACCTTTTCGAGAAAACAATTGCTAAGTTCAAATATATATTTTATATTAAGTAAATAAAACAAATGGTAAAAATTAAACAAGAAAACCAATAAAATATTTGTTAAAAGTATTATAAACTTTGTATTTGAGAAACGTAGATTATTTAAAACGTATGTAAATACTTATTTGAAGCCTCCTTTTTATACCCTGATCCCATTAAAAATGGGAAATAAGGGTATAATGAAGTTGTGCAAAAGTATGTAACAGGCAGAAGGAAGCATCTCCGACCCCATAAAGTATATATATTCTTGATCAGCATCAACAGTCGAGTCGATATAGCCATGTCCATCTGTCCGTCTGTATGTATGAACGCGTCGATCTCAGAGACTATAAGAGCTAGAAACTCCAGATTTGGAACTTAAGCTCGCCTAATCCCTAGGCAGTACAAGTTTCTTTCCGATTTTCGATAACTCTTCCCGTTTCCGATATACACATGGGATCGATAACAAAAAAATCTTGAATTTTGAAAACTTTGAGATGCAATTTGAATTATAAAACAAAATAATGACAGTCTGTGAAATTTTTATCGAAATCGGATAATAAACACCGGAGATATGGGACATTGAAGTTGTGTATGCAGCATGCAGTATGCGCGTACACGCACACACACCTACTTGCAAGCACTGACTGTACGCGGAAAGTATAGGGATCAGGGTATCGTCTAGTCGGGATATCTCGACTAGAGCCTTCTTACTTGTTGTTTTTGTTTTTTATTCACATGCCAGTTGTTTGATTTTGTATATTAATTTAAAAGAAAAGGAAAATGAATTTTAAATGAAATCTCTTATCTCTTTTTGTATGAATAAATACGAACTAAAAGCCAATTAACTTGTAAAAAATAACCATGTCAATTTTTGTGTTTTTATAATCTATGAAAGTAGCATCTGTTCTAGCAGCAATTTATTTAGTTTATATATTTTTCTTTTATAGTTTTCGTCGCGGTGCCAACAATTACTCATAAATTCTCGTATTTTTTGCTTTGCATCACAAACACACACCCTGAAAAGTATGCTATGCAATTTTAGTTAGCTTGTTGCCGCTGTTTACTCATGTGCATAAACATGGCAGTTTTTCACAGAGTGTGTTGTTGTGTTGTGTGCATGTGTGTTGTTGACTTTTGTGAAAATTAATAATTTTTCAACTACTCTCCTTAACCCCCATACCCATTTCGGCAGATCTCATTTGTGGCGTGCAACTTCTGCGCTTGATGGCCAAATAATTTGTCGTCTGTGTGTGGGTTTGTGTGTGTGTGTTTTTGTTTCCGAATCGTTAAATCACAAATAAAGAAGTTCACATTGTTTGCTGTATGGCTGTTTGTTGTTGTTAGCGTCGTTGCTGCTGTTGTTGCTTAGGTTAGGTAGATTTGTCTTGCCATGCCGCACATTTTTTGAGTAGCTGACATTTCACTTGACTGAACTACAACTTTTTGGCTCAAAATGTGCGCCCATTGTACTCGAATTGAATTTAATCGTGCGTGCGGCTTGAACGGAGATGAAGAGAAAAAGCAAGCAAAAACAATTTACTTAAAGTTTCTCGTTTTGACCAACATCAAACACTTTAAACATGGACTATTCAAAAAATATATAAGGCATCAAAAAAGTAGGAAAAGAAAAAAACTGACAACTGTCGCTTAAAATTTTATGTCTAAATGCAGGCTGCACAATTTTTTGTTGCGCTGCCTTTTGAGCCAAACAATTTGTGCAACTGCAGCGAAGAAAAAATACAAAAAAAAAAATGTCAAAATGTTGGCAACAGTGGGTGGCAAGGAAAACGTTTGGAGGTTGCAGGGTCTGCCTGTCTTATTTAGTAACGAAAATGAGCAGCGGCAGCGCTTAGAGATGACTATTACCAAGGACTTGCCGCGAAAAAAAGGGTTGCAACAACGTGGGTGGTGGTGGAGGGGGTGGGGCGAAAAGAAGAGTGTAAGGTTTTGGCTGCATTCACTGGCTGATTTCCGTCATTTGTTGTTGCTGCTGCTGCTGCTGTTGTCATCAAATGCAGGCAACATTATCATTGTAGCTGCAAGTGCTGCTGTATCATGCTATATATACCCTGTAAACAGCTCAAAAGATAAGAGTACACAAATGTTGTTACGACTGCTTCCATGTTAATAAAGATGAAAGCTCTTAAGCGTAATGTTATTCCACATTTAAAAATTTTTTTCTAATAACTTAATTTTTACTTTTTTCTGGCAAAAAAAGTGCTAAGCTATTTCAAGTTTTCCTCCCTTAAATAAATAATGCAGATATTCTCATTTTATCTCAATCAAACTATTGAAGATAAAAAACAATCTATGATAATTCTACAGCATATTTAAAAGTCAGGCAAACCATTTCCACAGCTTGTTGTTGTTGTTGTTGTGTGTCCTCATTATCGTTTGTTGCTTGCCATGCTCTTCTCATGTCTTTTGCCATTTACATTCCATTTTTTTTTTGTTGCTGTTGGTGTATGTTTTTTTTTTTTGCTTTTTATCAAGTGGCAGACTGAAGAACTTTAATGGTTTTGAAATGCACTTGGAAGTGAGCAGGAAAAAGATTTTTTAATTTATTATACAAAGCAAAATATAGGACTTATATATAGAAATAAATGTAGGACCCAAATATATGTCTTGCATTTTTATCCGCAGATACATCTAGACTTTAAGAAAACAGGGAAATCATTTAATATGGTTTTTTTTTAAGTTAAAAAACTTTCGCGGTTTGTAAATTATTCATTGCTTAAATCCACTTTACTCAATATTATGACTAAGTATTAAGTTTAAGCTTCAGCAACATTGCTATGAGAAATTCTTTAAAGTTTGCTGCAGTTAATTAAAAGAAGATTTTCCTTCACACTTATCTTTATTTTTTTTGTGGTAAAGTTGCATAAATTACAAATTAGCCAAGTCAAAATCAGTCCAGCCACAAAACCACAATTCACACTCACCCTTAACATAATGATGGGCCCATAGCAATTCTATTCGGACGGTTTGGTTTTGGGTTCAGCTGCAGAGCGTGCGAAGTTTTTCGAACTCACTGTGCTGCTTAGAAAGTAAAAAATAATGTAAATGATGAAATTATTTAATGATGCGGAAGTGCGTTGATAAGCAAACGACAAATGCGTTCATCCAACAAATGCTTTTGCTAACCGTAACATACAATGAATACCCTAACTGTGACAGGGGGAAAGGTGGCTTTAAGTTGGTATTAATTTAAAAGTTTTATTTATATTTAAGCCAGTTTTTATACTTAGGCGTTAGGAGCAAAGTCATGTTTATTTTATTCTAGCTTATGAACGTTTTAACCTTTTCATAAAAAAAAATATTTTTTGTTCTATAATTCAACAGCTTAAGCTCTAATGATTTTCGATACCATACAGTAATTAGTTAGTTTTAGGTTAGTTTTTAGAAAATAAGTTCCTTAAACTTTTGTTAGTGTATCTATTGTTTTGGTCTGAACTTTTCTAACATTTAAATCCAATTTTATTCTTTTTTGTTAACTGCTTCTAGGCAACAAGGAAATATATAAAAAAAAATATTTCGTACACAACTTGTGCAGTTTATTTTTCAGGAATATATATACATATATATATTATTTTGAAAACCAACCAACAGCTGCGCCTACGGTATATGCAACAATATTTTGTGTGCCACACGCATTTGGTTAAATCTATGAGGCTATATCCAAAGTTTTTCAAGTTTCTAATGAGTGTCGCTCGCGACCGAGACTCATGTGGCTGGTAGAAGTTTATGCGCTCATAAAACAGTTGCCAAAGAGCCAGAGCCGAAGAGCATCAGGTTCAAATTGAGGACATAACTTTGCAGCAATTTACATACTCATTACGGCAGTCGCTTAACACTCGAAATGAGCAAAAGCGAATAAAAAACAACAAAAAAAATACAAAACACAAAAAATACAACATAAAAATGTCAAATTAAAATTGCACTACAAAAGAAAAATATACAATTACACTTTAATTAAAGGACTACAAATTGTTCGGATTTGTATGTATGTGTGTGTGTGTTTTATATGTGAAGCAGAGAAAATGTTGCTGCCTGTCACATTGAATACTTTTTCGTCACATATCAACCGCTGGAAAAGCTGCGCAATTTCATTTACCAAAAGAGTTGTTGAAATGCGCAATTACAAGACAAAAAATTTAAAAGTGTTGTATTTGTCGAATGGGGTGTGTGTTTTCGTTAGGGGTACTGTTCAAGAGGGGTTGAATTTAGTAAAATAAGTGATTTGGGCGCTTCTTAACAGATCCTTATGTCAGTTCAGTCACATTATCTTTATGAACTTCTTTAGATTGCGAAAATTGCTCAATTTTTGAGACGGCGTTTAAATAATTTGAACGAAATAATGACAATCTGTGATACCCGTTGAGAAACACCTGAGATATGGAACATTGAAAAGAGTAAAGTAAAGTATGCAGTATATGTGTACACACACACACACACACACACACACACAGATAATTGTAAGCACTAAGTGAATGGGGTTCAGGGTATCTTCTAGTCGGAATTTCTCATATGAACTAGAATCTTACCATATGAACTAGAATCGGACTCAAAAGTAAGAAAGAAACACAAAACGACTTAAACGAATGAACTACTTTTGTTTTTTTGTTTGTGTCTCACAGTTAGCTTTTGTCTTTACATATATATTCATAAACCATATCACTTTGTAGGACAGTACAAAAGTAACGTATCGAATTGTGCCTTATAAAAAAAAAACAATAAGAATCTCCATGATCGAATATTTTAGACTATATCGTAAGTCCGTCCATTTAAAGATGTTTCTCTATTTTTAATATTAAGTGCCTTAACAATTGCATGATTATGTATTTTATAATGTATAACACACTTTTCTATGTAGACTAATGTGTAGAGATCTAAGCTTTTAAAACTACCACAAAGTGTTCAAAGCGGAAATCTCTTCAAATCAAACTTTTCTAAATGCTTTGTTCAATCATAAAAATATTATATATATATATATATATATTGTTTTCAATACACGATTTATAGTAAACTTAAAGAACTATACAAATAACTTAACTAAACAAACGAACTTAAGAAATGATTTCCATATGACTGAATTAACAAGTGAACCTAATCGACATTGTTTCAACTAATTCACAATTTTTGTGTTAGTTCAGCTTTGTTTGCTTGTTTATAAAAAAAAAAAAATTAAAAATAATTGCACATTTCTGAGTGCAAATTCAGCTTGCACTTGTCAAAAGTCAAGTAAGCTTTTACTTATTTACAGACTATTTTTTAGACCCATTGCTAAAGCGAGTTTTATAAAAAAAAGTTTGGCACAAGTGTAACTGTCATTATTATAGCTTGTTCCCTTCTCTTTGCTGATGTTTGCTGCCAGCTGTTTTTGTTGTCCAGTCGCAGTTTGTGGTCGTGTTGTTGCAGCATTCGTTCATGCAACAGCATGTTGTTGCTATGTTGTTATGTTGCACCTACATAAAATGCGCAAATGATGCGTTGCAAATGACAAAGGTGTGGGTAGAGAAAGAGATAGAAGAGTTGGAAGGATGGCCGTAGGAGGCACTTCAAAAACTGTCGCAGTCACAAATTTTGTGTCTGGCCAACGAAAACAAGTTTTGAGGCACCCACAACAACAACAACAGGAAAAACAACTGTAACAAACAATCGGTAGTAAAGTACAAGAGGCAACATTTGCTAATGACAAACATTGCAGCAAAACCGGAAGAGAGGGAAAAGTTCGCAAAGGCTGTGTGGCAGGCGGGGTATGCTGAATTTGTGTGGCACGTTCAACCAAACCGATGATGACGTTAAAGGCTGTGAATTAAAGTGTCCACTGGCCCCTTGGGGGCAAACAGTTTTATTATTATGCAGCATGCGTTTAACGAAAAGATGGATAAAACCAACACTAAAAATTTTTTTTTTGCCAGCTTCGCAATTTAAATACTCTTGATTTTAGTTTAGTTTTTAGTGTTTTGATGATTGATTTAATAAAATTGCATTTTTGTAGACTTCTTTAATTATATTATAGACAGAGACTTAGCTTGACGAATGAAAGTTTTTAATAAATCAATTGTAATGATTCAAAACAAATGCAGATTTCTTAAAATAGAAAAACTATAATGATTCAAAACAAATGCAGATTTCTTAAAATAAATATAACTAAAGTTTTTTTTTTATGGTTTTTTGTGAAACTAAGCAAATTGTTTAACCAAAAATAAATGAATAATAAATATTTATTCAGAATTTTGAGTTTTAAATAAGTTTTGATGAGCTTAACATTTAAAATAAATAGAAATTTATTACTTACATGGTTACTGACTATATAAATACATATAAATAAAGTTGAAATGGTTTTCCATTATAAAACTTAAACAACCCACGGTTAGTGTATACAAATATAGAGTGGGTGGGGTGTGGGGGGTTGCATATAAAACCTATGTGTACTATAGTCGCATAAATACGCCTAGAACATATGGCGTGCACATAAATATTGCATGATATTTTTTATGGTATTTTTTTTTTAAATAGAACACACACACACATACATGACCATATATATTTATATTTTTTGTTTTTGGTTACATTTTAATTGCACTGAAAGTGTGGATAAAAAAAATTAACTTGTGCTTTTCATGCATTTTTAATAGCGGCTAGCAACTCGCTCTTCCCCTTACCCTTCACTTTATCTTTTGGTCGTCTGTCATACACAAACCACTGACCACACACCTAGTGAAAGAGATAGTTATAGCAGCGTTAGAGCAAGAATGAGACAGAGACAGAGATAGGCCAGGCTTTTCAAAGGCTCTGCGGGCGACACTTGCCGTGCCGTGCCGCGCCGTGCAGCTATGATTTGTGGCATATTTATGTAAATTTGTGGTTTTTTTTGGTTCTGTTAACGCGTCCTCTAGGCCAAAAAACCGAGAACCACTCCAGAACCAGTTAAGCTTTCAGCTCAGAACAGGCAGCAGGTGCTGTGGCCAAGCAATTAGTGAGAGCCTGGTTTATTATTATGGAGCAGCTGTTAAAAAGAATGACAAGAAATATTGGTACTTGACTTGAACTAGTTGAATAATATATTTATGAGCACTTGATATTTGTCTATTGGTTATTCTTCGACATGCAACTTGTGGCGATAAAAGACAATTCGAACTATTCAATTCCTTTGTTAAAATAATGTCATAAATGTTAATGCGATTGCATTTAACTGGGCCATAAAATCAATATCACGTAGTATCTTTAATTAAGCAATTTGTAAATGTTCACCACACACACACACTTTGTTCTATGGCCAATGGCCAAAAATCATTTGTTACACGTGGCTAATCAATTTGCAACACATCACGTTGTTGCCCCTTGTCGCTCATCGTCGTTTTTCGTGAAGCAAAGAAAGCGAACATAAAAGCTCGTAAGCCTTGACCACGACTGGACCCAATCGGTTGTCTGTGGGGGGAGGGATGTGCGGGTTGCTTGGCTGTCAGTTTTGTCCTGTGTAGCTGGTCTCTATCTATCCTTTTGTCCAGTGCCATCGAGGACAGGTGTGCATGATTTATGAGATTTACATATCAGCGCACTGATGAAGCGCGTTGATGCGCTGACAACGACAGATGCTCGAGGATACTCCCCCCTTTAGGGCTTCATACATACACAAGCAAACAGTCAGACAGACACACCATGTATGCGACACTCAGTAGGGGTTTCCTAAAATCTAGTCAAATCTGAAAATTCCAATTCGTACACTGATTGATGATATTACGCACGTTTAAAACAAGACACACACACAAATACAAATACAACTCTTTTGTTATTTGGTACGTGGGTTAAGAATATTAAACTTTGTTGTTTTGCATTCAGCATTTCTTAAGTTGACAAACTTTAACATATGAATAACAAATGAGCGAAAGTTGCTGTAGTTTGTGTCTGAATATGTGTTAAGTAAGTGTGGAAAGAAACTTTTCGAGTGCAAATCTGCGTAGTTTGTTGTTTGTTTTTATCACCTTTCTATGCAATTCTCATCAACTTAAGTAATACAAAACTTTTGATTACTTAAAACCAAAAGTCTTTTCTGTTTAGTTTTTTCTCCTTTTTTATTGTCCTTTCACATTATTTATGGCCTGTTTTTTTTCTCGCCCCATCTCTTATTTCTTATCTCCTTTTCTACCTACTTATCGAAATCAATTTCTTTACGGTTTATATTATACATTATAACATCATTATAAATCATCTTCCATATCTATATTTTAGTTAACCTAAACTGTTACTTTAGTGCAACAGAATTTGTTATTGTTCCTGAGTTTCCTTCAATTCTCACATCAATTTACATTAATTAAAACAAGCTCAACTCTAAGCATGTAACATAAGTACAACACGCCTAGATTATGTCCTTTATATATAGATATATATGTATATACTCTCAAGTAATTATTCGAGCCTACTTTACGATACACTTACCACCATTCCCCCCCTACCGCACACTCTTCCACTCTTGATATTCATTAACCAGACCATCCTCATGTCTGGTCGAAATATGGCAACACATGTGCCTGATATCTGGCTGACATTTTGGATACAACGTACACAACAGTTGCAACTGTTGTTGTTGCTGGCTGCATTTGCAGCCGCAGCAGTTTCTTAGCCCTGGCTAATTGTTATACGCCCATCACAAACACCATCGTTGACAGCAGCAACAACAACAAATGCAAAGGACTCATTAATAAATGGCTGCCAGTCATGTTAGTATATATTTTTTTATGATTTAAAGCTAAAAATTAAAAGCTGATCAAGTGGGCAATACTATGTACCGACAAGTTGTGAAAATGAAACCAGTTATATCACAATTTATAAAGTCTGTAAATGATTTTGTCAAAAAAAAAGCTTATTGGCATTGTTATGTGATGAAATGGATTATGAGAGGCCTTCAGCGAATTCGGTTTTAAAGTATTAATAATATTTATTTAAAATTTAATAATGATGTGCTTGATTACGAACTAACTGATGAACTCAAAAAGTGCGACATATGCTTTGAAACATTTCAGCGTATTTCTTGTCTTCTTTACACTTATATTCTCATAACTGTAAATACGCTCTTTCGTATTATGTGAGCATCAATGTATACACTCACACTGCATATAATATCAACATAATCGATCTCGCATGCTGTTGTTTCTTAGTTGCGTTTCATACTTTTCAACCATGGACAGTTCGTAGCTTGGAACAAGGTGGAAAAGAACGTTTAAACTAAGCAGAAAAGCTTAGATTTGTTGATGCTTTCCTTAGTATATTTTGAAAATGTTTAATCTGTAAAGAGCTTTTGTTTGTTGCAAGCTTCAAACAACAAAAACATGTTAATAGTTGAATTTTGTAATTTTATGACATTTTTAAATTCATGTAAATATATTTTCAACTTTATTCTACACAAGTAAAGAAATTATTATTTATTTTATACATAAATTATTTATTAAAGTCACTTTTTGCTTTATGACATTTACTTAAAGTTGTAATAAGCTTTCGCATTAATTTAAGTATATGTTTTCCAAATTTTACTATTTTTCCATTTGAGTTGTTCTCGCAAACTTACTTTCCAGCCCTGGGTTGGCTGATAATGCAAAATGATTAAAGTTTATGGCTGTTTAATTAATAGACAAACAGCCGGAAATTTGGCTGGTTAAAGCTCGCTACATTGAGTGGTGGCCGGCCCTCCTTTTCTACCAGCTGCTCCTTTATCCTCGTTTCCTGTGCTGCTGTTCAATGTAAAAGGTGCATTAAATCACCGTGTCGATTGCCAGACAAACTGTGTGGGGCTGAAAATTGCCAATTTCATAAGCTGTTGTTGTTGTTGTTGTTTGTATTGTTGTATAGCCAATTAAAATCCCTCCGTCCAACGACAACAATAAGTAGCTAAATAATATATCTACGTATAAATATACGAAGTACATTATGCGCAGATTTCACTAATTACTTTTATGACCCAATTTGCTAGCAGCGATTTTTGTTATAAATTTGTCGAGTATTTTTTTTTTTTTTTTACTTTGGCTGCGATAAGCTGCACCATTCCCAATTCGTTTTCCCATTTACAATTTGCCGTTCCACATTCACCCCATTCCAAGAATACAATCGAAGACGCCAGCCAATTTATTGCTACCTTTGCCAAACCAAAAAGAGTAAGCGAAAAGGAAGTGTACACGCAGAGGCGTGCCTCGTCTGCTCCTTTGACCTGTCTACTTCAGGCGCACCCGCACCCGCTGCCCTCTCGTACGCGTCTATATTTGGTGCATTTGTTGTTGTTGCTGCTGCTGCTACTCCGCTGACATTCTTGTATTTTTTCGGGTCTTAGTCGTTGCTCCAGGCACAGCAAACAAGTTTATTGTGTTTAATTTTCCCTTTTTCTCCGCACGACGGCAACTCTCAAAAGTGTTAGAGAGAGAGAAGAGAAAAAACTCTTTAGCCGTCAGCTGCTTAGCTGCTGCAGAGCTCGTTGGGGCCACGCTTGTTGCGCTTTGTGTTGTAAATTTTAAAGAACAAATTGAAAAATAAAATAAAATACCAAGATACAAAATTCTTGTTGGCTTTGGTAATTAAGCCAAGCACAGTCTAAAAAGTGAGTTCATATATCATTTTGTATAACTATTTACAGTTTTATAGTTAACTCTCACAGACTTCGTAAATAAAATTTCCCAAATTCAAATACAAATAATTCCCACAACTTATACGTCGTATCCAGCGCATAAACCCCAACATCTTATACAAAGGCTGTATAAGTATCGTCATATAAGATGCTCATTTTTATCCACACCACAAGCAACAACAAAAATTCAAAGCGATTCAAGAACGGAAGTATACAACTACGGACATTGACTACATATCATGCAAGTGCAAGCGAGGCAACTACACAGACGCCATCACAGTTGTGGCGCTGTCTCACATTGTTTTATCCAACTAGCGTTTTTTGAGCGAATTCGCCGCATACGACAAGCAAAATAAACTTCTCTCCGGCGCACTGAGCGAATAGCAGCAAATGTTTATTTGCTGCACGACTTGTGGGTGGTTGAAGCGGGAGAGCAGCAGCTGAGTGAGTAGTTGCTTTGCAATGGACGCCACATGGTGATCCCGAAACGTCTCTCAATCGCGTGCACAGAGAACGACTTTGAGTGGAGCACACTCTTGTTTTGGTTTTTATGCTAGCCGCTACAGCAGTATGCCGGAGAGCAGCATTTTGGTTGTCAAGCGAATTGAATGCCATGCTTTCTAGCGTCGCAAGCAGTTGTCAGTTTGGTTGCGACCGTTACAACATCAAGTTTAGCGTGCGGATAATTTTGTGCGTCGTCGTCGTCGTTGTCATTTCGCCTACGTCGACTTCAGTTGTTACACTGCGTCGTTGTCGTTATCGTCGTTTCTTTTTGTGGCCATTGCCAATCGTCACATAAAGTTCTTCAAATTCAACTAAAAGCCCCGATAAAGGCTTAGAGATAGAGAGGCGGCCAATTAAAAACAAACAAAATACTATTTTGTTTGCATTTTTGAGCGAATGATCAAAGTAAATGTTCAAGCCTTTGTCTTAAGTTTAAAGTGAATTGAAAGAAAACACAACAATTGCAACAAAACGTTGCCAAAGGAAAGCGAAGAAATAGTGTTTTTAAATAATAAATGCGATAACGTTTAGTGTTTTGCATGAGCGAAATTAAATTACGTGTTAAATTGCAACAAAGCAATAATAGCAACAACAGCAACAATTCAATAAAAATAATAATAATAACAGCTGCCCTTGTGTGATGCATGCAAATTAATTAAAAATAAATATATACATATGTACATGCAGTACAAATACATATATAATATATGAATTGTGTATAAATAAAGATATATTTTCAAACTAAAATTAGAAACAATTTTGAACCAAATAATTATAGGTTAAAGTAATGAACAAAGCTATAAGAAAAATTACAAGATGTAGGAAAACACATTAAACTAATTTAACAAATATTAACACTTATGTCAACACTATTTATCAAAAACAAAAATGAATGCATTTTTAAAATTAACATTCTTGTTTCCTGATTTCATAAATTATTCAAAACCAAGCGAATAAAGTTAAAAAGTTCTTCAATTTTTATAGTTTTGGGTTGTTGGAATTCTTTTGTGGTTTTCTATTTTATCAGTTCCTTTTTGTGTGCGATAAGAAATAGCTGTCGATATTCGGTAAAACGAAGAAGAAGCAAAAACGAACAAGTAAAATTCCCAGAAACTTGCGTGTTCTTGTGGTGTAATTGTATATGCGGGTTGCGGCGTGACAGGCATGAAAATTCTTCGGAAAAAAACAAAGCAAAGAAAACATGTGATAAATTATACAGGAAACCTTAAGAATGTGCCGCAATCGAAGATTTTGTATAAGTAACGGTTTTCAAAGCTCTTAAAACATAAATGATGCTGAGCTTTCAAAAGTTTGAAGATTGATTGCACAAAACATGGATCAATTTTTCAATTTAAGCTTGCAGAAGCAACACGTACTGTATATGTATATATACTTTATACTTTATATGTACGTATGCGAAAATTAAATAACGCTAAAACAAAACAACAAGAGTAACAACAACAAAATAAAAGTCAAGAACACGCTGCGGTTTTTTGTGCGTACCTTAAATAAATTTCGCTTGAAAATTCACATAAATCAGCGTGACGACGGCAATGTCTCAAGACTTGAGTGTGTGTGTTTGTGTGTGTGTGAGTGCGAGACTGTGAAACGCATTAATAAATTAAACAATTATATTGCTGCTGCGCTGCTTTAACGGCAACAAAAGCGACAGCTTAACTAAAGCTGAGCTTTAAAAAGCAGCGCCATAAGTAATACGAGAAAAACAAAGAAAGCTTAATGCGAGAACAAAGCGCGATATAAAAGACGCTTGCATACCCTGGCCGACCGTCCAACCGCCCGCCCGCCCGCATGCTTGCCCGCTTATCCACAGAGGCCTATTGTTTTTGTACCAGTGCACGGAACTGCACACACGTCGGAAACGATTTTGTGGGTGAGCTGGAAGGTAGTTGGGTTGGAAAGGGGTGGAATAGAGTGCGGTGCGGCATTTGAATCTTCGTCATCGACTCATGTTGCACATGGTCGCATGTGTTGCATACAGCAGCCGTCGTCTGAGACACTGCTTAAATTACCCCAACCATCAAGTCGCAAAGCGGCGAATTTGTTTGAGCCCGCGCTCTCTCTCTCTCCTTCTCTCTTTCGCCATCCACTTGAGAGCTCCACGCGCTTGTCCTGCCATTTCAGAGCGAGAGAGAGAGCGCGAGCGTAATGTGAGTTTTTTGGGTGAACTTGCTTTTATGGCGCTCTTCGCTATAGTCGCTGCTCAAGCGCTCCTTTAGTTTTAGTTGACAAAAGTTCCTTGCGCTGTGCGGACCTCTCTAAACAAGCCTAGGAGTTTGTCGTTATCGTTGTCGTCATATCGTCACGCGTCGTTTCCTTACTCGAGTCTTTGAGCGCGCGCACTTGTGTCTGTGTGTGTGAGTGAATGACTCAAATTTATGAACAGAAGTGGGGAGACCGAGAAACGCGTAAGCCCGTTTTTTTTTTGTTATTTTGGGTAGTTTTTAGCATACACACACATTGAAATCAGTGTGTGCGGCGAATTCAATGACGTCGCAAAAATATTACTGTGCGTCTTTTGCCTTGCCGTGTTGATGTGTATATGTGTATGTTTGTGTGTGTTTGTCTTTTGTGTTTTTATGCACGCAAATCGATTTAATTTCAGAAAATAAAACAACGATGTACAGAAATAGTTAAAAGTATGTTTTCTACTGCTCTTGCACGCTTGCGGTATAAAGTTTTAATTAAGAAAAGTATATTGGTATATATAAATTTTCGTATGTTTCACTATCAAAGCGCAATAACAGCAAAAATAGCAGTAGCCGCACACAAAAGCAACTTTTTATCATCACGCAAATATACACACAAACATCAATACAAGCGCAATTCGCCGCTGTATGCGTCAAAAAAGCCGGCAATGTCAAGCGAATGGTACGCAAAGAGCAATGCCAGAATCAAAAGCTAGCAACACAAACATGCGAACGAAAGTAAAAGCAAAGGCAGCAGTCGTAAAGCAAAAAAAAATACAAAAAGAAAAAGAAGCAGTAGAGCAACACAGCAATAACAACAGCAACAATCAACTTAGAAATTAAAACAAAACTAGTTAATGATGCTTTTAACGGCAGAGTTTTGAGAATAGCGAAATATTTTTAATGTGATGGAATGATGAAATGAAAACCACAAAAGAAGCAAAAAACACGCAAGAAAATATGCGAATAAAAGAATAAGAAAACATGTGCGCTTTGCCAAGTCTTTCGTGCAAAATATGAAGGGGGAAAATAACTAAAAAAAAATAAAAATATAAATTAAGTACAGTGGTCAGAAATTGATTTTAAATGAAAATGATTCTGATTCTAAATTATGCTAGGTAACTTCTTGTTAAAATTAATTTTTGATAATTTTTAGATTTGTGTTCTAAGCAATTGAAGCTAACCATATCGGGTTTATAAAAATGTGCACAATATAAATCGGTTCGAAAACAAAACATATAAAAGAATCAAATACTACAAAAAAAAAAAAGAAAAAAACTGCTTTAAAATAAGAGGTGAAAGTAATTAACACGCAAAAGTCGAAAGAAATCGTACATTTTGTGCCCCGGAAGTAAATAAAAAAGCCAGCAAAATTTACTACAATATCAGCTACAACAACATCAGCAATCCCCCCATCATCATCAACCTCAACAACATCCAAGCAAACGGCAATAGAATGCTATTTGAGAATCCAGCGGCAAAGCTGCCGTTTCCATATAATGTTCCGCCGCCTCTGCAAGCGGCGGCCGCTGCTGCCGCAGCCGTGCCAAATTTAAGGTAAGAAACTTCTTTCACCCCCCTCCCCAAAAAAATGCTCCAAAAATGTTATGAGAAAGAAAGAAGAAGTTGATAACCTCGTCTCAAGGCCATTTAAGCGTGAATGCTTTTTGTGATTTGTCGTCTCTTAAAAAAAATACCCTAGCAGAAGGTGTTATAAATATGTTATAAAGTGTGTTAATAATATTTTTGTTCAACTTTCCCTCAATGTGCCATCAAAAATCTATCTCTATTAAACTTGATTGAAAAGCTAGTCTTCTCTACAAGAGTATATTAACTTCGGTTAGCTTCTTTCTGTTGAAGTTTTTAGTTTGTCTCTTGAGTCTCCCTTAGCGGCAATTTTGTGAAAATTGTTTTGCTTGCCGCCTCGCATTTAAATTTTTTATCAGCCACTCAGCCAACAAAGTATAGCAAGGCATAGCAGATACTTGGGATGATATTAACCTATTATTTTTTATAAGTTACTTTCGCAAATTGCACTCATTTGTTAGCTGAATAATGTGGCGCACCTAGCGGTTGCTTTTATATGTTGGGCCAACCTATCAGTATTCATTTAATAGGACAGTACAGTGGTGCAAATACAAAGATAATTACGATTAGGCAAATAAACCTTTATACATTTATTTAAATTGTGATTTTATCCTCAAAAAAAAAGAAATGCATAATTTGAATAAATTTTGTGATTTTTTGTTTCGTTATGAAGTTTTTCACTGTACTGAGATGATGGCCTAAGGTCTGTCTGTAAATAAACGCTGACGGATTTTTTCTGGTTTCTGGTTTATTAATGCCTGCCACTTGCCGTAAGTGGCATTCATAATGCGCCATTTAGGTCAAAGTGAGAGTGTAAACATTGGGTATGGACTTGGTCAAAGCTTGAAGCTCAGTCATTCAAGTTAATCTTACATACAAATTTATATCGTATATCGTATCGAATATAACGATCGTCTGGCGCCAAGCAATTAAGAGCTTAAAGTTTTTGCGTTTGTTTGTCAATTAGTCTGGTAAATATTATATCACCATAATATCGCATTCAAAATTTCACAAAAAAAAAAAAAATGCTGTGATAAAAATTTAAAGAATCATAAATAAAAAAAAGTCCATTTCATCAATGGCTTCTTTTTCACATCGCACACATGTTTTAGTCAACCAAATGTGCGTGGCATATACAAAATAATTATAATCATAATTAAGCTAATTATGCTGCGTTGGCACAATTAAGCACTTGGGGCCCACGGTTCCCAAGAGATACAGACAGATACAGAGACTGCAGCCAGAATCATCAAGAATTTTACATGCCAAAATGAACACACACACACACACACACAAAAACCATAAAATACGTGTGTGCACGAATGTACTATTTCCATATATATATATATATATATATATTATATGGGTGTAAAGAAGGGTATATGGAAAGGCAAAAACATTGACAAACATATTCATTCAAACTTTTGTTCAATTTTACCTCAAAGACATCAAAAAAATTTGATTGGAAAAAGTATCATAAATTACTAAAATTAAAAGGGTATTGAAAAGTCATGCAGTTACAATTACATGCATATTACAGCGACCGCTGCATAATACTGACACTGACATAATGAAGAAAATCAGAAGAAAAAAAATGAAATTAAATTAACAGTAAAATAACCATAAACAAAAAAGAAAATTATAAATATATTTGCTCGCCGCGTAAGCCAAAAAAGAGAGAGAGATATGAAAAAGAACCGCATACAACTCAAACGTTAAGCCCTCCTCTCTCCCCCCCCCCCGCATCTCTTTTAGCCCCACATAGTCATAGTTGCTTTCCCTGCAATTTGTTTGGGCCTGTCAGTGTCAGTATGCCGAACAGCAGCAGCAGCAGCCGCCGCACTGAAATCTGGCGACGATGTCTGTTTACTTAGGTTCGACTAGTCTCGCCGGATTTTCGGATAATTTCTGTAGTGCAAGTTCACCCAGTTCTCAGCATTAATGTATTGCTTCCCCAAGCATATCGATGGTGGTGAAGGAGGAGTGTAGAAATATTGCGTATGATTTTTTCACTGTATTTTTTTTTTTTAAATGAAACGCGCCTTTCCTCGTCATTTGTTACTGTCACTTAAAATCCAATCAGCGTTTTGTCTATGTTCGGCATCGGCTGCTGAAAGCTTTTTTTTCTCCCATCCGTCGTCTGTTGTTTTCCTAAATATATATATATATGTTGTTTCTCGATTCCCCAATAATACATAATACTTCATATCCGCGACTCGTTATGCGCCAAGTGTCGTGCTGCTAATTTTCATTGAAATAAGAAAAACAATGTTGTGGGTAAAAATAAATTGATGCTTGTTCAAGGCAAACCCCAAAGAATAATATTGAAAAGCTTTACGACACAAAAGCTGACAACGTGGCAAAGAGAATTTTCCAGTATCATTCCAAAGTATATTCCTTAAATTATTTTAAAAATATTTCTTAGAGAACAAGTTAGGTTTTATTTAAATCTAATCTCACTTGAAACGATATCTTAAGCTTAAGTGACATTTACATTCAAATAATAAATTTAATTTAAACTTGAAACGTGCTTTATTATGCATTTTAAGTCAAGTGCATTTAAAACTAATTAAACTTTCAATCATGCGTCTCGCAAAGGCATGCAACAAATCAAATAGAAACTTCCGCATTTATTGGCATCCCACGTTGACAAATTTATCCACTTAAATGTTTTAGCTGTAATTATTTATGCGTCTGCTATGGGTTATTTGTTTACGATAGGGATGACAATAATAATAATAATAATATATTGCCAGCACGCATATTAATCAAGATGAATCCCTCTTTCCCCTCCTTAATTTATGTATACATATAAATAATGCAAATACTCGACTGTGTGTGTCTTCAATACGATTAGAAATTAACGCACGTGTTAAAATCTACTCTTAGTCTATAAACTTGGCTATTTAACCAATTTGGGAATTGGGGTATTTAAGCTAATTTGTTATATTTCAAGCACAATAATCCCTGGCGTATGTAATTAAAATATGTATTTGTACAATTTTACAATTTTCTGCCAGATTTGTGGTTAGTCATAATATTGCCAGGTGCCGTTGTCAGACCGAAAAGTGTCACACTATAAATATTTGTATGAATTTTTCAGAACTATAATAATAATACATCAAGTGTTGAGTATATGCTGTTCGGCCGGTAATTAAGATACTGCCTCTACTCAAAAGTTTGTCGCATTTTGAAAAGAATTTCGTTTGCTTTCTTTCTGTATTATTTTTGCTCAGTTGGTGATACGCTCACTTTTGCACAGACTTGTCAGGTTTACATTGAAATGCTTTGTATGATTATTCATAAGGCGAATGAATGTGTGTGTGTGCTGTGCGTGTGGATTTGTACGCTAGAGGGCGTTTGAGTGACAGCTACAGGGGCAAATGCTTATAAAAGGTAGCAACGACACCTACTCGTACTCGCAAGAAGTATTAAGTTGTGTATATATATACCGACATACATACGAACGGTTTTTGTTTTGTGGGTTTTCTTCTTGAGAACTTTAGTGTTGTGTTTTTAAGATTATTTTCTTATTTCGTTTTTCGTTTTTGTGGCTGTACTTACAAGTTATTCATTTAGATTTTAGAGGTGTCATTGAGGCTTTTGGAATTCTTTTTAGCTTCTTTTGGTTTTAAGCTACGATTTGCGATAAAGTTCTTTTTTTTTATATTGTTTCCTTTACTTGTATTGTTGTGCTATCATGTTTATTCATTTGGATTGTTCCCTGCTCGTGCGCCATTTAAAAGTTGTGTTAGCTAAACTAAATGCAAAACTCGATGAAATGATAATGTTTCGAACATAACCTCTCATGACTAATTCATTAGGTGCTCACTAATCCCCGCTTGGGTGCCTTTACACTTTACATTCTACTGTTCTTAGAGCAATTTAATCAACTTATACTCTCTTCTCTTTTCACTCTCACTATTCATAATTATTAGCTTAAGCTTAGCTTCCGTTTTAATGCATATTCACATTATTATAATGCAATATGATTTTTTCTTCCTTTTAAGGTTATTTTTGTTCTGCCCACACCGGTTTTTTTTTTCAAGTCGCATTCTAACTGTAATTCTTCACCACATTGTGCTCTGTTTTGACTGGTATTTTTTTTTTTTGCTCTTCAAAAAGCCGCAACTAATTGACCAGCCACAAAATTGTTTTTCTTTCGCTTATATATTTATTGTTTATGGACACTCAACTTTCATATGGCATGACATGCAATATATTTTTCTGGTTAAAGTTGTTGCCTCAAAGCAGCTTGAAAGTTCCTTGACTTTTATGCCAATGATGTGCTGCTGATACATTATACCCACATATATATATATATATATATATAAAGAGAACATGCGTTCAATTACGTGCCAAGAACTGAGTCATTTGAGCCGAATTGAAGTTGGCAGTAGCTTCTAAAAAACTTCTTTCTTTTAACCTATTCCCTTTTCTGGTCACATTAATGCAACACATTACTCTTTACCTGTTGTTGTTAGTGTCTCGTCATATTTGGTTGACTGTGTGGGTTTTGTCATGATTTTCAGTTACGTTACATTTTGAAGAGGGGCTTAGGACACATTCGAATATATGTACTCCCACCTCCCTCTCTCTCTCTCTCTCTACATACAATATGCATTAACTTTGTTTTTTTGGATAGAAATTGAAAAAGTTGCTGTCAAAGCTGCATTTTGAGCTTGCTGATCGCCTCAGCATGTGGGCGTATTTCAATTATTTGCACGAAAATGCAACAGTTGCAAAACTCTCTGATAGCAAAGCACAGGTGGAGGGGCGGGGGGTGTGCTACGGCAATTGCGTATATTGTGGACTTTAATTGAAATGCCAGAGAGCGAACTGAAGCCACAACAATCTATTCGAAAGTCATATACAGCTTGATATAGAGTTGTACACAAAAAGTGCATTTAATTTTGTTGTTGTGTGTACATTTTGTAAACTATTTTGATAGGTTTATACAAATTGGAGAAACCACTAGACGATAAAAACAGTTGGCCAATTGTGAGACTACGTTATCAATATTGTATTGAGCCTAACGAGCTGCATGTGATTCAATTTGATTTCATAAATTGCTTTTTGTTTTGCTTATCATCATATGATAAAGTATACATCGTTTTCTTTTTTTTAAGACCGTGTGGCAAAAATTTTAAAACGAAATTTTGTTGAAAGCAAGTTTTGATAAATGAAGTTTTGATGCTTTAGATTTCAAAAATGTTCTTCCCATCCAATATGAGAACTTAAAATGTTTACAAAAGTGTTCAATCAAAGTTCTGTTTATTTGATTACCATAAACGAACAATTTGCAGTAATCGAAAGTCGCATTCAAAATGCAAATATTCGATTTGTGATTGTGTTTACCCAAATCAATTTCAATAGCAACGCATTAATCTCAACTGTTTACCATTTGTTATCATTTTGTTTGGTTCCTTTCGCATTGTTTATTTTGATTACTTATTGTCGCACTCTATAGTCATCTATTCTACAGCGTTGCAACATTATAAAGATATATATAGCCGTGCTTTTAAGCTGCTGAAAATCAGCGTAAGCACATAGATACCCCCTATACATATATATATGTAAATGTTGTTTCACTCATTCTCTTTTCGTTCTATTTCTGTTATTTGTCATATGAATTGAAAACTGTAATTCTCAAGTGCAGTTAAAATTATGCAGGCGCCTGTTTGATTTACGCACTCGACACTCGAATGCAAAGCAAAAAAGCAAAACAAGATTTCCATGAAATAGGGTGAACAAGTAAGAAGGCTCTAGTCGAGTAACATCGACTGGGAGATACTCTGAACTATCCAAGCCTGCGCTACAGCACCAATGCTTGATGACTAAACTTAAGTTTTCCATATCAACCGATTTCTATCAATTTCACAGATTTTTTTTATTTCGTCTGAAGTTTCAAAAACAATTTTCAAGTTGTCGAAATTCAAGATTCTATTGTTGTATATCGGAACAAATCTCTCTATAACTTTCATAGTCTCTACAGACGGTTAGACGGATATGGCTATATGGCTATATATATGACGTCTCAGCCGTTGCTGCTGATAAAGAATATATATACTTTATACTTTATGGGGTCATACATACATTTGTTTCCTTATGGCTGTTACATACTTTTGCACAAAACCATTATACCATTTTAAACCCATTTTCAATGGTTTTAGTGTATTCAAAAATGCTTAAAAATGCCGAGCATGACAATTTTCAAGATATTTCTCGCCAATAAATATGAAAATGAAATTAAAAAGCAATTACAAGTCCACTTCAATGTAGTTTAACAATTTACACTATGGACTTCTGTGATTATATATAGAATAACTAGCGAGAAATAAACTTGGAGTTTTCCCCCAAGATCGACTAGGTAATGCACTTAAATAATTAAACAAATTATAATAAGTTAATGGTTTTGAAAAGTGTCAAAACTAAAGTTAAATGGTACGCAACTAAAAATATTTGTATTGAAAACCTTCTTTTATAATTTTTATTAAACCAATCATTATGAATACGATATTTTGCCCAAAAAAATAAAATGTGGGGGTAATTAAACTGGGTCACATAATATATACTATATACATATATTTCGTGGGCCGCTTGTCGTTGTCAATTTTGTTAAATGTTTTGAGCAATATTAGCAAAGATCTTAACGACAAATATCTTTTATGTGCCAAAACAAATTTGCAGGAATTTTCATGTATGAAATGTTTTTCTTTTTATTTATGTAAATTTTTATGTTTGGTTTGTTGTTGTTGTTGTCGCCCCTTTCGAGAGCATTTAAAAGCGTACATCCCAAAACATGTGTAAATTAATCAAATTCAATATTTGCCTGGTCAAACTATATACATAAACACATATCTCTCTCTGTGTGTGTGTGTGTGAATGTAGGTGCAAAAATTAATGGCTAAAAGTAGACCAAATTTTTGGACATGCTTTATAAACTAAATTGATTGATTGTTGATCATGATGCGATGGCAATTATAAAGAAAGAAAAAAAAACTTAAACGCGAGCAATTGGCGAAGGCCCACGCAAAGCTCTGGGCCACCATGCCAAATGAAGCCATTGTGAAGAGTCGGTAGAGGGGGCGGGTGGCAGCTTTGTAACTGCTTCCCCACTCAATTCTCTAAAGAAACTCTCGCGCTCGTAATGAGCGTCTCATTAATTGTAGCTGCTATTAAGATATATTTGTTTCTGTGGCCTAAACTTTTCTGTTTCTTTGCTCTCGCTTGTTTGGAAATAAGTTTTGCCCCTTTGCGCATTTAGTTCATTAACCTCTCAACTACAATTGTTGTAAATTTTATCGTGCTGTTTGTTATTGTTGTCTATTGTTGTTGTTGTTGCTTTGTTGTTAATGTTGGCTCCCTCGTTTCGCTCATTGTTGGCGCTAGAAAGCTGCCCGGCCTGCCTGCCCGCCTGCCTGCCTGCCACTGTTGGCCTTACAAACTAATAAAAATAAATAAAAAGAGAAGAAAACTAAAATTGCTATTGCCATGCTCTGATATGCCAATTAAAGTGCGACCAGCAGCTACTCATGAAGGAGTAGTAGCGATTTCTTGCCCTCTTGCCGGTTCAGTTCGGTTCGGTTCAGTTAATATCGCGGTGCTCTGTTTGTTTGTGTTTGTCCGTGTGTGTGTGTGAGTGTGTGTGTGTGTGGGCGTGCTCCCAGCTGACTTGGTCGGCTGCGGGATAATAGCGTAATATGCACCAATTATTTCAAATTAGTTATAAGAGCAACTCTCAATACAAAAGTTCTCATGCGGCTCACACTTAAGTATAATAGATAATTCTTGGTAACGAAAACACCGAAGTTGAAGTCTCTATTATCAAACAAAGTGGCCATAAAATAACCTCTCTGCAAAATGTTAGGCTTAAGAGCGCTTAATAAAAACTGTAATTTCCCATTTTTCGAATCGAGTTACTTTTTTCAAAGTTTTAGTTTGTGGTAAGAATGTTAAGTTTCCTATTTGGGCATACAATCTTCACAAGTTTGGTATTTGTCAAGAACGTAAGTTAAGATATTTACATATAACAGAGAGAAACGTGAAATCAGCATCTTACAAAAGCTTTTTAAACTTTCTTTGCAACCACTTTTCACTTTTCACTTGAACTTTACGTAACGTAAACAAACAACAACTTGTGACTTTGTAGTGCAACTTTTGCATAGTCGAAACTGAGACAAAACAATTTCATTTAATTAAAGTCAAGTGCAAAGCAGTGTACATAAATAAATATATATATAATGTATATGTACAACAGTGTTATCCATACACACTCACACACACACACACATGTACTATTGACTATTTATCATAGCTTTAAGCGCGCTCTCTTCCTCTCTCAAGTGCTTTGAGTAGAGCGACTGTCATGAATTTATATTTATTATCGATAGGTTATAAATTGAAGACAATGAAATCAATTGATTGGCATTTGTGAGTCGTTGTCTACTTCTTCCCCTAACACCACCCATTCATAACCCAACCCCCCCCCCCCCCACACACACACTTTTAATATCCAAACATTTTGTCTAGCATATCTGTGTGTGTGTTTGTGTGTCGCCTCGTATATTGGCAATATGCAATACTTTGACCCCATTTGAAGCTTACATCAAACTGGCTTTATACGTCGCACATACGATACACATTTAAGAACTGATTATTACGCGTTAAATATCTCAATTTTCCCCAAGCCACAAACCAGACCGGTTTCCCAACATCAACAACAATTATAACCACAATGTGCTGACAGAAATATCTTTCATGGCAACAAGTTTGAGTGCAACACAACAATTCTAATATGCCCCCAGACTCTTAACATTTTCACTTCGTTTATTTAACAATTAATTGTTGTGGTTATTTTATATCATTAAGTTGATATACATCAATTAAATAACTATTCATAAATAATTTATTTTTTGTACCTTCCCATTACTCTTTGTGTAATTATATTGTGATGTGTTTTCAATGTTAAATAAATTTTTAATGCGCTTTTTGGTTCCTTTATTTTTGGCTGTCGGTTTGCTGCTATGATTTGTCACCTACGCCATTTAAATTTTTTGCTTTTCTTTCTTTTTTCGCTTAGGTAAGTGCTAAAAGTTGTGCAAAATGTTTGCCAACTACAAAATTTTATGGCATTTAATTTTGTCATAAGCGTAAATATTTTTTGCTTGTGTGTGTGAATGTGTGTGTGGTGTGCGAGAGCATCTATCTATGTATCTAAAAATGTATCTCGCTTGAAGGCTGAGTGTGCCCAGCTTGATTTCTTTGATGCCAGCCGACTGATACATAGATGCAATTATTTTGATGGTAATTTCTCAAAATGTTTTAAGCTATTTGCATTTTAATTGACAAATTTGATTTAAGCTGTTGCAAAGAACCAAAATTCAATTTGATGAAAATAACCATGTCACTACAGGCTCTAAATGCCAGGTTAAAGCATTTGAATAGCATAAATATAAATAAACGTATCCCGAAAGTCATAATCAGTTTTGTCCTTCATGGTCATGTTGATCATTTTATAAAATTCATATCTCCATGTCATTGTATTTTCAGTTTTTAACATGGCTCTCAAATAGTCAATTACATTCCTGTCAACTGACCGTATGCGTAAAGACGTAAAGATTTTCCATTGTCAATTTTAATCACACTCATCTTAACATTTTACTCTACTCACACAGCCAGCTGTCAACTTTTCACTCTACGATATGTGAGCTTTTAATGCACACGTTTATCGCAATCTAGTTCAATATAAATAAAGACCAATTTGGAACACGTAGATCCTCCATTGTCACTTTAATCGTGGTCAACAGCACTCAAAGCTCGAGTAACATCCATGTTTGTCTTATTTTGTGGCACACGAAACTTTGTCAAGCCACAGTCTGTATTGTATTGACTAGTTGAGCACTTGAGAACATTTTCTACCCACAACTCGACAACACAACAATATACTAGATAACAAAAATTATCTATCAATGGCAGGCAAGCGAAGGAAAATTGACTTTTTTTAGTTATGTTATTTGTAGGCCACAGAAAACAGAAAACAGCTTCGGTTGATTGGCTCGCTGGCATGTCAAATGCAATGAACTGAACTCCTCCTTCTCGTCGTTTCTCTCTGTGCACATTTCTCATTTTTCAGCTAGATAAGTCCGTAATCAAGTAGAATGTATCACGAACTTGGGCGTAAGAAGGCGACCAAAAGTCGCCACAATTTTATTCCGTACACCACATAACAACAACCTCCACGTTTTGTATTGTCTGATATTATATATATATATATATAAATTGAGTAGCTAAACAGCCGTAAAAATACTCAAAACATGCAATTGAACTTGCAGCAGGCAGGGTTGCCAACAAATATGATATGCTAAATAAATAAATAAATGTATATCTATAGAAATGTATCTCGTGGATAAATAAACTTTAGCAGACAACTGAACTGTCAGTTGCATGCCAAAGCGATTTGCATGACAGTTTCCATACCCATATATACTATATATCTCTCTCTGTACATGCATGTATGTGTACGTACATACAAACCTATTGATATCTAATTTTGTATTGTTGCTTTTTCTTTCCTGTGACTGCTCGCTAAACAGGCGTGGCTTGCGGTTTTTTATATAACTAGAATTAACAATGAGCTTTTATCTGCGCAGTCAATAAAGCTGAAGCTGTTTCAAGTATATATAATTTCTGAGTAAACCACTGTTTTATAATTAGAATTATAATCATACACTCAAACTAGAATAAGCCATTCCAATTTAGATTGCACAATTCGCATTAAGTATTGAAAATGAACCTTGTTTGAACTTAAAAGCTACAAGAAATATTTTAATATTGTCAACAACATTTGGCAAATATAAATTTTAAGTGTATTCAAACTATTAAAAAGATGCAAGACATGAATATTCAATGACTCATCCATAAACCAAATATAAGTTGCCAACTTCCCCTTGCTACATATTCTAAACAAATGGTTTACATGTTTTTACGCTTAAAGTTTGACAACAAAATACAACAAAGGGGTACTATAACCGAAAAAAAACGGTAAGCCGAAAAATGAACTTTTTGGATGTGGGCTTTCTCTTGAAGTATTGCTTGCCAAAGTTGAGACAACAATCGACGTTGAGCCATATTATTTGGTGTATTTTATTCACATATACATATACATAGCATGTATATGGCTTTTATATCTTTTTCTGGTTGGCCTGCAACGGCCGGATGCATAAATAAGTGACAACTGACCGCTGGCAAAATAGGCTTTTTTTTTATACCCTGATCCCATTAAAAATGGGAAAAAAGGGTATAATGAAGTTGTGCAAAAGTATGTAACAGGCAGAAGGAAGCATCTCCGACCCCATAAAGTATATATATTCTTGATCAGCATCAACAGTCGAGTCGATAAAGCCATGTCCGTCTGTCCGTCTGTCCGTCTGTCTGTGTGTATGTATGAGCGCGTCGATCTCAGAGACTATAAGAGCTAGAGACTCCAGATTGCGAACTTAAGCTCGCCTAATCCCTAGGCAGTACAAGTTTGTTTCCGATTTTCGATAACTTATCCCGTTTCCGATATACACATGGGATCGATAACAACAAAATCTTGAATTTGGAAAACTTTGAGATGCAATTTGAATTATAAAACAAAATAATGACAATCTGTGAAATTTTTATCGAATTCGGATAATAAACACCGGAGATATGGGACATTGAAGTTTGCACTATGCAGTATGCGCGTACACACACACACATATACTTGCAAGCACTGACTGTACGCGTAAAGTATAGGGATCAGGGTATCGTCTAGTCGGGATTTCTCGACTAGAGCCTTCTTACTTGTTTTTATTATATTTTTTGTGAATTTCCGGCGTAAGCATAAAATCAAAAACTCGCTTAGCTTGCAGTTCGATTTTTCTGTTGGTGTCTTTATTATTTTTGTTGTTGTGCTTTATTATTATTTTTATTTGGAGCTTAACGAAGGTTTTATGTAAATAACAGAATTGACCCTGAACTTGTTTATGTCAGTGTATGATATTATATTTAATCTAAGGTCACTTCAAGAAAATTGTAGAGCAGCCGGGCCTGGTCTGCTTTAAAAGTTTAACTGGATATTCAAAGGAAATTAAAGTGGTCTATGAGAATTTTTGAAAGTTTTTGGCAGTTCAAATAAATTTCTATGACATATTTAATAAACAAGACAAAAATAGATTTGGTTAGCTATAAATATTCATTCGCTCTCAAAATGCTGTAAAATATTGTCAACTCATTTAAGCCATATGCCAATTTAGCCTATAACCCAATCACCGTCACAGTCAAGATTAATTTGCCAAAAGCTACAGCTCATTTCACAGTAAATTCATTAAGTTAACTCCAAAAAGTCTAGCACTATGTCCAGAGGCTTGGCTCGTTTCTAATCATAATTGAAATCTTCTTGGCGCATTTTGCAATACACAATTGCTCAAGCTCAATAAGGCACTGTAAATCAAAGCATAACCAAAAACAAAATTCGTTTGGTTATGTTTCATGTTGCCGCCTTAGTGTACCCGCACTTAAAGCCACCCGCTTCAAGGGGCCACTGGCCCCAATACTCCGCTTTAACTCTCCCCCTCTTGCAATGCTTCAAAAAACACACACAATGCACACACAAAAGAGCTGTGTAGTTAAATAAAAACCAAAACCAGTTTTTCTCTGGCTTTGGCAAGCCTATAAGACAATAGAATCTGGTCGATTGTCTTTTGTGGTTTAAGCTTTATTTTTTTTTAATAACAATTATTTTTTCAATGTGTCTATTTACACAAGAACAACAAGCTAAAAGCAATTGCAGCCAGTTTGAGGGATATATATATATATTTTTTTTTTGTCTTCCATTATTTATATATTTTTGGGTGTGAATAGAATTTCGTAAATCGTATTCATGTGAAATGCTTCATTGGCACAGCGCAATAATTTTTGTTCGCTGCGAATCATTGATAAATACGGCATAAATCAAATAGAATTGCGCCACAAGTATTTTACGCCAAGCAAATGTTGCATCAATACTGAAATGCAATTAGTTCGGCTCCAATTCATAAAATTGCATAAATGTTTGACAATTTTGCGGCAGCTGCTTTTGCTGGCCATGCTACTACTACCAAACAACCCCTCCATTAACACAGCCTCCTTTGGTTACACATTTGCCGCGTCCCCGCCGCCACAGGATGCTAATGGGCAGACGCTTAAAATTTCACTCATTCAACATGAGACAGAAATAATTTTGAAGCCAGCATCCAATTAAACTACTAAACCACAACAACAAGCAGTCAGCATGGCAGGCCACTCAACAAGTTTCACTTTCACATAATTGCTAAATAATTAGCCCCAGCACCCAAATGCAACAGCAAATGTAACAGCAAAAGCAGCAGCAAAAGTCAGAGTCTCAGTACTGTGGTATAGTGTTGCCCAGCTGCTGTTGCTGCCAGTTGCTGCCAGTTGCCAGCTGCCAACTCGTCCAGGATTGTTATGCTCCAAACAAGTTTGCCAGCTCCACTGTAAGCATGTGTGTGTGTGTGTGTGTATGTGTGTTTGCTGGTGTGTGAAAGTGAAAAATGCATTGGGTGCAAACACAAAAAGCTGGCTAACACGAAACACGCAAGCCACATTAAGTGCTTAGCTTATTGGGCCAAATGTACTCGCGTTAAAAGAAATAACTTACCAACTGGTTTCGAGAGAGTACAAATAAATATTATCATTTGATATGATTTACTTAAACACATGCCATTATTATGTATATCCAATTATTGCATAAGAGGATCTCCTTCATTTCGTTTACATTTTTGGAATCGCAACTTAGATTGTAAATATAATAGCATGAAAAGTGGAAGGATTAAAATTAAGTAAACATATCATGTGTTTATACTTTGTTATTAATTAATTATTAATTATTATTGGAATTCAAGAAGAACTTGAATTTTTTTTTTAAAAAACAACATAAGTTCCTAAGAAAAGTCAATCTAAAACTTTGAACAAAGTAAACATTGGAACAATAAAATGAGCTCTAATCGGTTGGTTTATATTATTGTTCCACTTGACAATGCAAACACTCAACTATTATCAACATAAAATAAAATACTCGAATATATACAAGTCTACGTTAACTCTCGAATCTTATTTTCGATGTTTTCTTGTGTTCTCCTTGTTCCGCTATTCAAAGCAATTTTCTTAACAATAGACAAATACTTAATTCTGTTTACGCTCGCAATTACTTTTCATACTTGGAGACCATCAAATTTAATGGTTGCCCCCAATGGGAGCCTAGAGAAATGTCTGTTGCCAACATTTTGTACTACATGTCTTGGTCAGCTTGCCTGTCCCTCTTTCATTTGAGCTGCTGCGCCACTTGACCATGTCTTCTCTTTTTCACTTGCCTTTTCTCTTTCGCTCTCGCTTAGTTCATTATCATTTCATTAACATAGACATAAAAGGCGTTTTCGCCTCTTTCTCCCCTTCGAACCACCTTTTGTGCGCGTGTGTGCCTAAATGAAAACACGTGTTGTGGCTGGCTATAAACAAAGAAATTGGTAAATGTCGGTTGAAAAACAAAACACGCCAAAAACGCAGCCAGCGTGAAATACAAAAATACACAGCTCACAAAGCAGAAAGCCAAAAAATTGTCTTGATTTTCCCATTTAATTTATTTTCGGTGTTTTTCAAACAAAAGTTAAAGCTCGATTGTGCCTGTGTAAAAATAAATTGTTAGAGTTTTTGAATACGCTGGAAAAGCTTTTTTATTTTTTAGGACAGTTTAATTGATCTGTGGAACTTTTTAAAAATAAAAGATAGTGTGAACTTTAAAAAAATATGATACTCATATTTAAATGAATTGTTCTCAAGATAACTCAATGACTTAAATCATAGAAATCGCATTCTGACATTGATTTTTTTTTGTCTTGTTTGTATGTCCTCTGTTACATAATTTTTCGTTTAAATTTCGTATCTGTCTATAAAAAAAAGCAATTTTTATGCGAAGTTACGTGACGTCAAAACTGCCTGCAAACATTGCCGCGTGCGCTTGACAATTTCCGACATATCGACAGTTGCAGAATCAGCAGCAGCAGCAGCAGCAATGACTCCATCTATGCAACCCCCACCTAGCCCCACCAATGCGCTTTCAGATAAACCACCAACTACCTCACCCGGCTGCTCGATATGTTCCGAAAGTGTGAATAAAATGTAATCCGCCAACTGCGTTCGGTTGGTTGGATAACAAACAAAAAAAAAAAAGTACTAAAACAATATAAAGACAATAGACCCGACCGCCAGGGTACATTCGTATATAACTTATAACTGTCTGTACAAAAACAACAACAGCAAAACAACAATATTTGAACCAAGAACAACAACAGCTGTGAGTGTATTCTGGAATTGTGTTGATTTTCATTTTCAGCACACTAGGCGTCGGACACGCCCACTGCGAGCAGAGCTTTACTCTACCCTACTCTACTCTACTCTACTCTGGTTTTTCGCATTGATTGCGTTACAATTTCAGGTTTTTCAATTCTCTCTCTCGCTCTCTTTTTGTGTGTTAGTTCAACTTCTACTTATATTTCTTATTTGTGTGTTTTTTTTTTTTTTTTATTTTACCGGCTGCTAGCGGCGGGCTGCCACAAAACGTGTCCGTTTGGTTGTTGTTTTTGTTGTTATAGTTGGCTGCCACAGCATTGAAGTTGATTTTTATCTATATCTCCGGTCGTCGGTTCAGCAGTATTCGACTAAAAGTTGGCTCTGGTTTTGCTTTGGTTTTCAACTTGGTTTTGGCTTGACTTTAATGCTGTCTGTTGCTGCCTGAGTGCCTGACTGCCTGTTTGGGGCGTCTTTCAACCGGTTTCTTCTCGTTTCGTTTTCATTTCGATTTACGAGCGCAAAAATTAAAAGCCCAAATGTGAATAGAGCAAAAAAATGCTCGCAGTTTTGTTGCTTACCATTGTTGTTGCCTGATATCTAGAAAGGTTTGCGGATTGCTTCGATTGAAATGTATTTGCACTCAAAAATCTAATAAGCAGAGCAGTTTCATAATTGAAGGCTTTTCGTTTTGTTTGTGCATTTGGTTTAACTTTTCATTTTATGAAAATGGCAAAAGAAATCTGTTTTAATTTTTATCACAACAGTTCATTAAAATTGCTCTATTAAGTTTAATGCACATCAGCCAACTGCAAATCTGCAAAACGCTTAATTTTTATTATGCAGTTATGTATGTTAATAACAAAGTATAAACAAAAATAAAAACAAAATTAATGGCACATAATAAAACCCGTCCGTTTGTAAATGGGTTTTGTATATTTGTCATGCATTGTCTTTATTTGGTTGGAAATAATGTTGAATTAAATAAATTATTGCCAAAGTCAGTCTGTGTATAAAACCAACTTTCATTTCCTGTTAAACACAACAAAAGTTGATCCCACTTTATGTGGGAGTCTTTTGATAGAGGTATTAATACCGCAGTAGCCAATAAACTGTCTGGAGTTCTTTATTATATTGTATTACACAAACCATATATCACTCACTATAACTGAGGAGATTTTTTTTGCGAGCGAGTGAAACTTTCCCATATCACATATGTGTTAACAAAATTGTATATTACGAAGTTTATTGCAAGTTAGTTGAAACCTTGTTTAAAACGATGCCTCAGGCTCTATTCTCAAACCTATTTTTTGGCACAATTTCTGACCTTTTCGTAAAATTTTTGTGCTGTCATCCGGCAGATAAAGATTTGTATGTTTTTTTCTACTAAAACAAAAGACCTTCGCTGAGTATGCCACGCCTACAACAATATAAAACACACGAAAGTTAGCCTTCAACTAAAATTCAAAATGTTTGTTATTATAAATATTAGTTTAAAAACTACTAAAAGTAAAACAGCTTGCTAAATGTTTTTAAAAATGTCTGCAGATTTTTGTTTCTTGATTAGTTCAGTTTTTTTTTTTTTTTATATTTATTTTGACTTAGCATTTGGCCTTTTTGGAAGTGTGTTGATTTTTTGATGCATCATTTAATGGGTCAACATTTTTGTTTGCTGCTTGGCATGTTAAATCAACTGTTGGGATTGCGTCAAGGCGCATGATTGTAGATTACAGTTATTTATGGATTAGTAGATTAATTTCCATGATTTGTTACTAAAATGAGTTATTTCTTCGGCCTTGGCCAAACAAATACACCATCAACTAGTTTAATCAAGTTCACTCTCTATTGAGCTGCTGCAAATGAAAACCCTTTATTAATTAATTACAGCAATGGTTTCGAGCGGAAAAATCACAAAATCGTGACTTGACTTGACTAAAAGAGCAAAGGAATTGCTATTTTCGTACGTTTGGGTTGGAACCCTTATCCATAAAGCCTATAACAAACACTTTTACAAAGCAAAAATACACAAAAATAAAGAAGACGGGTAAAGCCTGCTTTTGACAGCAACATGAAAATTGATTTTCACAGCTGAACAGCTGAAAGTAACAAGCAACAACAACAACAGCAACGACTGGCGGGACTGCAAATGTCAAAGGCGATATGTGGGCGTATATGTTACAACATTTTACATGTGAGAAAGTGGAATGAAAAGTCAATCGCGAATTTAGATTTTCGTATTGAGGCTTTGGGACTGAGCGCGTTATTTAATGAAACATTGACATAAGGTCTTATATACTTTCCATAGAATATATATATATGTATATACGTGTGTGTGTATATTTTGATTTGCCATAAAATTGTTGTGGCTGTTGTTGTTGGTGTGCGGTTACAGTCAAATTAGAAAACTGTGCCACAGCCCACAAAAATTATGAGGCACATTTGGGGGACAAAATGACTGCTGCCACACAGTATAAAATTAAAAACAGACTTTTTGACGACTTGTTGTTGTTGGTGTTATGGCCTGCTTTTTGCATAACACAAAATCAATTACAATTTTAATTAAATATGCAAGACTGAGCCAAAAGTAAAAAGAAGAAGTATGCAGAGGAAGTTGAAGGTAAGGTCAAAAAGGTAGAATTCAATCAGCTAAATGTCCCAGGCGAATGCCGCAGCAGTAATAGCAACAGCAACCATCAGGTACAACAAAAATAAAAAAAGGTTGTCGGATTTAGTATGGGTCTAAATCATAAAATTGAAGTAGGCAATTTGATGCCCTTTAAGGTAAGCCGACTTGAAAGGGATGGTTATAGTAAAAATAAAAGAAAAGTTTTTGGGAAAATCTTATAAGAGAATATATAACAAAATTAATTATTGTTTGATCAATTTGTTAGCTTTTATCACAAAAAAACTTAGAAACTTTTGAATGAAGTGCTAATGTTTTTCAAGTTGTATAAGTTTTAAAGTAATTTATGGTCGACCTAGCTAACAACACGCGTATTCTTATGTACTTCTCAAATTTTAAAGTGTTAATTTTTCAGAACATTGTTTGATCAGATAAAAATAATTTAATGCAAGATTGATGAAGCTTTTAGACGTAAAATTCTTAATTAAATTGTCCGTGTCAGCTTTTGGCAGTTTGAAAGAGTTATTTCTTATACAGCAGCACATAAATTGCAATTTGCTTACTTAGAAACACTCAGCCTAATCTCGGCCAGAGAATCTTTGAATCTTTGAATCTTTGATGAGTGCAAGCAGGCAGCCGAAAATCCCAAATAAGTGGAAATGCGTTTCACACTGCAGTTGAGAAATATAGCAGCTGCTGCCTAAAACTACTACAACTAACTGCTACTGCTGCCTGCTGGATTGTGGTCAATTTGCATTTGCATAACGTTTGATTGGTATCCAAAATTTCCAAGCACTTAGCCGCACACGCCGGTTGGGTTTTGCTATATTGACAGCAGACAGCAGAGTTGGCAGCTTGACGCAACTGGCACAAGAGTCAAGTGAACTGAATGAACCGAGTCGACTTGATTCATTTCTCGTTAAATGTCAAGACAGTTAATTTAGCAAAGTGCGTCGCACTCTCCCAAAAATCGTCTGTTAAGAGAGAGAGCCTTCACAGCAGAACGCTTAATTAATTTTCGTTTTTATTTTCTGTTTCATTGCAGGTATGTTTGTTATGCCGTCTACCAGCAGGCTCTCTGCGCTGCAGCAAATGCTGTCAATATCGATTAAGGTCACACAGTGCGTAAACGCAATGACGTTTAAAAATACGGCGCATAATTGAAAAACGTTTGTACATTCATACATTGATAAATATCTGCAATTTATGATACAGAGCTTTTGACAGTGCCTTAAGATGAACAAGACAGCTCAAAATTGTTCATTTATCACACGAATACAAAGTGTTGAAAATAGCAAATTAACTCTTTGAGTTCAATGATAAACTTTAAGAATACTTTTTGTAGCACAAAAGTTCTACTTTTATTTATTTATTTCTCAAAGTTAACCATAAAGTTTCTAGATTCATCACACTTTGAACTGTTTTATCATAATTTATCGCGAAATTCCCAAGCTTGATTCAGACTGAAGCCATTAATAAACTTGCTTCGTTTTGTGCTATGTAGGTCATTTGATTAACCAACACACAAACCAAAAAAAAAAAACAATTTGTATACTGAATGGCGCTTTTCTCAACAAGATTTCAAAATTATAAGTTTTGTTTTTGTTGTTGTATTTTTACTCCCACAAAAATGGTTGCTGTTCTTGTTGCCTTGCTTTGCCGCCGGACCAAAAGCAAGCAAAGTGTACAATTTTGTAAGTGTAGGCGATGATAGGAATAGTTTCATAAGAGGGGAAGTTGAGAGCTGCCAGGCAGCTGCAGACAGTGATAAAAGCTTTACTTACTAAAGAAAATAAAATCTGAAACAAAATCTTTTATAAAAGAGGCAACTTATTAATAATATAATATTAAAAGAAAAAAAAAAGGGGAACATAAATGAAAAACTTGCTTAAATGATGTGGTCATTAGTGGCACAGCTTTAAAATACTTTTGACAGGCAAAAATGTGAACAGTTTTTCCTATTACTTAGTTCTTTTTTTTTGTGCATGTTTTTCCCTCTTGACCTTTTCGTGTGGTCCCAATGAAAATCACATTTTAACGGCTTGGTAAACACCAAAACGCCCACACACACCAAAAAAAAAAAAACAACCACAACAACAAAGACGGCTCATTAAGGCGTCTCGACTTTGTGTCACAAAGGTTGGCTACCTTTCAAAACGGGCAATATGTGCTTTATGAATATGTTATATTTTTTTATTTATTTAGTTTCGGTTTTTTTTGGGTATTTTTTCCTTTCAGCTTAGTTGCAATGGCACAGCTGGTAAATATTTACACAAACGAGTGATCTGTTGACAGCTGATGGTCATCGTCATCATCGCCAACTTACAAATATATATATATTTATTTATATATATTTTGAAGCCGTCTGACAAACAATTTAAGGTGTAAACTGTTGAAGCTTCCATACGCTCTGTAGCGATCATTATTGCTTGATAAACTAACCGACTCGCCTCACTGAGTATATATCATTAAAAAGCAAAAGTCAAAACAACAAAAAAAGTAAGCGCCGATCTGATGTTTAGGTTGGACAAACTTAAACACTTCATCAAAGTGTTAATATTTCATATTGATGGGCATGGGAATTCAAAAAATAAAAGAAGCAACTTTACTGTGATTATTTATGATAAAAGTGATAATTTAACTTATGGAAAACGAGTTGTAAAATGAAGAAGTAGCTTATTATTTTTTGTGCTAACATTAAGCTTATACAATTCTTGTACAAAAAAAAAAAGGTTTTCTTAACAAACTCTTTCTGTATTTTTTAATTAAGTAGTTTTTACAAAATCTACATTTTGGAAAGTCAAATTAATTACGTTTGCAATTTATGGCAGTAACTTTAAAATTGTTTTCATTTGTTTCTCAACTCATTTGAATATACACTTCAATCCCAACACGCATCCTTTCGTGAGCTCATGACCATATGAACTTTATAGACATGCATACGTTTTGAGTTATTTCCCACGTTGCATGTGGCTGCATACACATTTGAATCTATGCCACGACAAAATTGTTTCTTTCAATATGCAGCAATACTTGAGAGAGCACACTTGCAACAAACTCAAGTAGTAGCTGGTGGCGGCAGACACCGCCTATATGATTGCATATATATATATATATATTTTTTTTTTTTGGGGGGTGAGGCAACTGCGGCAAACTCGCCTAACAGCAACTTTTCATTGTTGTAAAGTGCTTTGGAATGGATTTGTACTTAGTTGCAAAAGCGAACTCAAGAGCTAAGTTAGTGTGTTGTTGTTGCTATAGTTTGTAATGGGTATGCGGTCTAGTTTGGTTAGCTTTGCTTGATTCTCGAGGTCGTCTTGACGCCCACATCAGGCTGCAGCTTAGCTTGCTGCGCACTTAGTTCACTTAAATTAGTTTTGAGTTATATGTATATATGAAAAATTTGTTCTATCTGCGTTGCAGTTGCAGCGTAAAAAAGTTTCACTTTAGGTTGCATGTGTACGCCTTCCAATTTCGTTTGCAAGGACACTTGAAGTTGATGTAAGCCTAAGCCAGCGCTGTCGCGGCAAACTAAAATCAAAACACAAAAATCCGCCAAATATACTTGTGACATGTGTGAGCTGCTACCACAGTAAAAACAGTAAAAGAACAATGTTTTGTCATAAAGGATCAACAAAGAGGTCATAAAAACGAACAAATAACTATTGTATGTTGATTTAACATAGTTAATGCGAGCAACACGCACATATATATATATATACTTATCTCTATATATGAAGTATCCTGTCAATAAATAAGGGGCGTAGAAATGTGTAGGCCCGGCAATAAACAAGCTATAAAATGTTTATGCGTTAGTTTCTTCCTGTCTTGAGGGTAGCGGTTGACCTTCTTATGTCCAAAAATAAACAAAACAAATAAAAATGTTAATCCCCATAGAGTCCATAAGTGGATCAAATGCTCTACTTATATAATTATGCTTGTAGTTTGTAAGAAAAAAATTTAAATTTAAGTGAATTGTTATATACAATAAGAGTAAGTTTTTTTTATAGTCCTTTCACTTTATTTGGTTTCATACTTAATTCTATCAAAATCAATAATTTATTATTAAATTATTTTTTGACTTGCAACATTAATTTGGTGTTTGTTACCTGTACATTTGCAAGTAATACTTAATTGAATCTATTGCTTGTGAAGCTAATTTAAATTCTGAATACGTTTCACTTAATATTACATAAACAGTTGCATAACACGAATCCTGATTGTACGCCTTTGACAATATTAAGAGTATTATAGCTCAACCTTGCCGTCATATTGCATGTGAAGCCATTAAATTGAAGCACGTACCTTGCCTTAGCTACTATCGAACGACATTCAATAATAAGCACGATAAAATAGGGTTTCTATTCTGCAAGTAAAGGTGATTAAGTTCATATGCACAGAGTATATATTCAACTATTGTATAAAGTAAGCGCCTAAGGTGCTGCGTAACCTTTTGCCTGTCTGTGATCTTTCACGAAAAAAAAGGAGACGTAAAAATCTCTAAGCAACTTTATTCGCCATTGATTGATTTGGTTTTCTGTTCTGAGACTATGTCCCGACACGTTTGTACGTGATTTTCTTGTGTGAACTCATGTTTACAAAGGCAAAACTCAGAGTTGAGAAAAGTTTTTGTTTGAGTATCTGGGGACACTTTGAAGCACATAGCAATTAATATGATTGTTGCCTAAACGGCTCGAACGTTTAACCTTCAAACTGCTGACAGTTGCGAATCCATCTACTTACTACTTATCTATGCCAATAACTCTACATAAAAGTCGAGCGTCCTTTCCGCCATAAAGGCAGGCAGCAGGCAGTCAAAAAGGACAACAAATATTTTTGTATGTTGAAAATGCAAAAAAAAAAAAAAAAAAAAACGACCCAAAAACAAGAAGAAAGAAGCAAACTAAAATCAACGTCAAACACAGACAATCCCATTAATTTTTATTGCGCACGAAAATAAAAATACCGAAAGCTAAAGAGTGAGTGAGAGAAAAAATAAAATAAATTTGAATAAAAATTAGCAGGCATACATTTAGGCGCGGCCCAGCCATAAACTCCATAAATATACAACGCAGCAACTGTTACGTATAGCAGAGGAAAAGCAAACCAAACTCAGGAAAACTCTAAGGTAATCAAATAATTGATATAAACAGAAGCACCCTGTATACGAGTATATACATTTTGGTGTACGTAATGTTTGTGTGTTTTGTAAGAGTGTTATGTACGGGGGGTGTGCGTGGCGTTGCCTGTCATCGCTGAAAAGGGGTGGGTGGTTGCTTCTCTGCTGTTTGTTGGTTGTGCTTCTTCTTCTTCTTTGAATTCATGAATATCCTGGGGTATCACACAATTTTCATGTGGCTTGTGTAAAGTTATGTTGTTGACGAACTTGTTATTAATAACTAATATTGTAGTTATACCATATTGACAATGGAAATTGTTTTTCGGTTGTGTTACGACCTTATCAATATTGATTTGTTATTTGTTAAAGCTTTGACAAAATTGAATTCGTTGT
The DNA here is from genome assembly GCA_035044465.1 of Scaptomyza tumidula. Classification (NCBI taxonomy): domain Eukaryota; kingdom Metazoa; phylum Arthropoda; class Insecta; order Diptera; family Drosophilidae; genus Scaptomyza; species Scaptomyza tumidula. Next base: position 4,366,042 of record JAWNNW010000445.1, read on the forward strand.
TGTCTTAGGATTTGCATAAAGCTTAGGTTTCTGTTCTTAAGGATATCGTAATGAACTAAATCAATAGATTCAGGGTCTCATATATATATTTGCATATATTTTGTAACCATATAGAAACGCTTAAAATAATATTACAGCTTTCTTTCTTAGAGTATTTAAGCAGTGTTGTTGCTTTTTTCGCAGCTTGTCTCGTTGGGTCGCTTTTGCAGAAAAACAAATAAATACTTTTGTCAGACAGGTCCAGACTTATTGGCGTCGCGTTCATTGCCATATTTAGGCAACATAGTACTACTTTTAGAGAACATCAACATCATAAAACGGAATTTTTGTAGTAGTTATTTTTGTTTTTGTATCGTTGGTTTTGAGATTTTTGATTCCTTTCGCTTGTTTTTATGTCTTTTATTGTTGGCTGGCAAAAGTTTTGCCTAAGCCTATGCTGAGAAAATGGCTTTTGTATTTCATACTGACGTCAGCTGTGCGAATCTTATCGGAGACTATAGGCAGTTGGATTACTTGAAGGAGGGTGTGGAAAGGAGATGTTGCCTAAAGTATTTGTCACTTGAGCCAGCGTCTTTGGGGACATACAAAAACAAAAGCCTCGTGCGGCATCTTCGGTGTGGGTTATAAGCAGAGCTACCTGCGTGCCATAAGTACATCGGGCATTATGTGGTACTTACTTAGGCTGCTTAAAGAGGATTTGACTAGCGCTACTTCTCCCGTTAGTCGCGTGTTTCTTTTTCTCCTGCGTATTTGTCTGCCTGTGCCAGCTTTATAATTAAAACTTATGGCTCCGGCGAGTGCGTGTGTGTATAAACATCTTTGGAAATTGCCAGCGTATACTTATTTGGGTAGGCATAAACGTAAATAACTTCTTCTTTTTGTTGGTTTTCTTTTTTTATGCGAATTTACCTGGGACTTAAGCATAATACCTCTTTGGGGTAAGGAGTTGCTTTTTGCCGTTTTGCCTGGCAATGGACATTTCAACTTGATTGATTCTGTTGTAAAATTTGAAGATAAATACAAATGGGCATATAAATTTTATTTCGGAAAATTGCCCATTTGCATTTGGCTAAAATATGATACTGCTATGGGTTCCCTTATTTTTAAGGGTTTAAAATTACATTACGAATACGTAAGGTTACCGCTTAGCTGTTTTGCAGAAGCCTAAAAATGGAGCGCGTGCAGTGAGAGAAATATTCTGTAAAGCATTAACGATATTTGGTCATTTGAGTCATGAATGATACAGAATAAAATACTACACTACAAAATATTAAATCTTCTGTTCGATATGTTTTCCCTGAGTGCACAAGAGTTTGTTCATTTTGCCTCGTGCCTCTGCGTCATGCCTCACTGGTCTGCTGACTGACTTCCTGTGTGTGTGTGTGTGTGTGTGTATGCCGAACGCTTCCTGCCTACATGTGCTTACTCATTTGCTATACATTCTTATATATATATATGTATTTGACATGCATGTATTTGCCATTTTTGGTGAACTATGCGTTGTGCATTTAAATTTCAATGCCTGGCGGCTTACTGTGCCACAGTCCCAGAACAGAGCCACAAAAGCGTCCCCCCCCCTCTCCCCCTTTCCAATGTTTTGTGTATTGACTTTGAACATATCCTGTAAAGCCCCATATCACCTGACAAGTTTTTTTTTCTTCCTATGTTGTGCTGCGTTGTGGCTTTTTTTTCACATTGCAGTTTATTGCGTTAAGTGGGTGCTATTTGTTTGTGTGTGTATATATTTGTGGCATGTGTTGTGGCATGTCGCATTTTATTTTATATGATTAAATTTGCCAGTTTATTTTTCGGCTTGTCAAGCGTTTTGTTTATGCAAATTTTTCTTCTGCATGATCCCAAATTATGCTAAATAAATTCTTTCATACTGAATCTATTCAACATTGACAATAGTAATAAAAATATACATTTAACAAAATACTGTTGTTCTACCCTTCTAGCATTCTAGTTGTAAATATTTTATGAATATTTGCTGCGCATACACATAAACTATTAATTTTCGAAATATTTCTAGCTACTGTTCATTTCGCATTCATGATGTTCTATCCTTGACCTTATAATCTAATTGGTTTGTGGTATGAGTTTGCTCCTTAATAGTTTTTTTGTTTGCCAGTGCCTAAACCCAAAAGAGCTCAACCATCAATTAGTACAATACATTTTTATTCATTTCTATATGGATTTGTTTCTGTGCCAACATAACCCAAAGCCACTTGAAAACTTGGTTGCTGTGTGCACAATTTTTGTTGTCGGCATTTCTTTAACATATTCGCAAGCACTTGTTGTTGCTTGTTTGATTTTTGTTTGCTGCTGGTTGTTGTTTTGTTACCTTCGGATCTCTCTCTCTCTCTCCCCTCGACCAATTAAAAAAAAAACTTGTTTAACATTCCAAAGTTGTTTTTCAGTTTTTATATTGCGCCCAGCAAGCACCATTTCATGTTAATTGTTTTGCGTTGTTTTTTTTTTTGCCTAAAATTGATTGATTTCGTTTTTAAGTTTTCAATATCAAGTTCAGCGCATGTTTTCGTTTCACTTTAAAGTAGCTGTCTGTTTAGACTTTGAATAAGAAATCAAAATCAAAACAAAACTATCAAAAAACTAAAGACGATTCATAAACCAATCCAGAGTGTTGCATTTATTAGCTTTCTCATAGTTACTTCTTGGCGCCAGTAATATACATTATGTTTTTATAATAAATGGCAAACTAAAATCCTTTCCTTCTATTTATACTCCCATACTTTTTCTACATATCATAATATTTAAAGCCGTTTACAATGCTTGCGTCGTGCAATTCTCTATTTCGAGTTTTGTGATTGTTTTTTTGTTTTTGGCAATTTTGACACGTTTGTTGTTGACAATTTTGAAGTTGTATTAAATTTTTTGGTTGATTGGCAGCCGCCAAAGTAAAACCGAATGCTGCAATCGAAATGAATAAAATGCTCAATAGCTTCATGTCGAATGCTGATTTTAGTTAAGCTTGGCACTTTGGCATTTTGCAGCAATTGAATGGATAATGTATAGCCATAAATGATTTTGCAGCATCTTTGCCAAAACGTTTTGCATTTTTCATGCTGCTCATGCAGTAAAATTGGTTAAGACACACACGTTTCTTAAACTTGCAACTTAAAACCTGCAACTTGTGCGTTTAAATCTACCAATGCATAATCTCAAATGCTTCTAAGCTGCTTTTGATTGTCGTGTAACTGTCGGTTGTCTGTCTGTCTGCAGCGCTTGGGAATGTAGCTAAATGATGGCTGGCAGCTGGAATATAACACTCATGATGTTTTGTGCTCCACCTACTCATCCTTCTTTTACTCCTTCACACAATCTAGCCCGTTGCACATTTCGTTGCAATTGTAATTCGAGTGGAAATTCGCTTAGACAATAGCATCTTGCATCAACTTAAGAGATTTTGCCCGCTTTTCGGTGCGGTTTCACAGTTTCTGAATTGCCGCAAGCTGCGAATGGTTTTTGTTTCTTCAAAACAATGTCTTTTTTTTTTGTTTTGTAGCGTGTAATCTAAGGCATGCATTAAATTTCACTTTTTTGTTTCAACAGCAGCTGCTCTGTCACAGATTTAAATGGAAATAGCTTTAGCTGAGATATTCCATTGTTTTTTTTTCGTATTTCGTTTTTCATTATTTAGTTAGCTGCAGATAGTACCGAAAGGTGGGTTGCTGAGTTTCTACTTAATTATGAGTTTCGCATTTCTGTTTGGCTGCTGTTTTCTGTTGCATGTCATCCACCTGAGAGTTACATTTAAGCGGAATGTCATGAGATGTTACTTAGCCAACATGTGAAATGAATAGGGAGCAACCTATGAAAAAACAATGTGTTTTAATTTAGTAAGATTGTGTGTAATTAATAACCATTGTAATAGTAAAAATATATTGGGTATAGCTATCCTTTGGTTGTCGCCCATAAAAAAAAGAATTTGTTAAGCTCTATCAATTGAACGTCATAATTTTATTTATATTCTATTATGATTATGGTTCTTTCGTTTAGTTTTGATTAGTGTGCTTTGCTTTCGTTAAGCAATTGATTTCCAAATAATGATTATTATGGCCTTTTCCTCCCACCTATGTGCAATTAGGCATGTTATCTGCCACCACAAAGCACACCGCTTGCATTCGCGCCGAAAAGCTTGCCTAGAAACCATTGAATCACCTTTTGTCTAGCCGTTCAATGAAATAACCGCAACACCCATTTACCGCACAGCCAGTGGTCAGTTTATCGTTTGTGTATGTGTGTGAGAGTATAGTATAGGTACAAAGCAATTATACATTCCCTGCACGCACACTAATCAAATCGACATGTTACCAACAATAATAGTGTATGGTAGGGAGGGGAACCTCCCTTTCAAACAGACAAAAAAAAATATATATATATATATCAGCTAACAAACGCCAGTACCATAAACACTGGCAATTTTTGATTCGAGCGGTGCGATAAATAAACCGAAATGTGACACGCGCCCACGTAATTAGAACATTACCAACATTTAGCCCAAAGTGTAACTATAAATTATGTCTGCCGCATTTGGGTTCTTAAAAAAGGTTTACGTTTTGCACACCACGTACTTTAAAACACTACCTTAAAAGGGTATGCCGAATATTAAACTGTCTGTTTGCCATTTAGCCGTTTTTATTTGTATGTTGCCTTAATGCACTATATTTCGGGCTTGATTGAGTATTGGAATACGTGAACTTAACTTAATATTTCGAAAAATTAATATATGTTCAGGTATTCTAATGAATTATATTGTAACTTGTATATGTACAAATATGTTGACAAGGTATCTCCAAGTTGATCTATCGCATTTCAAACTTTTTGACTTGTTTGTTTGTTGCTTTATTACATTGCTCCCATCAAAGTATATTTTGACAACAGATTTGACAGCTCTGAAAACTGAGTTGCGTGCAAGGCGGAAACTCCACGGGCATGGGCAGAGAGACAGCTATAAAATCTGGCAACTTTTTCCTATTTTGACTTCAATTACGCATTGAAATAATAATTGTTTATTGTTTACACTTAAATATTTGAGCTTTGTATAGTCAACTTGATGTTTGAGTTGGTCTGCTGTTGTGGGCAGCTTATCGCAATTTATGGGCGTCAAGGTTATTTGCCTTGAGTTTAGAGTGACGTACAAATACTCACACACATTTATTTGGACACTTGACTCGGATTGGGAAGTAGTAGTACCTTAACTATAATTGCTGATTCAAGTGCCTATTCAAGTGCGTAGTTTAATTGTTAGTTTTGAATAAGCTTGATACTTAAGAGATAATCAGTAAGATTACATACCTTTAGATGCGTTACACTTGAAATACAGGTTGCAACTATTTCTGTTTGACTTTTAGCTGCATAATCATTTTGTATAGATTTTAAAGTCAAAGTCAAAAGTCTATTGGAAATGAATCTGAAATTAAACAACAAAGTTGTGAAAAAAAATATATAAGATTGTTAGTTTAATTATTATAAGCTAAGTTGAAATAAATACCTCAAGTCCTGATGAAACACAGAAGAACAAAAAAATTATATTTTTTTTTCCAAATATATTTTTGCTGCCAAAATGTGTTTAATTTATAATTCCATTGACAGGTTGCTGCCCGCCCACAATTCAAATTTCACTTGAAACGTACATACAAATACTTTCATTTATGGGCATAATCTGGTTTGATTCGCTTGATTGACTTTTATATTTTAATTGAAGTGTGGTCAGTTTGCTTAACCATTAAAACTTAAACTTTTTTTTTCCATTTTGCCAATAAAATGTCAATTATTCCGTGTTAAAATAAAATCAATTAACATATACATACCAAATTAACTTTAATAAGGTTACTTTTGTTGCGCTGTCAGAAGTTAATCGGTTTTGGTTATTTCATAATATGTTTTGTTGTTTCAATTAAAATATCCGTTGAAATGAGCTCGCTTGAATTCTGCTAAATAGCTTAATTTATACAGCATTATTCACAACAACAGCTACTAGCATTGTTGACTTAGTTACGGCTTGGCTTATCAAAAAAAAAAGTCATTTGAAAAAGTAAGCTCGCAATAAAATACGAAACAAATTAGCTTGGCTCGTTAAGCATATAGATTTAATAGCTAAAGTTTTTTTTTGTATGTTTTTTGTTCAGATGTTTATTGGGAAAAGCTGTAATATTTGTTAAATAACCATAACTGATCAATAAAACTTAAAATTACTAAGTTTAAGCAGGGCAAGATAAATGCTGAATGTTAGTTTGCCAACTCACTTTAAAAATGGTAACCTACATTAACGATTATATCCAGTTTTTACGGCTCGTTAATTGATTCTGAGTGCTGCTTGTTGTTCGCGCCCACAATGTCGCATATTTATCAGACAGCTGCAGATAATAGTCGATGTGTTTAGGAAGCACAAAACAACACATACATTCTCATACAAACATATATATAACCCCATAAATATTGACTGTGAGTTATGGCGGCAAAATGCGCAGTCGTTAAGTTTGTACGTATAGATTTAATAATGGTAATGGGATATGTTCTGGTTTGGGTCCGGTATTTAATAAATGGCCAAATTTGCATCAAATGTGCAATTAATGAGCTACTCTAATAGTTGACATTTTAATTGCAATATCGCACGTGCAATTTTATGAAATTTATTGATATGCAAGTGGGACAATGTTGTCCCAATTTATGCAACCGCATCAATTTTCTGTGTAAAACCGGTAGCCAAATTTGTATGCATGTATATGTGTGTGTATCAGATGGTTTAATCTGGTTTTGCATTAAGTGTTGTTTTGATCAAATTATACAGCTTTTGTGTTTTTATTTTCTTTATCTATTTTAATGGCTAATCGTGAAATAGGCATGTTTGTTTGAGGTGTTTTGAGAATTGGCATAAATATATATAAATATATATATTAAAAAACAAACAAGCTCTAATTTATCTTAATTAATCAAATATTTAACTAGATTTTGTTTTAAAAGTTAACTTAGCTGTCTAAAGGTCAAAAAACAAAATTGTGCAAGGTCTGTAAGTAAATAAAACTAATTTTATTTATCCATCGGACAATTCAACTAATGAGATTTTATGATCATTTGATAAGGCTAAAGTTGTCTGACATTTCCCAAAAACGATCAAAATCAAGTTTTAACAAATTTTATTAGATTAATGTATCTGCAAAAAGCTAGATTTGCAAGATTCCATTATATAATATTTATTTTTTTGGCTCCATTAATGAGGTAGTATTAATTTTAAGTAGCAAACATTCCGTTTTTTACTTTTTCTAATCAAATAAATTCTTGTTTTCTAATTTCAGGTAAGAGTACGCTTTTAAAAACTAAATCAGGCAAGGTCGTTCAACAAGATAAGTAAGAATGTTGGTTATCTCTTAACGATGGCAAGCTATACTGTAAATACTTATTTAACAAAATATACATAATAACTATAATATCTGACATATATGTTTCCCATTCCCATTTTGATAGATGTCCATAATAACAATAATTATTTGTATATATATTAACCTGTCAAACTTCTTAATAAAAATTCACATAATAGAAGTCTATCAATCAGGTTTTTAATACCCTTTAAGTTATTGAGTCCACACTTAAAAAGTAAAAGTGTCAAAAATTTAAAACCAAATAAACCCAAAATATAACTAAATTCCCGTCTGTGCGTCACAAGGTAAGCAGGTAATTTTGAAATGGCTAAGATATGAGCAGAGTAGCACTACTTATGTCAAGTTTTATGGCCCAATATGGCGGACTGTTCCGAGTCTCATGCATATTTATACGCTCGCAAAGTAGTTGCTATCTATGAAGCTCTGTTATTTGTTTTTAACGAAATAATCATTTAATTATTTGAAATTTTCATACCTTATGACTGCTTTAAAAGCAACTCATAGTGAACGAATGCTGGACAGCGGCAATCGTCTCTTTATTCAATTAATATTTTGAAGAGATTTTCAAACAAATAAGCCGCTAAATAATCGCGTGGGTAAAAGCTTTAGCTAAGCGGCGGCTTGTCGTTTAAGCTGCGATGTCTTCAAGGCTATGTTGGCACTTCATAAAATTTGTTACATTTTTGGTTCTATTGCCTTATATTTATATTTTTGAAAGCACTCTTCAAAAACAATTTGTCAAATTAATAAACAGCTTGCGATGAATTTGTGAAACGCACTTTAATTTAGTTCCAGTGGGTCAAAACAAAGTAATAAAAATGGAAGAAAACATGAAATCATTTCTCAAACTTCACTCGTTAGTTGGAACCGTTTTTCTTCATTTCATGCCACCCTTTCTTTCAAGTGTTTGACAGCTGCAGCTGCCCCCAACACTTGAAAATGTACTGTAGTATGATGTTAAAAGAATGTTTATAAAAATTAATTGCATTGAACTGAAAATATTATGTGTACGCGCCTGTTTGTCTTATCATATCTACCGCCCATAACCATTATTAATTAATATATTTTTTTTTTCCAAATTAATTGGAACGTGCTCTGCGTTCCCCGTAAGACAAGTTAACGAATGGCACGTCATCATCGTAAACTTTATCATTATTGTCGTCATCATTATCAGCATTATCGTCAACAGCTACCAATTTGAATGAATTTTCTTTTTATATATATATATATATAAGTAAAATATATGTGGTACGCCTTTTGCACTTTTGCTTTCAATTTACAATCCATTCGCTATTCACTATTTTTTTTTCATCTTTCTCCTCGATGTCTATCTTTCGTTCGTTCATTCACTGTGAATGCCCGCCTTTTGTATTGGATGCGCTTTCGATTCCATTTCAATTCAATTGGTCTGGTCTGGTCTGGTCATCGCTTGGGGCGGTCGCTATGGACGCCCCGTAGGCAAGTTGAAGCAGTATTGCAACTCAAACGCTTTAATTATTAATTTCTCCAACATTTTTTGAATACTTTCTTGCCGATTATGATACCGATGATGCCGATAATGGGGTTGGTTAAAAAGCAAGCATGCGGAAGCATTTCGAAACTATATCGACTGCATCAATGCAAGATGCTTATGAACAAAACTTCTCTGCAAGATGCAATATGTTTTGAATTTGAATTTTGCTTCATATAAAGTATTTTAGTGTACTTAACATCAACGCTAACTAAATAAACGAGACTTTATTTTAAAAGCTTGTTTATGATTTTAGCTCAATGTCTTTAGGGTATTTCAAACCGTCCTTAACTCCCACTCATTGCCCCACATGTATATATGTGCACACAAAGTGAATGGGTGGGCACATTCTAGTAAATACTGTATGCATTCAAATCATTTGAGCTGAGTAATTTGCCATGCTCACACACACGCTTAGTCAGACACGTTTACACACTCTCAGCTAGATGCAATTGCATGTGCACTCTGACTTTTGCATTTAATTTATGCCAACCTGCACGTGCTGCTCCCCATGCCCAACACACAGTACATAATATATGTACATATGTGTACTGTGTGTAACTTTGTGTGCGTGTTCTTTAGTATGGCGTTCATGTAACTTTTTGTTAGCCGTTTAATTGCTTAAATGAAGAAAAAGGATTACGCTTCCAATTTATGTGAAACTTTTTATGTAAAAGCTATTGTCTATATGCAACTAAGCGCTGCTAAGTTCAAAATAAGATGAAAATACTTATGTTATTTTAATACAAAGACATGCATACTCTACAGCTCTTGTGTGGCCTTTTGTGTTCGGAATAATGTATTTAAGCAATGTCCTCAAAATTTTCGTAAGATTTTGTTATGTCAAAGCATTTTGGCTGCTTAGCCATGCTTGCTTTGTGATGTTCAAACAACTAACAGCTATTTAAAACATTTTTGAAATTATATCATTTGTCTATCGACATTCAACTGTAAACAAATTTATCAGTAAAAATCAATATTAAAATATTGTAAACGTGTAAAGTATCAGTAAAAATTCCAACCAAAATTCTGACCTAAAATGTAGAGTATTTTAAATAAGATTTGAAAAAAAAAAAATCAATATTATTCTGTTGATTTATTAACAGACAAAAGTTGTGAGTGCGTCGCTGCGGGCCAACTCGTAGCGGCTAACGGAGATGGCGGATAGGGTGTGGGGCGGTGCTGAATGGTTGGCGTTGACATTTGACAGCTCTTTGGACAACAATGAACTAATTTAAACAGCGCATTGTCATACATCATCAAGATGTTGTTGCTGTCATTGTTTGTTGTTGTTGTTAGTGCTCTTGAAGAAAAGTGTTGCGCTACTTTTTAGTTACTCTCGCTCACACCAAAAATTTCTTTGCTTTTGACATATTAAGCTGCATGTGCTCAAAACCATTGGGCAAAGAAAAATTAAGACACACACAACAACACTTCCGGCAAAACATGAAAAACTGAGAAAGAAAAATAAAAATGAGAACTCAAAACCCAAAAAAAAGAAAAGGAATCGTTCCAAACATGCAACAGCTGCTGCCCGCAATCAATTTTCATGGTTAACCTACAGATCTTAAGAGTGCGGGAACTCTCTAAACTAAATGACATGTATATATAAATCTTACGGCGTAGAGTGCGCGTACCAAAAATGTGTTCTGCTTGAGTTTCGTTTTTGAAAAAAAAACAAGAAGAAAAATATGTCGCCAACGCAAAATATGAAAAACACGCACGCATTTTAATTTGTTGCCAGCACTGTGTTAAAAACAAATTAAAGATTGCGCCCAACTATTTGCATATATCAAAAAAATGTGCATAAATCTATTCGAAAAAATATATATATAAATGCAGGTTGCACAGCCTTGGCCCCAGTGAGCCCAACTGGGACTACTCTCTTATGGCGCTTCGGTCGTGTTGTTTATGGCTTGGAAAAATAGTCGGCTCTCGGCCAGTGAAGCACGATGCCAAATGCAGTTAGTGTGTAGCTGCCGCAAACATATGCCATAAAAGTCAACTGCAATTGGCGCCAAATGTTTGGTGGGCTACCAGGATTTTTCTTGTTTTTTTTTGTGTCGTTTTATTTCTTTACTGAGTGCTTGCTGCATGCCACAACACACAGGTGTATGTCTGTCAGTCGTCACTGGGGATGCATTTGTCATCAGTTTGGGCTTTACGGAGGCGCTTTACAAAAAAAAAATATTCACGCATAACTTGGCTTTTTAACTGAGCTGTGTAGAAAAAATACCTATAAAATATTTTTTTTTAAGCCCACGCTTAGAATTTTATTTTTGCTCTCTGAAAAAAACTGAGAATTTTTCGCAGTTATGCAACGTTCTATATAGGCAGCCAAGGGAGAGCAATAAAGTGCATTGCCAACATGCACTCGTGTTGGCAACTTCATCATCAGGTGCTTATGTCAGGAACGTAAGTTATGAACTTGCAACTGACCAAGCGACCAAGCCAACTAAACCGACTCAACCTTGGCCCTTACCATAACAATTTCTAGATGAACTTCCCCTAAGCAGCCACTGAAAACTTTTTAATACGAACTTTATGGAAACGCTTGTACATAATTGCTGGTTATAGACAAAATGTATATCCGTAGGAAACTTTTATCCTTGGTTTCAAATTCTTCTATACAAAAAATTGTGAAATCTTAGGTCTAATTAAGTCAACTATTGTTATTTAATGCTCCAATATGATAGTTTGCCGTATAGAAATAAACAAAGACTGCATTGACTGACAATATCCAACAAAAATCTTGATAAGTCTCATACAAGAACTGGTCGGGTACACATCATTTGCTTCTATTGTGTTATAGTGGCCATGTTCAAGCTGTCTGTTACACGTTCGGCTGTCAATTAGGTGCGGCACAAGATGTACACATTGTAGATGTATATATTGTAGATGTGTGCCACGATGCATTTATCCAGACATTGATGCTAACAACAACAACAACAACCACTGTTATGTGTAAGGCTTGTTAGACTTTGTCCAGTTGAGCGTACCTCCAATTGACCCCAAAGTTAATCAACTGTTTAGGCCGCAACATAGTTTAAACCCCATTGATAGTATTTTGGCCAACATTTTCACAGATTACAAGCGCAGGATAAAATGTATATCCCTTGGCTGGTTTTCATTTGTGTAATCTTTGAGTTAAGTCAACAAATTCAACACCAACGCCCCAATAAGTAAACAAAATATTCCAAAAACAAAATCTATACGCACCTGTCATAGGCAAAATTGAAGCATAATTTATGTTAATTTTATGGGAAATATATTTTTTTAATTATTAATGTTCAACGAATCTGCTGGAAGCTGATGGCGACGCTAAAAAACAAACTGAGCCAAATTAAATATGCATGCTATGCATATATCAAGTTAATTGGGTTAATTGGCGCCCTTCGTAACACCGCGGTCTCGTACACACACACACACACACACACAGACACGATAGTTTTGGGTTTTTTTATTTGAAGGTGGTGTGCTTTGATTGTTCATATTTCAATCGGATTTAATAACATTATTCAGATTAACTCTTTCGGTATTGATTAATATTTTGAATTTGTGCATGTATTTGTGTAAATAGGGGTAATCTGTGTAAGCTGCTATTGTTTGGCTTAGCGCCTGATTGTTGTGTAAATAGATTTAAATTTAGGTTAATAAACGACGAAAGTAATACTATGAATGTAGGGAAAAACATTTTCAAAAAACTAATTTAAGTACTAGCTTAACTTTAAATCCTGTTCCTTATAATTTTATTAACATAACATAACTTAAAGTTTTCAATTTCGCTGAAACGATATTTATTATTGTTGAGTGCTTATGCACTTTGATATATAACTCGTCTTCCTTTGAAAGTGTTATCTTTATGATTTGACTGCTGCAATATGTGTAACAGCTCCGGAGATTTGTTAACCTCTCATGCCTGAGGTGAGGCATAGTAGTTACGACTGTGTAGTAAATGTTATTACCATTTTTATAGACACACATAAAGAAGACGAGAGAAAAATTCAAATCATTCAAATGTTGCTATAACATGTTGATTATGATTCAGTTGCAACTGGCAATTGAGTTCAAACTGATGGCAATCTAAAGACGGAAGTCAATACAAATTCATAACAAAAAGAAAGTGCATAAAACAATTGCTTGCCAGTTGCATAAAGTCAACGCCTAACGATAAAGTATACGAAATTAACAAAAACTAGTCAATCTGATGGATTGCGTTTTTATAAATGGTGTCCAAACATGATTAACCGTGTGAACAAATGGCTAAAACAATGTTGAACTCCAAGTGGGTATCAAATTTTGTGGCATTTATCATTTGAGTGCGACGTTAACTTGTTGATTAGAATTATTGACTAAATACAAAAACGAATTATAACCAGCTAATAATAACGTGTTTAAGCCCATTGTTAGGCAAATTAGCCGCTCAAGAAATGGCTGGCGTAGATTTGATTGGAACTCTGTGTTTCTTTTATGTACACAAAATCATCAGCTACTTCATTTCATGCGTTCGCAACCACACGCTTCGTTCGTAGTAAATCCGAAAATAAATGTATAATATATGCAAATTTTTCTGTTGCTTTATTTGAGTCGTTTTTTTTTTATGCTTTCGTCTTTATTGATTTGCCTAAAAGAAATAAATGCGCGAGATTGCTGAATGCCATAATAAATTCCAAGAGAAAGGCATTTTTCGACATGAGTAATAAGTTGGGGTTGTCAAAGAAGCATAAAGACAATTGATAAATGGATTTAATTTGCTCAACTAAATCAAATATTTTTCAGTTCAATTGCGTGAGTTATGTGCCCGAGTTATGATAATATTAATTACATTTTTTATTTTTGAAAGTCTTTGAAAGTTTAATTTTTTTTATATATCACACACATGTTCATTAACTCTTTGTGTAAATTACATTCACAAATTAAGTGTTAAAGAAATATAAGAAAAATATCAAAAATAATAAAATATTTTATTTTACATAAATGTAAAAATCGAATTATGAATATTTAAAACTTGTCTGCAAAATAAGAGTTAAATGTCATGTAGGCCGTTTATTTTTGAAACTTTACTTTGGTCAAGCTAAGCTTAAAACTTAAATCAATCCTCACACCTTCTCTCTTGCTCTTTCTTAGTCATGTTCAAAACATGACCAAAAAAAAAAAAAAAAAATTGGAAAAAATTTATTGAATAACATTCAAAGCTTTTAATTTACGATGCACAAATATAAAAGAGTTTTGTATTTATTTTTTTTTTGTATAAATGTACGATGAGTTGCCGAGCAGTCGATGACGTTTTGTCAACAACAACAGCGCTGCCTCTTTGTAATATGAAATAAATAAGGTATCGAAAACCAAACAAATGAAAACATGGCTTAAACCGGCTGTCGTTGCTCGGGTTAACTTTTTTTTTTTTTTTGGTTTTATTTATATGATTATTTATTTGATACGTGCATGCCAATCTTAAGTATATAAATGGCAGCACCTCCGCATACCTTTTTGGATCCATAAATTACAGTGTTAAAATATGAATTTTAAAGTTCAGTTTCAGTTTACGAATATAAATATTTTTGTCTCACAATATCGTGTGAATGAATCATGTGTTGCGAATTTCGCATTTGTTTTGACTTGGTGTTCGCCCCGAAAACAAAAAAAAAAGCACAGGGGGAAGGTGAACGTACCTGAGCACTACGTAACTGTAACCTGAGTTTTGTTATTGTTTTTGGTTGTGTTGTTTTGCTTTTTGATTTTGTGGGTTAATTATTATTTTGAACTCGACTGCGCTTTGGATTTATTTATTTCTCTTTCAAATTTTTGTCAGAGCTCGAAAAGCTTTTATCGCTGACCCGCTTAAGTTGTATTAGGTTTGTAGAGTCAAAAAAAAAACCATTATCCAGATTGACGACAAGCTGTACTTACTGCACAACATACGTACATAAGTACGTATATTTTTGTATGAATGTATTTAAAAGTATATCCTGTGCGATTCGCTGTCGTGCTGCTGAAGCAATATTGAAACATTTTCCATAATTAATGGCTGCAAATAGTTGAAAGAGCACCAAACAATGACAGATGCACTCGCCTGTGAAATGTAGCCGGAAATATTTAAAACGCCATGTTGGCTGACAAACGACAGACAATATGGCCAAACAACAACTACGACTACTACAGGAAAGAAAGGCCAAAGAAAGTCAACCGTTGTGAATGAGTTTTGCTATCTCCTTTGCTCTCTAAATGCTTTCTCATGAGCTAAATTAGATAACAACTAGCGCAGCATGGCAGGAAGTTAAAAAAAAAAAACGGCAAAAAAAAGAAAACAAATTGTTAACAAAACCAAATGCCAAACTGACGAAATGACATAGTATAAATATTATGTCTCAAGTGCTTAGGTTTTTATTTTTTTTTACTGGGTTTGGCTTTCCAGCTCTCTCTCTCTCTCTCCATCTCTCTAACCTCTTTCCAACTGTCCCATTCCCTACTCCTACTCCTGACTATATAATTGAAGGCTCATTCTCATTGTTATGTCAGAAACACAAAATAAACGACTTCCGTTTTGTTTTGCTGCCTTTGCTGTGGCACTCTGGAGTCGTGCGTAAGGTTCAGAGCCGTTTGTGTTGGCTAGTTTTGTGGAAAGAAAAGCATTTCATTGTTCAGGATTTGCAGCAACGTTAAGCAATCCCTCCATATCCATGAAATAGTTACTATACCATATTGTTGACCATTGAACTTTATAAAATGCTGCAGAATTTAACAAATGAAAAAAAGTTGACAATCGAATACGTAAGGTATAGAAGTGGAAAATGTTTTGTAAGTCATACAAATTTAATATTAAAACAATCAAATAAATATTAAATCAATCAAATAATTATCAAACGTATTGCATAAATCCATGTTTCAAACAACAACAGACAACTTAATGCATCAGTGAATACAGTTGTTTGCCCACATTAATAGAAGCATCTATATAACATTTATAAGCTCTTCGACCCGATGCATTATTTATGAAAATGCCTCAAAAACTAACAAAAGTTAAAAAAAAAAATTGCAACGTTTTGACCAACAATTTAACAGTTTTCATAGATTATAGCATTGAAAACGCATTTGGCCAATACGATAAAAAAAAAAATGAAATGAAAAACTGTAAAATGCTGAAAACGTAGATTACATAATATTGCAAGTACGAGTCTCGATTTGATTGTTGTTGTTGTTGTTTTTGTTGTGCAGTTGCAGTTGCTGCTGCACGCTCACCATATTTGGTGACTCTATGGCTGCTGTTGCAACAAAAGTAGCAACAACAACTACAGCAGTTTCAAGCAGCGATTTAATGTGCGATTTGGTCGCATCTGTTCCGCATTTACCAACAGATTGACAATTTTTACTTCTCGAACAAAACAAGCTGCCTTGGCTGCTTGGCAAATCGTTTTTATGCTTTTAAGGAAATTACAAAAAAATATAAAGAGCGTTTGTTAAGCTATTGCAAGCGGGCATTATAAATTTGTCACGAAATATGTCACGCATTCAAGAATATCTCTTTTAAAACTTTTTGCATAATAGTTTGGCTGTATATCAGATAGCTGCCTTATAAAAATCGCCATTAAAACTACCTAGCGTAAGATTATATTTAACCGCTAGGGTATTTTATCAAAGCCATTACACAGATTTTATTGCTTGCTTGTTACTTGTAAATAAACGAGAAAAAATTGCTTTTCTCACTGACTGTTAAATGGACACTTATATTGTTGTTATTTGTTTTTGTTGCATTGCTAATAAACATTAGTGCAATATTAGCTGTGGCAACAAATTGTGTTCGTCGCATTCACACGCCTCCTGCCTATGCCCCTACCCTCACTACACAATGCTTGTAGTGTAAGGCTTTTGTACTATGTGTTGCATGATAATAAAAATGTTTGCCAAATGGCGCGCAGAGCATTTATACAATGGCTTAAAGAGGCCTTTTGCGTTTGGGTTTGGTTCTGTTTGTTGGCTATTTGATACAGAGACATGGTGATGAAGAGCAAGACGAAGAAGATGAGGGAGGTGGGGTATGGTTATGGGTAGCGCCATTGTTACTGTTGTTGCCACTGGCACTGACTTCGCATTGTTTGCTTTGCAATCATTTACACCCAACCCACTCCAACAAGCTGCTGCTGCTGTTGCTGTTGCTTCTTTTGCGTACAATAGGGAATATGCATGTTTCCAATTATGGCGCTCAAAAGCCAGCCAACAGTTACAACAGCCGTAACAACAACAACAACAAAAACAGCAACAACTATGGAACAATAGAAGATGATGATGATGATGCTGATTGTAATAATGATGGTGAATGATGACTACAAAGCGATTTTGTAGCTACTTCTCAATGCAAATGCATATTTCAACACATCGAAAACGAAATTGTGTACATATAAAACAAAAGCTTGGCAAATAAAAGAGAAAACTTTACTTGCAATAGCCAACTAATGCATTTTTCCACTTGCAAAATATTTGAGATTGTTTCCGTTGGATGAAAAAATATCATTTTTGTGCACGCAATATAAAAAGTGCTTTTAGTTTTTTTGTTTAGAATTTTTAGTGCTTGACATACAAAACTACATAACAATTTTAGAAATGCGTAGACTCTGTAAAGTATGCAAATAGAACACAGAATAAAAACAAGTAAGAAGGCTCTAGTCGAGAAACCCCGACTAGGCGATACCCTGATCCCTATACTTTACGCGTACAGTCAGTGCTTGCAAGTATATGTGTGTGTGTGTGTACGCGCATACTGCATAGTGCATACACAACTTCATTGTCCCATATCTCCGGTGTTTCTTAACCGATTTTCAAAAAAATTTCACAGATTTTCATTATTCTGTTTTATAATTCAAATTGCATCTCAAAGTTTTCCAAATTCAAGATTTTGTTGTTATCGATCCTATGTGTATATCGGAAACGGGAAAAGTTATCGAAAATCGGAAAGAAACTTGTACTGCCTAGGGATTAGGCGAGCTTAAGTTCCAAATCTGGAGTCTCTAGCTCTTATAGTCTCTGAGATCGACGCGTTCATACATACGGACGGACAGACGGACAGACGGACAGACGGACAGACGGACGGACAGACGGACGGACAGACGGACATGGCTATATCGACTCGACTGTTGATGCTGATCAAGAATATATATACTTTATAGGGTCGGAGATGCTTCCTTCTGCCTGTTACATACTTTTGCACAACTTCATTATACCCTTTTTTCCCATTTTTAATGGGATCAGGGTATAATAAATCATCAAATGTAGAAAACATTTAATTAAAAAACATATTTTATACCTTTATTGTATTATTTAAAGGTTACAATTAAATGTGTTTTAAAGATTTAAGATTCTTATATCGTATGATAATTAAGATTTTATTTTTTTTTAAGTCCCTTCTTATCAATTACATTTAAATAAATCTAGTCGTGACTGTCATTTTATATTAATTTAACCATGACTCTGTTTGTTTAGTTTGTTTTTAGCAGTTAACTTTGTAAAAGTCAAAATAATCCACTCCGAAACTGAAGGTAACAACATACATAAGTTTTATCGTAAGCGCCACGCAATGTATACATTTATCGGATCCCATTCATCATGATTCAGACTATTTAACAAACAGTGGATTTCCATTGAAATGCATTTAAATAAATATGCAATCATAAATTTTGGGTTA
The DNA here is from genome assembly GCA_035044465.1 of Scaptomyza tumidula. NCBI lineage: Eukaryota > Metazoa > Arthropoda > Insecta > Diptera > Drosophilidae > Scaptomyza > Scaptomyza tumidula. Next base: position 4,384,631 of record JAWNNW010000445.1, read on the forward strand.
TTCAACTTCAAGTTCGATTTACTTAGCTTGAGTTCGACTCGCGTCGCCTCACCTCGCCTGAATGTCAAGCGTGCGAATTTATTCAAATTTACGAATATTATACTACTACATATCATAAATTCACATGCACATAAATTCTAAATGCGAAACCTTGTCGAAAATCGAATGTGTAAACAATAAAAATTGTTAATAAAATAAATACATTGTGTTTAACAAACAAAAGTCAGTTCGTCGACTTTACTGCAATATTCTGCATAACAGCTGTTCCAACATTTTTTCGGACAATCCCAACGACTACGATGACTCTTCGAAAACAATTTTGCTACGACATGTCTCAAGTTGTGTTTTTGCCGTTGCCTGACTTGATTCAACACAATCGTGTTTTACGAATGCGCTGCACGTTTTGTTTTCGTTCGACAAAAAACCCTTTTGGTATGCATTAAAGCAAACAGTTTTATGGCAAATTAAATGCAATTAAGTGCACACACACCCATACACACAAACACATGCATACATAAAGACGAAACAACAAAAGGATTGATAAAGCCATAAAACATTTAAAAGCCGTGTTGTCATTGAAATTTCGTTTGAACGCTTGTAAACTTTGCAGCGAAATTAATTTTAATGTTGACAAAATTCTCGCTTAGAGTCATTTAACACCTCATTCGACACATATTTATATGAGAAAGTGTTATAATAAATGCATTGTATATATGTATGTATATCACTTCAAAAAGTAATATATTTCGCTTGCCTGCTAATGTTAATGCCCCGTAGCTTAATGTGATTTTTAAGGTTTTTTTTTATGTTTTCTTTATATTACAGTTTTAAAGAAAGTGTTAATCTGGGCATTGAGAATAAAATCTGTTGCTTTAATATAATGTAAGACAAGTAATTTGAATTATTAAATATACTCATTTTTTTCAATTTCTTTACTTTTTTTTAAACTTGATTAACAATGTTAACACGCCTACTGTACCACAATGTCAAAATGCGTCAAAATGCCATAAATATAAAGTTAATAAAGACGAGAATTCAATTCGTCATGCGATGTCGTTTGAAGGTTTTTTCTTTTACTTAAGCTGGCCTTAAACTGGGTCGGGATGGAGACGCCTGCTGTCGCTGCTGCCACTTTCAACCTTGACAAGTGAAATCTACAGGCACATACACAATTTCCGCAAGTGGCTTTTGCCAACTTTAAATGAAAACCTGTTAGAGGCTGGCCGGACCAGGCCGCCGCATATGAAAGAAATAAATAAATAAAAACTACTCTTGCAATAAAGGAACTACGCACGAAACTTTTTTCTTTTCGTTTTCGCTGTAGAAAAATGCTAAATGGCAACGGCTTCAGCAAGGGGGCGTTTACATTTCAGCAGGCTGAGAGACGAGGAATGCAAAGCAAACGTATGCAGTTCTGCCTCTGCTTACCTGTTTCTGTTGTTCTGTGTAAGGCCTCTCCTGCATGACGTTGTTCACATCTTCAACTTCGCTGTTGTTGCATGTACTTCAATCCAGTCACGCCAGCTAAGTTCACAAGCTGAGTTCAAGGTGAAGCGACCACAGTTTGTATACCCAGTTTGTATACATATAATGCCTTCCTGTATAATATTCCCCCTTATTATACGTATGGGGTCTGGTTGGGTTCGGGTCTCTGTGTGTTGTATTCTGGTCTTGGCACAGTGTCATTTACTACTGCTGCTGCTTCTTTCTTCTGCTTGCTTCTTCATCGTTAGCGTCTGTTTGGCTTCCTTTTTGTGTGAACGAATGTTTGTATGTGTGTGTGTGTGTGTGTTTTTTCCTCTTGTACGCCTGCTCTCATTTGCTTGAGCGCAGTCTTTAGTGCCAGCTCTTTGGGCACATAATTACATACTGGTGCTTGCTGGCTGGCATACTAGTCGTATGCCCCAATGCAAATGGGTCTCGGCAGTGAAAAATTGCTTCAAGAGTCATTCGTTAAGTCGGAAAAAAAATATACACAGAAATGAAGAAAAGTATTAGGCTTTAATTTATGTCGCAAATGGCAGACTCTAGGAAACGTTATTTTGAGTGCCTTAGCAAGGAGACCAAAGCAACTGACAACTATTTTATCGTTTTAAAATAACTGCCTTTTTTGCTGCATAACCCAAATAATAAGATTTAAATCCCCAAAAAAGTCTTTTATTAATGTTTTGCTTAACAAAAATACCTTATTATAACACTGCTAAGCACTTTTGCACAATTCAACCTTCACTCTTTACCAGAAAATTATATTTTAAGCGTTTTGACCAGGTCCTTACAACTGCCTTAAGTTTACACAGTATCCTTGAAATGGTTGGAATTATTACAAAATTGCAGACTTATTTCAAGGCTTTAGTTTTTTTTTTTGCCATTATATTGGCCAGAAATATAATTTTACTTTCTGTCTTCAAATTGACCCTTAATGGGTTTAAAAAAAAATGTATCATTCAATTTATCACCGCAAATTCGACAACATGAATATCAAATTTTTTGCAGCTGTGCTGAATTATTCAGTGGAAATCTTAAATTGTGTGAGTTGTCATCATCTCGCACAACTCAATGAATTCAACTGAAATAAGAAATTATTTATTGCATAGAGAGAGAAACTTGGGCTATGACATGAGATCATCCTACAATTGCCCCGAAAATGTTTGGCAAGGGTATCAACAGACTCGCATTAAATATGTATGTACGTACCCATAAATCACATTCAGTTTGGCACTGGGGTGTGCTGCCAAGCCAATGGGCCAATTGGTAAGCAGGTAAAAAAAAGCAAGAGACAAGGCCGGAAAGCTGCGTCAGCGAAGCGCCAAATGTTGTGCGCATCAAAGCGTATGAAAAATAGCTATGCAAAGAGATAGAGGGGGAAGGGGTGTAAGGGGATTGCGGAAGGCAAAAGTTCACTTTAAGTTGTCATTCGTGTTAAAATATAATGTTGAGCTCTTAAATTTAGGTACTATAAACTTAACACTATATTTATGCGTATTACCAAATCATCTTTTACCCTGTAAATCCATCAAGCCAAATGTAAGTTCTCTAAAAGGGTTTAAATATGAAACTTTTACCCGTTTATCAAACGGGGCGTGGTTTTGTCTTGCAAAAGTGTAATTAAATTTCAATTAATGCTTTAAGAGGCAACTTTTCCCACTGGCTTTGTGCATTTAAGTGTAACGTTATTAATTAATAGTGTTGAAGACTTATTTAATTAAAAAACTGTGTTGCAGACAAAAACGACAACCGCAAATCGTCTATTAAAACAGCAAATGGTTTGTTGATGTTGTTGTTGTTTTCTTGCAAGTTAAGCGTGGCAACAACAATGTAACAACTTTGTTGTGCCTCCAAGCTTAAATGAGCGTTACGTACGTCGAAAAAAAAATGGAGCAGGTGTTGATTTTTCTCAACACTCACATTGTTGTTGCTGTTGTCACTGATGTGATGTGAAACACATAAAAAAGTTATTCACATGGTTGCCGATGAAAATGAAAGTACATTTTTGAGAAATTACAAATTTGCATATCCATCCAGTCGTAGGAAAAGTTTTTAAATGTGATTCATACTCGCAAATATATTATTAACTAAACAAATTTTCTTTTAAGTACTCATAAAACACAGCTTATCAATAGCAAACAAACAAAGACAGATTAGTATTCATAAATGATAATTTATATATATAAATGTCAACATAAATATATTTAGAAGATTATTGGTATTGTTAGTCAAGAGAACATTTTGCTTTAGTGCATATACTTTCAGTTTTTCGTTGTATTTGTACTATAAATAATTTTTGACAGCCAAATTTCAATAAATCGATTGACTTCATTGCATGAAATTGAAATTGGAACATTTTTTTTGAGCATCTGATCTATTATGCAAATATTTCTATCGCTGTAGAAGCTTATGGAATTCTATAAATCGCTTTGAATGCCTTTTTCCCATGCATGCAAATATTTACAAATTTTAACACGTTTTGTTTACGTCCAAAATTTGACACACGCAGCCCGCGGCAAAAATTTGATTTTGACCCGAATTTTGTTTTGGGAAGCCAGCAATCAAGAAGAGTAAATAAATAAATAAAATAAAATACAAACACATATTTATAAACATAACAGATTGTGTATTTTATGCCTTTATGTGGCATGGCAAATACAATTTTTTTTACTTTGTTTTTTTTTTTTTCATTTATCAATTTTATTGCTGTTATATTTTTCAATTATTTTACCAATAAATTCTGAAACTTCTTTAAATTTTGTCGATTGCATAATCAAGAGAGTAAAATACGTGTATGTGTACTAAAAATAATATTGATTTCGGTAGTTTTCATCAATTAGAATCTTTTCCGCATATCAGCACATCAATAAAAGTATGGATTCCCATCAACATATTTTTGGCTTCCGTTCAGCTCAAACTACTCGACTAGATATAATGCATTCTCATATTTCTCATAGCGCTTAACATGAGGCTAAGCTAAGCTCATTTCCAAGAAACACATTTTCATTAATTATACCCTTGCATGGGTATATTATTTGCGTAACTGAGTGTGTGTAAATTATAACTTTTATTTAATTTTTGCAGAAATAAGTTAAGTAAAGTCATCTCAATATAATATCAATTAATTATTGAGTGTGTGTAAATTATAACTTTTATTTAATTTTTGCAGAAATAAGTTAAGTAAAGTCATCTCAATATTATGTTTAAAATGTAAGCATCGTTTAAATTTTGTAACAAAAGTTTAGTTAGGATAATTTTAAGGTGTCATAAGGTAAGGGTATTCACAGCACCCTTACGCTAGATTTCCTATCTTCAATCTAATTGAAATAGTTATGAAATGTTCATTCCATGAAGAAATATCCAACCATTAATATGAATAGACACATGGCCACGGAAAGCTAACAAGGATAGCGCCAACATAGTAACAACAACAAAATAATAATAATAACAATAGAAACCCCTTTTTGGCTCCTACATAAGGCCAGTCATGTGTGAGTGTGCATGTTTTGTGTGTGTGTGTGTGTGTGTGAGTGTGTTTTTTGGGCTTCTTTTATGCCTATCATGAAAAGCAATTTCATGTTATGAATCCGTTTTCTGGCCAAGGCGAATCATCGCGCCATTTTTGTATTTATTGTACAATAAAATATAATATTTGCAGTAAACGAAAATGCGGCACCTATTTTCTGTAACCCCTTGCCCTGACCGTGTGTTTGTGTGTGTGTGTGTGTGCATGTGTGTTTGTTGGTTTGTGCCACACTAATAGCTAAAAAGTTGCATACCCGCCATGCTGCCCTCTTCCTGTGTTCATGTTCCGTTGGCTTCCTTTCGTTTCAAGCTGTGCTTGTCCTTCGAGACCGCGCCCCTCGTGTCTGAGCAACCCTGTCAGGTTGCCATTCCTGCGGTTGACTCTCGACAACTTTTTGTACTTGAGCTGCCATTTCGCTGATTCTCTAGCCGAAACACATAGCAACGGGGGCGCTGCGGCAATTCGTTTCGCTTCGCATATCGCACACCCGCAAAATACTCTAGACACACACCCTCGCACACACATGCCGTTGCATACACGCAAACAACCCATACTGATACAACAGCCATTTCCGTTTCTTTGTACAAAAAATTGAGAAGAAACTTTTGTCGGTCAACATGGCTGAGAGATGCTCTGTTAAATATTTATCGAACAAAACAAAAACTTGCAGCTAATAACTTTCAAATCTGTGGTCAATTTATAATATTAAATAAACATGAGAGTTGACATATATTTTCAAATCATCTAGAGTTATATTGCTTGTGCTCAATAAAGATAATTTATTCTATTGTTGAAATATGCCTTGTTTGCTTACGCTTTTTGAGTATTAAAATGTTCTTATGCTTTGTTTCTCCCAGTACTTGTAAAAGCACAAAACGCAAACCAACACAAACCAAAAAACACTGAAACTATTTTCGTATTTGTCAGATATTGGCTGGCGCACAAGAAGACAGCGTAAACGTGTGGCACAAAAGTAGACTACAAACACCCACACAGATACGCCTACTAACACATATACAAACAAACTCTTGAATCTCTTGTTAGTGTGTGTTTGTTTGTGTCTGTGATAAGTTCAATTTCCATTACTATTTCGATTATTTGTTGTTTGCTATTGTTGTGTATTGTGTTGTTTTTGTACATCGTATGCTCGGCAATTTTCTCTCCTCTTTTTTCCCCCATATTAGAACCGACAACATTTGTAGAGTGTGTTCCAGGCTGCTGCCAACTGTTTGATATTTTATACTTGCCAAATAGTTATTTCGTGTCAGTTTTTTGCTTGTCAGAGACTTTAGAACGGGTGTGTGTGTGTGCTCCGGGTGTTTAAGATAAAATTTTTGGTTGCGCCATCCTTTAAAAGTAAAATAAAGCACGGAAACTGGTTATGTTTTAAAACGAAAACAAAATTCTTTCTTTCTTTTATTTAGATTTAGATACTTGCTTCTAAAGCTAAGTATATTTTAAATACAAATTTTTTAAATGTATTGGCCCTTTGCCCACTTTTAAGAGTTTCAGATAGCTTTTACTTTTTAATATCGAAGATATTCTTATTTGACAGTTTTATCAGTCACTTGTCACTTCGATTAAATTATACATTTGCATACAAATTGATCCATTTTCTGGTATCCATTTTCTTCGTTTCCTTTTAAACTCATACCTAAAAAAAAAGTGACAACTGTCGTTGACTCACAACAATTTGAAACTTTTTTACTCGAAACTGTTATTTTTATTGTTTAAACTGCACTGCTCATGTTTCTCGTCGTTTACGTCTACGGTTTTGTGCATTTGATGTGCTATTTGTAGCGCTATTATTTTAGTTGTCGTTGTATATTAAATTAATAGACATATACCTAATACTTTCTCAATGTCAATTGCTCTGCAGCTTATAAGATATGAATATGTTATGTCAACTTGAGGCTATTGATTTTTTTAATAGTTGTCAATAATAATTTCGTTGACATATGGATGCAAAATGTAAGTTCCTGTTTTAATAACCACATGACAGTTTTGCACAAAAAAGCCACATCATTTAAAAATTGATAATCACCTCTTAATAACAGCAATTTAACGCATATGCCTCGAATACAAAATGTGTTGGTCAGGAAGCCCATAAATGGCATAATTAACGCATATTAAATGATATCCCATAAAAGTTGCGACGTTCCCGTGTTGTTGTCCTGCTCGTTAAACTGCCCAAAATCGATGAAAAGTCACCAACAATATTTTTAATTCATATGTTAAAGTTTATATCAAGCGGAGACCAGGACTCACATTGAGTTTAAATAATTTAAACATTCAAACTGGCACACTAAAAGTCATAAAAAAGTATATTTCATGTGTGTTGCTGTCAAAAACAGTGAATTGGCTTCAATTGCAATGAATAAAACATATTTTAATGAATTCTTAAGGAATCAACATTGAAAGTAAATTACGTATTAAGGCTACATTTCATTATTCCACATTCGTTTAATTTCTTTTTTCCAGTGCAGGAACTACAGACTCAACCATCATACCTGACCAAAAATGAAAAATCAACCCAAACCGGTCAACATTTTAAGCGATTTTGGTTTTTCATTCGCAATTATAAATATTTCATTTGCATTTTTGCCGACAAATGGAAAAATACTATATATGCGATACATATATGTAAATATACGTGTATATATATATGACATTTACTCTTATGCGCAATTCGACATGTATGAGATTGACAACAAGCGCGCAGATATTTATTTTTCAGTTTCGAGCCGACGATTTATGTGGGGCGGGCCCTCAAGGTTAGCGACAACAAGCAAAGCAAAATGCAAGCGAAGTGAAATAACAAAGCGAATGTGCATGCAATTAAAATGCAGTTTATGGTAGCTATAGTAATAACAATAATAACAGAAACAACAGCAAACGCAACGTAACCAGTCAACCTCAGAACCATACACTGCAAAAGAAGATAAATAACAAAAAAAAAAAAACAACAACAGCAACACCGACAAAAGCCGTTGGCTAAAGCCCCACAAGTACGAATACGTACTGTCAGTTACAATTCGTCATATTGTGAAGTATTCACAAGTTAACCCACTCGTAGTATATGTATGGTACGTTTGTATATGTTGTGTATGTTGTGAATGTTTGTAGTTCACTTTGTTGAACTCTGTGTCAGATTTGTGCGTTAAGCTTACTGAAACGAAAAATTGACAAAGCTCACAAAAAAAGAAATACCCTTGCCAGGACCTTTATACTAAAATGTTGTCAAATAGCGCAGTATGATAGATAAAATATTCAAAGTAAAAGTTAATTTATTGAAAAACCGTTATAATCAGCTTAGAAGCAAAAACGTTTAGGCAAAAATAATCCTTAAATTTTGAAATTGTAACCATTTGTTTTATTTAATGTTAGTTAGGTTATGTTTTGTTTTCTAAATCGATTTTTTTAGATAGCTATAATAATAGTATATATTTCTTTCAAACATTTTTGAATTGAAATTCAATAAAAAATAAGTTCTAAGCACTATTTTCTTTTTCTGTTTTGCGGAAACACTGTCAAACGTTTTACTAAAAATTCGCGTACATATATTTGTCGTTTGGGGAGTCCTCAGAGTCGAAATATATATATTTTTTCCTTTACTGTAAAATCGAATAAAAACATTGCGTACAATTTAAATGGCAACTGTCCAAAAGACCGCAAAAAGTGTGCGATTAAAATAAATACAATTTTTATATTGGAGTGGGCGCAAATAAAAAACAATCCAAATAAAACATAATTCGCCTTTTTTTTTTTCTGTAAACGGATAAATTTGAATTGAATTTGTAATGATAGGATTTAAAAGTTAATATAAATGTAAATAGATTTTTTTTATTATTGTCACCTTGCAATAAATTAATAAAATATATATAATTCTCTTTTTTTTCATTGCAGGTAAGCGACAACTCGGACCAAACAATCAAATATGCATTGGGTGCAACAGAAAGTCGTAAATAGTAAATCGTAGAGCTACTGGAATTTCTACCATACATATTTGTATAACAATCAATATTTATGCATTTTTAACCTTATCATGTATTGTTAAATCGAAATTCTATTTACATAACAACAACAATTTCCACATTCACCCGCAGCATTTGTAATTATGTATATATGTATTGTATTGCATTGTATTGTAGTTTTTGTATACCACCACCGACACATACTATATAACTCGACTTTCGATCAAAACATTAACCATGTGTAGTATTCCCTAACAGCAATCAAAAACCAACAATCTCTCCCACACGCCCAAAGTTTGCTTTTATCTAATGCCACAAATCGGGGCAGCTGAAGGCGTACTTCTATTATATATACATTTACTAGCATTTTGTATTTGCATACACAATTTAAGGCAGGAAATTAAAAATGCTTCTGTTTGACAATTTGCCAAACATTTTATATCCGCATTTAGGCAGCACAAGATACAAAAAGGCAAATTGAAATTTGGCAAATGCCAAAAAATCCAAACCATAGACAAAAACAGTTGTTGAAATCTTCCAATTTCATCGTTTATCAAATGTGCAATCTGTGAACATGACTATAAATTTATTCAAATATTATACTAATTAAATTTTCTTCTTTAAATTAGCGCACCAAACAAATGCGCAAGCTATAAGCTATGTGCTTCGAAGATGACTACCATATATGCATATACGTGTACATATATATTTTTCACATGCCTGACTTTCGTTATGTACGAATTCGTAAGTGCAATTTGTGTTCTCTTAATTACGAGTTTGCCACTGGCATTTCCGCTTCGTTCTCATCTCTCTTTCTCTGTCTCCCTCAGTTCTCATTAGCCATTTTAGTTATGAGACTCTCGAGTGCTGCTTGTTGACATTTTGGTGTCACGGATTTGTTTGCCTGTCGAGCTAACGGGGTATCTAGCCTACGATGCAAGTAATTAGGGTAGAAGATTCATGACTGTCAGCAGAAAAAGGTATCAGAATGTATGTTATTGCTTTAAAGAGCTGACAGCTCCAAGTGCTGTGTAAAATGCGTTAAACAGCTCTTAAATGTATGTCAGTTGGCAAAAGATGACAGCTAAAGGATTAAATATATTTAATAACTTGTTTCTGATTAACATCACAATTTGAATTAGTGTTGAGTTTCATTCGCGACTTTAAGCGTTTCTCCAAAGCATCTTATTAGAGCTAAAGTTTCCTTTTAAAATTCAAGCATTACCATTTCACTCTCATCAACACACAAAACTTCAACTGCAACATGCTTTTCCATTTACTTATTCTTCCTGTTGCTTTGCAAAAATCAATACAGCATCAGTTTTTATATTAGGCTAACAATTTCGTAGTGTGTTTTATTTATATCGCTATCAATAATTGGCTTATATAATTATAGAAATGAAAACAATATCATGCATACGCAAGAAAGGGTTTCCATTATGTGAACTTGTTATCTTATTATTCATATAAATTATAAATTAAATGGACACAAACTTATACACAATTTAATTGTCTAATTATTTAGCTATTAATTTTGTTGTTGTTATTGTAATTGTTTTTTCTAGCTGTTGAATTTATAATGACTTTTGGTGTTGTTGTCTGTTAATGTTAATTGTAAGCAGATTATGTAAATAATATATGGTGTCATAAGTATAGAGGCAAAATGTAGAGCTATAAAGTATTCGTATACACCTCTGTACTTTAGTTTAAGCCCCCTTTAACCCATTTCCCCACATAGCTTTCTAGCATAAATTACAAAAAATAAAATAAAATACAAATTGTGTGCAAATATATTATGCCAAAAATATATAGCATAATTAATGCGCTTAAAAAAAGAAGAAAAGTCGTGAAAATTTCAGTAAAATTTGGTTTTGTAAATCTGTGCTGCGTACAATTGTTTGTATTGAGTGTTCTTTATTGATGTATGTATGTAATTTCCCTCAATGTAAATGGTTTGGTTTTGTAATTAATTAATTAAATTTAATTGCTTTTCTGTGGGCCACAAACATGTTTGCATTTTACATCAACATTTTTAACAAGTCAAGTTGTTTTCATTTTTTCACACTATTTATGTATATTTATAGCTAACATGTACATTGTTGTCGTTGTCTTTATGTCTACACTGTACAGGTTGTCAATTTTATTGTGTGGTAAAACCCAAATATTTACATAGTTTTGTAGGCTTATAAGTACGCTATAAAGCGTTTTGGTATTGGATTTGTCTGGCGCTGGTCTAAGTGGAGTAATTATTGCGTAAATTCTGGACAAGATTGTTCAATTATTTAACAGTTTTTATGCTCCACTTGACAAACGTATTCTTCAGTGTTTGTCTTAACCCATTGTATATATATATATATATGAATAACAAAATCCCACAAATATCTAACAACCCAAATAATTTGTGCAGTTTGTAAATACATATGCAATAAATCCTAAGCAATAACACAACATTTATATAACATTTAATCGGAAAGCATCTAGAACAAGTGGTCGGCCATATTAAATATTGTCCTCGTATACAAACAAACACAACTTATATACACATAAATTACCCATATGTTTCCTCTTTATACCTTTGAATTGAACTATGCATATCAAATGTCCATCCAAATGTAGTTTTCGCATACAAAGAGACAGAAATAACATATGCTCCTCCTACTCCTCATCCATAACAAAAAAAAAAAGAAAAATTAAATTGCAAAAACTCTTTGCCAATCAATATGAAAACCAAATATCAAATATCCTTCATACAAAACAAAAAAAAAGGTATAACCACAAAAACCGAAAGTAAAAACTACATGGAGAGCAATTGAAAAATTTTTTTATACCAGTGGCGACATTTTCTTTTCTGGTTTTTTTTGTATATTGCAGGTTTCAGACACCAATTAAAGCGTTTGCCTGCCTGACAGCCACAAGGTAAGCTCTAAAGCTGCTCACCGAAAAAAATTATCAAATACCTTTTACTTATCGTATAAATTGCATTAAACCAACATTTATCTACATCATATCCTACAATCTGAATCGATTTCTAGTTGCTTTTGTATGTCGTCTTGTTGTATGTAGCTTTGTCCAGAATTCTATTCTCAATTGGCAAGTGCTAATAATTATATATCAAAATTGCTATTTGTGTACCTAAAATTTCAAATAATATCTTAAATATTGTAGCTAACTGACTTAAGTAGTTAAATTTAATTTATTGTAATATTTAGTTTCAAATCATTATATTTTATCCTTTTAAAAGTAAATTTAAAAACAAAATTATTATTTTTTGCTTAGATTTAGAGAAACTAAATATTAGATGAGCTTTTATTAAATTTTAAAATAGCATACTTTTTAGGGCTGTTAAATATTTCCCAAACGTCTGTACTTAAAGAAGCTCTTCATCTATTTTGTTCTTTGAACTGTGCACTTTGGACTTTCAATTATTTTCCCAGCATTTATTTATATTGCAAGAACACTTTAACTTTACAGTTGTGTGCATTTCTTGCCAATAAAGCTAAGGAACAGCTGAACGCATTTTCAAATGCTTTTGACTATATATATATATCTTAATTTAATGCTTTTGCTAGTTGGCTGCTACTGTCTTGGCAACTTGAACACAATAGGCGGCCTGCTGGGTCAAAATGCAATTATTAAGTGTTGTTACAATAATTTTATTGCCGCACTCACACACAATTTGTTAAACATACAGAGCACAACGTGCAACAAGTCAGAAATGGGATTGGAGAGCGGGTGGTCGTCAAAGGCCATGTTTCAATCCAAAAAGACGTTTTAATGTTTCATAAATGTGCTGTACGTGTTTATGGACGATGCGTGTGTTGCTTTGTATGTGAGTGTGACTTAACCATACACTTGTCTATATGTGGTTATTTGTTGTTATTGTTGCTGTTGTAGAATCACGTTTAAGCTATTAAATTGCGAAAGGTGATATTCAAAGCAGTTGAAGTGCAATTAATAGCATGACCTAATGTCAAATGAGAATGTTAATTCCTAATGATAGTTACTAACAAATCATATTGTGGGAGAGCTCTAATGGGTATTTGACCAAAGAACCATTATTGCATTCTTAATCTTTGCTATATGTTTCTGTCAACTTGACAGCAAGGTCAAGTCGGAAATAAACGAAGCAATTTTGTCGCTGCTGCTACAGCAGCTGCTTCTGCTGCCAAAAGTCAAAGCCAACAATCGATTTCTACTTAATTGGTTGGGCAACGCACAAATATTTTATGCAAGACGACTTTAGTTAAGCTTAAACTATTTTTGCGAAAAGTGATTGGCAATTTGAGATAAATATTCAGATTGAAAGAATCAAAGAGTTTAGGTTTTTGTTTCGTTATGAACGTTAAATTGCAGGCACCCATTATCAAAATCACTTAAATATATAATACTTAAATTGGTCGCTTTTATTATTGATTCTGTTTACTTTGATGATGATTTCCAAGCAAAAATTCGTGAATCATTTACATTTGTTCTAGAAAGTTTGGTATCAAGTATAGATTTGTGGTCAAGTCGAGTAGGGATGAATACTTAGTTGCCTTGAACTTTAGTCTCGAATCAAAGCAACGTAAGTTTTTTTTTTTTTTTTTTTTTAGAACCAAGCTCACTTCCCGTACGTACATACACATGCCCATGCAGACACATATAATTGAATAATCGCTATAGCCATCGGCGATAATGACAACACTTTAGCGCACATCATAAAAAAGTGGGCGCCATAACAACATCAATTACACAAGGCGTCCGACATGCACAACACAAGGATCATGAGACATGCAGCGAGCAATGACTGCACACAAGCAACAACACACAACAATACAAACACTCACACAAACACACACACACACACACACACATTGAATGTACTTTGTGGCATGCGCAATATTTTATCCTCTAATGTGTAATTATAAACAAATTTTGTTGTTTGTTATTTAAAATGGTGCAACAACAACAACAACAAAAAAAAACATAAAAAGCTAAATGCTTGTTTGATTGTTTGATTGTTGGTTTTTTGTTGTTGCACGCTTAAGTGTATTATCGTCATCATTGTTGGTGTTGGTGTTGTTGTTGCAGTGGGTGTGAATTTAAAAATGCATGCAAATTGCCATGCAATGTATTAGCAAGGATACAAATTACATTCAACCAAGTGTAAATGTTGTGCGCAGGATGCGTGCAGCTGCCACATTTGGTGCCACGATAACTAAAACACAGCCAAGAAATGCTGTAAATGTAGCTGCTGTTGCTGAGGTGCTAAAATGTCATGCTTAACAAAATGTTTATAAAACACGCAAACAGCAGCAGCACCAGCAGCAGCGGCGAAAGCAAACGCGAAATATTGCCAAACTGACAGCAACAATTGTGGAATTTAATTGCTTTGCAATTTATATGAACTAGATGTTGTTGCTCTTGTTGTGGTTGCTGCTGCAGCTGCGCCAGAATGTAGGCAACACGAAAATGCTGTGATTCGAAAACAACAACGACAACATCAACACAAAACCAGGTAACAGGAACAAGGTATTGCGGTGACGATTGCACAAGTACCAAGTAACAGTTTCTCCTAACTTCAGTGAGGAAAATTAAAGCTTTGCAGGTTATATCTAAGGGGATTTATAGATTTTTTTATTTAATTAATAATTTGAGTGTGCTACAAAAAAAAATGGCGAAAGAGTTTTCAATTTCATTTTTGGATAATTGCTTCAATTATTGCTCACCATTTTCTCCTCATATGTTTTAAGTCACCTTTTCACAGCAAAATTGTCGCGAAAGTGTTTTCCACCAAATATATTTCAGTGTTAACTGTAGGACACTATATGAATGTATGTGTGTATGTACGTAGTTGACACATATTACAAAAGCCAACGCATGTTTGGGCAACTGTTCCAATTATTGTCACCCCCTTTGGGGCACTGCAATTTAAAAGCCTATTTTTTCCGCCATTTGATGCCCTTGTTTTTGTGGTCTGGCACTTTGCATTTTTTTTTCGACAACTGCTCTTGCTCTGAATGAACTGATAAAAAAAACCTATAGAGCACACTCGTGTCGGTCCTATAGAATGTGTTTTGTTACTAAAAGGGTTGGCGAATTTTTTTTTTGTGTTTTTTTTGTGTTTTTAACAACTTCCGGCGCTGACTGAATTTCAGTTTGCCACCAGCTCTAATTACGTGGGAGCTTAACGCCAGAGCTTGAGCTCTGGGTTCAGTGCTCAGTTTGACTTGTTTTGTTTAAGTTTCTTTATATTTTTTTTTGGTTTAGGCTATCCAATTTTGGTTTTTGTTTACAAAACCGTCGCGTCTGCATGCTGTTCAGTTGTCTGTATTTACGCACTTGACTGCATTTTGGGTAAAAACGATTTTTGAGGTTTACTTTTGCCTCGTAAAGGGTATTGAGGTTTTTGTCATAATGTTTGTCATATCGAAAAGTTTGGCATAAAGTAAATACATTTAAATACACAATAGAAAACAGGTTAAAAATAAAACTCACGCTCTGTTATTGAACTTTCGATAAATATAAAAACTTAAATTTAAATACGTTTTGCTAACTTTAGGTTAAGTATAGCGCAGCGTTTAATATATCTTCTCAATATATGCAAAAGAGTATGAAAAAGTTCTGCTTGCTTTCGCAACTAAAATCCATTTTAAAGCAAATGACAATTACAGTCAACAACTGGAAAATTACAAATACACCGCGCTCTGTTAAATTTTGCAACTTGTCTACTTCTTCTAAATCCCAATGGATATAACTTGGTCTCTAAGTGGCCTTAGTTTATTTTAATGAATATTTTCCCATTTCTGCATTGCCTTACATTTACTTTATTTAAACACGCCAATGTCTATTAATCAATATAAGCTACAGTCCATTAAGTGCTCCCCTTTTTACCCATTTATAATCAGCAGCCACTTAATTTCCTATACAGCTCACAGTGCTAATGCCCATGCCCATGGCAACATTACTGCGTGCGTATACGCAATTTCTTTGCATGACTCACAAGAGAATTTATAAGCTTAACCATGTCAACCGTCCGCCCGACCCAATCACAGTCAAATCCAACGTCCACCTTTGACTATTCCAAACGCATTGAATTTTCAATTCTGACGCTTGACATGAATTTCCGAAATTTTGCAATGGCAGCAACAACAACAACACTACGCGATATTGTGATTTGAAATTGAGAAACTTCCGCCGAACCCAAAATCCAATGGTACATTTGGTATTTATGACGCATACGCCGTGTTTGCCACATCGAATAGAGATGTGAGTTTATTAACAGAATTTTTCTGAGTGTTGTAGCGAATTCTTTGGTATTTCGTATTATTTGTATTATGTTTCATTTTAATAAATGAATGCAAATATATGAAAATTTTATTTCGAAACCATTTTGGTCTTGGTGAGTTGTATTTTATTTGCGTTTTCTGTATTAACATTCTTTTCCAACACGAATATATCGTGTCATTAAAGCAAGCACATCACGCGCTCAGCTCTTTTGCACGACCAACTGATTGACTGTTGTTGATGACGAAAAGAAGGACGACGATGTTGCTGATGATGATTTATACATTTGTAGCGCCTTTGGTGAAAAGTGTTTTATGCAAATTTTAGCCATAACGCGCATTCAATATACAGCTTTTGTTGCTTTGTTGTAAGCTGTAAAATATGCAAATGTTCGTCTCATAATTTGTACCTGGGAAATTACACAAAATGAACTAACACCCAGACACCCACACACCCACACAATGCTATACATGTGTGTATATGTACGTATTAATTTGCCATCACCTTTGCCGCCGTCCCCAGAATATCTAGTATAGGGCGTGGCTGGTGAAGAGTTATTATATGAGTGGTTCAAAAACTTTTCGTTAGCAACTTTTGCTGCTAAAGTTTAAAGCTCTGCAACGGCAACAGCAACAAGGCCAACTTTAGTTTTGGCCAAAACTTTAGCAGTGCGCTCACATGACCCATTAATAAGCACCATGGCATTTGCAGCAAACTGCTAAGAGTTTTTCGTTGCTTTTGACGCTTTGGTCATTTCATTTGTTGGCCCACATCGACCACCCACCCACCCACCAGCAGCAGCATCAGCTTGTACACTTAAATCCTCTTACTGGCGGTTTGCCCAGCACGCGTTGTCAACATAAATTTTAGTCATGATTTTGTTGCTGCTGCTGCTTTTGGTGCTGCAGGCAAAGTTTACACTTGCTTCCAATTTAAATGCGTTTATCTATTTGAAAATGTTCAGCCAGACACAAACAACTCTTCAGCTCTTTGCGAACTGGTTGAGGCTTTAAACAGGAAGCTGCTTTAAAGACATACCACTGACAATTGGCTGATTTTTCAGCTGTGGGAAATAGATTAAAAAATCGACTTAAAAATAAGGCGCTTAGCAAAAATCAATATTACTTTTAACGGCTTATGTTCAGAAGCATAAATGTGAGCAATTGTTTCTGAAAAATATTAATTTTATTAAAAATGTTATATATTGACGATTATAGCTCGATTTGCGATTCCGAAATTCCAAGTGGTTTCAACCATTTTAATTGGCACGAAATATTCAAATGCAATTTTCCACATTGCAGGTTCTGAAGTGCATATGAAATTAATGCATCACATTATAAACCATAGTTCAAGGTCAATTCATTAATTCCATTGATTCCAATTCATTCAAAGCGCTTGACGATATAGTTGATTGATGGCTTTATATGTATATAGTATATTGCCCCACTTTAGTCAAGTCAATAATAATTGACTGAAACTGTCAAGATATTTGCGTTACACACACACACACACACACTACTACTTGATATTCATGCAACGTAACTCTGTCGAATCTACAATTTGTATGGCTAGGTCAAATGTTTGTGGTTTGAGACTGTATGTGGCTTGTGTGTGTGTGTGTGTGTGTGTGGGGTGTTTGAAGGATGTGGGAATTCGGACAATTACTTGCAGCACACACTGAGAATGCCTTTGTCACACTTGAGTCATGCAAAATTTAGCTTCAATTAATATGACCTATTAAATGTTAATAAAATTACATTGATAACAAGCTTAAACCATTATCCAAACGTCTTACAGGAAGATTCAGTCTCAAAATAAATATACTTACAACATGTTGACCATTTATTGTCAGTCATTACCTTTCTCCAGGTGGTGGAAATTCAATTAAACTTTTGTTGGAACTGCTCCTCTCCCTCAACACAAACAGTTACGCAAAGTGCGGTTGACAGACGCCCCCTCCCCCCTTGCCCCTCATTACTTAATTCTTTAACATGTTATTTGCTTGGATGTCAGTTAACATTCCCCCAACCAGCATTTGCAGTCCGTGCAACTTCATGTTATGCAACAAGCTCGTTACGGCAAATCATTTTGAATTCCCCTGCTACCTTTTTGGTCCTTGCGTGCGTGTCCATGTTAAACAGTTTTTTAGCTTTGGATTTAAATAAATATTTAACGTATCCTAATTGCAAAATCCAAAAACTTCAATTAGCTATTTTGAAAAGTAAATTATTAATGAAGTAATTTAAATATTTGTGTATACTCATTTTTCATTTAATATTTGTAAGTTTAAGAAAGAAAAAATACAATATTTAATGTATTGTAAGTTTCAATTATAGCACATTCATATTCTTATTAAAATGTTGTTTTCTTTAATTATACTTTAGTTCTTGAAGTTAATGAAGTAAGCAAAATTAACAGTGTTTCGAGACTAGAATTTAACAGCTCAGAGCGAAAAAATGCGGCTGGCTTAAAAGAGCTTCCAACTGTGCCTTTTGGTCAGTTTATATGGCCGAAATACGATGGTTATTAAAATTTTAATTTAAGCTAATTAAAATTGCACAAACGACGAAATCGCTTCATAATTAAAACTTCAAATTGCAAAGGGCTAAACAAAAAGACCATAAAAGCAGCAGCAGCTGTCATAAAATAAAATCAGAAAATGATGAGAATAGATAAAAATAGCCTGAAAAAAAAGTACATTAAATATCTAGATTTGAAGCCGTAACTGCAACAAAATGAACTTTAAATCCTAAGATCTTGGCTAATATTATAAAATTTAGAATTTTTTGTAATCAATTATTATTTTAAAAAATGTTTTATGACAATTACGGTGCTGTTTTTGCTAACATGCAGTTAAGTGCACACTGTTAAAGGATATAAAATAAATTTGCATTAACTAACACGCACAAATAGAATAATGAACGCACACACGCACGTGACTAACACACCAATGTTCGCACACACGGACACAAGCACACTGGAAAGCAAAATGCTAGAAGCATAAAACACAGACACACTCCCACAAATGGAATGAATATACAAACACAAAGAAAAGAACCAACAAGCACAAATCGCAATAAACTTTTGTTCTTTACAATTTCCTTCATTTTTTTTTTTTTTTTTGAGAGATGCATAAAAATGGTTATCCCATATATACATGTGTATTTTTAGACAAGCCTTACAAACAGGGTATTGTTGGGGATGGTCGCACTTAATGGTTTTGTGCTTGACTAAAAAATACTCTCAGTATAATTATCATCCACATCTATTGAGCCTTAAGAGAAATTGAGTTTCAGATATGTTTCGAATATGATTATAGATCTTTGTAATACGAAGCGAAACAAGTCACAAAAAGGGAAAAGTTACATTTTGCAAACTGAACATGCAACACATACAATTTGTAAAGTTTTAGGGTATTTTAACATCAGACACTGCCCATCATTGTGCAACAACAAAGAAGAGCAAAGCGGCTGTCAGTGTTGCAATTGTTGTAACGTCTGTTATGTCGGCTGCTTATCAGGCTGGCCTTTTACAACTTCAACTCCACCTCCTACATACTATTTGCATACTCTTAGGCACAAAATTCACCGACTATGTTTCGGAAAGTTTTTCATGTATTTGCCAGTTTTGCCTGGTTGGTTCATTGCACTCTCATCGTATACGCCCCAAACACCGAAATGCGAGAATTGCAATGCGCCAGACTTTTATTGCACGGAAATGACTTTGGCGTGGATTTGCGTGGGCTTTTTTTTTTGTAGAGCATAAATGTACGACGACTAGACAGACCAACTTTTCACGGACCCAGTCCCAGACATAGAAAATGAAAATAGAAATATGTTGCTATATGTACATTTTATAGGCGCTGCAATTGTCGCATGTTGAAAGGTAATAAAGCGTCTTTTAGCTTTTGCAAATCCGAAAACCGAAAACTTCGATTATGGCAGCTCATAAAATTTTTTCGAAAAGCTACCTTTTTAGGGGGTTTTTGTGTTTTATAACAGTTGATTTTGTTGTTGTTGTTGTCTAAGCAAGTCATAAAAATTCAATTGTGCGCTTAATGCGTGACAGCGATGAAAACAAAATAAGATGCCCCATAAAAATATAAATAATGTAGATATGATTAAGTGCGGAGGTGCGGCGATACGACGGAGGCCATAAGTATGCCAGCATTTTATATGTGTCGCATCCACTTGGCTTTGACACACATGCAAATTACGTGTGCAACTGCTTGACACAGGAAGACATGCATAAATGCTTGAAATAGGATATGTCTTACCGAAAAGCAGGAAACTCGACATCGCTCAAAAAGCACGTTTTATATATACATATGCGTATCTATGTACAATAGACAAAAACGAATAAGATGCAAATGAAGATGATGCGGAAAAAGCATGCATAAAATGCACCAAAATAAAAGGAAAGCTTACTTTACAACAAGGTTTTTTTTTTAAGTAAAGTAGTATTTTAATAAAATGCACGCTTTTGTGTCGTTTGCTTTGACAACTGTTTGACGGAATTTAAATTATATTTTCCAGAAAAATTGTATTGCGCAGAGTTGCGAAAAAGTTTAGAAATTTAAAAATAGTTCAGCAAAAAGTAAAAAATATAATAAACCAAACGAATTGGAAACAATTTCAAAAATATATATAATTTAATCTAAAAATGAATACTTTAGCTAGTCTAATTTATCGAAATATGCAACGTGTACACTTAAATGAGATATATTTATTTATTTTAAAACATCCTAAGTCTCAGATTTACACACACATCCGTCGTACGCGCTTAGTCATTGAGTTAACTGAACACTTATAAAACTAATCTACTTCAAAGTTTTGCCATAACTCTTCTTTAGAATTCAACAAAATCGATATATATTAATAACTAACACAGCTAACCCCTTAGCTGGTTTTGCTTGGTAAACAAACAAACTAGAATGAGCGCAATTTGAAGTTTCCGTTTTGCCTGCTTCATTTCAAGCTCTACTGACAGTGTCCACAGTAATTAACCTCTTGCGGGCTCCCCTCAATCGCTGTCACTTGATAAGCTTTTATGCTTCTTATGTATGCAACTGTACGCATGTGTGCGTGGGGTTTTGTGTGTTCATGCATGCAAAGAGCGTAGCATAGCATACTTTTATGCTGAGACTGAAACTGAGACGAAAGTTGGAGCTGGAAATTGCCTTCTGGCAATGCCTTAAGAGCTTAGCCAAGCTAAAGGCAGCCGCACTTGTTTGCATTTGTATGGCTTTTAAGGCAGCACATAATTGACTAATGCTGGTTTTGCATTACAAGGCACACACATATATTGTACACACTTATAAAGCTGCTCAAGCTGATTGACAAGACCTAAGATTTTGACGTGGCCCAGAATTTGTGGTTGATGCTTTGCAGAGACAACAAACAAGCAACATTGATGTCACATCGAAACTACACACTACCACACACAGACAGTCACTCAGATCGAGACAGCAGTCAATTAAGTCAACTTCCTGACATAACTGACTGAATACAATGGACAAAATTGGACAAAATTTTCAGCGTATTTAGTTGATGTATGCTCCAAACATTTGAATTTTAGTAAAAGTACCAGCTTTTTAATTCACAAGTTGTTTCTTGAAAATCCGCAATTTATTAATCAAATACTTTTCCCCATATTGTTTGTTGTTTCTGTTGCTATTGTGCTTTCTGGAATTTTGTTATTTTGCCCATAGTACTGTTTGGCGTTATTTCACAGTGTCATATACGGTTTGCATAGTCACTCTGGTCTCCTCACATTTCTATTTTTGTCAACAAAGAGACAACATATACCAAATAACGATCAAATCCTAAATACACCCATTTCCAAACTCTCACTTCCCCTCTGCGCTTGTGTAACGCTGTTGTTGTTGCTGCTACTGCTGCTGCTGCCAAATGACATGTTTGATAAATTGCTTGATTAATGGACGCGTGTGCGTTGCGTAAATACAGTTTAAGGACTTTTGCAGTCAACTTTTGGGCAGGCGCTTACAATATCAATGAGTAAACAAGACTGACTGACAGGCAACTGGGTAAAGAGCAAGACGGGTCCGGATGCCAGCATACTTTATATGCGTACGACACATTAAAAATAATTTTGTGCCTGCTGCTGCTGCTGCTGCCACTCTGCAACATCAAAACCAATGTCCTGCCCGCTCACACAACAGCATCAACACCCACATATACTCAAACGCGAAACGTCACTTGCGCTGCGTTGTTCATAAATCAAAGAGACGCCACACACATACACACAGATACATACTAACACATTTCCGGGACGCTCATTAAAAAATGAGCGCCATTTGCCAAAGGAACAAAAATTGCATGTCCTCGCTGAAACATGCATATGCATGTGCAAGTGGATGAGTTGTACTGGGCAAAAAGAATGTATCTGTGTGCTGGCCGCATTTTTATGTATATGTGGGTGTGAATATGTTGCAAGTGCTATGGCAACTCCACTTGAAAAGTAAAAAATAAAGAGAAGCAGAAAAAAACTAACACGTCATAAATCTTGCACAAGTATCCTTAAGCGTTCTTTTTGCCACAAAAACTCATCAGTTGAGAAAGGCAGCAGCAGCAAAATTAAGAAATATAAAATCTCCAGTTGGTCGCAGCTTTTATGCCCTTTCAAAGAACTTGTTGCTAAGCTAAACTAAAGAAATTAAATATTCTACTTAACGCTTTTCTCTTTATAAGGTTTGAACACATTAAAAAAAAATATGGAACAAAATTAAATATAACAAAAATATATACTAACAAGATTATATAAAACTAAGCAGAAAAGCTGTTAAATAACTACTGAATAAAACTTATCTACATTAATATTTATGTCTTGTCAAGGTAAAAATTTTGTTTGCTAAGTGGTAAAAAGAAAAAATAAAAGTTTAGCGAATCTTTTCTTAATTACTTAGAAGAACAAGCATTCAAATACTTGAGCAAGCGAAAACATTCATAAATATGCAACACTATGTTTATTTCTTTGCTTAACAATGTACGTTCTGAAGCATGCAACAGAGAAATATTAAACTAGCGGGCATGAAGCGTGCACAGCGTGGCCTTCCTGCTATATGTTTAGCAAACTCTCCTCTTTCTCTGCAGCTGCTGTCGTCGTTGTTTTGTTTAAGTTTTTGCCAAAAAATATTCTTAAAAGAAATAGAAAAAGTGTTGCTATTAGAAATCAAGTTTTGTGAGAGCAGCTAGATACAGCTGAAGAAGAACATGGCACGTGCCGACTTCGTCCTTGGCCAGATGTTACTTTGACGAAAACTTGTATGACTCGAGTGTGTTATTGATTGTGTGTGTGCTGAAAAAGCAAAAAATAAAATAAAATAAAAAACAACTTGGTTAGTTACAGAAGATGTAACTTTAATCAGAGTTTAACTTTTTTGTTTTATGCTAAGCTATAGACAAACACGAAATCAACTAAAGAGCAACAGTTGTTCAACATGCAACTAGTTCCAAAGTCCATTTCAACTTTGAAATTAGTTAAGCAGCATAGTTGAAAGGCATGCAAAAGTCAAGATAAGTTATTATTATGCACTAGTGCCTGTTAACACTGGTGCACATAAACAGTCCAAACCTTTTAAAAATGGCACGTTTTCCTATTTAATGCCTGTCATTAAGCAGCGCTCATATTGTTTCGATAGCAACCACCCTACAACCAGCAAATCCAACGTGTTAATCATGATATACTTTGTTTCTTTTTTCCCAACTCTTCTCTCACCCTCTCTCGTTTTGATTTTCTTTCTCTTTCTCTCTGATGACACTTAAACTTCCGCTGCTACTGATTTTATTGCGAATTATGTGTTTATAGAGTTTAGTCAACAGCACTGCATTATCCTGATCTCCGCTTTCCTTTCCACTACTTTTGTGTTTACTTTACTGTCAGTTGCAGGAACAACAATCCAAATGCAATTTGCTGCATAGTAAAGTAAACTTGGCCCGTAAGGTGATTATTAAAAATTGGATAGAAAATGAAATAGAATCCTTAGATTGTGCCTTACGTTTAGTTCATGTTGTTGATATTTGTATATTAGGTTTAATATATTTTTTTCTCTATCTCTCTTTCATTAGATGATAGCTTTCACTACAAACTTTTATGTGTATATGTATATATGTATATATATAGATATATATATATTAACCATCATTATAATCGCATTTTTCTCGTTTTCCTCTCTTGTATCTCTTTGCAGGTTAGTATCTTTTGATAAGCTAAATCCGACTGCTTTTTATTTGGGGTAAGCACTTTAAATCCTTTCTAAATAAACCATGCATAAACGGGTTACGGGATGAACTGAACATACAGAAAAGCAAAGCAACCTCTTAGTTGAATTGTATAAGCACATTAAGCAGTAGCATTTCTAAAATATTATACTTCATAATAATCTCTTTAGTGTATTTATTCTGTTTCCTTTCCTTTTTGTTTTTAATGCTTATACGTTACGCTCTTTAAGGCTTTACACAAAAAATTCCAAGTGCTGTCAAAGGCTACCCACACATACGGAGCATAAAAAAAATAATACGATATACAGAAACAAACTTAGCATTGCCATCGTGTCGGTCGTATACGTTATGTTTTTAAGATTATTTTTCATTTCATTTCATCATAATGTGTGGCAAAAGTTGTGACTGTGCCAACAGTTTTATTTTGTTTACCCCCCCTCACAACTCTCTCGCTCTTCGGCCAATTTTTTTTATATATTTTTTTTGCCCTTTAAGCAAACGCATTAAAATGTATCAAATCAAAAAAAAAGAAAGTTTTGTTGTTGTGTTTGTTTCCCTCTCGTTTTCAAAAACCAAACAACAAATAAGTTATATGAACTTTGACTGCTTTAAAAAAATACTACCAGGCGAGCCAACTTCTTAAATTTAATGAATTTTGTTCTGGTAACTTTTTTGATTTGCGGCTACCTGAATTTTTGGCTTCAGAGTGTTTCTTTCATAGTTTTTTTTGGCACTGTAATTGGCACATAAACGAGTTGGCGATTTCCGCGCCAAGAGATTAAAGTTAAAATGTGCAACGGAATTGAGCATTAGTTTAAGTTCGTACTTGAATCGTTAAGTTGTGTTTTTTGTTACTCATTAATGTTGTTGAAGGTTGGAGAATTAAGGGCATAAGAAGCAATGTAAAAGTAAGTAAAGGCATGTGTATTCTAATAATGAAAGCTTTTTATATAACAAAATGAATACCATCTCTCAAACAATTAAGATTATTTAAATACTTAAATGGTTTAACAAATGAATGTTTAATTAGCTTAAACCAACAATTGAATAACCATTGGGCATTAACAATTAAGCAATTAACTTGAATTGTACAGCACGAACAGAAAAAATCGTTTGTTAAAAATAATAAAAAGATAAAATAATTTGCATATCCAAAATAAAGTGGAAAAAAAATTCCACTTTGCTGAAATTGCTTAATTTTCGTCCTGCAATGTGAGTCGCGTGCTTTCATAGTATGTGCGTGCACACAAAATGAAATACATTCATACATACACATATATATGTATATATAAATACATACCATACTCATGGCAAACACAATGTAAGTAAATAAACGCAACCAACTCGTGGGGGAAGAGTACAAACAAACATAAAAAGAACTATGTGACTGAAATACCAACAAAAAGGGGAAAGCAAAAAAATGTGCCATAGAAGTAGTAGCAACAGCAGTTGACTCAAAATGAAACCTGTCGTCAGGACATAGTAACTGAAACTGATGCAGACTTGGACACATGGCATATGCAACATTCAGTTGCACGGCGGGGTTGAACTGCTAACGAGTCGTTGGTGTGGCTGGCCAAAAGTGAATGTCTTTGTTAAAAGTGGTTGCCTGTGCTCGCAGTTCAGCTTGGAATTGCAAAAATCATATTGCTTGTGCAATGAATTATAATGTAGAGCACTTCAATTTGTATTGTGGCATATGATTTCAGATTCCTTTGCCTGCTGCTCTTTCCTCTTTTGAATATTCTTCTTCTTTTTTTTTTGCCAGACTCCCTTGTGCATTTGCATACAACTTGTAGAAAGTATATTGTCGCATGAGTTGATTGTGTGTGTGTGTGTCTATATATGCAATATTTAATGTTCCACATGAGAAAGAAAGCTAAACGTTATTCTGTTAGCACTGCCACATTGTGTTTTATACAGTTTCTTTCGTGTTGGTTCATGTGAAATGAATTGAACGATTTTTATAATAATTATTATAACCTTAAGAATTGTCAATATTTCAGCAGTTGTGCAAATACTCGATAGATTTGATAAAAATATATTAAACTGAGTTCTGTTTCATAATTATTAAGTTTAAATACTGCATTTGAATAAATTATTTCTGATGTGGGACAAGCTTTAAATGATTTAAATATAGTTTGTTATTCAGCCTTATAATTACAACACATATTACGAAAAGACCTTCATAAATTCTTCTTCTTCTTTCCACGCACAATTCAATGCCTCTGTCAACTCGCTCACAAATTGTTTGTGGCCATAAATGGCAGCTGCTATGAAACTTGTCAAGTTGTTCACGGCGTATGCGCAATTTATAAGCCCAACCTCATTAAAATACATACACACACACACCCACATACACACAATACAAAAGCAACAGGAGGCGAGCATAAACTTTAATTAAATTACGTATACGCAAGGCGCAACGCAGTGCAGCTGATTGGCAAAATAGCTAAGCAAATGCTTGTTGCCTAACTTGAGGCGCTGCCAGCTTGGCTAAAAGTCAACTTTTTAATGCCACACTCCCCTTCCCCTTTCTCCATCCCCACTTGAACTGCCAGCAATGCCAATTAAAATGCCAAACAAGCAAGAGGGGCGACGATGACGGCGTTGATTTCTTATGCTGATTTTGTTGTTGTTGTTGTTGTTGCTGAGCAGAACTTAAGAGTTGAGTTTTTCAATCAACTTGTGCGAACACTTCGTGTTGCACACACACTCTCTTTCTCACACACACACACACACACACATGCTAACAAATTTATTTAGCAATTGGCACGTAAAGGGTTAATTGTCAGCCAGTCAGCAAAACTCTTAATACTTTTGGCCTTAAGTATCCATCGATTGTACATAACTAGCACATGTTTAACGTTCTCTGACCGTATCAAAGTAAAGTAAAGAAGCCCAAAATCCACATTTCCGCCTGCTTTGCTTCACACTATACTTTAACGCCTTTCTATTACACGCTCGTGTATGTTTACTTGTTTGTTTTGGTTTGCTCCATGGTTTTCGTCGCTTGTGCTGCGGGCTGCCGACAGCTCATCAGGACCAGCCACAAGTTAGGGCTGAGTCCATAACACGACCCAAAAAATAAATACTTATAAATCAAATAAAAAAAAAAGACAGATTTTCGTGTCGGGCAAATATCAAGTCAAGGGCCTGGCACATATTTGTTCGATGACCTTAGACGGGTCTTTGGATTATTTAAATATAAATTAAAAATCACTCACACGCACCATTGGCAGCACCAAGAGCAGCAGCTGCTTGCTTGCACTTGGCAACTGCGGGCAAATAAAATAAATAAATGAAAAGCTGCTCCAACATATGCCACCTGCAGTTATATATATATATACCCGACTAAGCGAAACGAGACAACTATCTATATATACATACAGACATACATATATAAATCAATTAAAAAGCAAGCGCACAGTTTGTGGCATTGGAAAACCATCTACCGACCTGCAGCTTTAACACCACCAACCTCAGAAACCAAGAACAATTTCCCAACAGCTCCAACGAGCTTGAAACAATAAATTTTATTTCGCTTGGGTACGGTTGTGCACTATATACATATATATTGACTTTTAATTTGTCTGTGTAAAAGGTAACTGATGTCCACAGCTGCCACAAGGTAACATATGTTGTTGTTCCTTTATCGAGGTCTCTAATTTTATTACGACCGCTTCACAACATACGATGCCAGTTAGCTGGGCGTTTCTGTATGTTTATATATACACACATACGTACATATACTTGTCTTACTATATCACTTTATCCTTTGGCAATCGACTCAAGTAGTCAATTAGCAAGCAATAAACAATGATTTTATTTGAGTTTTTCCCTTGCCAATAGCATTGAATTATAATATTTCAGCTTATTTTTATTTGTCACCTGAGATTGCATGCATGATTGGATAAGACGTAAGCTTTATCTTTAGATAAGAAATTTCTAGTATCATTTTAAATTAAACTCTAAAAGCTTTTAATGTTGTTCTACGTTTGCCTGTCAAAGTCAACTTTATTATTGTTTTAATTTGTTGTTTTCATGATAAAAACGGCATCTTTTGACATAACTTCCATTACAAAACCTGTACAGATAAGCTAACAGAACAGGTTTAATTTGATTTCACGAATGTTGAGCTATTTTCTACGATTAAGGAAATTTTCCTTTGAACATATCCTCCCGCCTCATGTTTTCTGCGCTTGCATGCAATTTCTTAAGAATTTTCCTTTGAAGCTATTGGCAATTTCTGATTTAAACTCTGATTTTACGTTTGCATTTCTTCAGAGCAGTATCAACCCTTAACAAATTTAAAATAGCTTAAAAACGTGCAGCTTATAAGGTAATTTTTTCTTTGTTGTTATCAAATTCACATAATGAAATCAATATTTTTAGTTTTCACTGTCAGTTTTATTTTTAGTTTCAAACCAATTGGCAAACAAACATCCAACATAAATCAAATTCAAAGACAAAAAAAACCTTTTCGTTTGTTTTTTATAAATTGAACCCCCCGCAAACACTGCATCAAACCCATAAAACCTCCCCTTACGCCCCTAAAAAAGTTGTTCCCTTGGCCGCTTTACGAAATTGCCATCGTCAATGGATCTGTCCCCAATCTCTTCGCTTCTCTCTTTCGCATTTTCTCTCTATCTCTGTCACTCTCTCTCTCCCTCTCTCCATCTCTCCCTGTTCTACGCCCGCTTTTCTTGTCGCTACCAGCCCTTACTTTTGTTTACCTGCCCGGCTGGTACAAACACGTAATCGAATAATCCAATTTGCTTGCACAAAAACTGAAACTTTTTGGTAAGGCTTCAATTGACGTCGCTTCAGGTAGCTCTCTCATCCTTTTTGTAATACCCCACCGCCTACTCTCCGCTCCCGCTCCCATTTGCCAACTAATTGTTTGAGTGTCTGCGTGGATTTACAAAGTTTTACATTGAAATTTAGCGCAAAGTGGTTTGTTTGACACTGTTCTGAATTTTATACTCTCTATGTTGTACAAATGATGAATTTACTTTAGTTCTTACCTCAAGCATATACGTATATCATGCTTTAATTGCAAATGTTCAACACACTGCTCAACAATACAATCATATAAAGGTCATTTGACTTTAATGTCAGCAGCAATCAGACCACATGCAGCGACATCTTTTGATGTCTTGCTATTGCTTCTGTATGGACAAACAGTTACATTCATTTTGGCCACCTCCTAGGGGCTAGTTTTCGTTCGTTCGTTTACCACGCATTCACATATGGTACGCATGCTACAACGTTGAGCATCCAGCACACACACACACACACAGATAGACATGCACACACCTTTGCCACCGTTTTGTGTAACTTGTGCTGCAATGTGTTTCATTGGTTTTTATGCCCTGTAGCTAGACAATTTGTAACAAGGAAATGACCGTGGCTACATCTTGCACATACAAAAAGTAGAAATATAAAGTCTTGAATATAATGTCGACAGAATTCTGTCATAAACCTTCCTTAGCTATAGATATTCTTGTAGATTTTAGATTATGAATAATTTTTAAATGAACTGCGATTCGATCTCAGAGTAATAAATTCTTGCTTGAACTGCTTCCAAACTTAGCTATATTAAAACATGTTGCAGAATAACTGTTGGTCGAGAATGTCTTTTCTTGTTTTGGTGTGCGTGTGTGCGTTTGTGTGTATGTTTTTGCTGCAGGTCAACAAACAAGCTGCAGGTTTTATTTCTTTTCTTTGCTTATCTCTTGTTTATAACATTTTTTTTTTATATTCCTTTTTTTCCTTTTCTTTCCGATGGCATTGACAGTTTTGCACTTTGAGCTTGTTTTCACTAGGCTCAAGGCAGCACTCAAAGCCGGCTGAAAAAATGTAATCCTTATGCTTATTACAACAAGAAGAGTAAGCGAGATACACATAATGAAACAGGAATTAAGAGAGAGAGAGCAAAAGGAGAGCTTGTGTAAGTGCATCCAAAGCCGACAAAACCCTGGCAAGTAATGTGCATTTTGTGTGTGTGTGTGTGTGTTTGTGTGTGTGCTCAGCAACAAACTTAAATGTGGTTGTGCGTGCACCGGAAGCCATTGCAGGTTAAGCACGCGCAGAAAGCACCAGGCCCCAACCGCCAGGAAATGCCACTGGCAGACTAGGAAGGAAGCAAGGAGTGGAAAGAAGGGTGGCAACCAACCCAGGAAACTCGCGACGCGACACTTTATGGCAGGTTGTGACGACGATGGCAAACCAAAAAGACATCGCCAGCTACTTGTGAGAATGGCTGTGTGGGGAGGGGTTAGGCTTAGGTAAGAAGGGATTTTAGTCTGTCAGGAATTATGAATGCATTGTCTCAGCTCCTACGTTCTCTACTAGTTCTGTGTGTGTGTGTGTGTGTGTAGAGCATTTTGTTTAGTTCATTTCTCAGTAGCTAAATCAACTCTTTGAGGTTTTGAGGGCGGCGCACCGACACCACATTTGCAGGGCTTCCAAAGTGACGGTAACGACTGTATTGCAGTGCCTTTTTGCAACCCCTTTTCGTTAGCGTCTTGAACAACAACAACAACAACAACGGCATTCAAATTAGCGCATGTGTTTTATTGTTGTCTGCCTGATTCAGTTTGACTTGCAGCGCACAACCGACAACAGTGACGAAGAGTTAACCACCGGCTGTGTGTGTGCCACAATTTCGTTCTCGCAACACACAACGCAAACTGCAATTTATGTCGTGCTGAGTTTGGTTCATCAAGTGAAGATTTTGTTGCCAAAAACTTGAACGCAATTTGAGTTTGTTTCACAACTAATCTCGTGTGTGTGTCTGTGTGTACGTGTGCGTGTGCGTGGGCGTGTTAAAAGTTTGACTTGACGAACAAAAAACAGTCAACAAATATGAACTACTTAGAATCTATGCTGTGGTAAGCAAGTTTAATAACAAATTATTGCCTCTTCAGACAATACAAATCAAATTGTTGCACAAATTTTACTTATATTAATGTGATAAGTGTGTAAAATGTTTGTAAATCTGTTTGATTCCCTTAAAAATATTTGTAGATTATTAATAATATAATTTGTTTGCGCATAGCTTTCATGCAAAAATAAGACGCGAATTCGTAAACAAGTAATAAATGCAAAAAGGCGTGCAAATTTTATTATGACACTCCATTCGCACACAAAACTTTGCCCATAAAAACCAAACCCAAAAGGTCCATTCAGTCTTTTCCAGCAGTGCCAGAGGCAACTATCCAACACTAGGTAGCCCATTTAAAGCTTAGAGCAACTCGATTTTGACAATTTTTAAGTGTCTAACTTAGCTTCAAGCTGAGTACCTAAAAACCAAATATAAACAAAAGTTATGTTACTTTATAGACTATATAATTTATATGCAATCTTTGCACGCTACGCTCACTGCTGCAACATTTGAAGTTTAATGCAGAGAACAGTTTTTTTTTTTTTCAAGATAAAATGTTTTCAAATAAATATTTTACAACTGTGCTCAAGGGAGTTATTTTGAGAAAGTCTACAAAAAAAAGAAGAATTTTTCTACTGCGGCAACATAAAAATGTGTAACCCACACATTTCCCGGCAGTCAAAAAGAATCTGGGTTTTATTTTTCTTATTTTCTTTGTTTTGGCTCATATTTGCGCACGTCATTTATCGTTTCTCACGTTCCCATTTGGGACTGCTATCCAATTGGCTGGGTTCACTCAAATGATGTGGAAAGAAATGACATTAATGGCAGCCGTGCGCCATTTTGTTGGGGCCCCTTTGAAATGTATTACAAACATTTTGGCACACACCTAGGGACTAGGCCAATTAAAGCGCAATGCGTGGCAGTGCCAAGTCGTTAACTTGGCCAACATGCAGCGCGCGCAACGTGCGATGCTACCATCTTTAATTTATGCTCTATGCGCCTACAAGTATGCAGCATGCAATATGCAAGCACCAAAGTGTCGGAATTGCAGACAGTGTTGCAAGCGGTGGAAGGGAAAATGGGGGTTGTGGTGGTTACGTATGGTTTCTTTTTATACCCTCTACAAATATGAGAACATGGAGTGTTTTAAGTTTTAGAGATATTTAATATCAGCATCAACTCAAAAGAACTTTTAGAATTTCTTCATAATTTACGATAATTTGATATGAAAACTTACCCTTAACATGCGATATTATATGTTTTTCTCAGACTTTTGATCTTATTAAAGAAGAAATATTACTGCAGAGTGTCTCAAAGGATAGCATCAGTATAACTTCTATTCTTGTTGGCATTAACCGTTGGCATGGTCTTTTGTCTTATTCTATTAAATGTGTTACAGTGTGTGTGTGTGTAATTTATGTATGTCTCGCGCCAAAAAGCAGGCTGCAAATTACACAGAATCTCATAATTTGCGGCTGGCTGACGTCAACGCCGCGTGTCCGTTGTGTATATGCTGTATATGCTCTACTCCAGTGACATTTTTTGCCAGGAACTTTTAGACAATCGACCTTTAAATATAACGTATATAGCATTTAAGGTTATAGCATTTCAACATTGAACTGTACTATACCATATGTTAATATTTATTTTAATATTAACACTGGATCCTCATATATTATTGCATTTGACGCAAGCAGTTCAAAAATTAAGCAAGCAGTTGAAGTGTCACAAACACAGAGAGTTAAATGTTGCCACAGTTAACAACTTAAAATGGTGTTTGTAGACAGTTTAAAATGTAAAATTAGTCATATTTTAAATCATCATTCAGCTTTATATGATGACTGATCTTCAGCTAACAATTTCAAAAAAGCTGATCTTTCAGCTTACAATTTCAAATAATTAAATGGCTTTCGGAAGATAAGCTTATAAGAAAAAGCTGTTGAATGCGAGCTTCGTGCTTTTTTGATCATTTTATCTAAATATTTATTAATATACAAAGCATTAAAGTCACAACCAATAATTCATTCATAGTGGCGTGCTTTTAGAGATTTTCGTATATATATAACATTTATTTTGTATATATACAAAAAAAATCCTAGCACAAACTACTTTGGCAGGGCTTATGTATGTTTTTGTTACTCGCATACACGTTGCAAGGTGGTTTTTTTCCGCCTGTGACTGGCATGAAAAGCATTTTACACATGGCAGCATTTTTTAATTTTGCAGCGCAGCTTTTAGAAATACACACACACACACACATACTAACATAGAAGTCACATACACAAATGCACTTACTAATTAGAAATAAAAATGCGCGCTGCACATTTGCTCATTACGCTATAGCTGTTGTTGTATTTACAGTTGTTGCTTTTTTTTCTTCTTGCTATTTGCCCATCATAATTTTTCGCTACCTTTTAATGCTGTCAACAGGAGCCCTCGACTCTAAAAACTTGCCCTCGGACACTTGAAAAAAATGTTTCTGTAATGCCAAATAATCAAATTGGCATTTAACCCTAAGGCAGCAATTGTTACTCAGACAATGTATTTCTTAAAGCACATGCTTATAATACAAAATGGAAAAAAAAATCAGATTTAAATTATTTATTAAAACATAGAAACTAGTTCACAATTCTAGGAAACTGTGTGTATGTAGAAATGCAGAAAAATTTGTTTATCAAATGTAAAAATGTTGAAAAAAAGAAGAAAACCAAGATCTTTGAAGAATATTCGTTTAAAGGCAAGCTTTTCTTCGCTTAAGAAAATATCTTTAAAATTAAAAAATTCGAGACCCTAATTGTTAGTCCAATTGCAATTCTTTGAGTGCATCGTAGGGTGGCTTTGCCTCGGTATCAAAATAATAAACCCCCTCGCGTTGTGCCAACTGCGTCATTGATAATGCACCCAAATCACCGCCCATATGTAGACGTTGCCCTGTTGGCTGAGTACAGCGCCTGAAGCGTGTCAACTCCTGCCAGTCACTGGGCGAACAACCTTTCGCCTCGAAGGCAGCACCCAGTGAATCGAGGCTCTCCTTGAACAGTGCAAAGGCACGCCAGTGGCTGCACTCGCGCCAAAAGCAACCTGGCTGCTGGCTACCCCAATTGGCATAGAAATCTACATGACCCAACGGACGATCGAAGCCATAGCTGCCTACGCTTGTGTGCAGCACCTCAACATAGTCGGCATCCCTCTTGGCCAAACGTTCCTTTTCCTGTGCGTAACGGAAAAAGGGTAAAGCCGGATCCAGGGCGCGTATAACACGCACACGACCCGTCTGCACGTGCTTAGAGGCGAGACCGGCCACATGGGCACCCATGCTGAAGCCAATGAGCTGCAGATCCTCATAACGCATGCCCGCCTCCTTGTGCAGAAAGTCTAGAAACTTGGCCAATACTTGACCCACTGGCTTCACCCTATAACTGGCTGTTATATAGTCGGCAATGGCGCCACGTCCCCAATCCACGGTGAAGATGTTGTAATTGCCATCGCCCAGACTCAAATAAGCTGGCACCAAATAACTGTACACATTCGCATGTGCGTTGCCTAGCCAACCGTGTATGATGATGCTGCAATAATGGGCAGAAAAGATGGTGGTAAAAGTTAAATCTATAAAAATGTAGCTATAGTTGGTAAGCATTGGGAATCTAAGAGTATTAAGGTACACAACAAA
Organism: Scaptomyza tumidula; assembly: GCA_035044465.1. Classification (NCBI taxonomy): domain Eukaryota; kingdom Metazoa; phylum Arthropoda; class Insecta; order Diptera; family Drosophilidae; genus Scaptomyza; species Scaptomyza tumidula. The sequence continues at coordinate 4,419,684 of JAWNNW010000445.1, forward strand.
CTGGAAGCTATATAGTCTTATTAATCAAATATATTCCTGGTTATAAGAAAGATCTAGAAACGGATGAAGCATTGAAATTGTTTGAACTTTGTTAAGAAAAAAGAACCAAAATATAAAACTCAAAAGAAGCAGCATTAGTTAAAGCATTTACAAAAACGCGAAGTGTATGAAAAAGAAGTGTTTGCATTTGAAAAGTGGCCAAAATGCACTTGTATAATGCATGTCAATTGCGGATACACAGTTGCCGTAACATAAATCATTCATAACTCACCGTGTGGGATTGAAAGGATTGAAACGAGACTGTCGCAACGAGATGGCATCATAGAGCTGCACAGTTTGTGTGGTTATCTGTATGTTGGTATCCTTTACCTCATTCGCATTCAGGCCAAAAGCCGCACTCAGTGTATTGCCAACGACTTGATTAAATAGCCGATTGCCACCCGACATAGTAGCTGGCCTACTCGTTGCTTGGCGGCTATTGCACGAATGCAGTTGAAAGTATGTCTGCCGTTCGGCATTGTACAATAAATTGTAGTCCTGCAATCGCAAGAGTTGCTCATCGCCAACCACTTGGCCAGCAATGTGGCTATTATTGTTATTGTTGTTGTTGTTGTATTTGCTGTTGTTGTCGCCGTCGTCAAAATTATGCCTTTCCGATATTGGCAGAGCGTTGGGGCTCATTAAGGCACTGCCTACGCCCACAACATCTTCACCATCGCCACTGCTGTTGTCCATTATATTTTGTATGTCAGAGCTGTCCTTGTCCTGACCATTTCCATTAGACTGCAGTCGTAGCCATGGATTTGCCTCATCATCTGTTGCCCTCATCGACGACATCATCATTACACTTTCCACTTCATTTGTCACTTTTACTTGCACTGCGGGTATCTGCTTTACATTTGCCCCTATCTTCTTCATTGGTATTTGCGTCTCCTCCACCCGCAATTGATTGTTGTCTGCATCGACTTGCTGTGCTCTGTAATCAGCAAAGTAGTGGTTTGACTCATCCACTAAAATCTCCTGCATAGAATCATTTCGTCGCTGTCCTCTTTTGCCCATAGATTTGGCCTCTTGTAGTTTTGCTGCAGTGTTCCACAAACAAACTGACAAAATGAAAGTGCATTAGACGAAACTGGAGCAATTTATAAATCCCCAAAGCTCATGTTGTGTATGTGTTTGTTGATGATCAAGATAATCACCTGACTGGCAAATGAACAGCAGCCAAAGCAGCTGCATTGTCTGTTTGCGTATTTATCTTGCGTATATGTACTTGCAACACTATTTTGTTGCTTTTTTCACATACTCCTCGTTCGATTTTAACGTTTCCATCCGGCATGTACGAGCTCAGTTAAACAACTGACTTACAAGTTTTTGTGGCTTGCGAGTCAAAATATGCTAAAAGGAATGTTTTTTGGGCTCTCTTTTCTCCAAAAAGTTATTAATATGCAGACTTTACACACCTGCTTTGTACTTTAGTTGTCGACATCATTCTCATTTTTATGCTTAACAAGCGATAATTATTGATTACTTCTTCTTTTTGCCGCCCAACAAACAACAAAATAAATAAAACGAAAAACCGTTCACTATCGTTCAGCTCATTAGCTGCTAATCACTACAGTAAATAAATGTTCGTTTTTCGTTTATATCGTACTCGTACATGCAATGTGCTACTGACCAAGTTTTATTGGACGCACGATTGTATGTACATAGCACATTTTTGGCTACATCTTTTTTTTTGGGATAGGTCAATATACGAAAACGTGTTTATAAATAAGTCAGCTAAAGAGATATAAAAGCTTTCTAGTTAAAATTGTATTTTAGTGCAAGTCGAACGTAAAACTTTTTTGTTCATTCTTTATTTTGAACATTTTATGTATCTAAGCGAATCACTAAAAACGTGCTTATATCGAATTTATGTCATTTGTTTATTTACCATGTTCTCCATGGTTTATAAAAAAATCATTTCCATTTTCAAATTGTACGCCCTCTTTGTGAAATGTATTTTAATCAATGTTAATATATGTTCTCTGATTATGTTACAGGTAAGTTCACACATGCCGCCACAAAACAAATATGACGACATGCGATGCGGAAAAAACAATATTTAAAGCGCTACCGGTCGCCATTTTAACGACATCCGGCGCGTGCATTTCCTGCGGCTGAATTGTGGAGGGTGGCAAAGCAAACGTTAACGTAAACGTAAACGCTGGAAACGAAGCAAAACAATGTGCGTTTTTTTTTATCGCTGATCGCGTACAACACAAAATCGTGACGAAAACAAAAAACAGAAAAATCGTATAAAAAAACAACCCATCTGACTCACACAGCCACCACCCCCTAAAGGTAACAAAGCATATAAAGTAACCGAATAAAAAATATATTAAATCGCGTGTAGGTGAGAAACCCTTCGCGAGTCGTTGCAGCGTCGTCTTTATCTCTGCAAGTAGCGCAAGGAGCGAACGCAATCCCTGAAAAGTGAGCTTCTCAAGTGCACACTTGACAATTTTGCTGCATAGATAAGAACATTTTTATTGAATGTGTTGCGCAATATTCTTCAACAACCGATTGGAAGGGGAAACATTTTAATTTTGAAAAGGGCAACATCTCTCGCTTTCGAAACTCTCTTTCTCCATATGAGTTGCTAGCTGATGGCTCAGCAGAATGCGATAGGCTGCAAGTTCAATGTACAATGCTGGTGTGCGGTTTTCAAGATAGAGATGTGCATGAGTACACAAAAAAGAAAATTGGTTTGTAACTGGAAGCAAAAAATACGTAAAATCAAAAAACTATTTCTTGATAAAATTTATAAAATCTTCGATTGGCTAACGTTTTAGGTTTCCAAAAACGTTTTTCTCTCCATACATTCTTGAAGCTATAAACATTGTTTATTGAGTAGCGATATATTTTTATCTTTAGTCGCTTTGACTTGTTAGCTCACATTTAATCGTGTCACGAAATGCGCTCAACACCAATTTGGGGAATTGTGTTTTGTGCTGTTGCAGCTTGCACTGTTGCCAGTTGTTGATGTTGCTGCTGTAATGCAACACTCAGACAGGATTTGCGGCAAACAATGCGCGATGTCATAATCGATTAAAAGCGGCTGAAAAGGAACAACAAAATGAATGTGCAACCAGGAGACAGAGGGCACCGCAGGCCTTAAAAACTGTTACTGTATGCTGGAGCTGGAGCTGGGGGTCAGCATACGCTTTGTTTGCTTTCTGCTTATACTTTGCAATAGCTGCAAGCTCAAAAATGTCACTCGAGTGACTTTTATTACATTGAGACCCCATTTCCACTTCAGCCTTCCCACCCTTTAGCGAGCCTATGAATATGCTGAGGCTGCTGAGCCTCCCCTTTCTAAAAGATGGACTATTTGCCCGCAAAATACTTGAGCCGAGGCTTGGTGTCAGCATTTACCAGACAAGTGCCTTCGTATAGAGAGGCTGGGAAGGGGGTCACGGGTTTTGGGTCTTCCACTGTGCGACTAAAGCATTTCTCGAGCACCACTTCACTTTTGCATCCTGCATCTTTGAGCAGGATGCGTTTATGCTCGTTCTGTGACTACTTGCCTTAGCGCTTAGCGCTGACTCAGCTATTGCGCTTGGCATCTTTATTGTCGTTGTTGTTGTTGCTCTTGGTAGAACTATGTAAACAATATCCGCACATAAATGAATTGAATACATCACTTTGGTCATGTCTGTGATAGAATCTGCTCGCATGTGTTATTTGAACACTGAGTAATTGAATTGACGTTCAGTCAATCAAGCGCGTTAAAAAGATTTGTTGATAAGGCATAGCTATAACGCTCTTACGCTCTCTGATTTTCACATTCTACTATTTAATGTTGCCCTGCTAGTAATTTTTCTAGTTCAAAACAATATTTGTTAGCAATTCAGAAATTCCCAATACACCTAATGACACCCTCGGCTGCTTGCTTTATAGCAAGTACACTGCTTGCCTTAGCTGGGTTCACTTAACATTATAGCAGCCGGAACTGCTTGCTAACACGATTCCAAGGACCAAGCAGCTTAAAAAGGCTTTTTCAAATCTTTAACAGAGTCCAAGCTTAAAGCATTCGCTTAACAGTACAGATGAGCTTTTGATGCTCATGTTTTTCGAATATTTGAAACATTATGAGAAGCTTTTATAAAACATTTGTGTCGCTCGACTGACCCACTTCATATTCAAGCCAAATAGCCAAATTATATGCTGCTAGCTTTCAAAGGAAGTGAACTTTTTTTTGTGTTATTTCCTCTATGGCTTTAAAAAGCCAACGAAACAACCCTTTGCTCGTTAACAAGTTTTCTCATGTGTGTAAATGAGAAACTGTCCTTAGGACATATTAAATTCAATTACATGTCAACAAGACTGAAGCTCGAAGGCATCATCAGGCATCAGCAGCTTGCCCAAAAAGTTTAAAATGAGTTGCAAGGAGTCAAAATGGCGCCCAGCCATCCAACTATAAATAAATAATCATCAAATTTGAGTGCAAGCTCAAGCGACAGTTAACTTAACCAGTGAATCAATTTCTGCCAAGCTGCTTCTGACAAAGTCCTTGAGCGCCAGCAGCCTCTTCTATTAAGTACTCGTACATGAGTTCTTCCTGTCTATTGCGTTTAATACTAAGAGTTCTATCAGGCTTAATATACGATACTTCCTGCTGTCGATTTGCATGTAAATTAGCTACTACTGCTACTCAAATATCCTTGCTAAGGACAAGCAGACAACCACACGTGTCATACAAGATACTTGCTCGTGATATTTGAGCTACACCACACACCTCTGTCACACCTTTTAATTAACCGAATAACATGGAACGAGGTTTGTCGGTGATGCTTTTTCTTTTCTATATTTGAAGGATATGTGAGTATGTGACGGCTATCATTTGTTTCTTTTGAATGCTGTCATTTGGGACGCATGACATGACGCATGTTTCCGAGTAGCTCAACTGCAGTCTTCCTGTTTTGTTGTCCTTTTTTTATGCACTTTCAAGCACTTAATAATGCTTTCAATGCGACCGACAATTTGCATAAAGGTTGAAGGTGCGTCGGATACGGACACTCACTCCTACGCTTACCTTAACCCTTGAGTTTTCCATCTATTTACACACGTTACACACACACACACACAGACACAGACACACACTCAAACACCTACAATCATTTACGTCATGTCTGTCATCCTTTTGCCTAGTCCATCATGTGTGTCATATGTGTGTATTAGCATACAAATAAAAATATATACGTGTATATCTGTGTGGGTGAGAATGCCTGCTGACGTTTACTTTTATTTTTAGGTCAACGTTTTTTCCTTACGTTTATTTTTGTTTCTCTGTTATTAACGTTAAGCGGCGTCGCCTTTAATACTTTTCAGACTTATTGTCGTTGTAAATTATCCAGAACTTAACTATTAATTGTGATAATATAATAAGAATAGAATGTTTGTTTTGGTAGCATGTGTAGTTTTTATTTAAATAGCTCATGAATTTTAAAGGATATTTAGTACAATACGAATAAGTTCATTTAATTGGCAGCAATGATTCAATGGTAAGAGTAAGATTTAACAGAGATTTTAAAAAGTTTGCCTTGCAAGAAAAAGATGAAATGAAATAGAGAAATTGAGTTGATAATGGATTTAAAAAATGTTTTAGTATATTAGTTTCCTTTTACATAGAACTAGATACCCTTTACCACTCCAACTAGGTTATTACTCACACTTGTCTAAATTACTGTTGTTGGCTTTCTAGTTCAACTAGATTGTGGTGTCGTGAAGAACACTGTCACAAAGTTGCATAAAATGAAAACAAACCACTTGAATGTTAATGAATATTAAATTGCATTTTGGCCCACAAGCAAAACCGCACATCACAAAGCAATAACCAACTTCTGAGTGGCAACAAACCCTGACTCGACGAGACATGCAACCACAACCGCAACGACACCAGCACCACCCACTCACTCACTGGTAAAGGCACAAAGCGGCACAACCACAAGCACACACTCAAACACAACGACGAGGCCGGCGGGAAGCTTGTTGAAACAATTAGGCTACCTCAAGCACAGTAAAGCGTTGTCAATTTGATAAGCACAACAAACGCTTAACCACTTTCGAAGTATTCAACACCGGTACTCGAGATACACTCACACTCGCACACACACACAAACATCCTTTAATCCTTTTTGTGCATTATCAAAAACGGAACTGAATCTTGACTAGTACAATAACGATGTTAATGATCATTTAACATTAACATCATCCACTTTGTCATTGCTGCAACGAACAGAACAATACAGGGAAAGCAGCAACCCTTATGCTCATGATGATGCCTCTGTTGCAACGTTGCTCTGCATTCAATCTCATTTTTCAGCTGGCAGATCTCAATTCATCTCTGTTGTTGTTGTTGCCAAAAAAATAAATCTCTTTGTCATTTTGCTGCTCTCGGAATATGCTATACAATATATATATATATACATGCTTGTATTCTACTTGGAACTGGCTTTATTAAGATTTTTTTTTTTTTTTGGGTTATATGCGCCTTGTCCTCACGCCCTTAATGCGCTGCGTCGCATTTTATACACTTTTAGGGGTTGCTTTTTTCTTTTCTTTCATCGTGCTGCTTATTTTTTTTTTGCTTCTCAAATTTTGGCACTGCAGTCGCAGCAGCCCAGAGCCCTGATGCTGGACACACAGTTATACACAGAGATATAAATGTATGTATGTGTGTATGCGTGTGTGTGTGTGTGCCACGGACCCGGCATTTTTCGCCTAGCAACATTTCGGCAATTGAAACACAGTACCCATACCAATGCCACCCCCCAACACTCCTCAATTTGGCTCGTTTTGTGGGTGCGGTCGCGCCCATATATTTATGGAACATTTTAAGCATATGAACGGATTGAATCTTTCAGAATTTCTACTTTTTTTTTGAGAAAAATGTTACAAAAACTTAAATTGATTTTTGCCTTTTCGACGATTTCAAGTATTTGTTTGAAAATTATAATTAGGATGTTAACTGAGTTGTTTCAATTTCCAAAACGTTTCCGCGCACAGCTTTTGTCTTTACTCTAGTACCTTTGCGCTCTCTCTCTCTCTCTCCCTCTCTCTCTCACTCTCTGTCTCTCTCAATCACTCGCTCTCTATGCCGCCCACTGTCTCGTTTTGGATCTCTCTCACTGTTGCTATCCTTGTCTCTGTGTAAGTGTGTGTGTCTCAGACCAAGCTGGTGATTTGCAGCATCCTGCTTTATCCATTTGGGCTTGCTACACACACACACACACATACGCGCACAAACACACCTACACGTAAATCTTGTATCTCTGAGTGTGCGTACGTGTTTGTATGCTTGTGCGTGTGTATACAGAGTTTTGTTCGTCGCTTTTAGCTTTGAATTAAAAATGGAAAATTGATTTTTCCGGTCTTTTCGCATATACATACACACACAAACACACACACACACACAAGCATGCCTAAATATTAAATGCGTGTGCTTTGTATTTCCCTATTATAATATGCCGCATAGTTTTCTTCCTGTTTTCTTTTTTTTGTATTGCGTTGATTTTCTAGTCTGTACTCTAAGCATTCGTTTTTGGATTTTCCATAGCGTATTTCTCGGTTGCTAGCGACGCTCAACAATGTTAATGCCCCGGCTCAGCAGTATCAATAGCTTAATAAACAATACTGCTGTGACAGGACAATATCACTGGCAAGCTCGACCTTTACGAGCTCTCCATATATCCAAAGTGTGAATCTGTATATATATATATATATCAATATTAATATGTATATATTTCTTTTTTCACTTTTTCACAAAGGTCTATCCATGATTTGTTAAGGTTTATAATGCATTTTCTTTAGTCTTGCTCGCTGCTTTGCCTCATGCAAAGCAATATTTTCCCATCTCCTTTAATTTTTTTTGTATTTTATATTTGGGTTCTTGGAGAAGAACGACGTCCGTCATTGAGCCGGGCGAGAAATTGCACGTACGAAAACCCAAAGTTGACTGAAAGGCAGTTAAGGAAGCGACCGCTTTAGCTGTCGTCACCACGCACCAATTTTTCAAGGGTTGCGCGCGCATTCCAATTGCGAAAATAAAAACTCTCCCCCAGTATGTATGTGCACAATGATGTTGTTGTTGTTTTTGTTGTTGCTGATGACGACAAGGGTTGTTGGGTTGTTGCTTGATTTTGTTAGCCAGGCCAAGCTTAGCGCTCTCTCTCTGTGTAATATATATATATATCCACATATATATATATTTATAGTCTGGCTAGTGAATTTTTAAAGCATAGCTGATTTTTTCTCGCTGTGTAGCTTGTGTTGCTCGGATCTTTGGGGGTGGTTTTTCCAAACACATTACGTTCATCATTTCCAGGCTCCCCCACAACACATACACACACACAGAGGCAGCCAGTCCTATCATATAAACGTATGCACCCCCTCTCTCTCTCTCTCTCTCTCTTTACATATGATATATAGACATTTCCAAGCGACTTCGTCGTTGTCGTATTTCTTCATGTTGTTGGTGTTGTTGTTGTTGATGTTATTGTTGAATTTATGCGTTGTTGTTTCGACATGCACTTTGCGAGCACTGCAAGTGCCCGGCAGCAACCCCCAACCCCCACCAACCCTCGCAATTCCACTCTCTGCTCGCCCTGCTTCTAGCATGAAAATCAAATGTAAAAACAATAAAGTTGTTCCATATGCTGCTTTTTAAACAGAGAGAGTAAGGGTTGGCTTGCCCGCCGCCCCCTTTTGCTGGCACACCCCCGCCATTTCGATTTCATGTTCATTTTGATGGCGTTTTACTGAATGAAAATGCAGGCAGGCAGGCAGGCATGCCGCTCCTCGCCTCCCTCGCCTCCCTCGTGCTTTGTATCTACATAACTTTTAGCGCCGCATATTTTTCGCCTGCTTTTAATGCCCAAACGAGACTGCGATTATGATTCCAATCGCAGTGTGGCAGGCTCCAAGCATGTGGGTTGAGTGCTTTCGTTTCGTGGGTGAGGTGCTGCAGATTAAAGCAATTTGTTTGCAGTCATTTCAAGTATGCAGTCGACGTTGTTGCAGTTGCACTTGCAGTTGCAGTTGTAGTTATTGTTGCTGGCCGCCGACTTAGTTGTCATTTAATATGCAATTGCAATTTGTCGGCTTTAACTGATTGCAGACCAAATTGCAGGGTGGAGTCATGTTTATGACGGGTTAATCACCCATCGGATTCAAACTGTCAGGATTAGGGGTAGACACAGATCAAAGCATTACTCAGCAACGAGGGGGGGGGGGGGGCATGGGGATACAAAGCGAAGAATTTTTAGATTTATGAGATAACTGAAAAAGAACTTAATTGCTTATAAAATAAGGGAGATAAATGAGTTGAAATAATTTAATTTGTATTCTCAAAAATAATTAAGAGAATTTGAACAATTAAATAAAGTCGTATTTAAGAAAAACTTTAAACCAAGTTTTCGCTACCTCATTTAATATCTTTGAAGTGTTTTTTTTTTTCAATTGGTTTAGTTTAGGTAAATTGTACGACTGACTTTAAGAAGAATACTAAGAGAAACAACTCGTGTTTCCATAACTCACTATAAAACTGTTCAATCTGTTGACTATTTAAGTGTTCCGGCCTTATCCAGCTTTGCCTCTTGCATCTTTCTCTGCCTCTCTTCTTAGCCAGCAGCTCATTACGGAACGAAATAACTTCTGATGAAGCTTCATACATATATTGCATTGTGTGTGCGTGAATGGATGTGTTTTTGTGTATTGTTTTTGTTTTGGTCTGCACAGCTTTTGTGGCAAAGTAAAATGTATATAAATATAAAAAGAATAACATAGCATTATAACAACACATAACGTAACATAAAATAGCATAACACATACGCAGCGTACGCCCGCCTGCAGGCAACAACTTGTCATTTCCATTCTGACTGCTGCGCTGCTGCGCTGCTGTTGCTGTCGTTATTTCCTCATGTTGTTGGTCTTGGTCTTTTTATTTGTTTTCTGTTCGTTTGCCGGCAAAAATGGAAATGAGTATTTTCCGCTTAACTGCATATTTCTCTCATTTTGTGAGCCAGTAAAAATCTTTTTTTTCGGGTGCGTATCCTGAGCGGATTTCCAATGCAGTTTTTGAAAATTGCGCTACGACTTCCTTTTCCTCAACTTTTATTTTGGTGTCCTCGGAGAACTCGATGATTAATGTATGTGTGTGCGCAAGTTTTTATGAGGTGCTTAAATGGGAAATTGTTGGCTATGTTTATTTGACGCAATTAAAGTGGGTGCCGGGGGGGGGAGTAACGGTCTATTTGTGGCTTGTTGCTGTGGCACTTGTAAGTGCGCCTAATCGAATTAGAACTTAAGGCGCCGCTGCTTTTTGCTGATGTCATCATTTTATGTGGAACCATATAGCAACCTTATCCTATCCACCTGTGCTTGAGTTCACCGTCTCGCCCTCACTTTTGCGTACGCGCACCATAAATATTTAAATACATATAATATTTTCTGGGTCAGTAGCAGCGGCCATAGAAATGCTTCTGCCCTTTTTATTTCACAAAAAAATAATAATAAAAACAAAAAAAAAACCTGCCCAAGTTCAATAACCAAGCAACGAGAACACAACATCAAATATTGTATGCAGCTGCTGTTTGTTTGCTCTTTAAATTAAATAATTTCACAATCAATATCATAATGTAATATCCATATCCGTTCGGCATCATTTGCTCTTTCTTTTCTGTCTACGACGCTGTCTTCAAAAATCAATAACGCACATAACGCATTAGCTGCTGCGCTGCCAGCGTCGCTGCCTCGATTTGTTTATGATTAACACACAAACTTACACACATACTCACTCTCTTATGCACACCCTCAGCAAAATCTGTCTGAATTTTGTGCCACCCGCTTAGAGAGCACAAATTTTGAAAATTGTCCTGGACCTCACGAATTTTTTGGGATATTTTTCGTATTGTTTTTTTCCCTCATTTGTGTGCGTGAGCATTGCGCAGCTGCATTGGAAGCAATTGGAGACAGTTGGCAGCAGGCTGTAAAAGTACAGCCATTCTCGAAAACGAATCTTGAGGCTGTGCACTGCTTGCATGTGAACTGCTTACATAGTTGTACTGCTTGTTTCGTAATTATACACAGCTTGTCAAACTGTGACGTACACGTAGTTTTAGCAGTTTGTCCTCATTTCCTGTGATTTGCTTTCCCTATAAGGGAGGACATGTCAAACAATTTCCATATTCTGTTGACCTTTAAAAATGAACAGAGCCCCTGCAACAGTACTTGTAAAACTGTGACCTACATGCAAGTGTAGCAGCTTGACAGGGAATGCGGGATTTGCTGTACTTGGAAAGGACACGTGCTCCTTTAATTGTTTTTATTACAGTTAACTTTCATATCATGTTGACCTCTAAAAATATAAATACATTGTCAAAAAGTTGTCAATAGCAATGCTATCCTTAACATTAATTAAATAAATATACAGGAATTTAAATGAAATTCATCCTAAATTTATTATTGGCTCATCTTGACGCTATTTCTTGCCTTTCTTATCATTTCCATCGTCCGCTGTGGATGTATTCACAAAAAACAGAATTTAATTAATAACAAAAAGTAAATGAATATTTGAAATTGATGCTTCAATTTTTGCAAATCACAACACTACGACGCAACCATTAAGGCAAGACCGGCAAGACCTGCAACCGCATGAGCGGCAACTATCACTTTGTTAAAGTCGCTTTCTTTTTTCTCACAAGTGTCGCCTGGAAGGAAATCTGTCATTGTTTAATGAATCTCAATTTTGTGCGCAAGACGCCAAATTTTCAACGCCTCCAGGCCGACAAAAAGAAAGAACAAATTTAAAGCTCCTTTGCGTTTTTTAAAAGTCATAAAAGGCATAGCCTTGTTGCCTTAGAGAAGCATCAAATTCGTATCAAATGAAAGCGCTGAAAATTTAAAGCGTCTTGAATGTAAAACACTTACATGGAGGTCCATTAACATCGCCTTGCAGTGCCTTAATCAGCTCTGGTGATGTCTCATACTTCTGGTTAATTACCAATAACTGCGAATATAAATTTTATTGTATGATTATGTAACTTTAATATGACCAACACTATGGTTTACCTTGCGTACTGGCGGCTTATAACCGGCTCGTGTCTCAATAAAATCGCAGGCCGCTGCGGATTTAGTCCACCAGACATCATCACGTCTCACTGCCAGGCGGAATATAGCAAGGATCTCCGCAACTAAGCCCAATGCACATATAGCTACAACTGGAATGGCCTGTTAAAGGCGAAAGAATAAGAAAAAAGATTTTAGTTAATAATATATTCGTATTTTGTACAATAAAACTAAACAGACAGCACAGATTTCATTTTTTTGTACCGACTCAGATTTAGAGATTAATTCATCTACTTATTGATTAATGCATATATTTTGGTTCAATTCATTTTGGGTTATTTACTAAGTCGAATTAAAAAAAAAAAATACGATTCCGGCACGCGTTGCTACATATGAACAAGTGTTTCGCACTCAAATATTCCACTTAAAACACTTTCGAGTGCTGTCCACTTAATGTAAGCAGTGAATGTAATTAACACATGCGCTTATCAACACTGCATCGTCCTGCTCGGCTACCTGACAACCCTCCTCTCTATGCTCAGAAGAGAGTATGGCAACCGCAGGCATGTATTTTTGTGTTGGCATATATGTGACAGCTGTCTTTGCTCAGTTCAGTTAGCTCATTCTTCCTCTGTCGCTCGCTCGCTCACTTTTTCTTTGTGTCTGCTGCTGCGCACGCTCATTCGTTCGAAACAAAAAATTATTTTTGATATTTTGTGAGCTCTTGCACACATCCTGTAACACATTCAGAATTCGACAGTCGCGCCGCGCAGACGTAACAGGAGCACAACAAGCTTGTTCACAATATATATTTATTTATCGTGAATATTATACATCTTTATATGCTAAAAAGAGATACAATTGTTTCAGTCATTAAATTGTTTGTCATATTTCGTGCTGTGCAGACATTTGCATTAATTTATGTGCTTGTTAAAGACATATAAAAAAATAAACCTAAACCCCATTGCCATTGGCAACAAAAACCAAACGCGCAACGAAACCAAGTTAGAAAAACCTAACAAATAACACACACAAAACGTCAAAAACGAAAAGCGAACGTATAAAGAAAGCATACCAATAAAAAATATAACAAATTCGAAATCTAAACTTAAACGGCCTTCAAAATTCAGCTTCAACAGGAAATGCACGCGCTTAAGGAGGGCGCAACAATGTTGCAATCGCAAACGCAGCCACCGCATGAGGATTTAGTACTTAGTGCAGCTGATAAATATTACTTTAATGCCCACAGCAATCCGATTGATAATGCTGCCGCTGCAGCAGCCGCTGCCGCTGCCGGCCTCATCGATCCGCATCACAATCGTGAGCTGCACAACGCGCTGGTCGCTTCCATAGCCAACAGCAATGTGGCGGCCATTAACGGCACATTGACTACAGCGGCGGTGCTTAAAAGTGCCGCAGCAGCCCAGGCAGCACAGGCTCAGGTGCAGCAACAGACACAACAGCAGAGCGCTGCCGGGCAAACGCCCCCAACAGCCGGAGGACAGGATCAAGACCAACAGCAGGCAGCCCAACAGCAACAACAGCAAGCAGCAGCAGCAGCAGCTGCAGCACAACAACAACAGGCAGCAGCACAACAGGCCGCTCTGGCTTTGCTCAAGGTAGATAATGTAAATGCTGTCGCTCAGAATGGCAACGCAGCGAATTTAAGCATTAAGAGCAGCTCATCGGGACGCTCAACGCCAAGCAACAGTGGCGGCAGCATGTCAGATCCAGCACCAGGCAAACTCTTTGTTGGCGGCCTCAGCTGGCAGACATCGTCGGAGAAGCTAAAGGAATATTTCAATATGTTTGGCACCGTTACCGATGTGCTCATCATGAAGGATCCCGTCACTCAGGTAAGCCGAATGTAGCCTATGCCTAATATTTTTGCCATGTACTATTTTGTTATTTTTCTATTGTCATTTCAAATTTCTTTACCTTTCCATCGGTCTGCCTATCTCTCTCTTCCTCTCTATCCCTTGCTGTGTGCGTGGTCTTACTCTTTTGTGTTGTTTGTTTGCGTTTCTCTGTTTCGCTTGCAGATTTTTTCAATTTCGGAAATTTACCGCTACTTGCACTTACTCCCATGTCTATCTGCTCACGCTCTCCCTCTCTCATCAGCGCTTATCTCATTTTCTCACCTTAAAATTTCGGCGCAGCTGCTGCTCTACCGAATGCAGCTCTTCAACAACCGACAACAATGATAATAGTGTGTGAGATTTACTACAGTCATGGCCCTTGTTGTCTGTTCCCGTTCTTTAGCCACTTCCTTCACTTTTGCATCTTTCACATTATTTATTGGTTTCTGTCTGGTTTAGAATTACAGTTTTTCGCTACGTGACAAACAAAAGACCTGAAGACGACCACCAGGCAACAAAATACTAAAAGATGCACAAAAGACAACAAGACAACAGGGCATATTATATTAAAAAATCTGGTTTTCGACTAGAGCCAGCAAACAACTTCTTTAACAATATGATTATTGTATGTTGTTAAAAACATATAAGGAAAATAATAAAAATATCGAGTTTCGTTTTGCGTAAACAATCACTTGAGTCTACAATATCAGCTTAATGTAGCTCCTATTATGATTTGAACTTATAAATACAAATATGTTCAAAAAATCATAAAATAACATAGCAACTTGTATTTGCCATATGTGTAAATTCAATTATAATTATCAACGCTTTAAGTTTCGCACAGTTTGAAAGTCGCTGACAGATGATCAAAGCTTTGTGCTCAGATTAAAGCAGTTCAAGACAAATGTTTTGCTCAACAGTCGCTTCGTGGCATATGAGGATTTCCTGCACATGCGCTGCGGATGTTGCATTTTAAGAAAGCGTATAAAGCAATTTGTCCGCTTGATAAGCGCACAATCAACATTAATACACATACACATTTATTGTTGTTATTGTCGTCGGACAGTTGCAGCGGACGGACAACGTGTGCGCGCTCGCGCATTGTTAGGCCATTAAAAACAGCAGCTGCCGTTTATGAGTCCTGTGCGCGCAGCTGTTAGGTTGTTGGCTCCCCTCGACAGTTTGGCACAGGACAACGGCAACCTGGCACTCAGGCACTCTGGCAGTTCGGGCTTTCAGTTCTTAGGGTTGTTTTTCGCTTGCTGCTGTGCGCAATTGCGCAATTACGGGCAAAAACAACTACAGTTGAAGGTAAAAACGGAGTTTTAACTGAATATGGAACTGTTTTTATTCGCAAGCAAACCGATCCTAACGGGGGTTGTACAATGTACATACTATCAGCAGCAGCAACAGCAACAGCCACCACAGCAGATAGTCAGACAAACGCAAGCAAGAATACTTTATATATATATACACGCACACACACACACACAAACACTTTGTTCACCTTTTGTTGTGCTCCAAGAAACAATCAAACGAACATACACAAAAAGAGAAAAAGACGAAAACTGGTTTACCAACTGCTCGCACACCTTAATGAATGTATCGGTGTGTTGTGTCCTGGCTTATAGGTGATCAACAACATCCCAGTACAACTAGTTTTTAAGCATAGGATTCAAAAGACTTAGCTAGAGCTATGTAGTTGAACAACAAAAAAAGGAAATATATTTATGTATGCAGTATCTTAAATATATATAAACAAAAAAACCAATACCAACATATATATATATATATATACATATACTTGAAAAGTGACAAAATGTGGATAACAACTGAACAAACTGGCGCCCCAAAATTGGAACTGGCAACTGGAACATTGACGCGTGCGCATTTGCAGCTGTTGTCGCAGGAGCCAAAGGAAGTGAAGATCTTATCTCGTTGACGAAGTCTTAGGTACATTTTTGAATAAAAGAACGCCACAAAAAAACAAAAAAAAACGTATTTAACTGTATAAAAAACACGTTTAGCGTAAATATTGAGCTGGCGCATCGTATTCTCTATCTCGTAACTCTCGTATAACTCTGAGCAAAACCTAAAATTAAAAATATAATTCTCGTATAATCGTATTCTAATTAAATGTACTTGTACTCGTATTGTGTACTTGGTTATCTTAGCGTTTCTCACCCAAAAAATTACAAAATACAGCAAACAAATCCTAAAAGCATACTTACAAAATCTACTACTTACAATATATACATATATATAATATATATAAGCAAGCAAAAAACAAACAAACAAAGTGGCGCCTTTCAACTAACTAAGAGTATTTTATATAAACACTAGAACAAATATATATTTATTTAGAAATAAAATCTAGACAAACACATTTTTATAAATCCTTAACTTGAACCAAAATGAAAAGAAAAAAAAAAATACCAAATACGAAATTTATTCCCCTTAGCAGTAAGCTGTGACACAAATCTTGTTTGTGCTTTTATCATATAGGTACTATTAACATATCCATCAAATATAGCTTTTAGCTTAGTTCTATACCACGTATTCTGTACTACCTTTAAGTTTTTTTTTTTTTTTTTCAATGGTTGTATGTCTTTAGTTTTCGCTTTATTATTTACTTTGCATATAACTCCTGCGTTAATTCTGTAGTTTATTATAACCTTATTATAAATCAATGTATTGTTTAGTTGAATTAACTTATGTTTTTAGTTTTTGTTATAAGATTGTTTTTAAGCATATGAATCATAGTAATATTATTATTTATTATTTTAAGTATTATATAACAATGCCCCAAAGTTTTTAAACCCTTAGAGGTATTTTTCGGATATCCCACATAAATCAATGTTTTTCTAAAAATCCCCTTAGGATCTTTTCGATTTAAAAGTGGTATAAAATATATATTATAGACATGCCTAGAGCATTACTTGAGCTACACCAATAATTTTCTGGAAAAGGTACGATATCATTAAATTTAGCTATCATCTCTGAAATTTTGTATAATAATGATCCCTCGGAGAATCGAGGCAATTGTAATCTTGCAGAGGACATTTTATTATTAAAGCTGTCTAGATTTCTTGTCTTTAGTTATCCGCGACGTAGTTACACAAAATTTTAGAAGAATTAAAGTTTAAACATAAATCAAAGTTGATGAATAGAAATATATATGAATAACAAGTAAACTTTATATATTCCGTATAATTAGAATAATCCTCTGCAAGGTTACAAGACCAATGCCATAGGCTTAAGTGACATGTTGTGTTCCAAATTGTTATAAAAAAAAAAAATGAACATGTAATCGTACCACAATGTAAAGAAATCAAATCTTACTTTTAAGCAACTTTTTACACATCCAAGTCATGTTTTGTAAAGACAATATTGTAATGTAATATTAATGATAAGTACATAAACGTTTGTTTCTTTGTAAACTAACAAGCAGCTGTATGGGATAGGCCCAAATGCTATTTGTTAATATTTGTACTTAGGAGTATTATAATGATTCATCACATAAGTATATACTGGCCTCTAGTAACTGCGTTTGCTCCGTTTTTTACACTCTTTCTCTCTATATCTAACTGATTAATTTCTATAATGCTGCATATACGAATTTACTATCGCATACTATCTACTACTACCTATATAAATCTATAATTAAAACCTCATATGTATTTTTGTATTATCGTTAAATATTATTTAAAAGCACAAAACGAGGTTCAAAAGACATTTTTGTATATATATAATTAGAACGGGATAATTGTTGATGGTTCAAATCGAATAAATCTATTGATTAATAATAATAGATTGATCGATCGCAAAAGTATTTAGTTACAAAATTTAGTTATTAGTTGAGCATAATTTAACTTATACTATATACATATGTATATGTGTGTGTTTACTTCTTAAAACTTGTTATTACCTTCTTGTCGTTTCGATTATCTTAAGAAACATCAAAAGTGTAACAAGTGACCATATTTAGGCATTATAGTCAGATAACTGCAATGATTATTCATTTAATATTCATTGCAAAATTTCTGATAATTGTACAATCTTAAAATATATAGTTATATATATAAATGTACACCAATCGAACAATTAATCTTTTTAAATAATTTTTGATTTCAAATTTGCATTTGTTTTAAAATCAATTTTGGTGACATCAATTTATTTGAGCTGTTGATGGATTGATTCTTACTTTGTTAAACTTTTGCTAACGTTTCGTAGGACATTTACAAATTTTATTAACTTGCAATTAGCTGATCACTTTGCAAATTTAGACCTATATATGTATTTTTATTTATATACTATAATTATAAACGTATTTGTATGATGATGGTTCTAACTATAAATTTTTGTGTTTACTAATTGAACTAAATTTTATATCGCTTTTGTTTTTTCTTCCCAATTTTCTCTCTATCTATCACGTGTCATACCTTACAGCGCAGTCGCGGCTTTGGCTTCATCACATTCCAAGAACCCTGCACCGTGGACAAGGTCCTTAAAGTGCCCATTCACACACTCGATGGCAAGAAGATTGACCCAAAGCATGCCACACCCAAGAATCGCCCACGTCAGGCCAATAAGACCAAAAAGATATTCGTTGGCGGCGTCTCTCAGGACACCTCCGCCGACGAGGTCAAAGCCTATTTCAGTCAATTCGGCGGTGTCGAGGAAACAGTTATGTTGATGGATCAGCAAACGAAACGCCATCGCGGCTTTGGTTTCGTCACCTTCGAGAACGAGGATGTTGTGGATCGCGTCTGCGAAATACACTTCCACACCATCAAGAACAAGAAGGTCGAATGCAAGAAGGCACAACCCAAAGAGGCCGTCACACCTGCTGCCCAACTGCTACAGAAGCGCATCATGCTGGGCACTCTGGGCGTTCAGCTGCCCACGGCACCGGGACAATTGATTGGCACACGCGGCGGTGGCGTCACAACCATGAATCAACTTGCCATGTTGCAGACACCCACACAACTGTTGCAGTCTCCGGCGGCTGCTGCTGCCGCACAGCAGGCGGCACTCATATCACAGAACCCATTTCAAGTACAAAATGCTGCTGCCGCTGCCACAATGGCCGCCAATCAGAGCAACTTTGGCAAGCTGCTTGCCTCATATCCGCAGACAGCGCTCCACGGCGTCAGGTAAGTCAAACCAAACACATTCATTTTTTATTTTTGGGAACGAATGGATCCTACATTGTGTTCTAACGCATTTTTAGAAAGTGCAAATAGGTTTCGTTAACTTCAAAACAAAAAAATGCAATAAAAATGCATGATACAAACGCACTCGACTGTATAAGCCTTTTTGATGACTAAAAATACCAGCAAGAACAATAAACCAAAATAGGGACTGACATTTTTCACTTTCAAAAAAAATCCATTGAGCCCTAACGTTAAAAAAATATCAAAGCTTAGGGTTAGAAGCAATGTTGAGAGGGTTGGAAATTCATTTGCCTTTTTTGTTACGATAGCTTTTGTGCCATTGCAAAAAAGTCAAACATTCAAAAAAAAAAAATGTAATGCAATTAAGACACGTTTCTAATGATGATTTTCTCCTGTTGCTTTTTTAGATATGCACCGTATAGTATACCCGCCAGCGCTGCTACTGCCAATGCCGCATTGATGCAGGCGCATCAGACGGCACAGAATGCGGCCGCTGTGGCCGCCCATCAGCAACAGCAGTCGCATAATGCGGCACACGCTCATGCCGCTGCCGCTGCCGGACTGCAGCATCAACATCATCAGCATCAACAACAGCAACATCAACATCAGCATCACAATGCCGCTGCAGCCGTTGCAGCGGCTGCCTCAAATTCCGCTGCTGCCTCGCAGGCGCATTCGGCCGCTGCTGCTGCTGCGCTGGCTGCCAATGCGGCAAACGGTGCGGGCGCCAATGCACATTCTCTGGCGGCCGCTCAACAAGCAGCTCTTGTCGCTGGCAATCCCTTGAATGCGGCCGCTGCTGCTGCAGCAGCTGCTGGCAATCCGGCTGCTGCTGCGTATCAGAACTATGCGCTGGCCAATGTGGATATGTCAAGTTTCCAGGGTGTCGACTGGAGCAGCATGTATGGCATGGGCATGTATGTCTAAGCGGTGCCATATCTCTAACCTTCTCCCCACCCAAAAAAACAAAAAAAACCAACAAAACAAAAAATTCTCTCTTTCTGTCTATCCACATTTTTCAATGTAATTTGCATTCACATACAATCAAACTCTCATACACACAAATCTCATAACTGAACACAATTTGTTTTACCTTTTGTGTTAACTTAGTTGTAAGTGCCACCCAACTTCACACATACACATGATATGAAAGCATATTAAGTATTATATTTAAGCTCTCCCCGCCACCCGCTAGCCCCAAACGCGTTCGATAATAATGAAAATAATTATAATAATACAAACAAAATGATAAGCAATATAAGAAACAACAACAAGAATAGGAACAGCTGGCGAGGCAACGCAAGCAAAAAAAAAAAAAAAACAAAAATCATAATAAATTAATGAAGAACAAAAATTAAACCAAAAAGCAAAAATTACTGAAGAAAAACAAAAAAAAAAAACAATTTAAAAAACCACCGATTGTGATTGCGTTTAATTGTAGCAGTTTATATAATTTTTAGTGCATAATAATAACACCTAAACCATAAAAACCTATTATATAACATTACGAAAAAAGAAAAAGAAAAAAAAAACGTATTTATAAAAGCATAACAAAAATTGAAAGCTCATTGAACAAAAATAACATAAAGCTAATGAGAGAAAAGAAAAAGAACTAACAAACATTTTGCTCAAGCCTCTCGTATTATACAATTAAAAAATAAATATAATTATGTATAAACAACATTAAAAAATTTAAAAAACAAACAAAACTATAAACTATAAACATAACTATAATAATATGAAAGCAAGAAAAAGATGAAGATACGAAAACACATTGAAAAAAACATCATTTAGTTATTTAGTTTTTGAGCTCGAATTTAATTCACCCAGCATAGCAGTTAAACAGAGACAGAGACAAGACAAGAGACCCCAAAAAAAACCTCCCAAAAACAAAAAACACATCACACTTACTAATACTCCCTTCTGTAACACACACACAGTACACACACACACACACACTTGTGCTAACTACGCTCTTTTTTGTGCTTTAAATTAAAACTGGCAAATAAAACAAAAGAGCTGCGATATATTTCCTTAATTTTGTTGTACTGTGTGAACTTTACATAAGTACTACCCACATCATATACCATATATTTTGTCATTCATTTTGATCCTTAAATAACCTAATTTACCATTTTGTTCTTTCAACTTAGTTCAGTCGCATTATTGTAAACTATCATACAAATGGATTTGAGGCCCAACAAAAAATGCGACCTTTAACCTATAATATAAATATAGAAAAAAACCTTTAATTTTTTTTAAGATCTTTGTGCACACGATTTGTATATCATATATAGTGCCGCTCTCAATCATAATAACTCTCTCTTTATCTTTCTATATAAATTTTTATTTTTTGTAACATGCTTGAATACTTTTTAATTTTTTTTAGATATTTGATTTACTCATATACATATTACTTAGCTTAACAATCAGTTAAACTTTAACTTGTAGTTATTGCATTAAATACACGAAAACATACATACACACAATTCCTTCTTCCCTCTCTTAGTTTTAGTTATAATTTGTAATTGTTTAGTTGTAGTATTTGCATTTGAGTTTTGCATTAAAAACCAAACAAAACAAAACAAAACGAAATACATTTAAACACTGCACTACACAACAAACACTTCATTACTTTATAATAATAAAAATAATACAAAAATAATAAAATATGAAATAAAAGAAGCAGCCAGAGCGCCGTTTGTATACTTTATAAACATTTGATTCGCATGCATGTTTACACTATATTTTAATTAATTTACTTAGTTATCATTTGAAGTAATCATTTGCGTATGTATATATATATATATAGTTTATATGTATGTGTATTGAAACACAAACACACACACACAACATAATTATAAAACAAAATAATACAATTTGAAGTAATTTTTGTGTTTAATAAAACTGGTTTACAAAACAACAAAACCGAAAATGTTGCTAATGAATCAAGCAAAAAACAAGAAAAAAGAAAAAATAATTTGTGTTTTTATTATTATTTTTTAGACCCGTAATATAGTTGATTTATCATGTATACATCTATATATATATATATTTATATTTATTAATTCTATTTTTTCTGTTGAACTTTCGTAAACGTTGTTCTCTCCTTCTCTTACACCTGTACTTATCATCAACAATGTTGTTTGTCGCATTTGTCACCAGGTGAAGATTTTTTTGTGTTCTTGTTTCTTTGTACTTATGTATTTTGTGTTGTCTAAGGCTGCAAGGCTTTAAGGTGAGTATTGTAACTATTTACAATATATATATTCTTTTACTGTTTTAGTTTTTTTGTACAGCAAAATGCATCCCAAATACTTTCTATCGCATACAAATCGGGTCGTCTCACATTTCGAATACCAAAGATAATTATATACAACATGCAAACTCATAACAAATATTGCTGGGCTGAATATTAGACTCGTAATGCTCCATTTTTGCTATTACATACATATACATACAAAAAATACAAATATACAAATATAATTTAGTACTTAACTCCCTTAATTTATTTATTTATTTCTTATGCTTAAGAACCTAACATACATTCCACAAAGCTATTTGGTGCCATTCAAGACAAGTACTTATCAATATTATTTTACAACTTCTCCCAAACAAATCCAAAAAATAAAATAAAATTATGTTGCTTAGATCTCAGCTTATTATATACAAAATAATTTTAAACGTAACACCTACAATTTGTATGCTTTTCTCTGGCCTACACCTCGTTAATTAACCATCATATTATTTTATACAAAAGTCATTGTTATATAAGTATACACTTTTTTTTATTATAAATAATTTGAATAAATATTTAATATTTTCATGATTGTGTATGGAATTTTTGTTTAAATATTTATTTGTAGCGCAAGAAGTCAAAAAATGATTAGTAACAAATGTTGGTTATCATAAAATTACTTGATTCGAGACTTAAAGCTTATGCACTTCACTTGTATTCGTTGTCGAGAATTAAGGAAACATTTTTAAACGGTTTCTTTTATTTTCTCGACTTTAATTTCCCTTACATTTTTAAAATTGTATGCTTCCAACACATTTTCAACGTTCTACTTTCTACATTCTTGTAATTAAACATTCATATCCAAAGTGATACAAGTCGCCAAAAGAAAAAAAAAAATTAGTTTTGTACTTTGTAAACAGTTGTAACAGTCTGAAAACCCAATTTGAACAAATTAAAAACAAAAATATTTAAATTTGTCTAATGAAATGTTTTAATAAATACTTTATAATCCCAAGTAGTAGCTTGCGAATTTTGATATATATACTTAGTAACAGAACTTATATAGCGCTCTTTATATATATATATCGATAAATATATACATATATATACATATATACATTTTGATAAATACAACCATAGATATCTAT
The DNA here is from genome assembly GCA_035044465.1 of Scaptomyza tumidula. Taxonomy (NCBI): domain Eukaryota; kingdom Metazoa; phylum Arthropoda; class Insecta; order Diptera; family Drosophilidae; genus Scaptomyza; species Scaptomyza tumidula. The sequence goes on from JAWNNW010000445.1 coordinate 4,443,214, forward strand.
AGTTAAATTGTTTAGTTTTTCTATTATTTTGTGGTAGCGACACTTTTGAAACCTCATCAACAATACGACAAACAAACCAAGAAAATATCGTCGGTTTTACGACCAAAATTATATAAAATCAATATACAACACACACATACACATACACTATAAATTAGTTGTGTTCTTTTCGTACTTGTAGGTTTAACTTATATAGTACTACATACATATTTAGATATATCGAACATATATAAATAAATAAATATATATACATATACAAAAAGCATGATGGAACATGTTCAAGTAGTCAATTGCGTAAAATTCTTTATACATACAAACTATACTCTATATACAACAACAACTTTAAGCGAATGCAATTAACGCAAATTGCAATCCATATCATCTTTTCACAGTATACTAAAAAAAATTTAACAAACTTCCCAATTTAGATGGCATTATATAGCATTATATATATACAACATACATACATACATACAACATACATACATACATCATATGACAATAAGATCAACTGTGTTTCAGCATTCAAGTGTCAGTATTTGTAAACCAAATTACCTAAAAACTTAAAACAAAAATGAACAAACTGAGAAAACTATAATCAGAACTCTCTACGATCGTCAAGGTCAGACTTGGCGATCGAATTTTAGCTATTGTACTCTATATATATAATAAATATGTATATTGTCTAGTTGGATAACGTTGATGTTCTCCCTTTTACTTGGTATACAACAGGAAATAATGAATCAATTATACATCACACATATAGAACTAAAGTCGAGTGACAACTTTATAGATATTTACATGCATACAGCGATATTTAGCAAGACCGTGATATATTCAATTAGAGAAACAAAAAAAAAAAACAACAAAAAACACATACCTTTAAATATATATATTATATGTATATATCTATTATAGTATATATAAGAAGAAAGCGTCTCAAAATGTGGCAAATTACTTACTTAGAGTATGGAGAAATATATAAACATTTCATAAAACTAGGGTGCATCATGAACTGTTGTTGTGAAAGCTACAAAACGCATATCACTTTTTGAAAGATTGACGACACCAACATTTTTAAACGAAAAATCATTCGTATTAAAAAGATGAAGTGTCTTGTTTTTTAAGCAAAGATTTCTCATATAGGTGAACCCCAAAGTCGAACGATTTTTGATATGCTTTAGTGAAAATTACGATTAAATAAACAAATGTAGTTGATTCGAGTGACAAATGAGGACCAACAAATTTTTTGAAGAAATTCGATCAGAAATCAGGTGATTAAAATCTTTAGATTTTAGTTGAAATTATATTTGTTTGGCTTCTTGTGTATTTATTTCGGCATTTTTATTATTTAATTATACATTTTTTAAACAAACTCACACATGCAGACATACACAAAAACTTATATTCTTACCAAACTAGTCAATTGATGTGCACAGTCACAAATCAATACTCTATCTACTCAACCATAAGTAAGTATGAACAAATCTCTTAAAACCAAAAATTACCAAACTAAACATAAACGTAAACAATAAAGAATAAAAGCAATTATTTTCCTCGGAAAATATAAAAACTATGATTAAAAAATTATTAAATATGAAACTAATAAAAAGAAAACCTTTGAAAGCTACAACAAAAATAGATTTAATTTATAATATCATAATGCAAAAATGGTATAAAGAAATATTTACCTTTAAGCTAAATGTTTAAGTCTTAAACATGTTGGATTATTTAAAAGCAATGCAGCTGAATATTTAAAGCTCATGTTTACAGTTTTCAAACATATATGTATGCGCAGCAAATGCTATTTATTTATTAACTGCTATATATATATATATATACAAAAAAAAACTATATTATATTTAAAGCTCGAAATAAAATGCTTTTTATGCTTATTTTAATCAGTTATTCACACGAAATCAAAGACAAAAGGCAAATAAATAATAAATACGAAACTAATTTAAGTGTTAAGCAAAATGAATATACCAAAAAACAAATGAAAAAGAACTATTTAAACAAAATGTATATTTAAAAAAAAAAACAAGTTAAGAAAAAAACGTTTTCTTATATAACAAGAAGGAACACAACTTTTACCAGCTCGTCACATATCAATTATAATGAGCTATACTTTGGCAGATATAAGAACTTACATAACGGTACTTAACCTACATAAAAAGTGTAATGAAACGTAACGAAGAATTCAACATCAAGTTAAATTTTATGTGTACATCAAAGGATTTCTTTTAACGTCGAAGCTACTTAACTAGTATGCCCAAACTATTAAAGAGGTGAGTAAAGCCACAAAAATTTTTCTTGGCGTGGTTAGAAAAAACAAAACTTAACTTAGACGCGTCTTCCAGCAACTAATTGTCATGACATAAACAAAAAATAACTATTTTGGTAAAATTTTGATTTGAAAGTAGCTTCAGTTTTTGAACCATATTGTTTACTTCCACTACGTATTTAAATATTCCAAACATAAAGATGATTTTTCTGTTATTGTATACTTGAGATCGTAACTTGTTTGGCTTTACTTCGTTAATCTTGAAATCAAGTAAATGCTTTGTATCTATATATTGATGGAAAGATTTAATAAGTGAGCTCTTAGAGACAAGTACAGCTGATGGTAGTTATTTAATATTATTAATTTCGAAAACTTGTTAGACGTAATGATCAGTACAACTTTTGCAACGAGGAATTTTAAATGAACTAAAAGAAAAAAAAATGAAAAAATAATAATACAATCGTGTTGGATTAAGATTTGTTAACTAAATCCCAATTTGAACCCATTATAAACTTTAAAAACCCTTTAATCCATAGTTTGCCCATAGTTTATGTACAATATATAATTTTGGAATAATACAATGAACAAAAAGCAGAAAACGAACTTACTAACTGTTGTAAAAAATTGTTTCTGAAAAAGAACTTAATACTAGTAAACGATAAGCAAGTGCATTATATTGAAAGAAAAGATGAAAGAAAACAAATGATGATAATTATAAAAAGTGGTAATGAATTAAAGTTCTAGTGCTAAGTTGTCACGTATATCTTATAGGCCATAAGCAAAAACAAAAACAAAGACCCCATATAAAACCAGTTGAATTGAATTAGTTTGTATCAAGACATAGACATATGTATATGGTATATGCTCTTATATATTGGATACACTTACATGCATTGTAACAGTTTGCAAGCCAACTTATATAAAATTTGGCAATGTTTAAATCATTTTTATTAATATTATTTATTTATATTATATATGGCGTGTAACAGGATTTACGAACGATCTATATACAACAATGAAAAATCCTGTCGCTCTCTATCTCGCTCTATACTTGTAGCGAATGTTTAGACAACCCAATATATAACTCTTTCTATATATACAAAATGAATTGTAAACTCTGTATTTACTCTTAGCTACAACAAAAACAATACAAAACCCCTCAAAATGCTGAACAACAAATTTCTCAACATTTAAAAACGAAATAAATGAAAATGTGAAAGCAAAAAAAAACTGAAATTTTCAAAAATAAAAAAAATTTGCATTTGATTAAAAAAAAAAATCAAAAAAAAAAGTAATTCATGTTATGTAATTTGTCGTAATTAGTTTGCACGCAAATTTTGCTGTACAATGCACAATATTAATACCATAATAGAATTATAATCGATATAAAAGTAAAACCCAAAAAGTGTGTAGTATTTAAGATTAGCTATAACTGAATAATATAATACTTATAATAGTTACTCAATTAGTTGATAGTTGAATTAGAAACCACCGTCATATTAGACTATATAGAATGTACTTTGTATATTACAGTGTACTCTCCGTATAATGTACGTTCGATTTTCGTCATGTATTGTATTGTACTTCAAATGATTGACACATCCAATTTCTACATACATTTTATTAACTCCTTTACTTTTCTCTTAGCACAAAACGTATCTTGCGAATAAATATTATTTTTTTTAGTATAGTTTTCTTTGTCTTTCGGCTTTACGAACAACATTTCCAAACTAAACACGCTTAATAGAATTTTTCTTTTTTGATTTCCCCTGTTTTTTTATGAAGTACTTGTTATATCGGTTTAAAATAACTCTTTTAACACACATATAAACACTTTTTAAAATACCAAAGCAAAGTGCATGCTGCTAAAGCAGGTTAAGAAAACATTAAAGTATAATTTGATATTGGACTATATTCAAAAACTTGTTCGCGAAGCAATCTATTGCAAATGATTCTATGCTATAAAGGCAGGAAAATAAGAAAGCAACTATCAATGTGGACAATACACATAGGAGTACATATGCTTCAGATGAAAGTTAAGTACATCTCAAAAACCAACATGAAACAACACACAGATAAAACGTATAAGCAATAAACATACATACAAACATCGTAGTTTATAACTTTGATACTGAAATACATATTCGTAACACATTTATACACGTTTATACACATTTACTCATATACATAATATATATAAATATTTTAAAAGTCGAGGAGTATGCATGCATTTTCAGATGGATTCAGGAAGCATACAAAGCAAATCTCCCAAACAGAAGCTAACATTAGTTCATAAGTGCAGTGTTGAATATTGAACCAATTTAATGCTAAAGCGCGTACATAATAATAAAAATCTCTACATAGATATATGTGTATGTATTTAACATACATATTTGTGTGTGTGTAGTTTATTTGAAAGAAATACGAATCAAACATGCGTAGAATTTTTGTTGCAAGTTATATTTATAAATAAATACAATAAATATTTATATTCCATGTATATTATGCAGTAAATAACGAGAAACAACTGTTATGTAATAATTACTGAATAATAAGTACAGAAATTCTTTAAATGCTGTTTCTAAAGTTGGTTAACTTCTAGCTTCTTATGCAATAAACATACATATATATATATATATATTAAATTATTTATATATATATTTAAAGTATATACATAGCTATAGTGTTGATTAGCGCTTAATTAGTGTACACACACACACACACACATGAACATCAAACACACATAAGTTGGTATTTAATTCAGTTGCGAACAATAAACACATTTAAACACAATAACCCAAAAAATCATCTTATTGTCGCTGCGTAACAGTTAATATATTGATAATTAATTATATATAATTATATATACATATATATATAGAACTCAATAAATGTTTCACATAAAATATATATACTATATATTCAAATATTTTTGTAGTCTTATCAAAGTATTTTCTTACATGCATTTGCTCCAAAACACAATTACGTAACACCCAGTATACTTCAAACTTTTTTTTTATTATTAAATATTGTATTCGTATTTGTTAGTTTTTATAGAGGAACAGTAAAAACTATTTATTATTTTTAGTAAACATAATTTCTTTTTTCTAGCACACAAAACCTTTTTAATAATACTTGTATCTAAATGTGTAAATTCGTAAATAATTTTTTAGAACAGCGCTTTGAGAAATCTATAAAAGCTCGTATTTTAGGCGTAGCTATCGATGCAACATATAGAACCTTTAAACCACAACTTTTTACAGAATACGTATAGATGATCCTTCACAAATGTCTAAGATAATTGAAGAACAAATTGTACAAACTTACCCCCCAGTCATGCTTTAAAGCAGACCATGAGAACACACAGCTGGGCTTCTCCAACCAGGGCACAGGAGGTTCTACAATTGGTACCATTAAGAAAACTTTTTCCTAACCAGCAGGTATACAAAGTCAGCAGAACTTACCAACAAATATACTGCTATGCCGGACCGGGCCCGTTTTAACAAAATGTGCCTACAAATAAAATATATAAGTTAAAAATCTTTTATCAATCATCGTTACAATAAATGTTTTACATTTGAAAGATTCTTCAAAAGACCACGAATTGGTGAACTTGCAGTCATTAAACGATACGCCATTCTAAATAGTTAACGAAAATTTAACAAAGTCTTATATTCTTTTTTGGTTTTTTTGCAGGTGTTTCCTGTTTAAGAATTTTTATAATACGGAATGTACGACTTCTAAATTACAACTAATTTTACTACACCTCCCAAAAGTTCGTATTGAAAAGTCTTAGTCAAAGGCTGCTTTATATATTCAAATCTAAAGTTCTGCATAATAAAAAATAAAACTACTTTTGGGAAAATTTTATTAAGACTTTTAAAAGCGAACTCCTTGAGTTAGGTAATATTCGCACGCATGAAAACATTATTATGATTAAAGTCTCAGTGAATCATCTAGAGTATTTGAAGAGTTATGGGCATTCGATCGATTGAGAAAAAACAAGGTAAAATTGACACATACTTCTACTTATCCTAGATCAGTGGTCGGGGAACTTTTTTAATCATTACCCCAAAATATTTTTATTCAAGTTGATATTACCCCATAGTGGTTCCTCGACCGCTTATGCATTGGCTTAACTACCCTCTTAAAATAATAAAAAAAAAGTATACATACTTTTAGGCAGATCGCTTATTCTTACTTATATATAAATTTTCGGAAAAAAGGACATAAGATTTTAAGCCATAACTTGAACATTTCCTTAAAGATCTTTAAAGAAAATACATTTTTGAACTCGCAGCAACAAGATCTATCGATTTGCTGACAAGGATCTCCAGGAATCACGAAAAAAAATTTTACAGGGGGTAGGTCAGAAAAAATTTAAAAAATTACAAAATCGTCTATAACTCGGCTATTTTAAGGACTTTCCGGATGTCCTTTGGACCACAGGTAGGCCTAGGCCCACCGATACGAGCAAAGTAGTTCAAAGGACGATAGTCCTTCAAACAGCCGGAATAAAAGGATAAATGTTTAAAACAGAAAATTGGTTATAACTCGGCCAAATCATAAAGGATTCAAACGTGTCCTATGTTAGACATTTTGTTTTGACCAGAGCTACCAACTGGCCAAAGGACATTCAAATCGTGCTTGTGGTTTCCGAGAAAACTGCACTTTTATGGTTTTTTCTTATTTCCGCTCGGCCGTAGAGTGAAATTTTTACAAGTGTTTTTTTCTTAGATGACCCCATAATCCTTGAACGCAGTTCGATAGAGTTGGTCCTTGAAACTCTTACGCAACATGTCCTTTGATAATCCGTAAGGACATAAGTGGCGTAGGACTATTTAAAAAAAAATTCAACACATTTTAGGTCAAAATTGGTCAATATCATGTTGCACAAATTAGTTTTTTAACTTTTTTTTAAAAAAAAAAAAAATTTCTTCGCCAGCTTTACAAGAATTTGGCCGGGCTATGACTTTGAAGTTCGACTTTAAATGTCCATAACTGCAAAAATAACTCAAGTTTGATCAATCCGTTAAATTTTTGCATACCACTTGAATCGGTGGGAACAGTGTTTAGAGCTTAGACTTAAATTATATATGCTTTCCGGATTTCTGCTTGGAACAGAAAGAAAAAAAGTCACGGCACATTTCTTGTACACTCAACAATTTAAATTTATTTAAAAATAAATTAAATTTTTTTTAAAAAACTCTTATACAATGTTACATTTATAGAGAAAGTGCGTGACATGCGACCACGTTCTTTTGCCACGTCCTAACCTCCTGCCATTCTGCATCCTGTCCTTTTGCTATAGTAAGTATGATTGAATCTTTAGTTTCATTTGACACCAGAATTTTGTCGCGCTAAGCTGACGGACTGGCGATCGCTGAGGCAATAGCTTAATATGCTTATCTAGGCAGCGAGCAGATTTCGCATGAGGTTAGCTCGCCGCGATTAATGAAGGTGCAGTGACTGCAGGTCCAGTTGTTGGCATCTAGATCCATTGCATCAGAGCCTGCAGCGCCAGCGCTGTTTGCTCCACCACTCGGATAGCTGGTGGTGCCACTGTAAAATAAAATATCGAATAAGATATAGAAAACAGAAATGTTGTATGTTTCTTTAAGCTTACCCGCTGCCTGAGGAGCTGGCCTGGACAAGTGATTCGAGCAGTTTCCAGACTTCTTCGCCTTTGAAATCTGCCGCCTGATTTGGATTCTTGACGCGCACAGCCTCCAGCAGCGGTGCCATGTGCTGGCGCAGTGGCAACATGTCCATTTTGTATAAATAGACGAGCAAATGAAAGTCAGAGATGGCCTCAAGAAACTCCTCATCGGCCCAGGCGGACAGATAGCTGCTCAAAGCGTTGAAATCCTGTAAGTGGCCATCAATATATCGATTCTCAATGGGGAATGCCTGGCGCTTGTCATACTCTGTGAATGTATACTGCGGCTGAAGCGGTGTCGAGGCTGGCACATCTAACAGCAGATATTCTACGGGCAATGGACGTGCCATGCGTTGCACTTCGTTACCATATTGATCTTTTTCCTGCAAAAAAAAAAAACAGAAATACACAAACTACGTTAAAATATTTAATAAATAAAAATATAATTTACATTTAAAACATTGCATTTGATTTAAGTTTTTTTTGGGTTATTTAAGCTTTAATTTTTTTAACGGGTTGCCCCACTGCCCTACATCCTAGATGGCTTTGACTACCGTCGCCTAGAAAGCTTTTGCAGCCTGTTGACTTGGCTCTAATAAGCAGGTGCAGTCAGTTTCTTTTGCAGCAGCTCCCGTTTTCAGTGTTATCAGGTCAAAGTCAGTCGAACAGAGCTCGCGTCATCAACATCAATGTCTGCCCTGGTAACATACACACACGCACTCACAAACACTGTTGAAAGTTCTTGAAGATTCAACAGGTTAGAAAGAGATACTGAGAGCGAGTGATTGTGAGCGAAATAGACAGATAGCACATTGGTAAAGACCATCATTCAACACAAGGTGATTTTTTTTTTTGCTCTAGGTGCTGGTCGACCGCAGCCTGTGAATCCAGGTAAAGTGAAAATGCAAGTAAAACTAAAAAAAAAGGCTATTAAGGTATGGACTAATTAGTTTACTACAAAGACCTCTTACATTCTAATAGCCAAGTAAGAAGGAGGTTGTTAGTTTTTATAACCATTAAAAATGGGTAAAAAGGGTATAATGGTCTTGTGCAAAAGTATGTAACAGGCAGAAGGAAGCATCTCCGACCCCATAAAGTAAGCTAGGTATATATATTCTTGATCAGCATCAACAGCGGAGTCGATATAGCCCTGTCCGTTCGTCTGTCTGTCCGTATGTATGAACGCGTGGATCTCACTATAAGAGCTAAAGACTCTAGATTTTGAACATAAGTTCGCCAGTACAAGTTTGTTTTCGATTTTCGATAACTCTTCCCGTTTCCGATACACACATGTGAGCGATAACAACAAAATCTTACATTTGAAAAGTTTTCAGACGGCGTTTGAAACATTCAACAAAATAATGACAATCGGTGAATTTTTTATTCAAATCGACTGAGAATCCGCGGAGATATGGGATTTCTCGAGTAGAGCCTTCTTTATTTGTTTTTCTTTTATGTTTGACAGAAAAAAATGCCGATGCGAAAAAAATCTGTCCCAAATTAAACATTTTTTCTTGGTTTCAAGCTCGTAATGAATGACAAAGAAAGAATTTTAAAGCCGGCGTTGCTTGCATACCAGCTATGTACATTTGTTTTGAAGTGCAGATAATTGAATTAAAAAATTATTGCTGTTTTTTCTATTTCCGTGAGCACTTACGACAAGTAATAAAGCCTTTTGAAGTCCGGTAAAATGTTGCATATTATAATATACATACATATATATACAGCACGACGTAGTGAAAGCTCACTGCATATAGAAATTTACAGGAATATAAAATAAAATAATCCAGCATCGTTGCATAGAGACACGTCGCAATTAAAGGACCAAAACAATACAATAAATTTTATTATTTAAGCAATAAGCAATAATTGATTGTAAAACAATTATAAAGTAAGAACGTTTATAAATTGTGGTTTCTTATTACACTTTTGACTATAATTCAAAAGTCAACCAACTGTTGAGTGCTGGCTGCTTTGTCTAAGCGTGAATCAAACACGTAAAGTGTAGCAAAATTTATGTTTTTTAAGGGCCAAACATTGTGCACAGTTGTGCTGTATGCCATGCTTTGTTGTTGCTGTGTTGATGACAACTTAAACGCGCGCCTAAAAGATGCAACACCCAAAAAGGGACGTAGTTGCTGAAAAAGAAATTTCGAAATGCATGACCGCAAGAGCCCAAAAGGAAATGCAACTGGAATGCAAAATTTCCTAAAAAAGCAATCACAATGCAGCACACACACACACACACAAGGATGCGTCCAGAAAGTGCAATGCAAATTTACAAAAATATCATAATAACTAAAAGCTAAATTGGACTATAAGCAGCCAAGAGAGACAAAGAGAGAGAGAGCGATAGACAAACAGAGAGAATGAGTGCATCAACTGTAGTACAGCTTGATTGAAATTGACATTGAGCGCATTGCAGCAAAAAAAAAACCATATGTAAGAGCGGACTCTGGACTCTGGGTGCAAAAGCTTGCTCTTGCGCTCTGAGCAGAGCTAGCTCCTGCAGCCTACTGCTGTCTATAAAAGCGCGCGCTTTGCCCTGCTCGGATTGCACTTGCAGAAAAACAGCAACAGAACGTGCAACAGCACGCAAAGCAGTCAGCAGTAGCAGTAAAGAAAAAGAAGACTTGAAAAATCATATCAAGTTGGTTTTTTTTTAAGTGGGAAACTGGCACCTGTTGGAGAAGTATTTTAAATCAAAACAACATTAACCAGTGCAGCAGAAATAACAATGTTTTGGACGGCAATTGCCTCCACCACGGTTACATCAGCTTCTTCGGAGCCATCAACTGGCTTGGCCAGCGCAGCGCCAACTTATCAGCAAAAGCATGCAAAGCCGCCTCGAGTCTTTCCCAGCAGCTGGCAGTTAAGCAATGCTGAATTTAAGCTACGACGCCACGTACAGCAGCAGCAACAACAGAACAAGCAAGAACTGGAGCTAAAGAATAAGCAACAGTTGCAACGGCAACAGCAACGGCAGCAACATCCAGTAGAAAAGGTCGAGCAAAACAAAAACAAAATCTGTGCAAAAAGTGAGAGTAAAATATTCAAAGTGTTTACGTTCTGCAAGTGTAATACAAAATCAAACAAATAACTTAACAAACCACAAAAAAAAAAGGTGGAGCAAAACAAAAAGAAAATCTGTGCAAAAAGTGAGAGTAAAATATTTAAAGCGTTTACGTCCTGCAGTGTTATCAAACAAATAACTTAACAAACCACAAAAAAAAAGGTGAAAAGAGTTGTGAACAATTTTTTGTAATTACAATTTTTGACAATATAACACAATACTAACGTATTTATTAATGTATAAAAGCTGATAAACCTTCCGAGAAAAAACGTAGAGGACATAGATATTGATTAAAATTCTAGTGAAAATTTTGTAAAACTGTGCAAGGAAGAAATTTTAGTGTGAAATCGAAACTAGAAAAGGTAAGCTAATTTTATGAAAGCTGAAAATAATAAGTTTATAATCCCAGATATACATCAATGTGGCATGCAGCAATCCACTTACATCATAACAACCTTCACAAAATAAAATATTCTTAGAACTCTCACGAGCTGCGATGACAATCTGAATTTTTCCAGTGAAAAATGATACACTTTGGTTTTGTGCATCTTTCTAAGAAAGTGAACGATTTATTCATATTTTATCTTTCTTAATTGAATATAAGTTCGCAGAAACTCTTTGAGCTAATATAATGAATATAGCAATGCTCTGTTTGTTTACGATAAGCAGCTTACAGTTGAGCTCAAAACCACATCTACTCAATGAGACACTATGTGCAGTTTCTAAATAAATTTTCATAAGAAAAAAATTATGAGTGCTAAAAAAATATATTACCGCAAAAAGAACAAACAAACTATGGCAAAAATATGTAAATTTATGAGATATTTATTTATGTTAAAAATCAAAGCATAACAACTTGTTAAAAACACAAAACTCGTAAACAAGTGAAATTAAACTCGAGTGGAATTTTTTGCATGTATACAATGGATGTTTTTTGTTTTTTTTTTTTTCCCCTGCAACAAGTTGACAACCAATTAGCATACTTTTGCGGCCGGTTGTCAGTCTAATTGATATCATCCAAAGGATGACTGACGACTGACTGGACTCACTTACACACATAAAAACACACATACACACATAACATACTCGTTGAGTGAAAAATATATTAAATATATTCTCAGATTTATATGTTTTTAAATGTATACTTTAAAAAAATTTTCCCAAGTAACTAATAAAAATAGATTGTTTATATTATGCATATTTTTCAGTTTAAGTTTTCTGCGCTTAAAAGGTTTTTATTTTTTTTTAAGTTAAGATATATTGGTTGTAGCCACAAGAAATTGATTTATGTAAACTCAACAAGGTTCAAGTGGAACTAACGTATTATTGAATGTAATGCCTATTGTCATGTTTCTACCACTCGATCTAGATTTATAGAATTCTTATCAAACCATTCTGTTAATGTTGCACACCAGCCGATGACATTTTAACCATTATAATCTTTCGTTGCATGTTAATTAACCACCAATATAGGGAATAGGTCAAGCGGCTCAAATATGAAAGAAAAAGATTCCTAGCACGTTTTCTAATGCTTTCAAATGGAAAGTGTGTGTAAAGGTGTGAGGACAACAGCAAAGATGAGCAAATGCAAATATTAATTTCTTTAGCACTTCGAAGCGCTGACAAAGCTAAACAAAAACACCAACTAAATAATAACAAAACTCTCACACCAGGAATAATAAGTGCGCATCGATTTCAATATTAAAGCAAAGAAATTTTTAATAAATCGCTTTAATTGCTCGTAATACTCATAAGAAAAACTACATTGTACTGCAAATGGATTGATTTTCTTTTCCGGTTGAGCCTTTCACGCAACAACAATAAGTGCTGAATAATTCAAAGTAAAAAATGAACGCAGCCTTGTGCGTTCGTACATTTATATTTATAAATATATATTGTTGTTTATGTGTGCGTTAGTGGGTCTTTGTTTGAATGTATAAGTACGTAAACCCGTCTGTCTGCCTTCTTTTTTCTTCCGCCTTTACCAAGGTCAGTTGTAAGTTTTCACCATTTGTCTAGGATTTTATATATCTTTAAAGAGACTTGAACGCATTGCATTAAAGATGAGGAGTGACTTGATTTTTCTAGCTGTTGTTATATTGAATACTTGTTAGTATAGGTTACTTAGGCATTTATCATGCCTGCGTCATATATTCTATAAATACATATAACCATTTACAATTAACAAACTCATACGCAAGTGAGTTGCCAGTTATAACCTTATATGCAAGAATTACAACGTTTTAAAAATGTATGTAGCGTTTTCCCAGGCAGGCAGCTATTATACAAAAAGGTGGCACTTACTATGGACAAGAACACTTTGTTAAAATTAAATTCAACTACCTTCCACGTGTATGTATTTTACGCAGATTTTTAGAAACTACAGCAACTCGCTTATAAATCCATTGTCGATTCAGTGGAAAAAGTAGCAGAGTTGAAATAAACTGTAAACCCACTTGAAAACAAATTTTCCATAAACATCCACTTAATACGCTCAGTTGCCCTTGTATTTATCTAGTTTATTCTATGAAAATGATTACCTGGTTCTGGGAAAATGGTGTATAAAAGCATTTCTAAGGCCAATCATTTTGAATTAACGCGTACTGTCAGTGCTTGCAAGTATGTGTGTGTAGGAGTACGCATATACTGCTTAACTTTAATGTTCCATATTTCTGGTGTTTCTCAACCGACTTCAATAAAACAATTTCACAGGTTGGTCGCTATTTCAATTAAGCTGTTTTAACCGCTATCTCAAAGTTTTCCAAATTCAAGATTTTGTTGTTATCGATCCCATGTGTATATCGGAAACGGGAAGAGTTATTGGAAACAAACTTGTACTGCCTAAGGATTAAGCGAACTTAAGTTCCAAATCTGGAGTCTCTAGCTCTTGGAGTCTCTGAGATCGACGGTTATACATAAGGACAGACGGACATGGCTATATCGACTCGGCTGTAGATGCTGATCAAGAATATATTTACTTTATGGGGTCGGAGAAGCTTCTTTCTGCCTGTTACATACTTTTGCACAAAAACATTATACCATTTAAACCCATTTTTAACGGGTTAAGGGTATAAATATAAGCTTTTTATCTTTTAACCAAGCAATTATAACAGCATTAAGAATGTCATATTTAGATTATTTCGATTTTTCACATTCCAATGCATTTCTATATCCTTTTTCTCTGTCTAGCAACAAACATGGATATACCAACTCAACTGACTGAGCTGCTAAGCTGCAGCTTGTGTCATTGCAGCTATAGTTTAAACAATGCCGCACGTTATCCCAAGGAACTGCGCTGTTATCATTGCTGCTGTGCTGGCTGTTTGGAGCTGCTGAATGGCTGGCTCGAGGTGGTGTGCCCAAAATGTGGTCTTAAAACGCCAATGCCACCGATGAGTGATTTGCCCACAAATGAGTCTTTGATGTTTTTGCTCAAGCAGTTGCCTGCCCTTCGATTGGGCATGGCCGTGATGCACCAACATAACGAGCAGTAGTTGCAGTTGTTGCCGCCGCTAATGTTGGATCAGGGCATAAATCCCAACAAGCAGGCACCTTATAGCCCTTGGATGCATGGCAAGAACGTTGACACTGGCTCGGGTCAACAGACAGTTGCCAGTTTTCTGTGTCTTTTAAGAACGCTGCATACCCAGCGTTACACATTTCAGGAGCAACTGCTCGAAACCTACTATATTTGCCGAATGAGTGCTGGTGTACGAGAGAATGGCATGGAGATACTGGACTTTGGGCGAATGCATCGCCGACTCTCAATGCTACGGCAGCAGCCGTGTCAGTTGCCACTGGACAATGTGGAACCGCCACCGGTACTGCTGTTGAAAAATTATTGCATTTTTGCCGTCTGGTGTGAAATGCAGGAAACAGTGTTAGTGGAGAGGTTAACGTTACCAGAGGTGCTATCACTGCGGCAACTAACGCAGCAACATACAGAGCCGTTTTGTCAGCCAATACAGCAAGCCGTCAAAGATTCACAACAGCATGCAGTAAAGCAAGAAGTGCAGCAAGCAGTGCAACAGCAGTTCAACCAGCCATTGCCACAGGAGTTGCAGCCGTTGGAGTCATCACTATTCAACACAAACAATGTGCCGTTTAACGATTTTGATTGCACCTATATGGATCCCAGCGGCAGCAGCAACAGCAACAACAAAAATTTCTCAAATCCAGCATTTTTGCAATTTGAGAACAACTACTATAGCAATCACATCGATATTGAGCTGAAGAAGACAAAAGTGTGATCGACGAACTCTTGAGACCCACCTGAGAAAGGTTATGCAACAGCGCCGTGAGCTGGAGCAACACAAGCAGCGTGAAAACTAAAGTGCTGAAGAAAATTCTTTCACAAGATATATACACACAATATAGTAGCATGTCTTTGATATATTTAAGCTCTGCTTTCAGAAAAATATTACCAAAGTTTTTTCTAAGTGTTTGGTGTGTACACGATACAATACTATATATAATGAACACTGTCTTAACTGTTCAATAAGAAAACAAGTAAGAAGGCTCTAGTCGAGATATCCCGACTAGACGATTCCCTGATCCCTTTACTTCACGCTTACAGTCAGTGCTTGCAAGTATGGTGTGTGTGTGTACGCGCATACTGCATACTGCATACACAACTTCAATGTCCCATATCTCGGTGTTTCTTAACCGATTTTAATAAAATTTTCACAGATTTTCATTATTTTGTTTTATAATTCAAATGGCATCTCAAAGTTTTCCAAATTCAAGATTTTGTTGTTATCGATCCCATGTGTATATCGCAAACGGGAAGAGTTATCGAGAAATCGAAAACAAACTTGTACTGCCTAGGGATTAGGCGAGCTTAAGTTCCAAATCTGGAGTCTCTAGCTTATATAGTCTCTGAGATCGACGCGTTCATACATACGGACGGACACACGGAGATGGCTATATCGACTCGACTGTTGATGCTGATCAAGAATATATATACTTTATGGGGTCGGAGAAGCTTCCTTCTGCCTGTTACATACTTTTGGAAAAAACCATTATACCCTTTTTTCCATTTTTAATGTGATCAGGGTATAACAAACAAAATACACGTATACGAATATTGATGTAAATGGTACAGAACAATTTGATTTTTGGAAACACTTGAAAATGGCACAATGAAACAAAAAAACCTTTTATAATTATTTTACAAAGTACCAAAAAAACATAAGCTCTGCTATCAGAAACATATTACAAATGTTATAAAGCGATCTTTTTTCTAAGTGTTTGGTGTGTACACGATACAATACTATATATAATGAACATTGTCTTAACTGTTCAATAAGAAAACAAACAATATACACGTATAGGAATACTGATGTAAATGGTACAGAACAATTTGGGTTTTGGAAACATTTAAAAATGATACAATGAAACAAAAATCTTTTATAATCATTTTACAAAGTACCAAAAAAAAAACATACGTAGGTGCATTTAAATACTTGAACACAATTTTGGAGGATGTTTATTTTTTTAATCGAAAAACAAGATAAATGGTCGACAGATATTCGACTACATAATACCCTGCAACCAATTTTTGAATATATATTTAAGAGGAGCATTGAAACTAAAATAATTTGTCCATATCAAATAACATGTAACAGACTTAATGTCGATAAAAGCAACAAGATCAAAGTGGAACAAATATTTAAATATAATAATAAATATAAAACTAAACTTTCGACTACAGGGTAAAATACTTAAGGACTTTGAAAACCGAGTTTAAAAAGTATATTTTTTATTAAGCCCTTCTTTGCCTTTAAAATGAAATTAATTAAGCACATATGAGTTTTCCGAATATAAAACCTCTTAATGTTTTTAACTTAATTTTATTTGACGCACCGAATTGGTGAATGGCGCTACAAAGTTACCTGCGCTAAGAAATGTCCTGAAACTTAAATGAAGTTTAAGTGAACAACAAAATTTAAAATTAGCTATAAGTCTAATGCTAAATTAATGTAATAATTATATTTATATGGACAAAAAATCTGTTTTTACTATCTGTCTTCACTAAAGGTGAAAACAAGAAATATTTCCAGTCTTATGTGCTTCAATATGATGAAAAAGTATCATTGTAGCGTTAGAAAGAAAGATAATTTGCTCTTCGAACTCAACTTTTAGGCGGAAAGCTGAATAACTTCTTCTTAAGTACTTTAAGAAAATGAAACGAAACGAACGTGATTAAAATAGATAAGAAAGGTGAAAGAAATTGCTCATTTCATATAAGAAAAGAATTAAAAGAAAAGTTGTTTTGCGAGTGGATAATTGAAATAGATTTAAGATTAAGCAAAGTAAATTGAGAAAATTCTAGGTTTTTTTTTTAGTTATTCCTTTAGTATGATTTTTAATTAGATAGATTAGATTAGATATACACGTACTTGTTTTGAATCAAATTTGTTTTAAACATTGTTTTGATTTCAATTGAAAACTATAGTAAATAATATTTCTGCACAGTATAAAAACAGCACGCAACTGTTTGAAAATCAAATATGTTTCAAACCGAAAAAAAATTAAGGATTGCTAAATAAGTGAATGATATTAAGAACGTGATATCAAATACGAGAGTGAGTAAAAGATCGAAAACATTTTAAAAAATATGTTGCCAAGAATCTGAAATATAACTTTATACTTTCCTTTAGCTAGTCTCTAATATTTTATAAATATTAAGATGTTTACCACAGTAGAAAATTGTATTGTATATTAGTTATATTTCCTATGCTAAAATGTTTAAAAGTTCATAAAAGTTTGCAAATGATACAAAAGCGTTAAAATAACCGATTAAGTAAATATCAGACAGAGCAATGAGCTGAAAGCATTACGTTAAAGTACATATAAAAAAAAGCTATACCTATTTGACATAAATGTCAATTATTAGATTGAAACGATGCGCTGATTATCATAAATTGACAAGAGTCAGCTTCATATGAACGTGCCAAAAACAAAAAAACTTATTTAATTGGTGTCTATAACATATATACGACTTATGTGAAGCAAAGAAATCGATGTTATTTAAAATCTTGATGTGAAAATTGTAATTTCAAAGTTTTCAATAAATCGTGTTCCATAAATCTTAGTTGGCACACTATTGTAAGAGGATTTGGTTAGCTTTAAGTAAGAAAACCCGAATGAAAAGTTATATACTAATCAGCGTAGTAAGCAATCAAGCACAAATAACTAGACACCTACCTTGTAGAAAACATCCGGAACATATTGTTTATCGGTCGATTCACGCACATAACCCAATTCGGGTGCATCTTTAGTGGGTATCAGACAATTATCACGCACCAGAGCCATGCACTGAGCGGACACAGCATAACCCTCCATGTGCACTTGTTTAGTCTGATCACCTGTTGAAATAACCAGCTATAATCATTAATCCTTAAAATGTATATTTTAATTTGCACTCACCAGTCACACAAATTGTGACAAATTTCGAGCCGAAAGTGCCATTCGAGGCGTATTTACAAGGATTGGGATGACGATTCTGCAGCTCACCCGCCGATATGCACTCTTGAGCGGTCAGAAAATGTGTCTCAATACCGCGAATTTGTTTTACAGTACCTGCACTGGCATCTTCTGTAATCAGATCCGTAAAGATCCAACCAATCTGTAAAAGAAAATATTTCATTATACAATTCAAACACAATTTTTAGAGCCGCCTTACCTTTTTAAGTCCTAATGCCATGGCCACAGCGTCCACTTCCTCGGCGCCCTCATCTGGACAGATGTTGATTGAATCGCGTGATGATTCTTGAGGCGGCTCGTATATGGCCGCTACCTTGGCGCGTATGCCAAGTGGCACATCCGTATGCTGCTCATAGGTGCCATACAAAAAGCCCATGCGCTGATGTCCTGTGGTACGCCAGTAGTTCAAAAAGCGCTCCACTATTTTGGTATTCTCAAACATAACATTGTCCACATGGCGATATGTCTGTCGATTGAGTGTTATAGCCGACGGCTGGCACTTTGAACAGATGCCTTTGGGCCACGGTGGATGCTCCCGACAGCCGGGCTTGATGCGGCAATTGATGTCATCGAATACAAAATACTTGCCATGGTCCATGCCCGAGGTCTGCTTGCGTAAGTATGAGTGGAACGACAAGTGTTTGATATTGTGCTCCTTAAGATAATTCTCATTGTATGGTTCCAATGGGGAGCAATGCACGCAACGTCCATTTGCATTGTGATGGCAACTATGAGAGATGTTTTGAAATAATTAAATAGCAATCCATTCACTTTTATATTTTTTTTATTAGCAACTTACAGTTTGCTATCACGCTCTCTCTTGATTGTGCCATCAGATTTAAGTAGTTGCTGATCCACTGCATCTTCGATCACATCAATGGAGGGACGTGCGATATTACTACTCTTCTCAGTGGACTGTTGTCCTGCGCTTCTAAATGTTAAATTATCAATAGCTGTGGTGCTCGTGCGCTACAAATTCAAAAAACACCGTTAAGTGGCTGCAACTTATTTTCAACTAAATAACTTACGCGTGATGAAGTGCCTGCCATTTGTTGCAGATATAACATGTCGCCATGCTTCAGTATGGTGCTCACCAGCTGGGAACCATTGGCTTGCAGCTCTGTTGAAAAATTGCGCTCCATAAATAAGCCAAAGCCATCGACTTTGAGTGCATTTTGTACGACGTCATAGAGTTGCTTAAGATTTGATTTTGGCGAGATCTCGATACGTTTTATGCCTTCAGCAGACTGCACACGTATTAACTATGATGTATTTAAAAAATAAACCAAAATATATAGTAAATTCAATTGTTTGAAGATTATAAAAACGATCGATCACACCGATTGTTTACATAACACAAAGAGACGATGGCGAACGAAGGAAAAAACAAAATTGCGCTTTTTGTATATGAAGTTTTCCAGCAGGAGCGGTGCGCAGGCCATGTTGCAGTTTTTGTTGTCGCTGGGATTGTCAATTTGTTTTTGTTGTTGTTGAAGGTGTAGTAGCTTAAGCTACTTAGTGTAGCCTAAAAGGCTTTAGTATCAACGAATTGAACTGTACAACATGCAGGCGCGCACTTGACTGCAACAGGAAGCAAATACAATTTTTTGGCATTATTTACAATATGTGCAAATGTGCAACGTGTGCCAAAAAGAGAGAAAAGCGGGCATTTAACATTGTCAAGACACATGCCATACAAAAATGCGCATTTCCCTCCCTCTCCTTATACCACTACACTCACTCACTCCGTTTCTTAACAACTTGCAGTCTCTGCTGCAAAAATCTACAAGTCATTGTACCTTTGTTTGTGTGTCTGTCCAATGTCGGTGTCGCAGTCTGTCGGTCTGTCTAGCGTCGCTGTAGTAACGAAAGTGCACCGACTAAAGTAATGAACAGGCAATAAATTGCAGTATGCAAGTTTTGAAATCTCACAAAATCAGCGAATATTTATGTATTAAAAACAAAATCTCATTATTTTGCAGCAGCAAAAACAACAATGCTTTGCTAAAAAAAAATTTCACTTGCCGGCATTTTTGGCCGCTTACACAAAAACTGGTAATACGCCTTTGATATAAGTTTTATGTACATAGAGTAATAAGTAATCTTGCTTTGCACAGCAACAGTTATGTCAATTGATTCATAGTTATTAACAATATACTTACAATTTTATCAGACATTGCTTCAAAAAATTGCAATTGGAAGCAACTCAGCACTTGTGTAGACAGTAAGAATACAGTGTGACCATGCGCACAAATGTAAAAGTAACTAAAATTAAATAATAAAAATTGCAAAATAATGTTATGTTATGGCTATGTTATGTTAAATGTGGAGCACCTCCTGTTAATTTTGTGTACTTGACTATCGAGTGAAAAAATAAAGTGTTGGTAAGCAAACAAGAAAAAAATCAACTTTATTGAATATCGCATAATTCAAACATTTAAAATATTGAGCTATTTAAATACTAGTAAAAATGTG
Source organism: Scaptomyza tumidula (assembly GCA_035044465.1). NCBI lineage: Eukaryota > Metazoa > Arthropoda > Insecta > Diptera > Drosophilidae > Scaptomyza > Scaptomyza tumidula. The sequence goes on from JAWNNW010000445.1 coordinate 4,464,193, forward strand.
TTAGTTTATCATTTTGTGCACATTTGTTAACAATTATATTTTAAGTTTAAGCGTTGAGTTTACAACAAACCAAGCATTTATGTAGTGGAAGACTGCTACTTAAGGCTACAGCGTGCGGCAAATCAAGGAATTTCAATCGTAATTGAGATTGCCCATGCATATATATTTAATATCCACATAGTCATCGATGCCGTGATGAGAACCCTCACGTCCCACGCCCGACTCCTTGACACCACCAAACGGCGCCTCTGGTGCAGAAATTAAGCCCTCATTGACTCCGACCATGCCCACTTCCAGACGCTTAGCGACGCGGAACACTTGCTGCAGATTGTCACTATAGAAGTATCCAGCAAGGCCACGCTGAGTGTCATTTGCCTTTTGCACCGCCTCGGCCTCATCCTTGAACTTAATGATGGAAACGACGGGTCCGAAGACCTCCTCGGTGTAAAGTTGCGCCGATGGAGGCACATCTGTCACTATTGTTGGTGCATAGAAGAGGGAACCAAATTCCTGCAGAGCCTTTCCTCCCACTATGACATTGGCCTTCTTTTTGCGCGCATCCTCCACAAAGCCGCTGACCTTATCAAACTGCATCTGATTGATCAATGGTCCGATTTGCACATCACACGATTTGCCATCACCGATCTTCAGAGCTTCCACACGTTGCTTTAACTGCGATACAAACTTATCGTAAACACCTTCCTGCACAAAGAAGCGATTCGCCGAAACGCATGTCTGGCCGCAATTTCGGAACTTGGAGGCCATGGCACCGTCGACGGCTTTCTCCACATTTGCCGAGTCAAAGACAATGAATGGCGCATTGCCACCCAGCTCTAAACACACACGCTTAATTCCATCGGCGCAGTTGCGGAAGAGCAGCTTGCCCACCTGAGTGGAGCCAGTAAAGGAAATGCCACGAACATCAGGACTCTTGCAGAAAAGTTCTCCAATGGGTGCCGCCTTCTTCGTGGTCACCACATTAATAACACCCGGCGGTATGCCAGCCTCCTCGGCCAGCTTGGCCACAGCGAGCGCTGTCAGTGGTGTATCCTCCGACGGTTTAATGACCACTGTGCAGCCAGCAGCCAAAGCAGCGCCTGCCTTGCGTGTTATCATCGCCAGCGGAAAGTTCCAAGGCGTTATCAGAGCTGCAACTCCAATGGGTTGCTTCATGACAATTAATTCGCGATTTGCTGTGCTGCTAGGCACAATTTCACCATAAATGCGACGCGCTTCCTCCGCAAACCACTCCACAAATGCATTGCCATAGACGACCTCACCTTTGGACTCAATAATTGGTTTGCCCGATTCTGCAGTCATAATTTCAGCAATTTCTTGTGAATTCTCCTCGATTAGTTTGTTCCAATTCTGAATAAGATTCGATTAGATAAGTAGGGACACATTATATGTTGACTCTACTTACTTTCAACAGATTGGAGCGATTCTTAGCAGTCAAGGAGCGCCATTCTTGAGACTCGAATGCTTGTTTGGCAGCATTTATGGCCTGCTGGGCATCCTCCACTGTCATGTTGGGCACGTTTCCAATGACCTCGCCATTTACGGGATTTCGCACCTCAAATGTCTCCCTACTACAGGAATCTATCCAATTGCCGTTGACCAGCGCTTTGCTTTGCACCAGAGCCGAAAATCCACGCATTGTGCTAACCTTTAATGTACTGAGTCTTCGTAGCATTTTGTATGTCGGTGCCTGTCAACTGTTACCTGAGCTTTTGCAACAAATCAATGTTAATGTATGTTTGTATTGTTGTTGCTGCTTAGGTGCCGGCAAGTGGTTGCCGCTTATCAACAATTATCATTATCGCTCACCTTATATGACAGGAAAATTTTGGGACCAGCTCGTATGATATTTGACAGCACTGTCCACTGCTGGGTGGAGTGTTGCTATTTGGCTGGCGCTTTTCTATATTTTGATTGGATTCAATTGATTTTGATTACAGCAAGAGGGAATGCAAGTAAATGCAGAGGTCATTCCGCAAAGAGTTTGCATGCATGACGTCACACCCTCAAAAGCGGAATTTAAGTGCGAAATAAATCAGAGCTGTACAGAATATATTTTGTTCAATGAAATAAACATATTTTGCCTGCATTTTGTATTTAATGTAGTTTCTAAACATAATTATTTGTTAACGATGTGCTAGAACTTTGCGTGACGTCACGGGCCCATATGTTAAATATTCTCCCATTGAAAGGTATTAGAACTTGTGCAATATCAATGATAATCCATGAAAACATACATATTAATATCGATTTTGCACAGTTGCGATATTTATGTTAACTTGGCACTGTTAACCGTTTAAATAAATATGTTAGCCTTGAGTTTACATTTTCTGGTAAACCAGCCTCCTGAATGCTATACAGCACTCAGCTTATGTCTGGCATGAAGCAACGTTCCTTTTTAATTTGAAACGTACAATAAGCAAAAGAAAGTAGTCAGTTGCACGTATGGTATGGAAGTCTGTAATAGCATGTTGTATGCAGCGCCACTTGTTGTGTCCAGATGCCATTACCATGCGCGGCAGCTATTCATAAATAAAAACTTGACCAGCTTTGGTACTGCTGCAGCCAGCTAGTCAGCCAGCAAGCGATTTGACTGCCTTTGGGTTGTTTTTTTTGTTAACCTTTTTGTGTGTCGTGCCATTTACCTGTCGCTTTACATGCACCGCCGTCGACGCCGCCGTTGCACAAGTGCTCCATTTATTATGCACAGCTATGGTCATAGATTTGCAAATGTGCCGATGGCAGGTTCTTACTACCTCTTACCTTACGCTTACTGGTCGGCTACTGGACATGCAGCTCAGCTTCAGTTTCAAAGTAGTAGCTGGAGCCTCCCTATGCAATCTCGGTTGCAAATTTTGTCAATAAATTTTCGGCACAGAATGCCAAAACAAGTCAAAGCACGCGGGGACATCATAACTGTTAAGATAAGATTGCAAGCGATCCTCGATTTGCGATACGCCTACATGGCTAAAATGAATTCAATTAGTTATGATTTAAAACTAATTGAAAATGCGTCAACTAAACGAAGGCAACTTTGCTTCCAGTTAGTACGTTATTTCTGCTAGAGTTGAACTCGTGTCCTGAACATTTTTCCTTTTCTGAAACTTTCTTTAAAAAAAACTTTTGGGATACTTTTCGTTACGCTTAAGATGTTTTCATCAACCATGTTATGTTGTTTTATAGAAGCAATATTAGGAATGATTAAATACATTCTACATTCTATTCACAAAAGATTCAAAATAAATGGTTTTTTATTGAGTTAAGCTACAAATCATTTTCCAGATTTTTACTTTAATTTTGACTTAATAATGGACAAAATATTTAAATTAAAGTCATGTTAATATAACAATAACTAGTCATGTACTGTTGTTGGAATCAGTCGTGTTCGTGTTCGTGTCGTGTTTGAAAACGTACAACACGCGATCATCTCAAGGCAGTTGCCTCAGGAACCAGTGTGTGTGCCTGCCTGTCGATAGGTGTGTAAGTTATTTGTCTTAAGTGCTGCCGGGAGGCGTCAATCGACAACGAGATGCCACGATCCATGCACCATGGCATTTCATGTTCGCATGACTTTTATGATTATGGCCAAACTAGACTCTTTGGCTAGTAGTTGCGTAGAGTGTATAAAGTATAAATCGTCAAGCGATAGCTAATGAAGTGCTCACTGAGCCTGGGATCATAGGTTTTTTTTGGGATCGATTCTTTAATGTCTACTTAACTGTAGAATTGTGACAAGTCTAATGCGGTGCACAGAAATTTATAGGGTCAGGAGACAATGATGATAAAAATGGAATAGGCAGCATGCCTTTTGTATAGCTAATTGTAATACGAAATCATAACACGCCATAAAAACGACACAAAAGCGACAACTAAAAAGAGATATGAGACCGGTTTCTGTTTCGAAGACATCTATCTCTTAAAGAGATGCTTTTGGGTTCAGGCCGTAGCCAAACCAAACCAAGCCAGCTGGTCGGTCAATGTGTTGTTGCAAACAATGCTCTACGAAACTCTAACATGGAGTAGCAACAGCAACTGTAGAAACAGATCAGCTATAAATCATGTTTGGAAACACGTTCCCAAACTAACAACAAGAAAGAGAGAAAAAAAAACACATCTGTTGTTATTGCTTGGCAGCTTTCTTAAAGGACAAAGGGCAGGACTTGCTGCGAGCTTAGGGCGCAACAACTGGTTGCCACAAAAGAAGAGAGAACGAGAACGAGGCATGTTTTCATGCTGATCGTGGAGCAGCTGCCAAGTCTGTCAAGTTAAGCGCCGCAAACAAAAATGGCCGTCCCGCAGGATAATAGCTTTGCCTTCTGCCTGAAACACCTTGGCACGTGGTGTCGCTCCTTGACAGCAACAGCTCCCTGCAGCAGCTGCCGCTCTAGATATCGTTAGCGGCAGCTGTAAGCAATTTTCGGACGGATCCTTTTGCTATCCCGTTTCGAGCAACACGTGTGTGTACTTAATTGTGTTTGTGTGTGTGTATGGGTGTGGATTGAGCTTAATTATTATTTACCTTTGCCTCAAGGTTATGGCACTGTTATTATATTATGCACAACTTGATTATTATTAATTCCTAAACCCACCCTCTTGCACCCCTTTAAGATTCACATACAGTATTGTTGTGTGATCTACTTTCGTTAGAGACGAACATGTCCTGGCATGCAGCCGTTCATTCTGCCGTTACTCCAGCTACTTCTTGTCGTCCTTGAGCCCAACCCTTTACGCTACGCGAATACACGTTCGCATTTGCGTTTGTTGGTAACCGCGCAACCCCAATTGTAAAACAATAATTACGCACTCATACACACACATAAATTCACAGGGAATTCTCTATATGAGTTTCCTTTTAGATTGTCATCTTCGTTTGTTTTTTTTTTCTTGTTTTTTGTTTTCTACGCATAATCTTTGCTATTGAAATCCTGAATGCGAACTGCGCATTCCTTTCATTCTGCCCAAAGTCGAAATTTGGTACAATTATTGTGCCATGTTTCCCATTGTTTATTTTGTGCGTAACTCATCTCTGAACTGGGTTCCTGTTTGGCCTACCCATTCGTTGTGGGGTTGATTTTATTGTCAAACAATTGATATGCTACAACACTGTAAAAAATAATTATTTACTCCTTGAAAGTTTTTATGGAATATTTATTCTTAACAGTGCATCGCTTGCAAGTGAATAAATAGGTAATCTGTTTTTTATTGATTGGAGTTAAGATATTTTCTGGAAGATTGTGAGCATTCAACAGAATCTAAGATTTAAGTAAATCAATTGATGTTTTTCAAAATAAGAATTCTAGCACTTAAGTAAGCTTTACAACTCTACGGAAACTTATAACTAATTCCTATTTACTTAAATACCTTAACAAAGCCCAACATAACATTCACGTTATTCTCCTTAGATTCTGCACATTTTTACAATCTTTAGATTCAGGCTTTTAGAGCAACCCTTTCCACTTTTAAATACAACTTAAGTTCTAACTTACCCCCCCTTGACAACAAAAAAAAAACCATTAAAAACTGTACCAGAATGAATCGTTCAAAAACGCGTAAAACTTGTTGAAAAGCAATCAAACTACGCATTTGGTTTTTAATCTGTTGTATAATTTATGCAACCCCCAAGATGAAAATGTTGCGCATTGGCAAAATACAACTAGGGGTTTGCTTAAGGCAATGGGGTGGATCTCTCTCTCTCTCGCGCTTCTTTTAGCTCTCCGTGCCTGTGTGGATACCATAACATTAGTTAGTCGCACAATACTTTCTGTCAGATGCTGTTATTCTGGAACTGCGTTGTGCACAACGAAGCGATTCTCACGCTTTTATATGATTTGTTTGCCATTTTGTGCGCAGCTTCATTTTTTTTGGCCCTTGTCCTTATGCTCGCATTCTCATCCTTATGCTCTGTGCTGTCCTTGCCCTTGTCCTTGTGCTTGTCGTCTTTGATTTGGGTAGGCCTTTTTGGCATTCTATTGCATTTTGCGCCTTTGTGTCTCGCGGGTTTCCTGACACGAGGTAACAGCCCATTGCTTCATAATTATACACTTATGCAAACACACACATGTGTGTATGTGCGTGTGTGCATGTGTGCCCTAGACCAAAATGCATTCATATTTAAATTTTGCGTATTTTGCCGTTTGGAATTGCAACAACCAACAAATTTTTTCTTGTGACATTTCCGTTTAATTGTTCGCTTAGTTTGGAGTTTGATTTTGTTTGCGGCGTTGATTTTTAACGGTTACACGTGTAATTGGTAGGATTCAAAGATTTCCGCCTTTTTACTGGCTTATCTTTAAGCCAAGAGACAGGCAGCAGCTGTTGCCAGTGTCTGAATTTTGCACAACTTTATGCGAAGATCTCAACGCATAAACAGATCAAATTACGGTTGCGAAATAATATAAAAACCGGAAGTTTTTATGTCAAGAAAACAAAAGCTGCGCTCAATTTTAATATGCCTCCATATGCATATGCATATTCATATTATTTTTATATTTTATTTAAAAATTCTCATAAATTTCTTTTGAAGTGCAACCCGCGTTCGCCCTTGGACTGAAAGGATGCTCCCAGCATGAACTTGAATAATGCGAGTCTTGCTGGCGCGCTTGATTTGCTTTCAGGTACTTAAGTGTAAATACATTTTCAGTAACACATTTGTGCACAGCGTTTTGTTTTTGTTGAGCAAACACGGCATTCCCACTGCAAACAGCCAGAGGAGAATCAATGACGACGATCATCGATCGTTGATCTGTATACAGATCTTGAGTTTGAAACAGTGTGGCAACTGCAATACACGGTCAAGTTCATTGACGCCACAAAGAGTTGTGTGGATAAGTTATAACTCTTAAATGATTCAAGTAGATCAGGTTGCAGAAACTTAAACTGCAAATACTCTTAGATTCAAGTTTGAACTTCACTTTGCTTAAAACCACCGAAAACGAAACATTTCAATTTTGTACTTAAGTCAAGAATGGATAGTTAGGAGCGCACATAACTTATTTTAGTTCATTATTAATCAACTTAAGAAAAACTATTCTTCTCTCATAGAGAATGCTCTTCGATTTTCATCCATTTGGAATAGAAATAAATTAAAAAAGTCTCATGGAGCTTATATCCTTTTCCTTTTAGCATGCTTTTTCACATTTCTTCAAGACATCTTTATCACATATCTTAAATTTATGCATGATTGCGTTTACAGCTCCTTAATAAATCTGTAGCAAAGATTATAAACATTTTGCACCCCAGGAAAATCTAACAGATTTATTTTAACGACAGCTGAGTTGATTGATCTATGCGAAAAAAAAGAACAAAGTAAACTTGCATCCAAGGTAAATGAAATGGAAAATCGTCTTGTGATCACATACAGTCGATAATGCATACGAGGTTCAGATACAACTACTTATTACTCTGTTGTCTATCTTATTTTTGCAGTCTGCAATTTCTCAGATTATATCGGACGATGCTCTTTTGTATCTTTGCTAAGCCACAAACAAATTTCACTGAAGATCAATCACAGGAGAGAGCACAGTCTGTGGATCATAATAATAAATCAACGGAAATGGTTTTTGTGCCATGTAATCGCAGGACTTGCAGCTTACGTGGCATGTCCTGGCTGCAGCAGGATGCCTTTTGTGTGTGTGTGTGTGTATGTGTGTGTTCCTTTTGTGTTTGCCAAAAACGTTGTTGTTCGTTTCGTTTCGTTGTTTGCATTTCGAAATGCAAAAATATGGAGTAAACCAGCTGCAGGTCCAGCATGTCCAGCCTGGCCAGACAAATACTTAAACGAGCATTTGCTTTTAAAAGGAATTGTGCGGCGATCCTCAGTACGATATGCAAACATCTGCCTGAACAGCCAAGCAGTTCGCGACTGTACCCAAAGCTGTATCGGCTTACAGGTGATGGAATGAAAAGTGGAGTTTGGTTTGGTTTGGCTTGGAGTTTGAAGTGAGCAGAATGGATAGTACGATCATCAGTCATCAATTTGATACGTGCTGCGGGCTTCAAATGTATGTATGTATGTAACTATAATGCTGTTCGGGCGATCGCGCCATTGAAACTAATCAGTCAACACCTGTTATTTTGGACAATATTAGCCAGATACTACGTGCGTTTGGCAGCAAAACAAATTTATAACCCTTAACACAAAATAAAAAACGTAGCATGATCCATGATCGTTGTGCCTCTCACTTTGGATATTCCTAGTAAGAAATGAATAACATGAAAAAAAGGATGTCTGAAACCTGTTGTCGGCTAATGCATTAATTCAATAGGACTTGCAGACACGCAAAGTGAAACACCCGCAAGCAGATCGCAAGCAGAACAAATTCCAGGTAGAAAATGGGACCCGGTTTCTTGAGTCTTTGCAGGATTAGCATTAGAAAAGAACTGAACTGAAGTAAAAGAGCTGAAAAGGATCAAGAGCGAGCAAGCATGGCTAAGTAGCCAGCTTATTGTACGCCAGTGCAACGTTTAAACATTCGAACCATTTAATACCGAAACTCATTCAGGCGGAAGTAACAGCTGCGTCTTGTAAATGCACTCAGTAGACAGGAGGAGTCTCTTGGCAATTATGCGCAGCTGTAAGATCGAACCAGATCGAAAGCAAAAACAAAATAAAAAATAAGGATCGAAAGCTTCGCTCCCACACAAATGTGGCTAAAGCTTTGCTTGCATCTCAAAAACGATTTTGTGGTTAAGGTTTGTTTTCTTTTTCGGTTTATGTTTTTTTTTTTTGGGTCCAGTTGTCGACATCGTCGCACCTGTCGCACAATTTATTTACGCCAAGAAGTGAAAAGCCCCAAAAGCAGTAACTACCAAAAAAAAAAAAATCGAAGAAAAAAACAGTTGCTTGATGTGCAGCGCATATCCGTTTGTCTTTAGCTTCCTTTTCGTAATGACGACAAAGCAAAAACAAAAAAAGGAGAAGCAGCTGCCAGCATCAGCCCAAAAAATAAGAAAAACAAAAGCAAGCAAGATGAAACTGTCTTCCAAATGCAGAAGATTAAATGCTCTTTAGAAGGTATGCAAACAGAAAATGGTAGCTAACACAATTAGATGGAAAACATTCAAATATTTATCATTATCCTGTAGAGAAGTTTAGAGCTTGTACGAAAGTTAAAGAGTAAAAAATAAAATAATAATAAAAAACAAAGGTTATTTTAATAATTAAATTAAACTGAAATAATTTTTCATTTAATCTAAAGCAAAATATAATCTTTATTTTAACTTTATAGCCACAAGACAAATTAAATGACAAAATTAACAATACCTAACGTCAGGGTATCAGAAAGAGAAAAATAAACCTGGTGCATTGCGTCTTCCTTATCGCCAGATATTAAACATCCAAACAACAGACAGACATACAGACAGAGAGTCAGACACAAATTTCAGACTTTGGCCGTGGATCTTTGCTTGTAATTTGCAATCGTTCACATGTTGTTCTTGTCTGATTTTATTTGCTTTGATACGGTTGTGTTTGTGTGATCATAAAGTTTGCCCGAGATCACTTTAAGTAGCTCTTGCTTTTGTGAAATTGCCGAAATTTACGCAAACTGTCTCAAAGTACTGAAAGGAACATTTCCTTCTGTTTGTTCGACAGGCTGTGGACGGAACTGTGAGAAACAAAAGGTCTTTCATCTGTTCGTTCGTTTGTGATTCACTCAATGGCTGTAGATCAATGTCACGTTTATGTTTTGATCAAATTTATAACTTTATTAAAAATATATGTATATAAAAGTATGATGTTGACGCATTGTTGAATAAAACGTGGCGAATGCGTTCGCATCTTGTTCACATCGATCCGAAAAGAATGATTGTGGTGCTAGTGGAAATGCTGCAAAAACGTTAAAATATGAATGTAATATAATATATGCAAAGCTTACTCGAAATTAATGTTTTGTTAAAGTTATGGTGGATCGTTTTCAATAGATGAGAGCAGAAGAAATCAAGCGTTTGTTTTTCATATAATAAGGGTAAAAGAATCGTGAGAAACTAGATCGCACGCGAATTTCTCATTCTTGAACCTTTAGGAGTAAACCTTCAATTGTAAAGAGAAACAGTTATATAAATCTATCTGTTATTCATAATAGATCGATATCAAATGTTGTCAGATGAATGTCAAATTTTATGATAGCTTGAATTATAATAATCTTAGGATTTTTGAATGTTGAGGATTAGGTCGCGGAAAACCTTTCTCAAACCTCGATAAAGATTTGCGAACATTACATGAAGGGAATGTAAAGCACCACTTAATCTTCCATGAAGGATCATTTCATAATTTTTAACTATATTTTCCTCTAATTTATCATTTTTATTTGCCATCAAGACGGCTGCAACTACTAACTACTACTAACTTTTATGGCACAAAAATTGAGTGATGTGTTAACATTTTGCAGTACATTTGAGACCCCTTGCTCATCAACACAATAAATGGCTTAGAAAACATAAACAAATTACAAACAATTAATAAAGCAGTTTGGCTGTTTGCATGTGTGTACTTTACTGCGGCATGTAATGACCCATTCGATAGGTTACAGGGCAGAATCCAGAACATTATTCTTGTGTTATATGGGGTGGCTTGTAAACGACAATGTAATATGCAATACAGCCATAGCCATAGCCATAGCCATAAAAAGCGTAACCCATCAAGCCAAATGCCGACGAATGCGTCAAAAAGGTGTGAAGACAGTTGGCAGATTAGACAATTTGCTATGGTTCGTTAGGGAGCTCTCTGTGTTCGGGGCCGAGGCGGCATATGGAAAATCAAAACATAATTTCCAATGCTTCAATGAATTCTACTTAATTTTTTTTTTTCGCTACAAGTGAGCAGAGCAGGGAAACCTTGGCCCTGGGCTCTGGGCACTGGGTGCATAACTGTTACCGGTTTTCAAAGACGATGGCAAACTAGTTTTCAAGCTGGAACCAAGATTCTTTTTTTTATATTTTCTTTGTTTATGTGTGTACGTATGTGTGTGTGTGTGTGTGTGTGTGTTCGTGTGTATTATGTGTTATGTTTTGTGCTTTCTTTGAGCGAGACAATGAGGTTCATTAGAAATGCACAGGCACAGTCTTATTCGGAGTCTGCGTAACTTGCCCAGGATCAGTCAGGAGCTAACGACAAAACTTAACAATTGTTGTACAGCTGCCTTTCAGCAACTGCTGAGCTTTGAGACAGGCAAATCAATTGGAATTTCGTGCTGCGGCTGCGGCTGCGTCTGCGGCAGATGTTATCCTGTGGCGCATCCTTTTATAATTATCAACAAGATGAGGGGTTCTGGGGATGCCAGGCAGTCAGGCAGCCAGACCGAAGGGCGGAAAGGCGTACAGGCTGCCAGCGGCCGCAGGCACGGGTTAAACTCATTAAAGCCGACACCGCACAGTACTTTAAATGTATGAAAATCACTCAAAAAATCATGTTAATAACTATTTAATTTATTTACTTTTTTAATTTAAAAATGGGGTTTTAAACTGTATTTAATCGAACATTTTATAGATCCTTGAAGAGAGCTTTACTTACATATGGTTTTGAAAAGAATAAAATAACAAGAATTTATTTTCTTTAATCTTAATATATATTTTAATAAAACTTCGTTTGTTTATTGGACTCAATCTGTTAAGGTACAGACAATTTTATTGTTATATCACATATTTCTTTATTTACTTGATTTGAAATATTCTTTCTATAGTTTTCTTATCATACTTTTTGCTGGATACTCAAAGCACTGTGCAGTTGAACTGCGTACAGTTAAGCCCAAGCTGAAGGCACGGCTCAGTCGTTGGGTCTTTCAGTCGTCAGTTAGTCAGTTCGTCAGTCAGTCATTCATTCAAGCTGCAGCAACTGTTTGTCGGCCTCTTGGCCATCACCTGCCATCGACATAGCTTGCAGCTCTTAGCCCATGTCTCTGTGTCTGTGTCTGTTAATGTGTTTAATGATGCCTGTGCCATTCGCGCAGTTATGCTAAATTGCAGTTGCTGCTTTGTGGTGCTATTGTTGTTGTCCCACCAACAAAAAGCACTCGGCGGCACATGTCGCCGTTTGCTGTCTCGTGCGACGCGTCATCGATTGTCCTGCATGCGGGTCGGGTCTCCGATCAGGTCGCAGCAGTCTCTCTTTCTAGCCACGCGCCCATGCAAAAGACTCTTGATTCGCTGCACAAAACTTTCCTCATGATTTTAAGGTTTATTTAATTTTTTTTTTTTGCGGCACCCTTTTTGCCACATCAGGTTGCAACTGCGCGTTGGGAAAGCACCTGCCAAGCGACGCAACAACGCAAAATGTGGGCCGCCCTAATGGAGTTGTCTCTGTGCAGGTCTTCAATCCAGGTTGTTGGCCAAGTTTTCGGGGGTTCATCATTTTCGGTTATTTGCGTTGCTGCATTGGGCCATGTTTGGCTTTCAACTTGCAAACATTTTTATTTTTTGCTGCAGGCGCAGCACATTAATTACGAAAATTTGTAGCTAATTATTTTCATATTATATTTAAGCTCTAACATAATAATACATATTTTTTTATTATGGCAACGCCTTAGAGGTATCTGGCCAACCCAAATGTCTGGCCGTTGTCATTCATTAGGGACGTTTTTGGGGAATATGACGCATACTGGCTGGCCGGGCTTTTTTAATATTGTAATATTATTATGAAGTAACTTTACAAATCAATCCTATAATTGTGGCATCGTTTTTTAAGGAGCTTTCTGCTTAATCATGGACACAAACCATTCATAAACAGACAATGACTATGTAATACAACTTTAGATTATATCGTTTTTGATAAACAGATAGTTCTTGAAATGTCAAGAGCACAGTTGAACTTTTGTTTACATTTTTACAGCGTGGGGTGCTTTCTTTATTATTTAATTTACCATCATTTTTTTCAAAATGTGTGATTTATATAATCCCTGTTATTAAAAACTATGGAAAAACCACACAACAGTTTGGTACCTTCAAGAACTTCAATAACATTCTAAACAAAAGGCCTAGACAGGGCATATTCTGTTCGGCACATGCGCAAACAAAAACCCCTGACGCAAGATCGATAGGCTCCTCTTTGTAGTGTAGCGAACTGGCAGGCTGCCTGCGTCGCTGCCTGCGTCGCTGCCTTCTCGAAGGCAGAGCCGAAGCAACAGCAGGAGTTCTTCTTCTTCTTGGCTTGTGTTGCTGACGCTTACGACCGATGTTGTCGCTGAAGCAGGAATCAATTGCGCGCGCACCATCAGCGAGGACGGTTGTGTAAAAAGAACTCTAAAGAATTCTCTCGCTCAAAGCGGACTTGCGGTTCAAATGATCTTTCGCGTCACTGTTCAAATGTAATGTACTTGGTGCTTGACTGTGTATGTGTTATGTGTTTTTATTAGTTAACTGCAGAACCGTTACTTAACGAAGACAAAGTGCTGAACGTAACGAAAAGAAACTAATTGTGTGTTAAGTGCAAAGAGACATGCAAAAAATATGCCAAAACAACATTTGGACTGCTGCTGCTGCTGCTGCGGCTGTTGGTGGTGCAAAGTTAACAGTCGAAAAGAAGCTACGCAGATGCAGTTCTGAACTTAACTATTTGGTGGGTGCGGCAGTGGCTGATCTTGAACTCGTGTTGAGGCTGAGGCCAAACTCCCCACCGTGGACCTAACGGTGCAGCAAGTGCAGCAGTAGCACGACGAAGAATAAAAAAAATAAAAGAAAACAGACAGCGCAGCGCAGCGAGTCTATTGCATTTCTTTTGATTGCTTGTGTATCATCTTCGGGATCTCGGCATACCGCCAGCGTCTGCGCCCACACTCTGCTAAAAATTTTCGTTGCCGAAATGGGTTGCGTTTAGTTCAGTCGTGTTTTTTCGGCGAAGAGGAACACAAGCTAGCAGACTTAAAAGGTAATCTAATGCTTGAGTTATAAAAGTGCCGTTAGTTTTTATGTTTAGTCGTTTGGCGTTTGGGTGCAGCAGCAATTTTTAGAGCCTGTACAAAGTCCAAATTCCGTATTTATGTCCGAACATCAAATAACTGACGCTTGCAGTTTGACAGTAACACACACACACACACATATATACACGGGGTTTTGCATTTCAGCCTATGACGCAATAAATAAAGCGACAACAGGAGACAAGAGAAAAAGATAGAGAGCTTCTCCTTTGCAGAAACTTAACGACGCAAAAGCAATTGCTGCTGCTTTTAATTTATTAACATGTTGCCACGCAAAAACGGTACAAAAAAGCAGTTGTGTTCAAATATTTTTTGCTGTGGATTGTGAGTCATCCTTACTGTGAACGCCAAGACACCCCCAACAACGGTATTCAAAAATTGTCTTACGCATTTTGCGCGCCAAGTAACAGAAGCAGCAGTGCAGAAAAAAAGGGCATAGCAAGAGAGCAGAAGAGTGAGCGAGCTTCCAATCACATCACGTGTATGTGTACCAGTGTGTCTTAATTTTTGTTCTTTGCACGTTTGCTTTGCGCCGCGCTTCTGCGCTTCATGTCAGCGCCTTCATTATTATAATTTTTATTGCTTATGCATAAATCACAATGCATACATACAAACGTATATGAACATACATAATATTTTTTGAAGCACCTTTGGCCGCCTGCACTAATTTCGCAAAATGTTGCTGTTGATCCTTTTTTTTATGTGTTGTGCGCGTTTCCGTTACTGTTCTTTTTTTTCTTGTCTTTCTTTTGTTTTTGTGCCAAATCATTGCCATATAACATAAAACATGATAAGTCTGCGGCTTGCATACAAATTCATTAGTGCTGGCCCTGCGAATGGTGATTGCAGTCGAAGACGCAGCTTGGTGATGAACTTCACTGGCTGACGGACTGCCCCGCACGCTGCCAGTGTGGCCAACTTCACCTCCCACACATGCAGCAGCCATGGGACATTAGTCGTTCCTTTTGCTTTTGTTGTTTTTTTGGGAGATCGCATTTTCTGAGAATTCTGCAGCGCACCTTTCTTACAGGCGGTCGACACAGGAACTCACACGGCGTTGCCATTTTTCTTTTTTCACTGAATGGAATAGTTTCTGCTTTCTTTTTGAGCTGTCCACTTGTATATTAGTTACAATGCATATTATCTTAATAATGTACCTACAACTTTGGTTGGTTATTTAATAAATTTGATATAGACGAAAAAAAGTCCCACAGTCCTTATCGTTAGAGAGCGATCTGCAAAAATTTCTTAGCTCATTTGCAGGCCAACCTCGAATGTTTCTTATCGTGAATCAATCTTTATCTCTATTAGGCACCCTACACGATCTAGATCAATGCCTTTACTCCCTATCTCTGTCTCATATAAATTAAGCACAACTTCAACACTTTCTGGCTTTGCGACTAGAGAGCCGCAGAATTTATGAAGTTCAAATTGTTTTTTTGTTTTTTTTTTTCAAAATTTTTCTTATTTTTGTTTGTGCTGCCCTTCTTTTCCACTTACTGTGTGTGTAACCAAAAATGTGACCCGAAACTCGTTCTGCACGACAATTTGGCCACTAATTTTGAGGCAGCATACCCAAATACAGTTGTCGGTGCAATTTTATTGATCTTCAGCGCAAAAATATAAAATTGTTTCATGGTCGTCGGTAACGAAATCGAAATCGAAAACGAAACACAACACAACACACAACTTGGAATCGAATTCAAAACGCAACCTTTGAGACATCCCAGGACCACAGAGGACTGGAACTTTGACTGCGACTTGAAACTTGGAAGCTGGGCAGACGTCGCGACACTAACAACAACAACAACACTAACAACAACAAATACGCTTGGTTTAGAAGCCACTGTCCGTAGGCCACAGCCGGGCAGCTGCTGCCGGATCACTAAAAAAGGGCAACCGAAAAATATTTTTATCTTGATATGTTTTTTGTGTTTTTTTTTTTTTTTCTTCTGAAGTTTCGGTTGTTGTTTTGTCTGACTGTTCTAAATACGCCAAGCGCAGCTTGCGGGGCATAAATATATGTCTTTAGTATGGCATGTCTGGTTGCGTTTTCGGAACTTGGTAAATGGGCCAGAGGAGCTGCTGCTGCTGTGAGTTGAAGTTGGAGTCGATCCAAGCCAAAAACGAGCCGAGTGCCGGCCGTCTGCCAAAATTCATGGAATTAGTTAACGATTAATGATTGGATATTGATTTCGCTTTATGTGCTTAAAAGACTCAAGATATTTGTTTTTGGTTTGTGCAAGTTTCGACTACATATGTTGTGTGTTTGTACGTACGTATGTGTGTGTCTTTTTCTTTTAACTTTCTACCACTCATTAATAGCGGTAAAGCTTACTCAAACATTTTGAATGTCTTCAACTTCTGTCGAAGTCTCTTTTCTTCAATTCTTTAAATGATGCTTCATTTTATTACTCTGACGAACTTTCTTTCTATTTCGCGTTTACCAAACTCCCTTTTGCTTAACGATCCTCGTTCACATAAAATCGAAATTAAAGACGGTTATATAATATTAAATCGACAAGTGTGAAAATGAAATAAAACACGAGTGCTTTAGCTTGAGACTAATCGACTTGGGGGAAAAATTCAACCATTAAAAAATTAAACTAAGAAAAGACTCTCTTAAACAATTTGAAAACCATTTACATTTTTCTATTAATCAACTCTCTGACAAATAAATAAAAAAATATAAATATTGGTTGTGAAATATAACAAATCTTAAATTCAACGATAAAATATTTTTCAAAGTTTTAACAAAATTAAAATTATTATATAAGCTGTTAAGTTTTTCCCAAATTTGCTATTTGTACCCATTGTACATTTGTGTTTTTTGTTTCTTTATAGATACAGGGTATAACAAGCTATTCAGGTAGTTTTTTTTTTCATGTTTGCAACGCTTTTTTTTTGTATTATTTTGCCGCTTCCTATGAAACTTAATTTGTGTGTTACTCCTTGGCCGTATATCAAATTGGCGCTATCGAATACCTTAATAAAAGAAACACATACATACAAACACACACACAGGTCTATATATGCCCGATATATAACTATGGGCAGCCTTTCTTGATAATAAGCGTTCACAAAATTGTGCTTAGCTCTTTGAAAATTTGTGGTTTGCCACCGCGAAATTTGAAGCTTAAATTCTTCAAGATCTTTACCCAAAACATTTCTTCAACAAGCTACACACACACACACACACACACATGAATATAATATAATTGGTACACATTTAACGCCACGTTGCGCAGCATCCGAGAAAACGAAGAAAAAAATCTCGCATCTAAAATTTGTGTGAGAACTTTGTGAAATGTGAGCTCTCGAGCCTTGGGACTCTATATATGTTCCTCTCGTGGATTAAAACTTGGCGCAAAGTTTTTGCCGCTAATGATTTGCTTACTGGCTTGGCAACAAGCTGCTAAAGTGTTTTAATGTGTATGTGTGTGTGTGTGTGTGTTTGAGTTGAGGCCTATTAATTGCATTTTAAGCCAAACTGCTTGACTTTCAACCGCTCCAGACTCAGGCTTCCAGCAAGGCTCAAGTAATTGAGTTGTTAAGCTTTTAGATATGTCGCTCATCTTTGCCCTCTCCCCTATCCCTTCTCCTGCTCCTGGCTTGTATCTCGAAGAAGTCGTCCACTTGTTCCACTGCCCGACAGTTAAGCTATGTGCAGAATGTTACTTTTATTGCTAACGAGACGAGCACTTGATGAGTCGCAACGGTATTGCATTACAGCTGTTTGGATCATGAAATTATGTCTTTATTTAATCGTAGCTAAATTAATGGGTTACAAAAGACAAACCTGTTGTTTAAGTAAAGTTTTAAGTAATGGTTAACTATTTAATTAAATATATGGTATATGATCATAGATTTTGTGTGATGCTTAATTTGATTTAAGGAAAGCAAAATAATTGTTCCTTATTACAATCAACAAGCTTCGATTCATTATTCCGATAAACAAAAGTTTGATATATGTTGATCTAAAAAAAAATCTGCTCAAGATCTTTAAATCAGTTGACTTACTTTCAAAGAAACATATCTTAATAATAAGATTTCTCACAAATCAATTAAACATTACTGCGACAAAGACAACACATTACAAAATATTATAAAAAAACCGAATTTTGATGTAGCATATCTAATATAATATATGGTTGTTTCGCTTGATTCGCACAACCTACACACAAACAGATTAATTGAGAAGTCTTAAAGCTGTCGTCCAAATATTTTCAACTGATAACCAAACTGCTGAATGCATCTAAAACTGTAAAGCACTATGTTTGGCTGTCTGTCTGTTTGTCTGCCTGCCTGCCTGATCGTATATTATGCCATAACAATATCAGCCAAATGACCACGTATATGCATATATACGTGCGATTGTGTGGAATGGTTTTGTTCGTATTGCAATTTACAGTTGTTGTTGTTGTTGCAACAAGCAGCTAGGAGGAGACATGCCCACTTATTTTGCGCCAACTAATATTAAAACACCGTTATGCATATCAGCCGCCACACACACATTTCACATGGCAACTAGAACAAGAACAAGAACTTGGCTAACTGGCGGCTCTCTACCGATTGGCATGTCTTGGCCATGGCCGTAACCCTTTAATTATGGCAAACAGACGCAATAGCCGAACCAGCAGCAACAACAACAACGAGTCCAGCTAGCGTCAACGCCTTTCCAATGGCACTCGCCCGAAAGTTGGACGGGATCGAAGCTGGACGCGCCATCCGACTGCAGAAGACCTCCTTTCTAAAAGCAATAATAAAAATGGCCCAAACACATACTTACATATATATGCCAAAGCATTATCCATACGGAGTGTGAGAGCCAAAACAAAAGTTAAGAAGTTAACAAACAAAAACGAAGAAGAAGACGAAAAATAGAGTTCTTAATTGCATTTCGATTAGAGAGAACCAAATTTGCAAGCAAATCAAAGTGCGAACCTGGTTGGCAACACACCACCGAATCGGGCAGAGAAAGCAACTCGGCAACAAAGTAAATGTTGCACTGGGAACAGGCCCACAGCAACTGGCAGTAGGAGGCTGGGCTGCTGCCACACCAAAATAGACAACAGATGAGACAGCCCAGGCACAGCCCAGGCCCAGGCAAGAAAAACGCCTTTTTTAGTATCCCTTCTTTCTCTTCCCTCTTCCCTAAACCCCCAACCAAGCACTCAGCCTCTCAGCCACTTTGCAAACTGGTTTCCTTTGGCTGGGGCAAGGCTACAAAAAGAAAGAATAGAAAGAACGAAAGAAAGAAAGAAAGAAAAAAATTGTAACAGGCCGCAGAACCTTTCTAAGCCCCGGTTATATGCACAGTCCTAGGCATATTGGCATTGGCATTGGCCATTTAATACAGTTATTTTTTCGTGGCGGGCAGCGCGCAGACGCAACTGCTGCAACTGCAACGCAGGCACAACTGTTTTCGGCTGGCAGCTATTACCCGATTCGCCTTTCATTCTCTCACCCCCCCCCTCCCTGCCTGCCTGCTCCATCAAATGCATCGCTCGTCTCTGCAGTCATTAAATATGATTCTGCTCAAACTAGAACATGCCAACACATCAGCAGGCATCAACCCGGCCAGGCAGGCAGGCAGCTAGCAGGCAACAGACAAAAGGCCGTACGCAATCATAAAAAAAAACACAGCTTACAGAACACCGTTCTCTATTATACACTGCAAATCGGCAAACTATCGGACATTTATTTGCATTTAATGTTCATCACTTTATGATTTTGTTTTTTTATACGTGCTAATCCCGCTTTTCCATCCTACTAACATCCTGTATGCAATTTACATTTAGGAAACATTAAGAACATTAAATATTTAAGTGGAAGACGATGAGTGTCAACGAGAATGAGGAGAAAGGTTTTTAATCGAGATGCCACAGCAAATATTTATTCAGTGAATCGAATTTATATCAGTTTGGAAACACTTCTACTTGGAAAGTCTCAAAGCAAATAAAAAACAAATCCCAAAGGAAACGCCAATAATTAATTATTCATTTGATAATAAAAAATTGTTCATAAAGCTGATAACAGCTCTAAAGTAAATGTCGGAGAAAGATTTGTTGTTGTATTATGTTATTATTATTAAACAATTCAAAAGAAATATTCAAATATTGTTGTCGTCAATGAACGAAATTCGATGTTCCTAAACTGTAAATTTCGTTTTTATTACTACTCCTGAATTATTAATGGAATATTCTTACTTAATTTCTTTGAATTGCTTTACAACATAAACTTGAAGTTGTTTCTTTTTTAGTGTTATGTCTTATTTTAATAGTATGGTACACATATATATTAGTGTATATGTTCAGACAACAGTGAATTCGATTTGCTTAACTCTTTCAATCACAATTTGACAATCTTTACAAACTGCCTCAGCAACTAGTTATGCTCTACTATATATACTATTTATTTTTATTTTTTTTTGTTAGCTAGGAACATAATCAAACTAGTTGGCTGGCAACACAAGCATAGCCTGATTTGATGATGCAAAAGTCATTCACACACTGATCCTGCCCCTCTCACAACACTCTTGCTAAAGTGTCCATTGCCTTTAAGTTGCCTGGCAGCTTATTGTTGTTGTTGCTTGCATCGCGTTGTTTGCGCTCGAATCTTGGTTGGCCTGCTTGTTGTTGTTTTACTCATGTCAGCTGTTTGCTTAAACAAATATTATTACAACATGGATTGGATGGATAGTGTTGTGGGCACCGCTTTGTGCTTGTTGCTTGTTGCTTTTTGCTTGTTGCTTTTTGCTTTTTTCAATGAATTATTAGTTATTTCTAATTTATGTGGCGTTCAAATCCCCCCTTTCGCGCCTTCCTTACTCTTCGGCTTGCTGCTTTTCTTTATTTTATCAGGCGGCTATTTGCGTTTCCGCTTTCCGTTATTATTGGTCGTTCTGGGCCGGCTGCTTTACTAAAGGCTCGAGCACGAAATTCTAGCAGAGCTCCCCACAGTCAGTTAAAGCTGTTGTTCTGTGTTGGGGGCGTATTTGCCTAACAAAAATAAATAAATATGAATTTATTGCAGAGTTCGTTTATTTTGTTTTTTGCTTTTCGTCTTCGGTGGGGATACTTTTCCTATGTATGTGTGTGTCATTAAACTTAAAGCTAATGCTTGGCTGCGATCGCATAAGCAAATATGTTCGAGCTCAAACTCTTGGCTCCCCCTTGTTATTTTGATATACATATATGCCAAAGATAAGCGACATAGAAATACGCTGAGAGGCACAAAATCTTAAAGAGAAATATAACAAAACTGTCGCAGCCCCAAAACAGCTAAAGAATCAGAGCTTCATCTACATGCATACGTATGTATATGAATGTAAGTGGCTTTGAAACTTTGATTTGATTTTTGCTGCTCTGGCAATTTCGTTTAGGATTAGCCTCATACAATACGTAATTGCTCTGGGGTCCAGAGCAGAGAGCAAACGAAAGATTCTAAGAATTTTGTCACGCTTTAGATTTCAAAAATTGTCGATGTTAGCCAACTGTTAATGGACCCAAAGACACACATACATATATACGAAACGTAAGCGCAAAATCCAGCGCGTATATATATATATATATATTATATAGTAGGAATATGTATGCCTTATGTATGTGCCTTATGTATTAAATGCTTTGAGGCGTAAGTAAATGGCATTTAACGCTTGATTTGCAGCGTTTAAATTTACCTGCTCGTCTCTTGCTCTGTGTGTGTGTGTGTGTGTATTGTATTGTAGTGTAGTTTGGTACTTTAGTTTCGCTCGCAGCCTGTTTAAGAAGAAGAGCCCTTCTCACAGTAGATCCTTAGCCCGACCTATTGTTCTCTCCTCTCGCCCGCACAAAACACACAAACAAAAATATCGGGGTGGGGGCGAATTTTTGGCGTTCAAGTAGGGGCGGAAATTTAATATGAAATGCAGTTTTTTTTTTGATGTTTTTGAAATATGAGATTTTTCAGGCACTGATCTTCTTGCTTTTGTCTACCTGTTTTAAAAATTGTTTTCTTCATTCAGGTGTTTTTTTCTTTATTTTCTGTTAATGGTAGCAAACATAATTATATTGTAATTCGTAGCGTCTTTAGTTTTTGGTACTTGTGAAATTCTATACCCAAAAAAATAAGTAAAAAAAAAAACCATATACCATGAATTGCTTGCAGGACGGGAAGGTGTCAACGTTTTGCATTTTGAATCAAACATTGCACTTGTCCCGGCCTATGAGCGGTTTGTGTATCAACATTAACTAAGTTACGTTTTTTTCATCTTAAATATTTTTAAACATAGTAGTTAAATTCCATTATTAAAATTTATACATTGAAAAATCAAGCAATTTTCGTAATATTTTTAAAAATGAATTTCATTTTGTGTTCGTTTTCTAACGTTACAGCATCCAACTTTGAAAATAAAAACAATTTTAATTGTGATTTAAGCATGGAAAATTCGGTAAGTTAAAAAATTTCTTCGCTAATAAAATTTTTGTTTTAAAACTTTTTTTTACATATTTAAAAAAAAAAAAAGTCCACCAATAAAACATAAGCTTTTTTGTCCAGAGTAAAGATTATAGAATATTTGTTGAGTCAAGCATTTATTTTATAAATAATAAGTTTAAATGTAACAACCAAAACGCGCGCGCTTACCATCAGCTGTTTGGTATTTTTTCGTCTTTTAAAGACCGTGGTATTTCTCCACCATTTGTTTTGTGTTGCGTATTTAGTGCATTTTTAGTGAATAGCGTCGCTGTCGTTGATGGTGGAAAAAAAAAAAATATATAAACAACAACTACAACAACTACACGCCAAGCAATTGGCTGCCCGCCTGTTGTGTGTGTGTGCCTTCGTTTTTTTATTTTTGTTGTGTTAAATATAAAAACAAATTGAGTTAAAGTAAAATATTTGGCGTGCAAGTCAAAAGTAAGTTTTGCGCAAGAGCCAAGAGCCAATACAAACTGTAAATAGATAACTGTAAACATAGTATGTATATATACATACATACAAAGCAAATATATTAATTTTAATACCCCGCGAAGCGACGCATAAATAATTTTTTATTTATAATTTCTTTTCATTTCGTTTTTGTTTTTTGTTTTACTTTGCTTTTGTGTTTTGTTGTTTTACTTCCGAGCGCAGCAAGCGTCGAAAAAACATAAGCAGTAAATAATTTATGCTGGACAGATCTAAAAAATAAATAACATTAAAAATACATATATTTATATTTATATACATAAAAAAAAAATTCAAATTTTAATATGACAATTATACAGATTACACAAGGCGAACCGGAAATGGAGCGTGCCTCGTCGCCGCTGATGTCGTCACAAATTACGATGCCCGCCGTCGTGCAGCCGCCAAAGGGGCGTGGAAGACCGCGCGCCTCCTATGCGCAAGCCGGAGAATTTGACTTGGATCTGATACGAGAATATCATTTACGACCGGCGCTATATGATCGCTCCAACAAGCTATTTAAGGACAAAGAGCATGCAACGCAGCTTTGGCTGCAAATTGCTCACAAAACCGGGTTTGATGGTAGGTCAAAACGAGACAAAAAAAATAAATAATGAAATAACGTATTTATTTTTTGTCAATAAGAACAGTTTAATCAGTTTATTTTTCATGTACTAGCACTAAACTAATCTTTGGCAATCCAACGATAACCGTTTCCCTTTCTTCATGTTTTCATTCTAGTTTCCATTTTACGCGATCGTATTATCACACTAAGAAATCGTTATAATATCGAAAAGCGACGAGTAGAAAACAAAGTCATTGAGGGCAGCCAATGGCCTCTGTATGAATACCTTACTTTTCTTTCGGATCACATACGCACACGTCGCTCGTATAAGAGGCGAAGTAAATCGGTGGATAAAAATGACCCAGATGCAGATGATGGAGACGATGAGGAGCATGTCGATGTGCACTTTGATATGAATAGCGAAAGTAATGGAACGATTAAAGCCATTAAACATGAAATTATTGACAATGATGAGAATTCCGAATATGATTATGATGATGATCGACAGTTGCCAGTAACCACAGTGCTCAGGTAAGTCGGATCTTAACTTATGAATATGACGCTAATAATGTGCTCTCCTTGCAGCATACCACATAGCACCTCACTAAACGGACACACCAATATTATGAATGGCAAAGTGTGTCGCCAGCCGGAGCTCTTTGTGGCCGGAGTTAAACAGAAACGTATGGCTGCGTCCGCGCTTGCAAATGGGCCACCAGAAAAACGCAATAATAGTTTAACAGGTTTACAAAATGCTGCGAATGCTGCAACAGGCACAGCAGCATCAGGACCAACAACAGTAGCATCAACAACATATCCAAAGTTTCGAGCCTTTGGCGAATTCGTATCGCATTCGCTAAACGAACTGCCACATTCAGTGTCCATGCGACTGATCGAAAAGTTTACACACGATCTAGTCCAGGCGACCATTAAAGCAACGGCGGATCAGAATCGCGATTCTGCTGGTGAGGCCAGCAGCTTGGATGATGTAGACGATTAGTTAATTAGTTAAAAGCAAACAAAACAAAGCAAAACAAACTGAAAACCATAACTACCAATTGTAATTTACACTTAGTTTTTTTTTACCTTACAACTGGAAGAGAGCAGAATATATCTCTGCCAACAGGAAAAAATGAATAAAGCCAACCCAGAAGCAAACCAATAGGGGCGTGTTCACAATGTTCTTGCGCATAAAAATGACATTTGTTAATTGATTGCAAAGGCTGAGACCCGGACAAATGGTAATGAACGTGGCCAATCTTGCAATCTTGCTACAAGCGCTAGAGACGCATTTTTGCCACAGGCACATTTCCTGTTCTTGATTATAAATGGGTCTATATTTTAATTAAATAACAGCCACGCAATGGTAAAATGGTAATGACAGTGTTTAGACCAAAAAGACAACTTAACTTGGCTTATTGATATTGCAATGTGTCTGGACTGGGTGTGTGTTAGTGTGTGTGTGTGTTTTATAAGTGCTGTGCAACATTAAAACGTCACCTGATGTAGGTCGTGCCTGGTGCTTATTTGTTGTTACATGAAATACAAATTGCACTAGTCCCGGCCTGCAGTGTGTGTCGCAAACAACAAAAAAAAACAAAAAAGAACAACGACATAAACATTTCTCGCTTATCATGCAGCCCCAAAAGGTGGTGGCATGCATTTGCCGTATTCGTGTTGCCGTCAGCCTCATCTTCGCTGACCTGTAATTATATAATTTAATCAAATTACTTGCATATGTTGCCAAAAAAAAAAAAGGAGCAAAGAAGAAGCCAAAGAAAGAAGCTTAAAAACCGCAACAGACTGGCAACATTAAGTGTTGCATTTTGACAGTGAAATGTGATTATGTGTGCCGTGTGCGTCGAAAACAAAAGATATTTGCGTATTTTAGCATTCATCATCATTACTCTTAAAACTGCTGCCGCTGGAGCCGAAATTTTTGTAGGCGCACTTAAACTTGACAGCGGTTTGACAGTTGCAAATTGCGCCAACAGCGGCAGCAGCAAAGAGTGTTATAACACTGAGCATTGGCATGAGAGGGAAAATAGGTGAAGCCAACTTCATGCTTATGTGCTAGCAAACGCTAAGCTGGCTGTTATGGACGAGTTATGCGCGCGCTTTTTGAAAATATCCAGCTAAATAATAAACAAGTTCTGTGTTTGTATATGTATGTATATTTAAATTTAATTGGAGTTTAAATTGTTGTCATTATTTTGTTTAATTAATTAGCTAAATTTAAACACTTAAGTAAACATGCGTGCATATTGCATACTCATACTTATTATTTTTAAATATTAATATTACTCGTAAGTTCGAATTAAAATCACTCAAAAAATGTGCTGCTCTTTTTTTGATTTGACGATCGATTTATAGCTAAAATCAACGACGACGACGACAACACACAGTACACGACATTTATAGCTAATAATTGTAATAAAAGTCTAATAAGGAGCTGAAGTTTTAGGAGTAGACCAACAAATACAACGGCGAGAAAGAGATCAAAATGCTGTACGGTTTTTGGCAGCGGCCACCGTCACAACTCGTATGTAATATTATTTAGATGATCGCGTGTCTTACGCGCCTTAAATGGCGCGGCAAAATGCTCATAATCATAGGCGGTGTCAGCATTGTACGAGGAACAGCGACGCAAACGATGATGCTGCACAAAGGAGCTGCTATATGGCGCCTGATTTCCATGCCCGGCTCCAAAGCAACGCATGGCCGCACACAACAGCGTACACCAGCGCCACGAAGAGGCGGAAAAGGTATAAAAGTGACGTGCACTACCGCCGGAGTTATTATTGTTCTTCTTGGACAGCAAATGCTGGCGACTGTGATGCAAATAGGGATTGTAATTGGAGCGAAAACTGCTGTCGCTACTGTGTCCGCTGTCATCGCTGCTGCTATCGCTGCGACGCAATCCCAGGCGAAATAGATTGCCATTGTTATGCGCCGCATTGGCAAAGTCCTCGAAATCCAAATGCGACTCGTACTCAAAGTCGCGATCAATGGAAACGGCGGGCGTAATGATCATAAATTGACTGTATTTCCTCTGGCTGTGGCTCTGTTGTGGTTGGCGTGGCTGTTGTTGGTTGCTACCACGCTGATTGGCAATGGAGTTGAGTAGCGTTTGATTTGTGTCCACCGATGAGTAGCTATTGCTATTCGATATAGGTGACATATCATTGTTGTTATTATTGCTATTGCCATTGTTGTTATTGTTCGTATTGTTATAGCTATGATTGATGTTGTTGTTGTGCGTTGTGTGAAAGATACCCGCTGGTGTTGGCTGCGTCGTCGTCACCGGCAGTGTTGCCAGCTGCTGCGGCTGATATTGCTGATATTGCAGCTGCAGGGGCAAATGTGGCACTGTCGGCTGTTTGGCGTGCCTATGACGCCGCTTGGCAACTGGAGCTGAGGCTGTTATTGTAACTGTGGCTGCAACTGTAGCTAAAGCTATAGCTGCAACTGGAGCTGGCGCTGAGGTCTGTTGTTGTGGTTGCTGTGGTGCCGGCGATGTTGTTGTGGGCGTCGAGCCAACCGAGGGCATCCATCATCTTGTTTCCTCCGCACCGCTATTACTGTCATCGGGCTTGACAATCTGGTAGGTTATCAAGTACTCTGGATAAGACTGTAAGCAAAATTGATACGTATTAATAAATTGAACGCATTTTAAGTTTAATTATCTTACCTGTTCACCCCGATAAACAACATATTCAGCAAAATGCAAGCCGCCCGCCGAGGGACGTCCAATCACGGAGTGATGACCAGGCGGTGCATGGGCCATCTTCATGGCGCTATACTGCAAAAAGGATTTACCCAGAGCAACGCGGCACAGCAGTAATTGCCTAAAACAAAAAGTTTAGGAATTAAAATGTTTTAATTTTGGTAAAGTTGATTGATTTAGACGGATCATACCTGGGACACACATAACACGATTTATCTTTGTGCGATGGACAGCCAATGCCACCGCCAATTCCATAGACATACTGATTACTTTTGGAGCTATGCTCCGCAAAGTAAATGCCCGCACCAAACATACCGCCAATGTAAGCATGTCTTTCATCAAATCCACGCTGCACAATTGCATTAATAAATGGGCTGCCATGGAAGAGCATGCGCTCATTTGACTGCAAGAAGTTCTCCTCAGCGATTTCCTGGCGTCGATGGGCATAACGTTCCCACAACTTGCGATTCTGCACCTTTTGTACCTGCCAAGAGTGAAAAATAAAGTTTTTGTTAGCTGTAAATCTAAGCTTTGTATTCAACTTACCCGCACGATGTTATAGCGTGTAAAGTAACCACCCGACTGTCCATTATCACGATGCTCACGTATGGTGGCCTGCATCTCTTCCTCAACGGCCACAAACTCTTTATCATCCTGCAGCAGATCCACAAGCAATGTGCACAGGTTCACATTGTTGCCAATACCTTAAAATAAAATATTGCTTAGTTTTGTTTCACGTTTTAATCTTTGATAAAACTCACCAGTGGTGGCTCTCAGCTGTGCAATGCCCTTAAGGATCTTGTGCCGAAAACCGTAGGCGGACACGCCCACCTGCTTGAGATCATCATGTCCCATCTCGGCGAGTATATCAAGCGTAATTTGCTCTCGCTCAAACAGCTCAATCAGATGATGCAGCTGCTGGCTGCTTAAGAAACCAGAGACATTTGTTATAGACTCTGGATCTTGTAGCATCTCCTCGCTGCCCGTATTCTCAGCACCATTTGCCTCGGCACCCTGGGCAGGACTCATGCGTGTGGCACAGCTATTGATGGGCAATGCAACTGGCACACTAAGCGTCATCGAAGCACCCGAAGGCAATAGCACCGTCTCCGTGGTGGGTGAGAGTAGGGCAGCCGATGCAGCTGCAGCAGTTGCCGCTGCTGCTGAGGTTGTTGCTAGTGCAGCTGCAGCAGCTGCTCCAGTGCATCCAGCCTCTGGTGCTGGTGAACAACCGGCTGCAGACAGCGATTGCGTGGAGGCACTCAGCGCATGTTGACTGAGTGACGTGGCCATGGCATCCTGCAGCAGGCACTTCACATCATCGGCTGTAGCAAGCTCTATGGGGGTCTGAGCCTCCTGATTCTTCATATAGGCATCGGCGCCGTGTGCCAACAGCAAGGAGCACAGCTGTGTGCGACCCTTTTGGGCAGCCTCGTGTAACGGTGTAAAGCCCCATTTATCTGTAGCATTCACCACCGTCTTGTGTTTGATTAGTAGCGCTGCAATATCCAAATGTCCATAGGAGCTGGCGTTGTGCAGTGGTATGAGTCCCCCTTTATCCTGTGCATTCACATCTGCGCCATGCTCCAGCAAATACTCGGCACACTCGAAATTATTATAGCCAGCAGCCAGATGCAAAGGCGTCGAATTGCGTCCATTTAAGTCGCGGCAGTTTATTGTCTCTGGCGTTACCAGACGTTGAACACGCGCCAGATTACCCTTTTTGGCGGCATCCAAAAGCGCTGAAGGTCCACGCAGCAGTTCCGCCACATCATGATCCGAGTCCTTGACCAAATCGGCAGGCGTGGCGCCATCCCTATTCTTCTTCATGGGATCAGCACCGTGCTTAAGCAGCAGCTTGCATATATCATATTTTCCCTTGGCAGCAGCCTCATGAAGCGGCGTAAATTTCCACAAATCAGATACATTCACATTGGCACCATGTTTGACGAGCAGTTCGGTGACCTCATAGTGGCCATAGGAGCAGGCGTTGTGTAGCGGCACGAGGCCACCCTTGTCCGCAGCATAGACCTCAGCGCCGTGCTCCAATAGAAATTGCACGACAGGCACACGATTAAATCCAGCTGCGAAATGCAACGGCGTCGAATGCCGTCCATCCAAATCTCGGCAGTTGACCGTCAGTGGATTATTTAGCACAATGCGACGCACAGCATCCAAATCGCCAGCCTTGGCTGCCTCCAGCAGATTTGTTTCACTATCTGGCGGATTCTTGAGCAGCTTCAACACACTATCCGAAGCGAGCTGTGCGGCCGTTAGACCCTCCAGAGAAACAATGCTGGTGTCCACCGCATAGGAGAGTAGCAGTCGTACCGCCTGCTCATCGCGTGCACAACGATGCAACGCAGTCTGACCAATACTATCCAAGGCATTCACCTTGGCACCCTGCTTTAGCAGTACCTCCAAAACATCAAAGTGCAGCAGCTCGGCCGCCAAATGTAAAGGCGTTAGGAATGCCTTATTCTTCTCATTCAGCAGCGATCCTTTGCGTGTTAACAGTTCGACTAGCTGCTTGCGTTTCGCATCTTGATTGACCACAGCCAAATGCAGTGGCGTATCCCCTGTGTACGGATGCACAAAGTTAACATTTTCGGCACAGACGAGTTTCTTGACACGCGACAAATCACATTTGCGGCAGGCGTCCATTAGGCAGTGTCCTTTGTACTCAACTGCAAAATACGGACAATGACAAGAAATTAGCCAATTTAATGAGAATGAGAATAAAATAGGTTAACGGTAGTTAAAGGGTCAGTCACATTTTTAAGAAACTTACAGGCAATGCGGTCGCGTAGCTCCCGCGTGGGTGCGGCATCGATAGCCGACTTATTGTGGCAGTTAAGGAGCGTGGGATCAGCACCACGACTCAACAAAAGGCTGCAGACCTCCACTCGACTCTTGGAGGCTGCCTCGTGCAGCGGCGTGAAGGCCCACAGATCATTGGCATTGACATTGGCACCCGCCTGGATCAACAGTTTGGTCACATCGAAATGGCCATAGGAGCAGGCATTGTGTAGCGGCACCAGGCCACCCTTATCCTTGGCATGCACATCCGCACCGTTGGCCAAAAGGATCTCGACAATGCCGATGCGATTGTAGCCTGCAGCCAAATGTAACGGTGTCGATCTGCGCCCATCGCTTGCATGACAATTAACATTCAGGGGCGTGAGCAGTGCAAGCAGTCGATCCTCAGCACCAGAGCGCGCCGCCTCGAGCAACTCATCCTTGCGATATTCCCCAGTTAACACAGGACGCGTTAAATCATCGGCCAGCTCGAGTGGCGTCTTCTGCTCCGAATTGCGTATGGTATGATTCGCACCATGTTGCAACAAAGCCAAACAGACATCCACTTTACCCTTGCTGGCTGCCTCATGCAACGGCGTATAGTTCCAGTTGTCGGTGGTGTTTGGACTGGCGCCGGCTTTCAGCAGCAGACGCACCACCTCCGCATGACCAAACGAACAGCAGTTGTGCAGCGGATGCAGGCCCCCCTCATCGCATGCCTGTATGGAGGCGCCGCTATTTAACAGATACTCAACCACCTCGCGACGACCATAGCCTGTAAATAATAGAGCAAAAAAGACGACGATATTAGACTCAATGCTAATCATGACATGGCAGCAGGCAGCAAGCCCTAAAAGTGGCTCAAATGGTTAACAAACAGTTCTTGGTATTTAATGCACTAGGGGGGGATTTGGGAGAGACCTTCGGTCTAACAGATATCCGGCATTTGGTATTCTCTTTTGGAATTGTAGACTACTCAAGTCAACCTTGTGGCCATCATAAATCTTATTCTAGGTTATTGTTTGCGCAACAACAAAGCAACGAACACCATAGCTAATAAAACAATAACATGCCAAACAATCCAGCGAACAGCTAAAGAAAGCTGACAACACACAAGCCACCTCATTCCCGGGCCATATCTAGTATTACTTCCTATTTGTAACGGTTCACAACTCCAACATGATTAACTGAAATGACTGACAAGAAAGCTAGCAAATCTGTCTTAATTCAGTATATTTGTTTAAGTTCGCAATTAAAAGCATGTGGTGTTAACCTTTATATTTTGGGCAATAAAAAAGTGTACGTTTACATTTTCAAATCTTATCTCTTTACATTTACTACACCATATCTATAAGGTTTATTGACTTGTCGGAGTTAAGAAAAAATGTGTTGATTAAAATACATATATATATATATACATATATATAAATAAAGTGCATCACAAAAATACTGTAAAAATATGAAAAACTCGCAGAATACTATTCTTATTCAAGGTAAAAAACCAAACCTATCAAAGACTCGTTTAATTACTTTAAGCAGAAACTAAGTCAGTAAATCCATAATTGATGAATGCACACAATAATAACAGTTGTGTTAACAATCAGGAAGACAATGCAAAATAAATAAAAATATATTAATGGATATAACGAAATAGTTACACAATTATATATTTCGACAACAAACAAAAAATAGAAATAATTAATGATTATCAATAAATAAAAGCTGAGTAATTAATAAAATCAATGAGAGGCGCCAAAAAGTTGAGCTTCCCTCCCAAATTTATTTGCAAAATTTTTGTTAACCATTCACTTTTTTGCCGTCAAATTACAAAAGTTGCGTAAAAAATAAATAGAATGGAAAAATAACATTAAATTTGGCAATTGAGTGTGCAATTGTTATGGTTATAATTACTATTGTTATTAAGTCATAAACTATACTCCTTGGGTGCACACTTAAAGCTTAACTTTTGCTTTAGCTCATTTTAATTATAAAGTTGAAGGTTAGTTTGTTAAACTAATATAAAATAAAAAATGTGTTATAATTCTCAGGGTCTATAGATACGGCTAGCTAGAAGGTGTAGTTAGTAAATTTTTGTGACTTTATCAGCAATAATTATCGAGCTTCTTATCTTCTATATAAATAAGAAAGCTGTACAAAATAGATAACAGCAAATCGGATATAAACAAACTTATGTGTAGTTCTTTGTGGCGAGTGCGTTGATATTTATTGAAACGTGTTGCAAATCGCAACAGGTGAGAGGTGGGGGTCGAGAACGGGGTGGGGCAGCTAGTTCATTTGGACCTTAAGCACTTTTCGCAATAAGGTGAAAATCTGTCAATAGCAAACGTAGAACTTAAAAAAAGGCAAAAGACATGACAACCAAATGGATGGCGCAAACCAGTTTAGAGAGACAGTTAAAAGTAAAATACAAACAAGACACAAATAAGAAAATAAAAAAAACCAAAAAAACGGCGCATGAATCATAGAAAACCACAATAACAAAATTAACCGTTATATTGGGTGTGGTGAAGTTTTCATACACTTAAAAGATACACTTATTAAAGATTGGAAGGCATATAATCAGATACAGTTTAAAATTGTGATTTGTTGAACATATTTATCAATATTATTATTATTAGTTATTGATAATATACAAACACGTCTCTAAGCATTCTGACGAAAGTGTTTTAAGGTACTTCATTTGAGTATTTTTATTGAAAACAATTTTTTAATTTATATTTTAATAATAACTATTCTATTAGGGGTTACGGTAAGTTTTTGGTTTTGTTCATATTTATTTTAACACTTTTTGTGAAAAAACTGAAATACTTTGTGTAAGAGTATGCGACAAAAAACCAAAAAAAAATCATAGCTTAATTGACATGCAAAGGGCGTGAAACTCACAAGTACACCTCCGCCCCACCATCGAACTCATCTGCACACAACCCCTTCACTCCTACACCTGCGCAGGCAGTCAAAAGGTATTTTTTAATTAGTTAAGGAGTTTGGGGGGGAGAGGGCGAGCTGCGTGCGCTTGGGCGTGACAGCCAACTGAGCAAAAAGTGAAATTCGTAATTTAAGCTTATGAGTTTTGGCCTGTCCCAAAAGCAAACTCTTTGTTTCTAGCTGAAGAGTGTAGTGTAAGCTGTCTCTTGTGTAAAGTGTAGACAAGGCCAAGAAAATATAAAAATAAACCACAGAACAATGCTGAAACAACAATTATGCTTCATATGTTGTTATGAATAAGAAACATTGCGGTTTTGATTTATAAATTCATTCATCAACTGACAATCAAACTTGAGTCTAGAAGTTTCCAATACAATTTGTTGAAATGACTTGAAATGAAATAAATAAAGTAAATGAGAAATTAAAAATAAATAAATTTTTTTGTAAATATTTTTAGCTTAAAAAATATTTAAATTGTTTTTCGACAATTTAATTTTAAATTTTGTATAAATATCCTGAAGCATTACTGTTTAGTTTGGGCCGCAAAGACGTCATCAGGATGCTGACCATGCTGAAATTTTAGTTGTTTTTTTTTCTTTTCGAAAATAGAAAACATGTTGTGGAAATGCAACACATAGCCGAAGAGTAGGTGAGGGTTGCCGGAGGGTTCCGGAAACGAAACGAGCCCAAGCAGAAAAGTAGGTCAACTATGAGCGGGGCTCGCGTCGTAAAGGACGGCAAGGTGGGTGGCGAAGAGGCGCATGCCGACCCTCGTGTCGTGGCGCCCGACGACTTAGAGCCAGGCAACAATGACGCTCGTCACAACGACAAAAGTGGATCAAGGCCAGAACAGCAGCAGCGATTGCATGCGTGCGTATGTGTGTGCGAGGGGAAGGGAGGTGTTTTTTTCGTATAGGGTGGTAGTTGGTTGCATGCCAATGCGAGTCCTTCAACCTTTGTGGAAGATACAAATAGACAAGCGACGGCAATGGGGCGTGGGGCGTGTTGCAAAATGAATTGCTAATTTGTTGTTACTCACCCGCTGCAAAATGCAATGGCGTCGATTTGCGTCCCGCTGTGTCGCGCGCATTAACCGTTTGTGGCGTTATCAGCTTCTTCACTTTGGCTATTTCACCTGTTTTGCAGGCTTCGAATAGCTCACGCAACGGATCGTTGGCCATGACCGTATCGAGATTAACATTTAATATAGCTCGACTGCGACTTGCCATTGTGCTAAGTAGTAGCTGTAGTTGTTGTTGCTTTAAATGCTACTCTTCTTCTTCTTCTTGTTGTTGTTGTTGTTACTGCTCCACTTCTTGCCTTTTGTTTTGTTTACACGCACAGCGAACACTCGAGCAGCAGCTGGGCGCCGCGCCCCAAAAAGCAATACGCGTTAAATATATATATATTTTTATCTATATATATAGAGGTATGCAGCCAAAACAGATGCTAAATCTAGTTGGCCTAACTCGAGTTCATGTTTATGCAGCTGTAAAACATTCACTGGCCATTTTTTTGCTGCTGCTCCACACACTTGCACACACACAAGCACACATGCAAACAGAAGTAATGTGGAAACACTTGGCCCTGGGGGGAGCAACAATTGTTAAAGCTGGCCCCGCTGGCAGGGCACAATAGCACAGTGTTAATTATTTGTTAATGCACTAAAATCAATATATATTGTGCGGAAACTACTTTTTTCGCGTAAGTGTTGCGCTGCTTGCTGCGCTACTTGCAGTTGTTTTCGTACAACTCGCGAATATGATTGTTGATATCTTATCGACACATTGTACAAATCGACTACTGAATTCGATAGGCAAGAAGATAAAAAAAAGATGTGGACACACTGGTTGCAATAAACTATCGATGATGCAGATTTTCGACTTATTTCTTAATGTTCGATACAATTTCACGATGCGTACAGAGTAAAGGCGCTTGTACTGCTCATTGAAAATATATGGTCGCGATTTCCGTGAACTTTCCGCACTTTCTTTACCGCCGACAAACTATATCCGGGTGTTTTGCAGATGACAAATCGATCCTTAGATGGGATATGGCAAACGAGATTGTGATGCGAATATATATATATATATATATATTGCGCCCAGCGAAAACATACGTTGTGGAGCCATGCATCCACAGACAGGAAACATATTTATCCCCGAGGGCTTTCATGGTTAAATTCAATTAGACGACGAAAAGACCAGTCAGTAACGCAGACATAGGCAGGATAGGTCGATGTCGCCAGCTGACGAGTCTGTCTCAGCATCACAAGACTGCCACATGTCTCCACTGGGCCCCGATAGCCGACGTTTGCTCTCGGATGGTTTGGATCGTCATGTAAAAATCAATGATCTATGCACATTTGAAAACATACACACCCCAAACTATCCGAACCCGAAGTCACTGCCAGAGATTAGGCTGTCGTTATTGTCGAAAACATGTGGTTGCAGTTGAATGCTTTTATTTTACATTACTATGTATACCCAATGAGGCTGCTACCATGTTTCAATATATGTATATGTTTACATTAACATGTATGCTTTTCTTGCTTTTGCTATACAAGCCTTTCAATTCGTACTTGATTTGGCGCCAACTTAACAGGGCTGCATTAAACGATAGTTGGATTTATCTTCTAGCCACAAGTGTCATTCCTAGGTATATTAGAGCAGCCCTGGAACGGGTATCGAGTACAAGTGCATGCCAACAACAATGCGCGCATTGTGCATTTACTCTTTTGCTTTTAGAATCTAAAAATATTACAATTTGTGCTTGGAAAATATGTACAAAATGAATAAAAAGTATTTATGCAAGTGAGCACAACTGTGCGGGTGACAAAACAGCAGTATTTACTGGGCGAAAACAAACAGAAAAGTGAATCAGAACACACGCACACACACATGCACGCGAGGCACAAATGTGTGCACACGTACAAACACCTGCAAACCCCTGCACCCGCGAGCTCTGAAACCAGAAATAAGTGCAAGTGAAGCAGCAGCAGCAGCGACGGCCACAAACAAACAGCCATCAGAAGCAATGTGGAAAAAGCTGCAAACATAGCAAGAAAGAAAGGGAACTAACAAGCGACAACAACGAGAACGACAACGAGAAGCAAAAGTGGAAGTGCAGCTCCACCCCCAATTTGGTGTTGCAGCAGCAACAACAACAGCCACATCAGTCTTGCCATGGCGCTGCTCTAACAACGACAACAACAACAATAACAAGTCGCACGCTTCGCTGCCCTCGCGACAGCATTTCAGGCTTGAAACCATTAGCCCCCATTTTAGTAGCAATTTTCTGGCAGTCGCGGCAACGACAACAACATAGAAATCGGATTTCATATAATCAATTCATTTGGAATCAACAAAAATGGAATTAAAAGTTTGGGTTGAGGGCATACAGCGTATTGTGTGCGGCGTAACGGTAAATACAACATGCCAGGTGCGTAGTAAAATATTGATTTTTATCAAAATAAATACAGTGGTTGTTTTCTAATTGGAGTTCTAAAGATAGTTTGTGTGTATTTAACATTTCACAGAACAAACAAAACAACAACTCTCAATAGAAACTTCTAATTATCAAACAACCATCGTGTTTATATATGTTAATATGCAAATACACATATCTTCATTGTTTTTGTTTATGTTTTATAGGATGTGGTTTTTGCTCTGGCTCATGCAACAGGCAAAGTGGGTCGCTTTACACTTATCGAACGCTGGCGTAATAATGAGCGGCACCTTGCTCCAAATGAAAATCCCATGAAGCTGCTGCTCAAATGGGGCGAGTATGCAAATGATGTGCAGTTTATATTGCAGCGATCTGAAAACAAGCAGCAGAGTGCACAAACACAAAAACAACAACCACATCAGCAGCAGCAGCAGCCCAGCAATAACAACAACAACAATTATGCAGTAGTGGCAACAACAACAAAAAAGCCACTTGGCCCCAGTAACAGCAACAATGTCAATGAAAGCAAATTGCCGCCACCGCCCACATTGCAAAAGCAAAAGTCGAGCGTGGAACTCAGCTATCGTACAAAAGAGATGAAAAAAAGTTTTGGGTGCGTAAAATAGTGTAAGAATATAAGGTCTGAATGATTTAAAAGCTTGTTGGGATTTTGCTTGAAAATCTTTACAATTTTCCAGAGAGCAACTTTGTTAAATTATATAATAGATGCCGTAATTGCTCTATACGAGAGTATTAAAACTATAGATTCTTGTGTCTTTTAAAGTTGTAAAGTGTCTTAACTATCCTTTCCAAAGTTTGTTAAAATTTATGCGTTGTAAACTAGTTTCTGACATGTTTTAATATCCCACAACTTAAATAATAAAACGTATCTTACTTTTACAGCGGTTACGACGCCAAGCAATTTGAAAACATTGGCATAGTCAAAGGCATACCACAGCAACAGCAGCTACAACAACAACAAAATCTACAGCAACAACTGCCGCCGTCAAGCAAAACCACGCCATTGCTGCCGAAGCATGAGAAATCGCTGTCAAATCCATTGGATATGAGCAGCAGCAGTAGCAATGCCAATTGCAATGTACTCGCTGTAAATGATTACAATGATTTCTATAACAACAACAACAACAACAATAGCAGCACCAACAATGGCAACGAAAACAACAACAGCAATCAGCACATTTACAGTCAGCTGAGCAAATCCAGCAACGAACTAAGACGCGCCAGTCCCAATAATAGCCAAAATAACAACAATAGCAATATCAGCAATGAACACTTATGCGACATTTATGCCAACAGCAATATTAGCAACAACAACAACTCACCAGAGCTCTATAAACAAACACCAACAATTTCATCTAATGGAGCATTGGTACCACCACCATATCGTGATCCACCACCGCCGCGCAACAGTCCCATGTGCCAGACGCCACGACTGTTGCCGCCCAGCAGCAGCAGCAATGCCGAGACTATGTCAAATGCATCCTCCTCAACGA
Source organism: Scaptomyza tumidula (assembly GCA_035044465.1). Taxonomy (NCBI): domain Eukaryota; kingdom Metazoa; phylum Arthropoda; class Insecta; order Diptera; family Drosophilidae; genus Scaptomyza; species Scaptomyza tumidula. The sequence continues at coordinate 4,502,044 of JAWNNW010000445.1, forward strand.
ATCCATTTCTTAGTGACTACGAGCAACACAACATAAACAACATTAATAACAATAACAACAATCAAAGTGGCAATCAGTGCATGGATGAGGGCGAGAGCATGTTCCAGGCTACACAATATAATGATCTGTTGCAGCTTATCAAGTTTCAACGGGAGAAAATTACCGCACAGCAGCTGGAGCTGCAAAAGGTAATAATAAATGTTAAATCTACAAGCTAATTATACCGCATTGTACACTTTCTAAATGCAGTATTACAAACTTATTATAAAATCTTGATTTGTTCGTTTAAGTACAGGTTTCACACTATATTATTTTACTAATCAACATTTAAATTACAGTTCGATACGGAAATTGTTTTTTTGGAGAGCAGAGAACGTGATCATGCCCAGGAATTGGAGGCCATATCTCGTGAGATATCCAAAGCGGATCAAATCTTTCGACAAGGAAGTGAGCAGCTGCAAACGCTGCAGTACGTAGAGGAGGAAAACGAGCTGGTCAAGCAGCAAGAGAAGACACTCAAATCGGAAATTGCTTTACTCCGCTCCAAGTTGGCCAACTGCGAGACAGAGCTGCTGCAGTGCAAGAACAAGATGCGTTTGCTCATGGATGACATTGAGATGGAGCAACAGCAGCAGAGCAACAGGTAAGCTATCAAATAATAATAAAACATTACGTTTCATTTACAACTTGTATTGCTTGCAGACAAACAGTGGAGCGCGATTTTCTTATGGAAATTGAGCGCATACAAAGCGATATAGATCAGGCTCTACACAACACGGATACATCTAACAAAACGACAGACAACCTTAAAAAGGAGCTGCTAATGATTGAGCATGCAATTGCAGAGAAGAAGCGTCAAGTGGAGCAATTGGTTAATGAGATGAAGGAGGTGAATCTACAAAGTCTAACCGTAACGACCACCGAGGAAATCAAACATCTGCTGGAGGGACCCAACAAACAGGGCAGCAGCCGTCGCATAATTGGTTCACCACGCCAATTGGAGACAGCGGTGCCAACCAGCAAGAATCCACACGGCGTTTGGGTCTAAGTTGAAACCCATTGAAACAAAAAGCAACGAAATATTTTTCTACACTCAAGAAACTTGGGGGAACAAAAAGTCGAGGAAATGATTTACATATCTAATATGCATAAATGCGCGGCTATATACAACTATATCACAATATTTGAAAAAAGACACAAATTTACAACGATCAAAAAAATTATGCATATTTTCTTCTTCTAAAATATACCTAATGGATCTCTTTAAGCAATGTTTATTGTTACAAATGTTTAGACACAACCTATCCACATGCCACACACAATATTAACCTATCAGTGCACAAAATGATGTTAGATTTTTTTGTCTAATGTCTTAGCGTCTTAGTTCTCAAAACAAACATTATTACCTGCACACAAATTTGTTTATAATTTAAATGTACTTATATCATTTGTGCTATATCTACTGTTTTAAAAGCTAAATATCTCTAATTATGATAACATATTTTGTTGCTAGTCTATGAAATGTATTTTTATTATTCAATCATTCACCATGCGCCATTTGAAAACGTAAATTGTTGCAATAATTGTATCTAACAAATAACTGTAATACGCCTTTTTCGATTACACTTAAGTTGTGCAGTTAGTGAATTATAACCCATTCCATTCTAATTGTAATCATAAATTTAATATGTACTTAGCACTTAGCGCAGCTTTAGCAGTAAAAACAAATTAGCAATTGCTTTGTTGAAAACTGTTTCCATTTGGAAAGTGTTTAGAAAACGCTTAATAATAGTCGAAAATTGCAAAGTTTGTTAAAACAATTAGTAATAAATGCATATTTTATAGCTTTTATTGCAATATGCATTGGATTTTTTAAATTAATAATATTAAATAATTCAACACAAAGGTTAACAAATATTGTTGCTTAGGGCTATGCAACAGCAATATACATACTATATGTTTTTTTTATATAATAGTTATTAAAATATATTAATTAACCTAAAGACACAATTTTTTAGAACAAATTCTAATTGCATTATAACTATTAGCTAATAAATAAAAACATTTTTATTATAATTTTATTTTTTCTCTTTTTAAAACTTAAAAACTATAATATGAGTCTTAATAGGAAAGGGAAAATATGGAAATATCAAAGGATTTAAAAATGTTAAATTCATTTTGTTGGCACTTTAGCATTGTCATATTGTGTTTTAGTATTTTTGGTCCAGCGCCCAGCCCCCAGTGTCAAAGTTCTTCTTCACAATACGAATGCGCCGCGACGGTCAGCTAAGACCGAACTGGGACCCGAAGCAAGGACTTCGCTGCAGCAGCAGAAGCTAAACAAAATCAGCAACAATTGCTCTTGTCTGTTTCAGTTTGCCGCTGTGCGTGGACTTGTTTAGTTCGGTTTTCGTCTTGTATTTTTTTGACTCCTCTTGTCATTTTCTTGAAGGAGTTCACGGCGCGCGTTTTGCTCGCGTTTTTAAACGCGTCGCCAGCTTGCATTGCCTACTTTCGTAGTAGGTGCGTGTTGGGAAAGACTTTCTGTTGCCGGCAAATACTTTTGCCGCACAATTGAATTGTCGCCTGGCAGGGACCCTCTCGTATTTTGGCGTCTATCGCATTGACACAATCTTGAAATGTGCTTCTTAGCCTGGTCAAGAGCATTAAGTGGCCACAGGCACAAAAAAAAGGAATAATGGAAAAAACGAACAAAAAAACAGAAGATAATAATAAGAAAACGAAACGCACAAGAACATAAACAGAATCTTACGTTTTTATGACACTTTTCCACACCAAATGCGGTTCAATTGTGATGATTGAGATAATGAGCCAGCGTTTTGGCATACATTTAGGCAAACAGTGTGTTGTGGTCTTTAACGGCGACGACCTTTTGCGGAAATTATGATCTGTCTGTAGGCTCAATTGGCCGGCCTTGCGAACTATTGATAGGGCGGCTACATTTGCTTTTTTTACTTGAATGAATTTATTCAAGACAGTGCTAAGCTAAAGTGTAGAAAGAAAACCGAATAATTGACAATTCTTAGCCAGGTTTTATTATTTGGTCAAGAGATAGTTAAATTGAAATTAAAAAGTAACGCTTTCACTACCTAAAAAGTGCGCAAATTTTGATCTTTAGTGTTTTTCAGCCAAGTTACTTATCGACTCCAAGCATTAAACAAAAAATGAGAACCTTTGTCTTTATAAGTTATTACAGATAATCGGCTATTTATTATTGACAGATGATTTGTGGACAATTTTGACAAAAACATAATCAGTATCTAAACATTATTTACATCAGAAAGAATCAAATGAACTTATAAAATCATTGAAAATATGCTATTATTCTACAAAAAATTTGTTGTGAAGTTTATTTGAAGAACAAAAGAAACATCCCATTTATATTCCAATTAAATTTAACCTTCCAATCGTTGAAGCAGTCAAATTTGCATCAGTTTTGTCGAAGAATAAGTGGGTTGACATGGTTTTGAATAAATCGAATAAAGAAGTGACCGAAAAAAAGTTTTAATTTGGAACAGTTAAATAAATTTAAAATCCAAAAAAAATAAGAGCAAATATTTACACACAGAAAGTGAAAACTTGAAAAATTTAAATCTACTAAAATTTCACTTAATCTTAACTTTTACTTTCAAACATTAAAAGTAGCTTAATGAAGTGTCAAAGTCGAGTAAACTTTTAGTGAGTCTGCACGTGATGGGCGTGGCCAAGCCTCCGATGGGAGTTAAAAATTGTGCAAGTAATGAACACCGCCCAGCGGCTGTCACTGCAATGGCAGTCAAGTAATTAACGAGATAACAAATCAAAGCCCACCGAAAAGGATAAAGATACATATAAATATATTTAGCTCAAAATGGTCTATGGACGCAGCATTGCTGTTGGCGTCTGCTTTATGATTATTGTCATTCTGCTATCAGCTCTAATCTTCTATCTAAGTTTGGGTAAGTAACATTAAATAAGTACAATATGTTATGCATTCAAATTTGTATAGCTAAATATTCATAAGAAACTATAAAACAGACATAAGACTGTAAAAAAATAATAATTTTCTTAATGCCTTATGTAAATACAAATAATAATATGATCTTTAATCAGGCAGTAAAAAATTTTACTCGGCTCCTTAAAATTCGCTAAATAGAATAAAATTTCAAAAAGCATCATAAATTGATGCGTCTGAAAAGCATTTAAAAGAAATTTATTTTGTAATAGGCAAGATAATCGTAACAAGGTTTAAATAAAAAAGAAGCGTGACCATAAAAATATCAAAATATGTAGACAAATTTTCTCTTCAAGTAGAACAGTTTTTGCACATTCTTTTTTTACGGGTTGCTGCTGCTGTTGTTTATTGTTTTATGAGTAAAAACATTTTCACATTTTTACCAAATCGCGTTTGGCAGCTTAAACATCTTTTACAACCATTTTGTTTGCCGTTTTTATGCCGTTTTTATGCCCATTGCCAATTTGCCTATTGATTTGCCAAGTCAAAAAACAAATGTTTGATTAATGCCGTCTGACGTATTATAAGGAGCCGTCATTAATGCATCAAGAAATATTATATTAAAGAATATGTAAGACGTTTGTTTAACGTTGACGCTTGCTGTGTCGTAAATCCGAGTCAGACAAATAGCAAGAGCTGCCTAGATTTGTATTTATGGCCTAAGATGCCAGCACAAAGTGAAATTGAAATGAAAAGTGTTGCTTCTAATGCACAACGCGTGCCAAAGACACTGGATCAGTTTGAATGTTAGTTTCAGATTCAGATTCAAGAGAGATTCTGTTTGATTGTCAGCTGTTTGCTCTGCTTAAACTATTTACAATGACGCAATATCTGAAAATCATTAGATTTAAATGCTTCTCATTAATTTAATTGTGAAACTCTTTCATTAAACGTTGTGCTTAATGTAAACAAAGCAAACTGAGAGACATTGTATAGTTTACATGTGTACATTTGAATTAAGTTAACAAATTAACTTAAAAACTTTTTAATATGGTTTTTTGTGAACAAACTTATTAAAAAATGTTTTCAAATTCGGATAGCAAGGAAGCAAAAAAGAATTCATTTGAAGAATACTTTTAAAATTCAGGCTTTCAATAATACTAGCTATATATATTGTTTATTTCGAGAAAAAAATCAATTTAATAACATTGTTGTTTATTTTATTTATTTAACATTTATTAACTTTAGTAACCTTTTTGCTCTAAGTATTTTTTACTTATGTTACAAATAGTGTTCCTTAACATTTTTCCCTTTAAGATTTTTTAGCAGTCGATTTAACATTTTATTAATTCGCAAATAGTAAATATATATTGAGAAATTGACTCAAGATAATTTGATTTAAGTACAAGCTCTAAAAAAAAAAGTACTTATTAAAACTCATCAAACTGTTGATGACCAGTTTTACTTATTTACTCAGAAAGCTGTTGAAAAACAAGTCGACAAAAACATAAATATGACAAAGTGCCAAAGAAATTGCCAATTTTGATGACAAATAGGTGTGCGAAAAAGTTTTCGACTAGTTTGCAAGCCAAGTTAATATTAGTTTCTATAGTTCTTTAGAAATGCTAATTGTTATCCGAACTTAGTTATGTTATTTTTTTTGCTCAAATTTCAAATGAAGTACTTCGAATGCTAATAGGATACAATATAACAAAAGCCTTGTACTCAAAGAATATAAAAGCAATCAAAAGTTTTTGTGCGCATTAATTTTAATTGATTTGCTCTTTAATGTGCACATTTCTTGGACTCTTGTGAACTCTGCGAAAACAAGAAAAAAGTAAAATAAACACACAACTGTAGTCACACAAGTTTAGTTCCGCACCATGCAAGGAGATTACTAATAAAACCTTCTATTGTAGCAATGTGACGTATGTAAAAATGTTTTCCCATATTAAACAAACAGAATGCAACACTTTATGTGTCCTATTCAGGTCAATATGTGTTCGTCTGTGCTTTATTAATTATTTTTGTATATGTTTTTTCAAGGACCCTGCCCCACAGGCAGCTTTGCGTGCAACAATGGCAACCAGTGCGTGCCGCAGCGTCAAATGTGCGACAAACATCTCGACTGCGCCGATGGCAGCGATGAGAATCCGGTCGAGTGTGGCAATCTCTATGGCAGCAAGACGCTCGCCGATAAAATTCTGCGTAATGCGATTGAAAAGAAGAAACAAAAACAGGAAAAGCTACAGCAACAGCAAATCCAGCGCCTAACGTTAGTTGGTTCGAATGTCAGCGCCTTGGATTTGCCAACGTCGGCGAGCAAAAGAAATCAAAGCATTCCCACACCCTGTGGTACGTATTGATAATATTAAGAAATCCGCTTAAGTTTCACAGCGTTTGCATCACCAAATGATGCAAAATACGCACAATAAGCATTTTCAAAAGTATTATAATCGTTGACTTAAGATTTTCTACAATAAAGGGTGATAAGAGCATATTGTTATGATTTCATATGATTTTGTGTGGCAGACAACTTTATACATTAAATTATTTGTTAATGGAGGGGAACCGAGGTGGAATAACTTTTAAATTTCCGACACTATTAAACATATTATTTGTTATGGCCTTAAGCTGATGTCACATTTAAATCATTTTATTTGTATTATTTATCTCTAGCTATTTTGACATATCCTCGAACGTGCGTTTGTGGCGTCGGCACCATGCTCTATTGTGGCAGATACGCCAAGCTGCGTCGTTGGCCGCGTGTCAGTGAGGAGGTGACGAATCTAATCATCATACGCAACAATGTGACGTTGAGAGAAAACCTATTTGCCAATCTAACGCGACTGCTGAAGCTGTAAGTATTGATTAACGAACAACAAATAAGTAAGGAAATCATTTATAATGGCAAATCTCATTTGTAGCACTCTGAAATACAACAACATATCACGCTTGCCATTGGGCAGCTTTAGCGATTTGCCACATCTGGAACGTCTCGAGCTTAGCCATAATAATATAAGCCAAATATCGCATGACGTACTCAAGGAATTGCCATCGCTGCAGTGGCTGTTCCTGGTTAACAATCAGCTGCGCTCCTTTCCAATGGAAAAATTGGCATCAATGCACAAACTGGAATGGCTTGACTTGAGTCACAATCGTCTAACGCTGCGGGACGAGCAGCTGACCAAGAGTCCAAGGCTTGTCGAATTGTAAGTAAATTTAAGTTCGAGCTGCGATTGCGACTGGGTTGCTGCTATTTGTATGATTAAAAAAAAGAAGAAAGTGTGTGTATATATGTGTAAGCAAAGGGCCCAACACCCACTTTTTTTTATGGTACTCGTTCAGTTGATGTATTCAAGCGTGAAATGCTTTACAGTGTCTGCGTCTCTGTCTGCCATGGATTTGGGGTATGTTTTTTGGGGCATTGAGTGCCATCAAGTGCATTGTGGCATGTGTTGTTTTGTATTTTTATATCAGTGGAAATGGTTATAACCCATTACGATGTGCCATGGATGGTATAATAACAATTTGAAGCTTTTGCAGCATTTAAAACACTTTTGCAAAGATGTCAAAAAAAGTAAAGCTATTGTTTATGTGTATTGCAATAATCGGTTGAACAAGAAACACTAACAAATCAAGACAGTTTTGATTATTTCAATTACTTAATAAAAGCTATCTCACATCGGATGTAAAACAATACAAGCTGCACTCTTTAAAGCCTTAAACTTAATATAATACTTTACGAATGTGCCATAAAAGGAATACGATTTATTGCTCAGCTTTTTTAAGGCTTAGCTTAAGCTTTCACTAACTAACTAACTAAACAACCCCAATATATCAGTTGGTCAAGGAAGCGTACAAAAATACGACCAGATTCATACTGTAGCCATTTAGATACAGTTAGTTAAGTACTCACATATAAATAAACATTAACCCATCATACCATCGTACTACGAGTAAAAATGTATAAAAATAAGTTTAATGGATAACACACACCACGCTTTAACTTAAAAATCTTTTCTCTGATTTTCGTTAAATGGCGGCTGCACTTAAATTTGCAGGCACTTGGATTACAACCGAATTGAATACATTGGCGAGAAAACTTTTGCGCAACTGGATAATTTAGAGCTGCTGTAAGTAAAAAGAAATCCTATATACAAATATGTATTCGTATACATTTACTTAGTCCAAGGCTAACCCAGCCACAAGGACTTTTTACTTTTTGTTATTTTTTAAGGCATCCTCATTACATTTTGGCCATATCACTTAGTGTTTTTCTTGTTTTCCCTTTTTTTATTTTAAATGTTGCAATCGCCCATTTGTCCTCCCTCTACCCGCTCGGGTCGCACTTAAACTCTGAGCAAAAAGTGTCGAAAAGTCTATTGAAATATGTTGTACTTAGATTTTATGGTGCGTATGCGTAATTTTTACTCTTGACTGCATTTTGCTTTCATTTCGTTTTCGGCATCGCTATCATCGCCGCTCCTTCAAGATTTATATGGGTTACATTTCAGTACTGGCAGCTCCTTCGACAAGCATATTGTCAGCAAAACACAGCAGAGCACAATCATATAGAACTTTAAACAAATTGCGCATACGCAACGCTGACGAAGTTTATATTGGCAGTACCATATATGTATACATTATATTGAGCTGTGTTATTGAATTTGACACCTAGACACTGGAATTTATGCGTCAATAAGCATAAATTTCACTTTCAATTGTTTACACAAAGCATATGCTCTAACCAAATATTTAAACGTCATGCAAATTTCGTGTGTGTGTGTGCGTGTGTGTGTAGGTGCCTTTTTGTGTGTGCGGCAATTTGAAAAACATTTATCAGGCATCTTCGTCTGCCAGTCGTGGAGGCATATAATCATTAATTTATGCATCAATAGCTGACAATATAAGTCAATGGGTCGTCTGGGCACCCGGCGTGTTGGTAAGTGAATAAAATAAATCAGCAATACAAATTGCCGCCACGTAAATATTTATTTGTGTATGTGTGTTTTTTGGTCACCTCTACCCTTTGTCTTGTTTGTGATATTTTTTTTAGTGTTTATCTGTTATCTCTATCAATTCAAAATGAAAAACAAAATATTATTTGAGTTGGTTGACAAACAAAAATAAACTTTAGATGCTTTTTATTATATTTGTATTCTACTTGCTTATACAATTTTTTACACTACATCGTAAATGCTGGATAAATAAAACTTTTTTAAAACATTCATTATTTAAATGTTTCTGTTTTTTTTCCTATGACTCCCTTGACTATCTTATATGTCATTTTTAAGCTACACCTTTTAACTTATTTGTCTTAAATATTTATTTATTCCCTCTTCTCAAAGCGATTTAAAGTACAACCTAATCACCCACATACACGAGGAAGCCTTTGCGAATCTTACAGCTATTATGGATATGTGAGTATAAATATTTGAAATTTTTAAATCTAAAACAAAACGCTAAGCATGATTTGTGGCGCAGCACTAATTAGCATAATCGGATAAGTAATGTATCCCTGGGCTGAGTAAATGAACTCGACACAGCGCATTGTCGAGCATAACAACAAAGACACAGACTGGACAATTTTTGAACTCATAAAATTTAAAAGTTGAAAGGCTTTGTGTAAATTAAATTATAATCCGAGGGTACGTAAAGAGAAACTTAAGCTAAATATTCGTCCCCTTTTTTTGTATTTATTTACTTTAAAGACATAAAAACTTTTATTGTTTTGAGATCTATTTATATATCCGAGTAAATATCGATCACACTTTGAATTAACTATTTTATGATTTGGACTACGCTTTTAATTTGACCACTTATTGCATATATTATTAGCTCAGAGCGAGTGAAACTTTTATGGCCAAGTCGTATAAAAGTTGTGTTATAACTCGAAATAAGTCATACAAAAGATACGCAAAACAAAGCGAAAAAGTGTGGCTCTTAAAAAAGTCAATATAAAGCTAGAACAACAGTTAAGCGCTTTTAAACAATATGCCGTTGACATAATAATATAAGCAAACAAGTAAGAAGGCTCTAGTCGAGATATCCCGACTAGACGATACCCTGATCCCTATACTTTACGCGTACAGTCAGTGCTTGCAAGTATATGTGTGTGTGTGTACGCGCATACTGCATAGTGCATACAAAACTTCAATGTCCCATATCTCCGGTGTTTATTATCCGATTTCGATAAAATTTTCACAGATTGTCATTATTTTGTTTTATAATTCAAATTGCATCTCAAAGTTTTCAAAATTCAAGATTTTTTTGTTATCGATCCCATGTGTATATCGGAAACGGGAGGAGTTATCGAAAATCGGAAACAAACTTGTACTGCCTAGGGATTAGGCGAGCTTAAGTTCCAAGTCTGGAGCTCTAGCTCTTATAGTCTCTGAGATCGACGCGTTCATACATACGGACAGACGGACAGACGGACATGGCTATATCGACTCGACTGTTGATGCTGATCAAGAATATATATACTTTATAGGGTCGGAGATGCTTCCTTCTACCTGTTACATACTTTTGCACAACTTCATTATACCCTTTTTCCCATTTTTAATGGGATCAGGGTATAACAAAGACCTAAAAGTATGATTAATTAAACCGCTGCTTGAACGAACATTAATTAAAGGAAAACAAGTTAAAAAGGCTCTAGTCGAGAAATCCCGACTAGACGATACCCTAAACCCTATACTTACGCGTACAGTCAGGGTTTGCAAGTATGTGTGTGTGTGTGTGAGTGTGTGTGCGTGTGTGTCTGTGTACACGCATACTGCATACTTGACTTAACTTCAATGTTCCATATCTCCGGTTTTTTTCATGCGATTTCAATACCAATTTCTCAGATTGTAATTATTTTAGTTGTTGTTTGATGTTTTAAGTGCCGTTTCAAAGTTTTGAGATGTGAGATGTACTTTTGAGCAAAACCATTATACCCTTTTTACCTATTTTTAATGTGTTAAGGGGTATTAAAATGTATGAAATGTTTAATATTTATTTAAAGCTTCAATATTGCAAAAGACTTTATATTAGATATACTTCAAATATATATACATTGATTGGAATCTTATTGGCGTTTTGGTCTGATCATCATTTGTACAAATTTGATTGGGTCGCGCCTGTGCCATTCAATTGTGCGAATGCCTTTTTTTGCATTGTTCACATGTAGTCCATTTAAATTACTAAAATTGTAAAAAAAGAGAGAGATAGCAATAAATTAACTTGGCTGAAAATAGTAAAATAATATATTTTGCGCGAATTACCAATAAAAACAACCCCAGAACCACCAACCAGATTTATGTTCGGCGGCACAATTTATGTTTGTTGTATCATTATCGCGATCTTTTGTTGAAAACTTGTAGTTTATATGGGTCTGCAAAAGATCATCATCATTTCCAGAAAAATCTCCAAGCTGTTTTAATTCATACGACTCTGCCTCGTCGCCAATAAGAAAGTGACTGTATTTGACATGGGTAGTTTTACCGTTTAGGTAGTGAAGATGTATATACAATTCGTGGGGCTCAAATTGTGTCAGCAAGTGAAGTTTCTCCAGTCCCAAAAAGAACTCTCCACGCAAATCTCCAAAGCCTGCCTTATACTCATCCCAATTTCGATTAAAGTCCACACTGCCATTTATTCTTCGTTGAATTACAGTCCAACCAGAAGAACCTGCCATTGTGGAGTCACAGGGAGCAGAGAATATCCCAATGTTGGGCAAATGGAACAAATGCACATCGGTCGATTTACTCAAACAGTTTGAAGAGATAGGAATTGACTGCAATTTTGACTGCAATTTTGAGTACTTTGACTGAATGTCGTCCATTTTAGCAGCCATTTCTTCAACATTAGCACTGTGTTCCGATTTGAGCTTAGTTATTTGATCATCTTTTTGTGTGAGATCGGTCTCCAGTTTCAATATAGTCACCCCTTGTTCCTGAGTCGTAGCTTCTAGTTCTCTAACCTTTGCATCTTTTAATGCGCACTGCTGTTGAAGATTTGATATTGTTGTACCTTGGTCATCGTTTTGTTTGAGAGTGGTATCCAGTTTCACCCCTTGTTCCTGAGTCGTAGCTTCTAGTTCTCTAACCTTTGCATCTTTTAATGCGCACTGCTGTTGAAGATTTGATATTGTTGTAGCTTGGTCATCGTTTTGTTTGAGAATGGTATCCAGTTTTAATTTCGCCACCCCTTGTTCCTTAATCATAGTTTGTAGTTGTTCAAGCTTTGCATCAATCGAGGCGCAGTGCTGTGCGGTATCCAGTTGGTGTTGAAGATTACTTATGACTAACTCTTGATCTTTGATTTTGTTTTGTAGTTCTCCAAATTGTTGTTCTTTTATTTGCACACTCTTTGCATAGCCGATCAACGGCTTCACTACCTTGAAGCAATACTTGCCGCAAGTCTCTTCCCGTTCTTTAGCTTCTCTTGAGCACTATATAAAACACGAAATTAGTTTGGATGGAGAGATACCTTGTTTATTTAGAATACTAACCGAATCGCTCGTCGATCCGACTCCTGCCTTTAGTATTGAAGTTAACAACATAATTATGAAAAGCCTTTGATGCACACTCATCTTAAATTATTATTATTATTAATTCGCGACTCAATATATGTTCGTTGCACAGCTAAACAAATTTTGCACTAACTGAAACGGATTTCGTTGGTTTGGTTGGTTTTGGTTGGTTTTTTCCCAATTTCTTCTTAAATTATAGAGATAAGTAAATGGACAGCAATCGCCTAAAAATAACAGCTTCCGGGTAGCGCTTAGCGCTTGACTTTTTGGGCTGTGAAAGCTTATCTTAGAGCTTGCTTTGCTGAGTCGAACACAGAACGATTTAATACAAGTATTGTGTTGAACTGATATGTGACGCAAACAAATTTGTTGGTAAAATAAGAAAAATCAAATGAGAAACTCTCGTCGAGTAATCCCGACTAGAAGATACCCTGATCCCAATACTTGACGCGTACAGTCAGTGCTTGCAAGTATGTGTGTGTGTGAGTGTGTGTGCCTGTTTACGCGTAGACTGCATACTTGACTTAACTTCAATGTTCCATATCTTCGGTGTATCTCAACCGATTTCAATACAAATATCTGTCTCAAAGTTTTCCATATTCAAGATTTTGTTGTTATCGATCCCATGTGTATATCGGAAACGGGCAGAGTTATCGAAAATCGAAAACAAACTTGTACTGTCTAGGGATTAGGCGAGCTTAAGTTCCAAATCTGGAGTCTCTAGCTCTTATAGTCTCTGAGATCGACGCGTTCATACATACGGACGGACAGACGGACATGGCTATATCGACTCCACTATTGATGCTGATCAAGAATATATATACTCTATGGGGTCGGAGATGCTTCCTTCTGCCTGTTACATACTTTTGCACAAAACCATTATACCCTTTTTTCCCATTTTTAATGGGATCAGGGTATAAATACGAGAAAAGTTCAAATTTACTCTCCAGTTTTGTGGCAATTATCTTTAATCTACTTGCCACAGAGCAAAATAAATAAGTATCAAGATTTTGGCTGCATATAATATTATTTACATCCCAGTTTTACTTGAACTCGCATTTTTAATAAATATTAAACATTCTTACAACTCAGCATAAGCTTAAACTATTTGAATCTCATTCTTTGTATCTGTTAGACTGCAGCCAAGTGTAAAGCTTAAGAATTTATGGGTTAAATTCATTTGGTATTTCTGCGGCTTGGCTTTGGCCAAGTTGGCGTATATATACATAAATATATCAATATCATATTCAATAAATGTGGTGGACAATTTAACATCTAGCCAAGTCTAGCATCAGGCTGTGGCTGTGGATGTGGCGTTAATAAATTTACCAAAACCCGACTAACACATACATCAGCATCAGCATATCAATGCTAAAAAGCACACACACACACAAACAAGGAGAGAAATATGTTTGTCCTGTCACTTGACCAAAAATTGATATACAAAATTTATTTAAGCAAATGCCTTTGTATCTTACGGGATACGTTGTCTGTCTGCGCCTTGACTTTTGGGCTTCAGGCGACGACAGCAACAGCAGCAGCAGCAGCAACAAATAAACAAACAGTATTATGACCAAATAAAAATGCAAATAAATTTGTATTTTATGTGAAAACAATTTCGACAAAGCAGCAAGAGCTGATGGACAGACAGACAGCATCATGAAACCGAGGGGCGGGGTTAGACCAGTTCAGTCTCTCATCCATAATGAAGGAGTTTATTGAAATTGGCGCTGTGTTTGGTCTTTTGGTCATTATTATCCCTCAAGTCATTGTTGGCAGTGAGTGAAATCCTTTGCTTACTAACCCCTCAGGCACACAACCAGTGTGTGTGTGTGTATGCGTTTGTTTAGCTTTAACATGCAAATAATGCGCCTCGAAAGCGTGCTGTGAATTTTTGAACAGTTTGGCAAGCGTCAAGTTCATAAAACAAATGTGACTTTTATGGCACTACGTTTTGTATCTCACAGATACGCAACACACACGTGAACATGAACATGAACATATAGATGTGTATGTTGTATCTGTGTATCATCCTTTTAAATGCCGCTCACATTTCTGCTGACTTGTTGTTTACTTTGACTTTGACCAGCCGGCAAACGCCGCATTGAGCATTACTTGCCGTTTTTGGGGGGCATAAAAAATCGCTGTACTAATTTGATTTTTGCTATTCCAACCAAATTTGCAATGACAGCTCATTTTGCTGAGCTGCTTTGTTCGCTGCCCAACAAGTGTATGCTACCGTAAACAGGGTGTCTCCGTTTTGTTGTTGCCACAGTGACGTTAATTGCGGCCAACGATTGAAGGATGGCAGGGTAAATAGAAACATCGCGAGGGAAAGCAGCGCACGCGAGGATATTTCTCGAAAAGGATTCGCAGCGGTACGTGCCATTTCAACTGATTGGCCTAATACCATATAATTGCGGGGCAAATGTCAACAAATGGGTTCAAACCGCACGCAGTTGCTTTACTTTGTAATACATTTAATCTGAGGAGAGAGCCAATAATAGCATATTAATTAATGTTGTTGTTTTCGTTTATTTCAAATACATTTCCAACCGGGCATTCGAATAATACGTTTAATTATTCATATAAATAACTTTATTTTATAGACTTATTGTGTGTTTATGGAGTTATTGCTACTAACGGGAATTATTAAAAAATCAATCAAGCAAATAAATACCACTTCATCATCAACTTTTCCTTTTTCTTGCCCCTATTTATATACATAGAAAACGAAATTTTCTTATTGAAATTAATTTATATTCACTAAATCAAATTTCCTTGCTTTTTTTTTGCCGTGTCTAATGCAGTTAGTAATTATAGGAAATTTTAAATATTTTGAGAACAAGTCTCCTTAGATGAAGAGCATTCGAGTAGTTGGTATTTGCCATTTGGCTTACATTGAAACTACAATTCGTGTTGTGTCATTGCAAAAATACAACTAGGCACGTTTATTTGACATGTACTTAAGTACGCATTGACCAACCAGCTTTCATGTATGTGTGTTTGTTTGTACAAGTGCGCGTGTTGTCCCTTTAGTGACGCATTATGTTGCCTACTTTCGTGCGCAAGCAACCGCAGAAAACAGAGTAAACATAAACACGCCTTTGTTTCAATGTGTGTGTCTGCGTGTGCCTTAGCAAAAGCAATGAGCATTATTTCTTGGGCTACTTATGTATTTTGGGTTTTTTTGGTACTTATTTCAGGCCGGCAACTTGTTGCCACGCTTAAGAAATATGTTAATTGTCGTCTGAGGCCCAAAAACAGCTCCTCTGACAATTAAATGCATTTATTAAGTAGGCTATTTGATGCCGGGGACAACCGCACAAAAGCCCAAGCCTTATATTTTCCAAACTAAACGTTCATGGAATTTACATAAACATCAACCGACGGGGGTGGTGGGTTGGTAAGTGGAGTGCGACAGCATATCAAAAAGCAATTTATGCTACAAGTAAAACATTTACTTTATGTTTAAGTAACAAGTAAGTTCTACCCCATAGTATGTATATATATAGTGCAACTTTATAGCTGGCTAGCAATTACCAGCAAGGGAGTTACTGTATACGGAGCAAGTGGGATGAAGTAGTTGGTGCGGGTGTTAGTGGTTCGTATTGTCTTTGTGCGGCAAGCCATAAAAACAAACTGTTTTCAGTTGACGACGGCATTGATTGACCAGACAAGTGCAACGAATGGAGCTAAATACAAGCATCAACATCAGCTGCTGCATTTCACAGGGGTTAGGTAAGGACATTCCAGTTGGAGCCAAAGCCATAGCTTTAACGTCTGCAAGCTGTCATGAATGATGCGCTTTTTCCTGTGACTGACCAACTTACAAACATATATACAAACCAACATACTTCCTTCCCCCTCATAACCACCATGAAACTATATCTATGCGCAGTGATTTATATCGAGCATACACAAAAACACACACACAGGGCTATTAAATAAGAGTTTTTGTCATTATGTCGCTCACATTTGTGTTGGTGTTGTTGTTGATATTGTTTTTCTTCTTGGCATTTTATTGTGCGACTTTTAAAGCTGTGTTGTAAAAGCAAAACTTTTTAAAGACCTTACACACACACACAAATACACAAACATGTTTGTATATTTAAATACACATATGTAATCTGGCAGTTGAAAGCGTCGTCAAATGTTGTTTGCTTTTATCATGCTCATGGGCCCATTATTTGGCTTATGCGCCTTCCAAGACGTTATATTTTCATGTATTTCGTTTTTTGCTGTATTTTTTATATTATTTTACAGCCGCCTCATTGGCAATCCCATTAAGGAATTATCTGGCGAAACATTTCAGTACAACACCCACCTGGAGGCACTGTAAGTAAATAATATAGTATACAAAATTATATATATATATGTAAGAGTATGGACTGTGGATTACAAATAATATTTGTATTTACCTAAGGAGGTAACTAAACGTAGAACAGATTTATTTGTTTACACATTTTGTAACTCATTAAAAATATGTTAGAAAACGTTTAGTTATTAAATTTTCATCTATCAAAATTGTATCGCTTAGCGACACGAAACTTTGTTTTTATGCCACACGGTTAATTTAGAATATTTTTGCTTTGAAGCTAAGCAGAAAATGTATTAAAAAATGTTTGTATTTGTTTTTGTATATGGGTCAAGTTCTCCTAAAGAAAACGAATTCAGTTAAAAATTATGCTATTGATGTGCTTAATGTAAAATATTAAAAACCAAAATAATATTTCATTGTTTTGTATCTCTAGGTCCCTGGCAAATATGCCGCTGTCTATCGATCGGCAACTGTTGTCAGCTCTTAACGTATCCTTTTTAAATCTGAATGGCATTGAGTTCGAACGCATTGATTTTGCGGCGCTGAATAAGATGCGAAACTTGAAGTATATAATTTTCGATCGGTTTTACTACTGCTCCATGACGCCGCATGTGGTGATGTGCAAGCCAAAAACCGATGGTGTGAGTTCCTTTAAGGACATGCTAAGCAAGCCATCGTTGCGTTATTCCACTTGGCTGATGGCAACGCTGTCCATAGCTGGCAACTTGATGGTGCTTTGGGGTCGTTTCATTTATCGCGATGAGAATGTGGCTGTCACAATGGTCATTAGAAATTTGGCACTTGCTGATATGCTGATGGGTTTCTATTTGCTCATCATTGGTGTGCAGGACTATCGCTACAGGGATGAGTATCATAGGTAAGTTCAGACAAAGAATCAATAATTTAAAATATGTACATGCGTTGAAATACTTTCAGAGTGGCACGTGACTGGTTGAACTCTTGGCAGTGCAAGGCAATTGGTACACTGGCGGTTAGCTCCTCGGAGGTATCCATGCTTATACTGGCCTTTATGTCGGTGGAACGTTTTTTGCTCATTGCGGATCCATTTCGTGGCCATCGATGCATAAGTGTCCGCATTATATACTTTTCGCTAATGTGCATTTGGTTAACTGGTGTTGGTTTGGCCGTTACTCCAGTTATTATCTGGTATTCGAGCACAACTCAGTTCTATGGCACACATTCGGGCACCTGTTTTCCATTGCATATTCACGAAGCCTATCCGGTGGGTTGGCAGTACTCGGCATTCGTTTTCCTGGGCGTCAATTTGTGGTTGCTTGTCATGATTGCATTATTGTATACGGCGCTGCTTATTTCGATTTGGCGAACAAGGAGTGCCACACCCCTTTCGCTGCTGGACTGCGAGTTTGCTGTGCGTTTCTTTTTCATTGTGCTAACGGATGTGTTGTGCTGGGCACCCATTATAGCCATGAAGATCTGGGTGTTCTTCAATAACTATATCTCGGATGATATCTACGCCTGGCTGGTAGTTTTCATACTACCCTTGAACTCTGCTGTTAATCCATTGCTCTATACGTTCACCACACCCAAGTATCGTAATCAAATTCTGCTGCGCGGCTGGAAGAAGATCACTTCGCGTAAGCGCACTGAAACGGGTCTGGGTAACGTGGCTAATACCACAACGGGTACTGCGACTGGTTCCTCACAAAATCCGGATGATTATACCACAACCACCAGTGGCATCAAGTCAATGCCACTAGCTTTGACGCTGAGCCAATAAGTTGTTGGTCTTATTATTTATTATATAACTTATCATATGTATCTATATGTCTAGTATATGTGCATCCAAGTCATTGTTAACCAAGCCAACTTAAACGTGAAATACATTCAATGTGATATTTGCTTCAAGACTTTTACTGTTAAGTTAAGATCAGCTTTCTAGCATGATATAGAAATATTCTTTTTTATGCCAATTTGTTATACACACCATAACAAATTATCCGGTAATGTGTTGAAGGTAAACCCCGTTTAAAACTTTAGTATTAGTTATGTTAAATATCTCTTATTTCCTTATCTTAAAACAAAATCTATATAATCACAATAATTTTGACTTATCAAACTTATAAAATAGGCCTTATCTAGACATCTAGTCATCAGCTTGTTGTACAATAAAAGCTAGCTCAAATTAGTTGTGCCACGCTCTGCTTCCTCATCCACACCTTCCTTCTGCTGTTGCTGCTCCTGCACTGTATCATCAATTCTAGCCAAGACACACTTTGAGCGCATAACATGAAACTTGCGCATCGTCTCCAATTGCTCGAGTGTCAGTTGCATGTTGTGTTTGCGTTGTGCGTGCAGCCGCAGTCTGAATAAAATGTAAAATTGACAAAAAAAAATTAAGATTAGATAAGAGGACATGCAACGCACTTGTAACGAGCCGGGAAGCCTTGCTGGCAGACGTTGCACTCGAATGGCATCTCGGTGTGTTTGCACTCATGAATGCGCAGCGATGACGATGAAGTGAACAACTTGCCACAATTGGGAAACTCGCAGAGGAAGCGTGCGCTGCTATGCCGCACCTTCTGATGCACATTGAGATGGGAACGTTGCGCAAACTTGCGATCGCATTGATCGCAATCGAAAGGAAAGTCATTGTTGTGATAACGCATATGAATCTCGAGTCCCTTGGCTATGGCAAATATCTTGCCACATTTGGGACAGCAACTGCCCAAACCCTTGTGCTGTGTATCCACGTGAACTTTAAGGGCCTGCCTGGTGAGATAAAGGCGATCACAGACGTTGCACTGATAATGTGGTCGAACTGTGAGGTGAATCTGCTGGTGTTTCATCATGTGAGAATGGTTGCGAAATAGTTTATTGCAGAACTTGCAGCTAAATTGGCCAGTGTGCCGCTTTCGCGGAACAACATCATTTACAGTTGTATAAACATTTGGTGGAGAGGAATTAAGAATTTTTGATGGACCAGCTGATGGCTCCGCAAGCTCCACGATTTCATTGTCTCCCTCAAGTTCATCGGTCTCACTTAAAATCTCCACAAGCATTTGCTGCTCCTGTTCCTCTGAGAAAAATTCCTTATCCGCCTCCATTTCCACTTCTTGTTCGAATTCTTCGCTTTCACTCGTCAAAACACTTAGCATGTTTTTAATCTGCTGATTTGCTAAACCTACCTTCTTATGAAAATCGTATGCCCATTGTAGTTCGACGCCACAGTGCTTGCATAGTACATTAGGTTCATTTTCACCACATTTTCGCAAATTTTGCTTTGTACATATTTCGAAGCAATCGTAATACGATAATTGCGCCTCTGCATCATATATCAAATTCATATCCAGCAGTTGGGTGCGATGCGGCTCCTCGAGACAAACGCGGCAACAACTTGGCAAATCTACAACAACAATATCAGAAATTGACACAGACATTGGATTTAATTAAGATTTTAGCGCGGGCTTAAAATTAAAGACATAAACAAAGTCTGTGGGTAAAGACACCAAACACAGCGCTTTTATTAGAGATGTGAGAAGTGAAGGAACTGGAACTTTGTCACAGTGACTGAGAAATATCGCACCATATGTGCATCGGTACGTTCCTATGCAGTAGACCGGGTAAGCATGAAATTCATTTCATTTAATGAAAGTTACATTAAAGTTTGTTATTGACCGGCTTTTCATTCCCAACACTGTATCGATAGCCAGCTAGCAAATCGGTCACTCAGGGATGGATACGACCTGGATACAGTGCTGGCCGGTGTAACAATAATTTATATTTTTTTCTAACGAATAACTAACAAAATAAACAAACGGGTGAACAGTAAATCTTCACAGATTCGGACAACTATGGGACATACAAGGGTAAAAAGGTGGAATCATTTACCCCCCCAATGCGCCCTCCCTACCTATGGGTCGGTAATTTAGCATTTTATTGCCGACCCCCTTATACACTACAACACTATCAACAACAACTTACCCCAACATCAACACACACTCGTCCCACCCACACATAAATATCTACTCACACATGTTTAGATAAACAGTACGCACTTATATTTATTCATTTAAAACTATACATGGTTTTCTTAAGATAAATTTACTTTATATAAATGAACAAAAGAATGGTGAAAGTAATTAAATAAATAAATAAACAAAAATGAACATGAACTAATACGTAGAACATGTAAACCATACACGCAAACGTAGAAATAATAATTAAATAAATAAATAATAAATAAATAATAAATAAATAAATTAAATCATAATAAATAAATAATAAATAAATAAATTAAATAAATTAAATAAATAATAAATAAATAAATAAGGGCGGGAATAAATCGCTGAATAATTAAATTGACTGAGTCTTATTCAGGCCTTCGACAGTCGGTCTCGGCCCACTGTGCCTGTGGCGGCGGCTGTATGGCTGTTGCGCCAGCGCTGATATTTAATTCTTGCGGGGCACTATCTTAATTGACACAAACTTGACTCCCACGGCGGGTTTGCTGATCCTCGTCCGGTGGTCTCCTGCATCTGCCTTGGCCACTCCTGGTGTGTGTGGAGCTGCTGCCTGGACGGTCTGGTTTGGTCCAGGGTTCCGAGCGTGAACCCTTTTCCTTCACTTGCACTACTTTTCTGGACTTTTTCACGTGCCAGGCTTTTTCTTTTATTTTCTTATCGGCCAGCTTTTTTTGCTGCCTCATGCCGGCCTTTTTGCTATCTCATGACTCTCTGCTTCTTTCCTGCTTCTTCCCTCCTTAAACCATCTCCTTAAAAACGCCGACACCATTCCCTCTCTTGGCCTACATGATTCTCCAACCCTCGTTCGACAGCCACAACCATCGATATCACATCGCCGACCATAACACCACACTACGGTTCGCTTGCTTGCTCTGCGAACAGGAGTGCTAGAAGGAGGCGTCTGCTCGTGAAGCTGCCCAACGTAGGCCACCGCCCACGCCCTGAGATTAAGAGTCTCATGCTCTACCGACTGAGCTAGCCGGGCTCAGATCCAACGCTCGGGGGTTACTGTCTGAGATCCTTAGCGTCTGAAACCGCTGTTTCAGCGCGTACCGCAGATTCGGCCAGTCTGTTGCCCCACTCGTCCTGAGGAACATCCAAAACCAGTCTTTGGCGCGCCCCTCCACCAGCGTATGAAAATCTCGCAGGACATCCGGCCACGGCACCTGGTATGTCTGCCTCAAATGAACCAGCCTGAATATAAATTCGCCGACTGGCATTCCGGAAGGGCTGGCATCAAAAATTAGACCCCATCTACGCATCGGGATCATCTCGGGTCTGGACTCGAATGCCTCGAATGGCCTACGCATGCGTGGCTCGTCTCTCGCGTGTGCTTCGCTACGAGATCCAGCACTCCACTGCTCTGCTTGCTCGCGCTGTTCGGTCTCCAGAGCGCGGTTGCCTACCCAGAATCCCTGGGCAGCTGGAGGCTTTTAGCTGAGGCTCCGCACGATCAGGTGGTGGTGCTGCGTTCTGTCCGGGTGGTGGGCGAGCCGTTGGCTGTGTCTCTCTAGGCACTGACAGTTGCGTATACAGGCTGCTTTCTCTGATTGCCTGCATATACTCCAGCATCTCCTGTCTATTTTTTTCCTGGAGCTCGGCCATTCCCGTCGCCATAACGGCCTGGAAGGTCTCCCGCGCCTCCGTCAGAGCTGAATTGATTGCGGCCCTCAGCTCGCTTTGTAAATTCATTGGGGCTGGCTGCTCCTGTGCCGTCGAGATATCCATTTCCTCACGCATTTTCTTATTTTTTTGTAATAAATTAATTTTTCTTTTCCTCTTTCCTATATCGACACAAAATATAATTAGGGGGTGAGACGAACATGTAACAGGGAACATGATACGGGTATGGTACGTGTTGGGCGTAACTACATTGGTCCTAATCCTATAATTGTCCTACTCCTCTATCACAGTTGTGTTATTAAAAATTAAGGGCTATACCATACTTGGCCTGGCAGGAAACGCAATGCCGGTCCTGAAGGACATGACACGGACCTTAGCCTCGACACAAATACGGTAAGCTGAACGAAAACTGAACTGTTCCTCCAGAGCTCAGGCTACACCACAGAAGGATTCTCTGTTCCACTCTAGGACTCGCCTGTACTCTGTTGGATGTGACGTTCTGTGTTTTACTTTTTCCTCCAGCTACTGCACCATCAGCTTAGGCATTGAAGCTTGCTGTGAAACAGCCACTGTTGGACATAAAGTAAAACACCCTTAATATAACTGATACAACAATCTGAACATATACCGTGACTCCACTAGCGTCTTTCATTTGTTTTTCTTGATTGGGCGCCATTTGTTATTGACCGGCTTTTCATTCCCAACACTGTATCGATAGCCAGCTAGCAAATCGGTCACTCAGGGATGGATACGACCTGGATACAGTGCTGGCCGGTGTAACAATAATTTATATTTTTTTCTAACGAATAACTAACAAAATAAACAAACGGGTGAACAGTAAATCTTCACAGATTCGGACAACTATGGGACATACAAGGGTAAAAAGGTGGAATCATTTACCCCCCCAATGCGCCCTCCCTACCTATGGGTCGGTAATTTAGCATTTTATTGCCGACCCCCTTATACACTACAACACTATCAACAACAACTTACCCCAACATCAACACACACTCGTCCCACCCACACATAAATATCTACTCACACATGTTTAGATAAACAGTACGCACTTATATTTATTCATTTAAAACTATACATGGTTTTCTTAAGATAAATTTACTTTATATAAATGAACAAAAGAATGGTGAAAGTAATTAAATAAATAAATAAACAAAAATGAACATGAACTAATACGTAGAACATGTAAACCATACACGCAAACGTAGAAATAATAATTAAATAAATAAATAATAAATAAATAATAAATAAATAAATTAAATCATAATAAATAAATAATAAATAAATAAATTAAATAAATTAAATAAATAATAAATAAATAAATAAGGGCGGGAATAAATCGCTGAATAATTAAATTGACTGAGTCTTATTCAGGCCTTCGACAGTCGGTCTCGGCCCACTGTGCCTGTGGCGGCGGCTGTATGGCTGTTGCGCCAGCGCTGATATTTAATTCTTGCGGGGCACTATCTTAATTGACACAAACTTGACTCCCCCGGCGGGTTTGCTGATCCTCGTCCGGTGGTCTCCTGCATCTGCCTTGGCCACTCCTGGTGTGTGTGGAGCTGCTGCCTGGACGGTCTGGTTTGGTCCAGGGTTCCGAGCGTGAACCCTTTTCCTTCACTTGCACTACTTTTCTGGACTTTTTCACGTGCCAGGCTTTTTCTTTTATTTTCTTATCGGCCAGCTTTTTTTGCTGCCTCATGCCGGCCTTTTTGCTATCTCATGACTCTCTGCTTCTTTCCTGCTTCTTCCCTCCTTAAACCATCTCCTTAAAAACGCCGACACCATTCCCTCTCTTGGCCTACATGATTCTCCAACCCTCGTTCGACAGCCACAACCATCGATATCACATCGCCGACCATAACAAGTTGTAGTGCCAAAGCAACACCTTTAAATATAATCAATGTAGTTCAGTTTATATATTCACTATACTATTTGTTATGGACCGGCTTTTCATTCCCAACACTGTATCGATAGCCAGCTAGCAAATCGGTCACTCAGGGATGGATACGACCTGGATACAGTGCTGGCCGGTGTAACAATAAATTTATATTTTTTCTAACGAATAACTAACAAAATAAACAAACGGGTGAACAGTAAATCTTCACAGATTCGGACAACTATAGGACATACAAGGGTAAAAAGGTGGAATCATTTACCCCCCCAATGCGCCCTCCCTACCTATGGGTCGGTATTTTAGCATTTTATTGCCGACCCCCTTATACACTACAACACTATCAACAACAACTTACCCCAACATCAACACACACTCGTCCCACCCACACATAAATATCTACTCACACATGTTTAGATAAACAGTACGCACTTATATTTATTCATTTAAAACTATACATGGTTTTCTTAAAATAAATTTACGCTATATAAATATACAAAAGAATGAATAAAGTATTTAAATAAATAAATAAACAAAAATGAACATGAACTAATAAACGTAGAACATGTAAACAATACACGCAAACGTATAAATGATAATTAAATAAATAAATAAATAATAAATAAATAATAAATAAATAAATTAAATCATAATAAATAAATAATAAATAAATAAATAGGGGCGGGAATAAATCGCTGAATAACTAGACTAACTGAGTCAATTCGGGCCTTCAACAATCAGTTGCGGCCCACTGTGCCTGTGGCGGCGGCCGTATGGCTGTTGCGCAAGCGCTTATGATTATTGCTTTAGGGCACAACTTGGTGACTCGCCCAACGGGCTTGTTTTTGTTGGTCACCAGCTTGGCTTGTTGTTGTTTGATACAAGTCTGGCCCTTTTTCTTTATTTTTCTGGATATTTAGAGTCAGGCTTTATTTTTCTGCTCCTGCCACACCAGCCTGGCCTTTTTGCAATCTCATGACTCTCTGCTTCTTTTTTTGCTTCTTCCCTCCTTCAACCATCTCCTTAAAACGCCGACACCATTCCCTCTCTTGGCCTACATGATTCTCCAACCCTCGTTCGACAGCCACAACCATCGATATCACATCGCCGACCATAACACCACACTACGGTTCGCTTGCTTGCTCTGCGAACAGGAGTGCTAGAAGGAGGCGTCTGCTCGTGAAGCTGCCCAACGTAGGCCACCGCCCACGCCCTGAGATTAAGAGTCTCATGCTCTACCGACTGAGCTAGCCGGGCTCAGATCCAACGCTCGGGGGTTACTGCTTGAGATCCTTAGCGTGGAACACCCCTAGCGGGTTTCCCTGAAGTGTCTCCAGCTCATACAGACAACGTCCTATCGGCTTCACTACCCGGCACTTGGTGTACCGGCGGCAGAACTTCGCGTTGAGGTTCTTCGCGAAGTCGCTCAATACGAAATTACGCTTATACACCTCCTGCCCTGCCGCGTATTGAACGTCCCGTGTCTTCAGGTTATACTGCCTCGCTGACTTCTCATACGCCCGGTGTAGCGTCTCTTGGATGCGAGCACGGTATATTTGCTGCTTCGCCGACCTCCCTAAAGACTTGATGGCCGAGTCGCTAACATCGCCGAGTTTCTTGGCTAGGCTATATTCGCTGCCATGACTCATCATATGCTGTCCGAACAACGCGAAATATGGTGAGGTTCCGGTCGCAGAGTGCACTGCACTTCGCAACGCCATCGCGATCTCGGGCAACGCCTCGTCCCACACAGTCTGATCGGCGCCAATATGTATTCGGATCGCTGCCAGCACCGACTGGTTAACACGTTCGGACGCGTTCGCTTGCGGGGCATAGTTCCCGGTGCGACAGTGCTTTATCCCGTGGTGTTCCAGCATCGCTCCAAACTCCTGGGACACGAACTGCTTCCCGTTGTCAGTGTGGACGATTTCGGGGACTCCATACGCCGAGAACACATCTTCCCTTAGGAATCGGATGACCGCTGCCGCTGTCGCCTTCGGTATCGCCTTTAGCCAGACAAATTTGCTAAAATGGTCTAACACCACTAGGATGTAGGCGTTGCCCTGGCGAGAACGTGGGTATCTGCCCAAGAAATCCAGATACAGCTTTTGCATCGGACGCTCCGTCACCATCTCCTTGCCCATCCTCGGCCTTGAAATCTGCGTGCTATGCTTGGTTTCCTTGCAGACTTCGCACCCGAGCACATGTGCCCGTACTTGCACTGCCATCCTCGGCCAGAAGTAGAATTGGCGCAGCCTTGCCAATGTTCGGGCTATGCCTCCGTGCATTCCCTTAACACTGTCGTGCGCCTGGTGAACAAGTGTGCTAGTTAGCGATTCCGGGATCCATAGTTTCCACAGGAACTCCTCGCTATCGTCGCGCGCGAATTGGGACCTCTTGAAGAGTAGGTCGTCCTCAATCCGGAGATCAGGAAAACGCTCCGATTCTGCGCGCACTAATGCCAAACGACTTTGGTACTCCTCGCTCTCAAACGCTGTCGTCTCGAACTCGAACAAATTGAGCTCCTCCACCTCACACGGTCGAGAGAGCATATCGGCAACTACGTTTTCTTTCCCTTTCCGGTGTTCGATTCGAAAATCAAACGCCTGTAGTGCTAGGGACCACCTCGCCAGTCTTCCACTCAGGTCTTTGAGTGACATTAGCCACTGTAAGCTTGAATGGTCCGTGATGACCGTGAACGGCATTAGCTCTACGTACGGCCTAAACCGCTCTATCGCTTTCACTGCTGCGAGACACTCCTTCTCCGTTACGCTATAATTCAACTGGGCTCCACGCAGCTTTGCTGAAAAGAACGCAATGGGTCGATCTGCACCCTCGTCGTCACGCTGAAACAGGACTGCACCAATGCCCAGGTGGCTCGCGTCGCACTGGATGAAGTAGGGCCGGCGAAAATCTGGGTGCACCAGAACCGGCGCACAGGTTAGTGCCTTCTTCAATTTGTGGAACGCCTCGACTGCTTCAACTGACATTTCAAACTTCTTGCCGATTTTAAGGCAATCAGTTAACGGTGCAGAAAGGCTCGAGAAATCTCGGATGAATCGCCTGTACCAACCTGCAGTTCCCAAAAATCTTCTAAGCTGTTTAGTAGTTCGCGGGACGGGAATCTGGACTATTGCCTCCACCTTACTTGGATCCGTTCGTAGAGCTCCGTCACCAACAATGTACCCTAAATACCTCAGGAATTTAAAACAAAACTTGGATTTCTGCAAGCCGATGGTCAGGTTGGCCTCCTTCAAACATTGAGCTACCTCCTTCAACAGCTGCACATGCTCTTCAAAGGTGCGTGCGATGATCAGCAGGTCATCCAAATAGACGAACACGCGATTCCGCAGACGTTGTGGTATCACCCGATCCATCAATCGACACAATCGCTGAGCGGCATTACACAGGCCGAAAGGCATCATCCGGAATTGATACAGCGGACGGCCCGGAATGGTGAATGCGGTGTATGCTCTGCTCTTGGGTTCCAACTCAATCTGCCAGAATGCGTGTTTCAAGTCGACGCTGCTGATGAAGATAGTGTCATCCACGCGGCTTAGGATCGACTCAATATTTTGTAATGGATAAGCATCTTTAACGGTTACGCTGTTCAGCTTCCGAGCGTCTAGGCACAACCTATTCTTCCCAGGTTTTCGTACCAGTGTCGTCCTGTTGCTCCAGGGACTTTCGCTTGGCTCTATGACGCCAAGTCGAAGCATTTCGTCCACCTCTGCAAACAGAAGCTGCTGTACCGCTGGTGACACCGGGTAAAAACGCTCCTTCACTGGTACGGTGCCTTCTATAAGCTCGATCGTATGACGCTCCATTTGAGTTTTCCCTAATCCTTGTTTCTCGAATGCCCGGAATTCCGCCTTGATCGCCTCCAGTCGCTCCTGTTGCTCGGCATTCAGCTCGTGTGGCTCGATCGGCTCTCCCCTCGTTATGAACTCTGAGTCCACCTGTTCAAGCGACTCCACTCCTACGACCTCGGGTGCTAGACGAAACTTTTTCCAAAAGTCGATGCCCAGGTACAAACTCTGCACCAGAGAGGGGCAGACATATAACGTCATCCTATGCGTCTCGTTTTTATATTGGATCGGCACGATAATCTTACCCAAGACGGAGTAGCTCGCACCTCCTGCGGCTCGCACTTTAGAAATCTGAGGGTGCCAGGCTATTCCCAGCCTCTCGATCAGACCCACTGCTCCTGCGCCTAACAGGCTAACGGTCGCCCCAGTGTCCAAAAGCCCCTTCACTGTGTGACCTTGAAGCTGCACTTCGGCAAAAGGTCGGTCGTCGTCCTTGAGCGCTTCTCCAATTGCTTCGCACACGCGATGGCGTTCCTTACGGCGTAATGTGCGCCTTCTCCGCTTCCGTGGAACTGGCGCGTTCTTGTGCCGCCTTGCGTCGTCCTCGTCGGCAAAGATGCGGGCTCTTGCCTCTTCGTACGCGGCTTGGCGCGCTTCAATGGGCAGTCGTGTCGACCACTTTGGCCTTGGCAAGTTGGCTTTCTTAAAACTATCCCTAACTAACTTATTGTCACTGCTTAATCCTAACATGTTTTGTGGAGAGGACTTTCGTGGTTTCTCCGTGGCCTCGAGCGTGACTCCTCTGCCTGTGTCAGGCTCTGCCTCCCGTTTCCCGAACGACATTTTGGGCATTTAGGCAATACTACTCCTGGGAGTCCACATTTATAGCAGAATATTTTCCTGGTCGTGGCTTCGCATTCCCAAAAAGTATGCCCTCGCTGGGCACAGTTCCAGCACGTAATCGCGTTTTGGTCACCGCTACCGCCTCTCGGCCTGTGCAGTGCCTCAACTGCCTCATCCTGTGCCAGCTCTGCCGTGGCTTCTTCCTCATTGTAGCACGCCTCGTTCACGTGGAAACGGTCTCTAGGCCTACCGACTGGTTCCGCTGTGGTCTGGTTTCTCGACCAACGTGACGACAGCATTCTCTCTGCGTCATGGCATTCTTCGCGCAGTCTCTCCACATCGACGATCCACATGGGATAGATGATCCGTGAGATCCCGTCCCGTATGTTTAGTTTCACTATCTTGATCAGGTCGTGGTCGCTGACGGGTACCTCTAATCTTGACCGGAGAACAAACATGGCCTGCAGATAATCGTCGATGCTTTCTCCCGGCTTTTGTCGCCTCTCGCGAAACTCCTGCTCGCGTTCGAAATTTGATCTGCGCGTCTGAAACCGCTGTTTCAGCGCGTACCGCAGATTCGGCCAGTCCGTTGCCCCGCTTGTCCTGAGGAACATCCAGTACCAGTCCTTTGCGCGTCCCTCAACCAGCGTGTGGAAATCCCGAAGGACATCCGCCCACGGCACCTGGTATGTCTGCCTCAAATGATCCAGCCTGAATATGAATTCGCCGACTGGCATTCCAGAAGGGCTGGCATCAAAAATAAGACCCCATCGACGCATCGGGATCATCTCCGGTCTGGTCTCACTCACATTGAATGGCCTACGCATGCTTGGCTCCTCTCTCGCGTGTGCTTCGCTACGCGATCCAGCACTCCACTGCTCTGCTTGCTCGCGCTGTTCGGACTCCAGAGCGCGGTTGCCTACCCAGAATCCCTGGGCAGCTGGAGGCTTTCGCTGAGGCTCCGCACGATCAGGTGGTGGTGCTGCGTTCTGTCCGGGTGGTGGGCGAGCCGTTGGCTGTGTCTTTCTAGGCACTGACAGTTGCGTATACAGGCTGCTTTCTCTGATTGCCTGCATATACTCCAGCATCTCCTGTCTATTTTTTTCCTGGAGCTCGGCCATTCCCGTCGCCATAACGGCCTGGAAGGTCTCCCGCGCCTCCGTCAGAGCTGAATTGATTGCGGCCTTCAGCTCGCTTTGTAAATTCATTGGGGCTGGCTGCTCCTGTGCCGTCGAGATATCCATTTCCTCACGCATTTTCTTATTTTTTTGTAATAAACTAATTTTTCTTTTCCTCTTTCCTATATCGACACAACATATAATTAGGGGGTGAGACGAACATGTAACATGGAACATGATACGGGTATGGTACGTGTTGGGCGTAACTACATTGGTCCTAATCCTAAAATTGTCCTACTCCTCTATCACGGTTGGGTTATTAAAATTAAGGGCTATACCATACTTGGCCTGGCAGGAAACGCAATGCCGGTCCTGAAGGACATGACACGGACCTTAGCCTCGACACAAATACAGTAAGCTGAACGAAAACTGAACTGTTCCTCCAGAGCTCAGGCTACACCACAGAAGGGTACTCTGCTCCACTCTGGGACTCGCCTGTACTCTGTTGGATGTGACGTTCTGTGTTTTACTTTTTCCTCCAGCTACTGCACAATCAGCTTAGGCTTTGAACCTTGCTGTGATACAGCCACTGTTGGACATAAAGTAAAACACCCTTAATATAAATGATACAACAATCTGGACATATACCGATACTCCACTAGCGTCTTTCATTTAGTTTTCTTGATTGGGCGCCATTTGTTATGGACCGGCTTTTCATTCCCAACACTGTATCGATAGCCAGCTAGCAAATCGGTCACTCAGGGATGGATACGACCTGGATACAGTGCTGGCCGGTGTAACAATAATTTATATTTTTTTCTAACGAATAACTAACAAAATAAACAAACGGGTGAACAGTAAATCTTCACAGATTCGGACAACTATAGGACATACAAGGGTAAAAAGGTGGAATCATTTACCCCCCAATGCGCCCTCCCTACCTATGGGTCGGTATTTTAGCATTTTATTGCCGACCCCCTTATACACTACAACACTATCAACAACAACTTACCCCAACATCAACACACACTCGTCCCACCCACACATAAATATCTACTCACACATGTTTAGATAAACAGTACGCACTTATATTTATTCATTTAAAACTATACATGGTTTTCTTAAAATAAATTTACGCTATATAAATATACAAAAGAATGAATAAAGTATTTAAATAAATAAATAAACAAAAATGAACATGAACTAATAAACGTAGAACATGTAAACAATACACGCAAACGTAAAAATAATAATAATAATAATTAATTAAATAAATAAATAAATAATAAATAAATAAATTAAATCATAATAAATAAATAATAAATAAATAAATAGGGGCGGGAATAAACCGCTGAATAACTAGACTAACTGAGTCAATTCGGGCCTTCAACAATCAGTTGCGGCCCACTGTGCCTGTGGCGGCGGCCGTATGGCTGTTGCGCAAGCGCTTATGATTATTGCTTTAGGGCACAACTTGGTGACTCGCCCAACGGGCTTGTTTTTGTTGGTCACCAGCTTGGCTTGTTGTTGTTTGATACAAGTCTGGCCCTTTTTCTTTATTTTTCTGGATATTTAGAGTCAGGCTTTATTTTTCTGCTCTGCCACACCAGTCTGGCCTTTTTGCAATCTCATGACTCTCTGCTTCTTTTTTTGCTTCTTCCCTCCTTCAACCATCTCCTTAAAACGCCGACACCATTCCCTCTCTTGGCCTACATGATTCTCCAACCCTCGTTCGACAGCCACAACCATCGATATCACATCGCCGACCATAACATATTGATTAACTCTCAAACTCTCATCACTACTAGCGCACGATAACGATATTTCGAATTGTGTTCTTTTTTGGGGTCACACTGACACCGGCGTTTGCTTTGACGTTCAATCGGCGATTTAAATTCCCTTCGAGATCTTAAACCCAGAAATGGAATCTGAGCCAAACACAACGCAAACTCCAGATCTAAAACATCCCGATGACGCCCAATACATATGGCTTCCAATTTTGGTGCTAGTGGGAGTTTTTGTGCTCGCTGGT
The DNA here is from genome assembly GCA_035044465.1 of Scaptomyza tumidula. Taxonomy (NCBI): domain Eukaryota; kingdom Metazoa; phylum Arthropoda; class Insecta; order Diptera; family Drosophilidae; genus Scaptomyza; species Scaptomyza tumidula. Next base: position 4,534,179 of record JAWNNW010000445.1, read on the forward strand.
TTGGTAAAGTTACTTTCCTCTTTGATTATCTGTGTTGATATTTGTACAACTGCATTTCTTATATTTACATACATATGTACATATTGTAACAACATGTAACTAGGTCTATGCAATGTCACGTAGCCGTCATACTCTCAATTGTGGGTGCTACAAGCGTCGCAATGCCACGCGTAGTGGCTATGTCAATGTCGATAAATATGACGGAGATTCGGATGTCTCCATGATTGGCGCTGACGATTTTACCCAGCCGCATCCCATTGCCAGTCTGCTCGATGGTCGCTTGCAGATAACACCAGTAAGTATTGGGAGTTTGTATTTATACCGTGTACCTATGCATTGGCCCTAAAGAGTAAAATCATCTTTGATCTTGTGTATAACGGCTGATCAGGCTATCGTCTCGATTAGACATTTCACCTAATATCAATATTATATTTTATACCAGCAGCGAGAGCGTTATCCAGAATTGAGAAACATGCACATTGATGCCGATGACATCGCCTAACTGGACAAACCATGGATAATTTTTTCAGGAGATAAATGCTTTCAAAGCAAAGAAGAAAGACTTAACACTAGTTAATAATATTGCTGTACTTTATTTTATTGTCTACGTTATCTTTTGTTTGTTGTTGTTGATGCCAGGCTTAAAGTTCGGCAAAAGCAGCCACTTTTTTCAAAACGTGCCTCAGACTTTTGTACATTAGTTAAAAAAAAAACTGTGTTCCCTTAGTTAATTATCAGTATTTCCTGCACCCAAAAGGCGCATTGTTAGGTCATAAGAACCAAAGAAGAACGCACCGCCAAGCGTTATCCAGAGGACCCGCGGCACAATGCCGGCAAACAAACTGGAAAATGAATAATATAATAAATATATACGCTTACAACAAATAAAATCAGAGTATGTTTTGCTTACCCGCCGATACCATGCTCCTTATAAATGCCATGTAGAATAGACGGAATATTGCGACGCCGAGCTGCGGTCTCCCGATCCGCTAGCATAACGCGCGTCTTTACTATATCCAGCGGTGTGGTTATTGCAGCTGATATGCCACCAGCAATGGCGCCACAAAGCGCAACTGTTAATGGTGTGGACGCATAGCCAGTCGTGGGTGTCCACTGTCGCTTAAAGTACTCCCATAAGGGAAACTGTATTAAACTAAAGGGTATCTCGCGCATTATAGTTGAGCCAAAGCCGCGATAGAGACCCCGACGCAATCCCTCGGTGCGATAGGCGCGCATTAAGATTTGCAATGCTGTCTGATGCTGTTTGTGACCCAATAGGGTCTGGGATCGCTGCTTTGCAATTTCCACAGGTACACGTATGATACAGGCGAGCTGTATAATAATAGAGGCGATAAAGATTTTAATGAGCTGATGTTCCGTTACCGCTTACCGTTTCGCCTGCAGAGGCTGCTGCCATGTGAACATAGGGTGAATCTTTGGTATTGCTCGCATTGCTCAGCAACGTTTTGGCAAATTCGTAGGTGCAAAAGAATAGAGCAGCTGTGGGTGCGCTGCCTGCCGCCGCTGGCGCAATGCCCTTGTAAATTCCGCGAAAGCCGCCGGCGCGCCAAAAACCCAATTCACTTTGGAGTCGTGTCTTGACCGTGTCAATGGGGAAGAGTGCAATATCCACTACACAGCCTGCAACGCCGCCAGCCTGAAAATAATTTTAAACACAATTACGATCGGTAGTATTAAGTTTTTTTTTCGTATTAACTTACGACGAGTGCGTGTAAGAATTTAGTCTCCGTCAGCGGCTCCTGCATATCGATTTCAGAAGGCACTAGATTCGCCTTCAATTCTTAGTATATTGGCAGAAAAGTGTCCGTTTTATGACCACATTCTGAAACACATTTGTTTTCATTTAAAAACAAACTTCAATTAAATGCGGTTGTTAACGTAACAGCTCAAACATAACGATTAAATTGACCGAAGATTGCATTCTCTTTCGGAATTTTATTGTATATAATAGATTTTTTTAAATATTCAAAAAGCTGTCATTACATAACTTTATTCTCCCTTTTACTTTGAAAATGTGCATAAGGCATTATTGTATTTGTATATTTTTACCTAATTTAATTGACAAAATTATTGTCTTCTACGACGGCACAAGAACGTTTGTGACGTCAGAAACTTTTTCCAGTGCTACCCATCTGATAGCCGATTCTCGAACCTATCGATAATATTTCAGAAAATCTTCGGTGCAAGAAACATATGTTTTCGCATTTTAGCCGTGGTTTCTTGCAGCAAAGGAAAATTGGTTGAAAAGTTTATATAGAGAACATAAAAACAGATAAATTCAAACATAAAACATGTCAATACGCTTAACACAAAGATTGCTCCAATTCCGGGCGCCAATCCTCACGCGCGTAAGTTGTAGCTCAAGGGCTCTGTGTCCAGGTTGGCCAACAGAGCGTCTGGCAAATTACATAATGTGTTGGCTATGGACCAGTGACAACAAGTTATTCCTATCTTTTAATGCGCATTTTGCAGGGATATCCGCTGCTCGTGACCAAGGAGAAGACCGAGGATGTGTTACACACAAAATCTGCGCTGCAAAAGAAACTAACGGTACGTTTTGAGGTTATACAGTAGTCAGTCATCATCTGAAAGAAGAACTTTCTTAATAATGATATGTATATTTTTTAAAATATAATTTCTGCGTTTCTTCCAGGGCACTGATATACCCTCGGCGCAGTATGGCGGCCGTCATGCTGTCACCATGTTGCCCGGCGGCGGCATTGGACCTGAATTGATGGGCTACGTGCGCGAAATCTTTAGGTATTGTGGTGCTCCCATTGATTTTGAGGTCATCGACATTGATCCCTCCACTGAGGGTAATGATGATCTGGACTATGCAATCACGTCGATTAAGCGTAATGGCGTCGCCCTTAAGGGCAACATTGAGACTAAGTCGCACAGTCTGGAGGAGATGTCGCGTAATGTGGCGATCCGTAATGAGCTGGATCTCTATGTGAATGTGGTGCACTGCAAATCATATCCGGGCATTCAAGCCCGTCACAAGGACGTGGATGTTGTGCTTATTCGCCAAAATACAGACGGTGAGTATGCCATGTTGGAGCACGAATCTGTCCGCGGCGTCGTCGAGAGCATGAAGGTCGTGACAGTCGACAACGCTGAGCGTGTGGCCCGCTATGCTTTTGAGTTTGCCCGCCAGAATGGACGCAAGCGTGTGACGACCATTCATAAGGCGAATATCATGAAGTTGTCGGACGGTCTGTTCCTGGAGGTGGCTAATCGTGTGCACAGGGATTATCCGGAACTGGAACATAATAATATGATTATTGACAACACCTGCATGCAGGCTGTGTCGAATCCTCATCAATTTGATGTCATGAACATGACCAATTTGTATGGCACCATTGTGTCGAATGTGATTTGTGGACTCATTGGCGGCGCTGGTCTGATTTCTGGACGCAACTATGGCGATCATGTGAGTGTACGTTAAGTTGTTTTAAGGCTCAGGAATAACTAAGGACTTTTGCTTCAGTATGCTGTCTTTGAGCCTGGCACCCGTAACACAGGCACTGCCATTGCCGGCAAGAATATTGCCAATCCGGTGGCAATGATAAATGCCAGCATTGATATGTTGAATCACTTGGGTCACAAGGAACATGCGAAGGTTATCTATGATGCTACCTATCAGACAATAGTTAATGATGCCATCCGCACGCCAGGTAATATACAAATACATTTTAGTGTTGAAATTCTTATTGTATATTAACTTTTCTCATCGTTTTAGACTTGGGAGGCACTAACAGCAGCACTGATGTCGTTGAAAACATACTCAAAATCTTGAGTGCCAAGCGTGTTAATTGGTAAAATAGTTAACTTGTATTTCACATTTTTTTAGTTTATTTGTTGTTCGAGATAAAGAGAGACGTTCGCTTTCGTTGGCGCTCTATGTATTAGTGCTGTAATTAGTTTTTATAGCGTCCACGTATTGTGTACCATAAATTTGCTTGTCCTCTGTTACTTCACTGTCACACGTTGCTGTTTACAAGCTGCGCCCTATTTTTGTATAATGTACTATTAATTCATGCTCTATTGTATTATTATTTTCACTTCAACTTTAACAGAACTGTAACTGATTTATCTATATGTTATATATTTTGATATTCTTCGCTGTTTAAGTTCTTACTCAATTGTTTCTAACCAAAAACCCAAGCAGACACACAAAAAAAACACAAAATTTTCTAATATAGTTGTTATATATGTTGTGCTTTAAGTTGATATTTTTTATGATTTTAAGTAGTACTTATCCCGTAGTGCCCACACAAACACAGAAAAATCACCCACTTTACACAACCACACACACACACACGTATGTAGCTGCGTCGAAACCATTGTGTTCCTCAATGTATAACCAATTCTTTAAAAATTTTGTACAAATCTAACCGACATAATATATTTACATCTATTTTTCTACTCCCCAACAATCCATGCTTAACCGTTCCACAGGCCACATGGAAACTATTTCAAGCAGAGTTAAGAGATATGAGAAGAAAAAAAAATAAAATAAAAAATACAAACTCAATGCCCTACTAAAACGTATACCAAAATTAATTAACCCTGAACTAAGCCAATCAGAGACAACTGTTATAAAGAATTATGTTACTCCAAAGCCAATGCATATAAAGCGTTTTATTGTGATGTCAAAATATATAATTAGAAGCAATTCATTTATTTAATAATGTGGTCAAATATTTTGCGCTGCTTTACCAAAATAAAAAAAATCTCCCCGCCCCGGCTATGTGTTATGTGTTCTGTGCTTCTCCGATGTTCAGGTACTGCAGGTAATATACATTTTCAATTACAATTCATAAACTTAAAACACACTCTTTACTTGCAATTGTTTCACACATTTTCTTTTTTCTATTTCACAGAATTTCTTATGTTCTCCAATCTTTTCGAGCACAACCCAGTTGACTCTATGATTTGATAACCCACTAGGCCTATTACCAAACATATAATCCCCAAGCAAATCAACTCAAATAATTTCAAGTTCCAAAGGTGTACAGTGAAGCAATAATTGTATAAATTTTAAAAAACGATTATAAGCATGTAATAGTAAATTCAAACAAAATGTATTATTCTGTTCGAATATTTATTAAAAAATTTAAAATATTATCAAATTCGCCGTATTATGCGTTCTTTTTTTAATAAGTAAACCTTGCAATATTTTGGGGTCTACAAAAACTAGAAATTGGTATTTATTAACGTGTTGTTTAGGTCCAAAGATGTGAGTATACAAACTTCCAACATCATAATTAAATACTAAATTACCTATCCAAATCTTTTTTTTTTTAAAAAGTGTCGGAACTCAAACGCAGACGTACGGCTCGCAAGGTAAAATACTGTTGCAGCACGCAATTGGCCAGTGTTGCCGAATGGTCTACGATGGCACAAGAATTAAATTAACACAAGCACAAGTTACGGTCAGTTTTTATCAGAATTATTGGTTTTTTATTTAACCTTAAAAAAAGCGGCGACAATTAAATCAGAGACCTCCACAGAGATTAGCTGCTTAGAAACGCAGCTTCTGGAAGAACCACTTGTTCTTGCCCTCCTTGTACACCGACTCGAACTTGACACGCGTCTGGAAACGATGGGTCTTGCGCTTGACGGGATCCTTCAGATCCTTGGGCGATAGCTTCTCGAAGCTGATGTCGTGCGCTGTGTAGCGGGTGGGCATCAGATGATTGTAGTTCAAGCTTCTCAGGAAAGGCTTGACCTTCGACTTCTTCTTCAGCTTGTTCTTGCCCATCTTCTTGGTAACCTTGCGTGGGTACCTGTCGATGCCGGCAACAAGGGCATGACCGAAGGGCTTCTCTGGGGTGCCATCGTCATAGGTCTTGACGATGATGGCCTTGCGACCGGCGTAACGTCCACTAAGGACGATTACGATCTTGCCCTGTTTCATAATTTTCCTCATTTTGACGGCTGTTGATGTTTTCAATCAATTGTTGATGTTGTTGTGTTTCGAGCGTTAGAAGCGACGTAGACGACGGCAGGGCAGCGAATATGTTTGCAATGGAATGAAAAGAAATTCATATATTAGCACAGATTCACTTAATTGTTTTATTATTGGGCACATTAACAATTTTAGCGCCAAACTTCGACACTCTAATAAGTAATGGAAATCCACTATTGTTTCTATTTTGTTTTGTTTGTCCATTTTGGCTAGTGTGTTTTTTGGCATAATAAAAGTTTTTCTTGAGCAATATTTGTTGGCTGGCATAGTTCACACTATTGTCATTCACTTGGCGCATTAAAATTTTAACGTTGCTTTGTGAATACACTTAAATAATACGATTTTATTTTGTGCACAAATCTTACGCGAACTTACAGGTCTGTTCGCTGACCGGAAAAGAAAGAAAAGATTGACAGTAAATGTGACAGTTGGCAGCACGCTTGGCGTTGCCATATTGTGGGGTTTGTACAAACATCAACGAGGTGGCAGCACCAAGTCACGCGCGTCTCTCTCACGCTCCACGGTTGCAAAACTGTTGAGTGTTTTAGAGTTTTAAAAATTTAGAATAAGATTTGTTTAATGAGAATCAGTTAAAAAACTAGTTTTTATAATTAAACATGTATAAATAACATTTAAAAAATCTAAACAGCTACAAGTTTTTTAACCATTTGAATGAACTTTAACTAACGTATAACTGTATTATCTTATTCGTATTTTAAGATTATTAAGAAACCGTCTGCCTGAAATAAAATACACAAAAATAATCAAAACAATAAATAAAAATTCATTTATCTGCATAAAACTCCATTTACCTTTTCTTAATTTTCGGTTGCCTGTGTAAGAATATTTCGGTAGTTCCGTCCCGACACCGATCCACAGCGTTTTAAAATTATTTAAATCAATAAAATTATATTTCTTCGATATTTCAAAGTTCATTATAGAGTTGAAACATATTAAAGTTTATCTTTGCAAAAGGCCACTACTTCTTTTTACTAACTCTTTTGGGGTTTTTGGAGGGTACAGCCTGGTTCTGCTGGTGGTGTTTTTTTCGGGCGTCCTCGTTTTTTAGGCGCAGCTGACGGAGCTGCCATTACTGGTGCCGTTTGTTCTTCAGAAATACATTCTAGGATTAAAGCTGGTGGGTTGCGTGGCGTGCTACTAGACAACGGTGGCTTGTTCATTATTGAGATGCCGCTTGCTGGTTCTGCTGGTGGTGTTTTTTTCGGGCGTCCTCGTTTTTTAGGCGCAGCTGACGGAGCTGCCATTACTGGTGCCGTTTGTTCTTCAGAAATACATTCTAGGATTAAAGCTGGTGGGTTGCGTGGCGTGCTACTAGACAACGGTGGCTTGTTCATTATTGAGATGCCGCTTGCTGCTGTTGATCGATTCTTTGGCTTGTAGTTAAAGCCAGTTGGCAACTCGAAGTACTCCAGGGTTTTGGTCATAAAGCTAAACGGATTGCTGACAGTGTGCGACCAGGTATTGCACAGCGGTACTTGACCGCGCCTCGAACGACGTAAGCCGGCTATGAAATAAAACGGAAAATAAGGTAATAAGTAATGTTTTCTATAACCACTATATGCATTTATTACTTACTCGTATCTGCTGTAGCTTCGTGTTCATCCGGTTCCAACGTCTCATTCCGTAGGTTTATTATAAGTCTTGAAAGCTCATTCGTGTTATTTGGTTTACGTTTTGCTCGTGGCGCTGGCTCTGTTGGTTTTATGAAGACATCTTTTGGCTGAGACGGTGGCAGGGGTTGTTGCTCCAGCTCTCCATCTGATTCTTCCATTAGCTCCTGCTGCTGCAGTTCTTTTAATTGTTGTTCCTCCTGCTCCATTTGTTGCTGTTGTTTCTCTTCCTCCTCCAGCTCTTTACGCAACAGCTCTTGCTCCATCTGTTGTCTTTCCTGCTGTTCCTTTTGCATCTGCTTTTCCCGCATCTTTTCCTTTTCTCTTTGCTTCTGCTTAGCTTTCTTCTCCTTTTGCTGCATCTCTTCCTGCTCCTTCCTTAACATTTCCTCTTTCATCTTCTGAAGTCTTTTTTGCTGCTCTTTTTTCTGGTGCTGCTTTTCCCGTAGCATCTCTTCTTGCTCCAGCCGCATTATTTCCTCTTGCTCCTTATGTTTTCTTTTTTGCTGCTGCTCCTCCCGTAGCAATGCTTCCTGCTCCAGCCGCAACATCTCTTGCTTCTGCTCTTTTCGCTGCAGTTTCTCCTTCTCCTGCTGCTTTAGCTGCTGCTCCTTTTGCAGCATCTCCTCCTGTTCTTTTTGTTGTCTTTTTTGTTTTTCCATTTGCAGCTGCTTCGCCTCTCGCTCCACCTTCTGCTGCTGCTCCTTTAGAAGTTGCTTCTCTTGCTCTTGTTGCTTCTTTTTGTCAAAATTTTTACTTCTGCTCTGTCGGCTGCTAGTGCCTAGCCGCATGGACACTTGTGCAGTCCTCTTTGGCTGCGGTGGTGTTGGCGTTTTATTAAGCAATTGTTCCATATATGAATTCTGGATGCTGTGTTGTTGCAGCTCCTGCTCACTATCTGTCTCAGGCACATCAATAAATTGAGAGGGCGGTGTTGCAAGTAATGTTTCCGGAGTCTCCATCACTGCCAACTGTCGCCTGGACCTGCGAAATTGTGGGGGAGGCGTGCAGACTGCCAATAGCTGGTCCTCATCGCTCTATATTTTAGTGTGTGATTGTGTGATTAGATAAAAGGTTTTCTTTTTCTCTAACTTAAACTTACACTTGGGGGCTCACGATGTCTAGAGCGCATGCGTCGCTGTATTAGTTTCTTTTTTCGTTGCTGCGACTCAGCTAAAGTGTCCCTGAATTCAGATGGCGGCAACGCTGTTTTCGTGGAGGACATTGATTTCAATGTCAGCGATTGCTAAAATGCAAAAAAGTTCTATATTGTATTGGTAAACTTTATTAACTCTGAATTTCTTACCATAAGAGTGTCACTATACGAGGCTCGTACAGTTCTATCCCTAAAGTCTAAAGGAGGTGGTGCAGGAGAATAAGCCAAAGCCGTCGTAGACAAGGTATTAGTGCCATTCTGAGGCAAAGTTGCTGCACTTGAGATCCTGTGTGATGACGAGGAATTCCTTGCGGGTGATTGATCAAGATTACGTTTCAGTATTTCCCACTCGAGGAGCTCGTACTCTACAGCCGCCAACTGCTGCTCTGTGGATCGACGCCCGTTAAGCGGTTGCTGTTGGCCACAGGACTGACGCTTGCGTAGATCAAGTATCTCGTAGTTGCTCATTCGCGCAAGTTCTTGAGCAAACTGTTCACCGTTGATGGCAGGACGAGTGGCTTTATTGAGCACAAGTTGTCGCGGCCTGCAATTGCTTCGTTTATTCAAATCCTTAGAGCGTGAGTAATGCAAGTCAAGCAACTGTGTTGAGTTCTGCGTGTGAATTTTTGTCCTGGCTAAAGCTTCCTGGTGCTGCTCCCCATCGCTGTCGTCTTCAGTAAGGATTTCAGTTAAATCAACTTCTTGAACGGCATGCAAACAGCAGCTGGTTTGAATGCTGCGATTGGTCACTTTAGTTGTGGTCGTTATTGGAGCAGCTACTACCACTTCGGTTACCGTAGACTTGGCACTTAAGCACGATATGGGAACAACTTTTAATGGTGACCCCGCCAACGTTGAACCGCGGGTTCGATTTTGCAAATGCGGTTCCGGCGTTTCGGACACAAAGCACTCCAGCTCCAATGGCGCTGGCGACATTACACGCGCTGGTGTTTTAGGCGTAAGAATTTCTTGATGAGCCGCTGTTAATTTTGCCTGCTCTATGTTTGATCTGAGATGCACACCTGTCTGTCTATGTGAGCCGTTATAAACAGAGTTCATCGGCGAAAGCTGATTTTCACCGGAAGGCGAAAGAAGCAGATGGCCCGGTAATGGTCCAATTTCTATTGTGTAGGTGCGTCGTTTGGCACCACTTTCTGGCGTTGTGGGACGATTCATTGAACTCTGCGGGATGGAGGTGAACGATTGTGTGTGTGGCTGACCACGACTCTGCTCAGGATCAGGTCGAACGTCAGCTTGAGCAGCTCTTGCCGGTGACTGTTCTCCCCTCACCAACTCGGCTGTGAGTTGGTTAGTCGTTATCGGCGTGCTACTCTGCATTGGCGACTGTAAAATTACCTTTTATTAGTTAACATATCCATTTCAATGTTTATTCTAATGCTACAGTACAGTCTGCACAGAAAACTTACAAAGCTTGAGCCATTTTTCAAGGTATTGTTAAATTCGCTGAGTAGACCGCGTCGACTGCAGCTGCGCGAGCGTCGCTGTATAGCCACACGACGCAGACGATCGGAGGTGGGGACGCTGCGCCGCATGCATCGTCGCGGTGAGATAATGTTACGCGCTAGCGCAGGTAGCTCATTTTCCTGTGTGGTTGAGGTGGAAGTATCCGCCTTGGATTGTGGTATCTCCGTTGCTTTTGGCTCAGCTGCGACAAGCGACTGGTTTGTGAGCTCACGCAGCGGCTGCTCCTTGGCCTTTGGTTCAGCATCCGTTGCAGCTGCTGCTGAAGGTTTGGGTGGTAGTTTAACTAAGTCCACATCAAAATCAAATGAATAATCCAAGCCGCCCAGAAGAAATGTCGGATTGCTCTGGGTTTTTGGTACGGACTTAAGCTTCAGGAAGGCTGCAAAACGATCTGCGTAGGTTTCACTGGCGTTTAAAATTTCATCCAGCTCTCGCATTGTATCTTCGCTTACTCGCGACCTGCAACGAACAACAAATATAGTTCCATTTATTTCGAAAGTAAGCTTTACGTGTTCACTTACATTTTACAGATTACATTGCATTTGAGCAACTACAACAAAATGATGCGCGCTGCTGTTGTTACACAACACTTAAAACAACCGGTATATTCAATTTGTTTTGTTAACTATCTGGCAGCATCTATCGGAAAAATACTCGTTCAGCGTGCTCAACAGTTTAGCAACCGGTATGTGTTTAAAGCAATGCAGCGTTGATAACAAAATATATATATAGTTTTATTTATAACTAACTGTTTACAAAAACATTTTAATCTAATCACTATAGCTGTTGTTCCATTACTATTCTTTATGGTAATAGCAGAAGAAGAAATGCTCAGTTCTAGGTATTTTTTTTGATTATTTTAAAAGTATTGCGTCTGTTGACAACATAGCTGAGCGCTGCTGCGACGGTTGTAATGCCCGTTAAATACCAAAGTCCATGCAGCGCCGGATGATCTGTGGTTAAGAGTTATAGTCAACCCTCAAGTAGAAATGTTGATTATACTCACCGATATAATTCCATATGGGTGCGCCCAGACTGATGCCAATAGTCGCCAGCTGCACGCCAGTATTAACCTTGCTGATAAAAGTCGGTTCCAATTGGGCAGTCACATGGGTGGCATCAAAATAACGTGAAAACGTTTTCTGTAAAATAAAACATATATATATATAAATGGTGTTCAAAGACTATGGTAACTGATGTTCATAAACTTACGGGGGGTGGCAAACTAATGTAGCGTATGACAAATCCAGCGCCAATAAGAAACACATCACGGAAAACAACAGCTCCTGCAAGCCACACTGGCATCAGCTCGCCATAACACAATGAAATGACCAAAGAGCCCATTAGCAGCTTATCAGCCATGGGGTCCATGAAGGAGCCAAATTTGCTTGCTTGTGATGGCCAACGTCGCGCAATCTGTCCATCCAGCTAAAAAAAAAAGGATAAAGCTATTTAACGCTTTTATACAACATTAAAAACCATTTATATATTTACCAAATCTGTTATACCAGCGACAACAAGCAAACTCATGCCTAATGTATAGTCCCCTTGGACAATAACATACCCAATGTATGGCGAGAGGATGGCACGGCTAATGGTGAGCATGTTCGGTATGGTCATAATATTCTCACGCTCCTCGCGTATCTCGACGATCTTCTCACGAACACGCTCTTGCACCTTATGGCGTGCCTCGCGAATATCGTCGACCAGAAAATTCTTGCGCTCAATGAACTCAGCACGCTGTTTGTCGATGACGCCTTGCAGCATATCGCGTCCCTGCAACGTGCGCAATTGCAGCGAATGCTTTTTGGCATCGGCATACAGTCGCAGTCGTGCCACATCCCAGTTGCGACGCTGATTGATGTCCAGGAACGATATGCGTATAAAGCCGGTCGCGGCGGCATAGCGATTCAGGCAGTTGACGAAACTGCTGCCGCCAACACCCAGCACATGCTTCAGTGTTGTTGGGCCACTGGCGCTGAGCGGGCGATGCCATTGCCGAAATACGATGGCTGGCAGCATCTCTCACAATTCAAACACAAACGAAAATAAACTGCAATATAGATTTACGTACTGCCAAAAAAGAAAACAAATTGCATTTATTTTTATCGTTAAGCAGCCTTGAGCAGGTGACCAGCCCCCTGTCAATAATTTTGCTGTTATCATTTACCATTTGTTTCCGTTGGCAGGCTACTTATGCGGTTATTGGCAGTATAAACACAGCTTGTGTGTAGGACTTCTGGTCAAAATTTCATAAATTAAATTTTATGTACAATAATTTTAAGTCGAATATTGTTTTTATTACACAAGTCCAACGCGGAAGGCTGCCACCTATTTTTACTGCTGATGCTGCCATCTGGGGTTTTCAGAGGCAGTGGCAGCACTAATGCGCTATCATAAACATCTGACAGTTGCCGCGATAATTTGAAATGTAAAACTATTTTCGCTTTGTGTTAAAGAACATTGTGGCAGTTTATTTCGCGTTATATAGTGGCAGCCCTGTGCTGGCACTTGGCGGTCACATTTAAAAACGTGTAAATAACATGTTGTGACCTTGCAGCATTTTACAATATATATTTTCTTTATTTATTCTACTTTTAAAACCACGCTGTTTAAATAATATAACAGGATTTAAGGTCAGGTACAGTAAAGATGACAGACGTGCATATTTAAAGTGATTTTCATTAATAAGCCCAGTCAGCTGCAAAGGACAACGCGTCGGGCCGAAAGTTGTCTGTACTTGTCAGTCTTTTAATTGGATTAAATTTAATTATGCGCTCAGTTACCAAAAGAAGCAGATGACAGCCAGGCTGGCACCACAAATATGCAAATGAGTTTGCGGTAAATGTTTATTACTTGAAATAAACTTAAGCATCTGCCCGAATATGACCGTGGCTTTATCTTTGGCATTATCTTCATCAGCGTAGCCACAGTAAATAAATTAAATAAATTAAATAAAAGAAGCTAAAGAATCTGTGCAGCCATAATTAACTGAAATTAAGTAAAATACAGAAGCCCATTGCTCATTTCATTGAAGTATCTTCAATCGTTGATGCTCATTAAGCAATGCATTTTATTTTACGTAAAATAACTCAACACCAACGTGCAAAATATACGTGTACATTCGTTTGTTGAGTGTTGTGCGAATACACCAACACAGCGTAAAAAATTATAAATAAGCAAAAACTGCATGCTTGTACATGTGCTCAATTTAAAATCTGAGCGCGTGGCTGGCATGATGTCCATTAAATATTAACACAATATGGCGTCAACGGCACCGACGGCACCGACGGCGCTGCTTCCGCTGGTCGCACGCCTGCAGCTGCCTGTTAAGTTCATAATTACGCCAAGGACAAGGCGACAAAAGTAGCATGCCAAAGAAATTACAGTTTCACAGACATTGCCAGATAGATGAAAGCAGCTCTCCCTTACCTCTTTAGCGTCTTTTTCTCCATCAACGTTAAAATAAAGTGCAACAACAAACAATGAAAGCAAAACCATCAACTCTGTTATGGCATTTCAGCCATTACATTTTGCTATGGACAAAAGAACGTTAATTTCTGACGTCCTGCCGCTGAGTAGCTACTTGCAACCAGGTATTTATTTATTATTATTTTTTAACATCGATAGCGAATAGTTAAGTAAAATGATAGGTAACTGTTAAAATTAACTTAAAACAGGATTTAATGCTCAGTTGTTGTGTGTTTTGTTTATAACCTTAAGCTTAACGTCATAACGCATTCAACAAATACGTTTTCTGTTTTTGAAAATGTATAAACAACAATTTGTGAGTGCATTAACAGCTTCGGTTTTCGGACCACACTTTTATGATCTCTGATTGGATTCACTTTTTTAATTTATTTTGCTTGCATTATTGCGTTTCATTAATCAAAAGTAATTTGCCGCCTCTTCACAAGGCCGGCGGCCACCTGCCAACTAAGATAGCAAAAATGTCAGTGGCCGTAAAAATGGTGGCCATTTTGCATTGCCAGCGGAAATGACAAGCGTCTCTCTCGCTCGCTCAATGTTAATGCGTGTATGAGAGTGTATATATGTGTGTGTGTGTGTGTGTGTTGCTAATTAACTGTTTTACATTAAGTGGCCATAAAGGCCGAAGCTGCTGCTGCGCATTTTAGTCTATTTTAATGTTGCCACACAAAATGGCAGGCGTGATCGGCTTGGACAATGAGCAGAAGCAGAAACAGAAACAGAAGCAGGAGCAGGAAACAGCATTAACAATTGCCCATTAGCTGGGTTGTCGTTCTGGGTCTGTGCTGAAACTTAAATGATTTACGAACGCTTTAAAGACCAACCATAAAAACCCCGAAACTGTCGGTCAGTCGCTCACCCTCTCTCTCTCAGTCTTTCCCTCTCCCTTTCTTGCTTTCTTGTTTTTAATTTAATTAAATACTTTACTTTGGTCTGGATGCAGAATGGAATGGTTGAAGCGGTCTTCGCTCTGCATATATTGTGGCTAACTCATTTGCTGTAAATTATTTGCGGCTAGTTGTTGTATTTCTTACTGCTACTGGGTCAAATGAGTGAAGCGTGCGTTAAAGTTGGATATTGGTCAAGTGGTCAAGTCCGGAACGGCAGTTGACCAAATACTATTGGCCATTAGATTTATATGGCTGTGCCTTGTCCTTTTGTAGTAAATCAAAATCTACAGCAAATTACTACCTAGCTAGCAGTTTATGTGCTTATGTGTGTGTGTTTGTGTGTTTGGTCAGAAACTTTAGAGCACAATTTTCAGCAGGTGTTTCATGGCGCACGCCCACAAATCACAAACCAATGACGGCTAATTAGAGTGAAAAATAACAGAAGCGCCGCAAAACTGTAACAACGACTTTTCTCCACAAAGAATTCTAAACTATTTCGAGTTTCTCTCTCGGCTTTTGCTTCCCTTCTGGTCGAATCAAGCTTGCTTTTGTTTTAAGTTATCAAGCGCAAGTGGCGGCAAACTTTTTGCACGTACAGTCAAACAAAATGTTTGTTCAATATTTAACATTTGCACAGTGTTTTTTTTTTATTAAAACTTTCAAGCGGAAACAAATCAAACATTGAGATTAAAATTTGTTGAGTGAATTTAAGGTCTTTAACAAAGCAAAGCATATATTTATAGTTTGAGTGTTTTAATAATCTTTTAATCCATGTTTATTTGCTGTGAAAGTATTAGGTCAAATTATAAATTTAAGTAAAATATATGTTAATACAACACAGACCACTGTGTACACAAATTGCGATTGAAAATGTGTTTATTGCAATTATTTTTATTATTTTTAAATGGTAATTTTGAACATTTTGTTGGTTTTGCTGTTTATTTAATAAAAACTTATTAAATTTATTAAAGTTTTCAATAAATTTCCCATTCACAGCACGATTAAATTAAATTTTAAATGCTGCTTCTAAATAAATTGACAAAATATTAAATGTGATTTATTCCATCAGCCGCGACAAAAATGTTTATTTGATTAAAAAATGGATTTCTTTTTGATGTAAACGTGTAGTTAAATCGAACCATTAATTTTTTAGAGTGCACTTTTGTTGTAAAGCTTCTTCATCTCTCATGGCAGGGAGTTACAATTTAAAAGAAGATTAAACCGCAAGCTGCCTTGGTCGCCATGTGCGTTTCTATGGCACTACAAGCCCTATGGCAACATCAAAAGACGCCAGAGTCAAAAACTTTGCAGCCGCCCCAGGGACACGTAGCACCCACGAACGCTGGCGATTTCTTTGGCGACACTTGTCGAAAGTTGCGCGTAATTACGACGACTATGTGCGGCAACTAGCAGCATCCAGCAAGTGTTTGCTGCAGTTAGAGTTTTGCAGGGCGGTAGTGCGAGGGGTATCAGGGAGCGTGGTAGTCAGTCAAAGTGGCACCATGCTGCGGGCTTTGCTTTAGTTTATGGCTCCTTAATACCCTTCATTGAAATTTAAGATTGGTCTTTATATAAAATTAAATAACACACAATACAAATGGTCTTTTGTATAAATACAGCCCATTTTCAACTAGAAATTTATGTTTTAGGTATAATAATAAGTTTGAAATAATACAGAAAATGTAGCTTTAAGACTGTATAAATTAGTTTCCAAAAAGTCCTTTTCAATGTTTTAAGTATAAGAAAATATTGCTATTTTTACCAATTGACATTTGGTCATCACATTAAATATTCATTTGTTTAGCCAGAAGCAAATACTACAAAAATCAACTGCAATCCTTTTTTATATGACAGCACTTTTAAACATTTCAAACTTTCAAATGTAAATGTTAAGATTCTTCTTACCAAACATTAGAATTGTATAAAATTGTAGCGCATTTAGTAGTCATCAAAGTCCACATACTTGAAATTCACTCGAGACGATGGCAAAGTGTTGCCACAGAAAACTTTAGCTAGGGTTGCGTTGATTTTTAGTCTCAAATTGTTTGGCCGTTGTTTGACGTTACGGCTTTTGGTCTATGGCCATTGTTGGAGCGGCAACGCAGCCAAAAGAGAGGCGGCTTATTACAAATTCGAAGCATTTCCATATATTAGGCAACGGAAGCTGCAACACTGGACGACAGCATTAATGTTCTTTTAATATAATGAAGTAACACTTAAATGACGACTCACTTGAATAGACAATGAATGAATGAACGGTACACCAAATGCATAAAAGACAATAAGCAAAGGCGGTGAAAGGCGGTGAAAGGCCGCCGACTATCAATCAAAGTGGATGCGTTGGGTATAAAAACTATAATAAAATCATTAGTCTGGTAAAGCCCCTGAACGTTTTGCCAACCGAAATCAAAATAAAATCATCAGGCCAGAAATGATGATGAATGGTCCTGAACGGGAAGCTCTGTTGGTCACGACAAAATCTCTTGTTTTTTTTTGTTGTTTGTTTTCCTGCTCCAATCTCTTTTTAATAAACAAACACATATGTATCTGCGATGATAACTATATGATATGGGGCAAATGATTGTGTTGGGCATAGTCCAGCCAGCAACAACAACAACAATAATAACAACAACAAAAGCTGGAGTTAGCCCCACGGCATCATTATTAGACAAAACAACTTGCATTTCGAGTCTGAAATGGTTTTTCTTTTCTTCTCCTCTACAGCAAGAAAAATGAAAATGTTTAACGGGAAAAAATAAAATACTCACGTTTCGCTCCCAGGCGAACGTGATTCAATTTGTTTTGTTGGTTAGAAAACTAAAATAGCAAAAAAAAAAATATAGTATATCTAAAGCCAGCAAAGCAAAGTAAAGCACGGCAAGGCAAAGCGAAACGAAGCAGACCAAAGCAGAGTAAAGCACAACAAGCCAAAGCGTAAGCATGGCGAAAAGGAAAAATTATAGCAATGAAATAGCAGCATTAAATGTGGGCGAACTTCAATGTTAAAACACAGTCGTCGACCAATCCGCCCAATGCCACCCTGACCCCATCCAAAAAGCAGGCCAGGCGGTCAGCAGAGCAAGTCCTGAAACTAAGATCAAGGCGCTTTGGTAAAAACGAGCTGACTGAGGTAAGCATTGGGGCTAGTTGGCAACTGTCTAAACTATGAATGGATTCAACTGCAACGACTGAATCGCAGCCCAAACGGCAATGAAAATGCGCGTACAATTAAGTGGGGTAACTTGAGAAGTTAGGAAATTCTTGAAAAATGAGATACAAAAATTAGTAAAGGGGTTTGTTTTTAATATATGTAAAATATTGTTAATAAAATCAATAAATAAAACTATATCATACTGAAATATATATTATTAAAATCGAGTAAGTATATTATATTAAATACTAAATTATATTAAAGTCAATTTTTGTTACAGTAAAAAAAAAACAAATAGTACGTTATTTTATACAATATAATACAAGCAATATGATTAAACGGATAATGTAAATATCCCTGAAAATGCTGCCTTGTTTTTTTATACACACTCTACAAAAAACACAATTTTTTTATTTAAAAAACATTTACATTTAATATCGAATGACATAATAAATGCCACAATTTTCAAATTTCTTTCGTGCCACTCGTATTTACAAATGAAGTTAAGTATGTGTGGCCAACAAACACCAAACAAACACCCACAAGCGCACATGTTATGCGGTCTGTCTATTGTGCCGACTATAAGGTAATTTTAAATTAGTTTTTGGTTGTGTGTATGTTTTTTTGTTTCGTTTCTTGGCAATTTTGTACGTTTTCTTTTTTGTTTCGAACATTTCTGTTCATTTTGCTACGTTTTGTTTTCTGAATGTTTTGGGTTTTGGGCTTTGGTAAGTCGTTAGATGTATGTTTGAACAGGGAATTGCGTCGAACGTTGCCGTTATGACAATTACGTAACACATTTGCGTGACGTGAAGTGAGGGGCAGAGCAAAACAGAGCAGCAGGGAAACTCAACTCATGCAGCCCTCAACTCGAAATACTTAAGCCCAGAGCGCTTACTCATGCTATAGTTTCGATTTTGGCTCCCGAAAAACACTCTCGATGACATGCCAATATATATATAAGTCTATTTGTGTGGGCCGGTTAAGGGGCCTGTGCCAAAAGGCCACGTGTTCGAGTGTCCGTCAATATCAACAGCTTCATTCTGGGCCCAAAAAGCAAAGTCAATGCCAAAATTAATGGTTGCCGAGCTGAGTCTCATCGAATTGTTGACAATTGTTGTGTCATGTCACAAAAAGTAATAATAAAATAATATTAGCCACGTGCGTCGGACATTTTCGCCACCTGTCACTCCATCGCTTAAGTTCAGTGAGACCATATTGAATATATTTCAAAGGAATATTATTTTTTGGGACAGTTTTTTTTAACTGGTTTATTCCAGAAAATAAACTTTTTAATATCAAATAATTATGTTAAAGGTATACAAGATTTTGATTTATTTCTATAAAGATTTAATTTTTTTTTCTTTTGAATTTCTAAAATATAGTATACTTGATTCTTAAAGTACATTAAATGACATAAATTAGAAAACGTTATTTCAAAAAGTCTTATCACTTTGTTTATTTTTTAGTTTAAGCTACATTTTTAATATTGGTCTTACTAAATCATCGCACAACTTGCAACAAAAGAGAGAAATCTTTCAATTATTTGTACAAAAGTAGTTTTGTCATTTTTGGGACATGCTGTACACCTCAATGCGCCCTCCGACACACTCTGTTTGCTGCCCAGCGATGTCAGTAGCAGACGTGAATATCGTCTGAGCTGTAACTTTATTGGAATTGTCGTAAAAGTCGATAACATCAGGAACAGCAGGCGGAGCAAAATCGCTGTTGGGTCCAGGTCACAAGCAATTTAATGTCAATTTTGGTATTAAACGTGCCGTCCGGGCAATTCACCTGCTGTTCCGCCTGACACCCACATGTCACACTAAGGGCCGACTGCCATCACATACACAATGTGTATTGAGATTTGATCAAAATAAGTTTTGCAAATGAATGTTTACACTCACCGCTGGCACTTGATTAAATGTAATTAATTTCTCTCTTCCTCACTTCCAATTCGATATGGACGTCTTGACTTATTTGTGAGTTATGTGTATTTATTTATTTGTTTAGTCATGGCATTTAATTGGTTTCCAGTGCATTTTACACTGCCGCCCTAAACATGCAACATTATTTTAACAAGTGGCTGCAAATGGCACAAATAAACGTATAATTCTGTTGCTGTCGCTTTTGTTGCTGGCCTTAGCTACTGTTAATCGTGTCACGCACACATATTAATATGTTTACAAAATGTTGACGCACACACATACACACGCACTTACAAACACATTCACACAGCGGGCACAACTGCAAGCTGGTGCCAAACGCAGCAAAACTTTTTAGCTTGTTTCTTTTTTACTCTCTGTCAAGCACTGGCTACAGAAAAGAATATTCACCCGCTGCTTTTTGGCTCTTGTTCTGTAGTTGGCGTTTTAAGTTGAAAATTTGCAAACAAGCTAAAGACGCAGCTAAATTACATATAAATACGTACGTATATGTGTGGGTAAGGTTAAGTTGGGACCAATTTGGGACAAAAGGCAGCTGAAAGTAAAGCATTGCACAGCGAAAGCCGAATACTCTTGCTAAAGGCAGACAGAATGATCTTAGATTTAAATATGTGATTTATTTTTAAATTTTATCTAAAATATTTTTTTGTTCACTTACAGAAAAATTTTAAAGCTTATTTGCTTTTAGAAGGATTTAATCGAAACTGTTTTTGATATTCAAAAATTTTTCTTACTGTTATTGCATATTCCAGTAAAATCCGGTATTTTTAAATAATATTATTAGGGTGTTTAATAGTGTTACAGCATTTTTGCTTTGTCCTCATCAATATTTATTTGTTACTTTATCAAAAATCACAAAGTTGATTTAGCAATGTGATATATGTGTGTATGTTTATATGCAACAGTGCACCGTTATTTCATATTGCTTGTTTGTTTAAAAGCTGCTAAGCTAATAAAATATTTATGGTTGCCATGAGCAGAGAGTGTAACAAAAAATTGCAAACTTTTTAACACAACATGTCAAAAAGTAGAATTTAAGTCACACACGCAGAGCAGAACAGAGAGAAACTGTGCATGTGTGTGTGTGTGTGTGTGTGTGTGTGTGTGGGTGGAGGGGTCCATGGCGTCTATGTGTGTGTGTGAGTGTGTTTGTATGGGGGAGAATGAGGAATGGGAAGAAGAGAAATCGCGAAAGACAGGCGACAGTTTGCATCAAGGCCGAGACGCTGCGTGTGTCCAACATAAGTGAACACACTCACACACCCATAGAGAGGCACACACATACATACATACATAGACTGCATGTTTGTTTGTTGAGTCAGCTGCCGCCATTTTGTAACCATTTTTCCATGTCACACAAACGGCACAAAGTGCTCACCCAATCCACCCAGCCGCCCATTTTTTTTTTCTACTTCCATCTCTTTTTCACTCAGTTGACTTCAGTCAGTTTGCCTTTGGGTTGATGAATTTTCCGCACGCTCTGCTTTGTCTGTCTCCAAAGTGTCAAAATGAAGAAAAACTCGTCGCTTGATTAGGAAATTTTCATGTTAGTTATCTCCATCTTACTCTGTCGTTGTCTGTCTGTGCTCACACTGTCTTTCACATGGAAAAGGGCGTATAGGGGCAAATAGCAATTAAGCGAATTGCCAAGCTACCAAGCTAAGCTCTCCAATGACACTGTAAATTCATTTTAAACTCACACAAATACACACTCACACTCATCCGCTTATCGACTTGATTAAACTGGTTAGTGCCGTAAGTTGATAACGTTCATGTATAACAGTTTGGAGGAGTCGTCTCAGGCTCTCAGGCCTAATTACATTAACAATTCCAAAAACAATCCGAGGCATGCGGGGGTCGCCGTCCAAAACACGTATAATGTCACTCCACTCGGCTGGGGCATTCAATGTTACCACGATACATATCCATTATTCAGAACGTGGTGCAAACATCTCGACCGACAACCACAACAACTAAAACAACAACAACGACAAAAACAACCTGTGCTACGTGTAAGACGTAGCGGGGTGTCCGAAGTCTCTTTCCCACATTTAGCTGGCCATCACGTGGCCTCAGCATATTTGGTATATGAACTTGCTGCCTAACCTTCTCCCAGTGTGTGTGTGCACAAGTGGCATGCAGTTAGCTAGGGGGAGTCCCAGCGACAACAGCAGCTCCCCACAACCCACTTACACCCGCACATATAAGCGCATTCAAAGCTTGCACAAACATGATGCTGCATGCAACAACATGGGGTAGTTAGGGTTAGCTGACAATCAGACGCTTCGATAGCTTGCTGCAGGTCGGTTATACGGAACAAAAAATGGCGGGGTCATTCTGTAATTAAGATTCGACGAGGTACAGTACAAACAAAAGTTGCGATAACAAAGCAAACATCGTTGTACGATGGAAATCACATGCAAAGCATCTGGCGCTAGTCGTTGTACAATGTTGTTGATTACGCTGATGACGGCAACGTTTTTTTTCCCCTTCTTTCTTCTGAAGAACAGTACAAGTTCGCAGTAAAGTTAAAGTGGAAGAATAAAAATACTTCACATCTATATAAATAATTATTTAAGTTTTTAACTAGATGTATGGTAAGCAAATTGCAATCTTCAAGTTAAAATTTTGCTTAAAGTTAACTTATCGATAACTTTGCACATTATTAACTGTGACGTTATTTCTACTGTCAATTCTTGACAGTTGATAAAATACTTTGGCACTCTACTTGTTTTGCAAAGTTTAGTCAACATGTTTATCGTTGACTGCACATCACTAAACCGAGTGCCATGCAGTTGGCCCCAGGGGCACTTATGTTGTTGTTGTTTTGCATCATAAGTCACACAGAGTTGCATGCATGCAACACACAAAACTCGACCATGTTTGCCGCTTTGTCACATTTCTTTGCCACAGTCACAGCGGCAGATGTTGCGCCTCATTGGATTTTGCGACGAACGGAATAGGCAACAGAGGACTTCACTGTATGTTTTGCTTTAGCAATTGCTGTTGTGCAGCGCCCGCGGCGAGAAAACGACCAAAATGTATGCTGTTCCGGCTGAATGGTAGACTTAGCCAGTTGTGTTGCCGCCGCAGTGCACGTGTGCCTCTTATATATCACTGCGATTTAGCATCGGTTGCATGCACCATACGGCCTGCACACAGCGTGCACCTTTAACGGCTAAGCAGCGCATGAAATTATCACAGCTTAATGGCTGGTCGATCCCCTTCCCCGCGTCAAATCGATATTATTGCAAAGCGTATTTGGCTATAAGCAGCTTATGGCTACGCATTTTGTTGTCGTTGACAGTCGCCTGTCGACCGCCAAGCGTTAAACAAAAATAATGTTGCTTGCTTTCTGGCATTAATCATAAATTATAACTATTAAGACCCCGGAAGACACAAAAACAAAACAATAAGGAAGATAATAACGTTGTATAACAATGGACGAAAATGATCGAAGGGCTGGTAACCTGTGAGACATCAAAGATATCTTTTAAGAAATATAAGATATTTATATTAATGTCATAAGTCGTTCATTGTAAAATATCGTTAAAAATAATATATCTTTGAAATACAAATACACCATGTTTATTTTTAAAGGTTTTTAGTATTAAATCTCTTAGCTCTCTCTCTATTCTAAAAATGACTTTCGTTCAACATACCTTGTTATACCTTATTTATACAATTTTATTGTGTCCAGGGTACAAACAAAAACCGCATTTATATGGCATTTAGAAACAAAATCGCTGCGTTTGACCCGCAAGGTTCGCTGATAATTTGCGCACATAAATTAACCAAAGTTATTCGACTACCAACAATTTTCACACACACACACACCCACACATGAAACAAGAGGTGAAATGTGGCCAACAGATTGGCATCCGATTGGCTGTTTGGGCCACACGGGTAAAATTAAAAATACTGCTGAATGGTTTTTGGTCTGTCCAAATTTGCTTTGTGTACGTTCGAGTCAATGTATGTGTCTGTGTTACGGCCATTAGTGAATGCTGGGTTCAGTTTTAACTTGCATGGTATGCAATCTGTTAATTTTGACCAACATTGCTCTGACTATTGATAGCTGCTCCTAACTGCCAGCATGCCCGTTCCACATTTGAGGTTCGTCCTCATTGCGTATTGATGTGCCCTCATGTGAAATAATTGGCGCTGTTGTCCAATGGCGTTTAATAATTTATGTGTGGTTGTGTGTGTGCGTATGTGTGTAAATATCTCTCCTGTGTCTCCTGTGTGGGACTGTGTATGTGTTTGTGTTGCTGTTTCTATTACTTTCAAGGCTATTAAGTTGTGAGATCAAATGCCCGACAGCTTAACTTGCTGACAATTGCCTGAATCGGAGCTAAAGCGAGGGCACTTTAATATCCCTAGGGCAGTTCTCTACTCTAAAGGGAGTTTAGCGCAGTCAGCTCGACAGTGTATATAACTTTATTTATATGCGTTTGCTCGATTATGTCAAATAAATCATTTGTTAGGCAAGTCTGAAGATTTTCGCCAATATTTATGCATGTTGACTTTAAGATAATTATTGCCCTTAGCTTTTATTTCTTAAATTTACCGAATAAATAAATAAATACACCTTTTAATTATTTATTTAAATTAACTTTATTCTTGAATAAACATTATTTTACAATATTTTTATTATTTATGAATTTTTGTTAGTTTGTAGTTCTTATCAAATTTTTTGACATGTTTAAATTTTTATGTTTTTCTTGTTAGCTAATAATTAAAAAAGCCATTACTCACACGTGAAATAATATAAAATTATTTCTCAGTTTTTTTTAGGAACCAAAATAATTATTTTTTTTGTTTGTGTTTTGTAAAATAAATAGATTGATGAAGTGTAAAATATATGTTACATACTAAATAAATGAGAAGCGTTTTCAAAGTTCTAAGCTATTAAAAATTAATTGCGAAATAATATATTTTAATATGTATAAACTGATCACAGCAAATTGTTCTGAATACCCAAAAAAAAACGAGCGAAATATGTATGAAAAAAACAACAAATGTGTTGTAAAATTTCCAAAAGTGATTTCGATTTCACATATTAAGTGTTAATATTACGACCCTTCCAAAAATATATTAACATACAACATTTTATTTAAAAATTTTGCTAAATTTGAACCAACACTTGTGCTAAATTAATTTTTATTTAATTCTTTAATTCCATTTCTTTTGTTACTTATAACAACAAATATTTATCTAAATTTAATAATATTTATTGTAATTGTTGAATATTATAATGATTTCTTTTCAAATTTTATAATTATTATTCCATTTATTTTTTAAATTCAAATTTTGCTACTTTTCAACTTTATACAATTCATTTCATGGACTTAAAACAAAAGGTTGAGTTTCGGGCTGTGTGTGACTTGTGGCTCGCTCCTGTGTGTGTTCGTGTGTGTGAATATACGTACAAATGTATATGTGTGCGTGTGGTGTAAGTGTTTATGTGTCTCTTGACGCTGTTAGTTGACCAAAAAACATTGCGCCTAGAAATAGTTTCGTATTAGTTATGGGCGTGTGAATGTGGGCGTGTCTTATGTGCTGTATGATTATTTTAAAATTAAATTTTAAACTAGGCAACAAATTGAATTTGTTGAGTATTTTCTTTTTCCCATGATAATATTAAGCTGTTATGTGGTTCTACTTGAACTTCTAGTAATTGAAATAACTTGTGCTGCTTTTGGGTTTGCTTTATGTTGTTTTTCTTGTTGCTGTTCTTGTTGTTGTTGTTGATGATGTTGTTGTCTTTCTTTTTTGGCATGCTTCTTTCTACTTGCTAAACAAAAGTTTTCCTCTTTGTTTCTTTGAGTGAGTTGCCTTAAACTTAAAGGACTTCATAATAGGAGTTTTCTATTTGTTGTTGTTGTTGCTATTGTTTAAGCCGCTGCTCTTGATAAACGCAGTCTGTTTGGATATGTCTCAAAATATGTATAGCTTTCTTTTGGTGTCTTTCAGACACATTCTGTGCCCAGGGCGCGTAGCGGTGCCTGCAGGGAAAGAAAAAATGTTAGAAATTAAATTATTTTAAACTTTCACTTTTGAAAAATTTTAAAAGTAATAAATATTGAAATAAAGCTGATTTTTTGTTCCATAAATACTAAAAAATAAATATATGTACATACAATAATTGTGTTTAAAACTAAGTACCGCCAAAACGATAAAGAAAAGAAGGATAAACTAAATGTTTTTATTAAACAATTTTAAAATTTTGCATAAATTTATTAACTATGGAATTAATTAACGCACATTGAGAGATAAATTAATTTTCTAGGCAGTAAAGATATTCGACAATATTCCAACAGAAGAAAACAAAAAAAAACAAATAAGAAGGCTCTAGTCGAGAAAGCCCGACTAGCCGATACCCTGATCCCTATACTTTATGCGTACAGTCAGTGCTTGGAAGTATGTCTGTGTGTATGTACGCGCATACAGCATAGTGCATACAAAACTTCAATGTCCCATATCTCCGGTGTTTCTTAACCGATTTTAATAAAAATTTCACAGATTTTCATTATTTTGTTTTATAATTCAAATTGCATCTCAAAGTTTTCCAAATTCCAGATTTTGTTGTTATCGATCCCATGTGTATATCGGAAACGGGAAGAGTTATCGAAAATCGAAAACAAACTTGAACTGCCTAGGGATTAGGCGAGCTTAAGTTCGAAATCTGGAGTATCTAGCTCTTATAGTCTCTGAGATCGGTTGTCTCATACATACGGACGGACGGACGCACGGACGGACGGACAGACGGACATGGCTATATCGACTCGACTATTGATGCTGATCAAGAATATATATACTTTATGGGGTCGGAGATGCTTCCTTCTGCCTGTTACATACTTTTGCACTAAATCATTATACCCTTTTTCCCATTTTTAATGGGATCAGGGTATAAAAAACAAATCCAATTTTAACGCTAGTTTATGTGGCAGCCGGCCGCAATGGAAAATCTCGTTAAATGACATTTTGCTTAATTCAATCTAATTATTATGTTGTTTTTTGCAGCTAACAGCAAAATGAAGCTGGCTAATTAAAAATGTCAGCAGACGTTAAATGCAAAATTCAATTTCCATTAAATATTTTAGTAAATTGTCTGAAAATTTTACACAATGCGTTTAGTAGTTGCCAACTGTCTGTTTTTGTCCACGTATGGAATAACGACAGACACTTTGACGCTTCATTGGCGCATTTTAATTGGCCTTTTTTGGTTAATTGGCCAATTGATATGCGCACTTTGATTGCATTGCATTACAGTAGCCATTTAATTATAGGGCGTGGCCCGAACAGGCCTGAAATGCAGTGTCATTCAGTTTTCAACAAAGTATTTGCTAATGCCGTTATAATGCGGTGATTGCCGATTTATAAATTGGCTATAAATTATATCATAAAGCAATAAAAATACAATTAAATCAAATCAACTATTTCCAACACAATATCAATTTAAATTGTGGCAATTTATTTGTGTATTTTGTGTATCATGTCGAAACTTACCTTCTATTTGCAATCGCTTTTGCCTATACTCTGCGCCCTTTTGAATTATTCGCTCGCAGCGTGCAAAATGCATAAATAAATATACGTATATGAATAAAATACGGACGAGTCATGTGTGTCAATGGGATTATATGCGCATACGCATTTAGTATGCATAATTGTCTTAATTAAATGTGAGGGGCTTAGAGGCAAGCAGGACAGGCATCTACGGATAACCGAAGCTTAAATAACCTTGCAGATATAAAATTTATTAAATTGTATAACTTTAAAAATGGAAACAAAGGAATTTTTCATTGAAATTTTCATCAATGGCGATATCTGCAAGGCTAAAAAAAAAAATACATCTTAGGAGCACCTCAACCTTAATCAACTTAATCAAGTAAATTAGCTACAAATGCCAAACAAAAGTTATTATTTTATTTGGCTAACTAAATTGAAATGTAAACAAATTTTATTAAAAAGATAAGTAAGATGTCTGCTTTGGAACAACTTAAGAAGGTAACCACAATAGTTGCCGATTCGGGTGACTTTCAGACCATTAATATCTATAAGCCAACGGATGCAACGACCAATCCATCACTTATATTAAATGCCGCCAACATGGAACGCTATCAACATCTATTGCACGACGCAGTTAGATATGGTAAAAATAAGTCGTGTCCACTAGAGAATCAAATAGAAGAAGCAATGGATTATTTGTGTGTGCTGTTCGGCTATGAAATATTGAAAATTGTGCCCGGTAGGGTATCCACTGAGATTGATGCACGCCTGTCATTCGAGACGTCTCGAAGCGTGGAGAAGGCATTGAAACTGGTTGGCTTATATAAAGCCCTTGGTATAGACAGAGAACGTGTACTTATTAAATTAGCATCCACCTGGGAGGGTATCAGAGCAGCCGAAATATTGGAAAAGGAACATTACATACATTGTAATCTAACGCTGCTGTTCTCGCTTCCTCAGGCTATCGCCTGTGCTGAGGCAGGCGTTACATTAATCTCGCCTTTTGTGGGTCGTATACTTGACTGGCATGTGGCAAATACAAATGTTAAAAACTTTGAACCACACAATGATCCAGGCGTTGTATCTGTTACAAACATTTACAATTACTTCAAGAAGTACGGTTATAAGACCTCAATTATGGGCGCTTCATTTCGGAATACGGGCCAGATAAAAGCATTAGCTGGCTGTGATCTGCTCACAATTAGTCCAGCTTTGTTAAAGGAATTGGAAGCTGATCGAAGTGATCTACAAACGCAATTAACACCTGCTAATGCCAAGCAGCAGAATATTAAGAAAATTTGCCTGTATGAGCAAAAATTTCGTTGGCTTATGAATGAAGATGCCATGGCAACTGATAAGTTAGCCGAGGGCATTAGGAAATTTACAGAAGACACGCTCAAATTGGAAAAATTAATAACGTCGATGTTTACTCGGCAAAATTAAAAACGCTACTGAAAATTATAATAATATACCTATTCTTTTTAGGTACTTAAAATCCTAAGTTTGGTCTTTATAGCTATTTTATTTGATCAACAACCAATTCCTTTTCAAATTATCCTAGGCTCTTTGGCTCGGTGAATATATAAGCGCACATCTATAAATATTTAAAACACACTTATAGTTTAATAATATTTAGAAATATTATAAATTTATGATACAACATATCTTAAAACGCTAAGATATTTGTTTGTTGCCGTAAAAA
Organism: Scaptomyza tumidula; assembly: GCA_035044465.1. Taxonomy (NCBI): domain Eukaryota; kingdom Metazoa; phylum Arthropoda; class Insecta; order Diptera; family Drosophilidae; genus Scaptomyza; species Scaptomyza tumidula. The sequence goes on from JAWNNW010000445.1 coordinate 4,563,136, forward strand.
CGATCAGCATGGATTTTTAATAAGCGAGATGCGGGTTCCCAACTTCTTTATTACTCTCCTTATGTCTTCTAACTCTAACTTATAATTAGTTTATACTAAGCCCGAAACAATTAACTTAAATAGTTGCCACTTTCTATCTGGTCTTAAGTAAAGTGTAGCTTTAACCCTATTGACTACTTATCCATCTATATACAACATTTAGTTCTAACTTAAGTTTAACACACCCTCTCTCGCTCTCTCTCTCTCTCTCTGACAGCTTAAAATCTCACATAGCTAAAATCATTTGGATTTTGCGTTGACGTGACTATTGACCCGCTTACCTCTTCCTCAATGGCCGAAGCATATCGATTAATCGACGCATTCTTCTCCAAACTAAACGTATCCTCGGTGGTCTTATTATACGTGGGATTCACAAAGTTCATCGTATTGCCAGGCTTTGGATATTTCTTGATAAGGCAGTAGGAGACCTGTTCAAGAAAATATGTAAATGAATTAGATACATAGCTGCAAGATTCAGCTTTAGCTGGTACTTACGCATATTACAGCAGATGCGGCAATAATCACACCAATGACAGCTAAGGCTATTTTGCCGGAATCTCCGCCCGTTTCCACCGCCTCAGCATTTTGGCTATCATTGTGTGTGGCATTCTTAGCGTTGCCAGTGTCTTAAAGGTAAAAAAAATAATAAAAATAATATTAGTCATTGTTTTTAGAAAAAAAATTTCTATTTTTGATAATGTTTTGCACCAAAACCAAGTCAAGTACCCAAAGTAAAAGTACAAAATATCAAACAAATGATTTTAAATACTTTTCTTTAGATTTTGATATAGATGTATTAAGGCCCATATCGAATGATGTTGAAACATATTACATAAAAAGCTATTAGATTATATATTCAATTACAAAATACTTAGAAAAATTCATCAAGCTTATTCTCTTTCATATTTCCCAGCCAATTTCCCTTATACCTATTAATAAGCATAATTTAAAGTAAAAAATGAGTAAATTGGACACGGAGACCTCACTTGATTTGTCTCTTTTCTTGGAATTCTTTTTTTTTTGTCGTCCTGTCCAACCCAAAAAATAATTAAAATATCTCTTTTTTGTTTTTTTGGGAGCTGCAAAGAGAATAAATAAATTGTTGACGACATCCCGTGGCGAATGTATCCGACGTGTTTCTAGCGTTACACCCTTCTCCCCCAACCCTCTGCCACACTACCCTATCTCCTTTCTGCCTTTCTGTGTTTTTTCAGTTGTCAACTTTTTGTGTCACGCTTTTTGCCTTTTGTGGCGTTGTGTTGTTTGTGCGGCAGGAAGTTGTAGGATTTTTCCGCTGTCAACATAATTCGTTTTCATATTTTCCGTTTAGAATTTGTTCAAAAGTTAAGCACAGAACGCAGGACACAGAACGCAGAACGGAGAGCGCGTCCGCCTGGCAAAGGATGTGCCGCATTTAACAGCAATGCACGAACTGTCGCCTCTTCATCTCCGACTTATTATTGTTCATCTTTTGCGCTTTGCTGTTGTTGTTGTTGTTGTTTTCCTTTTGATTTTATTAATTTGTGTTGTTTTTCTTTTTGTATTTGTTTTTGGCGCTATAGGTTTTTGGAATTACCATGAACTGAAAACTGGCCGACTGCTCAGCATCGAAATGTGACGCATATGGCAAGGCTAACAGCAGGAATTATCATTAAAAGTTGGCAGTGGCAACAGCTGCACAGCATCGATTGTCAGACCAAAGAGTGAGAGAATATTGTAGGTGCTGGCTGGCAATTTATTTGTGGCATTAACAGACAGTCAAGTGGCTAAAGCAAAAAGCAGTTGAAAAGCTCTACGCCTATTTGCCATATTAATTGCATGTTGGCTGTGTGTGTGGGTGTCCTATGATATATAATCTTCCTCCAAATGGCTTTTGTCGCTGGGAGCAGTCATCTTTCTCTATATAATTTTAAATTCTGTGTTTTTTTTTGAAGGCAGCTTATAAGATTACGCAGCTGTGGAATATGCCGAATTTGATAGGCAACAAGAAGGTATTCCAAAAAAAATATTCGCTAGAATTAAGCACAATAAGTAAGAGGCTTTTGAATTTCTTAGTAAATTATACATCAAGTCAATCAGATCTTAAAAATATGGCTTATTTTTAGAAAAATTAGAAGTAGAAAATTAATTTTTCAACAAACATTTTAGATGATAGGGATTTATAAAATTGAAAAAATTCCCGTAAGATAAACTATGTAAACAAGTTTTGCATTTATTCCGCTTCAATATTCGAATATCGAAATACTTTGATTCGACTAGTTGAACATTTTAGGGAACACCTTTTAGCTGCCACTTTGCTGTCTGCCGCACAGATACATTTTATGTACTTCCATAAATGTCATATATTATTGTGCCGCCCTAATCTATAGCAAATGCAATTTGCCTGCTCCACAGCACAAAACAAAGTAATGCTCCCCCACATATTGTTACGGTGCTCTCATATTTGTTGTTGCTATAATCCTGCACATGTGTTTTATATGTGCTTTTATTTTTTTAAAGAGCTTGTGAGACTTTCCGAACAAGAATATGGCTGCCATCAGGTGGGTTTTTTTTTATTATTTATATACATATATTTTTGTCGGGTACGCCCCTCAAAAAAAAAAAGCCATAAAAATTCGCGACAAAAGTCCCTCCTTAATTCCGTGTTGAGAAAATGAAATAAAATCGTATAAAATGCGTAGCCGTTGGGGATGTCACCTTATTTTTTCATACACTTTTGCTTTTTGTATGTATGACTAGATTAGATAAACAAAGTTAAAATCTTTGCTCGGATATATGTAGATAGAGCAATCGTGTGGCATTCATTGGATATTTAAAGCTCCCACTCAACACTGAAAATATACTTTGGAATACTGGCAAACTGACTGTTGACCAACTGCAGTCAACAAAAAGTCATTAAATTTGCAAAACAGCTGCTGACCCACTACATAGAAACCACCACAACCAACTTTATGTGTTGGCTATTAAAAACGCAGTCGTTACTTTCGACGTCTTTGGCCCTGAGTTTATGGCGGTTCGTACCAATGTCTAACTGTCATTTCGTCTGCCGTATTTGCAGAACTTTGCCTGCGCTTAATTAAGCAATATCAAGTGGGCCAATGCTGTTGGGAGGCTATTAGAGATGTGTGAATCTGATACAGTTGTTATTTTTGTAACACAGAGACTCTTTAAATATTTGTTAGAGTTTCCTCTAACATTGTATTTGTTTTATATGTGAACAAACACATTTTTTTTATATGTTCATTTCCTGAACATCAAACTGTGCTTTAAGTATTTTAACCGTAATTGTGTAAAAATATAGATTTTGTCACAGGTGACTCGAAGTCACAGTTACTTAATCATTGCTCAGCACTGGTGGCCATAAAAAAAAGTAGCACAAACCGCTAATTGAAATTGCAGTTATGGCCAGCTTGCCTTGGCCATGGCTTGGTCATCTAATTGAAATAGTCCTTAACTAGTTTATAGTTATTTACTTGATCCTGCGGCCCTACCGCCTTGAAGCTCAGCAAACTTTTGCTTTAGCACTCCACAGCCTGGAGTCCTTTACTGCTCTCGTCATTTTCTTGGTATTTGCTTGAGCCGCTTAACGTTTTCTGTATCCGCTATACTTCTTTGCTACATTCTCTTTTTTTTATTTCATTTTATCATTCTTTTATTTTCAAACTGACGTAATTAGGTGCATTTGTATGGGAAGCCCAGTGCTAAGCTTACGAACAAGTTGATTTTGGTAGTAGGCATAGAAACCAAGAATTAAGAAAGTTGGGTCACAATGGTCAAAGAAACTCTCAAGTGGATGGCAAGCAGCATAAAAAATATAAAATTAAAAGCAATTATTAAATTTACATCAAATTGCTACAAAACAAAATAATTAAACTGCATTTTAAGTGAACATTAAATGAATAGAAAGCGAATACAGGTGGAAAAGTTAGGGAAATAATGATTGATTAAAATTGAAGATGTGAGCTGTAAATAAAGTGTTACTAGGAAACACCTGAATACGGAATTATTTTTTTCAAAAGCTCAACTCTATTTTCATAAAATGACCAAATAAGAGAATTTGGTTACGCAAATTGCCCACTTTAATTGGTTGTGCAACAATCAAATGAAAATGAACCGTACATAGATCAATGGGTCTGTCTGCATGTGTTGCATATTTTTGGCGGACACTGTGGTAATTTATGCTCAACTTTGTGAAGCGTTTCCCTTATTTCCCTTGGCAACAATGTGGAACTCTAGGTGTTGACACAGGCTATTTTCAGACTGATGGATGCGGTTGAAGAGTGCGGCTGATGTGGTTGATGAATATCTGGTTAAACTATTTGCTACACCCGACCACAACCGACTCGCCAGGCAACGCATGTTCCTATTACTGTCGGCTGTGTACAATTTAATTTCATGGCGTTTTGTTGAGTGACGATGAATATGCTTGCCGATTGCCGCTTGTGAGCTAGTCAGTCAGTCTGTCCGACTCTGCCATTGCCTCTGCGGCTGTCAGCCGTTCATCATCGGCACATCCACATCCACATCCGGATTCGCATTCGCATCCGCATTGTCATCGCTTTCGACAAAGTTGCGCACAAATTGCATGCAGATATGCGTGGGTGTTTGTGTCAGAGAGTTGTCGCTTAAGCTTGAACTCGGATAGCATTTTTGGTGTGGGGAACCATTGTTGCCATTAAACATATCACTAGCGCAACCTTTTTTTGGTGGCTTTACCCCCATCTGATATTTATGTATGTTTTACGTGGCACAACACTGTTCTATCTTCAAGCATCTATGAGTGTATGTATGTGTGTGTGTGTGTGCATTTTGAGTGATTACGTCGATATCATTGATGTTGATTTATGATGATGCCATTTGAGCGTTGGCGTCGTCATCATCGTTGGATGCATACGTATGAGATTGGCGTGACAAATGGCTTACAAAATTAAAAGACAAAACGAATAGCATTTACATACGTGTAAAAGTCGATGTGTATGTATGTGTATAAATAATATGTGGACATCACAATATGACATTAAGTAATGAGTGGATAAAACAAGAAAGAAAAGCAATCAAGTATGAAACATAAACATAAATAACGATGAACGTTCGTGTATTTCCTAAGACAATAAGTAATACAAAGTAAGCAATAAATCATAAACAAATTAATCTTGTAAGACAACCAACACCTGAACAATGTGCGTATTCAAAATTATATAATAACGTAGAATTCTATATAATTAAACATATTCATTATTGATTTCAGTTATTGATTTTCCCAACACCTCTGACACCACTTAATCAAAATCAAAATAAAAATTAAAATTTCATACCCGGCGCTAAACTGGGCGCATCTTTAGGTAGTTTCCGTGACGATGGAAACGCAGGCGTCGCGACTTTGACGCTTGTCTTTGTTGTTGCATTAATACGAACTGTGGATTGCACGGGGCGTCAAAATCAATTGTTAGTCAAAAATAAAAATTTAAAAATGAAGTGAAACATAAATAAGATGTTAAACGCCTTAATAAGGCTCAATTGCAGCAATGTGTTTGCAGCAACCGCAACAAGTACACGTCGCCAGGCAACCGCGAGCGCAACAAGCCGTGCTGAAAATAACCGCTGCTCTTGCTTTCACGTTGCGTAAATGGAATGTATTTTCAAAGTGCATTTTAAGTTCTGCACAGCCGCAATCAAGAAACAATTGAATGACAAAGCTACTTACGATCTTCGACGCACATGAGCCCGTCGGCCATCAGCTTAAGACCCGTGGGACAGGCGCAGGAGATGCGTGGACTGCGCTCATTGATGCGCGGCGCCGGCAAACAGAGATGTGAGCAATGGCCATTAACCGCCTGGCAATGATTTATGCCATCGGGCTGACGATATGGATGATACACATGAATGACCATGGGATGTTGGAGCTGTAAGCCAGTTGAAAATTATAATTGACAAACGTGTTATAAGGGATCATCCTGTTAACTCACCATATGTAAGGCGGTAATGGGCTCAACATCTTCGCCAGTGAACTTGTTGGCCTTGAAAACAGTCTGTTTATCCCAATCGGTCCAGTAAATGTAATCCTCAAAGGTACTAATTGAGAAAGGATGTCGAAGGTATTCCGTAGAGTACAGGACTTGGCTGCGCTGTGTGCCATCGTAGTTGGCCGAGGAGATGACATTCAGCTTGCCATCCACCCAGTAGATGCGTTTCCTCACCAGGTCTAGAGTGATGCCATTGGGCCACTTAACATCATAATTGATAATTGTGGTGCGATGGGAGCCATCCATGCCAGCACGTTCAATGCGTGGGGAGGCACCCCAGTCCGACCAGTACATCCAACCCTCGATGGGATCGAGTGCAATGGAACGTGGTATGTCCAATGAATCCTCGATGAGGACTTTGCCCATGTTGCCATCAAAGTTGGTCAGCTCAATGGTGCACTTGTGAGTATCTGTATAGTAGACATGATTGTAGATCCAATCGACAGCTAGACCATCTGATGTTACAGAGGATTGCTTCAACACTACTGTCTTCTCATTGCCCTCATCAATGGGTGCCTTGTAGATGCTCTGTGTGGTCACATCGCTCCAGAAGATCATGCCAGTGCGGAAGACAAAGTCCAGAGCTGTTGCTGACTTTGTATTGTTCACAATCGATGTCATTTCCATGTGATCCAAAGCAATCTTGCGTATGTCATGACGTCTCGCAAGGAGTAGAGAGGCATGTCCTTCGGTTGCCTTGCAGCGTGTGTGATTACGAGGATCTCGCATATAACCAGCCTCACATTCACACTTAAAGCCTCCAATTTCATTTACACAGATCTGAGAACAGACACCAGGTTGCTCACACTCATTGACATCCACACAGTTGTGCTGATCAGCGGCTAGTTTATATCCCTTTTTACATTCGCAACTATAACCCACTTTGTGATCCACACAACGATGCATGCAGCCACCATTCTTTGAGCTGCACTCATTAACCTCACACTTGCCCGCTGGCTCATCTTCGCCGTCGGGACAATCCTTACGCTTGTCACAGACCTTCGACAAAGGAATACACTGTCCACCACCACAGTCAAAGTGACTGGTGGCATTACAGCTCTTAGTTTGTGCTGTTAAATGACAATCACGTTCATCACTTTTATCCGCACAGTCCGCTTGACCATTGCATGTGAGATGTCCGGCAATGCAACTGCGATCGCCGCATTGGAATTGATCGGGTCTGCAAGTAACGTTCTTGCAGTTGCTTGGCAACTCATCATCACCATCCGGACAATCGCGATCGCCGTCACAGACCCAGCTGGAGTGCAGGCAAGTGATGCGATCCTTGCACTGAAACTCATGTGACAAGCAGGGCGTTAAAGTCAGTGATGAATTTCGACAGTCCTGTGAAAATTAATTTGAAAGACGATTTGGATGAGTTAAGTTAGGACTGAAATAAGTAGTTGCATGTTTTATAACGTATATTAAAACTAACTTTAATATAATTCAGCATTAATCTATACTGTGACATTTGCAGGACGACAAAAGCTAAAAAAACAGAGTATTACATTCCTACCTATATTTTCAAATAAATATATGCATAAAAACTGCAACACGTCCGTGTTTGGGTACACAATGAAATTGGCTGTCTGCTGTGCGTAGTTGATTTAAAAAATGTATTCCGCACAGTTGCTGTCAAAGCGAGTTTTACACGAAGTATGCCATAAATAGCAGCGACTATGTTGTCAGCCAAGCACACACTCACACACACATATATTAAAATACATTTTTATGTGTGCGTATATGTAGCCCATACTCTATGCATAAAGACTGTCTTGCTTGTCGCTGGCCTCGCCCATTGCTTGCATAATAGAAGCTTCTGTTGCATACTTTTTGGGGGCTTTTGCTCACAACAATTTTCACATTTCCCCCCCCTCTCCCCACAAAATAAGTATCTCTTTCGGCAAGCAATTTTCGACTTGCTGCTTACAGTTACTACATCTACTACACTACTGTTAGTGGTGGTGCTGCTGCTTTTCTCCTTTGGCTGACAACAAAAGCAGCGCATCGTTCACATAAATGCGTTGGCAGCGTCAAACGCTGACGTCGCCGGCTTTGAGTAATGCGCGAACGTTGCATAATTTATGCTTCCTAGTGAGCATATATAAAAAAAAATATATATATGTGTGTGTGTGTTCTTTTGCACGAGGGTGCTTTGAGGACCTTGGCACAGGTTTTTGCTAACATTAACTATTGAATAATGTTTTAGCCGATAATAATTTTGCATTTTGTAGGAAGAACCCTCGCTTTTGTGTTTTTTTTTTACGCCTGAATTCAAGTTTGTGTTGCACAGGCGTGATAAGCTGTATAAAACTTACGCGCTCATCGCCGCCATCCTGGCAATCGGGTTCGCCATCGCAGACCCAACTCTTGGAGATGCAGGCGCCATTGCTGCAAGTGAACGAGCTGTTCCTGGGGCACTCAATTTTTGGACAGTTTCGCTCATCGCTGCCATCACCACAGTCGTCATCGTGGTCGCAGACCCAACGCTTTTGAATGCAGCGACTGTTGCTGCAGGTGAACTCATCCGAGCGGCAGGTGGTATCTGTGTAAATCATATATATAAATATATGAGTCAAGTTCGTTGGATATGTTGGGTGGGTGGATGGGTGCGTGTAGGTGAGTGAGTGTTAGTGAGTGAGAGAGGGGTGAAGAGGAGGATTTGCCTGTGGCACTTATGACAATGAGTGTTTATGCAAGTATGAGCTGTGGTTAACGATTGTGAAGAGTTAGGTAAACAAACAAGCATGGAAAAAGCCAAAGCCAAAGCTAAAGCCAAAGCTAAAAACTTAAAAGCATCAGCCAGAAACAACAACTGAAATATGCGAGACATATCTCAGCAAAACCAACACCATTAGAAAAATTGCCATCGCAACGCGTTTGGGGATAAAACCAAAGAGATTTGTTGCTAGCAGCAACAACAACAGCTACAACAATGAATATGTAACAAAAGCGTTGTAAACTTTAGTGTGTTTGTGTGTGTGTGTGTGTAAATATTTGTGTTTTATTGCATGTGCTTGCATTGTTTAGGTAAGTATAACACAATACTTGCTGCAATGTGTAGCACACTTATGTCCAGCAAAATGAAATGTGTACACACACACACACACACACGCACACAAGAGCTTAACTAAACACATAGAAGAATTACAACACTACTACAACAATAACAACTACTAATAAAGCTTTAGTTATAGTAACAGTAAAGAGAAATAGTAAATTTTGATGGCTTACTGCACGTGGCCTCATCGGAGCCATCGCTGCAATCTTTGCTTTGATCACACATCCAGGCCAACGGTATACAACCGCCTTCGGGGCCCTTGCAAGCGAACTCATCCGCATTGCATGACTTGATTTCTGTAAAAATACAAATAAATGATGGAAGCAAAGGTGGTTAGTGTTAGTGTTCGATTTTGATGCCCAATAATGAGACATAAAATGTTTGTAGTCAAAAAATATTAAAGTAAATTTTTGCATAGGAAAAAACATTTTAATGTAGTAAACATATTTGTGTGCTTATTGCATTTTACGAGCTTATTGCATTATTGTAATAACTTTCATAGAAAACAATTCAACAACTAAGTTTTCATATTTGGAAGTCCCACAAAGAATTACAATTCCCCACACTCAGTTAAAGCTAGCTGTTGCAATAATTGCCCAAGGATAACCATGCCTAAAAGGGGTCTTAAAAATCAACTGTCTGATAAACTATGCAACAGCTTTTATTTTATTTATGCACATACATATATGTATGTCGAGTGGCTTCTAACAGCCTGGCTAATGGTGCTGCTTAGTTAAATCTTTGATTACTGCTGCGTTTAAGGCGTTTACTTTTGTTTCGAGGCGACGCCTTAAACCGAAAGAAGATTCTGTGTATGGTCTTGTTGTGTTGCTTGGAATTGTAATTAAGTTTACAAAGAGCAGCAGCAGCAGCAGCAGCAGCAGAAACTTAAGTCCAATTGTGGCTGGCACATGCCAAGCAAGTAATAAACATAGTTGTCGTGCCAACTCACACATACACACACACACACACACACGCATACTTATACACACTCACGCATTTAGAAATATGGGGAAACTCGAACTCAGGGCTAAGCGGGCGGCATTTTATCTAGTCAGTAATTAAGACATTATCAGCCAACACTCCATAAAGTTAAAACGCACACATGCGTACACATTAAAGCAATTATTACACACAGCCAAACACACACCCACACATACACACACACACTCACACACACCGGTTACCACAAACATACCAATAAACGCTGCCTTGCTGCCTGAAACTTTCATTGAAGTTTTGCCAGGCGGACGTTAAACAAAGCCGACAACACAGACATACACACACACACACAAACACACAGACACGTATACATGCACATAAAAACGCTTGTGTTTAACCCTAAATGCGTATTATTTTCTTTTTTCTCCTACAACCTTTTGTTGCTCTTGCTGCCTACTGCCTAAGCGCGTGAGCTGAATGTTCTTTGTTTTGTGCTATTTTCTCGCTTCGGCTTCGCTTGATTTTGCTTGATAAGATTATGTTATTCCTGCTGTGTGTGTGTGCGATTGCGCGCCATAGGCAATAAATGTTCATAACACCATATCACACACACACACACATACACGCGCACTTGCATAAATATGCTTTTTGACGCTGTTATGTTTGCTTTGTTTAACATTATTTGCTATACTACCTATGCGCAGAAAAAAAGCATAATACCAATTTTTTCGCAATCTTTTGTTTTTATTTGTTGTATATATATCTATATATATATATTTTTTTTTTTTTTTTGGCTGTCAGCATCATCGTTGCAAATAAATTAATTTATTATTATTTTACGCTCCGCTGTTTGATATTTTGCATGCACAACATGTCGTATGCGTGATATGACTTAAATTGGAATTTATTGCAACGAGCGAGCACGCGAGCGCGTTTATTTTTGGCATTGGAATTGAAACAGAAATTGCACCCAACGTAAAGCTAGAGAGTCAACAAAAATAAAACAAACTAGAATATATTCCGTGATGAAAAAGATAATATTACGAAAGTGTAATGGAGAGAAATTCAGATAGTATTTTTCACGGAAAAACAAGGACTTTATTTGAAGCTTACGGAATTTTCATTGTTTTTGCTTATTTAGTTGGTATTCAAATAAATCTGCAGCTTTTAGAAGTTATTTGTAAATTTATTTTGGCTGAGTACAAAGAGGTTAATTTTGTACATATGCCTTATTGAATTAAAAAACTTGTTTAAGTTAATTTAAAATATTTTACAATATAATAATAACTCAAAATAATAAGCCTTGTTGAAATTTTCAATTAAAATAAATTTTAAATATTTTTTTATTTTTACAAATTTTCTCCAGTTTATGTTTTTATTATTTTGTCCAGTTTTATCAGTCGCAATTTCAACTAACAAAATTTATGTGTCCATATAAAAGAAGTTAATTACACGCCATTTTGCAATATTTCGCATACGCAACGTTTTTATGATTTCATTAAATTAGCTTTACTGCTGGCTGGGTGGCTATGAATTTTTCTATTTCCTATATATGGATTTTTTTTTTTCCAATTTTAATGCCACTATTACGCTGAAGTCGTAAATGTGGCCAACAGCAGGACATGTAGCCTGACCTCAAAGCTTGGTCCCAGTTGCTCAGAACCCGTTTTTAGACTTGGTTTGGCTTCAGAGCTTCTGTAAGCCATAGCAAAATCAATTTGCTGACTACAATGACTGGCTCAGAGCAGCATCAATAGACCACACACACGCACGCACACACATACATAAACATACCTATAGTATTGTACACAATAGCATTTACTTGTTATCTGCCGCAGTGAAAAAGGGGGCGGCGTCGCACAGGATTAAGTATACTTTGCAATTTGATTTTAATTTTATTTAAAATGCTTTTAGTTTATGTGTCAGGCGTGTAAATCGCCAAGTGTTCGCCCAAGTGGCCCACTCTTTTTGACCCTTCCCACGTCAAAGACATCAAAGTCAATGAAGTTTGATGCCTTTGTACAGCTGCTTGAGCTTTGTTTAAAGTGTAGTTTACTCAGTATTGTTTGCACTTCGAAATGAAGTTCCGTCCGAATAACATTTTAGTTTTCCTTTGGAAAGATAAAATTCATCAATAATAAATATTTAAAAAAAAATCATTGGGAATGGACCCCAACTGTGTAGGGCAGCGGTCGGGGAACTTTTTGAGCCATTACCCCAAATATTTTTGTCAAACTTGACGTTACCCCATAGTGAAAAAAGTTCATAGAATATTAAAATTTAAATATATAATTTTTAATCAATACCCCCAAAAATTTCACTTTGAGCCCGGTTCCCCGACCGCTGGTGTAGGGAATTAGAGTAAATAAGAGATTGTCAAATGTTTGACAAACGCGAGAGAGTTAAATTAATTATTATTAAAAACAAATAAACAAAGTATTTTTTCTATTATAATTGTTTAGAAGAGGTCTTTAGATAAAATTTAATATTCTAATATGTATACTGTTTACCAACTGCAAAAAGTAAGATTATATCTTCAGAAATTCCCGGTAGCATCATATTTTAATATATTCAAATTCATGTATATAGCATGTGCAGCAATATAAGAAACGCTGTCGTGATATATATTATTAAATTCATCGTAAGAAAGTCACTCCATTGTATTTGAAGAGTCTCTCAATTATATTGCATTATTATATTTGCGTTCTGTGCTCTCAAATATGCTCAATAAAATTCTTGTTATTTTCTGTGTACATAGATTTAAGTATGCATTAAACACAAACCTGTGCTGTGCTGTGCTGCCTAGCTGACATTCACGATTGTCTGTAAGCCAAGCTCTACATTTTTGTTTTTTTCTGTGGCACGTTAAACTTCAATTAACATTCACAACGTTGCCAACGATATAAAACCGTCAAAAAGTAGCGTTGGAGATACATGTTTTTTATTTTTCATTTTTGGCAAGCACATAAAAGCCATAAAATGTCACACGTGTTCAACGGCGGGTGCAGAAGTTCGAGATACAGTAGCAACAGAGACGATAGAGAGAGTTTCCTGTGAATCCTGTTCATGTTAAATTTTTTTGAGCTGCGAGCCAACCAGCCAGCATATAAACCACAGGCTTAACTTACGCGCGTTTTTCTTTTATTTTTTAAAATTTTTTTTTGATTGCCAGTTTCCATTTCGAAAAGGGGCCCACTGATGCCTTTAGAGTGGATAACATCATAAAAAGCTCATCATCTTTGTTTTTTTCAATTACTGCGCGGACGGACAAAAAAATAAAAAAAAAATGTAATAAAGTTTGGAAATTTTATGTGGCACATAGTTAGCCGAATGTGACACAGACTAAATAAGTTACCAAATAAGTTGTGGCAGCAAACTTGTGCGGTAACTCTTAAATAATACTATGATGGGCGAAGTTAAAGAGAAGTTGAATAGTTATTACTCTATTTATATACTATATATATATATATTGTATTTAGTTATATTTTTCTTGCTTTTCCTTGCCCCACCAAACATTTCTCCAATGTTCTTTTGAACCCAACAAACGTTTAATCAAGGAAAGAGTATCCAAAAATGAAAGATAGTGAAACGAGAATCACCATTTAACAGCTGTCAGGGTTGAACGAGTGGGTAAGCTAATGCATAAATACAAATTATTTCCGTTGCTAGCAGCATATTTTGATGCGCACGTCGCAATGTTGTTTTGGGAGTCTTTTGACGATAATTTATGGACAAGTGCTGCCAAGTTTTAGGCGCGCCCAAGTCATAAAGTTAGAGATACATGGCGGGTTATACATGGATACACGGAGTACATGGCATGCATTGGAATAAATATTATGCTTTAAATGCGCGCCATAATGAGCCTTTAAATTATGAGAACCCATTTGTGTGTGAGTATATGGGAGTATTATTTTTCTATTTCTTTTTTTTTTCGTAGCTATTGCTTGCGCTTCTTTATGCGTTGCTTGGTTTTTTTTGTTTTTGTTTTTTTTGATGGGCAGCGTAAATCCTCCGGGTTAGTATGTGTGTATACTTTTATGCAAATGTGGCAATAAGTTATTGTTTCTTGCTTACAACAATCCAATTCGTCGGAACCATCGCGACAATCGGGTTCGCCATCACAGAACCAAGCGCGTGGCACGCACTCCTCCCCATTGTGGCACTTGATGGCGGAATTTCTGCACACATTCACTGTACACAGTTTGAGCTAAAATATTAGCAACCAATATCGTACAATATGTGTTTAATACTTACTGCACAGGCCAGCTGCCTCATCGGAACCGTCGGCACAGTCGTTCTCACGATCGCAACGCCATTTGTTGGGTATGCAGTTGCCATTATTACAGCGGAACTGTTCAACGCCGCAAGTTGATTCTGTGAAAAAAGAAACGAGAAAGTGTAAAATAGTTGTTAAGTAAGTATTGCAAGTATTTGCTTTTAGTATGAAATTGAATTTTGCATCGCTGGCAGGGTCCATAAAATATAATTGAAAAAAGTGCGAGAAAGTTAAGAATATTGAGTTAAAGATACAAGACCATTAAATACACTTTATAAAATTTGAAGTTTATCAGAGAAAAAAAAATTCGAAAATAGCTGCTTCTATGTACTAAAAACAAAAAATAGTATGAGGAATATGAGCAATGAAAATCTATTTTGTATGCTTCAATAGCTTTCTGTGTCAAAAATAAATGTGATTTTTATGTTGCGAGCTGTGTTGACGCCACAGGCAACAAAGCATTGCCAGTTGCTGTGAGGAGTAGCTCGTTTTAGTCAACATCCCACCTCCCCCACACTTTATCTTCGGCTTGCATGGCTCTGGCAACGCTTTTGTTTTATGCAACCATAGTAAAAATAGTTTAGTTATGCTATTTTCTGGTCATTTTGTTTTATGGCTTTGCTCGTCTTGCAAATGAAATTTGCTACCAGACTTTAAAGCTTTCAAAATGACAAAAGCAACCGAAAAAATGCAAGAAATAAAATAGATGTTGAATTTCTGAATTTATGCACACACCAACTAAATTCTAATTTGCTGAGCAAAGAGGGTTTAAAACTTATATAGAAATTAAATTAAAAGATTGAGAGCAAATTACATGCTGAGTTATTTTTTTTATGTTTAGATTTTAGATGTGGTAGTTAGGTAAGTTTCGATCTACTTTAAATGTTGTATAGCTTGAGATAAAATTGAAATATTTTATCTATGAAAACCACAAATCAATTAAATTTAGTTTGTTTAGTCGCAATAAAGGTCTGATTCTCACAAACTGGTCACTGGCTACTTAGAGTCGCAAACTAACAAACAACATCTCTGCAGTCGGTTTTCTTATTTTTTTTTTTGGTTTTCTTTGTTCACTTAGCCAGAAAAACTTAATGGTTATTTCTCTAAGGAGCAAAACTTAATGGATATTACTCTGAGGAGTAGAGATAGAGTTAAATCTCATCTGCATATTGCTTGGCTAAAGTGTTGCACCTTTTAAAACGAAACTGCACTCAATTAAACGCCGTAATTCAAATGAATGTGTCCTTGACAGACATTTAGCGAATTTCGGGTTTGGCCTTTAAGTCGAACTGATGCCAACTTCAGAGTCAGTGCGGCAAGTTGCTGCGTGCCTTTTTTTGACTTCCCTTCGGACCAACCGACAAATTCCCTGTTATACAGCCATAAACTTTGAAGCAACTTTTTTTTGTGTATTTCCCTAACTCCTGTTCTTTTAGCACACAGTCGCACTGCGAAAAATGCGCATCACGTTTTGCGTTTGGGGACTCGCAACGTTCCAAACGTATTTACCTAGCAGCGGCATTTAGCGCCGACATTAAACAAGGATTTGAGTCAGAAGTCAGCAGCCAACAACAGCAGATAGGATAGATAACCTGCTCAAGGTTTAATGACCAGGCCCATGGCACTGAATTTTGAGTTGTTGTTAAAAATATATATAGTGTATATGCCTTGGAACATAATGAAATTTTCATAATCAAGTTTTATTACACTATTCTTCGCAGCTTGTGGTTCATAAATGTGCCATTAAAATTGCGATGAGCAAAAGTTTTTTATTGTGTCATATGAAGTTTCATTTTTTTGGATCTTAATTACTTTATTTTATTTTTTTTTAAATATATTTAATGTATTTTTTACAGAGCTAACATTTTTGATTTTTTGAAGTAAGAAGCTTTTAAATTTGTTTAGAACAACATTGCTTTTTATACGGAAAAACTTATCTTAATAAATAAGTATTTTGTATTCCATAGTTTTTAAACACGTTCTGTTAAAACTATTTGATCAATATTTAATAGGATGACTTTCTTAAAAAATATATATATTTTTTAATTATCCTTTTAAAGCTGTTGAGGAATTTTGTTGCCCAGTGTTCAATTTATATTAAGTTTGGTAGCTGAAAAATGAAATTACAGATTAACGACAAGCTATAGGCTAGACTTTTTGCCAACTCACGCACAGTCTATTTTCTGCTCTCTCCCTCTCTCTCTCTCTCATAAATGCCATTTCTCTCTCCCTCTTCCTGTCTTGTTGCCAGCTAGCTATTAAATTGTGTTTGCTTTTGGCAAAGTTGCCGATGTTCAATTTTGGAGAATATTGTATTAATTTTTTGCTTGTTTTTATTTCACATATTTATTTTATTTTATTTTTTTTTATGATTTAATAGACTGAAAGCATATACATACTTGCGTCTTTGTGTTTCTGTATCCAAAATGTCTATCTGTACATTGTTCAATGCATAAACTAATATTAAGCTGTCCATATTCTATTGGCAACTGTCATTTATTGCCGTTCTCTGTCTCTCTCATACTGTGTTAACATTAGTCGCGCTAGTTTTATTTAAGCATAGAGCTCATAAATTTGTTCGCGTTGTTTTTGTTTGCAGCATTTGTGAAACGCATATTAATATTCTCTTTGCTTTACTGCTTTATAAAAGCATGCTACACGATTTCCATCGCACCAACCTCTTCCCCTGTTTGTGACGCCTCCGCACGCCCAAATCACAGCCACTGTGGCGCCCAGGTGCAAACTTCATTATTTACAGTCTGACGCGTTGCGTCGACGACAACGCGGATTATGTGCCACTTGAGGGTGGGTGAACTTGGGGCAGCAGGGTGTTGAGAGAGGGCGGCAACCTTTTAATTCTAACACAGACGAGAGAGCATGCAGCAACAACAACAACAACAACAGCAACAACTGGTGCTCATGAATTTTATGCAATTCATTTAATGCGCTCCACGCTGCCATTTGACTGCCAGCTATTTTTGCATGATAATGAAAGGCGCTGTGGCAGACGTGGTGGGGGTTGGGGGTGAGTTTCTTTTTGTGTTATTTAGCTTTGCCTTATCATTTTGGCTTTGATTTGCAGGTGCAATGCACGGCACAGGGTTATCAGTGCAGCACCAGCAGCTGGCTCAAGGTTGCCACAAAAACTTGGGTGACAAAAAGTCAGTAGACACAATGCCAAACCCACACACACACACACATGCCCCCAAAAGCATTGGCGAAAGTTTTTGTCACAATGCAACTTAACAGCCGCTCTCGCACCACTTTTTATCTCTTTCCTTTCTAAATCTTTCTCTAGGCGCTCATTTGAGGCACACAGAATAAAAGAAAGAAGTTATCTGGTCTCACAAGTGTCCACAAGGCAGCTGGGAAAGTTTTTCTGCGGTCATCCATCGATTTAGCGCATTAAAACTTTTTCTGATGTTTGCCATTTTCTATTTTCGTATTTTCGTATTTTGCCATTTGTAACGTCTTGTGGAACCGTTGAAATCGCTTCAAGCTAACAACAATCGTATTTAAGGTATTTAATTATAGAATTCTCAATTGAAAATTCAAAAGGCAAAGTTGCAAATCAAATACAGAAATATTTGACTTTTCAATGCTCTACAGAATCTACACATGAATACTACGAAAAATGATTTGGATTTTCATTTTTTGGCTCTTTTAGTTATTTATAAAATATATATGACGAATGAATCCCACAAAACTGAAATATAATTACTTCCCAAATAAAAATATATATGCACAAAACCAATTTTCTTATTGGTAAAACAAAATTAAAGATATCCTAGCATTTTTCAAGCTCTACTAAGCATACAAAATGTATTTTTCTTTTAAGGTATTTAATTGAGAAATGTTTATCCATTGTGTTTGGTTTTGCTGCTCATCTAATGAAGTTTGTCTGTTGCTTTTTTGTTGTTGCTGTTGTTGTAGTTGTTGTTGTTGTTGGGGAGACAGACAAACATAAATTGATTTGTCCGTTTCATTTAAAGAGCGGAAAAAGGAAGCAACGTGCACAAATTTTACTTTTTCCTTTTCGCACTTTATCAACTTTTGCTTTCGTTTTTGGCTCTCGCCTACTCGTCTCAATAAATAAATGAAAAATTTGTGCCGCATTTAGGAAGATTTTCCTTTTCATTGTTTACAATTGTTGCCGTTGTCGTTGCCGTTGCCGTTATTGTATTTTATGTGCGTTCTTTGGTGTTGTTGTTGCTATTGTCGTTGCTTTACTTTTATAGGCTGTAGTTAGAGTAGCATCTTACTTACACAGCATGCTGTCCTCTTAACAAATACATATAACAAGAAAGAAGGAAAAAAAAGGCTCGTTCTAACATTCCCGCTTGTTGTTTATGGCACCTTTTTTCCACTTTATTGGAGTTGTGCGCTGCGCTTTGTCTTCTGCTTCAAGTATTTCAATAAAAAAAAAAATAATCAAGGGATTTTTTGTTTGGGTAGCTGCTGCGGGTTAAGGACGCGCATCATAAATCATTTGAAGAGCCGCTTGGCATGAGCTTTGAGAGGCTGCTTTTAATGAGCCAAACTTTTTACATATGCTGGACTCTTTTATTTTTGTGTTTTTATGGGAAATCAAGCGGGGAATTGAAGAGGGGCTTAACTGTTGAATGGACGGGACAAATGGGCAGCCATTGGCAAACACACACACACATACATAAAAGTCCTTTAAAATTGCATTTTAAATGTCGGGCAATTTATATGTTAAGTAAAGCTGCGTCCGGAAGTGCAAAGCAAAAAGCAAATTGAATTGAGCTCTAGAAAATGTGAAATTAAGTCGTTTTTTTTTTCCTGTCGCTGTTCCTGTTATTGCTGCTTAGCTTTTTCAATGCCTTTACACATTTGCTGTGTTGTGTTGGGTGTTTTTCCACAAAATGGTTGCCATCACCATTAAAGATTAAAACTGGATAATGGCATGTTAGTATCAAGAAGCTCAATTTTGATGGAAAAAGGTATTTTTGTTTTCATTTATATATTAAACCACTAACGAAGTAATTTTATTTGGTATTAAACAATTTTAAAGATAATTTAAATTCTGGAGCGTGCTCAAAAATGTTCTAAGTATAGTACATAGAATCATTTTGATATGTGCTAAAATATCTCTTTATTTGATTCGGATGTGGAATCGAAATAGCCAATGGGTAGAAACTTGCTACACTTGCTGTCTTTCAACATTTCACATAGAAATTCGATGGACGAAGCTGTTTGCGGCGGCTGCTTAAAAGTGAGCCATGCATAATTTATGGCTTATAAGGCAAGAGAGCTCGAAGCCAAGTATATGCGACTGAATTTATCTAAGGTTTGCAGTCAGCGCACAGGCACAGAAATGCGGACATGAATTTCTTAGATTTTCTTCTCTCGCACACACACACACACACACACACACAAAAACGTACATATAAAGCTAGTTTGAAACGCTGTTGGGCTTATCAGCTGTCGCTTATTTTTTTCCGTTTTTCTTTTTGAAATGTGCTGCATGAATATTTATGCGCTCGATATTGAAAGCTCAACTATATATATATATATATATATATATATATATATATATCTACACATATATCTACACATATATTGGCCACTTATGTCGCGATGTGCGTGTGTGTGGAAGCTGCTTAAAAGTCGAGCAGCGTCGATTTTTTGTGCCTTTGTGCCTTGTCGCTGTTTACGCGCCGTATGCGCAACGTGGCAAGCGACTTTACGCTGCTGGAAAGTTACTATTACTATTGCTCACTGTGTGTGTGTGTGTGTGTGTGTGTGTGTGTTCTTAATGGCCATCCCCCGTTTAGTTGTCTATATGTTTTTTATTTATAAGCAGTCTCGAGCGTTGCCAGTTGACATTATTTGCTGCTTGTTGTTTTTGTTGTTGTTGCTGCCACGCCTGCCCATAAAAGATAGAAAGGCAAAACAACAACAACAACAACAACAACAATAGCACATTGAGACAGACAATAACAGTAAATCGAACTTCACTTGAAGGGCAGTTCATGTATTGCTTACTTTTGTGCTCTGGCATCGAAAACTTATCTAAATGGCTTTAATGTGGTTCCAGTTGAATGGAAATGAGATATAAAGAAAAAGTAGTTTACGAAGAACTAAATTTACCACCTAGATTATTATTATGTCACTCTTTAGCTAAGTTTCTGAAAGTGACTTTAACAACACATAAACATAAATGTTATAGTACTATAACAAAAAAAAAAAAATCAAACTTAAAACTAACATAAAAATTTGCATATAATCATTATAATGATATCATAAACACGACAATGCTTTTGGCAGCCATTGGAGCTTAGGAATTTTACCATAACATTAGAGAATTATATAGTCATACCCGTATCATGGACCCGTATCATGGACGTTGCATATGTCTTGAGTGCTGCGTGCTGTAATAATCCGCTGATGAGCAGGAGCTGGCAAACCAGAAAGCTGCGTATTACTCCCATGTTGCTTACTTTGACAGTCGACAATATATTTTTGGTTAAGCAGAGCGTTCGCTCGCTGCGCGCTCACAGGCTGAACGTTAAATTGTATTAGATTATAATGTGGCCTAAGTGCGTGTTTTATATTATTAAATTAAATTGTTGTTGTTGTTGTTTGCTGCTGCTACTGCTGCTTCTTCTGGTGATGTTGTTGATGTCACACAATTATTTTTTGTAATTATTTTAAATGGGTGCTTGGGATGCCAAAATGACTGGCTAGAGTGTTTGTGTTTGTTAAGTTTTTGGCTCTGAAATGTAGGCAACACTTTTTCGTTACCTAGTGAGATATTTATGCGACAAAAGCTTTCGAAACTTTAGTTTTGAGCAACACTTTGTTTAAAGTTTGAGACAATAAACCTTTTTTTTAGGTCTAATATTTATTTTATTTAAATATGTATTTATTTATGCATGCAATTTAAATGGCTGGTGAATATATATAATTATGTTCATAGCTGATTAGCTTTCTATGCAATTATTTTCAATTGTGAGCCTAGTTTGTATTATTATATGAATATAAAATTATACATTGCATTGATTACTTTGTGAATAATTAATATGGCACTATGTGAACATTTTAATTTTTCGATTATATGCATATAACTTATTTATTTTGCCATTATTTTTTGTATACTTTGGTTAATGCCTAGTTTAACATATTTTTAGTTTTTATTACATTTTCAAATTTTAATGTTTGCCCAATATTTATTATTATTTCAATGTTTTAATTAAGAATACGCCTCGTTGCACGCCTTTCAGCTATGTTTTTTTTTTTGTTTGCTTTTTCTATTATAAACATTTGCTTAATAATTATTTATATATATATATTTATATATATTTTTCAATGTGTATGCTGTGCTCATAATCCGCACATTGATATGCTGCAGTTGTTTGTGTTTACTTTTGTTTGTCATTCTTTTTTAAACATTGTTGTTTTTGCATTAAAACACATTATTGTTAATTATGACAACTTAATGCCGCTGTTTAACAATTCACAGATGCGTATGAAAGCATACAACTGAAATATGAAACGCAACCGCGCGTATGTCAATGGCAATTGGCCAGGCTGGGTTGCATTTGTGTCAAGTTCATGTGCTTGGTAATTCAAGCACACGCTCACACCACCAAACACCCACACCCACACACAGACACATAAACTCAACTTAAATGCAAAACAAAAGCCAATTGAGGCTCAAATCAAATATGTTTATGCGCTCGGGTTGCCATTTTTTTTGTTGTTACTTTCTAAGAGCAGCAGGCTAAGAGAAAAAACCAACAACGAAAATAACAAAACGACGCGCAGAAGCGTGAAAAGCAAACATGAAACAACTGTAGGAAAAGAGCAAAAACAAAGACGCTGTAAAAGCTTCTGTTATTTTTTCTTCCTTTATTTTATGTTGGCTTTCCTTGGCGCCAATGCGACGCCAGGCACAACAATAAATTCACACACTAAACACACAGTTGGAAAATATATTTATACATTTTTTTTGTTTGTATTTTATTTTAATTTTGTTTATAATTTTCTTTGTTTTTTTATTATTTAATTTTTTGCACTTTTCTATTAGCCTTTCTGTTTGATTGTTTCCGCCTCAGGCTGGCGTTGCTATTTGCCTTTGGTTTTGTATTTGTTGTGTTGCACACGCACACGTCCGTTTAAATTAAAAGTTCGATGCTAACTGAGTTTTGAGCGCGTTGCGGCGTATCTTAAAAATAGGAAACCAGACAGCATCCAGCATCCAGCTAGGCAGCATCAAAAAGCATTTTGAGCGCTTTTTGAGCTTGCGCTCAACAGTTGATAAGAGTTTTTTTGCTCCAGAGATGCGCTCAGCTCATTGCTGAGTACAATTTTGTGAGTGAGCTTTTTTCATGCTTTGTGAGTTAACTTTTTTTTTGGTTGAGTGAGTGTTATCAGCCGTACATCTGTTTCAAATCAGCTGCTATTTGTCAACACACACAGAAAAAAAACCCGAATTGACCCCAAATACAGCATAACTAAATGAACCATAATCATAATAATTAAAGTCTAGTCTGTTTGATTTATAGTCTGAGACGCATTAAAGCTTGTTCGCCGTCGCAAATGATAAGAAAATAAAGCGCCCGATGACGCAGGCACAACTGTAAACAGTGCGGGAATTTCCAAAAACACACACACTTAAAGATATATTTGTATATAATACATCGTTTATCAACATTAACTTTGTACAAATGGGTCAGGTTCAGATAGCTTATTGTTTGTTTGCGTCGCATTGCAATTCTTATGAATTAAATGCCAACCCCTTCCTCTGCCCTTACAAGTTTTTAAGTCGCAATTGTATAGTGCGAGATAAGTCGGAGACCTAATAGAATTGTCTGCTGCTCTATATAATCAACGAAAAAACAAACAATATTTGACCTCACGACTTCCTTCCCTTGGCAAATTCTATGCATTTTTCAGATTGCGTTTTAATTGAAAATGCAATTTGCTTCAAATTTGTAGGTTTTTTTTCATAGATGCTAATCAGATTGTTTTTGTTAATGGATTAATCTATAATTTTTAATTATGTTGAAGTGTTGGGATGTATTGAATATGAGTGAACTGATTTCACCTTAGCTAACAGATTTTTATTTACTTATATATTTGTTTAGTTATAGGAAACTTAAGCTACACCAAATAATCTGTCACACTAAAATAAGAAAAGTATTTTAAAATATGGAACTCTTGCAAGCTTAAATTTATGTCTGTTCTCAGAATAATTTTGGCATTGTAGAAAAATAATCTTGCTCATTACTAAGAAATAAATAATCGCAAAAATTTGTTTGAAATATAAACAGCGTAAAGGGTCTTATCATTGTTACCCCGAGGCAAATGGTACTATTTTGTTATAAGAATAATACTGAACGTTTCTACAAACTACGTCGTTTATGGAAACAAACTTTATTTGTTATATTTAAAAACATTACACTAAAGTTGAAATTATATGCAGAAATTTTATGCTGTATTTGTTTTGATACCAGCGTACTTTAAGTGTTTTAAGTAACAATAATAACTCTCCATCGCTATTCTAAGCATTACACTGTTTAAAACATAGCACAAGTGTATTTATTATTATTCTCGACAAGTTGAGCTTTTGCTAGCTGCTCATTTCTAAGCTTAAGCTCTTGGAAAGGCTGTGTCTGCGTTTTAAGCATGATGCAATGGCTTAGTTAGATTGCACTTGACTTGTTTTAAACACTCGCCAGATAAGACTCAACTTGTGCTTAGCTGCTCATGCAACTGCACTCCCTCTTTGCCGCAACCATTCGCTAAGCTCTCTTTGCTCTGGCTTACCAATGCAGCAGTAGCACAGAGCTCAAGGTTGCTGTTTGTGTCCAACGTTTGTTGCAATAACATTTCGGTTTGTTGAACTTGGTAAACAATTTGCGGCATTGATATTATTTTTATGTAAGTGGAATTTATAACATTAAGCCATTAAATATTATATATATCAATAGCAAAATTTACATATTCTCCATTTATATATTTTAATAGAATTTCTAAAACAAGTTTAAATTTAGAAAACAGCATGCCCAATATTCTCGCACGTACTGTATGACCACTATTTAAAGTGCTAGGCCTAAAAGTAGGCAACACAAAATTGCTGCCGAAAGTGCTTCCAATGAGCACAAATAAGTTGCCAGCTCAGTCGCTGCAAATTAAATGTGGCTAATAAAGTATACCCAGACATGCACGCATACACACACACACACACACACACACACACACACACACACAAGCTCAAATACACATTCACAATAGACGAAAAATTAAATGAAAACAAATTCGGCCGGGGCAGCTGAGTTCTCCCAAACATGACACTAAATAAACAGCCAGTTGTTACTTACTCAACAACGAAGCCAAACAAATAGCAAAACACCAAAAAACCAATACAAAGGCAAACACACAACAGCACACACACCGACATACACACGCACACATACCACTCAAATATACAATACACAGGATACATGCCTGAAACTAAGTAAATGGTTAGTTCTGTGACATTTTCTAAATTGAAAAACTACAAAATGACTGACAGCAGTTAAGAATGGGAATAAATCGAGTTTGAGAAGGAGAGAGAGAGCGAGAGAGAGGGAGGTTTATAAACGGGAGCATTACATGTACTAGCACCAACAACAGCTGCGTCCATGCATCAAGCCCAAAAACTGACAAAAAATACTACAATCCCTGACTTTGCGGCTGGGCCATAAAAATTTTGCAACAACATAAATTACACACACGAAAAGTTTGGATTGAATTAAATGCAATTTAAAATTTGATTAAAATCAATACTTATATTATTTTTTATACATTAATGTATACATACGTTAAAAATTAAATAAAATAAACTCCATATTAAAAAAATGTAATAGAAATATCAAACCAAAAGTTGTTAAAGTAATTGTCTTTACAACATTTTGTAATTATAATTTTTGTTTATATTCTAATGTGATTAAACTTTAATATTTGAAACTTCGTAAATTGAAACAAAACTTTTTTACTGTGTACCTAGATTTGGTTGCGTTTTTGGGGAGGCAGCAAAAATCCTTTACATTGACATGAAGTTCAACAAAACTCATTTGTATAAAGAGAAGAAAAGTAGTATTAGTTTTTGACGTTGCAACTGCCACAAAACCTCAAAAGAACCGAAACTTTCAACAAACAATTGTTTTACTCCCAAAAGAAGATTGCATTTAAAGTAGATAAGTACATAAGCGCAACTCACCTGTAAATTTACATTGCTCCTGTAGCTCATCACTATGATCCGAGCAATCTGAATCGCCATCGCAGACAAATCGTATGGGAATGCATTCACCGCTCTTGCAACGGAATTGTTTCTCCTCACAGTAATGTGGTAGACTTTGGGCTAATGAGAAATCAAATACATATTAATTAGTTAATTGTGTGGAAACTCGGCGGCCAAGACTATAAATTCAAGGAGAAACAAAACAACAAACAAAACAGGGCTCTAATAAAATTCATAACTAACATTTAAGTTGAAAACTTTGGCTCGTTAACAGTGAAGAACCAAACCCAAGCCCAAGCCCAAACCTGAACCTGACACAAACCGAACCGAACCAAGCCTCCCTATACCGCACAATGGCGCATTAGATTTTTGTGGTTAGAGTGGAATTTCTTTGTTTTTGCCTTAGTCGCGTTGACAGGCTTTAAGACCTTTCGTAAGGCCTGGGCCAAAAACTGACAATAAATATAAACTTGTAAATAATAAAGTGAAGGGTAAAGTGTATGTGTGTGAAAGGGTTAAGCCACCAAATAAACCGCCATAAACTAAAGGGAACGAAATTTTTGAAATTAATAAGCGCAAATACGAAGAGCAGGCTTAAGGGCTCTCAGTCAGAATGTCTGTTTGTGTTTTGGCAACAGGGACTCATCAATCGTTTATAGCATTTGGCAATGAGCTTAGTGACAAACTCACTTGTAAACAAAATTGGAGACAGGCGCATATCCGCTTAGCCATAAGATAGCTAACAATTTGAGCAGATTTTGGGCAAAACTTAAAGGTATATGTGAGCTGACTACTCAATTAGGCGTGAGTGTGTGTGTGTGCGTACCAATATAACATGTGCTAATATGCTGTGATTAGGACAAAAGTGTTTCGAGTATTTCAAATCTAAATCTATGTGCCATTTGACGTTTAATTGTGCGCATTTAACACAAATTGACAATTTCTTAGGCAGCACTCAAGACACGCACGAGCTCATCACACATACACACACACACACACTCAAACACTCACACACATTTAATTACAATTGCAGACATGTCAAGCATTACTTCTCTCACACACACTCAAACAGCAAAGAGCGCACTTCATTAACGTGAGAAATTCGGAGCATGCACAAAAGGAATTTCTTTTATGTAAATTTTTTTTTTTTTGACATTTTGCTGCATTTGTTTTGCAATGTGTACAATGTAAACGTTTTAGCAAATAAGAAAAATACTTCACAAAATGTGTTTTAAAGCTAGTAAATTTACATTTTCATTTGTTTTGTTCAGTTAAGCTTACAAAGAAAAAGGAACAAGTATTGATACGAATTGCTTTGTGATCCTGATGATGATAAGAAAATATGTTTAAGTTGAAAAAAAAATAGAATAAATGCAATACATTGCAATGAAAAAAGTTCGCATTAAAAGCAACTCAATTATTCAAAAGATGAGCGCTAAAGAATGAAATCATATTTTTTAATTTGATTTGGTTTTTTTCCGATTTTTTTTGGGGCATAGCAAACGAGCTTTAATTTGATATGAAAAGAGTTTTATTCGTGAATTATGATGTGAATTGCAATTTATGCGCAAAATGTTGCATCTATTGTGGCAGCACAAATATTTCTCATCCCTTTCTCTCTCTCTCGCTCTCTTCTACGCTCTCTGTCTGTTTCTTTGTGAATTGCACGCAATTTGCATTTTAAGTGAGTCGTTCCGATGCCTAATTGAAATTGCGCTACAATAAGATACATATATGAATATTTCAAAGATATAAAATGTGTTTCAGCTTCAAAATGCATAAATATGGCAGCTCAAAATTGGGTTAATGTTATAGAAATTCTGTCAACAAATGAAAAACAAATTTACAAATAATTTGTGTGTTAATTAACTTTAGTAGAAAAATT
The DNA here is from genome assembly GCA_035044465.1 of Scaptomyza tumidula. Taxonomy (NCBI): domain Eukaryota; kingdom Metazoa; phylum Arthropoda; class Insecta; order Diptera; family Drosophilidae; genus Scaptomyza; species Scaptomyza tumidula. Next base: position 4,590,613 of record JAWNNW010000445.1, read on the forward strand.
AAACTCAAAAAATGTAATAAACTTTTAAATGCGTGATAATTGAATTTATAATGCTTTTTAACTACAACAAGTTGTGTTTTTATTATGAAAGATGTAACTGCAGAAAATTTTAAGCTTTGTTTTTTTGTTTTTGCATAAAATTCACATTGCTTTTAATGCAACTGACACAAACTATAACAATAAAAATCGTTTGATAATTTTAAGCTCTTTTTAATAAAGGTATGAGTTATATTAGCTATGTTTTATGGGTTGAGCCGATGGAGCTTATAATAAAAATTATTCGATGTTGCGTTTCTTTAAATAAATGTCAAACAAACATTTTAAGCGTCTACTGCTACTGACAATTAATTATGAGCATAAATCGTTTGGATTAAGCTTTCTAAATACAAACACAAAAGTTAGACAGCAATATACCTGAATATTAAAAATATTCCCTGTTACGTAAATCAACAACAATAACAATTTTATTTTTCATTCGATTTTGTGTATTTATCTAGACAAAGATTCACCAACAAACAGATCATAATAGTTTTATTTGTTGAAAAACAAAACTTAATGAATAAACGAAGATTGATAGGCGTAGATTGTAAATTGCCATTTCATTGTCAATTTCCTGAACTGACCTTGAAATCAGAACAGTTTTCATTAAACGTTTCAACGGATAACATCCAACATCCAACTCTGCAGCCCATTCACAGTTGAATAAATTAAATAACTTGGGCAATAATTTAACTTACAACTAGCAGAAAACCACAAACACACACAGAAACGAAAAGTAAAAGAAGTCGAAGCAAAGTAGAATCAATTTGATTGACAGTGTTTGTGATGCCGAGCATCACATTGAGGCGGCAATTAAATGCGTGTTCAGGTCCACGTTCATTGAACAGTTTTACCGCCACGCAAAGACCAAAAATCAATCATGGGTCGCCCCAAGAACACAACCCCGTCAAACAGATGGAGCTGCAACAATTCTCATGAAAATTCGCACCATTAATTCAATGAAAGCGAAGAAGTGGGCAAGGGTGCCAAGGGTCAGGCAAATAAGAGAGATGGCAGGTTGGCAACAGGAGGAAAAAGGGCGTACTAATAATAATAATAAACAGAAATCAGCGCTAAAGTCAATCAATGGTCAAATCAATAAACATAAATGTCTTATTAATAGATGATACTTTTTGGCATATGCTTATGAAAAATGACAAGTTATCAGAATTCTACGCAAGAATTACGTGCAATAATTACGTGTTTATAATCGATATAAAATCGATAAAAATAAAAACGCTTGCGAACTTTGTACCAATCACCTGTTAAATTCCGATAAGAATTTTTTTAATACTCCGAAATTTTGCTTTGTGATTATGTTTGTGTGAAAACATTGTTCGCTTGCTAGTTTGTATGTCGTGGGAATAGAATATAATAAAACAAGTAAGAAGGCTCTAGTCGAGATATCCCGACTAGACGATACCCCGATCCCTATACTTTCCGCGTACAGTCAGTGCTTGCAAGTATGTGTTTGTGTCTGTATACGCGCATACTCCATACTGCATACACAACTTCAATGTCCCATATCTCCGGTGTTTATTATCCGATTTCGAAAAAAATTTCACAGATTGTCATTATTTTGTTTTATAATTCAAATTGCATCTCAAAATTTTCAAAATTCAAGATTTTTTTGTTATCGATCCCATGTGTATATCGGAAACGGGAAGAGTTATCGAAAATCAAAACAAACTTGTACTGCCTAGGGATTAGGCGAGCTTAAGTTCCAAATCTGGAGTCTCTAGCTCTTATAGTCTCTGAGATCGACGCGTTCATACATACGGACAGACGGACATGGCTATATCGACTCGGCTTTCGATGCTGATCAAGAATATATATACTTTATGGGGTCGGAGATGCTTCCTTCTACCTGTTACATACTTTTGCACAACTTCATTATACCCTTTTTCCCATTTTTAATGGGATCAGGGTATAATAAAAGAACAGATAAGTGTAAACTATCAGTAGCACATGAGCTTATTATATGTGTCTAGTCTTAGCAAGGTTGGATTGATAATTGTTGATTAGTTTTGCTTTGCAAGTTGACTGAAATATTTGAAGTGAATCTGATTTTAATTTACAATCGCATTTATGAAAACATTTAACAATTATATTTGGTTATTGAGTGTTATCGTTTTCACCTTCAAAAGCTAATGCGGAGTAAAATTAGCAACATGGGCTGTTCAATAAATTTATTTTATTATTTTATTTAGTATAGTGCAAATAAAATTTAATATAAATTCTTCGGCATAAAAATTGTTACCAACATTTAAATCTTTAATACAAATTTTTAATTGATTCTAATGCTGGCTTTTTCTCTTTAGAAAATTAAAACTTGTGCGGAAAACTTGAGTTAACTATTTAATTCTTCCTGTATTTCAAGTTTTTTTTGTCTGTCTAGAAACTATATTTGTTTTTTTTTCTTTCTAATTATTATTTGTTTTCTCAATTGTATTAAGTTGATGTCAAGTCAAAGCTACTGCATTAATAAAAAGCTAACTGTAAATAATAAATATAAATTTTAGTTAATGACAACTTAATGAATGAAAATATGAAACTAAAGACAATTACGATATTTACACAATTTCTATCTATGTGTCAAAGTACATTGCATAATTTTAAGCAGTGACTTCTTCATGTGTGCGTATTTTCATGCCACGTTTTATCATTTATAATTTATCAGTTAATTACTTTAATTTTGTTTGTGCATTTTGCGATTATTCGTGTGCTGATAAAACTTTTTCAGCAATTACGATAAACTTTAGTATATTTTTTTTTCCTGATGTTATTGTATAATCGTGTGAAAAGACAGAAAGTATGAGATGTGGTTTGTGAACTTGCTACACTGTAATTTCAGACTGGTTAATTATATGATAAGTTGAGTTGAGTTTCTTAAGAGAGTTTCGTGTTGAAAATATTTGAGCTGCTCTTGGGGTTTCTCTCAAACGATATTCAGCACTTGTTATTGTTATTGGGAAAAAAGGTGGCCTGATCGTTGACGTCATACAAAACAACAATAATTAAAAACAACAAACTCAATAATAAACAGTTGGCTAACACGTATGTGTTTTCAATTTTGGCCAGGCCAGTTAATGAATCACTTTTTTCTCTCACATTATTCATTGGTCCAATGATGAATGATGATCGAACATGTTGTTGTTTTTTTGAAATAAATTTAGTCAAATCGTTGGAATCAACATACGTCACAAGCAAGCGCCTGTTCTCTTTCTCTATGCGACGAATTTCGTTCGCATTCTAATTAAATATACAATTAGTGGCAGCACATACATTTCTGTATATATTTTTGTTGTATTTTCAGCATTAAAAGCAATGTTGCTAAGTCATGCGCATGTATAAAAACACTTGCCAAAAAAAAAAAGAATCACGCCACCTTTGTTTTCTGTTTAACCCATTTTAGTGGCAGACGTTGCGTATGCGTGATTTTCATGGGAAAACCAAATTTATTAACAACTTGTACAAGCCGCAAATGTGTACAAATTTAGATTTCTAACCAAGCAATAGACAAAATTCTATTTTTAAATTATTTGTGACTAGATAATCTCATTAAAATCTTATTTTTCACAATTGCAAAAAAAATTCCAGAGTTTATTTTGTCATTAGGGTGATAAATGTGAGTAGACTTCCATATAGCTTGTGATTAGATTACAGCTAGTTTGTTATGAGTCTTGTCTTTATCTCTAACCCTTGAGAATCTCTGAGAATTGTATCGTGTGAACATTATCGATTGGAAGCAAGTTTTTTAAATTCAAAGCGAATCACTTTTATAATATAAGTAAAGTTAAAATTGATTTACTTTTAAGTTAACTGCTATTTATCTCTTAACAATCAAATTTACTTTATTCTTTTTATTTAATTTCAACTGGAACATAGTTTAAAATTTTATTAAATATTCAATTCAATTCAATTTTATGACCTTTAAATATTTTTTTGTAAATTTTATTTATTTAATAATTGATTTTCAGTGTTTGTTGATAAAAGCTTCTACATAAATAAGAGTTTTGAAACTAAGATAACAAATTTAAAGTTTACAACTCAAAAAAAAACATTCTTACTTCGAAGTTAAACTCTGATGTTTGTCCACGCATTATCCCTTCTTCATAATTAATGTTAATAAGTCACACAACACAAGTTGCAATTGAGATCTTAAAAGTTTGTAACGAGGTGTATAGCATTGAAATCTTTGACTGAAGGCGCTAATACGCTTGAATGTTTTGTTATTGTTTTGCCTACCAGTTATGAAAGACTAAGTTGTTAAGAGATACAACATAAGTTGTTAAGTCTCAGTTTGAGTGTAATACTCGAAACAATTGCTTTAGTTGTTGTTACACTTTTTTGGCTTCATCATCTGAAAGTTGTTTTTAGGTTGTAACCAGTTTATTTGCTCATAATCATACAATCATAAAGGTATGTATATATGCATGAGTGTACGAACATCAGGTAAAATGCGTTTTGTAATTAAGCCAAAACGGATATGTACATATGCAGCCAACGATGCTCTGCGACACGGAGAGTCGGTTCTCATTTTACTCCAGTTGAAATCAGTGTGCCACAACACGTGTACATTTTTGAGCATAATTAGCCAAGTTAATTATAAAAGTCTGGACGACGAGGACGACAAGTTTCTACATGCTCCATGCTCATAGTTCTGGCCTGTCATGAAAGTTTTCATGATAAACCCGGCCCAAGAACTTGTTTAAATTCAATTTTAAAATAAATCAACGCAGACAGTAGCTCACTCTTCCTCTCTTTCAGTGCTCTCTCTGCTTGCTTGTGGCAAGCAGTTCCATTTTGGCTGTGAATCTCAATCTGACATTCATTAGGCTGTCATGAACGTGCCGATAACTTCCATTACTATCCCAAAAATAGCAGCTGGCAATTTTCTTTTTTTTAATTACAAGTTGGAAGACAGTTTCGGTTAATGCTGCCACGGCTAAACATTTTGTTGGTCAACTTATGGTGCATCGAAGAAATGGCAAAATAAATTCCCAAAAACTGTCACTATGATTAATATAATAATAAACAGCAAGAAAGAAATAAGTTTGTAAGCTTAAAAACCCTTTCAAAAGCATATTTGAATACATGCATAATAATAATAGCTTTGATATATTTTTTCTTATAAATCCTTAAACGATCTTGAAAATCAAATCACATTAGCAAAAAGTTTATAGACTTATAAGCTATTTTCTCATTTCAGTCAACTTTTATGTGTTACACGTGACATGGCAAAATTTAAGTATCCAACTCAAGTTTATACTAAATATTAAGTTAACACTTTGACCTATTACCTATTTCACACACGGCAAATTGGCTTAAATGACAATGGCCCGAATCTGTCACGGCTTAAAATTTAAAGATTTTCACATTTTATGGCCAACAGTTAAAACTGACTGCGCAAATGCATTTCTATCGTCATTTTGTGTGATAAATTATTGATAAGGTTTTGACATTGATACACAATTAATGTTTACTAAGATTTTTACTAAAAGCCATCAGCTTCACGTAAAACATATTAGATTTAACCTTTTTTTTACTGCATTTCGTATTTGCATTTAAAATATTATGAATTTTTAACGTTTCTTTGTTTTTTTTTTGTGGTTTTCGTTTTTGACAAGTTGAAGGCTTTGCTTTTATTATATTAATTAAGCTCTTGCGAATATTAGTGGTTAATTTAAATCGCAAAAAAACATGATTAGGGCCAAATGTTTCATTAGTTGTAGCGGTTTTCAATAACAGCTGTCAGTTTCAAATAGATTTTTGTGTTTTTAGTTTGTTAGTTTACCCAGTTTCTTAACAGTTTTGAGTATTTATGTATAAATATAAGCTCTTCAGTGATTTGGAACATGTTTAAATTTCTTCTTCGTTTTATACATTTGTTGTTTTTTTTTTTGAGAAGAAATCTTAGTTCGATTGCATTGCGTTATAAATATATAATTAAAAAAGTTTGTCAGAATGACAAGAAAAGTTTATTTTTAAACTTTTTGCTGTGATTTCTGTATGACATCGATAATAGATTTAAGAAAAAGTGTTTATTTTTTGTTTGCTTGTTTTAAATCTTAAACATGACACCTCGCAAGTTTGAAGCTGATTCACTTGACTCTGTATTCAGCTGTTGAGCTCTTTAAATATTTATGCCTCGAGTTTCGTTGGCATGCCTTATACTAAGAGTATGCATAACTTCAGCCACTACTTTAGTTTTACTTCACTCAAACCACTGTGCTCGCTCACACCACTGTGCATGCCAAAGCGAGCACACAGAGAGTAACTAACAACTCCACTGAAAGACACACACACAAAATATACAAAGAAGGCAAAGCAAATACAAAATACGAAAAAAAAACCAAGAAAGCAACCGAAACAATTGTTGCTCTCCGAAGTCGTTTCACAGCCGTTGAGGTCTACGCTCTCAGCAGCAAATGCCGGCCGGCAGAAGAAGCAGATGCAGAAAGAGATGAAATTGGGAGCGCGACTTAGAAAAGTAAAAGGCTGAGAAAAAAAATGAAAAATTGTGACGTAGCGAAATGTGCTTGGTATAACAATCTTTATGACGAAGTCAGCCAGACGCCCAGACATTTAGTTGGAAATATGATACATAAATAAATACTGAACTTTGGGGGCTTGGTGGTCTGATCAAACGGTAATTTAAAACTTTAGAGCAAAGCTTCATGTGCAGAACAAATATACAAACGGTGATGATAAGCTAGGCCTAAATTAAGCAAAAACTAACTAAAAGCGCACTAGAAGAATACAACAATAAGCTGGAAATACGATATAGTATGTATAAATAAATACTGAACTTTGAGGGCTCAATCGTTAATTTAAAACTTTAGAGCAAAGCTTAATGGGCCGAACAAATATACAAACGGTGCTGATTAGGTAAGCCTAAATGAAGCAAAAACTAACTAATTATAGTAAAAGCGCAGTAGGAGGATAAGACATTTAGTTGAAAATGCGACATATAAACTTTGAGCCTCATCAATCGGTAATTTAAAACTTTAGAGCTTAGCTTAATGGGTAGAACAAATATACAATCGGTATTGATTAGCTTAGCGTAAATTAAGTTCTCAGCGAAAACGAACTAATGATAGTAAATAAAACACTAGTAGAATATAGCTGTTCTTAGTTAACGAATGATCAGACTTAATATACAAAAGTTAACCTTTTTTTTCCAATAAAATTAATGTGACGCAGTAAAGTATTTTTAAATACTTTTTTTTAATAGGTATAAATCAATGCGGGTTCTGTTTAATTTACTTACATATATCCAATGGCGTGTTGATTTTGCCCGACACGTTTTGGAACATAAACTCCATGCTAAGATTGATGTTTTTGGTATTGAAGAATGCTGAACCGAAAGAAGTGCTACTACTGGGATTAATGCTGTTCGCTGCAGCGGGTGCAAAACTTTTCAGCTTATCCAACTGTGGACCCAGCGTGGTGTTCTTCATAATCTTCTCCAGCAGAGCCGAGCCACTTAGATTGGAGATGAATAAACTGGGACTGGGTGCCGAGGCAGTCACCTGAGCTGCATTTATGGCGGCGGCATTACAAAATTTACTAATGCTCAATATGCACGTGATGAAGATCAGATGAAACGATGATGTAAAACTGAAGCTGATCAGCTGTTGGACGCGACTTTGATAGTTGGAGCTGCTGCTAAAGAAGAGGCTCACTTTGGGTGGCTGTGACGTTTCCTGTACGCAGTCGATTGTTGTTGTTGTTGTTGTTGATGATGATGATGATGATGTGTTTGTTGGTGTTGCTGTTGTGTTTAAATTGGCAAGGGACTCATCCATTTTATGGTTTTGCACACTGTTGTGATTATTGATTTGACTATGAAATTATTGGAATTTTACACTGTAAAAAAGAAGGGGAAATTCACTTTTATTTATACACTTTTCACGTAATTTTCTTAAATATTTCTACATATTATTCATTATTAAATAATAGCGCTATGTCAGACCCCGGACAGCGACATCAACGTCAACGTCAGCATCAGCTGTTTAAGCAAGAGCGAAAATATTCAGTTTAGCCAAAAAAATAAAATAAACTTGTGCCAAAAAAAAAGTCAAAAAAGTGGCAAATTATCATACAAAAGAGAGGGAGAGCGAAATATTTCGGCGATTTTTATCGGATCGTATTTGTTGAACGTACACAAGACAAAATGAAGAAGTGCCTAAGAGCAAAAAGAAACAGAAACGTGCGAAACAGCTACACAAAAATGAAGCGATGATAAAACGAAGAAGAAATATCATACGATGTTGCAGAAAGCCGAAATAAAGAAAACATGCAAGAACTTAATGGAAGAGCATGATGTATACAAACTAACCCTATAATATGCTATAGCTTTAAGAAATTTTCTTCATTATAGTTTTCTGGAAATTAAAAAAAAAATTGCATTTATTATGCACAATCTAAAACCTAAAAACCTTGTGAGTAATCAACTTTTTAGGTGTCAAACCCGCTGAGTGGGGAAAAACGGGGTATCCGAAAGGAAAGAAAACACTGTAAATGTTGCAAAAATGGAAGGGCGTCGACTTGTTCAAATGTCCGGCGGCGGCGGCGGTCAACCTGAACGGTCTGCGCATGCTTACAAGGTAAACCCTACGCAACACGCAGAAAACATACAACTAACTTTTTTGGGCTTGTCACGCTGATGGGCTTATGCGAATGAATGGCTCGCACTCATAAGTACTCTAATGAGTGAATCATAAATTGTTTTCCGTTCATTATCTATTTGTTATCACAGCAATGAGGCGCTACCTCCACTCGAGCTAAAGTACCGCCGTCGGTTTGATGTTGCCTAATGTGGTTTGTGTCTGTGCTGATCTGAACATTTATCTACCTATCTAATTTTAGTGTAGGGAAAAAGTTTCACATTTGGCAGACAATATTTATTTATTTATTTTTTTTTGGCAAACTCAGCGCGTATTGCAAGCAGCCTCGAAGTACACGTGTTCCGCATAGACATCAACCATACAGTTATATGGCAAGAGATTCACACAAATAGACTAAATATTTTCATACGCTTGCAATTAACACTTAATTTTTCTATGCTAACGAAAAGGTTTCTGTTTTTGTTGTTTACCTTTTCGACTCTTTCGCTATTTCGTTTTGGGCTATATACAAAATTATGTTAAATGCGTTGAGTATGCTGTGGTTGCGCACGAAAAATATTTATTTTGTTTTAGGTATATTGGCAGCGTAACGGTCCCGTAAAATGCCAGTAACAACAACACGACTGCGCACAACGCACGACGTTTCACGACTAATCCACCAATGCCAGGCCGCAGTGAAACGAAGCATTGCTGCCGATAAATAGCCGATCGCCACGCGTACACAGCATTTTGACAGCAACGTGATTGTATCGTCTCCAGAGCGACAGAAAGAAAGAGTGAGAGAGTGTCCGACAGCAAGCGCGCGAGAGCAGTCGTTAAGAGTTGGCAGGTGGTTGTGAAAAGTTTGCAAGCTCTTTTGCGTTATGCTCTTAAATTGTTACGATATCAGTTTTGGAGGTGTGTACTTGGTTGCTTTCGGTTGCGGTATGTCAATTACCGTTGCCAACCAATTTTTGTGCAAAGCTGTTTGTTTAATTTTGTTCTTGGCATAGGTCAGAGACCATGACATGCATATACTATAAATTGAAAGGGCGATCATGAATAAACATAGACAAACGATCTATTTGAACAACGTCTCTCAAAAAGTTCAAATACTTCTCAAAGTTTTAAATTAACATAAAGTCTTTTTACATAACAAGTTTATTTTAAATTCTCAATTTCCGTCTTCTGAAATTTCCTCAAAGCTTGCCTGGGCTATTTTACGCTATGCTAAACAACCGTTGACATATTTACAAATGCGGCAAGGTTTCTGAGTACATCCAACGATTGCGTGAGTTTTCGAGCTATAATTTTTATTGTTTTTCGGATTGAATATAAATATATCATATTAAATGCTACTTCGCTGTAATACTTACTGATCCAATTTTCAAAAACCAAGTTACGAATTCACGAATTTGGCAATTTAAAAACTACAAAAAATTTCAAAACAGGCGATTTTAAAAGTTCCATTCATCCCGAAAGCTTCAAGATGATATACATTCCCATAAAATGCTAAAGAATATTGGGTACATTTATGTATATCTGTATTTATTCAATCGTCTTGATTCGTAAACATATGTACAATTAACAGTAGTATTTAATAATATTGCTAATAATAATTATAATAATAATAAACGATCTGCACTTTAAACATATATAAAGTTAAATCGTTTTTTTTTCTTTTTTCTTCTAGTTATAATTTCTTTGTTTTTTTTTTCGTTTGGATTCTTTTTAAAATTAGGTAATGCACACTTACAGCTATATACAGTTTGGAACTATTAAAATTATCATTTAGAGTTTCATTTAGTTAGATTTAGTTTTAGTTTAATTTAATTTAGTTTTAGGTTAGAACTCTGCGACGTATTTTGTACAGCATCCTTTAAGGATTTCAACTTTTCTTTTTGTTTTATGTTTTTCTTTCAAAATGACCCGCTGTAAAAATAATTTTAAAATAATTTACACATACGAGTTGCTCAGTCTTTAGGCGTGTTTGCTGCGGGCCTTCATTTTTTTTTCTGCCATAGCTCCAAGTTAAAGCCCAAAAGAAGCTCCTAATATGATGTGCCTATGACGGGTGCGTACTACAAAAACAAGAAAAATAATAATAAATTATTTAAATCATTTTATTTTATCTTTTTTTTGTTGAGATAAAATTAGTTGCAATGTTTACCTCCTCATCCATGATGCTGGTGTGCTCGTAGATTCGTGCAGGTAGATTCTTGCGTAAACTAAAGTGATCCTCAGTTGTCGTCTTGCGATATATAGGATTCTCAAAGTTCATAGAATTGATGCGTCTCTTGCTGCAGTAGCGATAGCCAATGAGAAGGAGCTGAATGAAGAAAAATTAAATTGAGTTTATGTTAATGATTTAGATTAAATAATGTTAATGATTAGATTAAATAAAACAAAATTTTTAAGATGTTTGAAAATTTCTAGAAATAAGTTTTGTTGTGATTGTTTGTTTTTCTGAAAATTTGTTTGTTTCTGAACATTTTTTATTCTGCCCATTCAAATGTAGATTATTTTATTATTTTTGATCATAAAATAGTTTAATATTATTGATTTGCTGGAGCATGATTTAACGTTTTTTATTTAAAGTCATGTTATTCTCTATATACTATTTTTTTAAGAACGAAAACATGATCACAATTATTGTTCTTTTGCATTTTTTATATAATAACTCTCCATCTGGTTGATTTATTTATTATTTTTAAAAAATATTTTTTGCGCTCTCCGAAAGAATTTTGTAACACAATACAATACAAACTTACCACCGAGAGAATCACCGCACAAAAAGTGAGACTAGCAATAACCGCGAGCGCTATGATGCCAGAGTCCGGCTTGGCTGGGCTGTGCGCAGTGGTTTGTTCGATGTGCGTTTGGTTCTTTGCGGGATGCCGTTCGACAACTTTGGCTAGAAGAAGAGAAGTGCAAGCGCATGGAATTAAGTTGAATTCATGTTAATCACATAAGAAAACAAAAGACAAAGGGACACAAAAGCGCACAAATGCGACAGAGACATAAAAAGCACAACAATAAAAAAGGCACACAAATGGAATAAGGAAACGAATGAAAAATAAAAAGAAGAAAAGAAAATGTATTAAAATTGTGTGTGTAATGTATGATGGAGCCACTGGAGCCATTTGGCCAATACGTTACGAAAGTTACCCAACCAACCTACCCAAATCCCAACTTCAATCTCTACCAATCCAACCAACACCTACCAACCCAAACCACTGCAAAAGAAATTTCAATGAAATCGTTCAAAGTGCGCATTTAGGCGCAAATAAACACTTAAACGCGCTCGCGCCTTTGATGGCGAAACTTTTATGACAAAAGAGCGAGAGAGAGAGAGTGATGAGGAAATGGGAATGGTATCGCGGGGGGTAACTTAAATGGCGTAGGATGCGTAATGACATCGTTAACGCGCACCGTTTAATGGATTCGGCTTGTGATACGTATTTTGGAATCCAATTCAAGTTGAGTTTGGCAAGCCACATCTTAAATCATGTCAAAGCACCAAGCACCTATCATAAGCTATCTACAACTTTGCTTTAAAGAGAGAGATAGCGAGTGAAAGAGAGAGAGAGAGAGAGCGCAATAATCAGTTGACACGGCGCGATTTTAGCCTCATACTTTGCGGTTTGGGTGGTATGGGTGGTTCAGGTGGTTTGGGTGGTGCGGTTGGGTGGTTCTTGTCCTCTGGCTCTCGTCGTATCAGTTGCAACGTTCGCCCCATTTGTGCTGCCTACTTGCGGTCGGTTATGTTGCAAGTGGCTCTCGATGCGGCGTTTATGAAACTGTCAGGCCTGGCTGGCGCTGAGGTTGCCTTTTGATGATGATTAATGTGAGCCATGACAAAGCAAATGTTATGCCAGTGCGGCAAATGAAGTGCTTGGCTCGGAAAACATACCGATTACCCATGCATCCCATGAATCCAGAACGCCAGAAACGCCAGAAACACAAGCAACGGAAATGTGGCGCAACAGAGCTGTCGAGCTGTGGCAAACAGCTTTAGTGCAATGCCTTAAAATTCGTGTGATTAATTTTATTTGCTGCTAGCTTTTGCTTTCGCATTTTAATACGAACTAATGGTAGATGTATAAATGTTTGTGGCACACAATGCAACAATGAGTGTTAAAGGAAATGAATTTGATAGCGTCTTAGAATCAACAGCTGATTAATGGTTAGATAAAAATATGAGGAAAAGTTGAAAGTAAAGTCACTTGCATCAAGGAGAATGTCTAAAAATTTAGATAAGGATTTATGTTCATATTATTTTCGTTGCATTTATGTTAGACTTCATTTTTATACTTCTATTCATATTCAATCACGTAATTTTCAGATTGTTTTTAGATTGTGATGTAGGACATTCCAAAATAACATATTATCGTAGGTTTTCAAGCTTTGACACATATAAGACACACAAAAAATACAAACAGAAATTCACACAAATACAAAACATGAAGTTATACCGACGGCTCCAGGCGTCTGTGTTAGTTTGTGTTCTAAGGGTTCGGTTTGTTTATGGCTACGCTTATCATTAAGGTTGACCGCTCGCTGTTGCGGTTTCGTTTTTGTCTTAAATCTGAGAGCACGGGGCGGTTTAGTAGCAACTCTAAATTTGGCTGCATGCAACAACATGCCAGGTTAATAAATTAAAATAAAAAGGTGTTAGTTAAGGAATCGTGAACAGAAATAATAAAGAATCGTTAGATAAAAAGTCTAGACTACTTACGATCTTCGACGCACATCAGACCATCGGCCATAAGTTTGAGACCCGTGGGACAGGCGCAGGAGATGCGAGGACTGCGCTCATTGATACGCGGCGCAGGCAGACAAAGATGTGAGCAATGACCATTAACCGCCTGGCAATGATTTATGCCATCGGGCTGACGATATGGATGATACACATGAATGACCATAGGAAGTTGTAGCTGTATGAACGAAAAAAAGAATAAGAAAAGAGATTTTCATGAAAGTCTAATTCTAACATACCATATGTAAAGCGGTAATGGGTTCAACTTCCTCGCCAGTGAACTTGTTGGCCTTAAAGACTGTCTGTTTATCCCAATCCGACCAGTAAATGTAATCCTCAAAGGTACTGATTGAGAAAGGATGTCGTAGATATTCCGTAGAGTACAAGATTTGTCTACGCTGTGAGCCATCGTAGTTGGCCGAGGAGATGACATTCAGCTTGCCATCCACCCAGTAGATGCGTTTCCTCACCAGATCTAGAGTGATGCCATTGGGCCACTTGACATCATAATTGATAATCGTGGTGCGATGGGAACCATCCATACCAGCACGTTCAATGCGTGGGGAGGCACCCCAGTCCGACCAGTACATCCAACCCTCGATGGGATCGAGTGCAATGGAACGTGGTATGTCCAATGAATCCTCGATGAGGACTTTGCCCATGTTGCCATCAAAGTTGGTCAGCTCAATGGTGCACTTGTGAGTATCTGTATAGTAGACATGATTGTAGATCCAATCGACAGCTAGACCATCTGATGTTACAGAGGATTGCTTCAACACTACTGTCTTCTCATTGCCCTCATCAATGGGTGCCTTGTAGATGCTCTGTGTGGTCACATCGCTCCAGAAGATCATGCCAGTGCGGAAGACAAAGTCCAGAGCTGTTGCTGACTTTGTATTGTTCACAATCGATGTCATTTCCATGTGATCCAAAGCAATCTTGCGTATGTCATGACGTCTTGCAAGGAGTAGTGAGGCATGTCCTTCGGTTGCCTTGCAGCGTGTGTGATTACGAGGATCTCGCATATAACCAGCCTCACATTCACACTTAAAGCCTCCAATTTCATTAACACAGATCTGAGAACAGACACCAGGTTGCTCACACTCATTGACATCCACACAGGTATGTTTGTCTCCAGCGAGTTCGTAGCCTTCGTGACAATCGCATTTGTAACCCACCATATGATCCACACAACGATGCATGCAGCCGCCATTTTTAATAGAACATTCATTCTTGCCACATTTGCCAGCTGGCTCATCCTCGCCATCGGGGCAATCCTTGCGCTTGTCACACACCTTCGAAAGAGGTATACACTGTCCGCCTCCGCAATCGAACTGGCTTGTCGCATTGCAGCCTTTGAAATCGGCAGTGAATTTGCAGTTGCGTTCGTCGCTGCCATCCGCACAATCTGACTGGCCATTGCAGATGAGATGTCCGGCAATGCAGCTACGATCCCCACACTGGAACTGGTCTGGTCTGCAAGTGATGTTCTTGCAGGTGGAAGCGTGTTCATCATCACCATCCGGACAATCGCGATCTCCGTCGCATAGCCAGCTGTGGTGAAGGCAGGTAATGCGATCCTTGCACTGGTACTCATGTGGTAAGCAGGGAGTTACCAGCTTTGTGGCATTCGCACATGACTGCGGCATTGAAGTAATTTGAGATGATGATAAAGGAAAGAAAGTCGGGTTAAAAGTTTGTCGAGGTTGCTTGTTAGAACTTTCTGTTCAAAAGTTTTCGTTGCATACTTTTAGTTGCTAACACACGAAATTATGTGCACTTCTCCCGTCCACACCACCTCCACCACCGCACCACACCACACCCACCCGTCTGACAAGAAGTCCCTTATGGCCAAAATGCAATTTTATGCGTACTATGCGTTGACAACAAAAGCCGCCAAAACTGCCAACGCTGAGTTATGCCCAACTTGGCTGTAATTTATATGTCAGACGGCTCTTTTCCCTAACAGAAACACACACACACACCCATAGACTGAACAAGTTAAAGTTCTTCTTGTTGTGGGTGTCTGATTAAAAGTTACTCTGTAAGCGAATGTGAATTTTTAAACACTTACATAGATTATCAAATAAGGTGTTCATAAGATTTTTTAGACGACTGAGGAGCGGTTGCTTAGCAATGGCAATTAAATACAAAATAAATAAAGCGCTTAAGAAAAATGTTTTCGAAGCCTTTTGTCCAAGTTTTCACTACCCCTTTCTAATTTTAATGACAAAAGGGTATAGAAAGCGGGTTCTACAAACAGTTTCGCACAAACACACACAGCCGTAAGAATTTAAATTTATGAGACAAGCATTCTGGTGTACCGCACTGCACTTACCCGCTCATCGGAGGCATCCGGACAATCCGGATCGCCGTCGCAAACCCAACGCTTGGCAATGCAGGCGCCATTGGTGCAGGTATGCTCGGCGATAGGGTCACAGGGAACGACGGGACAATCGCGTTCATCGCTGCCATCGCCGCAATCGTCATCGTGATCGCAGACCCAACGCTTCTGGATGCAGCGCCCATTGCCGCAGGTATACTCATCGGAGCGGCAGGTCTGGTCTGTTGAACGGAATGTAGGACAAGAGATTAGCGACAAAAAATTAAACAATGGGTTGGCTGCCAAAAAAGCGACATTAACCAAAAGGAAATGAAGTATATAAAGCGGATGAAGTTGATGAATGATGAGGCTAGTGCGTAAGTAAAAAAAAAGTATATATTTTGGGTGTACTAATAAAGGGTCTGGGACATGAACTGATAAAAATTAAATGCAAATGTTTGCAAAATGATGCTTTAAACTCGAGCATTAAATAAAGTCTGGATATACTAAATTCTAGCTTAAGTTTTACAACAATAGTGGGTGGAAATAAGAGATGGCTTGATAAATGCATTAAATAAGGCTGGGATGAACTTTAAACGAAGGCGTTGAAGTTTGTACAAGTAAAGTGGGAAAACTTGATATATATGCATTAAATAAATAGATAAGCTTAAAGAAAGACTTACAAGTTTCTTCAATAAAAGTGGGAAACTAAAAGAAGTGTTTAAAACGAGACTTTAAAGAAGGCTAACAAAGGGCTTAAAAGGACTTTATTGCACTGTCTTCGGAGAAAAAAAATAAGTATAAAATAATCCTATAAAAAGACAATTTTTTTTATTCATTTTTTCTTTTGGAGACTTTTTTATGAGTTAAGTCTTGAAAAAAAAAGATTAAAAGTGAAAGACAATCAGAAAATTCAATCATATTTAAAAAGTAAATTTACTTTTATACGACTTCTAACTGAAAAATGTGCCTTTGGTCTTGGTGCATGTTTGATGATTGTTTTTAATAGTTAAACGAGCATTGAATATTATATTTGCTTAACTCAAATTAAACGTGATTAAAACAATGCTCAAAGACAAATATTTATGATGTTTGCTTAAACTTTGCTGGGCTAACATTAAAGTTCCTCAGGCGCTAAAAAGTTTAATATACAGTTTAATTGATTTTTGTATTTGTATGCACATATATAGATTTTTGTGCATAAAATGTAAGTGTTTATAAAACGCATATTAAGTAAACAAAACTAAAAAGATATATACTACAACTAGCAATAAACTAAAAATCAAATTCTACAAAGAAAAGTTTTTGATTATAAGATTCAAATTAAAATTTTCACTTCAACTCAAGAGTTGCTTACTGCAATTGTGCTCATCGGAGCCATCGCTGCAATCCTTGCTCTGATCACACATCCAGGCTAATGGAACGCATTCGCCTTCGCCGCTTTTGCAGCTATACTCATCCGGCGAACAGGTGCGTGCCTCTAAGATTTTCATACAAGACAGCACAAGACGAAAGACAGAAAAAGAGAAAGATTTCGTAGTGTTTGAGTGAAGGATTGCTAACTGCATCATATAAATTTCCAGTTGAGGGGAGAGGACCACATTAAATACATTTATTTTCCGTTGCTTTGCCAAAATAAGCTAACGGAACAGATGGCACTGTTTGCCTTTCATTGTGTGTTTGTGTTTGTTTTTGTGTGGCCAGCAAGCTATTATATAAGAGGGAATGAAAACCAAGGCCAAGGGTTGATGTTAGCGTGTGTATGTGTGTGGGTGTGGATGTGGGTGAGTGTGTGAAGTTGGCGTGTAAATGCGTGTGTTATGGGTTAAGCACTTTATGCGCTGTTACCAAGCGCTGCCAACGCAGCGTATGAGTGCTATTTGTATGTGAGTGTTTGAATGTTTTTTGAGGGTCATGTGTTTATGAATACACTCGAATGCAACGATGTTCAAACGACTTGATTAAACTGCAAATGACTGGATAAACAACACACACACACACACACACACATAGTTCAGAAAGTATGCGCAACCATTATTAAATGTTAAGCAAGAGAGAGTGAAAGATGAGGACGGCGACAAAAACAGTTGTGAGTGATGAGCAAAGCGTGGTAAACATTTTGTCGTTGTTATCGTTCTTACTGCATTGAGCCTCATCGGACTTGTCGCGACAGTCGTTGCTGCCATCGCAGAGCCAATTACGGGGTATACACTGATCAACGGTCTTGCATTTGAACTCATTGTTGGGACAGGCATTCACTATATTATCAATATGTCAAATTTTTGTATATATATTCCGCATCTAAGTGTTCGTGTATTTATTGTGTCTACTTACTGCACAAGGCACTCGCCTCATCGGAGCCATCGGCACAGTCATTCTCCTGATCGCAGCGCCATTTGTTTGGTATGCAGTTGCCATTGGTGCAACGAAAGTGGTCCGTTGAGCAAGTTGCCTCTGTAAAGAACCCGAGAGAGTGAGTTAGAGATGAAAAGAGATTGTAAAACCATGTTAAATCAAGAGTACTTTCTCCTGAACGCAATCGTATTTTCTAAGTTTTTGCTCTCTGAACTCGCACCAAAAACAAAAGCAGCCAATACAACATTTTTATTCCCGTTCCTAGTTGTACTAAATAGTGTGTGTGTGTGTGTGTTTTGTTGTGTGTGGGTTTTTAACACGCACTTGAGCACGTGCTGTGCAAAGAAAATACTTTACGACAAGAACAAAAAAAAAAACTGTATATAAACATAAATAAATCGTTGTATACGCGGCAAGCGTTGAATTTTCAATGGATTTTCAATGTCCGCTCGCACGGGCAGGGTCAACAAATGTTTTTCCCTTTAGACCACTTATTTTTCTGTGTGCATTAAATATTAGATTTAGCCACCATGTTGTCGGGGCTTAAATCACAAAAAACAGCAAAAAGCTTGCAAGTTTAGATATGAATTATTTGTTTCAATTCAACGTGATTTTTTTTAAAAGGGTCAAAAGGAGAAATAGAATATTCTATCATGTTCAAGCTCAAAAAAGATTTGTTTAATAACTGTGTAAAACTATTATTTAACTTTTCAGTATTATTACTTCATTGTTTTTTATTATTATAAAATGTAAAATAATATCCATTTAACATTTATTTCTAACCTATTATCTTTTTTAATTTCTCTTTTGTATGCTCTTTTAACTTTATTGCTTGATTTAAAATTTTTAAAATTTTAATTAAACTTCGATAATTTTCAAAGTTTTCTACTTATACAATAAACGCCACATCCTGCAATACAAAATATTCGCATTAATTTTAATCATTTCAAGTACGGCATAGAACAATTGAGGACTGGCACGTTATGCGCCAGTCACAAAGTTGCCATATCAATAACATTTTATATGATTACTTTTCTAAACTTTTTATGGTCAGCACAACTCTACGCTCCGATGCCTCAGTGCGCAGTCAAATGAAATGTAGCATGAAAAAATCAGATAAAAGCACAAAAAACTTGTGTTTTACATGAGAGAGAACCTATTTTGGAAAAAAAGGAAAATATAAGAAATAAACCGAAATGAAACAAAATCGAAACCAAAGTGTGCAAATATTTGCAGCAAAACAATAAAAAAGCAAATATAAATACGAGCTCACAACCGTTGAACAATAAAAATTGGTCACATGTGCAACATAGCAACAGCAAACACTTTGAAACGCTTCATTTTGTAGAATATCGTTTTGAGGGTATTTTAATTCAGAGTAGAAATATGCAACACTTATGGACAACATTTGAATCTATTTGTGGTGCTTGACAATTATAACAAGCTGACTTTACATAACTGACTTTTTTTTCCTAATGGAATTTTATTAATTTTTTCTACAAGGGTATTTTATCTTCATCTAGTACAAGTTAAATTTGCTTTCCTGTTTTTTGTTTTATATATATATTTTTCTTTGCCTTTGTTTGTTGAGTGCATACATTGTATGCTGATGTTGCCCGCAGCTCGATTCGATTCCTTTTTATTGTAGATTGTATTTGACATTTTGTTGTTGCTAATATGTGGCATTTCGTAGACACACAAACATATACATTGTATTTATTTACATTTACACAAAGTCTATGTAAACGGTGACCCGAGGACAAATTGCTGTGCATTTTTTTCGTCCCTTTTATTTTTTGTGGGCGGGTGCTTTACATTAAATTTGATTTCACATTGGTCAGCAATAAAGAATTAAATTACATTTATTGTTTCTGCCATAAGAGGCAAAGAACAACAAAAACAAACAAAAAAAATGCGGCTGTTAATTGTATTTACGCTTGTTGCAATTGATTAAAGTGTGTGGCAAATTGCCAGCTGCATTTCATCATAATTTGTACATTTTACACCGTTTTATTTTATTCCGCTTTTGTTTTTTTATTTTCATTTTTTTTTAACTAAGTTTAAACGGTCTTTCAGTTGATTAAAAAAGTTTGGCCTTTGGCAGCAGAGTCCTAGCAATTTGTATGCAAATGTCAAGCGGCGTGTGCAAAACATTCTGTTGCATGCAACGCGGAACAGGCAAACCAAAAGCAGAACTGAACCAAACTGATTGCAAGCCAAGCAGGCTGTTAGTGCGGAGTGTGATTTACGTGTGCTGCATAAGTAGATCATGTTTGGGATTTTGGGCATGCTGAATTTAAGTTTAAAGGTGTCGTTGCCACCAGCAGGTTGTAAGGCAGCATGAAAACAAGTTGAGCTGTAAATTGTTTTTCAACTTGTTTAAAAAGCAAAAACTGTGATAACTCAAGCAAGTGTATAAGCTTGTGCTTTGTAAGTACTTGAAGAGTTGAGTTAAGTTCAAGCTTAAGCAAAATTAACACCAATAAGACTTGAACCGTTAAGTCAAAGTATAAGTTAGCGATGTTAGTTAGTATTTGTAAAGGACTTATCTGCAAACTTTCAAGTTTTTTTGCGTTGTCTGAATTCATTCAAGAAATCTTGTCGAATTAGATCAATTCAAATCAGCTAACAAAACAAAAGAAACACAAAAGATTTCACAGGAATTTTAAGAAATTCCAAGTCTTTCCTAAGATAGTAGTTCAACTATCAAGAAAATATTATTTAAAATTATTTAAATAGGTTTTCATACTGTTAAATAATTTTGTAACTTAACGTCAACTTTAAAAAGTAGTATATTTTAGTAAATAGAAATTAAATTGATCCAAAAATTTAAGAATTATTTAACTCTAAAATATATTTTTATTTTAATAATTTAATTATTATGTTTCTACTACTATTATAACTTTTATTTTTGTACTCATATAAATTTTTCATGTTGACTATTTAATAATTGTTAATTTTTTTTAATATCATACCATGTTCCGTAACTAATGCGCCCAAACTGTGGCTCTGTGTGTGCAGCAAACTGGTCACAAAGAATAAACACCAAATGTGTCCCATATTGAATTCAATTGTCTATAAGCTGCAAGTTCTTTCCTCTTTTTTTTTTTTAAGAAATCAAGATGTTGTTATTTGGTTTTTTTTTTTTTTGTGTATGTTTATTCACTTGTCAATTGAATATGTCCTCGAAATGCGTGTGAAGTCAATTTTCATATTGTCCGCTCAATCGTGACAGATTTGAACGGACGGACAGTCAAGTTACACAAATTGATTGCATAATTTCCGTTGCGGCCCAAAGTGCCAGGCATAATTTTCCAAGTTCATTATGGTCAACAGCAATCCGGGGTGGGTAACAAGAACAACATAATAACAACTGTCAAAAGTCAACGTAATGAATATCTATTGGGGATAACTAAGGCAAAGTGATGCGTTGTTTGTTGTTGTGGGCTTAGATAAATGACTGGCAGGCAGACGAGGCCGCCAACATTTAGCAATTTCTGTGGGAAATTGAGGAAACACATTTAATGTGGTGCCACAACTAAATGATAAATGATAAGTGCAAAACGGGCAAATCAGACAGCAAGTCTGAGTTCTAAAATAGCCCGCCTGGCCACACAAAGTGACACAGATGGACATTGCCGATTAGCTTTGACAACGGCGACTTTACAGAAACCTGCCCACAACAACAAGGACAACAAAAAAAAGGACATCAGAAGGAAAGGAAGGGGAATAATGTTCAACAAAACGCACAAAACACACAAATTTCCAAAGCATATCTTTGGAGCAAGCTTTTTGGGGGTTCTTCGGCCTGAAGCTGGCATTTTGTCAAAACCACTTTGCATAACTTCAAAGGACTGGCAGGACACTCAACCGCTAGCATTTCGAGGACATATTAATAACATTTTGCTTTGGCAATTTATGAATGTGAATTTTTCATTTGTCACGTTGCAAACTCTTTTTCACATGGCACAGTTTTTTTCGCAACGATTTTCCTCTTACTTTTGCGCACACTATTTTTATTTTGTTTCTAGCTTTGTACGCCTTTAAGTTTGCATATATATGTATATAGAGTTTTCGATTTAACACTGAACGCGATTTTGTTTCGGTGGTGTTTACTTTTGAGCTCGCACTGTCCGTTTGCTTGAAAAGTTCGCCGCCAACTGAGTGAACAGCTGCGGACTGTCAATCCTTAAAAACATGTGCCATGAGCTGCTTTGCAGCATCGCTAAAGCTTTGGCTCCAATCAAAAGCAGCAGTCGCCGCTCTGCGAGTCGAGCGCAAAATAAGCACAAACAGTTTGAGTGAGTTTTATTTTGAGCTGCTTAGCTTTGTTGTGAGTGTCAAAGATGTGTTGCTGCTGTGCGAGGCAGGCTTTTGAATGCTTGCTTGAGTATCCCATTGATATATTTTAGAGTATTTTGTGTGTTTGAGCTGAGTCCTGATTTTGTAATGATTCGAAAACGATTGAGCCGTAAAAGCTTAAGGACTTATGCTCATTATGCATACAAGGGCATTAGCTTTTAGGTAAAACTCGAATAAAATATTTATAAATATAAGCTGACAAAAGGAGATTTAATAATTAATAATCAATATATTTCTCAACTAAAAATTATTTATTTATGTGTTTAACTTTATACAAACCTGCTTAAAATAAATATAATAATTATTTCTAACATTCTAAGCAATTCAAATCTGGGTCAAATTCTTAAGATTTCGTTCGATTGATATATGTATTTTAAAACTTATTAAACCAAACATACTTATCTACTTAAAGAATTAGTTAAAGAATAAATATACACTAGTATGAAAGTTCTTGCCATTACTAATTTATCTTTATACAACTACTTATAGGCATTTATAGTATCTCTGTTTATCATTTGTTCATTTCACTTATTATGTTTGCAAAATCTTTTATTCATAGCTACATGGTTTTTGTTACCTTCGGGGAATCGTTATCAATTTCACTGCTTGAAATGTGCTCTTAAGCGAAGATTGCATAAAAATTGCGATATGCCCAGCAGAATAAAGAAATCAACTGCATTGCTTTTTACATTCTCCTTTTCCGTTTTTCCCTTCATTTTATTTTTTTTTTAGCTTTCTTTGTTTTATATATTGTTTTTGGTGTCTGGCACAAATATTGTGAGAGAGATAAAATAAAGCAGACGACCTCACATAGTTTCCCCTTTTATGTCGGACAACGGCGACGCAAAAGAGTCTCGTGCGACAAATTTGCGCATTGATAAATTTTCGAGCTGATGCAACAACGTTGCATCGCACAGTCAGCAAAATTGCGTTGCAATTACTGCTTAGCGCCAATGTTTAGCGACTTAATGAGCGCACTGCCCTGGCACAGTTATGGTCAGTAGCCCGGCCCCCCCAATTACTGCCCCCCCTCCCACCCTCCCTTCTTACACGCCATGCGTAAATGTGGCAAACTAGTTTCGCTTTTCTGATTGATACCCAAAAGCGAACATCAGTCATTGTGATGGACGCGACTGTAGTGGGCATTATACCGCGGCGCCTGAAATTATGCTGTTAAAACTTTACCATGAAAAACAATGAGTGTAACGACTAACGGTTATTTTTTTTTTTTTGTTAATTTTGTGTGGTATTTTAAATTGCTTTAGTTAAAACAAATTCTTAGAAAAACTTCCGTTACTAATTTTAAGGCACTTTTGGCCTTTTTTCAACGTTTTTTCTTAAGCTTTTTTTTTTGCATTTTTAAGGTTCTAAAGCATGGTTCCTAAGTAAAATATGAAACGAGTAAAGAGTTTTAAAGTCAACTTACCGAGAAATTTGCACTCCTCGACGTGTTCATCACTGTGATCCTTGCAGTCGGCATCGCCATCACAAACAAAACGTATGGGTATACAATCGCCGTTCTGGCATTGAAATTGCTTATCATCACATTTCGAATAGAGGGATTGAGCTGCAAGCATAGTGAAAGAGGGTAGAAAGTTAGGCAGTGTAAACAAATGATTAAAGCTAATTATGTTTTTGCAGTTTTAGTGAATTTTCAGCTTAAGCTGCTGAAAAAGTTTTCTCATTAAAACGAAAAAAAAAAAAAACAAATTACAAATTACAAAAATGAAAATGAGACCAAACCGAAACCGAACCAAAGCGAATCAAAAAAGGAAAGAGACAAAGAGCCTCTTTAGAGGTGGCACAAAGGCCCAAATTGATTAGGGCTTAAAACTTCAAAACAATCAAGAGCAGACGACACACGAGCTCGTTCAAATCATTTGCATACACACACACACACACACACACATAGATACAATGAATATGTGGCAACTCAGACAGTCATGGGCTTTTTAATCAACAAAAATGCCAGCTACAACAACAGCAACAACGCAAAAATGGTGTAAAACTTTTGCAGCTTCACAATTTTCCATGTTTGCGCAACAACTTGCGGTTTCGTATAGGTGCCACACACACACACACACACATGCATCTTAACCTAGAAATAAGACACCAGCCAGAAAATGTCAACAGCTCCTTGATACGTAACACAAAATGTGACAAGCGCATAAAAGTTATGGATCCTATATAAATAGCAACACACACACACATATGTACATAATCAGCATAGGTTACATATTGAGTTTGATGAGGGTTTTTTCGGTCAGCATTGTCGCTGCATTTGACAGCTGTTGCCGTTGACATTGCTTGCCAAAACCATATAATTATACGTTCTGATCAAAGCCAATGCATAAATAATTTTACAGACGCATTTTGTTGCAACAACAGTAAGTGTCGCGCTATGCAGTACAACAAAAACATTTTGGCAAATGACATCAATCAATAAGGTCAAATCAATTGCTGTTGTCGGAGAATTGTTTTCAATTATGAATGAACGAAACCGATATCATAACCAATACAATCTACTACATACATACAGATATAAATGTGAATTTATCTTACAAGGTTTAACAATACCTAATTAACAATGCATATACATACATCGTATGAATGAATTATAATCAAATATTATTATTTGGAATATGAAAATTTAGCAAATGAATAAATTATAAATGCTATTAGAACTACAGATAATGTATACAAATTATTATTATTTCGAGAATACAAATTCCAATAATGCATAAATTATTATTTATTTTGTTGTTTTGAAGATGCCTAAACTATAGTTTAAATCAAACTAAGAAATCTTAATTGCGTGAAGTGTATCTTTTACGTCATATATTAGTTTAAATAAATTATTGTTGTTAGTGTACAAAAATAATATTTTATATATATTTTGTATTCATTAGGCTCAAGTTATGTATGCCAATGCTTTAAAAATATATTTTATTAAAAATATGATACTAAAATTATAAATAAATTTTCCTTTATGATGAATTAATGTTAAATAAAAAAAAAGTCTTCGCTGTGTCTTTTGTAAGCCAAAACTAACTTAAAACTATTTTGCATAATGAATGAAAGACCAAAACTTGTTTAAAAACTCGTTAACTGAATGGAAATAAAAACGAACTCAGCTTTAAAAATGATGCAAAAAAAAGAATAACTTTGTGTTTAAGTTTTATTTCTATTGTTTATAATTTTTTATATGTTTATTGTTGTATCTTTTATTATATAAATATTTTTCATAGTTCGGCGCGAGTTAAGTTATTTAAGATAATCAGAACTGGGAACCCAAATCGTTATCAGCAGTCGTACGACCATGCCAGACAGCTCCAGATTAGAACCATCTCATGGGAAATTCGCATAATAATACACAATACTACAATAATAACAACAATATCACGTTTAGTTCGTTAATGCGCAACAATATTGATAAGCAAATAAAAACAATCGATAACAGCATTAGCATGTCTGCAGGCGATTAACGCCCGATTGGCGGTGCGTGAAGTGCTGGGAAAATTTATTATAATCAGCAGCGCCGCTTCTTCAAAGGTGCTAATCAATATTTATTTATGTTAATGCGTGCTGCTTATCGCTATCGCGAGCTACTACTAAAATCCAAGTTCAATGTCAATTGAATAGGCAGTGATTTTTGGTTTCACAAGCTGAGTAATTGTCATGATAACGTGACACCAAGGGGAAAACAGTTTCAATGTGAGGCATGTGAAGTGGGCTTTGATTGAAGATATCAGAGATGCACACGCTCAAGTTTTTCTGTGAAACACGAACAATCAATGCAAATTACTTGAGACACATTGTTCATATTGCTGTTGTTGTTTTGTTTTTTTCTTTTTCTAATTGTTGCTCACAAAAACAAAACAATTAAAGGCGACAGCATCATGTTTGTTCACTTTATATAACTCGACAGCGCAGCATGAGGGCAACCAAAACACGCCCACTTTTTATAAAAATATTGTTGTTTTCTGTTGCTGTTGTTGTTGTTGTTGTTGTTGAAGACTTGCAAAACGAATAGTTGTTGAACATACTAGAAAATCTGTTGGCACTGTGCACAAATTAAGACCACAACAACATGCCATGAGCAACAAATGAGCCAAGCAAATTAACAAAAATGAAATGAGAAAAGAAAGAAACATTTTGGCTATGACGACCTTGCGTTTGTTGATTTATGTGACAGGCTATCCAACTGAAAAGCCAACATGCTCTCGTGCTATATCAGAGGAAAATTATTACAAGCAAAATGACCACAAAGCATATGAGCGATAAATCAAAGTGTAAAGCGTGTAATGAAAAATATGCTCACGTACAATAAAACCTAATTGAGAAAACGTAAAACGCAGAAGCTAAATGGCTGAGAGTACGTTATAAAAATAAAGATAGGGGCTCGCCCTGTCTCAATCTCACGGAGGTTGATATATGCAGAACTTTGATTTTCGATATCGAATACACTGTGAAAATTGTCTATTCAGTTCAGAGACAGTGTGTGACTTTCTTTTTGAGTATATGTCTGGACGTATTTGCTGACGTCGCATAATAGATATACATCTGGCAGATGCGCCATTTGGATACCTATCAAGAATGTTGTTTACGATCTCGA
Organism: Scaptomyza tumidula; assembly: GCA_035044465.1. Taxonomy (NCBI): domain Eukaryota; kingdom Metazoa; phylum Arthropoda; class Insecta; order Diptera; family Drosophilidae; genus Scaptomyza; species Scaptomyza tumidula. Next base: position 4,617,678 of record JAWNNW010000445.1, read on the forward strand.
ACATGATTTTGAGCAAAGTCCAAAATTGCAAATCGCGAGTAAAAAGTTCATATCGTTTGTTTCTCATTTCATAAATCTAAAAATAAAATACTATTTATTTTTTTCTTATAAAGTTTTTTTTGTTAGCTAAAATTCTAAATCTAAAAAAACAATTTAAAATCCTTTTTCAGTTAAATTAAATCGTCACTCATTCGTTTTACAGTTATCAATTCACACCGATTAAATGAAAAAATTCCATTTCTTAAATCCCTGCGAAAGACGTAATAAAAACAAATCATAAAACTCGCGATTTTGTGACGATAAGATAATCTTAACTCAGCTCAGGTTGTTTGATTTAAAGAAATTTACGATCCGGAATACCCCCAAGGTAATCTAGTCAATGTCAAAAGAAACGCAGCGAAACATGCATTTCTTTATATGGCTTTCTTATCAATCGAAGATAGACAAACCAAATCAAAAGCTAATTCCGGAAGTCCCAATAAAAGTTTGGACAAACGAAACTTTCCAAGCATATTGAGAACACTGTGAAAGAATGTTCCATAGATGTATACGATATAAGGGATGTCAGGTATAGAAAAAATAAAACAAAACAAAAAAGTTGTTAAACAGTTAAAGTTTTATATATATTTTTGATAAAATCCAAATGTCTTAGCAATAAAATTTTTAAGGTACACGTAATAGATAATCTATTAATACAGCTTGTCATTATCAGAACTGATTCATTAGTCATTTAATGAGATCTTAAGTTCAATAACTGTTTTCAAATAATAGTTTTCACACGCCAATACTTAAACTAAATTTTAATTGGTAAAGTTAATTGATTTCGTACAAACATCACAGCTATACTACATTAACCAAAGAGATGTTTTTTTTCTGTTTTTCTTACCTATGCCCAAGGGCGTGCCGATCTTTCCAGATACGTTGAGGAACTTGAAACCCAAATTTAGCAGACCTTTGTCGTTGAGATCTTTGGACAGTGATGCGTCAGCTGTCGGCAGTAATTGATGTTGATTAGATGGCGCTATTGTGGGCGTGGCCATGCAACATTTGCTCAGTGTTAGCATCAATGTCAACAACAAGAGATTCGCATTATCGTAGATGCAACTAAATAGCTGTTGAGCCCATCGCTGGCCGTTGATATTGTTGTTGTGGCCAGTTGCTGTTGCCGTTGAAATTGTTGTTTTAGTACACGTTTTCGTTGTTATTGTTGTTGTTGTTGTGGTATCACTTAGAGTGCTCGTAGAGCATAACTCTATGGCCATGGTATGAACTTTGTCTAGTTTTAATCACTTTTATTGTGGTTTTTACACTTTCTCACTGTTTCTCTCTCTCTCTCTCTCTTTCTGGGTTAATATTATATTCTTAGTGTCTATGGTAAAACCGATACTGTTCGTTTTTTATGCAGTCTTACAACTTGTCAGTTTTTGCTTTTGATTGCACTTAGTTTGAATTTCAATGGGTTCTCGACATGCTAAAGAGCCCTGTATGAATAGAATATCAATTTTAGTATATAGACAAAGCAGGAAATAACGGATCTGCTAGCATTATCTAATCAGTGAGACATAGCGACGCCACACAACCAAAAATTGCGAGCGCCAACATTGAAATCTCTTGCCAAAATAAAATGCTCAAACACTGATGCAAAAGCGAGCGACTAAAAACGCGTCGATTCAATAAAAGAGCCGAAAAGAGCCGAAAACAACATCAACATCAACATCAAAATGCAACAAAAATGTTTAAAGCAAACAGGTTGAACCAAAAAAAATCATACGATCCACACACACACACATTCACAACACGCACAACAACAGGTCGTTCAAAACGTTAAACTGAAACAACCGAAGAGAAGGTGAAAACAAAAACACTCACAAAACACACACGCACACAAACACAACCACGCACACATACTATCTGCCGACGTAGCAAATGATTTAAATTTAAATTGGTTATCGTCTGGCAAAGCTTAAGAATCAAGCGAATAATTTTGAATATCTATTTATCGCGTTTTAATTAACTAAAAAAAAAATTGATATGTTGTGCACAATTATTTGGCACGCGTTTCTCACTGATAACTGATTAAAAACGCGTCGTTTTGCTTATCAAAAAACATACTGAAAGACAAACAACAAAAACTTTGCCGCACGTCACAGAATTCTCATTTGTCACGTGTTGTCGTATTTGTTTTTGTTGCTGTTAATGTTATTGCTATAATTACACTTTGCATATGTTATATTTAAATGTAGTGTCTGTGTTTGCTTCTTATTGCTTGTGTCGCTAAAACGCTGCCCGCCTCGTACAACGCGCGTTTTTCAACTGAATTCGTCTTGAGAATTCGCCAGCACATTTAAGCGAATTGTCATCAGTATTGCTTCGAACTACTGCTCCTCCGCCCCAGCAGCACATACCGCCCGACCTGTGGTCGCCCGCGATCAGCTACCTCTCTACCTGATTGCGAACATGCTCAATAGTTGCTCAATTTTCATCGATATTGGTTTTTTTTTCAAAACGGCTTATCACTGTGCCAAGAATCAAAACTCAACCGAACGAAAGGTGTTTTTTTTGTTTTTGTTGTCTGTAAAAGAGCGCAGTTTAACTATCTTGACATTTTTTTTATAGTTGGCTGTCAATCTGTTTCTCTTTTGTGATGCTTTCGTTTGCTCTTCACAGATCGTTTTCATCTGCATCTCTTAAATGTGGTGGATTTCTTGCGACAGAGGTGAATTCAAACCTGCAATAAATAAACCCACCTTATGCTGATAACCTACTGTGCAGAGCGTGGGAATTATTTATCAGACGATCATTTTTAGTTATCAACACATTTGGTTTTCAAAAAAATTAATATGCTCCCAAAATAATCATCTATTTTTGTCACCAAAACAAAGTAAATAATTAAAAGTGATTTATGAAAGCAGCTGCACGCACTTTTTTGGTGCTTATCAACTTATGAATGAAAAGCTGATATGGAATTGTTGATGGATTTGAATGGATCTTATCATAAAAATAAGACTATTAAAATTTAAGTATAAGTTAAAATAAAATATCTATAATACATATATATATATAATATGTTATAGTACAAATTCAGAGAGCTCAACGGAAATTTCTGCGACTAACACTTAAAAAGTACAATGAAAATGAATAGATAAAAAAGATTAAAATTGTATAATATGGACCTTTGCATTAAATTAAGAAAGCTTAATGAATATTGAATTCGTTTAAGGTTTAATGCACACGTTTGTGATATTAAAAATTTTAATTACAAAAATGCTTGTTTAATTTTGTGTGGAAAATCGATACAGTGATTAAATTATAAGTTAACCTATCAGTATTTTTAGTAAACTGCGCACAATCCTTTTGGGATATCTGAAGTGCTTGAAGTCATTAACCTAAACGATCGTACGATGTTTGTGTAAATACCAACCTTGAGAGCGCCATGGGCCAAAACAAAGCACTACAAAAATTAATTTCAGCACATGAAAATCACTTAAATGCATTGTAATGCGATAAGCCAAACTATATATCAAACGAACGTCGTTGCCAAAGTGATATATTAATCTAGCGCGTTGCTGTCCCAGCTTTTATCGGATTTGCAAATAATATATATATATTAATTAATTGGCAAAAAAGCGGAAAGGCGTCAATGTGATAAGTCCGGAGTTATGATATATATATAAAAGCCGCCAGTGAATTCCCGATTCGATAAATTTAGGTGCGATGGCCAGGAAAGACCAACGCTAACTGAAATCGTAACTCGGGAATTATTAGCATTTTGCCTTCTGAATTGGGGCCAATTGAGCCAATTGATAGAAAATGTGAAAGCTAAAAACTAAATACTAAAATGTGAAGCAGTCAGATAAGAGTGATATGAAACAAGTGCCTCGGTTAAGCAGGTGGGCGAAATGCAGACAAAGGGATTCTAAATGATTATTACGACGATTATCGTCAACGCTTCAGCGCACATTGTCATCGCAACGTCATCGGCATCGGCATCGGCATCAGCTTCGTCATCATTGCCATCATCTGCATTTGCCATCCACTTGAAGTGCATAATTTATGATTTACGTGTGTAAATCATTTTTGAAGCACCCACAAAACGGAGTTTCATGTTTGCCGTTGACAGATGACCCCTCCCCTTACCCCTCTCCAACCCCGATGACTTCATCCCTGTCAGTGTTTAGTTTTCAATTTGCTTGCGTTTCTAATTGCAGGCGTTTAAAATCGCTGCCAAATCGCATTCAACAATATTAATGAACCACTTAACTGCAGTTTATCGCTGAGGGCGTGTGTTAAACTTCACATCCCCCGCCTCATGCGATTTACCGTTCGTTTGTCGAGTGGTCCGGTCTTTGAATGGGGTTTTGTGTCTTTGACAGCCATCGTCGATGTTTATCGCTGTCACACATATTACACATTTGTGCCCAGATTGATAACCATAATTATAGATTGAGTTTGAGATAGGGCTCGAAATCACAATTGGCAGTTGGCAATTGAACTGCATTGAAAGGAAGTTGGCTCCTAGGGAAATTTACCAATAGTTGAGTACTCAGATAGGGAAAGAAATGTATTTTTAAACTGTAAGATTATTTGAATTGCAGCTGCTGAGATTATAACGGAGTACATTTTGACTTAATCATCAGTTTAAAGGTTTCTTAAGATCGCAATAGCTCTTTAGCTATCTTGAAGTCTACTGTGAAATTGTAACATTACTATTGTTGGTTGTTGGGAAAGTCCTCAAAAATAGGTTTAAATATGTTGAATGTACTGCGTAGACCTTCAAAAGAAGTTTCATCATTGGTTTTGAGTATCTTTTGAATGATGTAGAAATTGTAATAATGATATAGTTTGGTGGTTATTTCAGGTAGATGGTTTCTTAACGATTATAATAAAAAATTTAAGGATAGCCTTAAGGATATAATCACTTGAGATTCACAGTTAAATTTTCATCGATAATTATTCACTTTAAACCGATTTTTCGATAAGAATTGTGTAGTATTTGACGATAATGATAAGTTTTCAAGATCACCAAAAGCGTTCAATTTTTAAGATTCGTATTTATCTTTAGTGATCGTATGATCTTTAACGTTGAGATTGATTGAGACCAATGTAATTATGACACACACGTATTTATTAGTTTTATTCTTTTGGAAAAAAATATATTCCCCTTTTTTTCTTCTCCAACAACATTAAAAACACAATGACATTGAAATGCCATTATAAACGAATTTCAATTAAAAATGCAGTGGGTACATTGAAGAACCGTTAGACCCACACAAAAATGTGCACGGGCACAAAGCGGAATGTAAACAGCGAATGAATGAATGGAAGCGCCGGCCAAGAAGTAACGGTAAATTTTCACATGTGCCAAAATGACAATAGAAGGCACCCAGACAAAACGCAGCCGACGCTGACGTCGCAGTCACAGCCGCAACCGCATTAACAGTTATGTGGATGCTGCTGGCTGCTTAACAGCGCTGTTAATCGCGCCAACAGCGCATGTTGCGCAGAAAAGAAACAACGTTGCGACGTTACCGTCAACGTCGACGGCAACGGCAGCGGCAACTGCGGCGTCAGCGTAAGCGTTAGCGATATCGCTCATAAACGTCATTCAATGGCTCTATCTGAAACTACAGCAATAAGGCGACTGACTGCCTTGGTGTGTGCGTGTGTGTTTGTGTGTGTGTGTTTACTGAAGCGTTGCTAAATATGAAAACATAAAAATTAATGTTATATTTATGTGTGGCAGCCAAAAAGTGTAGCAGGAGGCGTTGCTGCGGTCGCTGCAGGGCACCAAAACCAGGCATTCAATAGTGTTGGCAGCTGGGGATGGTAGGGTTAGGGTTTGAGGTTGCAAGACGTAGTTGCTTCAAGTGCTGGTATTTGTTTTGACCCTGCTGCTGCTATTTTTTCTTCGAAATTGTTGTTGTCTTTTGGGGTGTGCAACTGGCCAAAGGGGTTTGCGGCTTTGCCTTCCATGCATTTCAATAAGCAGCCATACATATATTTTCTACAATAAATCGCCCAAAATGTAGCGCCAATTGTGCACAAAAAAACGGGAGTACCAGCACCAGTAGCAGAAATGACTACAACAAAATTCAGCAGGAGTGCTCTTGACCAAAGATACTCTGTACAAACTAAATTTGTCGTAGAACACTTGAACGACAATGCAGCATTATAGCTTTATTTATTTTGTAATGGCACATTAGCAACTGCCATTCGCATTGAATATCACATTTTTAATCATTTTAATAAGCTTGACCTTCTTCTTTTAGCTTATTTCACACATTTTCAACATACCCTTTATATCCACATTAATTACATATAAAGTATAACAACAACAACAACAACAAATAGTGTTGTACAACAAACACTGTAACTCAACTGTCGTCTGTGGCATCCTCAGAGAGCATGCCCCCAAGTGTTCCACATACCGCAGCCACATGCCACATGCCACGCATGCCGAGCCGACAGTGCCCGCCATTGGGCAGAGACGTCGGCTGCGACCAATGCGGCGTATGATGAATTTTTGCCAAAGGTCTGCAAGTATGTAGATAGTTAAACCGTTTTGAAGCCGAGATTTCGCTTTAGGCTGTGTGTCTCCCAATATGTGTGTAGCAGAGTTTATTCAACTGAATTGATTTGCTTAGTTTGTTGACTTATGTAAATGTCCATGGAATAATAGAAGATTGAGTTAGAGGTTAACTATTCAAAGTTGCGGTCTAAGACCCAATTATTTGCGGAGCACGTTTAGATATTAAATTGTCGTAGCCTTACACAAGTGACCAGCTTTTCTGAAACACTGTCACTTGGTATTGATATTTTGTATTTTCGTATTCTTTTTACGAATGAAGCTGGTCACATTTTTCGACAGCTGTCTTTTGATTTGACTACAAGAATATAGTATTAATATTTGTTTAACAATTGCAAACAGACTTAAAAAAAATTGGGAAGTATGAATTAAAGCTGACTTTTTTTATTATTCCTGTTTTAGTTAGTGTTGCTATGCATTATAAATTTATTTGCAATAGCGCAAAATGTAAATAAAGGGGATTTGCAAGTCGTTGCTTCTTCCAATTAATTTTTGTTCAAGTTAAGTACCTTGGCAAGTTCTTTATAATAAATGGTAAATAAGCTTGTGTCATCACACAGTTAACAAAATACGCCAACGGCTTTAGGACACGCCATTAATCAACGCATTCTGAATGCGCCTCGAGGCTCTGGCATGAAATATTGAAACATGGAACAGCTGCCGCCAAGCCAAACGCCCACTTAAGTATCTGTCCCAGCGATTGTTTGGTCGCCTTCTTAAAAAACAAAAATGCGACGTCAACACTTTTGGGCCAATCAGCAGAGATCGCAGCTGGTATTGGCAGTCTCCCATTCATCCGTAAGCTCTGTCCAAAAAGCGTTTAACTTGCTTTACAAGCTTATGTTTGTGTACCTTATCCTCCTACAGCTTCTAATGGACTATCGAAATGGCAAGCGTTGATTGCAGCGTTCTCAATCCTCAATTGTCAACGTCCGGTCGCCGTTCGATGGCGACGCTTCCGTTTACTCTGCTGATGTCTAATACGTCTACCCGTCTTACAAATATTTAAAGAAGGATTGACCAACACAATGGAAACTAACCACAAACCGACTGGAACACTACCCTCACATTAACAGCCAAATAATCATATGCCGCATTGTTCCCAAACAACGAGAAGGAGAGGAGAAGAGAGGAGCTACGACATCTGTTGTGTATTTTTGACTGTTCCATCAACATTGTCCACGTTCAAAAGAGGAAAAAATAACCTGCCTATCACAAATGAGAAAAAGTGGTACGAGCAGAAGGTGAACTTTAAACTGCGGGCCTTTTGCTGTTGGCCCATGATGAAGCCGAGTGCGTCCTAGTGACAGTTTCTGCCTTGGAGCTGATAGCAGTCGTGGCATGGTTGCATGACTGCCTGCTTGGTTGTCTACTTTTGCATCGGTTTCAACTTCTGCCTTTCGTTTCGTTTGCAGTACTAAATTTACCGCTAAGCATTTGCCAACAGCCACTGCACAAAGGACAATGACAAACACACAGAGAGAGAGAGAGAGAGAGAGAGAGAGGGATTGCTGGTGTTGGGATGCTGGCCGGGATCATGGGGGTCATTGTAATCATAACGGTAATGTTGACGTTGTGTGTTGTGTATCTTGTAACTGTGTCTGAGTTTGGGGCAACGCATTTGAAAACCGAAAAAACTAAATGCAAAAAAGAGGAAATGCTGAAAGGTCGCCAAATTAGTGAAATCATGTTAAAATGTAACATACAGGGTGACTCTGCTGCTGAATGCTAAGGAAATGGTCAATCTTTCTTTAAAATCCTGCCCAGCAATTTTGGCAGCCAAACAAAAGCTATTGACTGAATTGCTAAGGCTGTTGTTGCCTCAAACGCTGCTGCTGCTGTTAGTGTAAGAAACGGCGACGTCAACTGCACTGCCTGCGTCGCTGTCACAAAGTGAGCAACTAAGCAGCTCGCGACATTGTTTTTCTGATTTTTTCCCTCTTGTTTGTTTTGCAATTATTTCCCCTGTGGACTTTAACAGGGGACGGCAGCATCAGTATCGCCTTTTTCGAGGGTTGCTGTTAAGTGTATGGCACACCCCCGCCCCGCTGCCAGCCGCTTTTCACAGACACACAGACACACATTGCACACTTCGCTGGTTCGCATTAGTTACGACCATTATCATCCACAATGTCAAACGGCTTCCACAGCGTGTGGAGTGTGCGCATCGTTAATGTTGCCAGAATACCTCCACCACACCGCGCCCTTCCGCTCACTCAAAACCCCTCATCCTTAATCCCACGGTAGTTTTGACATTGGCAAGTTAGACAAACAACTGACAGTCCCTGGCGGCAACTTATCACTTTCCACCTAATTGATATCAGTTTCAGTTGCAAAAACTTTTCCTTTTTTCCTTGCTATCCTTTTGAGTGTTGTTGTTGTTGTTGAAGTGCAGGTCATGTAAATCGGCTTAAAGCAAAGTGAACTCATAAATTATTGATTTGATTATGTCACCCCGTGTGACCGACCAGAGTTCGGCCTTATTGCCAGCCAACCAGCCAGCAGCTGTTGGCCCGAAACGAATTTCTGCCTTTGCCTTTTGCTCTCAAGCATTTATAAAGGATCAACAAGCGATTATGTCCTGCTGGCTTTCAAATGTCCTACTGAAGTGCGCAACAACAGCATCAGCATCAGCGTCAGCATCAGGAAAGTGCTGACGGATTAGCTCGTATGTATATCAAAAGCAGTTGCTGTGTCTGTAACTCAAATTCGCTTTTGCGGCTTTTGAATGCATTATAAATGATGAGAGCAAAAAAAATGGATGCCATTTGCTTTATTGGCCATTTACATGCATAATGCAACCAGGGCTCAGCTATTTATAGCCATGGTCAACACTTGACACTTGAACAACAAACAATGCAATTATTTTTTAAGCGAGTGTAATAAATCGATAAACGAGATTACAAAAAATACATCCAAAAGTCGGAAAATTATAAAAAATTTAATGACAATGAAACACTTCTTTTAAAAATTTAATTTCAATGTGTAAATATTCATTTTACACTACATAAAATATAATTTAAATAAATGTATAAGAATAAATATGGTTTCGACAGTTGAATATAATTCTTTTAAAAATAATACAATATGATTAAAAAATATTTGAAAGAAATACAACGCATTGGTTAAGTTTCACATTTGAAAGGATAAAAAAATAACAATAAATAAAGATGATGAATAATGTCGAATGTGCCCGATCCGAGCTAGTTTCTTTGGTTGACTTTGATTCGATTTCTTGAGAGTTGAATTGAGTGATGTTTTCTTTTGCTTCGAGAGCCAAGCAATAACTCTATTGGTTGTTCTTCTGGCACATGCACAGGACGTACTTGTTGCACTTCGCTCTTAATAATGCCTGTTGGCTGTTCATAGACGTCTTTGCGAACATTGATTAACCGCTTCATCTTTACTGTTGTTGCGCATTCCATAGCTCTTATTTAAATAAAATAATATATTACCGCATAAGATTTCTTATAGCCTGAACATGTAAAAAAACCATATAATTGTTTTGTGTAATTTTATATAACAACAAATATATCTATAACGACTAATTCATTATGGAAAAGCCAAGTCTGCTGATTGTCATTTTGCGCTGAGACTGATCTGTGTGCAATAAGTCTTAAGCTCAATGCAATCCATTTACAACTCCGTGTTTGGACTGTTATGGATTGTTATTCTGTGATCTTCTTCTTTGATTCCAAATCTATCCGATTTGGACGTGGAAACTGAGTGGAAACGTTTAATAATTGACAAACACGAAAAAATCTTAACCTCCTTTCTTTTAGAGTGTTTCAATTTAAGAAACTTACACAGATATTTTTTAGAGTGACTGAGAGAAATTTAAAGCCTTAACTGGTTACCTTTTGTCTGCCTTAATTTTTTTGGCAACATTGTGATACCATTTGTTTTCCTGCCACGTCACCGTCATCGTCATCAGGGGCATAGTGTGGCGCGTGCTTTCACTTGAAGATTTCTATCTGATTTGCAGACTTCCTTTACGTTCCTGTGCTCCTCTGTCGTTCCATAATAATTAAAGTGCTGCCGTCGCCTCATGCATATTTTGGAGTTGTTGAGTTAAGTTAGCAGCTAGCAAAGGAACGTGTTAATCATTTGGGTGCACGTCGTGGTGCACGTTTCGTTTTGGTTTCTATGGGTCATTTGACGGGCAAAACAGCTGCAACACACACACACATAAACACAAACACTGTGCCACACACACACAAACACACACATAAACACCCCTCAACCAATGGTTTTTGGCTTTTATTTATTTGTTTGCCTTTTGTTGACAGCAATTTAAACGCTTCAATAGACTCGCAGACCGGCGGAGCGCAAAAAGGGTTCTTCCCAGCGCAAACAAGTTTCACCTCGTAAATTAATTTCACTCGCCCAAAACAACACAACACAAGATACAAATTACAAGTTGGGTAGGCGAGCTAACAATTCCTTTTGTCTGCTCAAGACACAAAGAGCTGGTCGATTTCACCTAACACCACCATCAACCACCCACTTTGTAAAGCCGAAGGTAAGCTTTAAAATTTGCTTAAGGCTTTTGGAACTTCGATGCGGCTTTTTCATTAATTACAGCAATTGCATAACGGAAACTGGAACTACGCAAATGGCAATTACCACAAATTAAAACTCGCTATTTATTTTCTTTTTTTTTATATTTTTTTTCATACATTTTGAAATACTATTAGCTAATAAGCCTACAACGCCGATGCATTAGTGTAATTATTTATTTAACCAACACAAATGTTCATTAGCGCGTTAAAGTGCATATTATTTTGGATTTACATTAATTTGAAGTGCAGCTTACTAGATTCTGTTTGTGTTACGCTAATCCTACAGATCTATATATATATATATATGTTTTATGAGCATTGTAAATACAATGCCAATAAAAAATATGATAAATATAAAAGTACATTATATATAATTAATTGCTTTATCAATTTAATATTACATATAGCGATAACTTAACGTATATCGCAACACATTTTTATCTCGTCTTCCATCACTAATTCAAAACAAGTAAGAAGGTTCTAGTCGAGACATCCCGACTAGATGATACCCTGATCCCTATACTTCACGCGTACAGTCAGTGCTTGCAAGTATGTGTGTGTGTGTGTACGCGCATACTGCATACGCAACTTCAATGTCCCATATCTCCGGGTTTTATTATCCGATTTCAATAAAATTTTTCATAGATTATCATTATTTTGTTTTATAATTCAAATGGCATCTCAAAGTTTTCCAAATTCGAGATTTTGTTGTTATCGATCCCATGTGTATATCGGAAACGGGAAGAGTTATCGAAAATCGAAAACAAACTTGTCCTGCCTAGGGATTAGGTGAACTTAAGTTCCAAATCTGGAGTCTTTTGCTCTTATAGTCTCTGAGATCGGTTGGCTCATACATACGGACAGACGGCTGTTGATGCTGATCAAGAATATATATACTTTATGGGGTCGGAGATGCTTCCTTCAGCCTGTTACATACTTTTGCACAAAACCACTATACCCTTTTTTCCCATTTTTAATGGGATCAGGGTATAAGAAAAAGTAACGGGACAATACTTTCAGCGTTGCCATATGGTCTCTTTTGTTCTTTTCTTCCTGTTTCCGTCCACTTTTTACTTTATGTTTGCAAAAAGTTTTGAAAAGTCAAGTGGCGAAAACCCCTGACTCATAAGAAACATGTTGTGAATATTGCACGTATAAATACAATATTTATATATATTGTGTGTCTGTATTAGGCACGGAAATCGTTTATCTTTTCCATTTGCACCGTTTCTTAGCCAACTTGAATCCCTTTTAGGCAGCCACTTTGCCAAAAGTTGATTTATGCCTCACTGCCTGCCTAAATTTTCATATGCTGCTTTGCCACGCACAAAACAGCGACAACAGCAACAACAACAACAACACAACCTTTTCTGGATGATATCCTGCTGCTAAAGCTAACATCTCCTGCTGTTGCTGCTCCAGTTGTCATTGTTTGTTGGCTTCCCGTCGCGACATATCGCCTCAAAGGGACATGTAATTCAATTTGCTTCGATTAGAAATTCCAATTGCAATTGTCAGCACAAAGGAATGGAGAGATCAGGTATGGGAACTCAACTCTGTCATGCTTGACAGATTTATAGAAGTCAGCCCAAGAATTAAAATGGCTGCCTCAAACATACAGCAGATGTTGCTGCTGCTGCTGCTGCTGTGGCATGCGGCATGTGGCAAAGCTCGCGTGTATTTCTATTTGTATATTAGAAGCTGCCTACAACTTGATATCCGGTGCGACGCCGGTGCCAAGTTTGTCGGATAGACACAACGGCAACGAAACGTGCACACAGATTGGGAACTCAACTTTAGCCCAGCTCCATATTCAATTCCAGCTTCAGACACGCAACTGTCACGTTCGCCTGTTGGAATGCTGTCAACTATATTGGCCCAGCTGCTGTTGCTGCTGCCCATTCGCCTGTCAATCTTTGCGCCGAAAGTTTCGGTACCACATACATATGTGTTATACTCTGACTGCCTGGGTAATTCATTTAAGTTTCAAAAGGTACAAAATATTTGACGTGTATGGTAGTTTATTTACACTTGGATTGCTTAATATAATCATATTACTAGCAACTTTCTTACTTAATTCTTACCTTCTAACTGAAGTCTTTGCCTCGTTTGACAACTACTTCACCAACTGCTGTTTGTTGTTGTTGTCACTCGTTTCCCACAGAGAAACGCCATCACATATCTTCAAAAACGAGAGCCTATTTGTTATTCCGATGTACAAGCTAGTAGTTTAAGTTAGTAGTAACAAACATGCTTACAAACTTTCATACTTATAGTATTAAAGCTTTAAACTCCAAATCATAAAAAAAATAAAAAAAACTTAAGCTAAGGTTATTTGTCACTGTCAAGAGTATTTAATATTCGCATTTTCAATATCGAATATTCTGACGTTTCTTTTTGCACTTACACACCATATGGAGTACGTGCATCCATTTCTCAATCCGCTGTCAATCAATTTGCCGTGCGACACTTACGCGACTCTCGTTGACCGAGCCCGATTCCCTTTCACATCTTCCCTTCACCCACACAACATGCCGTTGCACATGACCCTAAGGGCATGCGGCAAGGCCGTTAAACGCTCAGCGGACAATTGAAAAATTAACAGTATTTATTTATGATGAACAATGGGTAGGCTTAACATCACCTCCCATCCCTTGGGGCTTAACTGTGTGCGTGATGTGAATGCAAAATGCCCTCAATCCAGACAATTTTTTAATTGGCGCGGAAATTGCGATTGGAATTGACGTCAGTTCAGCCAGCAGGCAAATTGTGTGTGCGTGGAACCGAATGCCATCAGTTACAAATATCCGCAAAGGGTACAGAAAAGGCAAAAAAGGTAGCAAAAATCAATGCAAAAATTATCGCGCATTAAAGGCATAAATAAAATGTGGATAAATAAAATGTGCTTAAAGGGATAAGGCAAATCAAATGGTAAAGCATCGATTCGGCCATTTATTAAATTTTTTGCACGATTTCAACATTTTCCATCGGCGTCGTCGGCATCAAGGACATTCATACAGAAAGCATACCGGACAGGACTTCGACACAAGGAGCTCTCGTCAAGTAAGAAACATCAGAAAAATGACCGCAAAAGACAAGCTAGAAAAGGGTGTGTAAACGTGACGCGGAGTGTTGGCTAAGTGCGGTACGGGGTGTAAAGTGTCATGCAAACAAAACTGATGACGCTTTCAGCCACTTAAAGGGTGTTTGCAAGCACACACACGCACACACAAATACACCCACAATCTCTATACAGAAATGCAAATAACATAAGGTACAGAAGATTAGTACTTCAGAAGATCGAAGATTTTTTACTCTAGAGACATAGATTTGATTACAATAGAGTGGGTCTTATTGAAGCTGATCAAAAAAATGTTAACAGAGTCAAAAATGTTAAGATTGTTGATTGCTGCAAGAGTAACGTTGAGCAAGGGCGTATTGTGTTTGCCTTAGGGGAGTTAAAAATGCCTTCTTCAATAACTCATAAGTAATATGATGAAATGAGAACATGAGAAAATTTACTTCGATGCTTTTGATGCGACTTACAGGTATATCATATGCAGACCAAATGAAGTTATGTCATAAAACCAGCAAAGACCCAAGCAACTCACACACGCATAAACAACAAATGTATGCAAATGTGCAGAAATATGTATTGAATTTCAAAGGAAGTGCGTAAAAAAAACCATTACTAAGAAGTAAAACAAAACAAAACCGACAACTGAACGAATACCAAATGAATGTGAAGTGCTTTTTAGGCTGGGTGTTGGTTAACAGCAAATATCAGAGAAGCAATAAAAACTGTTACTGTTAATGTTACAATCCACACACACACACACACACACACAACCTGATAGCAGGGGAAATATGTAATTGCAAAAGCAAACAAAAGAAAAACACAAGCGAAATATCATAAAAACTGTCGCAAACTGCTTAGTTGCTCACTTCCCGGCTGGGTTTTACCAATAGCGCAAGGGCAGCGCCGTTAGCAGAGGCAGTGACGCAGGCAGCGAAGTTGACGTAGCTGAGATGAACCAACAGCAGCAGCCACAACAATAACAACAACGGCCAGCAAAAACTCAGTCAATTGCTATTGTTCGGCTGCCAAAATTGCTGGGCAGGATTTTAAAGAAAGATAGACCATTTCCTTAGCATTCAGCAGCAGAGTCACCCTGTATATTACATATTAACATGATTTCACTAATTTGGCGACCTTTCAGCATTTCCTCTTTTTTGCATTTAGTTTTTTCGGTTTTAAAATGCGTTGCCCCAAACTCAGACACAGTTACAAGATACACAACACACAACGTCAACATTACCGTTATGATTACAATGACCCCCATGATCCCGGCCAGCATCCCAACACCAGCAATCCCTCTCTCTCTCTCTCTCTCTCTCTCTGTGTGTTTGTCATTGTCCTTTGTGCAGTGGTTGTTGGCAAATGCTTAGCGGTAAATTTAGTACTGCAAACGAAACGAGAGGCAGAAGTTGAAAGCGATGCAAAAACAGCCAAGCAGGCAGTCATGCAACCATGCCACGACTGCTATCAGCTCCAAGGCAGAAACTGTCACTAGGACGCACTCGGCTTCATCATGGGCCAACAGCAAAAGGCCCGCAGTTTAAAGTTCACCTTCTGCTCGTACCACTTTTTCTCATTTGTGATAGGCAGGTTATTTTTTCCTCTTTTGAACGTGGACAATGTTGATGGAACAGTCAAAAATACACAACAGATGTCGTAGCTCCTCTCTTCTCCTCTCTTTCTCGTAGTTTGGGAACAATGCGGCATATGATTATTTGGCTGTTAATGTGAGGGTAGTTTCCCAGTCGGTTTGTGTTAAGATGTTGGTCAATCCTTCTATTTTAACCGCAGCCAGAACAGCTTGTTTCAACTGTTAAGAAGTATTAGACAGGCACACGTATTTGACGCCAGCAGAGTAAACGGAAGCGTCGCCATCGAAAAGCGACCGGAAGTTGACAATTGAGCATTGAGAACGTAGCAATCAGTGTTCGCCATTTAAAGAGTTCATCAGGAGCATAAGAAGGATTGAGTGTACGAACAAATGCCACTTGGGCAAGCTTCAACCAACTCAGGAGTAAGTAGATAAGAGAGGACGCCAATCCCTGAAGCGCTCTGCTGATTGGCTTAAAAGTGTTGACGTCGCATTTCTCAGAGCACCCTGTCGGGAAGTTGAAGTTCGGTTGGAGTCCATTCTGGTTGCTCCTGTTGTTTTCACATATTTTTTTTTATTTTTGCGACCACATTTCCCACATTCCCACTGGCAGTTGGCCGCAATTTTGATTAATGGTCAAGCCTTAAAAGGCGGCATCGTCAACGCAGCCGGCGGCGACTTTTTTATTTGGCAATTATGTTGTTTAGAGCTTTGCACAGTTTTCACACCTCGAACATTTTTCATGCAACGGGCAAATGCCCCCATCTGACTCTCGCTCTCCTTTAAACGTGGACTTTGATTTCATGTTTCGAGGCTTGTCGGTGACATGCAGTATCATTAATTTTGCCCCAAAAAAAATCCTACTCTCAACTGGCGTTGTCATTTTTCAACTGTTTTTGGGGATTTTTTGACATTTGACAAGTGTTTCTGACTGCGTCAGAAAGGTGACAAAAGGTGCAGTCAGCTTTATCTGGTAAAAATCTGCTTTGCCAATCTGTCTTCTTTCTTCCGCGACCGTTTTGCGGCAAATTTTATGCAGATGAAAGCGTTTAAAACTGTGAAAACTTCAAACAGCAGGTCGCAGCTAAAAATACACTTTTTGGCGATTTTAAAGTTTAAAACATTTCAGACGAACTACATATAATACATAATAGTTTCGATGCGAAAGAATGTCAATTATTTAAATTTATATTAAATGATTTTGTACTGGAATCCAATTGATTTCGTAAAATATAGTAATATTTTCCCAAAGATATCTTTACAGCTATTGGCTTGACTCGGTATCTCAGATTTCGCGCTTAAAGGGATTCCTTTCAAAAGAGCTTGCAGATAAAATGGTGTCGCGTGACTGTGCCACGTGCCTTATCGGCAAACCATTCACCCAACAACTACGGTGGCTTTGCTTAGTAATTAGCCAAGGCAATAAGCACCCAAATTGCCTGCTTAAATGAGGTGTTAAACACGATTTTGGTCAATGCAAACGTTTAACGTTTAAGCGAAACACATATAATTTGTGAATATTCAAAGACGGTTAAATAAAATCGATTCATGCGGGCTTCTTGTACGCATAGTCCAAGGGCTGTTGCCAACGGGTGCCGTCTTGTGGCAGTTGACTGTGCACCAACGGAGACAGCATCGTCCAAAACATCCGTTTGCCCAGCACCTGTTTCATATTACGCCAGAATCCAAAATCGTAGTTGCGATCTCGTATAGAATTCAGGCAGCTTCCACGACTGACCATAAATAGTTGAAGAAAGAGCATTCCTGCACTTAAGACCAAAGCCAACACATTGATTAGAACAACGATTACGTTGAATACCAACCATGTGGACTCCTTATCGGCATTTGTGATTATAAGCCATATTTGAACATATATAAAAACAAATCCGTGAGGATTTTCCAGTATAACGTCTTTCATCTGCCACATAAGCAAAAGATTGTAAATTACGGCAATGACACAACCGATAGTACAGTGCAGAAGCATTGCAACAAAATACCGTTGATTGGCATGACCAATGCAGGTGTTCGTAACGAGGCAGTGATGATCACGCTTGAGAATGCAACAGTTACATTCGCTGCAATGCCTAGTTCTTGGTGGCACCATAATCTGGCAATGGGTGCACAAGTGCCACATATTAACCTCAGTCGGAAGAGGCTGTTGTCGATCCTTGGGCAATGCCAGGAAGCTATTACTTGTGCGAGTACACTGCCACATGTTGCCAAGAATATTACATACCACGAAGAAGGCTACCAGCAAGTTAAGCATATACACGGAGCCTACAGTATCCAAGATCTTTGGCAGCACAAAAACCAAATCGTATATTGTAAAGAATGCAACTACGCCTAGTAATAGTGTTACGGTTAGGGGATGTAGTATGCATAAAAGCCTTTGGCGATGTCGATTAAAGCACTCCATTATAAACGTCTCCAATTGGATAACAGTCCAACGCACAGTCGTCTTGAGTCTAACGGCAAATTTATCCATTGATTCGAGATAAAAGACCAAAACACAAGAACAAAAAATGTATGTATTAAACTTTTAATATTTATTTTACGGATTTTAAGCTGTAATGTTGTCGATTTTCTGAATTTTGAATGAAGTTGTTTAGGGTTGCTTCTCTACTTTTTTTTTTAATCGCATCAGTCAATTAAATTGCAAACGGAATTGAGATTTTTCAATTGGAAACGATAAGCCGCTTATTCATGAAATAACTTTCTTTCATTGTGCAGGCATTGGCATTAGAAAGGATAATTTTAAGCAATTATTTATTTATATATTTTCTTGGTGATTGTGAGATTCGAATTAAAAAGTACTCGTTATTTTTGTGCAAAAGTTAACACAAGTAAGAATATTTCCATTTGTAAACACTTGCATAGCGGGAGTGAAAAGTGCCAGAAATGCACATTACCAAAAAATATTTCATAAGAGCAATTCTCATAGGAAAAACAAAAATAAATGAAAGCAGCTTACGAAAGAATGGACCACATCGAAATATACATACATATACAGCTGCATGTTCCTTTTATGAGTATTTAAATACACTATTTTTCACTTTTGCAAAATGTTGTACAAAGCTAAAAGAAAATAAATATGAACGCGAAAGATAATGGAAACGCACGACTAGTAGCTCCTTTAAGTTTATTTTATAAAACGAAATTGACAGATTTTAGTTTATGATATATTGAAAAAACTAAGGATAAATACAACTTTTATTGGATATTAAATATCCTGGTTATAATGAAACTTAATGTATATATCTGAAATATTTAAAGTTAAAGTTAAAGCACTTTTAAAAGTAAAATTATTATTTTTAACAATCTGCAAATTAAAGTTAAACAGTTAAAACATAATCCATAAACTCAAACTTTTTAGTCAATTGTCTACCTAAGTCTATATCATAGCCTATATTTTCACAAATTTCTTGTTTACAGGGTAAAGTAAAATATGCAGCCTGACGCTTGCTTGCAAAACAAACAGAAACAGCTGCCGGGCAGACAATATGAATGCTGGCATAAACTGACAACGAGAAAGAGACACCATCACTGATACCACACTAAAACACCGCATAAAACATAAACCAAAAAGTGAAACAGACACCCGACACACAAATGTTGTCTATTTCGAATACATTTTTATGAATTATTAAGATGAACTAAGTATTCGGAATTACGTAGCATTCGTTGAGCACGCGGTTTACCATTTGACTTTGTGATACACCTTCCCCCCACCATCTACTCCTACTCATGCTTACCCCCTCTCCCCCAACTTCCTGTCTAACTGTGGCTTTCACCTGCTGTCAAAAGCATCGGTGCCAGTGCCTTTTGCATAAAGTATACATTAGCTAGGTATCACAGAGTTGCGAATGAGTTTGGGGCGCGTTGCCCACTTGATGCGTAATGTGTTTGCGTTGTTTGCACACACAGGAAGCAAACAAACAGCCATTTCAGCTGGCGCCAGTTGCGCTGTTACGCCATTTCCGTCAGCTAAATGGGCAGAGGGAGCAGCTGTACACTGAGAAAATATATCTACCCCTACTTACATTGTCGCCTAAATTTATTATTTTAATTTATTAAAATTTATTCTTTCAAATAATTTCAATTATTCAAAATGTAAATAACATGCGAACACAGAAGTAATAACATTTTTTAAAAATAAATATACTATTATTTTTGTACATTATTTTTTATTAAATTTTACTTATATTAAGTTTTTTTCTGTGCCCTTGCCACACTTGCAATTTGAGTTACAAGTCGAAAGCTGGGCGCCAATGTTTGTCAACCTGTGGCATTCCTTGTCAGGCATTCTTTGAGTTGACATTGTGCGCCATTTCAAGTCATTAACATTCACTCAAACTCGAGTTGCTTACTTGCGCTTTTTTGTCAAACTTCTTGCGTAATTGCAGCGTTCTCTCTTTGCCGCTGGTTCTGAAGGTCTCTTTCTTCGAGCTGTCTTTGTTTGATTTCATTATGATGCTGTAATGTGAGACGAAAGTATGCCAAAGGTATAAGTTTTTTTTTTTGGTTTTTTACTTTAAGAAACAGTTCTACACAACTTTCCCGCTCCCCCAGCTCTGGTCCTTTTAATTTTCAGGCAATTACCCAGCGCCTGTTGCCGCCAGTGGCATTACAGCTTCCCCAGTAATTGAGTTTTGCGAAAAAAATAAATGTTCAAAATTAGACATGATGGCGATTAAGGAAAAAATATAAGAAATTGGGTAACAGGCGCCTTTGGTACGTGTGCCGCATATAAATTAATAAAAAACAACCAAGATGATAATGT
Organism: Scaptomyza tumidula; assembly: GCA_035044465.1. Taxonomy (NCBI): domain Eukaryota; kingdom Metazoa; phylum Arthropoda; class Insecta; order Diptera; family Drosophilidae; genus Scaptomyza; species Scaptomyza tumidula. The sequence goes on from JAWNNW010000445.1 coordinate 4,638,276, forward strand.
AGAGCGTAATCAACTTGAAATTGCCCTGCAATGGGCAAAAGGTATCGTCTGTCTGTCATTCAAGCATTCATGAATCAAGCTAGAAATTGTTAACCTTGAAATATTTTTTATCATTTATAGGAAAAATAAATAGAAAAGGAGTACTTGATTTAATAATACATTATTGCCAGGGTTATCAATATTTGCATTAAAACATTGATTGTAAAATAAATAATAATACTTAGGTCAACAATGATTGACTGATAAATACCCTTAAGGTAAAGCTACAGATTGTTATATCAAACAAGATAAGCGAATGCTATGAAATATAATTTATTATTTCTGTGTTTTCGTTAACAATTTTCTTCAAAACCCTACTTATTAACTCTCCTCTCTTACAGGATATAGGTACATGCCCTACCGGATGCTCAAAACACGTGTCTTCTACATGCTATCAGTCCCTGTCTGTCATATTACTGTTGGAATTTAAAGCTTTACCCACTTGAAATGTTGTCAATTAAAGTGCAAGAACAGCTGTAGCTTAATAACGATTATAGATAAATTTATATTTTCATTTATATAATGCTATGGCAGCTATTAATTTGTCTAATGCCACACTATCTCCCCTTTAAAAATAGACCAACAATCGAACAACATTAGCTGTCTTAAACATTTCATTTCGATGCGTCGGCACCTGTGCCCGATTTATAGAGTTCGGTGTTCGGTGTTGTTCGATTGGTCGCTAGAGGAGAGATTTTAATGAACCATCAAAGCGGCAATTGGAGCCAGCGTCAACGTTGCGAATGGGTGATTTTCAAAAACTTGAGCAGCTGCTGCTATTGCTTCTACTGCTGCTGTTGTTGTTGTTGCCCCATAACCATCATCATGTCAGCCTGCGTTTCAGGCAAATATTTTGGGCATGTTAAATATTTGCCATTTGGCACACCAAATTGCACATCATTTGCGCAAAATGAGTTGGAACTTTGCCAGTCTGCACACCTTTTTTCAACAGGCTCGGCCTGTTCTTCATTTTGTTTTTCGCTTGTGAACGTGCGACATATTTTTGTTGTTTCGCGGCACATTTTCGCTTTAACATATATACCATTTTTTGTTTTTCATAAAATTTTTCATTTTGTTTGTCAATGTTTTGCGCCTCTCGACATGTGTTTGACATTTGCAGAAGCGACGGAAGTGTTTTTCGCAGAAGGAGGGTATACAAAAGGGAGGAAATCGTGGCGCCTGTGTGGGGTGATTGCAATTGATTGATACCCTGAATTTGTGTACTTAAGTTTAACATGCGAGCTTTTACGTTCGATTATTCAGTTTGACCGGAAGGCCAAGAAATTTAAAGGGTTTTAAAAACTTTGATATGTTATCGATATTTTCAGTGGATTCAAATTTTTATAAATATTATTGAACTATGCTAAAGCGTATTTTATAAGCGATATGTTTCTATTTTAAAATCAGAATATTATTTTTTTTTTCGCCTCAGTTTCATTTATATAATTCGCACTATTTCATATTGCTATACTACATACACCTTCCTTGTATTGAAATTTGCTAAAGGGGCGCCACTGAGGGATTGGAAACAAACGCCATCGCTTCGTTATGGCTTTTCATTATATATATGTATATATATATATTTATAGATTTATGGCAAAAGTTTTCTGATTACTTTTTGTGGCAATGGGCCCATGCCCGGGCATATTTAACATGCCGGCGACGTTGCCGGGACCCAATTGCTGATTGAGTTGGCGCTGACACGGCACGGATGTGATGACCGACCTACCAAAAAATACCAGAAAAAAAGAATGTTTAAAAATAAACAAAACTCCGAAAAAGTTGGATTAGCAAGTGAAAAGCGCACAAAGGCAACACAACTATTTACAAGACTCGGGGTCGCATAGTTGCCAACTGAAAAGCAATTAAAAAGTAATTACACTGGCCTCCACATACGCAGCAGGAAAATGAGAAAAAAGAGCGGGCGATAAAAAGAGAAGGAGCGCAAAAAATGCGCAAGGCATTTATTACAAATTTAAAACTTAATTTAGTAAATAGATGGTGAGGACAACAGCAGCGCCAGCAGGTGGCTGACAGCGCGGATAATTAGAGCAAAAGCAAAAGCCAAGAAGACTTGACAGTGCCAAGACAACGAGCAGAGTGGGAGTGCGGAGATCGCCCAACCAACTTTGTTCTAGTGTTGCGCAGTCAACGTCGCGTATGAGCAATTAGTAGTTAATTGTGAAGTTACCTGAGGCTGAGGCTGCTAGGAAATGGAACTTGCCACACTGCAGCACACTTGTGACATTGACGATGCGCTGCGAATGAAAATGCCAATGGCTTCAAGTGAAAAAGGTGTAGAGAGATAGACATAGTAAGAGTGAGCGATAGACAGAGAGAGAGAGAGAGTGAGAGAGAGGGTACTCCTTGCCAACGGATGCCAATGTCGTGTAATTAAGTAGCAATTTTTGCGACTGCGGCACAATTTTTAGTGTCTTAGCGACACGTGTGTGGGTGAATAAGGGTGTGTGTGAGTGTGAGTATTTGATAAATTAACGCATCCAATTAGCGTATTGATACGCTCATGAAAACAAAAGGAACTCAAGCTGTGCTATGGCAGCTTGTTGTGATGAATTAAGAGGATTAGCTTAATAAATATTAAACGAAGCACATGTAAAAAAAGTTTGACATATGACGAATAATGAGCGAGAGAGAGAGCGAGAAAAGAAAAACTGTATACTTTATTGACAATTGTCTTAAAATTTAACGTTAATGGCCATACATTTAATCGGCCTTCTTTTGATGAGCTTTGCAAAATGCCTTGAAATTGTTTCATGCTTTAGTCGTTTGCATTGAAAAGATTTTCACAACAGAATTTGTTGTTTGAATTGTAAAATGTGCTTGGTGAAAATTTGGACAATGCTGTAAAGTTTAAAGAACCACATAAATTTGTTGTACATTTATTAAAGCACTACAGCGAATAATAACATATAATTTAAGGGGATTGAAACTACTTGCAACGTGCAACCGTTAACTTATAATTTATATACCTTATTAGTTATGTTAATTATCAACAATTTTATCTCAACTTTGTTCTGTTTTAATTTTACAAAATATATTGTATATAGTTCTAAGTTATAAATACATTTATGAAAGTGTCCAAATATGATATGAAAATAAAGAACAAATTCAAAAGCTTAATTCATTCGAACGAAAATATATTAAAAGTTATTAAAACAGAAGAAAGCAAATATGAATCAAGATATTCGGAGAGAATGAAACGATTTAGAACCTCTAAAAAAAGTAAAATAAACATAAAATAAATCAGCTTTCGAGCTATTCGGAGAATGTGAAATTCGATTAAAGAACAAATTAAAGGTTATTAAAAAAGCTAACAGAAAGGCAATTAGCGGAAAGCAACAGTATCAAGCAGCCAAATTAAATAAAGAGCTTATCGAATTACTTATTTCAACTTAAAAAGTGAAACACAAGGTCATTGCTCATTGTTGGAAAGACATAAAATCGCCTCTAATGAAGAACGTTTTTACAGCAAAAGTTACGGACAAACATCAAGAGAATAGTAGTCAAGGAGTTGGGTGAACTTTGCTTGCGTTTGCAGAATGTCAATTAAATGGGTATCCGATAGATCAGTGACAACAAAGCGCTTAAGTACCACTTAAACAATGCTCAAACTAATTGAAACTGAGCGCCAAGTCAAAGCAGCAGTAAAAAAAAAGCAAGGACATTAGCAAGAATAACGAGAATACCAACAAAAAAAAAAGAGAGTCAAGACAAATAAGCAAAAGACGATTAAAAGACCAACTAACCGAAAAATGAACAATGCCAAATAAAAATCAAACACGCAAAATGGTAAAACAAATGGCGAAGCTTTCGCTCCTCGAACTCTCCTTCCCTTGCCCCTTAAGCCACTTATGTAAGTAAAAGATGAAGCGACCAGCTAAACAAAGAACAACAAAAGGGAGAGCACTAGACACCAAAACAAAAAGTGAGAAAAATCAAGAGTGAGCGCGATAGGAAATCAACGGAAGAAGCGTTGACAAAAATCAAACAATGAAAATGCTGTTCAATAAAAAACGAAAAAAAGAAGAAAAAGAAAAAGGCGCAGATAAGCAAAAGATAAAAACAAAGCAAAAATAGAACGTGTGTGGGCGAAATGAAGCGCCAAAAAAAAGAGACAAGAAAATTGTTAAAAGCAAACCCAAAAGAAAATGTTGCGACCTAATATTATGGACTTGGGGCCCTCCGATTGCACAGGAAACAACAACAAGTGGGGAAATATACAAGAAGCGGGTTTAAGTACTGGCAAAGTCGAAGGCAAAGGCAAAGGCAAAATCAAGTGCGAACACTTGACTCAATGGCCACTCAATGCGACAAAGTTAACGACACGAGCTGAGAGAACTTGAGAGGGAGAGAGAGTAAAAAGCACTCAAGTCAGCTCAGCATCCCTTTCATTGAGTTAAACACTCATTGGCATCCCTTTTGAGCACTGAGCGCTGAGCACAAAAGCTCAAATCGTAAAGCTTTTCCATGCAGATGCTCAGAGAGTCAAAGGGCTGCTGCAGAGAGTGACAAAGAGAGAGAGAGAGAAACGAAGAGAGCATGATACTCTTTCGGTAAAAATATCGCTCTTAGTTATGAGTCCTGCGTTAATTCAAATAAGAAATTGCTCTTGAATTTCCACAACTTCTTAAAAAATAAACACAAGTATTGAATATTTTATCCTTGAATCACCGAAAAAGCCACATTTCAATGTGAAAATGGTAATGGCATAATATTCGAATATGTGTGAATGGTCTTCAGAGCTTCATTTATTTAATCCTTCAAAATGTTTAAGAAACTCGAATGTTGTATTGTTCTTGATAAGAAAATGTAAAATATATTGTAGGAAAGTTGTATATTCACACTGAATATTGCATTTAACATTCATTTAAGATTAAAAAAATAATAATAATAATAAATTTTTCATTAAGTATTTACTTGCCAAAAATTCTTTAACTACAACTAAGTTTGTAGAAAAGTGTAGAAAAATAAAATATAATATAACAAGTAAGAAGGCTCTAGTCGAGATATCCCGACTAGACGATACCCTGATCCCTATACTTCACGCGTACAGTCAGTGCTTGCAAGTATGTGCGTGTGTGTGTGTACGCGCATACTGCATAGTGCATACAAAACTTCAATGTCCCATATCTCCGGTGTTTATTATCCGATTTCGATAAAAATTTCACAGATTGTCATTACTTTGTTTTATAATTCAAATTGCATCTCAAAGTTTTCCAAATTCAAGATTTTTTTGTTATCGATCCCATGTGTATATCGGAAACGGGAAAAGTTATCGAAAATCGGAAACAAACTTGTACTGCCTAGGGATTAGGCGAGCTTTAGTTCCAAATCTGGAGTCTCTAGCTCTTATAGTCTCTGAGATCGACGCGTTCATACATACGGACAGACAGACAGACGGACAGACGGACAGACGGACAGACGGACATGGCTATATCGACTCGACTTTCGATGCTGATCAAGAATATATATACTTTATAGGGTCGGAGATGCTTCCTTCTACCTGTTACATACTTTTGCACAACTTCATTATACCCTTTTTCCCATTTTTTAATGGGATCAGGGTATAAAAGTAAGAATCAATATCCTCTTGCAAGATTAACACTTTGTCATCAATAAGATATTCTTATTCAAAATAATAACAATTTAAATTTTGATCAGCATTAAACGAATTTGACGTCTAGTGCAGAGAAAAAACAAAGCGTAGCATGCAGAATATAATTAAATTTATTTATCTCTCTATCTATTTATCTGTTTATCCAAAGCCGTTGATTATTTCGTTAAAATATTATTGTCCTGGTCATGGTCTTGAAGCCTTCAAATTTCTACTCAAGTAAATATGTTTAATAATTGTCTTAAAATGCAATTAATCAAAGTAATTAACTTAAATTGGCTTTCAATTCATTGTAAAATAGATTCAAGTGCCACTTGATTTACAGATACATATTGAAAATGATATGTTGTTGTTTGAAGGAGCTGTCATAAGTGTGCAATAAATGATTTTTATCTGTGGGTCATTTCGTGCCAAACTACTTCACCATTCTCTTATCCCTTGGTGGTACTCCTAGCATCTTCTTTCCAATTTATGACCATTTCTGCCGTTTTGATTTTGTTGTGCCGCGTTTTTTGAGCTTTGCAGCTGTTGGACGTATGTTCACACACATTCTGGCACAATTTGACGTCAGCAGCTTATTAGAAACACACACTTAGACAGTTGTGCAGCTGCAGAGCGCCTAAAAGAACGCTTTGTTTGGTTTTCATTAGTTGCAAGCGCACTGAAAAACTTGACCTTAGCTCCTCCTTCTGCCAGCAGCCACCCACCATCTACTTGAGACTTTGCCTGATTTCGTTTTACTTTTTGTTTTGTTTAGTCACATCTTTTGCTTTGTCTGCCACTGCCTATATTTACCGTTCTACATATATACACGGTAAACAATTATATCTTAATATTAGCACATTCACTTAAAAATTCAGTTATACCTATAACATTATATTAAATATTAAAAAATTATTTAATATTTTGAGTAAAATGGTTATTTTTTAAAATGGTTATTTTTAAGCGGTATTTATTTGTTGAATTTCTTTAATAAAATAAAGTCCATACAAATTCTAAAACACATATTTCTGATTCAGTCAGTTCGAAATAATGTTGAACTGAACAACAGAAATTGTTGTGCGTTGTTGTGCTTGATAAATAATTCTATAGATTCTTACGGTGCATATTCTACACATATAAATTATATGTTTTTGACGCCATCGCAGCAGCTGTTGGCATTATTTTCTGTAAGACTTGCCACGGCTATTGGCATTAATTAAAAATGCTAATATCTTTTTTAAATTCGGTTGTAATAAGCTCATTAGTGTTGTCAAGAGCTAATTATTTCTGATGGTCGGTGCTTGTGCTAAGGGTAAATGGAAGGTGTTTGTTTGAGTTGTTCTGCGATGATTGAAAAGTTGTGCGATTGGTTTATCGATTGTTGAGCTTGTTGTACGCACGCACTTAATGAAATCATTGAGCAAACTTGTAAGACTAGCACGCAACGCCATGTGGCAAAACTCATTGACTTCTAGCTGCACACACACAAACACATTGACTCATATCCATACACGTACACATTCACACTGGCACACACTTAACCGAAATGAAAATGTTTAGTCAACTGTAGCTGACCCCGACTAGAGCCAAAGGCAGCTGCCCTGCTGCCATTCAGCTGCGCAGTTGAACAGCTAGCAAAACAGCAGCAACAACAAACAACAAAAAACAACAGTAACAGCAACAGCAAGAGCAAGGGAAACGGGAAAATGAAAAACTCTTATGACTGCTATTTTTAGATCGCTGTGATAGCATCTGGCCACTATGCTCATGGAAATTTTATAGACGTACTGGCACTTCTCCCGCTCTCGACCTCTCAGGTTTCCAGTTGTCTAACTGCCTGCAATTACTCACACTTGACCGAGGCCTCGACTGGACTAACCTACCGTTCGAATTGGCTGTATTGCGATGGGGATAAATTGCAATCTTAGCTTCTTGGCTGCCAATCAAGCGCATAAGCAAAAGCAACTACACTTCAAGCCGGCATCAACTGCGACCGCAAAAGTGTTCAATATGAAACCGTGCCAAACAAAAAAGTGTAGCGTGCTTTCGGGCGCCAACTTGGTTAATCTCGTAGGAAAATAAGTGGCGAAAATTGAAAATAATAAATAAGTAATAACGTAATGCTTCTTTACTCTCTTTTTCCCTCATACTCAGCACTTAGAACGATTGGTTTATCGGTGTGCTACTGTCAAAATAATATGGGAATATCAAGTTTATTTAAGTTTATAAACATAAAATGCAATCAAATTGGACAGCTGAAACTAAAGTGCTATAAAATTGCTTCGTTAATAAATAATTTGATTTTGCTAAGGATTCTTACTGCCAAAAAGGCTTACATGTTATCTTTTGCTTGAAAAAACAAGAGATAAATTAACTTAGCATACAATTTTAGTCTATAAATCGACAATAGTTTTATTTGTTTCAAAAGCTTCAAATACTGGATAAAAACCTTTAAGCAATCTGGCAGCTTACTATGTGTAGCTCCCAATTTGTTTTAGTTATTGTCCAATGCTGTTGCCAATGTACAGCTTCATAGAGTGCCCAAATCAAGTCTATAAATAATTAGGGGACAGTTTTACGAGTATTGTGGCCCATTGATATAGTGCAGCTCACGGTAGGGCAGGCGCAGTTCGAACTTGGCACAATAATCGTAATACCATTTGTTGAACCTCCCTCGCCTTAGTCCTTTACCTCCCCTGCTGTTTTGCTGTCTGCCTGCCTTCTGCGGGCTGACCTATAAAAAGTACAACTTTGATACAGGTTATTAAGTAAATGTAACTGGCACACAATTTGCCATACAAACAAAACACACACAAATACACATGTACAAATAAATAATACTTTATTTACACTGTAATGGCGTATAAAATGGCTGGCGTTGCCATTTGCTTTGAATGTGTGTGTGTTTGCGTGTGTGTGTGTGTGTGAGTTTGTCCAGTTGTTTAATTTCTTTTGCTTTTATTTTACCACATTTTTCTACTGCATTTGTAGGGGGTGTGGCTTGCGCCTTGTGTTGTTGCCTTGTTGGCTGCTTATTTATTTTCGTAATAACAATAAATAACATTTTTCTTTGGTTTTTTCGATATGTGTGTGTGCTCATTTGCTAAGTTGTTTTATGCGCCTGTCGCTTGTTTTGTGGCTTTTTGACATTATTTGGATTAAGAAAATAAATCTTGTTCATGACTCGACGCGGTTGCAAAACTTTTTTAATACTAAAAATAAATATATCTTTTTTTTTCTTTGTTTGCTATCACAAATAAAATTCTCATCAAACTGTATTTGAGCCATGGCTTTGAATAATTTGTTGATGCCAAATGCACTCATCGACAAGCTTAAATCAAAACAAGCTAATAAAATATTTGTCTAACAAACAAATAAATTTAATGAAAATAAAAATGTTCTAAATGCTATTTCTTGTTGGCTTGCATAATAAAAAGATATTCAATCCGGTCCTAAGGCATTATTTTAAGTTTCATTTCATTTTTAATGCAGCAAAATATCACAAAAAGTTGTTTGCATTTGCAGTAGTTTTGAATACTTGTGTTTAATGCCCTGTTGAAAGAAAACTTAAGATTAAGGGCATGCGAAACTTGTAATAATTAATATTATAAATGCGCAACATTAATGTTCTTGTTTATATCTCACACAACTATTAAGTTTAACATATCCTTTGTGCAAAATTTTTAAGTTTATGTAACCAAAACATGGTTATAACAGGGTATATTTAAGTCAACACTTCGGTGCAACAAGATGTTGCATTTATTTGACAATAAAAATGACAGAAATTTCTTGGAAAAGTGCATGTGATGCATGTGAAAAATGAAAAGAAAAATGTGTGTGACTTCAGGTAGAGCGAATGTGCCAAAATGTAGCACACAATTCACAAATAAATATAAATGTATTTATAGACACCTGCTTACAAAAAATATGTACGTATTTTTGAAAGCTATGCGGCAAAGCCGAGAAATAAGCATGGAATAAAAGGGGAATCCTGGTAAGGGATGTTGCTGAGCAAATTCTGCTGCGGCTGCTGCAATTCAACCAAAATGTTTCCTTGAAATAATGTTGAGAGTTATTTTTTGTTCATTAAGTAAACATCAACTTGACGCTGTGAAGACTTAATTATGCTTATGTATTTTAATGAGCATTTAATAAAGTGAGTTTTATTTTTCTAATTTTTTGGCGTAGGTGGTTCATTTTTAGAACACACACATATATATATATATATAACGTACATATTTCAATTAGACGTGGCTAATAAAACATAAAAGATGCTTAGTGTCTGCTAGGCCGCGAGGCATTTAGAACTTACTGTTAACCGAAGCCAAGCATCAGCGTTAGCAGCAACCGCAAAACTCACAGTTGCCCTTTTGTGTGAGAATTATGAAAAGCAGACGGACAGGCAGACAGAAAGAGGGAGAGAGAGAGAGAGAGAGAGAGAGAGAGAGAGAGAGAACGGGCAAAGAGCATGGTGTAGAAAATATTCCGCAACACATTCAGCGTGGCTTCCCCACAAACAAAAGCGCAACACATTTAGCACAGAACATGTCTTTCTGAATCAGCTTAAAGCGTGCGAAAGAGAAAGCAGCAGAAAGCGAGAAAGGGAAAGAAAAAGAGCTGAAGAGGAAGGCAGAGCAAATAGTAACACATTTTTTGAATTGTGTTTGGCATTTTGAATAAATGAAAAGGCAGCTGGGAGCAGAGTATGAATAGCGAAAATTTCCTGATGCGCTGCTGCTTGTGTGTAAGTATATTGTATATGTATATGTGTGTGTGTGTGTCTGTGTGCAAACACACTCTAACGTTCTTTTGGCTTTAGCTTAATTAAAACTTTGAGCGTGCGCGAAATGCGCGCAAAGCAGTCGGAAAATTAACAAAATAGCTGCTGAACGTGGAATTGTTGCTGACTCCACATTGAAATTGCAGCGTATAAAGTCGTTACGCCATTAGCTAAAGCTGCACATCCATTTTCAATTGCCTAGCAGCAACTGCTGCACCTGTAAGTGGGCAAAACAAAAAGGATGTGAAGAGAATGACGGCAGTCATAACATTTTGCAAATTCGCAACTAAGCCTAATGCATGCTATTTAATGACACTCAGTTGATATACGTTTATGTGTGTATGCGTGTATAGCAGCTTTACACTATAAAGTACTTCTTCATGCCACTCTTAAGCCACCAATGCGGTAAAAGTTTTTTGCGTCGAAAGCAATGCCAGGCAGGCAACACATTTTATCAGCTCTGTCAGCTTTGTTTATGCTTTATTTTGCCTCTGTTGCATGAGCGTGTGTGAGTAAGAGTGAGAACTGTATGTTTTTAACACATATGCATTGCAGATGTGAAATGTGGTTAAATCTTGTTTGTATTCTACTTAAAAATAGGTTGAGAATCGTGGTTTTAACTATGCGAACTTTTAATCAACTATCAATTAACCAAATCAATCAAAAACTTTATTTAGTTTCCTAGTTTCATTTTTTAGCAATTGATTTTTTAACAAAAGAACAAAGTTAACAAAATATACGTTTGCACAGCAAAGTCCTAAAAAATATATATGGTAACAAATAAACTTTACTTGTTGCCGTTGCTGCTGTTCTTAAGGGCTTTAGTTTTAACCAAGTCTTCGCCAAGTGTGGAACAAACGCAGGCACTGTCAACTGTTTGCTGTTGTTCTCTAAGCTGCTGCTACAATTTGAGGCGTAGTGTCTTGCTTGTGACCAAAATCATTCAAAGCACTTGCTACACGCTGGGTGGCACATTGATAGACATAACTGGCAAGGCAAACCGGGGGAGATGAATCGGCAGCCACATGTCTGCCAGTTGGCGGTTGCTCCAAAGTTGTTGGCTCAATGCAGCTGGTGGCTGTATCGTCGGCCAGCAAGCCAGTGGCTTGCCGCGATGCCTGCCACATGTGGTGCTTTGCATTTGCTCCAACAACAGGTCCTACGACTTCAACCTTCGACGATGGTTGGACCCTAAGGCAGTGTCCGTCTATTTGCAACACTGCTGCGTGGACAGCACATTGAGTTGACATTGGCAACACTTGCAACACAATTGCATCACTTACCTAAACAGCTGAAACAGCTTAACCACCAAATGCAAAACATCAGCTTCATTCTTAGATAAAACTTTTGGTTCTGTTTACTTTTGAGAATAAGTTTTTCAGCTCAGTTTTTGAGTACTCGTAAATGTTGCCTGATTATTGCAAGGACTACTTGGTGTTTTGTTAGAAAAGTTTTCGACGCTGTTTGCCATTTTTTCTTGCTTTTACTTGCTTGTTGTTGTTACTTTCCAAACTAAATGCATCTAGATTGACGCATTGACAATTGTTTTTAGCAATTTCATTGCACTTGTTTGCTGTTGTTGCGACACAACTTTTTCAATGCGCTTTTACTGTTAAATATACCCTGCAAACATATGTCTCCTCTTTTTGTTTTTGGGTGTTGAATCCAAAGAAATAAATGTAAAGATGAATGCTTGACTTAAATCTACATCTGAAAAATCATTGAATTTTATTTTTATAATTGTTATAAGAATTTTGTAAAGTGGTTAAAAACTAAACCAATCTAAGTTTAACCTTATCAATAAATAAGATGATTTTTGTTCAGATGAGAACTTTTTCCGAATTACTTATTTAGAGCATTCAAAATTCCACAACCCTTGAACTACATACTTTTAGTGTTTTTTTTTCTTGTGTGCTTGTTACTCAACTATTTTGACAACTGTTCGTTGCATTTGTTGCCCTTGTTGTAGCTGACTGGTATTTGGCTTAAAGTTCGCCTTGGGCTTACTTTACTTTCAGTTTATTTTTAGATTTTTTTTTTTCTACAGTATTTGCTACTTTGCATAGCCCAGCTAGTTTATCAAAACATTTTCAAGTTGAAGTGCGGCTGCAAAAACAATGCGCTCAAGGCATCGATTTTCTCAAGTGCATAAAGCTGTAGTAAGAAAGACAGAGACTGAGACAGAGGGACAGAGAGATCGAGTGGGTCGCTGTGGGTGCTATGAAAACAATTCAATGCATGGCACTTAAGCAGCTCAAACAACAAACGCTGTGAGGCAACAATAACAATAACAACAACAGCAACAATGTAACACTTGGCTGGCATTTGGTTAGTAAGGTAGAGAAACTTTCATGACAGCAGAATGCAATTTGCGTGAGCGCACCAAAGTTTATGCAACATTTACTTACCATAGCGTCTGTTGTTGCTACCAATTGTGCAAGTGTGCGTTTACTAGTTGGGCAATCAGTCAAAGACAACTGCTAGACGCAAGGCACTCTGCCTGCCAAGCGGCTTAAGGACTTCTCTACGTGAGCATGGTACTCATATGAATTATGCTTACCTATCTACCATTTAAGGCCATAACAAAATATAACCTACAACAGCCTGTGCAGTTTCTTTCTCTGTCTCTTTAATTTATTGAAACACAAATGTTAGGCATAAGCTCAAAACATTCTAATTATTCAGCGGCCGCAAATGCAATTCTAAATATTGCACTTGTACAGCTTTGAGAACTTTTACAAATACGTACACATATGTATATATAGTACATTTGTGTGCGAGGGTGGTCAAAGAGACTACAAAAACTGTATTGGCGATTAGCTTGCGTTATAGAAAGAGGTTTGTTAATCTAGTTAAATCGATTGCGCTGTGTAAATTAATATTCTTATATGGTGGCATGAAATATGCAGTTATAAAAGATTTTCTAAAAAAAAAATAAAAATAATCTTAAAAAATGTTAACATATCGAAAGAGTACAAATAACATTGCAAAAAGGTTTATTAAAACTTTTATATATAAAATAACCAAAGAAAAAATATATATACATAAATTATTCATTCATATGTATACACATTCTTTCATATATACAGATATTAATTAATAAGATGTGTGAGATAGCCATGTGAAAAATCAGTGCTAAAAACATAATATTTCTTGATTCTTACAACACAATTAAAAGCAACAGAACATACATATCATATTTAGTTAACACCCACGAAATTAAACTATTGTAATCTAACATTTAATGATATAGTAAACCATTCTACCACCCACGCATTAAATATGCACATATACATACATACGTAAGTGTGTGTCTGTGTGTATCTCTTCTGTGGGCTGACTTATCGAGCAGAATGAGCTCATACCGGCACGGAAGCAACGCTGGCAAACGCTTGGCACGTGCATTTCATATGATAAATGGTGTCGGTGTAGTTTGTTGTTGGTGGTGTCTTTGTTGTTGTTGTTGTTGCTAGTTCTGTTGGTATCGTTGTCATTGTCGCCGCAGCCGCGTCGCTGATTATGCAGCGCTGCTCGTCGCAGTCAGTTATGCCACGGATGCCAAAAACTTGCCTCGACTTCCTCAGTATGCCTAGGTGTATATCTTCTTTTTATTGCACTCGCGCGTGCAAAAATAAACCACAAAATGAGCTGGACGTGAAATGGAGGAAATAGTGGGACAGAGATGGAGATAGAGAGAGAGAGATGGTCTAGCGCATTATTAGCTCTGTCTCCGTCGGGTGTAGTGTCTTCTACGCATTGCTTAGTTTGTATGCGGCGTCAGGTTTCGTTGTGTGTTAAATTTACGCTGACATGCGCTAACTAGCTGTGTGTGCGTGTCAATGTCTATGTCTATGTGTCTGTCTGTGTGTGCTTGTGTGTGCCGCACGTTGCCGTTGTAAGTTGCAACTTAAATGCGCACGTGACGCTGCCTGCGTTGCTTTATTGCGTGCACTGGCGAAAATTAACAAAGCTCATTCTCTATCTGTTCTTTTTTTTCCTACCTGCATACCGCACATATAAAACTGTGCCACATTTCGTGGCTGACAAATATGCATTGAGATGTTTTTGGATCAGTTGTACTTCCTTTCGTAAGGCAACATTTTTATTTAGGTTAATTTAACATGTTCAAGTTGTTGGATCTATTAAGTTATGCAAACTGTTCAGGCAGTTCAGTTTTTCAACAATTTGTTGATTATCTGCACTCATCGGGTATTTTTTGTGTTGAATAATCCTTAGATGAACGATCATTATATGCAACGATACGATACGATTATTGAATGCTTTCACATTAGTTGAGCACTGCTTAAGTCTGCTCAGTTAATATTCGATAGCTCTGAGATTCCCCTGACAAAGTCATTAATTTTGAGATACTTTCAAACGAGCAACATTTTCCTATGCTATAAGCCACATGCCTAATAGGTATCAAAATCGTAATTGGAATAAACACAATGCACATTTTCCACTCAAATGTACATTGCACATTACGCATACGTTCGTTAGAGCTTCTAAATAAGTTTCGCTGCACTTGAAAACATTACGCATACGCAATCAGCTAAACGCATGAAAAACATGCGACATCCACAGACTGCAATCAGGCTGATGACATTCAAGGACATACGGGAAATTGCAAATGGAATGACTCATTTTTTTTTTTGCCAAATTTCAAATCGAAATTGTGCAAAGGCATAAAAAAGGAAATGAAAAGAACAACAGCAACGAGAACATGAAAAACGTCAGCGACATTGGAATTATAATCAGAAAACTGCGCGCAAACAGAAATTGAAAGTCAACATCGAGATTGTGGGAGATTGTAGGGGCTGGTGTGAGGTGCAATGATATTGAAATCAAATCACAGCATCGTCAAATGCATTTAAAGCTATTTGCATTGCATTCCAGCTCCTACTGCTCCTGATGTTCCTTCTGTCATGTCGCTGTCGTAGCTCTCGCTTTGCTGCACTTTGCGTGCGCCTTGGCATGTGTCTCTTAATTTTTTAGAACCCAACCAACACTACTCAACAACACCCAACATGCCTTGACTCCCCTTGTCGCCGTTGTCATTGCTGCTGTTTGCATGTCTGCATTGGGAAATTGATTTTTATCGCCTTGGGAGATGCGTTTGACTGACGCGCGCTGTTTTTCATTTGGCTTTTTTAGACTTTGTTGTTGTTGTTCATGTTGACAGAAAAATGTCAAAAGCTCTACGTACGTTCTCCATTCTTTGACTGTACGAGTTTAGCAAAGAAGCAAACGAATAACTGCATAACGGTTCGAATAGAAAATGAAAATCGAGAAAATATTTTTATTTATGACAAATTTACCCTTTTATATTTGTATTTATATTTGTTGTGTCATATCACACTATAGTAAAAATATATCAATTCTACTGAATTTTTGCTTGTAAAAAATCATTTAACCAAACACAAATAATTATAAAATATTATTTGCATACCGCAAAATAGGAAAGACCACAAATTTGGCTTTCATTTCCACACAATAGTATCTATATATATATATGTATATATACATATATATGTATTTGTATATGTATTTGTACATATACACATATGAATATTTACATATATATATATATATATTTATTGATTTGTTCCACAGTGAATATTTCATTTTAGAAACGATAGAGTACTATTGTATGGAAATGAAAGCAAAAGTTGTTCCTTTTTTGCGGTAATCAAATAATATATATATATATACATATAAATATATATATATTTATTGATTTGTTCCACTGTGAATATTTAATAATGCAAGTTAATTACTATTATAAAGTACGAGGAATCTAAAGCAAAGTGCATTTTTGTTGATTTCACTTTAAATACACAATTATTGCCGCAATAATTACTTACAAATTTCCATGCATTCGAATGGAACATTAATTGAGGTTTTCAAGTAATATTCTTTGTTTATAATGTATTTATTAAATTTTTTATTCTTTTTGTCTGTTTGTGTGATAATTTGCTTGTCGCGCCGCTTATTTAACACCAATCTGTTAACAATTAATGAGCACTTTGCATGGCTGGAAAATAATAAAGCGCAGATCCTGTTCAATGTTTCAGTTAACACGCTTGTTAATAAATAATAAATAGTTAATAAATATATAATATCAATATTTATAATTCACAAATTTCGCTATTTTATTAAAATACAAAAGCAAAGAATATACAAAAATACAATAAACACACACACAAAAAAAAAAAAAAGAAAAGGACAATGAAATTTTCCGTACGTATCTGCAGCTGGTTGGCAGCCACAAATTAATAATATAGTATATGCTGCATTAATATGCTTTAATTGTTGCACTCCATTGGTGTTGATAAGCACTTTAAATTAAAACAACAACAAAATAAAAAAATCAAACAAACATGAGTGCCGGTCAAGTCAAGGATGCTCGACTAATAATGCCCTTTTAATGATATTTTTGAAATTTAATACATGTCATTAAAACAAGATTTCAAGTGTAAGACTTGTGTGATATATATATTTGTTGCATTTCAGTATTCAGATTCGTGCGTACACAGATAATGTCAAAAAGGTAATAACCAAGAAAGCACATTTGAATCTCTTTATTCATTTCGTTTTTTCAGCCATATTGGGAGCTCAAAACAAAACAAAAGCAATTATAAGCGAATCCCTTTTTTTCGTGTTGTCATTGAATTAATTATGGACAATAATTATTCATTTATCTACGCCAAACGATTAATAATGGCTAAGCAATTTTATAAATAACATATACGCTGCATGCACTGAGCTATCTTAATTAATTCAAACTTTTTGTTTCAAAACAAATTTTTTTTAGTTCATCGGGCAAAAAAACTAAATCTTATTATAACTTGTTGAGCTTTGGCTGCTTTTACAAAGTTACTGATACGCCATGTGCGCCAACCCAAATATTTGTATACCCTGATCCCATTAAAAATGGGAAAAAGGGTATAATGGTTTTGTGCAAACGTATGTAACAGGCAGAAGGAAGCATCTACGACCCCATAAAGTATATTTATTCTTGATCAGCATCAACAGCCGAGTCGATATAGCCATGTCCGTCTGTCCGTCTGTCCGTCTGTCTGTCCGTCTGTATGTATGAACGCGTCGATCTCAGAGACTATAAGAGCTAGAGACTCCAGATTTGGAACTTAAGCTCGCCTAATCCCTAGGCAGTACAAGTTTGTTATAGATTTTCGATAACTCTTCGCGTTTCCGATATACACATGGGATCGATAACAGCAAAATCTTGGATTTGGAAAACTTTGAGATGCAATTTGAATTATAAAACAAAATAATGACAATCTGTGAAATTTTTATTAAAATCGGTTAAGAAAAACCGGAGATATGGGACATTGAAGTTGTGTATGCAGTATGCAGTATGCGCGTACACACACACACACATACTTGCAAGCACTGATCGTACGCGTAAAGTATAGGAATCAGGGTATCGTCTAGTCGGGATTTCACGACTAGAGCCTTCTTACTTGTTTTTTTTTTATTATTGTAGTTAGAAAGTTTATTTTTCCAAACTGTGGCATATTCGATTTCCTTAATTAAAAATTTATGTTATGCAGGAAACAACAAAATATTAAGCTTCAAAAAAATTTTTTTCCAGAAAAAATTCTTCCCACCCCAATTTCATCACTTTCAACAATTTTGCCCAGCAACTCTTTTAATTGAACATTTTTAATTTATGCATAATAAAAACTGATTTATCGCTTGCAAAACTCAAAAAAAAGGTACAACTTTTTTAACTTTGATGCTTTTTATGACTGACCCAAAAAAAAAAGATGAACCATAAAAGCGCACAAGGCTGGAGGTGTGTTTGTGTGTATGTATGTATGCATGTGTGTGCCTCTGAAAGACAAGAGAAATAGCAAGAGCTTACTAAGGCTAGGGTAAAGTTTTGGACCATAGCGCAACTTTTGGATTTAAGTGCCGAGCGTTTTGGTCTATTTTATAGTATTTAAGTGGCCATGAATTTGCCAGTCAGTCAGCAGGCCAGCAGGCAATGAGTAGAAGCTTCAATTGAACCGCTGGCCCAGGGCACTGGCTGCCAGAAACATGTGCACGAGGAGCGACCAGAGGCTATACGCAACAACTCGGTTGTTAAGGCACCACGTGCTTCACATCTGTTGGTCTGGTTGTTGTTGTTGGTGGTGGCGGCAGTTGTTGCGGTCAGTTTTGCCATGGTTCTGCAATTGGTTAGTTTTGGTTACTATTACCTGCAGGTTAGAATCAAATTGGATTGCACATTGCATTGTATATGGATACTAGTATATTTTTACAAATTGCTTTAGTTTTGCATATGCAAAAACTTTAAATTGATTTTTATGCAAGCACGAACTGAGAAATTCCATTTATATTTAGCTTTGAATAGGAAAAAACAAATCTAAATATATGTATATAAATATTTTTGTTTCTAGAATTCTAGAATTTATAAATGTTATATTCGAACATTTGTTGCATGACACTGCTTAAGCAAAGTGTCTATTTTCTTGTAACATAACATTTAATTTTTGATTTCATTATTTGATTTGAAAGATTTTGTGTTGAATACGCTATTAGCTAGAAATTTGCATTCAAATAAATGCCTGTTTAATGTCTATTGCTGCTTCTGTTCGCTACTACTTCACGTGCTGCCCCAGCGTAGGTAACGGCTTTTTTATTATGCGCAACGAAATTAAAAATTAAAATTTTCTGTTTGCCTCTGGGAGCTGGGCCGTTGCTGATGCTGATGCTGATCTGGTAGCACGTTTGCACCAAGTCTGACGCTTAACTACAGTAAATACAAAGCAACAACAATGGCAATATAAGAGGTTGTGTCATCCCCTTGAGCTCTGCGCAATTTGCGAGCCACAAAATGCCTAAGGTAATCACTTGCCGCAAATTGTTGTTGTTGCCCCCTACATTCAAGTTCAACTCGAGTGCTGCCGCTTCTTTAACTTTCTGCGTATTATTATTGTGCATTATACGGGAAATTGACAAAGAAACTTTTTGGCTGGAAAATAGCAAAGAAAACAAACGGAAAAAGGGACTCTGCACACTGTAAAAATTTGCCCTCGAATGCCACTTGAGAATTTAATAAAAGTACAAAAAAAATGTAAGAGAAAAGAAAAGAATGAAGTAAAATACAAGAGAGGCAGAGACAGCAAAAGACAACGAATGGAAACTGGAATTGTTGTGCACAAGTGCCAGTTAAATATTTTAGGCAAATGCTTGTTTTCCACCCCCCCATCCACATTTCAGTACCAATCCACTTTCCCACTACCAACAACAGTAACGAGCGACGAGCCAGAGTAAAAATAAATCAGCTGGGGCGTAGGCACTTGAGTTGATTTATGGGCCAAGGGAATGGTAAGACCAGCAGCTACACTGTCTACGTAAGGCAGGTAAGGCCATTCCAGTGACAGTATAGCCTTTGCATAATGCAAAACAAAATTGCTCGAGCCGAGCGCTTCTCTGGAGACAACGCTGCTCCGGGCGACAGCAATTGACAGCAGCCACAGTGGAGAGGGAGAAGGAGTGAGCGTATGGGTGTAAGTGTAAGCCTTCAAGTTGTTTTTTGAAGTTTGAAAAGCGAACAGTACAAAACGAATCCCAGGACTTGCCTTGTCTCTCTGACAGTTCTCTCTTGCAGTTCATCAGTCAGTGCGTCAGACAGTGTGACAGTTGGTCAATTAAAGCTTCTGCAAAACACTTCAAGGCAACTTACGACTAAATCTTCAAAGTACTGTACCAAGCTAACCCACTTAAGGCTACCACCACTTGATTTTTTTTTTTGCCGTTGGCCCATGCGCTGTCCGCATTTTAATTACAAAAGCCATTCAAAAACAAAATTAATTCTCACCGGAGCGCAATAGGTGGCAGGCTAAGCTCACAAGCTGCTGTCGGCACGTGGCTGCCAACTCTAGCTATACAAAAGTATAAAAATAAAATAAAGCATACAAGTTACAAACATTGAATAGCTAATACACTAATAAGGAGAACACAGCGCAGAATTTCCTTTACTTTAAATACTTACTATATTATATATAAAAATACTACTTAAAATATTATGTATTATATATATAATAATATAATATATACTTGGAAAAATAATGTGAATATTGATATCAGCTTGCAAAATTAAAATACTTGTGCACATATGGATTTTCATCGATATTATACAAATCCTTTAAAGACAAAGACCTTTAAGCTTGACAACAAAATTTAAAATAAACAAAACACTCTTTACTTTTCTTAGGGTATTTCAAATATTTATGGCTGCAATTAAAGTTGAATGTTTGTTTGGGGCCGCCGAAAGTAGGCAACACGTTTTCATGACCCATGCGGTTGACAATACAAATCTAATTAAAACAGGTGAGAGATAATGGTAAGATCATAAAGTGTCCATTAAATTGATAAAAATTAACAGAAGCTATGTGCTCGCCGAAAGCAACACACACGCACAAAAACACACATAGGTTGACACGAGGATAACCAACCACAATGATTGGCAGGGCACAAAACACCTCGCAACGAAAAAGGAGAAAAGAAATTTCATTAGACTAATGTGTTGCATGTCACATCAACGTCTGTAACAGTGTAACAAGCGAATGTGAAAATCCCAAGCAAGCAGCTTCAGCTGCCCAGGATGCGAGGACACAACAGCCGCTCTGTCATTCAGGATGAGCTGTAAAAGCGGCGTATATGTGCTATTGTGCGACCTGTGTCTCTGTGTGATTGTGTGTGTGCGTGGTTGTCTTCCTGTCTTTCAACTGCAGCTTCTGCCGGCTTGTTGTCTCTGCAACATGCCTTCGTCTCTCCATTTCCATCTCCTTTTCCAACCATGCATCTTCGTCATTTCACAGCACTTGTCAGCATGGCAATGCAATGCAAAATGGCTGCCCAGCGCACAGCTTCCTTGCAGAACACCCTGAGTTCGCAATCCCAGTTAGCCAAAACCCATCCCAAACTCACACCCACACACAGATTCCGGTCAGCAAAGTGATGTATTGTTGTCTGAGCGATATTTTTGTATCATCTCTAATCGAATGAAAAATTAGTCAATTGAGCGAATACAACATGCACTCTGCAGCTGTCAACCTAAATATATACGCACATATATACCTACTTATATCTGTTCAACGTAATTACTTTCTACTGTTTTTTTAAAATCAATTCCGAATGATTGTAAATAATTTGGAAAGAAACGAAAGCATTAACACATTACGTAATGCATACTAAATATTTTTTGAAGAATGCTTTACAAATTTTGTATAATAATCAACAAAGTAACTTACTTAGAACTAATTACAAGCGTGTTGAAGATAAAGGACAAAATTTGATTTACTGTATGGGAAATTAAATTTGATAGCCGGAAGAACGAATTAAGGCACTGTTTCAACTGTTTTACCTGCAATTAGATGCGAAATTACATGTGTGTCAGTGTGCTAATTACTGTGCGTGAGTGTGTGAAAGCATATGTAGGTGTGCTGTAACAATTAAAGCCAACGTGAACTAATTACAAAAATGCATTTGCAACGCAACGTAATTGTGTGCCTCCACTTTTAATAGGGCTAAAATAGAGCACTATCTAATGAAAAATGACACGACAATAGCAGATCCACAAAACACAGGCAACAACAACGGCACACACACACACAGACAGACACAATGCAGGCAGCTAATGAGATTTTGCTAGAATTTAGTGGTGAGTGCAGCGAAGACTGATGAGAGCTTTCAATTGTTGACAGCAGCCTGATTATAAGTCGATTCTTTTGACACGCAGCGCGTGCAATTTGCACAAGTGAGACTAAGAGCGTGCAGCAGTGGGGTGAGAGAGAAAGTTGGGGAGAAAGCAAGCAAATGAAAATTCGCTGACAAAGAGCATAGTTGATAGCGCAACTACAAAGTGTTGTCATGTTGCATGCAAATAAGCGCTTAGAAAAAACGCGTTGCAGAACTTTCAGTTAAAAGTAGGATGTTTAAGCAAAGAAAATATAAGATAAAAAAGATTTGTTCCGTTAATTTCCTTTCCTTGTTGACTAGACCTTTACTCTTAAAATCGATTTAAGTAAATTGAGAATACAAATCAATTCAAGTTTAAATAGTTTCATAGCTGCTTAATGACCTCTGACCTCTGTGTCGATAAGTTTATATATAGTTTCTTGATTTTCAGCAGTATATATTACTTGCAGTTGAATAAGTCGCAGATGAAATGATGGCAGCAATAAGAGCAAGTATTGCTTAGTTAATTTTTTGACAAAATAAACAAAGTTTGTACTTTGTTTCAACTTTTTCCTTTTTTTTCTGTTTTTGCATATCACTTTGCAAAATGTATGCAACCGTTTTGGCTAAATAACAGAAACTCTGCTTGTCAGTCACTGTCTCACTACGCATTTCCCTCTAACCTTTTACTTTGCATAGTCTTTTTAGTTTCAGCAAGTTTTCTCTTTGCGCTAAGCAGAAACTGCAACTGACTGACATAGTTTTGAATTGTTGTTGTTCTTGTTGGGCTAGAGTTGCATGAACTCCGCTCGCTGAGCATTTTTCATGGCTCAGAGTCTTGGATGTTGCAATGCACCTACGGCGCACTTGGTGCATTGAAATAAATCTGAGGCGCGCAAAGTTTGCCAAGCGGCTGCATTTACTGTACAATGCAACATGAAGTATGCCATGGGGCATGGGGGCATGCTGCGTCTCGCCAGCAGGTGCCAAGGCGCAAGCGACTAGCCAAAGTGTTATTTACCTTTTTTCTTTGGAGCTACGGCAGCGCCCAGTGCCTTGGGACATGCATCCGGAAAAGTTTTAACTAAAGTTATCGTTTCCTCTTTGCATCTCACTTTCTTGCTCTGTGTTTGATTGTGTGTGTGTGTGTGTGTGTGTGTAGTTCTCGTTTTAGTGGATATTCTCAGCGGCAACAGTTGCTCAGGGTTTGTGATGCATAATTAAACAATTGTCTGGAAAATTGTGTTGCAACTTTGACAGTGCAACAGTAACCCAAATGCAAACACATCCGTCAATTGGCAAAGTGATAAATGCATCCTGATTTATATGTTCGCACAGGAAAGTATCTTACGAAGCATGATGCCAGTCATGGGAATAGATTTAAACATGACTCAAAATGAGCAAATGCGAAACGGAACATTACAGTTAAGGTAAAAGCCATTTAAATTCATGTGCAAACTTAAAATAAATGCATAAAATAATGAATTTACTTTTATTTGGCAGCAATTCGATAAAATAAGTCCATTAAGAAGATAAAGAAACTATCACGAATTTATATAAATGTTAAGCCAATTCAATAACAAGTTAATCAAAATAAAGCCAATGTTATTAAACAAATTGTCCAAAACAATTGCACATATTAAATTCTTAGATACTTCAATAACCCATCTTATTAGGTTGCTTGTGTGTTATGTTTGCTAATCTTAAGCTTTAATTAAACTAATGGCTCATTGATACTAATACAATAACCCAACACATAGCATCAGGTTAATTAGCATTATGAACAACAACAGTAACAACAATACAAACAACAAAAGTCGCAATAACAATAGCAATAACTAATCGAGCAGTAATGTAATAACCGCCATTAAACTAAACAAACAGAATTCACCGTTTACCGTTCACCGCATGCCGTTCGCTGTTTGGTCATTTGCCAGTTGCCGATGCGCATAAATTTTAATGTGACGAGCAGCAGGAAGAACAACACAAGGGTTAACAGAACATAACCTTCACCCCGTTCTCAAGCGTGCGTGTTTGTAGTGGAACTTCCAATTAAATGACGGCTCGATAGCGAAATGTTGCAATCCACGGCAGCATCAGTCGTGGGAATTGTACTTTGCAAATAATATTGCCGGCGCCAAATGGTAAATGATATGAAATTAATGCGCAAACATCATCGACAACATCGAGGCTGTTTAACAGTTGCCCATACACCTGTGTGTATTTGCAGGTGAAATGTTAATGACATAAGCCCTACCTACGTTGAGTTTATTTACGACTCCGTTGCGTATACTCATCGGTCATATTTACAGTTTCTATCCATTCAGCATGTTATGTTGTATACTTAATGTGGGTATTGTACAATATAAGTTGTGATTAAAAATCTTGTTGGCATTTATAAAAGAGACAAGAGCTGAAACATGGATCACACAATGAACAACTATTTAAAAAAAAAAAGGTTTAAGCTTCAAAATGATTACAAATGAAGAAAAACAAGATATCTACTGCAAGTGACTAAACATAACCTCACATGTGGAGGAACACACCTTACTATTCTAAATCTCTAACACACACTTGCGTGAAACAGTTAAGCCATAACATTTTTATTGTACTCAGCTAAAAATTTGATTTTAATGCTTGGTTGGTTGCCACGCCCACAGGACTATAACAATTGGCGACAGTTTGTTTGAGTTTCTAGCTGGCAACTCGTAAATAAGTATATATTTTGATTTTTTCCGCAATTTGCGTGAACAGCAACAATAGTAACAGCAACAGCAACAACAATAATAGAGTTTCAGTTACGGTTTTGGGTTTCATTTTTGGGGCGACAAAATGTTTATTGTCCAGCCAAAAAGCAAGGAAATACGCATGAAATTAGATTTGCTTCATCGAATTGATTTCATTTGTTTTGATTTGTTTCCGAAAATACGCAAATTGGATACAAGACCAACCACCCACGCACACATACACACAAAGTGAAACAAACTATATAAAAGTTGTTGCCATAGCTGAAATATATACACTTTGGTCGAGTGGTTGAGATTCGAGAGCATGGGGCGTTGACAACAAGGCGTTGCGGTTTATGTTGATAAAACAAGAAGGCAGGTCCAACCCAAAAAGAATCCAAAACAAAAATCCCCTTAACATTTTAGTCAGTTCTGACTTTTAGTAGTTTTTGCTACCCCTACTACTGCTGCTGCTGCTGCTGTTAGCAATTGAGCGATCAACACTTGGCAGCTTGTGCTGGCATTAAAGTGTCAGCATAAATATATAAACATTTATATATGTGTGTGATTTGGGCCTCATGCGGCTTAATGTGCACAGCGTTAAGACACCGAAACGAGCCAGAAAACAAAACTTTCCGCTCAATCAAATGGCCAAATCCGAGCAACCCTTTTTACGCTTTTTTGCCATGTCTGACAGGGATTAACAGATCAGCGGCTCAAATGACCCAACGCCAAGAAATGCTGTGCCTTTAAATGCTCCTTCTGCTACTGCAGCTGCTCAAGAACTTTTTGGGATAGCAACTTATTCAAGACTTTGCACTTGATGACCCAATTAATGGCCCTTCAAAATTTATTTATTGGCATCTTTGGTGTGAAACTTTTATATTTTATTTTTTTGAAGCTCTTTTCAAATACATGCGAATACATTTTTGACTTATTTTCCCAGTCCTCATTATAAATAAGAAATACTCAGCTGTCGTCGTACCCAAAACCCATTCAAAAACTAATCATTATTGAAAACGTGGCCAAAAAACAAACTTTTATGCCCAATCGTATTACCAGCAAACAAGGGCCGTAAGCTTACAAAAACTCAGTCAAAACTTATAACGAAATAGCTTTGGTCAAATTGTTTTTATTGTCCTTTTGTGTCCTTTCGCCCACGTCCGACTTTGGTTTCTGTTCCTTTTTTCCTTGTCTCCGGCTGCCTGTTGGCGTTGGCGTTGGCGTTGGAACATTGTTTGACGCTAAAAACTCTCAAAGGATTTCCGCCGACGGGGTTCGGTTGCCAAGCCAACGCAGATTTTTCTGTTTGTACAGGATTGCTGAAGGAGTGCGTTTTGTATCGAATTACCATATTGTGGGCTAGAAATATGTGTATTTATAGGCTGATAAATGTGTACATGATACATATAATGTGTTTAGTGCTGAGTTTAACAAAAATACACACTCGAATTTCAAAAAAATTGTGTAGAAAAATTACTTTAAAAAAATTCTATAAGAAATATGATAAGTTCCTGTTATATAATATTTAAAGGATATATTAAAGACCACGAAATTTGGGCTAAATATAGACAAACATTAAACGTATAATTAAAATAATCATATAGTACGACGCATTCTGGCATTTTTTATTTTTTTCGGTTTGTTTTAATATAGGTAAACATTTTAAATTTACTTCTAACTCTTTTACTTTTAATATTCATCGCATATTTTATTAAGAACACTCTGGTAGACAGTAGTTGATAAATTTCTGTGCTTAGTGTATCACACGGCACTTGGTAAATAGAAGAAGAAAACTTGAGACTTTCAGATGCTCTTCAAAAATATTGCGTTAAATTGCGTGGAAAAGCTATGCGTTGTGCCTCCGTCTCATTCAACCTTTTGTGTGCGTTCGCCTTCTCTAATGAAGTGCTTTTCATTTTCTTTCACTCTGAAAGTTGCCTTAGCAAACTACTTGAAATATAAAATGTTTGAGTTTGAACTGAAAAGGCAAACTTGCACTGACTTTAAAGACTCACATAATTGTGCACATCATGCAACTGGCCAAGGCACTCAGCCACCTTTTTCTGCTCCTACTGATACTTCAGCACATGGTAATCTCTAAAGGCCAGCCCATTCCATTGGATGATGCGGACAACGTGGGTCGCGGCTGCGGTGACAGCGGCAGGAGCAGTAGCAGCATGGGGTGTGGGAACGGCAGCAGCAGTAACAGCATGGGCGACATGGGGTGTGGCAGTGACAGCGGCAGTAGCATGGGAGACATGGGGTGCAGCAGCAGCAGTAGCAGCAACAATAATTGCGATACAGGAAGTGATTTAAATAGCTACAAAAAGGAATCATCGAATCAAGGCAGTCCCAAGCAGACGGCCGCAAACATTGCCCAAAAGGCTGCCCACGATGCGGAGCAAGCTTATGGCACACAGCAATCTGCCGCTGCGGAGGTTGCCCACATGGTCAAGAAACAGCTGGCGGATCGGGCACATGCCGCAGCCAAAGCTGCAGAGGCAGCCCTCTCTGGCAAACAGCAGAATGTGGAACAGCTGGAGCGGGAGATATGCGAGACACAGGCAGTAGTGCAACAGCAGATGCAATCCCTTTTGGGCTCACAAAACAATGCAGCAGCAGCAGCAATGTCCGTCAAGAAAGCTCAGCAGCTGTGCGAAACCATGCACAGTGCCATCAAAATGGCTCAGGAAAATCTGGCTCATGGCAAGGTCGCTGCCAGTGGGGCCCAGCACGAGCTTGAGGAGAAGACGCAACTGTTGGAGCAGGCTCAGCATCGCATCGAGTCGCTCAAGAGGCGTATGTGTGATGCTCGCAAAGAGTTGGAGAACATTAAAAAATCTGCCGTTAAGGCGGCCAATGCAGCTTCAGAGGCACAAAAAAGGGTTAGAGATCCCCGCACATCCAACGAGATTGCGCGGATGAAACGTCATATACAACAATTAGTACAACAACAACTGCAACAGCGGCAACAGTTACACAACTCTGGCGTTTTATGGTGAAAGCACGAGCAATTCTTTGTTTATATTTTTTATTGGTTTGTTTTAAAACAGTTTATGTCTCAAGGTATTGATGTACAATTTTATACGCTGTCACATAAGAAAATATTTAAAATTATGTTGTCTCCTCAATAAAGAGTTACTAAATAGCACTGAAACTGAAAGATATGTGTATGTATTGCTTGCAATTTAATTGGGTCGTCAAAACAACATTGCCTTTGGCTGCCATCGTTTCTTATTCGCATCCCATAGCCCTGATAAGCTATCAGACTTATCGAAATAACGAAGTGTTGGTTGTTGTTGGCTTGGCAAGTCCCCAGACGCTGCTTTAGTATCCCTTTTTTGTGCGTTGATCTGTTAATCCAAAAAGGGTGACCACTGAAAACTATGCTTAGTCATATGATTGAATGGCAGCTCTTCGGCGCTGTTTACTGGGCATAAAAAAAGCTTAAAGCTTATGCTTAAGTCGCCTGTTATGTTTGCACTAGACACCAGTTTAAGGACGTATCGACTGAATGTGTGGCTTAAAGGCTTTAAGGCTGGCAAATTTTTACTACCAATTATCGCAGGCCTGTTTGAATAGTTGAATGTTTTTAAGTGGAGTTGAGTAACTGCAAAATGTACACTCAGCAACAACCGCAGCTGGCAGAACTCGACTGCTCTGCAAAACTCATTTGGCTGCTTTCCTTGTGGTCCTTGGTTGCTGCTGTTGCATCTTCTGTGGCATTTGCACATATGTCGAGCGTTTCAGCTTGTCCTTCTAGCTCGACCTCGTTCTCTTCGTCGTCCTCGTCGTTCATGTCACTTGCATGCGCCTTTTTGCGTGGCCAAGTACATGTGCAGAAGTGCCCCAAATGACACTCCGTTTGCGCGAAGGTGTCTGTGCCTGGCGTGTGCCAAAAAACCGTAAAAAAATTGTACTCGAAATCGATGCGATTGAAAATTTTGAGCGGATGTACCTAGAAACTGAAAAGCAGCCGTTCAAAAAATGCTCTATAAAACCATAGAATATATGTTTATCTAAGAATTTTTTAACTTTTACTTTAAATGAAAGCTCTAGTTTGTCAGTAATAGCCTGGCGTGCTTTAAAATAATGCACAATATGCTTGAATCGCATTAGCGCCATCAATATTGACCTGTAAAACCATTTCCAACTTATAGCTAAAATACTGAAAACGAAAATAGTATTAATGTCTTAAATAACATTGTTGTCTAAGCTCATTTCCTTTGGCTCTCGTTAATGTCAAAATATAATGACCCAAAGCTAGAATTGTCATTCTATATCATACAAATGCAATGCCAAAGCCAGCAACAGTAACAGCAACAAGCGCACAGCTACACACAGAAACAAACACCAACATACACATTCACACCGACACCGACACACAAATTCAATTTCCTTTTTGCAGTCGTTAGAGTTCCCCGCAAATGGCAGCTGTCGTAATGCTGAGCCCAAGAGCCAATGTCTACCGGGATATAGTCCACATGCACTAACTGCAGCCTCTATGATCTGCACCACATCCCTCCTCGTCTGTGTGTATATGTGTTTGTGTGTATGTGTGCATATTATATTTATGCCCTTGCTGAAGTGCTTATTGATGTTGCATCTGAAATGGAAATCTAGAGTTTTTCATTTTTGTTATTTGTTTCATTTTTTTTGTAAAGTTGCTTAAATCCTTTTCACAGCTGAATTACAACGATTTCGTTTTCAATGTTTTGTGAACTTTCAATTAAAGCAGTATGCAAAAATCCACCAGCCAGGCATGATATGCCCTCCATTTAAACTAGAGTCGGATGTAAAACTTAATTTTAATGCATATGTAAATTGAATTTAGGCAACAGGAAAATTGCGTGCATACCACAAAAGGCGTCAGAGCATCTCCACCTGCAACAGAGTGTCTTGCAAAAGCTTGCGGAGTGAGTTTCCCATAGCAGCCAACCACAAAAACCGAAACATGAAATTTAAGCAAATTTGAGACAGATGAGAAGTCATATGGGGGCAGAGAGAAAAACTAAAAACCGTTGATGAACGCTTGTGTTGTCGGATGATAAGCTACAAACTACGTCAAAGGATCCACAAAATGAAGCAACATTTGATGTTTGTTGTAACTGCTTTAATTTGAACTATTTCAAAATGTATGAGAAAAAAAAAATCTGTTACTATTACTTCTGTGTAATCATGTAGACAAACTCCTCGTAGTTGATTTTACCATCGCCATCAAAGTCAGCCTCGCGTATCATATCATTAATCTCCTCATCGGTGAGTTTCTCGCCAATATTGACCATGACGAAGCGGAGCTCAGCTGGCGATATGAAACCATCCTCGTCCTTATCAAATATTTTGAATGCCTCACGCAATTCTTCCTCCTCCTCGTTCTCATGCGACTGTCTGGACATCAAAGTGACGAACTCGCCAAAATCAATCATGCCATCGCCACTGGTATCGACTTCATTGATGAGATCCTTGAGCTCGGCTTCGGTAGGAGTCTCGCCAAGCGATCGCATCAGATTGCCCAATTCACGAATGCTAATTTTGCCTGATTGGCTCTTATCGAACAGCATAAAAGCCTCCTTGTACTCGGCAAGCTGCTCCTCGGGCAGATCGGGAACTGGGGAACTGGTGTTGGCCATTGTAAAATCTTATTATTTTCACGCAATTTCGAGCTTAAAATTTAATTCGTTGAACAGAACGAATTTGTTTTCAAATGATAAACAAACTGAATTTATTTTGTATAACGTATCAAGTTTATTGCCTCGCCTACTCTCTAACGCTCAGCCATCATTGCCACAAATTCTTTGTATACAATGTTGCCCTCGGTATTTGAATTGCCATCTAGCAATATCTGGTCGACATCATCGTCTTCCATAGGTTCAGCGTAAGTGCACATTATTTGCCGGAACTCTTTCTCGTGTATCCAGCCATTGTGGTCCCGATCAAAGACCTGAAAAGCCAATAAAACCTCATCCTCGGGTCCTTGCTCCGCGTAACGCTCAGACATGATGTGCAGAAAATCGCTTAGATACAGCTCATCCGTACCTTCGGGATCGTACATATTATAATAGTCCTGTAGCTCATTCTCAGGCGGATTGTGGGCAACGGCGCGCATTATGTCCTTCAACTGTTTCATTGGTATAACACCAGCACCAGGTTTATCAAACAATGAAAAACAATATGTTAGATCTTTCTCCAACTCCGCATTTAGTGAATGTGGACGTATTAAGCGCTCCTCAGGCGGTGGTGTGGCAAAATCTTCAAAATCATCCATATCTGTAAGCACTTTTTTAAGGTTTACTAGTTTAACCAATAAATTTTAATAAAACGTGTTTAACTAGAATAATTTGTCGGCGACGTAATAATTCTTTGAATTTACATAAAGTGGGTAACTGAAATAAAATTCTGAGCCTTCTTTTCGTTGTTTGATAATATTAAAAAATGAAGTAACATTTAATTTCTGATATTAAAAGTTATATTATAACTTTTAAATATTTGTATTTATGTGGTAAGTATTTAATAATATAGTTTGAAATCTGAGCTCCAAGCTAGTTTAGCATAAAAAAAACAAGTCTCTCTCGCAGATGAACCTCAAAAGAGGTATTTACTTTGTGCCACAAATGTTATTCTGTTGTGCTGTATTGTGTTTATTTGTGCTTTTGCTGTGCATGTTTCCTGATTATGGCCCGATTTTGGCCAAGTGAGAACTGAACGTGCTTGTTGTTGGCTCCACAGCATTCGGAATTTCAGACTTTTGGCTTTACTCAGCTGCACCCAGACCATAAACGCATTTATAAGCTTTCTTGGTAGGGGGGAAAGGGGTGGGGGTGGAGGTATGGAGTTGTGTAAATTTATTTACAGGTAGCTTCCATGCTACAGATGTAGAAATTGCATGTCGGACAATGTTTTAAGGTCAAGTCGAATGCATTTTCGGTCAGATTTTATGTAAATTGTGCAATTTTCGCTTGGACTAGTTTGATGACAACAATAACAGCTAAAAATACCATTTCGTACATTGCGTACCACAAAAGAATGTACGAAACGTCCTAAAATCCGATTATCTGCCCGAAACAACAACAAAAGTCCAAGAAGCAAACGTTTTTAATTAAAATTTTTAATGCCAATGCAGCTGTGGTTGAGTAAGCTTGACTTGTAGATATCCTGATCACTAGACCTTACACTTCCGATTATTAAACTTCCATTTTCCGGTGTTTCTCAAAAATTTTAGATGATTTCATTATTTTATCTATTGTTTTTCAAATTCAACATATAGACGGACGGGTGGCCATGGTTATGTCGAGTCGGCTGGTGATGCTGATCAAGAATATATAATCATAGCATTTTTTCCAAGAAATAAGCCTTAATATTTATGCTATTATAAATCATGCATTTCCATTGAAATCATATTCACGAGTCTTTTATTTTATATGGTTATTAACACTTTATGCTTTACTGTAATATATCTAAAAGCGCAGCAGAGCAAACACTATTTAAACGAGAATAGAGAAGCACGCCTTTGCTTTGCCATGATTGATAAAAAGAGCCAATCTACTTAACAGCTAAAAGCAGTTTTCTTAAATGGATTGTAGCCACGCCAGCAGTTTTCAATATTGTTAATATTCACTCTCCACTTCCAACCCCCAACTCCTCGCTCTTTGTGCGAAAGTGCTGAAAACCGCTGCTCGATTGCATTCAGTGCCGATTTCAATTAAGCATATAAAAGCAGCTTTAGCCACACAATGCGCAACTCGGCAACAATTGAGGGGGTTGTGCCACAGAACAATTGGCTGCTATTGCCTGCTATCAGTCCCGGGTCACTCATTGTCAGTACAGTCCAGTTCAGTTCTTGGTCAGGCCACTTGCACAATCCAAGTAATGCCACTGGAGTTGCCAAAGCGTTCTCAATATGCGTTTTTGTGAGCCTCATTTTCTGTTTGTCTCAATGTGTGCAAGCGGAAATGAAATATATAGCTGGAAGGCATGGAACAACAGAGAGAGCTAGCGAGAAAGGCAGTTGGTAGTTGTTGCCTTTGGTATACAAAAAATGTGTGTGGCATGCATTGTTCTCGGGCATGTTCATGTGTTTTCCAATGGCAGCACATTGTACAAGCATTTTGGTAAAGCTGATGCCGTTTTTGGTTTGTTAATCTGCCATTTGCCTCACACAGCACAGCTGCCAATTTTCATTAAAGCCAACTTTGCGTTTAACAATCCTAGGATAACTTTAATTTCACAAACTTGATAGTTGACCAAATGTGTTCTAGTGTATTTAAGATTTAACATGCTGCATTTAACTGTTTTTTCTTTTTTCCTGGTATTAAAACACACACTTAAACACACACACGCATACTTAGGCACATACTTGCTGGCAACCTGTGGAAAAAGAAGAATTCTTAAGCAAACATTCAGCAGTCAATGGCAAGAAAGCCTGGTTGGCATCAAATATCTTCAATCTCAATGGCTTTCGAAATCATTGAGGACAGGCAGCAGGCACTTTAAAACAAAACATTGCAAGGATATAGGATACATGACGTAGACTACACTGAGAGTTCTAGTGCGTGTCGGCTGAAGTGGCAAGGCAAATACGTAGGTGGACAAGTCAAGAACACTTGCCAATTTGAAGACTAAGCAATGTAACCAAGAAGTAGGCAGCTCCTTTAAAGATCTTAATGATGACTTCATCGCCTATCCTCAAAAAAGCTTCCAAATTGCTAAATAAAGTTTTATCTAAAGAATTAGTTCAATTAGTTTAACAATTGGTTTCGGAAACATATCTTTCATTCGTTACCAGCATTATTTAGTTGAGTGCCTGACAGCACGAGCAGAAAAATCAAACACAGTCTGGTTCTAGGCATGTTAAAAAGTGGACAGAAACCTCTTGAGGTTAATTTAAGTACGTTATTTTAATATTGTAACGAATCGATTTGTGTCATAAAAAATAAATATATTAAATGTTTATTGATACTGTGAGTATTATAAAAAAGGTTTTTTCGATAAGCACAGTTTACTTTTAAAAATAGGAATACCAATTATATGTTTAAGTTGCATCCATCGAAATAGTAATAAACTTTATTTGAATATGTTATAAATGTGTTCTTGAATCGAACAAAGATTGTCAGTATGAAACACAATTAAAATTACAAAAATAAATTTTTTTAACTGTAATTGCAACTCTAGGAATAATTGGTTAGTTAGTTCACACCAGCAAACAATGATCCTAATGAGTAAATTTACTTTCAAACAATGATCCTAATGAGTAAATTTAGTTTCTGACCAGCTACGTTTATTCTTAAAACTAGAACGCACACACACGGACAGTCCTTTCAGACATGTAAGTTTCTTGTTTGCTTATGACACAAATTGCATTTGTGGATGACAGCTAAAGCTTTGGTCATAGCAACAAGATGATTAAATTACACACACGCCCATATTAGCGCACAAAAAGGGGCGTTCAGTGGGACAACACAACTTGCTGTCAAGTTATTGTTATTGTTTTAGTTTTTGTGTTCCCTGGCATTAAGTTAATTAAGTTTAACAGCAGCTCGAAAAGCGCTACGCCCAGTAATCTCATCCTCCCAACAGACAGCCCAATTAATTAGTTTTTAATTATCTTGCAGGTTTTTTTTGTTTTGTTTGTTGGTTGTGTTGTGCTAGTGCTTGTGCTTGTGAACGCTTTTCAAACTGGACAACGAGCAGAAGCGTTCGTTATTTGTTTTGAGCTTAGTTAATTTTATTTGTATTTGCTGAAAAACGCCCACAGCTCAACGCCTCCCACTTTAGAGCATTGTTCATTTAGCACATTATTTCTCCACTCTTTGTTTAAGTGCAGTTTGTTTTGTTTGTCAGCCATCCAACCAGGCAGTCAGCCCACTTTCCTTCGTTGCAAAGTTTTAGGTTAGTTCCATTCACTTAATAGGCCAATCGCAGCCTGTGTGTTGTGTAATTAAGTTTTTGTTGAAATTTAATATAAATTTGGGCATCCAAGCATCAAGGCAATCACATGCTACAGCTTTTACCCAACAATGGACGGCCAATGAATGCAATTTGGGATTTTAATTGAAATTTTAGTTGGCCATCAAGAATTTTAACGTTAACGTGAACGTGAACGTGAACATGAACATCATCATCACCATTATTATCAGGAACAATGGCGCTGATTGAAATAGCCAAGCAAATATTGCACTTTTCTGCATTTTAAAACGGATCTGTGAGAATTTGCCTGCTGGCATTGAGGAGATGGAGATGGAGATGGGTTGCTGTGCAAATATTTACACAGCACGTTGGCAGTGCCATAAACCACCGCAAAACAATAAAATTCGCAATAAGCCAAATGGAAAGCGCCACCAGCAATGGAAATGTGGAATTGCTGCTGGCGCATGTGAAATGCATGCAATGCCAAACAATGCAACAACAACAACAGCCAGGAAGTAACAACAGAGCAACTGCAAAATCAAAATTCAAGGAACAGACAAAACTATAACTTGACAAGCTTTCGAATACTCTTTTCAAGGCAGAAATAGCAAAAAACACATAATTTTTTCAATTATGAACTAAATAGCTCAGATTTTAATATATTACGAAATTAAGTTAAATCAATTCTGTTTATTTTGAAATTTGTTTCAACAACAATATACATAAATAATTGCTAGCCAGTATTGCCGTCTATTCCAAAATGAACATTAGTTCCGCTATGGCCATTGTATCAAGGGTTAAACACAGCGAAACGGAATGGAACGAAACCGTTTTTCATAACTTAAATTGCACAAGGCACAAAGTGCGACTAACTGGAAAATCAACACAAAGCAATAAACAAAAGCAACAATCACCATAACAATAATACCAACAACAGCAACGAACTGCAGTCAACTTTGGTTTTGTTATGGCAAATACAATGATACTAGGTCAAGTTATAGAGATTTGAGGCATTGGAAGAGATATGTATATGGATTTTTGTAGGCTAATCACCAAAATGTTTTAATATAAAATTGCAATATTTGCAATATCCAATTTATGATCACTTTAGTTCCAGATAAGTCCGTTGGTGTCTCCTCCGTGGAAACTGTTTTTGTGTTCATTTTTGATGTATCTCTTTTTAGGTGAGAACAGGTTGAGCAGCCATGTTTGGGATTGTTTTCTGAGAAAATATTATAATCACTTTAAATATGTTTATATAAGTACAATTTACCTGTTGTCTTTTCAACTTGCTCAAACATTTCTGACTTTTTTAAAACTACTGGCACCCTTTTGCTTAATGAAGGACATGTGCCATCCTCTGAAATTATTAGATACATATATTAGATCTGATACAATACAATAAAAATATGTATTTACCTGCTTGCACATGCTTACAGGCACAAAGTGCAATCACTAGAACCAGCGAAAATAAAAACCGACCCATAACGATCTTAGAGAAACTTCGTAATAAACTTTTCTTACAGCTTTTTATATTCAGAAAGTATACTTAAGATCTTTTAAGTTGATTGGTTACAGTTACGCTTAAAGGCTTTGCTAGTTATTTTCTGCACACTTCTTAATGCAATTCAGTTTTTTTCTGCACTGCGAATAAACTTGCATTCAAAGAAATATTTCGTTATTAAATCTGCATTGCAAAATTCAATACTTGCCACACCTAGAAACTATTTCATTGTTGTTTGAGAAAAGAGTATTTATTTACTATTTCCATTCTATTTATTGTTAAAATTTATAGAGAACTCCTCTTTTAACTACACTCTACTCCACTCTACTCGCCAACTTTTAACCGCATTCAGATCTGTAAAGAAATGAAGAAGTTTACAAAGGTATAGTTTTCATCCCTGTCAAATACTCAATCCAACTTAATCATCAGAAGTTTATCACATTTGATAGTTTTGCTCTCACCTTGTCGCTGAGTCACCTTAATATGCTGTTGGAAAACTTCGCTTCTCTGTAAAGTTTGCCAGCTTGCTTTGATGATTATCATGATCATAATAATCATCGTTGCTGTCATTGAGTACCTATAAAGCAGCTTTAATGTTGGCTTCAGCTTTGATTGACCTTTCTTCTTCGTGGTAGCTAGCTTTTGATAAGCCAGGGCAAAGTATTTACTGGGTACCAAAAGCGCCTTTGAAGTAAGCTTTGCCCAGAGCTTCTATTCATGTACTGTGAATCGACGTAAAGTTCCATTCCTTTTTTCGTTCCAGCCTCATTCTGGTCTTTTAATTTATTGCCTGCCCAAGCCAATTGGTTTGGTATAAGGGGCGCAGTTAGCGGTCAGCTTTATTGATAAACGGCTTAAAGTCCTTGCCATTTTTTCATTTATTCTTGCTCGTTTCTGCTTTTCTTTATTTCTGCTGTAATTTCATTTGCTTTTGTCCGCAAAATTAAAGCCATAAAATGGAATTCTTAGTCGGGAGTAGGGCAGGAAGTTGTTAGTTGGTAAAATTCACAACGGCAACAACATTCACTTGCAGGTGAAGTGTTGCACTTGTTGTCACAGTTGTTGTTATTGTTGTTGCTCTTGCTCTTGTTGTACACTCGACGCCGTGTGCAATTATCACCTAGGGCTTCGTACATACCGAAGCAGTAACAGTCAACACTGGCAACAGCATCAGCAACAGCAACAGAAACAGCTGCAACAACAACAACAACAACAGCAACTGCATTATGTGCTCAAAATGTAAATGTCGTTTGTGTGCCATGCACCAGCAACAGTAGTTGCGACAACAGCAAAAGCAACAACAACAACTGCCGGCAAGTGTTGCACATTTGAAAAATGTGCTACGAGTGAAGTGCTAGCAGCAAAAACTAGAGGAACAACCAAGCAACCAACCAGAGTACCCAGTGAAACCTAGTGGAATCAAGCTGCTGCTGTCCTTTGCCTCTGCGTATGAATAAATGTTAAAATACAATCGAGAGCCGTAAATTTCGAGCAGTTAGCAGTTGGAATAGGTGTGAAAAAGAGCAAAAAAAAAAAAATTAAATAAAGTTGAGACAAAAAGAAATAACCCAAAGCGAGCATGGAGCATGAGAAAGAGAACAATGGCATCCATGCCTTAGGCGCCCCAGTCTAATTGGTATAATAAAATGTCATAAAGGAAAAGAGCATTGTGCCTGGCCAGTCATGTTATGCGGGAAATGTGCGACAGGCAGAAGGAAGAGCCGGTTGGCTGATTAGTTTTAGGTGTGCAAGGCAGAAAGTGCTGGCTAAAGTTTTGTCAGGAATTTAGGTACTTAAAGGATGTTGAGTACAGATGTTTTTAGGAATGTTAAGCACTTGAAATGTGCAATTCAGATAGAGATTAGAAAACCAGAGCCGATAAGTTTATTCAAAAAGCATTTAAATATTGTTAATAATAAAAGATTCAATATACGACTACCTTTAAATAAAAGGCCACTGAAGCATAAACAAATTAAAGAAAATTCAACAAAGTTTGTAAATATATATTTAGGAAAACTTATTTTTGTTGCGTTTTCTCTCAGTGTTTGACTATTACATCAGCTGATTTGTGATTTTCTTGTTATGTTCCAAACGCTTTAAGCTGTAAAGAAGCAATTGTCGAGTGACTTACAAAGAAATAAAGCTTCCAATGCTGGGCCCATATATCAACTGTCGATGCTTGCTGCAATGCCTTGCCTTGCCACAATCAACAAAATTAGTTTCATTTCCAGCAAATGGCATTACAGTCAAAGAAAAAAAACATCCAAAAAAACGGCCCCACCCACCCAACAAACAGTCAAGTCAGCCCCCATAACAAACTGCGCTTTAAGCTTCAGTTATCATCCATCCTCTCTCTCTTACTTCCTCTCACTCTATGTGTTTTCGTCTTCCATTCGATTTGCTCCTCGCTTGCCTTGTGCTGGTTTTGATGGCTTGCTGGCGATGCTTTTGATCTTTGCGAATACCTGATAAATGATAAGGTGCCTTGGTGAAGCCAGCAGACATAGTAAAATGCGCCAAAGTGTAGAAAATTGCGCCGCAGGTGTGTGTTTATCAGCCCGCATCACCTGCCACAAGAGGAATTGCTGCCACTGGGGCAAGTATCCTGATTTTCTCTTTAAAGTAATAAATGCGCTCAATGAAGCAAATCTTTTGCTGCAATTTATCAGGAAAATACTAAATTTCGAGTTTTTGATGAAACTTCAACTGCACACAGCGATGCTAATTTGCAACAAATTGTTGCATAAACTGACAAGCGCAACAGTAAAGCCCCAACTGTCTGTCATGAACAGGGCTTGCCCGTTGCGCTTTATTAAGCTTTATATTGTATATTGAATAGGTTTGCTTTAAATGCAAAGCTCTCCCTCTTCATTTTTCGCTCTTTCTCTCTTTTTGTGTTTCCTCTGATGAGCTATCGGCAGCAGCATTTACAATAATGCAGCCTTAGTGTTTGGATGTCTTCATTGCAAGAAAAAAATACCACTCATTCGAAATGTGTTTGTGGCCGCTTTTCGGCCATGTTTACAAAACTCTTCCCGATTCACTTCCTGTCCGTCAATATTATTCAGCCGTAAGCTAAATATGCATACATTAAAAAAAATTAAAACAGTAAATACACAGTCTGTGCAAACAGATTCGCAAATACACCATTTAATTAATGCAAATACAAAAAATATAAGTCAAAGGGTTTGACCAAGAGATGACCTGTAGGAAGGTTTCTGAAGGGCCTAATATAACAATATGACGCTAAAATAAAAATCCCCAAATATTCGATTTTTTTTTTGGCAGATTGACTAAGTGACAGATTTCTGATTGCTGACTAGTGATGGACATTTTTGCAAATTTTAACAAGCAAGCAAAAATATAGCAAAGAGAAAAATGTTGCAATGAATGCATTTGTTAACAATATGTTTTTTATTCTTCTCATGTATATTTGTTACACCCTTTGCTAAATTGTAGACATTGAATGGGTATGCGGTATAAAAATATATGTGTATACACGTTGCTCGATGATGCACAATAACAGTGGCAATATCAACACAGTACATGAGTTGATCGGTTTAAAACCATTTAAATGTTTGTAAAAATAAACTTGGAGCATATTTGGTTTGAAATGATACGTAAACACTTATTGTTAACTGAAAACACCGAAAACTTGACTCACAACCAATTTAAAGATTGAAAGAGATATATGTGTGTGCTTATTAAAAAAAAAGTAAAACTTTTCTACTGAATTTCTTAATTGTATTCTTTTATACGAGTGAATATTATTCTTTCCAATCCATTCTCATATGTCAGCAGTTGTTTTCGTCAACTGTAACTTTAATGACATTATCCTTATGGTGCTGAAGCGACTGCAGAGCATTGCCACTTCGCTCAGCCACAGCTGCACCTTTATGTTGTGCTTTTTTATTCTTCTTCCGCGTTGCCTGTTACAGACGTAGCTCTAGTTGCCCATGTCTATCTTACTTTTTTTCTTTTCTTTTCATTCAGTTATTGTTGTTTTGCTTTTGGTATTTTATTGTGTTTTCGAGTGGAGCACACGAAACAGGATGATGATGATGATGAGCTTGAATGCTGGACATCAGCGTTCTGTTTTACATTGGCATACACTCGTGTATTTGCATTCTTTTTACTGTGGCATCCCTTTTTTTTCTTCTTTTTTTACCAATTGCTGTAACGCTCCTCGCCACCACAAAGAATTCAAGTTATGTAGCTTGTTTTAATTTCGTTTTTTGGTGTTTGTTGGTAGTTTATTTTTTTTTTTTCTGAATGGCTTAAAACGGGTGTCATGGGTGTTTTTTCGATGACAACGCTGCTCACAATTTTTTTCTGGTCGGTCCGTTGCTGCATTTCAATTGAATTGTCAGCGTTTTCCGCTGAAAAATGTGTCATAAAATGTTGTTGTCTCGTTATGATGTCAGGCAGCCATTTAAAGCGTACCAATTAAAAATGTTACGAAAAAAAATAAAAAAAACTGGGAATTATTTTAAACGTGAGTGTTGTATGCCTCTTCGCTGCAAGTTAATCGCATTAAATACTGTGAGGATAAAATAAAAGGGAGACAAAGCCGACTAGAGCCGTTCTGTGGCTTGCACAAAACGCATATGAAATAATAAAGTCATCGAAATTTGGTCAAAAGCTTTAGGTATTGAGAAGCCACAAAAACTTTCAATACTATAGAGGCTTTGGATCCAATAGTTCTTCAATTCAAATGGGAGTTAAATGAAAGCTTTTTTTACAGGAGTTGCTTAAAATTTTTGCTTTTTTCTGCTCCCAACTCATCCAATTTAAAGCTTGAAGAGATTAAATACTTAATTTACGTTAAATATTATTGCTGTTAATTTCGATGCTTTATTAAATACTAACAATACACACAAAATCGTTAATTAACCAATTATGTGTAAACAATCTGTGTGTTTGGTTGGGCATAAGTTATTTGCGAAATGTTTTGACATAATTATCAACTGCAAACCATTGAATTGCCATTAAATGTTGACACTTAAACCAAAATGAATAATGAATATTTGTACAATGCGCTGCTGTCAATTAAGTCTGTTCGAGCAGCAACTATTTTTCACACACCCGTTTCAAGCAATTGCACACACACATTTTA
Source organism: Scaptomyza tumidula (assembly GCA_035044465.1). Taxonomy (NCBI): domain Eukaryota; kingdom Metazoa; phylum Arthropoda; class Insecta; order Diptera; family Drosophilidae; genus Scaptomyza; species Scaptomyza tumidula. The sequence goes on from JAWNNW010000445.1 coordinate 4,679,676, forward strand.
TTTTCCCCTCCCGGTAATCCTTATGTGGATTGGGAAGTGCAGCTGTCAAATGCTATAGACTCAAAGTTGACAAGGAAGGCACTCGTTTCGTTTTCTATTAAAACTTGATTGAAATAAATAAAAAAAAAATAACATCAACTTGACAGATAAAACAGCAAAAAAAAAAACATAGATAGAAAGAGAGTTAGAGATTGAGGCTTAAATAAATTCAAGATGAGGACAGCATAAGCCAAAATTGCACAGTGTTTGCCACTCTGCTTGCGACATCATTTTCCATTAAAAATATAACACCAACAACATCACATGCGTGGTGGTTGCGAATGTGAGCGAACTGTTGTCGGAGTCTTGAGTCGCTGACTGCTTGCTGTGGACATTGGGCAATAAGTAAGTTGGTAAGCACTGGCTAGCTACGGCTGTGAGGCTGTTGGCCAACTCACAGTCAAGCTACGTCGGCAAGTGGCTGCCACAGGCGCCGCAACTAATCAGCCATATGGAGTTAAGACGTCGCTTCGCTGGTAAATTGCAATTTGCAGCAAATTGGAAAGCGTATCCAGTCAAATACTAACAGCGATATCTAACCGTGTCTGTTTGTGTGTGTTTCTTCGTATGTTTGCTGTCAATTAAGTTTGTTTGAATACAAATTGCTTTGGTTACTCGTTACTGCTACGTTGCTAGTTGCAAGTGTCAACAGTGCGTATAAGCAATATTTTCTAGTCTACTTAGCTCAAACACAAATTTATTTGCCATTACGTTATCAATCAGAAGCTTATTAAAGTAACTACAAAAGCGGTTCAGCCAAGACAGAATTATTACGAAATGATGTACAAAATTATCAAAAGATTTACTAGATAAGTAAGGATTCGTGTTTTTGTGCTATTTTTGCAAGAAACTAATTGCTGGGAAAATGCTTTTAGTTGCGAAAATAAACAAAACATCAAAGCTTGCGTTAATGCTTTATAATTAAATAATTTTTACATTCGAAATATAAAAAATCTCATCGAAATTTGCTTAAGTGCTCAAAGTAGTTGCTTGACAGCACATCTAAGGCCCCGATGAAGAATTTTCATTTGTTTTAGCCAGCCTTATTATTTGGCTAGAAAACCTTCTAAAGGCAACTAAAAGTAGCTAACCAAATGATGCTAATTAGATTGCGTCAAGCAATTTGCAGGCATCCAGACATTGACTGGCAGCTCTGGTAGACCTACAGGAATTTTTGCTTGACGTGGCTAAGTTTTGTTAGCTTTTAGGGTTGAACGCCAAAAGGTGAACGGGGAGGAAATTGCTTGAGGCAGCACACATCAATGGCAGTTGTGGCAAGTTGTAGTGGCAAATTTGATTAGCTGTTAATTAATCTCATTAATTGAGACGACACAAAGTTTAGTTTGCTCGCACAAAAACTGACGACAGATGTGAGCGGAAATTGTCCGAAACTGGCAGCTTAAAGCTACAGCTACAAGCACTCAAATGGCGCATCCTGTCTTAACATCCTGCTTGTAATTGGTATTGTTTATAGTCGCTTCCGAACGTTGTGCTTCTATTTGTTTATGATTTTCTATTTTTTATTCTCTATCACAAACCGCAAAACTAACACAACTGCTGATGCAAACACTTTTTTGTCGAGCTGACGCTGCGCTAATGTCTGTGGTTTGGTTTTTGTGGCAAGCAAATCGACAACTGGCAAATATAAGAGAGGAAAAAAAGGATAAAAAAATCAAAAACTTGATAAACAATTTATTTCCCATCGAGCATACAAATTGCAGCAAAAAGAAGGAGGACAAAACACGGTCAAAATAAATTTGTGCTTAAAATTCACAAAAAAAGGGAATAAACAACAACTACTTCTATGTGCATACACCGAAGTGTATTGTACTTATGTATGTGTGTGTGTTTAAGGAAGAGTGAGCTGTTGCCAGATATGCAAAAACTGTGGATTTGTATTCAATTTTTCAAAGGGATACAAAACGTAGCCAAGTGGATGAGCGGGCTACAGGTCGATTACAGCTGCAACCCAACTGCTCCTCCACCTGCTAATACTACTTCTATTGCTAACGTTGCCAAACAGAACTACAGAGCACGCTGACCAGCCAGTGGACTGACACAGCGTATTTGAAAATTGATCACCGGAACATCCGTGCGCTGACCGGAAATGCGCAAATGCAATTGCAACTGCATTTCATGACGCGCTTTCTCTCGCTTTCACGCTGTCTACTCTGTCTATTTATATTGTCTGTGATTTATTTGTATATGTCTGTGTGTCCGGGTGTGTATCTGCCTGTATATTAGTGCTTCGCGTATGAATAACTGGTGATTGTCAGAAATTTCACAGGTTTTATTGCATTCACATTCATTGTGAAATGTAACAAACTTTAAAAGCCAAAAATAAAGCATAACAAAATGTGGAAACTATATATTCACGTAAGGAATGAACAAACTTTATTTTATTGCAATTTTTGTAAAATATGTAAACGTTGTTTGGAAGAAATAAATCATGGCTAAAAGTTTATGCATCGTTGAAAACAGTTTGATTTAATAATATGTGCAAATAAATTAAGGAATAAAAAAATAAAAATTGGCATTTGAAGCGCATAATAAGCGAAATGTAAATGGAAACGTTCCCAAAATGTAGCTTATCTTTAATGAGCTTAATTGCAACTGTGTTTGGTTGTTAATTAACATATAATGTCAAAAGTCTTATTTACCAAATGCGCTCCAGCGGCAAGTTTAAAAACAAAATACGAAAAAGAATTAATTTTCACGCAGCACAAGGAGAAAGAGTTGCGAAGCAAAGAGATGCATCTCTGGCTGATAGGGCTGTGGCTGGTTGGGCCAAATGGCGCCAAACTATGAAAACTAATTTATGTACTTAAAGGACGTGCGAGATGCAGCTCCAAAGAGAGAGACGCGAAAGAGTGAGCGAGAGAAAACAAAAGAAAAACACATTGCAGAATGCAAAACTTGTGTTGACACGACATCTAGGCGCCAGCTACACCCCTTTACAATCTACATCCCCTCCAACATCCAAATACACCTGGCTGGTTGTAGATTACAGAGCGAATGCAGTACGCAGACACTCAGAGCTAACATTTCTTTGACAGAGTGACAAACTTCGCTCGTTGCACAAAAGACAGAAGCAACCCTGGACTGCGGCTGGGTTTTTATGTGTTATACAAACCTGGTACTTAGTGAAAAGTGAAAAACCAGTGTTACAATGTTGAGCTTTTAACGTTAAATTGCTGCGCGAGAGACAAAACTTTGATGCTTCTACGACGATTTTTTTTTTTTTTTTGTGTTTTGTGTTTTGCTCTCTTTCATTCTTTTTGTAAATGAACAGCAACAATAAAGTTGGCCAGGGGTTACAAGTAAAACAGTTTTTTCTCTAAAGAGGGAGAGAGAAAAAGAAGCTTGCATCGTCAGCCAAACAAAATGTGTCAAGCAAGTGCAATGCTTCAAGCTCAAATTTATGCAAAGTGTGCTAGTTTGGGTGCACAGTGGAAGAGTGAAGAGAGTCAGGAGAATCAAGTTAGGGCAACAGCCCCCTAAGCGTTCCAAGTGTATTGTAATTTAAATAGAGCTGCGCAAATTCTCGAGCACTTACTAAAATTATATAGCAAACTTTAAGCAGCAAAAATTTATATGAGCAAGAAAACTAAATGAAAGCAGAAACTTAGAAACTTTGCTTAGACAACGCATAGGTTCACTATAAAATCTTAATGATTGAATAAGAGTAAAATAGTAAATATATATATGAAAAAAGATTATAACTTGCATACAATTCTCTTTGATTTTATATAATGTTAAAAATTCTTATTCAAACCGAATCCATTCAATGATCAATATGCTCTGTAACAAAGAGTATTAACAGAAGAATTAACTACACTTGTAGTTTGCCAAAGTTAATCAAGTTTCCCTTTCCTTTTCTTTTTTTTGGCGCGACAAACTTTGAACGTGGTGAATGGTTGATGGTTGGGATATTGTGGTAGGGAGAAAAGGATGGAAAAAAGTGCCGCTGTTCTTAAAATAACAGCAGTTACGACTAAACGAACTTAAATTTTATGAACAAACTGCTATTTTTTATGAAAGAACTCAAAAAGTTATGGAAACTGTTATTGGCTTAAAGATACTGAGAAGTTTTAAATATTAGGAATGAATTGTGAGCAGGAACATAAATTTAAAACTCAACATTAAAAGGTACAAATTGTAATTTCATTGGCATACCGTTTGTTAAGATACGACATTAGATGAAGTCATCTGTATGACTTTAAGCTTATTTTTTTTCATTTAACAGACGTTTAAACCAATTTTTGTAAGTAATGGCAATGGTTTTAGGGTATAGAAATTGATGCACCAGCTCAAATGCCAAAGAAAATGACACATTGACTGACGGCCTAAGTGTTTGTGGTGCTGTAGCGGTTGGTGTTGCAGCCTGCCAACTGTTATAACTGTAGCTGAAGCTAGGTCTGGACCACACTGAAGCCCGGCAACGACGTTTTCCTTGCAATGACACACGAGCCGCTGGCCAAACGTTTGTTTGATGTAATCGTAACCAAGCAAATGCAAAAAGGCGAAGCAAAATGTCAAAGGGGTACGAAAATCTCCCTTTCGGTCCAAGCTGACAAGCACTCGCAACATCCAAGCGACTTCAATTCGATAGGAGAGAAGGCTGTTATTCTGCTTCTGACAAGTAGTGCCGGGGTTTCGTAGCGTTGTCACTTGACAGAAAGCAACAGAGAGAGAGAGTATAAAAGAGTGGAAGGCAGGGAAGAGAGTGCGGGTCAGTTGACTGTTAGTAGCTGGAAGCACTGACTGCAGTCTGTTGGGTATTAGGATTAGAAGTGTTTATGCAAATGCGGACAACTTTGAGTGATTGCTTTGGCGGGGCGCCACAACACAGGACAGGAAAGACGACGGCAACCTGAGAGTGCCACAACTTTGTCTCCTTAAGCATGCAGCTATTTAAATCTGTTGGAAAATTGCTTCTAAATCGCTAAGATAAACAGTTTTTGAAATGTTTAGCGATCCGCTTACAAGGCAGCAGACAATTGAAGCTACATAAGTTGTTGTATGCCTTGTGGCTGGTTTTTAAATGATTTTAAAGGTGAATAAAGAACAACAACAACAAAAGGTGTTTTATAATATTATTTGGACCTACTACTTTTGTTTGACTATTATTTATAAAAGCTTTAAATATAGTATTAAAATTTAATTAAATTTTCCTAGTTTTCAATTTTTATCACGAATTTTTATTTGAAATTGAATTAACCTTTACATTTCTCTGCATTTATGTCACCCCCTATTTATCTTGCTCTCTGCCTCCTTCTCTCTCTCTCTCTCTATCTTGTTAGCTTTCTTGCTTTATATTTCAGACTTCCACTTGTCCCTTGATTTTCCTTTCAGTCATTCTGTCTATGTCAGCATTTTTTCCTTTCGCCTTTATCTCATTCCTTATTTGATTTCTTTTCTTCATTTCATCTGTCCATTAAGCCTTACACATTCAAAAAAAAAACCTGCCTCTGCCCCTGTCTCTTCCTCAGCTTTGCTATAACATTGTCTGGCTGCCCTTCCACTTCGAACACTTGTTGTGCATGTCACGTAAACAGCGCGTTTAAAACGCATTCGTGTTTCTTGTTGTTTTTGTATGTCTGTGGGACCAATAAAATGTCGGCCATTACGCGAATTCATTTGCGGTTATCCAATTTGGTTGCAATTGCAATTAATTTCTCACACATTTATAAGTGTCTTTTGTTGTCGTTTCAACCGGAGGCAGACTGACGACCGGCAGTCGTTGCCCCGTTGCCGCACTTTAAACTAGTTCAATAATTTAATTTAAAAACGTAAGCTTGAAAAAGACAATATTGTTGGATCGTTTTCAATTTGTAGACATTCAAAAAACAAATCAAAACGGAAGCAAAATACTTGACACAATTCTTTGAGCTCTTTGCTCGGCTGCCTTATGCTTTATTTTGCGCAAACAAGTCGTTGTGTAAGGGGGGGAGGGGAATTCCCAAACCGCAACAATGAGAATCCTTGGAAATAGCATTTTACTTTCACGCCGCAGCGGCAGCCACAAAAGTCGAGACTTTGCTAAGTCTCTCAGCCCAGCAGCCAACAGATTTCGAGTAAGAAATTGCTGCAGTTCTCATTGCAATTCTCACTGCCACTTGCCACACACAGTATACAGTATACAGTAGAGTAGAGTAGTGTGCCAGTTTCAGACTTTCTGTGCTACGTTTGCTTAATTGTCTGGCATTTCCTTTTGCTTTTGCAGCTTAATACTGCTCGGCAAAGCATATTTTTTGTTTCTCTATTTCTTGTTGTGCTTTGTTGCCATTGCGTCTAGTTCGTTTGAGCCTTAAAGCAAATCAATTAAGTTGAACCCACAAGTAAACGCAGGGCAGCATAGACCAAAGCCGTAGCAACAACTCATCCAACTGTGACTTTTAGCCAGCAATGCGACTTAAGTGTTCTTCACATTGTTTGTCTTATGTGCATTTAAAAAGGAGAAAGAGTTGCAAAGCGTGTACCGTTACTCCCGCAATGGTGCATACATTTGTTATATTTCTTTTTATGTAAATGGAAGTTGTAAGCTCGTAATTGTAATTTTGTAAGGCTTTGCAGGACACAATATGCCAAGCCATGACTTTTAACGTATTGCAATTGATAATCAGTTGATTTTCGAAAAGTTCTGGCCTATCTTCAAGTTTATTTTTTGGGTAGAGTTTTATCGTCAATTTCGTATGATAGTAGTTGATAAAATTTTATTGCTATGCAGGACCCATTTTTAAAGATTACGTTTTGAATGAATATGCTTCCAAAGCGTAAGATGATTAATGCAAGAATAAACAATAAGCAATTAAGAAGTATGTGAATTGCATGATTTAACTAAAAACTCCACTAAAACAACTCAACTGAAAGGATCTGCATTTAAATTAGCCTTAATCAAGGCTTTTGTAGAATTTGCAATATTCAGTCAATGTCGCGCTGTTCGACAATTTCTTATATGCATAGATAGGTAAACGGATTGAGCTGCCTCAGCACACATCCCAATAGAGAAAGACAGACAGAGAGAGAGAGAGGGAGGAAGTGAGAGAAAAATGGTAGCCGCAGGGCGTCAGTCAATAGTTGGGCCAATCAGTAGCAGCTGGCACTGCAGCTAGCTGATTAATTTATGCCATTATGCAATTTTCACACCAGCGGGCAACGGGCAATGACAGCTCAAGCGCATAATTGCATGACCAGTGCTTATTTATGGTGCTAGCTGTGTGCAAGGTTGACTGGTATCGGGTAGTTGAGGATGGGGGTGCAGAGGTCGAAAAGTGGTCGAATATAAACTGAAAGTGCCTTTAAGTGCACAGAGAGTGCGAATAGTATAGAGCTCATAAATTGAGATGTCAGCTGGCAAATAAGTTGCACAAATTCATTAAGAGGCTATGTGAGAGAGAAAAACAGGGACGGAAAAATCATATGCAGTGGTGGAAATGCTTTAAGAGGTTTTCCATTAATTGCAGTTCTAGCAGAAAATGTGTTGAGCCCACAATTTCCATAGTGGCAACTATGAAGAGCAAGAGCAAAGAAAATGGCGAATTGGGGAATTGGCAAAACTACAAATTTATGCAAATTGCTAGAAAATGCTAAACACAATGTGTTCACAGGACTATTCTCTGCCTCGCTCTCTCTCTCTCTTTTACTCTCTCTCTCTCTCTTTCTTACTCTGTATTTAGTTATCTCTTTCTATTATTATCTGTGTTGCCGTCTCACTTGCGTTAAGTCTATGCACGTTTGCGCTTTATGGCAACCACGATGAAGCTAAAACGAAATCCATGCCACGTGTGTGGCAGCTGGCATTTTGATAAAGTCGAAGGTGTCGACAAAAACGACAAAAACAGAAAAAACTAAAATCATTGCATACATTTGAGGGCAGCTGGATTAGGTATACGATGCCGCAGTCCCGTCGACTGTCAAAAAAAAAAAAAAAATCACACGACTCAATGAAAGCGGCAACACAGCAAAATGCAGACACAAAATGTTCAACTGTCAACCGCAAAAGACACCATAAAGAAACACAGAAAAGAAGTCGAACATCGAATACGCTTACAATATTATTTAAAATTTGCATACATTAACTAATGATTCTAAGGCTTAACGAAAAATTAAAACAACACTTTGCAAACAAACGATCCGCTTGAAACATTTTTAGCCTTACTCTTATTAATTAAAACAATAGTAAAATCCATCAATCCGACTTACTAAGATAATAGAGAGGTAAACAAAATTAGCAATACAGCAAATATTGAAAATAAGATACAGATACTTCTTTTTGATAGTCGTCTTAAAATAGAATTAAATAAAGATATGTGTCAAAAACCTATCAAATCGTTTTGACCTAATTTTCTGTCATTTTCAATTGTCATGTTCAAGATTTTATCTTTGTTAAAAGCACTGGACTTTTTGCCAAGAATTGACTTGAATTGCTCTTTTCGATGGAACAATCAATGTCAGTCAGTTGGGCGTCAGTTGCCGTCAGTCTGAGATGGATGTCAGCTCACGTGATGCATGATGGATTTACCCGGGCTGCACATGTGCTAGAAATACGCTAATAAGCAAAGCCACAATGTTCGCCCGCATATGACAGGCTGCGGTTGCGAAGCTCTTAAGAGCAGAATTCAACCTGGCTTCAGTTTAAGGATCCATGAAATATACGCCTTGACAAATGATGCTTGAAGGCCAAGTTAAACGGGTCGTTTGTGGTTTAAACTTCTCTTTTTTCTTCCTTAGTTTTTATCCTTCACTTTTGTTTTTCTTTTACAAGCGAAATGTATAAATTTATTTGAATTATTACCAACGGGTTGCTTGTTTACGTTTTAAACCTTTTTTTCTGGCTGCTGCTTTCTTCTGACAACCTTTCAACACAGTGTCGTGACATAATAAATAATTGTAGATACTTTTAGGGGCATAATTTATGCAGGCCCAAACGAAAGAAATGTGTTACAAATTTAAAGAAAAAATCCTCATAATTGAATGGGCAGCTTGAAAAGCGCTCAAAAGCTGCCATAAAAACAGCTATGCAAGAGCTCAAAGTTTGTTGCTTTGTTGTCCTTGAGCCTCGTACTTGTACTTGACCATGGCCCAAGTGATTGTCCTGTCTCATGTGCCAGCCATAAATTGTGTGCAACATCTACATAATACCTATTAAAAGTACGTATGTATGCATAGGGTTATGTGTTTGGGTAGGGTTGTGCCGTTCATTGCCATGCATATTAGCGCAGTTTAACGCATATTTATAACACCTACCGTTTGGCTAATGATCAAAACGTGCCACACACACACGCACACACTCATACACGTACGTACACGGCGTTGGTGCTCAGATTTTTGGCCCTGGCCGAAAGCAATACTGATGGTAACGGTAACATGAATATGCGAAAACACGAAGGAAACGCATTAATTAAATTTCGGTTACAAAAGGCAAAACCAAAAATACGTAACTCTTATTTACGGCCATTCCCCCAAACCGCCTATAAAGACGTAGTAGAAAGCGAAGAAAGAAAAGCGTAAAGAAAATCATGTTCCGTGCCCGCACATTACCAAGCGGTTTCAGTAACAGGATAACTGTGTATGTGTATATGGTATATATGTGTGGGTGGTATGTACAAATGTGTTTGTAGTCCCGACATTTGATTGAGAATTATGTATGAAAAGAGAGAGAGAGACAGAGAGAGAGAGAGAGAGCGAGAGACAGAAAAAGAAGAAGTCTCTGCCCATTAAAGACGAGCGTAAAGAGCAAACCAAAGGCAATGCTTGCATTATTTATCACATCCTCCGCCTCAACTTAATAAGACGAAAGATGCACAAAATCAAATAATAAAGCCTCATAAAAATTGCCGAGCAAAATGCGGGCAGCTTAACCACATTGTGAATGTAACAAAACATAATCTAATCATATAATGAGCAAAAAGCCGAAGAAACTGAATTCAATTATGTACGATAAACAGCATTCATTAAATATTAAAGTACTAATGGATATGCTATATGAACAAACGAAACCGGTCGGAATGGTTCATAGAGAAAGAGAGTGAGAGAGAGGGAGAGGGAGAGAGAGAGAGAGGGTAATATAAAGAGAGGGTGAGAGAGAGAAATATTTTTTACTTGCGTCCTCTAAATATCTGTCTCATTTGGGATTGACATATTTAATAACTTATTGACAAGTTTTAAATAATTATATAAATATATGCACAAGTTCATGTGATGTTTAACAACTGTTTTTTTAAGAACATTTCTGATAAGCACACCGCAGCGGGTGCTGAAGCGGGGCAGACTTTAAGTGAAAACACTTCAAACTACAGCCAAATGAAAAGCTGGCAAAACAACCTAAACAACAGCAGCAGGAACACAACTCAGCAAGCGTCTTTGTTTGCCTTAATGTCAAAAAAAAAAAAAACACACGAGCATAAAATTACTTTTGGTTAAAGTCAACTACTTTATACTCTGTTTAATCGATTTTAAACATCGAGTGAGCATCTCATTCTAATTCTAATTCCGAAAATATTCGAAGTTTCAAGTATCTTCGCAACCGACGAATATGCCCTCTTACCATATGTGTCAGAGCATATAAAGCAGAACACGAAACTACTTGGCACTTGTTTACTGTTAGCCGGAGCTTATGCTACACACATGGCGCTATATCCATATGGCATATGTGCCTTATATGCATATCTTAGTGAGGCCAGGTGTCTCAACAAAGATATGAGTGTGTGGGTATGAGTGTGTGTGTGTGTGCGAGTCTGTAGGCGAGGCACTAACAAAAGATGACGCACACATATATTCAAAAACTGCTGTTGGCCATATTTGGGGAGCTTAAAGCTGCGCACATTGACTCAAGGGAAATTTGTATATGACTTTCATATTTGTTTTTTGCGTTTTTTAATTTTAATTTATTTTATTATTTGTCGGTAAGGTTAACACTGGCCTCTGGTGCATAAAATTATGACAGCCCCCAAGAGAGGCAGTGCGTAACACTCCCCGGGGAGAGCTGTTTTATGGCCGTTACTCGTATGTCGACCAAAATATTTGGGGCTAATTTAACGCATTTCTAATTCAATATTATGCGGTATTATGCCTTGCGGTTACATTGGCTTTATTCTCGGTGTGTTATGTGTCGGCCTATGCTTTGAGGTTACAATGCCTGGTGCTGGAGTTGAGGATTCGGCACGCACAACAGCCTTTCAAATAGTATCGTCTTGTGGTTGCCAAGTGCTTTGGTTTTTCTTTGACTTGCGGTTTAAATAAGTTTAAATTACCAACACTTTGAGGTTAAATTTGTTCATAATTTGAGGTTAAGTTGAAAGCATTTTATTGCTAATGTATCTCGGTTTGAATGTTGTAATTTGTACTTATTTATTGTTAAAGGCTAGATTGAAACTAAATTATTTCGTTTTTCGAGGCCAAAAAAGAAGGCTATGAAAATCTAGTCTTTCCTCACAAAATGTATTTAAACTCCATATAAAATACCAGACAAGTACAGGATTTCACTAGTTAAACATAGCTTTAAAATTTAAATTTAAAGTATCCCTTTCAAAAAACCAAAAATATCTGACAAAATTAATCGTATATTTTAGAGTTTTTCACAGTTACATTTACCTTTACTTTTCACAATTATTTATTAATTGGATTGGTAACCAAAAATGCGTTGCGCTTATTACGCATTTTGTAAATTTACATATTGGGCGGACAAGCAAATCAAGAATGCAGTCACACATATGACAAAAACCCCTCAACATTCAAATCAACTGATGCCAGTGACAAAAATGTGGGCCTAAAGCCGCAGAGCCTCTGACGCAGATGTGTAAGGCTTAACCAGATGTTAAATATAACATGTAATTGCGCGAGTGTTGGATAAACAAACAAATTTTGCGGCAGGTGTTGGACAGAACCAAAAAAATTATAAATTAAATGCATTGAGCCAAACAACAAGCTGGTACTGGTACAACATGGGAAATGGCTAAAATGGCGGACGAAACAACCACAGGGCTCAGGCTTTGGTAGGGACTGTAGTTCAGCCCTTTTTATTTTCTTGATTTTCCTTTCCATTTTACCTTTGGCAGCGAATTGTGCTCTATGCTTTATTTATGCCATGAATAAATGCAAATTTACCAACACCCTCGCAGATTTTTGCAACAGGATAACAGCCAGAGTCGCCGGCACCGCGTGTCCTTTGCATAATAATAACTTGTAAAATGTCATGTAGTGTGTGTGTGTGTGTGTGTGTGTGCGTGTGTGACCGTGTGTGTTTGTGTGTGTGTGAAACCCGTCCTTCGCTTGGGCTTGCTTGGTGCTTTATTTTTGCTTGGCCTGGCTTTAAGCTACTGGCCGTGCGCCGTATGCGAAATTAGCATTTAATACGACCGAAACAGAGAAAGTGAATGGGAGTGAGTAAGAGAGCAAGTGCCATAAGGCCAAGTGCATTAAAATTGCTAATACAGCCAGTATTACGTTCATTTATATTGCAGACGTAGGAAATGTCGCAAATATAAAAAACATCACAAGGATTTCATATGTAAGGATTTTAAAATAAAGCTCAGCATTAGCACACAAATTAAATTGCGATGTCAGGCAACAAAATGGAAAGAACGTGTAGAAAGAGAAAGAGAGAGAAAGAAATGAGATGCAGGGCATCGTAAGTGAAGCTCAGTTTAAAGTAATGTGAAAATAGGAAAGGGTACCTTAATATTTAAAATCGAATATTTGAAAGACCGAAGTAATAGAAGTAGATAAATGCTAAAAAAGTTTTTTGATTCCGAAATTCCCTTTGTATTATATTAAAGTCTGTGAGTGTGTTCAAGCTACGAACTGCGACTTTTATCTTTTAATTTCCAAGAAATTTGTTTACATTTCACCCTCTTCAATTTCAGGATATTTGTCGTCCCACTTCCTCAGTTTGTTGCGCTGATTAGTTGCATGTATTTTTAATGCCGCTAATTGACCGGAAACGCAAATGCAAGGAGAAAAAAAATGAAATAGAAAAGGAAAAAAAGGAAATTGATTAGTTTTCCGAGTCCAAGGCTGCGACATCAATTTTGCAATGTGAAAGAAGGCACAAGGACGGGTCAGGAGTCATTGTAATAAATCTATTTTCATGGCTTACGGCTTGATTGGCATTTGGTATAAAAAATGTGCGGAGCTTAGCATCAAACTGAAGGCCAAATCTATTTTCAGAAATCAAAGACGTTTAAACAGGCAGCACATTAATCCAAATTAAGTCTGCTTAATTGAAGCAGACGCAATGAAGGACAATGTCAACGTCAAACCTAAGCATCATCATTTCTGATTACGCATACATCATGTTGCCGCGTGAGCAATTTACATCACGTATACGCCACGTCTGTGCTGTATGCAATAATTAAGCGCAAATGTTCAAGATAGAAACTCGCCACTAACCGTGTCTTAGTTGTAAAGTGCATTCCTGTTCACTGGCTAGTGCAATGATTTCATCTTAGTTACTTTTACTGCAATTAGGTTGCGAGCATTTTATAAGATTTACAAATTACTATCCAAGTGACTGCACCCTAAAACTTAGCTCACGACTACGTCAACAAGTGCACTAAGCAGCAAATCATTTTCGACGAACTGCAAAAATCAATAAAATATAATTATAATAAATCAATTTAATCACGGTGAAATAAAAGGTAAACTTAAATATACAGTACACTGAATATTTATTTATTAAAAAAAAATAGCTTTGCATACAATTATAAGTTTATAACTTGTAGGATAGTGTAACTGACACCTGGCTGTTACTGCAGTTTGTGCTGCCTTTTAGCAGATTTTGCTGAAACTGAAGACACAAGAATGAATGGCGTTGAATACATTCGTTGCTGTTGCCGCAGACCATCTTCCAGAAAGTCTTGCTGAATGCGAGGTGCGCGTGTTTTCTCGCTTGTACCATGAATTGCATATAATGGCAATTTGTTGCTCCCCTTGTGAAAGAATTTCTTTTTTTTGTGCAGTGGCAAGCGGTTTCTTATCGCAAGGGTGACAAGGAGGACAAGGGGTAAAGGGAAGCGACACACATTTGTGTGTGCGATAGAACACGCAAAACGAGAGATGCAGCTAGATAAAAGTCATTTGAAAACTATTACACCCAAGGGATACATTCAAGTAGTGCGGCATTTATAACTGAAATGCCTACAATAAAAAGAAAAAGAAAAAAAACAGAATAAGAATAGTAGAAGAATAGAAAATATTTGAACTGTGAAACTGCAAACGGATCGAGAATCAGTGCTGAGCAATGTTGTAAAGCAGAAACCGCAATGTAATATATGACTGGACATGGGACGATAAAGTACACGAGTATTACCAAAGTTATAAGCCATTAAATGTGTATTTTAGTGTCTATGGCTAGACCCTTGTGCAAGTATTTCGCATCACTAGCGGAGCTGGGAACACACACATACACAGGCAAGTAGACTAGGCTTGGCTGGCAGGAAGCAGCATAAAAATGGCAACACAAAATGGCGTTCTCAATGCTTCCTTTTTATTAGAATGTGTCCATAGAGACGTGGAGTGCCATTGCCGTTGTCTGTTTGGGTATTGTTCTGGCTGCGGCTGCGGCTCTTACTCTCTATCTGCATCTGTATCTCTAGCTGTATTTGTATCTGTATCTTTATTCGTGAATGTATCTCAGTGTGTGTAGTTTGTTACACATTTCTTAGCACGTAGTTATCTCTCGACCAACAACAACACTAACAAAAACAGCAATAGCAACAATACCACTTGAAACAACAATAAAAAGCTTGAGTAACTACAATAACACCAACAACAGCAACAACAAAAAACGTCTTAGCTCCCAAAGCTGGCATTAAACTTAAAACCCTTGCGGCACAGGGAGAAGTCATTGCACGGACTGACAAAAGAGCTATGCCTACATTTGGGAAACCATCTGCAAGTATTCTGCAAAGATTCACAATAAACACATATAATCAGCTTTGCTCAACTTAGCGATTTGCACTGTGTGTTTTGAAAAACGAATTTGGTTAAAATCTAGCTATGAATTTGATATTCAAATGTTTCACGGGTTGTTCTATGGAAAGAAAAACATTTATGTAAATAACTAATTTTTGTTGATTTATTTGTTAGTTTGCCTTGAAACAAAGTTAAATCACTATTAAAATATTTTTTAATTAAATTCTGTGCATTTTTATCTGCTTCTATTTGCATGATATTTCTGGAAGTTTGCTCAACTTATATAAAAAGAATATTCCTTAAAGCCTTAACATATTTGAAGTCCCTGCCTTGTTTGTTTTATAATTTCTGCGGCAGATGCCAAAATTTTTTGGGGTTTGTTTTTTTTGTGGCTTACTGCGTACCGCAAACGCTAATTAAGAACTAATTAATTTTCTTATTACAACAGTCTAAATAACCTGGGGCTTATGCTTCTTTACTTTCCGTTTAAAGCTCTTGCGTTTGCCAACCAATAAAGGTTTTCACTGTTGCCTTAAACCCATTGGTTTTTTTGCACGTTGCGTGAAATTTATTTATTCATGACTTTCATTTTATATATATATATATATACATTTTTTTTGGAGGTACTCGTTTATTTTTGCAACGTTGTACCCAACTGCATGGCGCAACTAATGCAAAAATTTATTGTGACTTTTGGCACTGGCGGCAACAGCTGCTGCACATTATGTGTGACTATGTATACTTACTTCTCTGAACTATTTTCCACTTGCGAAAACCTAAGCCCAACCCAGAAGCCAACCAGGCAGGCAACACCAACACACCAGAGACTGCCGAAAAAAACATGTACAAAAAAAAAACACATGTGTCTCTTGCTTCAGTTTTATCTCGTGTGCTGCACGCGGCACATTTGCATAGTTCGTGCAACAACAACAGCAACAGCAGCAGCCGCTCAGTTTATTTTTTTATTATTTTTGCATTTTATTTTCTTTTATTAATGTGGAAAATGTAATTTCCAGCACTTGCATCTCGCAACCTTAGCAGCCCCTTGGGGCCAGACAAAAAACGGGTGCCCACAAAAAAAAAATTACATGTGGAAAATTGCAAAAAGCCTCGAGAGTTTGCCTGCTGGCTGCTAAAAAAAATAATTTGCGGCCTGGCACAAAAGTTCAATAGATACAGGGGTAAGTGGTTGCAAGACCCTAACGCAAAATAAATATCTGTCAAGTTGGGAAAAGTAAAAAAAAAATAACGAAAAAAATTAATTACCTTAAAATAAAAAGCAAATATGGTTAATGTTAAAAGTTCTGTTTTATTGCAAAGATGTAAAATTTATCTCGTTTGATTTACTTAAACGCTGCTTTGAAATGTTGAAAATATAACAACATACAAGTTGAAGTTTAAAATATAGATAAAAGAGTTTTTCGACCATAAAGATGCATTTCTTAATACCACAATTGAAAATGAAGTAAGAAAATGATATTTTCTGCAAATTCTCTTAACGTGTAGCTGGCATAAAAGTTTTTTAAGGTCACATTCTATTTTTCATTCAATGCCATACTATTTTGCCATTCCGCATCCCTAGTCTGTAAACTCATGCAACAAATTAAAGGCTTATGAAAGTTTTCGAAATGCACCATTTGGCAAAGCTCTTTTACTGCACACTATCGATTTATGGCACATTGATTACAAATTAATGTTTATTGCATGTCAGCTAACAAAATTTGATTTTGAGGTGCCAGAGTGGCAGATTTACCTTCATTTGCATCTGTCACGCTCGTTAGAGTTTCTTAATTCCCATTAGTCGAACGTAATGCGTAATTCGATATGTTATGGCATCCACGTGACTTCAAACTTCTACAACGGCACGCACTTATGCCACCTACAGCAATTTGTTGATGATGCAGTCTCACTCTTGTTCTCCCCCTCTTTCTTTCTAGAGTGGTTGCAAGCAGCGAGCTGAAGTTGAAACGAATGCTAACGAGCTTACAACGAGCAAACTTTTGCCACTTGGAAAATTGTTTAGATGTGTATGCTTTAAACTAATGCACACAGCAACTAAACAACACAGGCGCAACGCACATAAATAGAATATAAATACAAAAGAAAATACAAAATAACAAGTGAGAAGGCTCTAGTCGAGAAGGTTCGACTGGGAGATACCCTGAATCCTACATCTTACATATGCAGCCAATTCTGCACTTATGCTAGATGATTAAACTTCAATCTTCCATACCTCCGGTGTTTGTCAACCGATATTAAAAATTTGACTCTGACAAGGTTTAGGCGAGCCTATGTTCCAAATCGGGGGTGGTTAGCTCTCATAGTGTCTAAGATCGACGTTTTCGGACATGGCTATATCGACTCCTCTGTTGATGCTTTTCAAGAACATATACACTTAATGGGGTGGAAGATGCTTTCTTTTGTCTGTTACATACTTTTGCAGAAACCCATTATACCCTTTTTTCCCATTTCAATGGGCTCAGGGTATGAAAATACTGCGCCAGCTTTTAGTTTTACTTGGCAGCTATCAGGGATAAATACTTTCATGTACTACTTGCCACTAGAATAAATACTTAAAGCCAAGTCCTTAAGATCATAAGATTTATAAGTAGTTTGAAATATTTTGAATGAGTACGTCAAGGATTATTGCCCAAACTATGTTAAGAATGAAAAATAATAAGTGTCTAAGAAGTGTTTTGAGCTACAGTTATAAATTATTTGAATGAAAATTTGTTAGCTATAAGCTGACTTATGTCAATTAACTAGTTATAGCGACCTTAAACATATTTACAAATGTGTTGTTTGTTATTCGCACAAGCTTACCTTATTTTATCTGCTGCTGCAAAGTGTTGACTTAAAGGAACGTATTGTATTTGGAGCACTCTAAGCCCTTTCGCCAGAAATGAGGTCTCTGCAATATTATTAATATTATTATTATTATTGTGCGGCAGGAATATATGCATGTATATATGGTTTTTATGTATGAATGCATGCACAGTTGTATGCTAAGGAAGTGGCTGTTGGATGTGGCAGCCACAGTAGCAGCACTTTTCATAATCTTTTGCATTTTATGGTCGATGCGGTGGCAAGCACAAAAGTCGGCAGCCAAAATTCAAATGAATAGTAAATGGCTGTAGCGCCAGCAGTCAGCGACTACCCAACGAAGAGGGCGTGAAAGAGGGTGTGTGTGTGTGCACGATGAGGGGGGAGGGGCTTCTTGGTGGGGGAAACAGCTGTTTCCGTTACAGCAACTTTTGACCGAAAAACCGCCCCACTAAAAACGAGTTGTGCGAAATTATTATTATATTTTATGCGAATTCAACGAGTTTTTGTGTGTTTGTGTGGGCCGCCAAACAGTTGAATAGTTAGACAAGGAGCAGGGGTTCGGAGGGGAAGTAACAGTAAGCAGGAGGTAACAGCGCATTTTGCATGCCTTGCATATGAAAGTCGATGAGTCGATGGAGAATGTCTTTTTGTGTCTGGTTTTTTATACCCTGATCCCATTAAAAATGGGAAAAAAGGGTATAATGCTTTTGTGCAAAAGTATGTAACAGGCGGAAGGAAGCATCTCCGACCCCATAAAGTATATATATTCTTGATCAGCATCAACAGCCGAGTCGATATAGCCATGTCCGTCCGTCTGTCCGTCTGTATGTATGAACGCGTCGATCTCAGAGACTTCAAGAGCTTGAGACTCCAGATTTGGAACTTTAGCTCGCCTAATCCCTAGGCAGTACAAGTTTGTTTTCGGTTTTCGATAGCTCTTCCCGTTTTCGATATACACATGGGATCGATAACAAAAAAATCTTGAATTTGGAAAACTTTGAGATGCAATTTGAATTATAAAACAAAATAATGAAAATCTGTGAAATTTTTACTAAAATCGGTTAAGAAACACCGGAGATATGGGACATTGAAGTTGTGTATGCACACATACTTGCAAGCACAGACTGTACGCATAAAGAATAGGGATCAGGGTATCGTCTAGTCGTGATTTCTCGACTAGAGCCTTCTTACTTGTTTTTTTATAGCTGCTGGCTACTTGGTTGGGTAATTTCCGATGCGCCGTTTGCTTAATTCAAGTTGGCAGCACGTAAAAAAAAAATATGCATATATTAAAGCTTCAGAGTTGGTGCTGGAAAAATCAAAAAGGCAGGTGGTAAAGGGTATTAGAAAAGTGTCCACGACCATCTTTACAGGGTGTAAGCTAGCCGGTGACTTTTGTTGTACGTTTAAGACATTAAGTTCAGTTAAAATTCAATTTATTGAATTTATCATGAGTCTTTTCGAAATCAATTTTATGGTATGCTTCAGTCCATCACAATGAACTTTATGTATAACGCTTTTAAATACATAAACGTTAAAGGGAAGCATAAACATTCTTTTAGCATTGTTAATTAACGGGAACTGTTAACAATAACTTTGAAACAATTCCAATAAAAACTGAGCTCGAATGCATACTTTTATTATTACAAGCTTTTCTTTCAGTTTTTTCTCCAGCTGCAAAAAATATTAATGGCAAAAACAATACGGTTACTTGAAAGTATAACAAAAGTCTAAGTGCAAGCTAGCAAACTTTAAATTAGTGCAGATTGAGTTAAAGTTCGCATTCGAATATACTTGTATTACAGAGTATCTTTAACTCATAAACACTCTCCTCTAACATATTCCTTTGTGTTTGGCGTGCTTGCCAGCGACAGAAGTTAATAATTTTGCATTTCGCGCGCTTGAACTTTAATTAAAAACAAACTCCATAAGCATGAGGCAAGGGTCTAGTGAGAAATTAATGAGCGACAACGTAACACACAACCACACACAACAAAAAAAAAAAACAGGAGCAAGAGCAGGAACAAGATGAAGAAAATGTTACAGTCTGGCAACGCCGGACATTTGAGGCTGCTGCTAATTTCGTATGCGGCACACACAAATCTTGTCATTACTAACCCAAAAACACAGGCTACTACAAAGTGGAATTGGAATTAGAATTGGAGTTGGAGATGTAACTTGGCCGTGTCTGCTTTTTGCTCGTTTGATTTGCTCCATTAATTTCATCGGTTTGTTGGCGGTGGGTCCATGCAGTTAAAACTGGGCGCTCGTTAAACTTCTGTGACAAACGCTTTGGCGGCTTCGTCGTCGTCGTTGTTTGGCTGTTGATTTGTGTGCCGCTTTTCTGGGTGATTAACTCATCCATCAGAGACAGCAACAGAAGCAGCAACAAGAACAACAATTGTAAAAATGGAAAAAAACATAAAAATGGTGCGACTTTCTTTCTGCTTTTAGTTGGTTTTTTAATGAAGCGCAGCGCGTTGCGGGCGGCCGCATTTACAAAATAATTAGAGCCCAGTGCCGCAAATGCCCTTAAGGATAGTACGTGCGATTTGCAACATCAGTTGCCTCAAACCTCAACTGCCTCTTTGTCCACTTTGCAATTAAAACATATTTTTCTTTTGTTTCCGTCTTGTCGAATTTGTCGGTGTCATCATTAAGCAATTATCGACGGCTATGCAATACGCGGCGTATGCGTAATATATAGAGAATGATTGAACACTTTTCTGCTGCATGTGGCATATGCTACACTGAGTAAAATCTCAACAATCTTAAGAACAGAATAACATTTTAAGCTAAGATATAAACTTAGGTTAAGTCAATTGAGCTAGTTTTTGAATCTTTACAAATAGTCATAAAATAATGGAGTCAAATATATTAATTATATCTATGTAACGCTTCATTTTATTCAAAGTATACATATTGACCTAAGCACTGTGAGGCTTTATCAAGAGCTTACTTTCAAGAATTCATGATATTAATAACTGCAGCTTATTAAGTCAGCTGCCTAAATAGGCATCTAAGCTGTATTTATTAGGATTAATGAGCACAATGGTAAATGTTGCTTGCCAACGTGTTTTGCACTGTACTGAGTGGATGCCGCACTGAACAAAGCTAAGCGTATGTGGCTACATGAAACTGTTTCTTTAGCTTTCGTCTCAAACAGATTGGTTGTGAATTGAAACATGGCAAATTGAATAAATTGAATACGTGTTTGTGTTATGCGCAATAAATTTGCAGATTTCCTAAGCACAAGTTGAGAAGAAACTCAAGTGTTCAAAACTGATAAAAAGCCATCGTTAAAGCTCAACATAGCATTCACATAGTTTGAATATATTTCAAATCCTTTTACAACACACTGAAGTAAATGAATTCAAATTGGGAATTGTTTGCAAAAATGCTTGAAGAGTTATTTCATTTACATGGGTAATTAAATAAGAAATTTTCTAACTAACCTTAAAACTAATTTAACTTGTCAATAAGCTGAATACAGTTAGTTTTTATCTATAATGGACTTTATGACTTCAAGCTTTATATCTTTAAAATTTTAAATACATATAACAAAATTTTGAAGCACATGATATTGATATGGTATTAATAGCCGTAAGAACAAGGGCCTTAAGCTATTGTAAAGTTGGCGTATATATAACTTGAGTAATTTGAAATTGAATATTTATTCAAGCAAAATAAAACTTTATAACGAAATAAAGAATTGTTGCACAACGGCAAAAAGAAGAGAAACTTTTGGCAATTGTAAAAATTGGGTAAATTCGTGCCTAGAAGCAGCAACAACAACAACAGTTGAAAAAGCAACAAGAACGGAAAAAATAAATATGTTGCACGGCAAAAGGATTATGACACGTGCACGTAGCACACATGCGGCTGCCGACGTTGCACGTAGCTGGAAGGCGTCTTTTTTTTCTCTTATGAAGGCGAGGCACGATATATATTTATGCATGTTATTTGTATGTGTGTGTGTTGTGTATTAATTTCTAGCTGCTTGTTGATTTCTCAGCACAGTTTTGTTGTTGTTGTTGCCGTTGCTGTTGCTGTTTACGTGTTTGTGGCAGTTTGTTATGCTGGTGTTTGTTCATTTGTTTCTGTGCTAGTTGTCCTGTTTTCTAAGCGTATGTGTGTGTGTGTGTTCGGTGTCCTGTTTTCATTATTAATATGCTGCATGCTTTTGTTTACGACACTTTGCCACTTTTTGTTTTGTCATCTTAGCCAAGTTCTTTCGCTTGTCGTTCGACGCTGGTTTTTTTTTTTTCGTTTTCGTGACACAAATTATTCTTCTTGACACATAAAAATTGTTAACCCTTTTTTTCCATGTCGTCATTGTTGTCAGTTGCTCTTGTTGTTGTTGTGGCAGCGTGAAAAATGACAATAGATGATAAAAATGCGCTTAGTTGTTGTCGCTTGTCGTACATGTGTGTGTGCGTGTGTGTGTGTGGCAGACATTGATGTATTTTAGGTCAAATTGTGCTGCAATTTCCTCAACTGCTGTCAGCAAATAAATAATTTACACAAAATATTTGTCTTTCACAGCTGCGCTAAGTTGTTTCTATACAAATGTATGTATGTATATGTATATTTATATATCCATTACCACGCCCACTTTTAACTATGTGAGTTATGCATTTTAATTGCATTTTAATTGTTGTTTTGTTGTTTTTGCCCAATAAATTGGTGTTCATTATTTAGTCGCCGCACGTTTTTCGGACGGGGCCAGAAAAGTTTTATGCGCTATTTTTGGGTTTTTTTTATTTCTTTTTCTTTTTTATATATTGTGTGCGCCGCCTCATTTGGCTAATAGAGTTTTCAGTGGGGCGCTAATGAAGCATAGTTTAGAGTTTGGCAGTAATTAGCCCTGCTGGCGCCTTTTGTGCAGCTCACCCCTCACCCTTGGGGGCGCCCCCCCACTAACTATTAACTGCCATCCGCGTTGCGTTCATTAAAACGAATGGTTGTTGTTGGGGCAAGTTGCAGGGGCGGATTGGCGTTTGGGCTTTGCCCTGCAGCAACCGGATATATCATTTGACCAAACAAGCCAAACTGGCCAAAATAACCAAAAAGCCATGCATGGCACATAAAACAACAACAATCCTGAAAAAAAAACACACACAAGTTTTTTTTTATGTTGCCTGCATGTTGGCAAAACCTGCGGTCAAAAAAGAGCTATAAATTAAAATTTACTGGACATGAAATTGAAGCGCGACTCCATGCTGCATGCCCCATTCAACTGAGCTCTGCCACAAACTCTTTTTTTTCGATTTTTCTATGTTGCACTTGCTTTGCCCATTTCCGGCTTATGGATGGAGTGTGACATGAAAGGTTTGGTGTGATGGGGAGGGGGGTGGGGTGTTTGGTAGATAAAATCTGTGGCACGCTTTTAATGTTGCACTCAAAAAGCAAAAAAAGCGCAGCGCCGCATATTAAGCTGCATATCGAGTGAATTGTACTTGAAAAAATATAAATTAATATAAATAAAAACGAATCATGCAAGAAACTTAATCAAAACGTATGAAAAACTGTATTCATAAAAAATAACTAAAATATTTTAAATGGTTTAAGTATTTTTGTTTTTGAAATGTGATAGACGAGTGAACAAATAATAATATAATTATTATAAACAAACAATTATAATAATAATAGGAAAAACAATTTGTTTATATTTCAATGCAATGCAATACAAATTTTCATCCGTTTGTTTTAAATCAATCGAATAGTTTTTTTTTTTATTTATTTAACTAAATGTCAATTCTATTTATTGTTAAACCTAAAACAATTTCCCAATTTGTGCAATTAAATACATTTTATTTAGACATAACTAAATAAAATGATTTGAAACCAAACATCAATTAAAACATTTCATAACACAATTCAATATATGTTTAAAACCAAATTAAAATTGTGATTGAATCAAACACACACACACACAGACATTTATTCGAAAGTTAGTTTAACTCATTCCCCAAAAAATGTGTAGCAAAAACTCATTAAAAGCCACATTTTGTGCAATCTCGCTCTCTCTCTCTCTCTCACCACACATTCACATAGCTCATCTAGAATTCCTGTTAGTCTGGCAACGCCATGGCAATTGCTTTTATAAATTCATATATATACAAACATATATATGTATAGATGCGCTTTTCGTTCTGGCGTTCATTTTGTTGCATGTTTTTTCTCGCTTTTGGGCTGTTCCTTTTTTCGTATTTTATTTTTATTTTTTTTGCATTTTTTGGTCGGTTTATGTTGCGGCTACTGCCCAGCGGGCTCGTATTTTACGTGGTTAAAGTTTTGCGCTACGACAAACTGACAGCAAGCGGTGAGGGGAGTGGTGAAAAAAAGGCAGAGCAGATTTTGCCACAGATTAAGCGAGCCCAAATCGAGGAGCAGAAATAAAGAAAGGTTTGTAAACCAATGCGACTGCTTTTAGTGTTTCAATCAATTATCGCTTAGCGCGCTTTCGGTTTAGCTTTTTTTCTTAAAGCAGTTTGACAACAAAATTGGCCATTAAATGGCAATTTGCGCAGCAATTATTTAACGTCAAAAAAAAGTTGGAAGTATATGAACAAAATAAATGTTTAGGATCAAAGTAAACACATTCTCAATTAAAAATAGTTGCCAACATCCACGCCTTCTTTATGTTGTTGATTCTGTTTTGCTTATTTTTGTATATTTATTGCGAATATTTATGTACTTTAGTCAACTGGAGCTGCAGTTTATTTGTCACAGCGACAGGCAGCTGTCGAGCTATGCCACGCCTCCTTTACCCTACACACCCTCGCCCCATGTGGCAGCTGCATCAACTGGGGCTTAGATGGATTTATCGCGCAATCAGGCCAAATAAATTTTAAATTGTGCAAACCTGGTTTGTTTTTTGCCAGGCAAAACATTTTAGCCGCGCAACTATGTGAAAAGTATAAACAAATAAATGGATATATATCGATAAATATATATATATGTATATATAGAAGACATATCACTTACATTAAAATACTATTCAAAAAAGGATTCGCAATGTTTACTCAATGAATTTGAATGTGATTAAACCCTATAAAACTGAATGTGGTTAAAATTCGCAATGGTGAAGTTAACATTGAATAAAGTGTTTATTTTTTTAATAACTGCTATTTCAATATGGCTTACTTCGTTTCTCGATACAATGAACACTCGATTTAAGCTACACATCAGTATTAATTTATACGCTAAAATATAATTATAAACGAAGTTCATTGTAGATGCCATAAACCCCGTTGTAAATACGTTTTGTACTAGTTGGCTTAAGCAGCAGCGGAAACAGAATGTTTGTCGACGCACACACAAACATAGATAACATGTTTAGGGTTAATTGATTCGATGTTTTGTTTCGTTATGTTTTGGATGCACGGACACGATGCGGGCTTATTGGCTTACTGATTTCCCCAGTCAACTATATTCTATGCAGTTACACTTGTCCGACTAATCTATAATGATCAAAATAATGAGACGAAGAGTAAGAAAACTTTAATACTTGAATGAGAGTACTCACATAGATGTAATATCAAGAAATGAATCAATAGTAATAAAGCATAAAACGTTCAGCTATTCGGCGTTGATGTTATTTTGATTTATATGATCGATAAAATGCATTCATTTAACAAAATGATTGAAATTGTTCAGCTGTTTACATAATATTCCATCGGTTTAAAAATTTTTTCATTGGGTTTACACAATATGCAACGTCGTTGACTTTATTCCTTATCTAAGTAAAGGATTTCTTTTTTAATTGGGTTAACATAATTTGCATAGATTACTCTATAAAGGATTGTTTTTCATTGGGTTAACATAATATGCAACGATCTGGCGTTGTATTGTATTAATAAAGGATTTCTTATTTCTAATTGGGTTTACATGATTTTCAACGATCTGGCGTTGTCTTTTTTGAATATTTTAAATTACATTCTTTAAACAAAATTGTTTTCAGCTGGTTATATAATATTCCATCGATAAAGGGATTTTTTCATTGGGTTTACATAATATGCAACGATCTGGTGTTGTCTTTATTCCTTTTAATAGTAAAGGATTTCTTATTTGTAATTGGGTTTACATGATTTTCAACGATCTGGAGTTGTCTTTATTCCTTGTATAAGTAAAGGACTTCTTATTTCTAATTGGGTTTACATGATTTTCAACGATCTGGCGTTGTCTTTTTTGAATATTTTAAATTGCATTCTTTAAACAAAATTGTTTTTCAGCTGTTTACATAATTTTTTTCATCGATAAAGGCATTTTTTCATTGGGTTTACATAATATGCAACGAGTACTATATAAAGGATAACTATATACAGGATTACTTTATAAAGGATTGTTTTTAGTTGGGTTTACATAATATGCAACGATCTGGCGTTGTCTTTGTTCCTTGTATAAGTAAAGGATTTCTTATTTCTAATTGGGTTTACATGATTTTCAACTATCTGGCGTTGTTTGTTTTTGTTTTAAATTATATTTTAAAATGCATTCTTTTAAAAAATTGTTGAAAGAATTTGAATAATATTTCATAAGGATTTTTTCATTGGCTTTATATATTATGCACCGGGTACTATATAGAAAATGACTATATAAAGGATTGTTTTTCAGTGGGTTTACATTATATGCTTCGATCTGGTGTTGCATTTTTTATTAAACTTTAAAATGCATTCTTTAAAAAAGTGTGAAAACTTCAAAATTACTCCCTATGCGAGGGCACATGCGCTGATATATGGTTAGTTATATAGTTGGACATATGTGCATTATACCTTATGACTGCTACTGAATGTCATTGCAGCAGGGATCCTGCTCCGCTTGTGAAGAGAGTGGCTCTTCCACCATCTCTTTGATGGCAATCGACGCGATCACTGTGTGCTCCTGCAGCTGTGGTGGAGGGCATCGCGCTAAAGAGGAAGTGCTCGATACACAATCTTCATGTGGATCGTTGGGTGCGTAAACCAACCCAGCGCCCATTTCACCAATTTCTCCCACATATTCGTTTTCATCCGTATCGCTGTCATAGATATCCTCCTCTCTGCCCAGGTCGATGAGTATGCCGCGCAGGTGGCGCAGTTCTTCGTGAGCACGCGACACCTTGAGTTCCAGCGCCATCATTAGTTCCTGCGGTATGAGGGGGCAGCCGATTGAGTGCAGAATTTCTATCAACGGATATTCGGGTAGTGGATCAGCTTCTAGCAATTTCTTAATTGCATCGAGCAGACTCTGTAATACGTTATGCTCCATAAGGTAGTCTGAATATTCTTCCTCTTGTTCGGTCATTTTAATTTTTTATAAAATTCGATTGCAATTTCCGTGTTAAGCCGTGCAGAAAAACTTCTTGGTACTAACGATCACATGATCACCAAATAACTGTAAATCTAAACGTGTATGGTGGCGCACCTAGCGCTTTTGTGAAGTACTTCAAAAATAGGTTGCGACATTTGCTAAGTATACAGTGTTGTAAAGAGAAAAATGAGCAGCTGAGCTAG
Source organism: Scaptomyza tumidula (assembly GCA_035044465.1). Classification (NCBI taxonomy): domain Eukaryota; kingdom Metazoa; phylum Arthropoda; class Insecta; order Diptera; family Drosophilidae; genus Scaptomyza; species Scaptomyza tumidula. Next base: position 4,706,954 of record JAWNNW010000445.1, read on the forward strand.
CTCGCACACACGTTCAAGTCTGTACTCATTCCATTAAAGTATTTATTGCATTTTCCTAACGCATAACAATATATGAACCCATACGTAAAAAAGTCAATAGGCCCAGCAACCATTGTAAATATTACTAGTAGCACTCACACAATATGATGTTCACATATGAACTAGTTGCAAAATCGAACAAAAGTGTGAAAATAGTTATCGATAAATTATTGGTGTGCGTTGTGTTGTGAAATCTTTTGCATTCTTAACGCGAATGCAAATATCCGTGCTATACGTCAAAATTACAGCTAATAGAGAAACAAACTTATAATATACGATGTCATTCTCGTTCAATACACCTCAAACAAACAACGCCATAGGCGCAGGCGGCGCTGTACCAGCAGCGGGCAGCTTCAGTTTTGGCGCGCGACCAGCAACAAGCGCCCCGCCCCCTGCCTTTGGTGCGGCAACAGCAACATCAAGCCTGGCCGGAGCAGCAGGCGCTGCAATGGGCGCAGCGGCCCCAAACTTTAGTTTTGGATCCACAGCTGTCGGTGCCGCACCAACACTCAGCTTCGTATCGACGCCCTCAGCAAGCGGTACGGGTATGTCCCTACCTGCTTTTGGAGCAGCTACAGCAGCGCCTGCCTTTGGTGCGCCCGGAACTGCACCCGCCTTTGGTGCTGCCACAGCAACACCCGCCTTTGGTGCACCAACAGTTACGTCTGCTTTTGGCGTCGCGGCAGCACCATCTGCATTTGGCGCTGCAACAACAGCATCTGCTTTTGGAGGTAATACAGCGACGTCAGCTTTTGGTGCACCCAAAACTGCACCAGCTTTTGGTGCTGCCACAGCCACACAAGCCTTTGGAGCACAAAATACATCTGCTTTTGGCGCTGGTGCTGCAATTCCCGGTTTTGGTGCAATGACAGCTGCTGCGCCCGCTTTTGCAACTCCAGGATCTGCAGCCGCTTTTGGTGCTGCCGGATCCGCACCCGCTTTTGGTGCTGCCGGATCTGCACCCGCTTTTGGTGGTGCCGGATCTACACCCGCTTTTGGCACAGCCACTGCAACCGTGGCACCCACATTTAGCTTCTCCACGCCTGCCACAGGCGCACCAACAACAGCGCCACCAGCCTTTGGCTCTACTGCAATGCCTGCAACATTGGGCACTGGAGTCGGTGCCTTTGCTTTCAATAAGCCACAGGCTAGTACAGCGGCCAGTCTGAACTTTAACACGACCACAACGACGGCAACTGCACAACCTTTCAATGTGGGTCTTCGTCTAGGCGGAAATATGTCTCTGGGCACCAGTGCAGTAGGCAGCGGAGCCACAGGCGGCATCTTTGGTAAGCCACTTACAATGGGCGCACCTGCACCAGCTTCGGCACCGCCAGTGTTTGTTGGCCTGGGCGGCATCGATGTGGGCGGCACGCAGCCCAAGCTGGGCGACAACAAGCAGGATGGCGTTAAGGTCAGTTAAGGAAGAGAAATCAAGTAACAACCGTCTAAAGATGAAATTTTTGTATTACAGATTAAGGAGACCCAAGTACCGGATGAGATAGTTAAAACAGTGGATGCGCTCAAAAGTTACATTAAGCAGCAAAAGACAATCTCCTCGGACATTGGGCGCACGTCAACGTCCAAGCTGAGCAATGTAAGCCATGAGATCGTATCATTACGCTGGACGCTCCAGAATATGGCCAATTCGGTGGATGCCAACAATCGGCACATTAAACAGCTGCGCAGTGAAACAGCCAAAGCCATTCAATCCTTGGAGATGGTACAACGTACACAGGACACGCCAGCAGGACTACAGTTTGAGAACACTGCGCCATTCCAATACTTTCAATGCTTGGTGGCCAGATACGCAGAGGATCTAATTGGGTTCCAGCAGCAAATTAAGCTCACAGAAAGTCACATGCATGCGCTGGCCAATCCGCAGAGCATATCACCAAAAGATCTTAAACGCGGCTTTCATTTGATTAACGAATCCTTTGTCTCGCTGGCTGGCCGCCTGCATGATCTGCACGGGCGCGTCGAAGAACAAAAAGAGCAATATTTAAATCTACGTCGCTTTCGTCTGCGCGATGCAACCAATGTCTTTGCCAAACTCGATAATCCACCAGTGCAGCTGGTAGAGCCACAGCGTATAAGCAGCGGACCGACACCCTTCTCCACCATCTCGGCAATGAGTACGCTGAACAAGAGCTATGCTGCAGCTTCGGCGGCCGCAGCCAGCAATGCAACTGCATCCAAATGATACGCTTGTTAGTTATTGAACGCGCTTAGTTTTTAGTTATTAAATTGTAAATTAAAGAATAAAAATAAAGTGATTAAACCGAATCACACCGAAATCTGTTCAGCTATTTATCAGTCAAGCAGCACAAACAGTTTTATACATTCCCATATGGTACATTATAATCAATTACTTTGTAGAATAGAATATATATTTCAACAACAAACAGTTGCGATTTACTTCTTGACCACCTGAATAACATCCTCATCGGCCATAACATGTGCAATGCCGACACGCTGTGGCGAGTACTTCGTTGATGTGCCCCAGACCAGTGCGTATTTGAATTGTGCGGCCAGCGTGCGATGAATTGCATGGCATACATGTTCCACACTGACGCCCTATGGAAAAAACGAGATTCAAACTACGAACATAGGAAAATGTTGTTCATTACTTGCCTTTCTCAGAATCAAACCATCATCGAAATCTGGCGGTGCACCAGGCTTTTTGGTGTACACCCGAATGAGCTGCAGAGCTTCCCAAAGCGCCTCGAGCATGAAGTCTAGATTGAGCTTCATGTTACAGCTGACCACAATGGAGTTCGGCTCTCGCGCCAGTCGGTCAACCTCCTCAATGGAGATCTGATCAATCTTATTATACACATACAAGCAAGGCAGATAGACACGATTGGCAGTCACGACGTCAATGAACTCATCCTCTGTGCAGTCCTCGCGGAATAGCACTTCTGCATTAAAGATCTTGAACGAATGCAGAATCATTTGGACCATTTTTTCGCTACACTTTGTCAGGGCACAAGTGGAATTAAAGCTGAGGCCGCCGCCCTTTTTCTGTTTGAAGTAAATATTGGGTTTGCGTGTGTTTAGTCGTATGCCAACAGATTCCAATTCCCGCTCCAGCAGCGCGCGATGGACATTTGGCTTGGTCGCATCCAGCATCATGAGCACCAAATCGGCAGTGCGTGCCACAGCAATGACCTGTCGACCACGTCCCTTGCCCTGGGCGGCTCCTTCAATAATACCCGGCAAATCGAGAAGCTGTATATTTGCTCCCTGGTACTCAATTACACCGGGTATGCACGTCAGCGTGGTGAACTCGTAGTTGGCTGCGAAGATAATGTCAATTACATTATGTACGCTAAATGATTTTATCTAGTTTAAGTCTGTACTTACCCGCCTCCGATTCGGTTTTGGTCAGTGTGGACAACATTGTGGACTTGCCCACACTAGGAAATCCAATGAGAGCGACACGCGCATCGCCGCTCTTAAGTACATCGAAACCTTCGCCCTTCTCACCCTTTTTCGACGGCTCAAGCAGCTGCGAGCGATATTTGGCTAGCTTAGCTTTCAGAAGGCCCAAATGGTATTCAGTGGCTACAAATAAAATAACAAGTGAATTCTAACCCTAAATTCCGATACTTTGGCAACGCCATTGCCAGCAATGCGAATTCTGACGCCGCGTTGTCTACGCCGGCTGTCGCAGCAGTTGCATATCATACCTTTGTTCTTTTGCGTGCGTGCAATTTCACGCTCGATCTCCGCAATCTTTTCTAGAATGCCCATGCTTATGTTTAACTGTGTGTTGGGCGTAGCATTAAGTTAATAACAATATTTAGGCAACTGCGGCTTACTTGTTGTTGTTATAAGGTGCCGAGCTAGGGATGCACAAATATATCGAATGCGCTTATCGATATTTTTAGTTAACAAAAAGACGCAAACAATATTTCTGAAATTTAAAATGTTACTAAATTAAGTTATTTCGATAACCTTAAATTAACAATATATAATTTTAAGAGTACTTTCCTCGATATGTGACATACGATAGGAGTAGCTTCATTCGACCGCTTTCGCAAGCGTTGCCACCTTTCTTTCTTCTTATTTAAATCTTGATTTCTTTTTGTTTACGGGTTAAAACCTTTTTTATAATTTTAAATAGTTAGTTTTAATTTAAAAAACCATAAAATATACACAAATACACATGTTAACACTATTACAATTACAAGAAACAGCCACACACATAAATGACAATCGATTAGTTACAATAGTTCGAGTAGAGAAAGATTTATAGGATAGACTTAGATTTTTAATTGGCATAAAAGCCATTGCCATCGTTGCCCATAAACTCAGTCCAACGTTGTGCCTCAATCGGATCCAGTTCGGAGCAAACCTCACCAGGCTGCAAAGAGCGACAGGTGCATGTTATTCCAATCCTAGTTATTATCAACTGAGATTCATATTTGGGCAACGCAGGCTCTGTGTCAACAAGTCTTTCGCTCAGGCACTGCTTGAGGAATTGCTTGCGAAGGACGCGCAAATTTTCGGCGGTGTAACCTGCGAGTGAGAGAAGTATCAAGAAATCTATAAAAAAAATCATTCCCCAATATATCCACTTACTTTTGTAGGCGCTAATTTTCTCCTCAACGCAGTTGAGATCCTGCGGCGAGAACAACGGTGGAAACGCCTCGGATTCGCGTATGTTCAGCACAAAAGCAAAGTCCAGCGAGGAACTTGTATTGCCCAGCGCCTTGAGCAGCACGCCCGTTGACGAAATGGATGCCAAATACCACTCCTCTGGCTTTGCATTTTCTGGCATTGCTGTCGCATCCTCGCCTGCATTGTTGTTGCTTTTTAATGTGGAAGCACTGCCGCTGATAGCATTGTCAATGGCTGCCCGACGCTTGCGTTTGCGATACTGCGACTGTCCGCTGGAACTGGTGACTGCTGCCGCAGCTGCAGCTGCATCTGCAGCCTGCTCCACTGCCTCATTGTCCAGCTCTAAATCCCACAGACTTAGTGGAGACTGGGCGGACAGTGGTTGACTTGTGGTGCTGGTTGTGCTGCTAGTTGTGGACTCTAGTATGCCACTACGCACATCCCGATTACTGCCGCTGGGATACTTACTTCGCAAGTGAATGGGACGCTCGTTCTGCTCTGGGAGTTGTTGAGGCAGCTCATCATTGTACACCAGCTCATATTCCTCCGGCAGACGCATCGTATTGGTATTCTCTACTGGCAGCGGGTCATAGTCCTTCTATGTGGAAATTGAGGTATTAGATATATTAATAATACTTATGCATAAAACCTACAAATTCTTTGTAGGGCTCCTTGATGTAGCCACCGCCAAAGCTGGGCAGATCGTTGTCCGCATCGTCATCGGGCAGCAGATCTGCAGGCAATGGATGCTTGCGATGCTTTGTATGCTTTACTGGCCCAGTTAGTTGCTCCTCTACTGCATCAACGGCTGCTGCCTGACGGAGCAACTGCTCCCGATTGGCAAGCAGTTTCTTGAGCAGCTTGGGATGCTTTATCGGCGACTGTTTGCCAGCTGGAGCGGGTCGCTGTGTGCGATTCAATTGCACCTCGACGTCGTCAGTGCTAAAAAGCACAGCACCCGGCGGTTCAATGTGTCGGGCAATGGCATATAGCTTCAGGACCGTGGATTCATTATAACGGAGGCGACAGGTGTCGGCACGTGCCTGCAGAATAATATCGCTGTCCGGCACAAACTCATAGGCATCCCGAGCATTGGGTTTATTACGGCACTGCAATTCCCAGTGTAGAAAAAAGTCGCCTCCGAAGCTCTGAGAAATAGAAACACCACCGAGTAGACTACTCGCTCCACCCGCATCGGTCATCATGGCATTCAGCAGTGGACGCCCAGAGCGTCCGTCCAGGATCGTTGTCTGCGAATAGTAGTAGACGGGAAAACCCGGTCCTGTGTTATATTTGACCATAAAATCGGTGACATTGTCGCGATTGAAGTGTCCTGGCACAATGGCGCTGACGCACTCGCTGGCCGGGAAAGTATAGTTCCACAGCAGGCTATAGTTGTGGCCATCAAATGCAAAAACTGTGCTATTGAATGCTGCCACCACCACATCAGAGATGCCATCGCCATTAATATCGCTTAGCACTGCTGGCACCATGAAACCCGATCCCAGCTGCTGATGCAGCGGAGTAAAATGCTTCTCGCTGGTGTGCGCCATTAGTGAAAGTAGACGCAGACTATAAATTCCACCCGGCGTATTCTGGCCACCAGTCAACATAAGCAGCAGCTCTGTGCCATCAGCTCTTGTCAAAAGCTGGATAGGCACAAACATCTCCTCACGATGCGGCGTTGGAATGCTGCGTAGCACTTTGCCCGTCTTGCCTGAGATCAGTTTAATGTGTCCAGCCTTTGATTCCTCACGCTCCTCAAGATGTGCAGCTATCAGTTCGGGTACCTCATCGCCATCCAAATCGCGTAGCACATTGATCGTATAGAGATCCATCACAATGGGTGAGTTTGTCTCCACTTCCAGCTCGTGAAAGGTCCATATGACCTGACCAGTGCGTCCATTGATGGCAAAGATCATCTGCAGAAAGTAAATGAAGGAAGTTGATGTTAGAAAAATGGTAAACAAAAAATTTTAAGAATAACTTTTCAACTATTATAATTCTTTTGACTTACGCCTAGTCTTCCAGCTGCCAAACAATCGATGCCGCCATCACGATCGATGTCCGCATTGCAGTGCAGGGAGAACACATTGGCTATACTCCACGTCTGCCACAGAATGGAACCATCACGTCCGTTAAGTGCAACGACGCCACCCTCGCACGGCACATCATCACCACCCTGGGCAGACTTGCAGCGGGGTAAGGGAATGCCCTCATAGTGTATGTTGTCATCGACACCATAGCCAAAGATGACATCCTTGATCGCATCTCCATTCAAATCAGCAGCACGCAATGGGCTCTCACTGTTCATCCTCGCCAGACTGCGAGTCCACAGTCGCTGCACCCGGATCTGTGTGCAGGGCACAAATTCGCTGCCCAAGCTACTTCCATAGCTTGCACTTGTAACGGACATGGCTGCCAGCTGTACATCATCGCTCCACCAATGATGAATGCGCTGCATTGGCAACGGGAACAGCGTCAACATCAATGCCGCCAAGCTGAGCAGCGCACAGAGCACGGTGAGCGCTGCCAAAATATAGCAAAAGGGCTCACAGCAACGGCAGCAACGTCTTCGCTTATGCTGCTTCATGATGGGCGTGGAGCTGCTACCCGTGCCGGAGCTGTGCTTGCGCCGCGGCGCCATCAATGGACGTTTAAGGCCTTGCTCTTCGCTGCGCTGTAAGTAAAAGGATGAATTAAACTACTATTTGGGTGCAAAGCGTTTTGGCTTCTCTGCAACGAGGGATTTTTTACGTGATTAATCATGGCTAAGTTAACGTTCGCTAGTTGTTAAATTCCTTAAAAATTCTTCAAAACTGAAGTTTCAATCAAAGATTTGACTTGAATGAGACAGATGTCTATTAAGACACTACTTGAAAACAAATTTAATATGCGAATAACATAATTTTTTTGAAAATATTTTCTACACATATTTTTCGTTATTAAAATTTTTAAAGGACTAAAAAAATGCATAGTTTAATTATAAACATAAAACATATATTTTCATAAAATCGTTTGCAATTTTTTTTTTATTTTAAACGCCACTTAGCAAGGTATTGAAAATAAATTTGAGTGAAGCTGCAAATATTTTCATCCCCCAGCTTGTGGAGCACTAATTTTCACTAATTAACTTTTCTCCGACTTCAATTAGTTTTGCACAACGATTTCTATAAAAATTTTCAAGCATTGAAACAGATAAAAATCTTTAAATGCGAATTGTCTGTGGAGTCTCACCTTGGCCGAGCGGGCATCCTTGATGAACACCTCATCGTCAACATCGTCGCTGATGTCCTCATCAATTGATGACTCCCGTATGGCAATGCGCTTGGAGGGCACATATGGTCGCAATTTAATCATTTTTGGGCTAAGCTGCCACGTTTGCAGCGCCCCGCTTATAAATTTACTATTATTATTATTGTATTAATTATTTTGATACACTTTTTATTTAACTATTCACAGCTTATTTAAATGCATTTCCTTTTGTGCGCTTGTGTTTGTGTGTGTGTGTTTGTGTGTGCGTGCTTGGGAAAACTGAAACTGCAGTTCAGCGATGCGCGTCTGCTGGCCGTGTAAAAATCAATAGGAACGTGACGACACAACGCTGGCACAGCTGGCACATGAAAGCATGGAGCATGCGCCTTTTTATACGATAAAAACAACCCCCTCTCAGATCAAAAGCGGAGAAAACCAAACCGCACACGTGTTGAAGCCAATGAAAGAACGAACGGCGGCGGCTACAGGTTTGTTTGTCAACAATTGTGCGACAATGACGCATTTAGGTTCAGTCTCTCCACCTGAGCAACTGTTGCGTTCGCCATCTACCCCAAAAGGGCGCGGAGCCTAAGCAAACAACCAGCCCGACATTCCCAGCCCTTAAACATTACGCGGTGGAGCCAAAAGCAGCGCAAACAACTCCCTTATTATTAATTTCGAAGGCAGTTCAATGGCCTCGCTTTCATGAATGAATCGTTGTCCTCGTCGTCGTCGTTGTCGTCGACGTCTACTTGAAATATTCGCAGTTCGGGGCATGGAGTTTTCATTCCATTCAACAAAAAACTTCCGCATATGTCGTCTATGTGGGTCGCAAGAATTAAGCAAAGCAGGCGAAAGGCAACGCAACGTATTATTTTCTGGCATGCCTTATTAATATTTAAGAAGAACCTTTGGTGATTTGACGAGAAGGAAATGTTTTAGAATTCACTTACAATTACAAATCATAAAACCCAGCTGTAACATTTTTCTCAATTTTTCTCGACCTTCACACAACTTTTGCTCAGTAATTCTTTTGAAATTTATATTTAGTTATTTTAATTTTTTTTTTACAAACTTTTCCAATGACGTAAAGCAGTGCTAAAAAGCCGAACAACAAAAAAACAAAAAGCAGCTGTAAAAAATTATGACTATTCAAGTTAAAAGCGCGCCAAAACCTTTACGTTTGTACTGTACTTCACCCTCCACCGACGCCCTCTTCCCGCCTACTGCTGCCATCAGCAGAAACTTAAGAGCACCACTTAGGCAACATTCGGGTGGTGCGGTTGCTTCAGTTTTGAAAAGCGTACACTGCATCTCTCGACAGCCAGCCAGCAAGTACTTAGGTCAGGTCCAAAAGCAGCGTCAGGCTCGACAGCATTCGAATAAACTATAGAAAAATCAGCGGCTTTTTATAGAACACAGCTATGTAAGGAAGCGGGCAGGGCTGGATGGGGTGGTGTATCTGAGGTTCATCTACGGCAAGTAACTTAAGTGTGTTATTATCGCATCAGAGATAATTTAATAACGACGCTGATGACGAGTTGTTGTTGCTGTAGTTGTTGCTGTTGCAGGAGCAACGGAAGGCCAAAAGGATATGTTGCTCAAGTGTCTGCGACAAGGCGTTGAGTGCTTGGCCTGTGGCATGGCATAGAAGGAAAAAGTTAAGAAATCGAATATACACATAAGTATATGTGCATATACATACGACTAAGATGTATGGCAGGCGACACAAACTACATCAAGGTTACGTTTCGTCTTCGTTTTAATTATGGCTTCTAACAAACACCTGACTTTATTATGATTTTTTCACACATCTCACATTTTACTAATTGTATTCAATCATTATAGTTTTACAGAAACTATAATTAACTCATTGGAATACACAAAAAATTATTTTTTATAATAGTTGTATATATATATATTTTTAGGAGAGTTTTCTATCTTTCATTTTACAATTATTTCTTGTCTTATATTTCAATGGACAACTGGATGATAATTTGTTTTTTTTTTTCTTTGTCCATTCGTTTTCCTTACGGTTTGTGTTCCATTTTATTAATAACTAAAATTCTTATAAAATTGCTTATGATTCATTTTACTACTTTCGTAACGTTTTGGAAATCACTTTCCTCAGAGACCTATTTAATTTTAAACACGCTTTTTATACCCTGAACCCATTAAAAATGGGTAAAAAGGGTATTGTGGTTTTGTACAAAAGAATGTAAAGAATATAAAGTATATATATTCTTGATCAGAATCAAGAAGTCGATATAGCCATGTCCGTCCGTATGTATGAACGCGTCGATCTCAGTGATTATAAGAGCTAGGACTCCAGATTTGGAACTCTAGCTCGCCTAATCGCTAGGCAGTACAAGATATTTTTTTTATATTCGATAACTGTTCCCGTTTCCGAAAAACATATGGGATCGATAAAAACAGTTTGAAACATTAGACAAAATAATGACAATCTCTGAAACTTTTATTAAAATCGGTTGAGAAACACCGGAGATATTGAAGTTGTGTATGCAGTATGCAGTATGTGCGTACACACACACATACTTGCAAGCACTGACTGTACGTAAAAGTACGGGGTTCAGGGTATCGTCTAGTCGGGATTTCTCGATAAGAGCCTTCTTGTTTGAATTGTTTTCACAACCAATGTTTTGTTTGCTTGCATGCTAGTTGCAACTAAAATAAACAATTGTCTTTGTTTTGTATTATGCTAATATACATTTAAACGATATTCCGATTAAGAAAACAAGTAAGAAGGCTCTAGTCGAGATATCCCGACTAGACGATACCCTGATCCCTATACTTCACGCGTACAGTCAGTGCTTGCAAGTATGTGTGTGTGTGTGTGTACGCGCATACTGCATAGTGCATACAAAACTTCAATGTCCCATATCTCCGGTGTTTATTATCCGATTTCGATAAAAATTTCACAGATTGTCATTATTTTGTTCTATAATTCAAATTGCATCTCAAACTTTTCCAAATTCAAGATTTTGTTGTTATCGATCCCATGTGTATATCGGAAACGGGAAGAGTTATCGAAAATCGGAAAGAAACTTGTACTGCCTAGGGATTAGGCGAGCTTAAGTTCCAAATCTGGAGTCTCTAGCTCTAATAGTCTCTGAGATCGACGCGTTCATACATACGGACGGACAGACGGACGGACAGACGGACATGGCTATATCGACTCGACTGTTGATGCTGATCAAGAATATATATACTTTATAGGGTCGGAGATGCTTCCTTCTGCCTGTTACATACTTTTGCACAAATTCATTATACCCTTTTTTCCCATTTTTAATGGGATCAGGGTATAAAAAGCAAAGAATATTCTTTAGTACACATTTTCAAACGCCATTTAAATTTCAAAAATATTTGTTTTTCCATTAGCAGCTTCCTTTTTATTTCGCTTAAATTTGTTTTGTTAAGCCCTGAACTTGATATCCTACAGTTTTCTGTATTTTACTTTATTCGATTTGACGTCAGCGGGGTTCAATGGATTATCATCAGATTGCATTCCATTAGCAGCCATTTGGTAACTGCGCTTAACCTTCTCTCCACTGCAGATGGAAGATGCAACAAAAATAATTTGTCATTGTTATTGTTGCTGTTGCAGCTGCGACAAAAAAAAGGCACTTGGGAGCCACTTGAAAAGTTGTTGGCTTGTTTCGTGTGCGACTAACAAGCCAATTGATTGGAAAACTAAAGAAACATTTTGCCCATAATGCTTGTGGACAGTTTTTCACGCTTCCAGTTGCCCGCAGTTGGGGCTCTAATAGCAATCAATAAGCAGCAGTGCAGCTAAAACGCACAGAAATCTGGCTAAAAGAAAGAGGCGGATGATTGTGTTGGGAGCGGGGTGGGGTACCCTGTCTCATCATTAGTACAATGACGATGACGACAGAGGCCTGAGCAGATTATGTAGAAAGGCAATGCCAAAGTACTTGACGAAATTATGTTAAGTGACTATGGCAAAGACAAGCACACAGACGACGGCAGCTCTAAACTATATCATGGCAAACCATATACATTCTTATTATATATATATATATATATTTATATAACACATACATATACATCACTTAATGTACGTGCTAACCGTCTGTATTAAAGACTTTTCCCTAGTTGCTCAGGGCTTTCACTTTTTTCTAGCGCGCCAAAGGTTTTTCCACCAACGACTCAACCACATTGTCTCAATAGTAGCGGTATACACACAAATAGGCACGCGCTCACACACATACATATGCACAAGCTATGGACTGACTGCTGTCAGTGCATCTTGTATCCTGCATCCAGAGCGCCTTTATTCGATGGCGAACATTCGCCTGGCGCAACGTTTTTAAATTCAAATTGCTCGGCACCAACCGTCAGTTGTCAGCGACAGTTCGAACTGCAAAGACGTTCAAATACGGGGGGAAACAAAATTTAAGAAATCTAATGAGATATTCAACTTAATATTAAAGTGTTGAAGTTATTGAAAACAAATAAATATCCAAGCGAATAAATTAAATATTTTAAATAGACAAATAATTAGTTCAGAATAAAGTGCAAAACAATATTAAAAACAAATGTTATTCCAATGATCTGCAAAATGTGCAGCGCAGCGTTTAGCTGATGTTATATAATCGTTGTGAGGATTTAATTATCTTTAAAGCGCATCAATTGCCCATCTGTGCCAGTTTTTAATTACACAAAAGTAAATGCATTTAATCAAGCCATATATATTTTAACTATCTTTTAATACAGTTTAAGGTTTTTACCTCAAAATAACTAATGGAAAACTAAAATGTGTTGGCTTCTACGAACTTCCAAACATATGTTTGTTTTTATTCATAGATTACAGATTTAAAAAGTGCATTCGCAAAAATATTTAATTCTTTTTTTTTGATTCGTCCCAACTTATTTAATAACTCTTTATGATTTGAAAGGTTGGTTGCGTTTGAACTTAGTTTTAATTAATTATTTATTTTTGAACTAAACATTGCTAATAAATCATTTAACACAAAATTCGACTTTAAGTTATCTAAATACTATTGTAAATTTCATTTAATCTTTAATCGATAGGATATTATTATTAATTTTATAAGATACATTTATGTTTTCTTTAAATGGAAATATGAAAACAAGAGTATATTTTTATGACACGGCTTATATTTTTAAAAATAAGCTAGTTCTTAGCGTAAATAAATAGTTTTAAAATTATTAGGAAAATTATTTTAAGCAATAATAATTTTTTTTTCACAAATTTATTTTTCAACCTTAAATTTTCCTTTCTGAATTCGCACCAAATAAAACATTATTTTATTTATAATTTTTGAATGAAATTTCGGATAATTAAATCTCAAATGATATCAAGGAACTTGCCCTTATAACGCATGAGGCATAACATCGCCAGGCGATGACGTCTTGTAGACGATAAGCACTACCTAGTACCTACATACATACGTAGTAGCTTTTAACGTAGCTTCTTACCTACAGCTACCATATAAATTGTCCTTGTCTAATGCAAACTACCTTCGTTCCGTCGCCGTGTCGCGTTCAATGGGGCACATTTTGTGCGGCATCGGCAGTGCACAAAAGGCGTACAGGCCACTTAAAGCTACAGCGTCCCTTTGTCCCCCCAACCCTGATAGTGCTCCTCTATTCCAATCCGCCCACGCGGTCGCTTCGAGTGGCTTTAATTGTGAATTAAGTCGGTATTGTGGCCTCCGTCTCGGGACAGAAAGTCACTGAGTGGAAGGTGGGTGGGGTGGTTAAGGGTCTGCCAATGCCGAGGCTATTGTGCAGGAAGTGAGCTAACTGTTCCAGCCATTGTTCTTTCGTTCACATTTTATTTACGCCGTTAAGCAGTATAATTGTTGCTATTTTCGTCAGTTGACAAGAACTCTCGATGCATTGTCAATGCCAGTGACACCGTTCGAGAGTTTTGCTTTGATCCCCCAACCAAGGTTATGTCACGGTCGCCAATTAATCAAGACATCTTTTTAAATACTCAACGTATCCTTTCTCAATCCTTTGCAGAGAGAGAGAGAGAGAGAGAGAGAGGGAGGGGAAGAGAAAGCCATATAGTTACAGTCATGGTTGCGCAAATAATTCTACTTGTCATATGCTGCATCTGTCTCAAGCATTATGCAAAGGGTGAATTTCAGTGAGTATATCTTAAAGCCCAAGCATCTTCAACCTATCCATTTTAATAACTCACAACCCATTAGACAAAGTTTAGCCATTACTGATATTTTACCTGAGGATATCAAGCGCTATGATAAAATGCGTCCACCCAAGAAGGAGGGACAGCCGACAATTGTCTATTTTCATGTGACCGTCATGGGTCTGGACTCCATCGATGAGAACTCAATGACATATGTGGCCGATGTGTTCTTTGCTCAGACCTGGAAGGATCATCGTTTACGTCTGCCCGAGAACATGACACAGGAGTATCGTCTGCTCGAGGTGGATTGGCTAAAGAACATGTGGCGACCAGATTCCTTCTTTAAGAATGCTAAATCGGTTACATTTCAAACGATGACGATTCCCAATCATTATATGTGGCTCTACAAGGACAAGACCATACTCTATATGGTCAAGCTTACGCTGAAGCTATCTTGCATCATGAATTTCGCAATTTATCCACACGATACTCAGGAGTGCAAGCTTCAAATGGAGAGCTGTAAGTTTATTGAAAATAATTTATGAAATTAATTAGATTAAGTAAGAAAGACAAAACAGTTTTTCGCGGGATGAATAAAAAAACAATTCAGATCAATCAAGAGCGTGTACATAATGAGAAAACCTGTCGAAAGTATTAATTTAATATATTTGTGATAACAATTTTCCAATTTCAATATTCAATTCCCATTAAAAATGGGAAAAAGGGTATAATGGTTTTGTGCAAAAGTATGTAACAGGCAGAAGGAAGCATCTCCGACCCCATAAAGTATATATATTCTTGATCAGCATCAAAAGCCGAGTCGATATAGCCATGTCCGTCTGTCCGTCTGTCCGTCCGTCTGTCCGTCCGTCTGTCCGTCCGTCTGTCCGTATGTATGAACGCGTCGATCTCAGAGACTATAAGAGCTAGAGACTCCAGATTTGGAACTTAAGCTCGCCTAATCCCTAGGCAGTACAAGTTTCCGATTTTCGATAACACTTCCCGTTTCCGATATGCACATGGGATCGATATCAACAAAATCTTGAATTTGGAAAACTTTGAGATGCAATTTGAATTATAACACAAAATAATGACAATCTGTGAAATTTTTATTGAAATCGGATAATAAACACCGGAGATATGGGACATTGAAGTTTTGTATGCAGTATGCAGTATGCGCGTACACACACACACACATACTTGCAAGCACTGACTGTACGCGTGAAGTATAGGGATCAGGGTATCGTCTAGTCGGGATATCTCGACTAGAGCCTTCTTACTTGTTTTTATATTTTTTGAGTAGTTGAAATCGAAAACATTTATACCAAAATCTTACGAAATTTTCTCATGTTCTTAAGCATAATGTGAATTTCTATATTTTCTTAGTATCGCACACCACAGATGATCTGATCTTTCAATGGGACCCAACCACACCGTTGGTGGTGGACGAGAACATTGAGTTGCCACAAGTGGCACTGATACGCAACGTGACCGCTGACTGTACCCAGGTCTATTCAACGGGAAATTTCACCTGCCTGGAGGTTGTTTTTACGCTGAAACGTCGCTTGGTTTACTATGTATTCAATACGTACATACCTACTTGTATGATTGTGATAATGTCGTGGGTATCGTTCTGGATTAAGCCAGAGGCGGCACCAGCACGTGTTACGCTGGGCGTGACGTCACTGCTAACGCTATCGACTCAGCATGCGAAGTCGCAGTCATCCTTGCCGCCCGTCTCCTATCTGAAAGCCGTGGATGCATTCATGTCCGTCTGCACGGTGTTTGTCTTCATGGCTCTAATGGAGTACTGCCTGATAAACATTGTTCTCAGCGACACACCCATACCAAAGCCCATGGCATATCCACCCAAGCCAGTGGCTGGAGAGGGAGGCAAGAAGGAGGCGGAAGCGGCACCACCCGGTGGCAGCAATGCAGCGGCAAACAAACAGCCCTCAATGTTGCCCCTGGCGGATGAAAAAATTGAAAAAATTGAAAAGATATTCGACGAAATGACCAAAAATAAGCGAGTGAGTTGGAATAATTATAATAAATTGATTGAAAGCGCTTTTAAGCATTGACCGCTTGAGAATAAATTCCGCTTCTAAAGTAATGTCTGATCCTATTTTATTCTTATATCTTATATCTGCATAAAATCTATATAAATATGCATGTGTATAATTAATTTTGGCTTAATTTTGGTTCCTAACAATAATATCTTATCTCAAATACTTTTCCCCAATGTATTGAGCTTCGCATTTTAAGATCATCAATTAACATCTTGAATAATATAAAACTCTTTTTGACTGCAACTAGATTGTGACTACAACACGGCGTGTGGTGCGTCCACCGTTGGATGCAGATGGACCATGGATACCGCGTCATGAGTCGCACATTATGTTGACACCAACCATTCGGCCGCCACCACCACCACCTCCACCAGCACCAGAGCCAGAGATGCCCAAGCCGAAATTGACGCCCGCCCAGGAGAGACTTAAGCGTGCCATTTATATCGATCGCTCATCCCGTGTGCTCTTTCCCGCACTCTTTGCCAGCCTCAATTGCATCTATTGGATTGTGTTCTACGAGTATCTGTAAGATATGCGAGCTCAGCGTTGGCTCTGTTTTAAATATAGCTATCCCGCTCAAAATGACTCAACCTATCTCTCTCTGCAAGTCGTACAACTTTATTAACTGTTAATTGTTCACAATTTGAATGCTTATATTTAAAAAAGTATTTAATCTTAAACTTTCGCACACAAGCTTTAAGTCAACGAATTTTAAACTGAATTAAGAAAATACTCTCTATATCACCTATTGATAAGATATACATATATTTAAACATATATAAATGATATAGTATATGAATTAAATTCCTAAATGCTTAATGTTAAAAAATTCAATTACGTTGTAGCTGTAGCTTAATTCTTAATGATAATATATTAAAAATGCTTTTAATTGTACATAAATCAAGTAAAATAATAAAAAATAAATTATAATAACTCAAACTGTTTCAAACATAACGTCGTTTAACACTTGAATGTGTGCTTCAGCTGTCAAAAAGCTTTATCAACTAATAAAATGGCATGCGCTTTCCAAAAAGCTTAAAGCTTGATTGTTGGCGCGTAACTCAAACTAAAGCACATGCATCATAAATTTTAAGCTAATTGTTATCTACAACCTTTCTTTAATTCCATACAATTTGCACACTTGCACATATAATTTAATCATTATAATTTATACATTTTCCCAGCCATTAAGCCAAGACACACATTATACTAACACTTTTTTCATGTACAGCATTTGTTACATGTTGTCATTATTATACTAGTGCTGTTGTTGCTTTCCTTTTAAAGGTGTCAACAGCTGGCAAACAATAGAGGGCATAAAAAAAGAGTTTTCTAACTTTTGCAGTTGTCAAACAACTTCAAGCGCATGAATACCCAATTAATTATGTTGGTCACACGCTCCACACTTTTGCTTTTCACGGTCGTTAGTGACGCGGACAAGTTCCCCCCAATTTAAACATAGATGAGCTAGAAAAATACCGCCTGAGGCTTAAGGTTACTGTCTCATATTCATTTGAAAGGTCCACAGTTTGAGAATGCAAAAGAATGGTTTTTTTTATAAACCAGTTCCCGTTCTCAATTCTATTTTTGTGTTAAGATCTAGATTTTTTCAACAGAGACCTTAATTTTAAGCCCGGCTGGAATCAGATTTCTTCAGTCTTTGGTTAATAGTCTCATTATTTATATTGTAAAAATGTTAAGTATCTGGAGAGCTGTTTTTACCTTGACTTTAACAGCCATAAACCAATAGTTATTCAAGGATTTCACTTGAAAACTTTAAGTCACATTTTTATACCCTGATCCCATTAAAAATGGGAAAAAAGGGTATAATGAAGTTGTGCAAAAGTATGTAACAGGCAGAAGGAAGCATCTCCGACCCTATAAAGTATATATATTCTTGATCAGCATCGAAAGTCGAGTCGATATAGCCATGACCGTCTGTCCGTCTGTCCGTCTGTCCGTCTGTCCGTCTGTCTGTCTGTCCGTATGTATGAACGCGTCGATCTCAGAGACTATAAGAGCTAGAGACTCCAGATTTGGAACTTAAGCTCGCCTAATCCCTAGGCAGTACAAGTTTGTTTCCGATTTTCGATAACTTTTCCCGTTTCCGATATACACATGGGATCGATAACAAAAAAATCTTGAATTTTGAAAACTTTGAGATGCAATTTGAATTATAAAACAAAATAATGACAATCTGTGAAATTTTTATTGAAATCGGATAATAAACACCGGAGATATGGGACATTGAAGTTTTGTATGCAGTATGCAGTATGCGCGTACACACACACGCACATACTTGCAAGCACTGACTGTACGCGTGAAGTATAGGGATCAGGGTATCGTCTAGTCGGGATATCTCGACTAGAGCCTTCTTACTTGTTAATATTTGGATTTTCCATAAATTCATCCACGCTCTCTTGAACTCTATTGAATAACATTTAAAGATATTTTTGTTGAAAACCTTTCGTTATTTTGTTTAAAAACATCTAAACAACCAATTTGCTTTTTAAGTAGGTTAAAAACTGTTGCGGGGGAAACCACGTCGAAACACATGAATCATCTAAAACAACATTGAACTGGTACACCCAATAGTCGCTTATTGCAATACAACTATAATTTCCAGCTACAACAACCACAACAACAATAAAGGGTAAACATCAACAAAAACAAACGAAGGTTGCGCAAAATTTTGACTAAATATGCTGGGGATTACCTGAACATTGAGTTAAAAGTTCGCTTTTGGTTAGGTGGGTGTGTTGCCATAATGTTAAAAACAGTCTAAACAAAGTGCAAAGTTTGCGATTGGGATTTGTATTGAAGGTGCACAGAATGAAAAATAGTGGAAAGGTTAGAAATCTTCACAGTTAATTACAGAATTTAAAGCGCAACGAAGCGATCCATCAATGCAATAAGCGCAAAGCTGAAAGAAAGTAAAAACCCTGTACTACGTCTCTGTGCTACCTTCGTGGTCTTAACTTCACATCCACACACACAAATGTACATAAGAGCATAACGAAGAAAGATTCCCCCGCCTAACCACTGCCGGTCGCAACTCAAAGCCCAAAGCTGTCTTTGACTGTGACTGCTACTTCAAGCGGTTTTATTGTGTTGCTTGCTGCTGCTGCTGCCGTTGCTGTTGGTGTTGGTATTGTTGTCGTGTCGTGTCGGCTGTGTATCGTTTTGTCTTTTGCAGTTTCAGTTTCAATTTCAGTCGAACTCGGGCACCAACGGCACACGGAAGCAGCCGCGGCGCAGGCGCAACATCAAAACAAGCAACAAACCGTTTAATGAATTTAAGTTTAAAATCTACAGCAAAAGATTGTTCGTGATTTTTAAAGTGAAATTTTTTGTCGATACATTTAATGTAATGTAATTTTTGCACAATTCTTCGCAAAGTAAATAATTGTTACGAAATTTAATCAATATCGCGAGACATTAAACAGCTTATAAGCATTAAATGATAATAAAAATAACAACGTTTAAGTTTCTTAATAAACCAATATTTGTGTAACGCGGCATTTAACACTTTCATTTTCATTCAACGTTCGCTGCTCGTCGATTCGTTAAGTTCGTCAACGTTGTCGTTTTCGTTGAGTCGTGTTAAATAACAATAAAAAGAAACAAAAAACCAACGAAAATCGAAAATTTAAAAAAAAAAAATCTTCAACATCACTTTGTTTATTGCAAATGATATAAAAGTTTTTCGGAATTGGTGTTTCAACGATTAAAAAAAATGCATTTGAGTGCATATTTGTTGTGCCTAGGTTGGTAATCATAAAAATTCGCTAATAATTTTGTAACATGTAACATGTATAATAATCAATAGATGAGTGTGACTAGTTTCATGTGCTAATTTGTTGTGGTTGCTCCCAAAAACTATTTTGTGATGACTTAAAACAAAAGACTTAGGCAACGAACTTGAATTGGTAATAGGGTGCGAAGTGGTAAACTAATTTAGTTCAAGCTGCTCTATTAACAAACGCAGTGCGACTTAAAACCTTTTCAACACTCGAATCGAACTAGATTTTGTTGTTGAGAAAAAAGAGATCAAGTTTTTATTTACTTTATTCAACCTTTTTTATTGAAAAAGTGAAACCCAAAGCTCAAGTTCAAGCTGAAACGCTTTGTTGCCCCCATCTCTCCTTATCCCTCTTTCAAATTAATGAGCCAAAAAAACATAATGCCCATTGAAAAAACGTGACTAAGTCTGCAACTTTCTTTGGCATCAACCACTGCAAAATAATCTTCCGCCAAGTGACGTCACAGCAACCAGCAAACCAGTTGCCCGGAATGCAAATTGCACACACGACCGTCCAAGGCCAATCAAATTGTCGCCAGCGGCAGCTGTCCCCTACCACAGCTACCGAACAATACTCATAGATAAAAAAAACTCATTTATCCAGATAAAACAGCTACACGTTTGTGTAGCGCCAGTAAGTGTCTTGCGGTATTACCGCAACGTGTCGGGCCTATCCATACACATTATGCAACTGCGGCTATGAAAATATGTTGCCGTTGTAATCGCTCGCTGCACAAAGTCAAACTCTAGCGATTTGTTGTTTTGCTGTGTACAATTTAATGTTATATTTATCTGTCGCTTCGGAAGTTATTGCAGCTGTTGTGTCTTTTATTGTCCGCGTCACAGCGTGTCCGTTGCTCAATTGCAAAAAGATATGTGTATATATTTATATATATTTTTTAGCCAGCAAACGCTGACAATTCATTTTCCCCAGCCGGTTAGCCGGGATTTTCACTTTCATTGGCATTAAAGTAAAATAATAATAAAGAAACAGCTGTTTGATTATAAGTTGCTTGGTTTACGTGTTAAGATTTAATGTGCTTAAATTGTTAGGGGCTGTAAATTCGATAAGGGAAATGGAAAAGATTATTAGCTCTTCAATTTCTACGCAGTCATGGTTTTATTATTATTAAAAGTAAACAGAGATTAATTCATTTATCAGGCTTCTCTAAATGAACACCGGTTTATTGATTTAAAGAATAAGAAATAATTATTGACTAAATTTAACTTAGCTGTTTAAACTCAGTAATAAGTTTTTAAACTCAAGGCACCTAAATTAAAAGGCAATTTTACTTTTGAAATATATTATGTTTCTAATAAACATATCATTCTGAATGATTTTAATATCATTTTGTTTGTTTAACAAATTAAATTATGGTATTAACATAATAAAATACCTTTCAAAATATTTGTTAATCAAGTAACAACAGTTAAAGTCTTTCTATAAGCAAACTGACCTAAGCCAAATCAAAAACTTTGCGGTCTTAACTTATTCGAAGCTCTTTTGGGTTGGGTAATGCCACAAATTGGCATTACGCATCTGTAGTACTACGTACAAGCCACAAATGAGAAAGTATGTCGCTTGTACGCCTCTCGCTCTCTATCTCACTCTATCGCTTGGGCCATCTGCCGTGTGTATGTGTGTATGTATTTACTACTACTGTCCATGCACATCCGCATGTAGCTCTTCAACAACTGAACCGTTTAATGTTTATTTAGTTTGTTGTGACATAACAAAAGTTCGCATTGGTTACGCGTCCGCTAAATGACTTGCGATTTTTTTACTGCTGGCTTAAATGCTCCAAAGAGCTTTAGAGGAATACCCTTAACAGCGTAATTCTGTATGCAAAGGCAGAGAAGCTCAAGGTCGCATTAAGATTTCTCCTCGCACTAAAAATTGGTTGCATCTCTGATCTCTGGACCCAGACGAGATTCGGGTTAAGCTGTTACAGTTTAACTTGAGATTTTGTTTTTATCATTGTTATTTTTTGTGGAATTTTTTGCTGCGCGCCACTTGGTAGCTCATTAACATTTTTCGAGGTGTGCACTGCAACTTTGTCACTTTCACTTGGGAATAAAATTGCTTATACCAATGGCAAAATGTTTTTTGTAGTGCTTACATTTTGTTGTTACTGTTACTGTTGTTGTATTTTCTTGCTGCTGCGCCACACAATGAAATATTGGCCAATTATGTACGAAAAGGCTTTTTGGCTCGCATATAGAAAAGACTGCGTACGAAAAGTGAATGCCCCATTGCCAATCGGCAAAAGTTGTTCAGCACATTTCACATGCCCTAACAATTGTTTAATGAAAGAAGAAAACAAAACTGATAAATGTATTATTTAAAATTAGGTTACTAATAGAAGAATGCACAGAAAAGTTTTGAAAGATGTCTGGTCTGTATAATAATAGAACTTGAAATCGCTAATACTTTATTTGTCTGAAAATAATATGAAAAAAATTTTAAACTGAAATGGTCGTAGTATGATTATTTATACTTAAACATGTATTTATTTAGATACTGTAATTAATTATTTTTTTTACATTTATATTAACACAACACATTAGATTATCTTTTATTAATAAAACTTCTTACTCATTCAGCTCTTGGAGCTGGCATCTTGGTGCAGGCACAAGCACCCACTGATGACGATCAACCGTTGCATTTAACAAATGATGGTAAGTGCTTGAGATTGCAATTTGGTTTACACGGGCATTCATAACTTTAACTATTAAGGCAGCGTCTTTCTTTCAGCCCCATTTGCACGACAAACGCCTCGGACGGCAGTTAGCTGCGGATTTGGAGTATAACTCAAGTGGAAGCAGCATCAGCAGCAGCAGCAGCAGCAATACCAGCGAGGACGATGCCGACGAAGATGACAGCGAGTACTATGATAGTGATGAGGACCAAAGTGAGAGCAGCAGCGGTGATAGCAGCAATGATTCCTTGCCACGTCTACTGTCACCTTCAACATTTCATCGCATCTCTGAGACGCTGGGCGCCCTGAACACTGTGGGTCATATGCTGGTGGACATGACGCGTGGCGGACAGGAGGCCAAGACGGAAAATGGTAGTAGTAACATTGAAGGAAGTTCTACAACCGAAACCACCTCTACAATCTCTGAACCAAGCGACTCTACAACTGCAAGTCCACTGCTCAAATCTTTGCCTGGCATCTCTGGGAAGATACTTGATACAACAACATCACTGTCAGCCAATAGTTTACTGCCAGCTGGCAAGCCGGCCAATTTGAGTGCCATAACGGTGGCTACAAAGCGCATTGGACTGGCGGACGCACCAGACAAGCCCATGTTCGTGGAGAACAAGGAAACCAAACAGCAAAAGAAGAAACGCAAGAAGAACAAGAACAAGCAGAAGGTTAAGAAGCCCGACGAGGAACAAACCCAAGCAACGCCACAATCACTGCAGAAGATTAAAATACCAACAACACCACGCACCACAACAACGACAAGCAGTAGCATCAGCAGCTTTACTAGCACCACCACCAGCAGCAGTTTCACCACTTTACGTCCACTCGATCAGCTGGCCTTGGCCAGTGAGGATGCTGGTACCGCCAAGGATGTGGAGAACTCTTGCAGGACGCCCAACGGTCGTCCCGGTCGTTGTGAGGATCTCAGCAGCTGTCCTGCTCTGCTATTGAATCTAAGTAGCTTGCGGGAGTCGCTCTGCTTCAAGAGTCTCTTTGTGCCAGGAGTTTGTTGTCCATTGTCTTCCGGCCCGGCGGAAAGCTCCACAGTGCTTACCACACAGCGACCCCTGAAGCTGACAGCTAGGCCACCCACCAGCACCACCACTCTGTCCACCACCAAGCGTCCAACTACATTGCGACCGACGCCCAGACCCAGCAGCAGACCCACTTCTGGTCTCGTGCTCATACCACAAAAGAAACCACCGACCACCACAACGACTACAACTACTGAGGAGCCTCTGGAACCGGAGGATCTAGATGAGATTGCCAACAACATTGTCGATCCAGATGAGTGTGGTCAGCAGGAATATTCAACGGGTCGCATTGTCGGCGGCGTGGAGGCGCCCAATGGTCAGTGGCCCTGGATGGCAGCAATCTTCTTGCATGGTCCAAAGCGTACAGAGTTTTGGTGTGGTGGCTCTTTGATTGGCTCAAAATATATTCTGACAGCGGCGCATTGTACCAGGGATTCCCGACAAAAGCCGTAAGTAATCGGTTCTTGAGGTTGAAGAAAGATATCATTGAAAATAATACAAGATACGATATACGAAATCTATTCAATTAAGTTTCCTGTTTAGATACTTTTCAATTTAATATAATGATTGAATGAAATATTTATCTATGATACTTCAGATAACGTTATCTAAGACCTTTGCTCCTACTTTTTCCGTAAGAAAGAATACAATTTATTAATAAAGGTTTTATTTTTCAGATTTGCAGCACGTCAGTTTACCGTGCGTCTTGGTGATATAGATCTTTCCACAGATGCTGAACCCTCCGATCCGGTTACATTTGCCGTGAAGGAAGTGCGAACACACGAAAGGTTAATCAACTGTCATCTTTTAAACACTTCAGTTAGCTAATTTGTCTTATTTTTTTGGCAGATTCTCTCGCATTGGCTTTTATAATGACATCGCTATACTTGTGCTGGATAAACCTGTACGCAAGTCCAAGTATGTGATACCTGTTTGCCTGCCACGAGGGGGTCGTATGCCGCCGAAGGAACGCTTGCCTGGCAGACGTGCCACAGTGGTTGGATGGGGCACTACATACTACGGTGGCAAGGAGTCCACCAGTCAGCGGCAGGCAGAGCTGCCCATCTGGCGTAATGAGGACTGTGATCGCAGCTATTTCCAGCCCATCAATGAGAACTTCCTTTGTGCGGGCTACTCCGATGGAGGTGTCGATGCGTGTCAGGTATGTCTGCCCAAACTCTCTACAAATTTCACTCACTTAGCCACTCCTCTTGCACTTCACAGGGTGACTCTGGTGGTCCTCTTATGATGCGCTATGATTCTCATTGGGTGCAACTGGGCGTCGTATCCTTTGGTAACAAGTGCGGCGAACCTGGTTATCCCGGTGTTTATACACGTGTCACGGAGTACCTGGACTGGATACGTGATCACACAAAGGATTAAGAGTTTTAGTTTTGTAATTGTAGCTAGGTTTATGTACCCGCTAGTCTATGTACGTTTAATGCTTCCCTTCCTGTTGCTACTATTATACTACTTTTACTACTACTTATACTATTGATATTTATGAAACCACCCGCAAAGGCACAATCCAATTGCTATCCAATTGTTAACCATATTACGCGTAGTTGTGTATAGCATTTGTTATTTAAATTATTTAAATTATAATGATAAATAAAAACTCTGTGTAATACTATAAAATGTGTAATTGCTCGAAGTATTTGACTTTATAAAGTATTTTTTTATAGCAAAAAACCGCACACTGTTCTGTACATATATACGAAAAAGAGCCAGCTTAGTTTCATCATTTCCTTTACGATTTTTAATCTAAGCAGTAAATCAACTCACGGGAATTACTTGGTATTCCTTATATAAATAAACACAAGCAGCTAGGGCTTGTGCCGCAGTCGAGGAAGAAACAGGGCTAGCATTTGTTCGAGGCAAGTTCAATCGCTTGTCAATTTCGAATTCAGTTGTCGTAAAGTTCTCACAGCTGTTGGACGGACTGCCGCCGTTTTGTTTTTGGTTATTTGCCGGCACTTTTTCGCGCGGGCGCTTTTTTCGTTCTCTTTATTCAACAAGCTAAACTGCGTGAGTCAATCGATTAGTTAAGTTAATTACTTAGTGGGCAATTCAAGTAAGATTAACACTTTCCGATAGCTAAATATATTTTATATTATGCGATGCTGATAAGAATATTTGTAAATTTTATTGGCCGGCGATGCGTAAGGCATGAAAAATGTTTTGCGCGTCATGTTTATGTAAAGCTTTCAGTGCATGAAACGCGTGGTAAATGCAGTACTCTCATATGTCGAAAGCTCTCTCTCTCTCTCTCTCTGTCTTTATCTCTCTCTTGCGTTGGAAATGAAAAAGAGAGAGACGGTGAGTAAAAAAAACAGCTGCTTACTCAGCGCTCGGGAGTTGAGAGTAAACAAAAGGGCAGAAGTAGGTCAAATAAAAGGAAAAAACAAAAACGTTTTGTTAAATGTTTACAGGCAGTAAAAGTTTTTTAAAGCAGTAACTGCAGATGCATAAAACGTAAGCACGACTTGTGGCTTCTTAAGCTTTGGGCCTAAAGCTTTTATGTAATGCTGAAGTTCTGATAACTAAAAGCTTTAAAAAGCTTACTGTTAATGTGCTATTAGACATTTTAGCGCGTTTTTATTGCGTTTATCGCGCGTTTTTGTAGCGACTTTCAGTTGAAGCGCAGTTAGTTTTAAATTTGTTTTTATTTTAAATAATGCTTTAGGAATAATACTTTTTACGGTCTATGACATCTCTGATTTTAATAACTTTAGTTAGTGAATTAAAAATAAAAAATTTTGAGTTGCCAACAAACAAATAAGCAAAAACAAAAAAGCCATGTTCCCGCCCGGGTTCGAACCGGGGACCTTGTGCGTGTGAAGCACACGTGATAACCGCTACACTACGGAAACTGTTGGAGTGGGAGCGTTTTAAAGCTATTCAAGATCAAGAGCATTCATACTTTGAGACTTTATAACAATGAATCAACTTTTGAAGAAAACATTAGTTTCTGCACTTGATTATTTTAATAATCTGTAAAAGTAAAAATTTCTTTAAAAACCTACCGCAAATTCAAGCGTTTTCGTTTGGCAAGAAATCTCTTCTTGGAAATGTAATGTAGATGCAGAAATGAGCGCATAATTATTAAAATTATATGAAAATAAGTATGTTTATTTGTGGCTGTATTTGTTAATAGATACCGTGAAATTTGATATTCAAAAAATGAATATGATTTATCACTTTTTTCGCGTTGATTAATTTTTAATGTACACAAAATAATTGAGAGTTTGTTCCCGCCCGGGTTCGAACCGGGGACCTTGTGCGTGTGAAGCACACGTGATAACCGCTACACTACGGAAACAACTGATATTAGCTGCGCATAACATGCTGGATAATCCTGCCCACTACCATATAGGGGGTGGTGGCACCAAAGCAGAATCTTTAAATTGCACGCTCGAGTTTGACAAACTCTTGCCACGCCCACTGTTAATTGGCGTCTTGCCAAAGCGCCCACATTCAATGGCAGCTGAATTGGCACAAAGGGCGCACAAAAAGCATCCAAAGCATTCACATTCACTGGAGTTGAGAAATGCCTGAAACATGCACACAGATTACCAAGTCAAGTATCCCTTCTCTCCCACCCCACCAGCGACCAGCTCACGGTTACCTTTAAATAAATTTGCCTTCGTTGATCCTTAATTAAAATTCCTATTGTCTGTGCGGGCCAGCATAGATTTTTGTCCCACTCCACCTCCAATTAATATGCAGGCCAAGAACATTTTCAAACTGCTTTCGCACTCGTTATAATTACGCATTTAAATTGGCACAAAGGAACGAAAGAATGCCTCAATCCTGGACACGAATATGGCTAGTAGCAAATGTTCAACTTAGCTTTATGTCCTGATTGTAATACCCTTGCAGAAGGGGTGCTCTTATATTTTCAAGACATGTGCAAGACATCGTTTCCAATAGTATTCTGATCAGTTATTGCTTAGATATATTTTAAACGTAAGAGATTTACATTATTCACATCGATAGTGAACTATATCTCAGAGCTGTCACCAAGCGATTTATTGCTACGCTTCCTTTCACTATTAATTTCGTACATTCTTTTTTTGCAGTTCGCTGTGAATAATTTAAAATTAATTTATATTCCCAAATAAAAACAAACAGCGACAAGTTAAAATGGTGATTAAATTGAAATAAGTAAATGAACTCATTTAACATTGCTAGTTGATTTAAAAGAAAATCCTTGATAAAAAAAAGTTTCGTTAGAAAAAATTTAGCATGGAATTCAGGTATAAAAAAGTTACATATCAAACAATAACGTTGTAAAAAATAATTAATTAACTGAAAATCAACTGATACAGCTGAAGCTCTAAGATAAATATCATAAGAAATGATTTAGCAGATGATTTATAGTGTATTTAATCTTCTGCTCGACTTAAGATAACTCTTGTTTCTAGTTATTCTACTTGATATTCTGTTTGTTTGGTGTTTCTATTGTGGTCGTTGTTGTTGGTGTGTGTGTGTGTGTGTGGCATGGCCCCATAAATTTGGGTCAATGGGAAAAATGTCAGAATTGAGTAATTACAACATAATTTTCAATTTTGCAGTTTACGCTGTAAATTAATTTGCGGTCGACATTTGCAAAAGCGGTGGGCTCGAGCGAGCGAGCGAGCTCATTGTGTGTGTGTGGCTTGGCTTTTTGGCAGTAACAAGCCCCCCCACCACCCCAATCTCTGCGAGTCGAGTCGAGTCGATTCTACGCTGATGAAGCGCACAATCGTGACGGGGCGCGCCTCTGGTGCTTGTGGCGGGGTCAGAGCAATTATAGCAACAATTAAGGGGCATCTGGGCAAGCTCATTGTTTGATTTGTGCACGATGGTGTGGATGGGGTGGGGGGTTGGTGGGTGTTGGGGATGTGGATTCGGATTCGTTTATTGGCGACGCCATTTGTTGTGCATAATTAATTTGCAGCTATTTTGCACGTATACGTATTTTTATTTCCCCTTCGTATGGGGCGAGGGCAAAAAGTGTTTACGATTTTCCAGTTGAGCGCGTTTTAATTGAAAAGAACTAAAAGACAAGCCAGTGTCAACGACACATGCGACGACAAAGATTGGTCGGATGGGGCAAGCGGGCAGCATGCGTTGGGGTCAGGAACTGGGCTCTCTATTGTCAACAGCTGTGGAATCGTTTGGGTGGGTGGCTTATGTAGGATGCAATAAAAAATTGAACCGAAAATGTGTAACAAATGTTGTGACATATTTTCACCAAAACACCACAAAACCCCCACGCAACCACGCACCCCCCTTCACCGATAACCATAACACCATAGCAGCAAGCAATATTACGTTAAGTTACCCGCTGCCAATGATCCTGAAAAGGAAACAGCTCCAAAGCGATTCCACACACACACGCACAAAAAAGGGTGTTTCAAATGTTAGTTGGGTTGAATGGGAGCGGGGGTGTGTGTGTGTGTGTGTGTGTGTATAAAGTGAAAATCGGTTGCGGGCAACATTTGTTTTGGGCTACAGCACAGCAAATGTGCAAAAATGAATATGGCACAAAAATATACATATATACACGTATATATATATATATATTTATACAACGCAAAATAAAAAGAGAGCAAAAAGAAAACAACATAAAGTAAGGCAAATGGCAAAAATCTGTAACTGTAACTGCAACATGGCATGAACTTAATCTGCTGCCGATTGTATTTTGTTGTTGTTGTTGTTATTGTTGCCGCCGCTATAGTTGTTGCTGATGCCAACGTTTTGTTGCTCAATTTGTAGCCCGTGCATGGCAGCTTCAGCAGCTACTTTGTTAGAGTAGGAACGGGAACGGGAACGGGAGCGGGAACGGGAGCGGGAGCTGGAATCCAAACCAAATACCGCCGCATTTTCAATATTGCGGCAACAATTTTCATCGTTGTTTATATTTGGCAGCGTTGTAATAATGAAAGCAACGATTGGGGCGTGTGTAACATCCCCCCCTTCCCCCTTCCCAACCCTATCCACCATACACTTTGCCGCACTCTTTGTATGGGTTTCGGGTTGCGGCATTACGGCTCTGGCTCTGCGAATGGCGGTTAACGGCGGCTTACGGCTAACGGGGTAAGGGAAAGGTTCGGAGTGTTCATTTAATTGAAAACAGCTCGGCGGCAGCACTTAAAGTGAAACCGAAAACAGATGGAAACGAAAAACTTGCAATAATTGCTACGAAAGCGCTTAAATCCACTTGCAAGAGAATGAGAAGAGGATCATCCCAACCAATCCCAACCAATCCCAACCCAACCGTTGCCAAGTTTACGCCGCTCCCAAAAGTCGGTGGCAATAACCAACAGCTTAAAGTTCAACCCAAACTCAAGTGTGCACAGCTAATGAATTCTTCATGGAGTGAAATATCAAAGTTATTGAGCAATTCTCTTAATTAACACAACATTAAAACATGCAACCGAACTTAACAGCGAAACGATGGTAAAGTTAATTCGCAACAAAAGTTACTCCCATAGAACATAATATGAATGTGGCAGATAAATAAATTTCAATATAAAGGTGCAACCTTTTGTTGGGCTATCTTTATAGCACTTTATTAAGTTTGGCAATTATTTTCTATTGTCAATAAACAAGTTCATGTTAAATAATTTATTTATCAGCGAGGTTTTTTTCATGCCGTAATTTGATAAACGTTGATAATTGAATTAACACCTTATGTAGACGGAAAATA
Source organism: Scaptomyza tumidula (assembly GCA_035044465.1). NCBI lineage: Eukaryota > Metazoa > Arthropoda > Insecta > Diptera > Drosophilidae > Scaptomyza > Scaptomyza tumidula. The sequence goes on from JAWNNW010000445.1 coordinate 4,737,344, forward strand.
TGAAACTAAAAATTTGTATTAAATTATTAATTAAATTAGAAAAAACAAGACATGACATGACATGACAATGAATAAATGTTAATAATTATTAAACCTAACGAGAAAATATTTATTAGGCAGCTTAGCATTTTCGTTAAGTTTTTTGTTATTAAGTTTACTTTCTGTTTAGCAATTTAAGAAAGAATCTTTCTATCAAGAAGCTTGTAGTTTAATCGAAAGTTCAATTTTGCGAGCTATCAGATAAATGTGGAGATATTCGATACCTTTACTAAAATGTTTCTATATTTATAACAACTTAAATGTGATACGAGTTGTCGAGGGCGTACTTAAGAGAACGACGATTACTTTGTAAGCCGATACCTTTGCTTGCAATTGGCGGCGCCATTTTCTTTTTGTGCAACAGACGCCTACACAACGCAGCAATGCATGCAATAGCGTGTGGCGCCCCTCTGCTGCACAGACAATGTTATCGTTGAACCTATTTGTTTGTATGTACACGCAAACATATACATCCGTACATCTGTGTGTGTGTCTATGTTCGTATGGGTATGTGTAGAGCCCGTTTGTAAACAAACAACGGCACTGAGGGATATATGTTCAAGGCTGGCTGGGCGAGTGGACATGACAAACAGAAGGCGTCCCCAGCGAGGGGGCGACGGGGTGGATGGATTGGACAAACAGGACGACCAGCGGCGATTGCAACTGAGCTCGTTTAAACGCATGCCATCCGTTGTTGCGTTATGTGGCAAGATTCTGTGCTAAAGGGAGCGGAGATAGGATGAAGAGGAGGAGGGGGGGGGAGGAGGTTGCTGTTTACCTCCCTATCTCTCTATCTGTGTTTTTCTACCGTTTCAGCACAAAACCAATAAGTCAAAAGACCAAAAAGGCTTAACGGACTATAAAAAGCAAAGGGCAACACGAAAGAAACTCAGCACAAAATTACAACGGTTGCACAAAAAAAAAAACGAAGGACAAAATACGAAAAGAAGAACGTTGAAGAAATGACCAGATTGATGAATGCCTTACTCAGTTTGACGAAGCAGAAATGCTCTAAGGCAACAAATGCTGGGAAGCGATATAAAAATACGAATTCTTACTTACTACTTTGAAGTAGAAGTGAAATTTAGTCAGACCTTACTTTTAGCCAAATAAATTTTGAACTTAAATCGCTTCGTCTTAAAATAGAGCTTTAAAGTGTTTAAGTGATTAAGATTGAGTAAAATAACATTATTTTAAAGAACCTACAATGTTTAATTCATTACCATATTTTAAGATTTAAAGCGAAAGTTTAACGCAATTTTAAGACTTTATGTTAGTGTTAGCTTAAAACTCGTTGTTTTAACAAACTTAACTTTGGAATCAATTTTTATAAGGAAAGTAAGGTTTTTCTGGGTTAATTGACAGTAAAAGAGTATTTTTTAATGAAATAAGTATTAGTAAATTCCATTAGGAACTTGTAGTTATATGTTACAGAAATGTCAATATGTAGATTTAGAATTGGATATACATATCTATCCATCTAATTCAGAACCTTCACGAGCTCCTTTTGAATGCCATAAAACTTTTCTCGAAAGAGTATCGCTGGCAATAATAACAACACGTGCTGCTGTTGACTGTTTTGTGCTGTGATTGCCGTATAGAAGTCAAGATCTATGAGCTACGCTGTTGTTGCTGTTGCACAAGCAGACCGTCCAGCAGCGACCCATTTGTGCCGAGTGTGTGACAATAAAATGTTTACTGATAGGCAACAGCAGTACCACCACCAACAACAACAACATCAACAACGAGAATGTGAAACCCTGTCGAGCAATTGAATGTGGCACAAACTGCTTGCCGGATGGCTGGCAATGTCTCACTATGTGCGTGTGTGTATGTGTGTGTGTTGGTGTGGGTGAGGCTGTCATCTATTAAAAAAGGTTGCCAAAGCAAACTAAATGGCAGGCAAAAAGCAAAAAGTCCGGCGACTATTATAAATAATAAATGCTGACTGGTCAAGCCAGCGTCAAATCTACAGAGTCTCCACACTTTGAGTCCTTATGCAACCCCACACTAAGCCCACACTGCAGCACACTCCTTGCTCTGCCTTGCCCCTGTAACTTCAAGCTAAACCCAAGGCGCAAGTTTCGGCGCCGGCTGAGCAACAAAAAAAAAAAAACAGAAGAAGAAAAACAATTTTCTATGTTTGTTGTTTTCTCTCTCGCTCTCTCTCTATACATACTTTTTTCCCGGCTAACGCGCCCTTGGCTCATAAATCTCAACCAAGAGTGAAATAAAGCTAAACGTACCGGAGCAGATACGAGGGTTTGGGTTTGGGTTTGGGCACTGTTACTGGGTCTGCTAGGCACCTGGCAAATTGATTTGTTGGTTTATTTGGCTACCTTTACTACCCAATCTTACAGCCAACCTTTACGCCCGCTGTGTGTGAGGGCGAGGCCTGTTTGTGTCATAAAATACGACGACGGGATGTTATATGAAGTGTCCTGGCCCAAAATGACATTACGATGAAGTGTAGGCAGCTGCAGGCGGCACAATAAAGCAATTTACAATTGAACTGTTCCCCCCTCCCCCCCACGCAATCGCTATCCAACATGATGTCCTTGATCGATTCAATTAGACGGCCAGCCGCCTAATGTCTTTAATTTAAATCAATCAATCAATCAATCTAGCCAGCTATCAATCCCCCACCTTATTGTTATTTTAGTTTAGAAGTTTTTTTTGTTGCTAGTATGTTTTTTTTTGCTTTTGTTTCTGTTCTCTTTTCTATTTTTGCTTTTTTGTTTTTGTTTTGGACAGCAGCTTATCTAGCCTTCATTTTTATTCGGCTGCTTTTAGCTTTGGCCTGGCTTACTTTGAATTGATTGGGCTTGGCCCTGACCCACAGTTTTCACTAATGCTGCTGTTGCTTAGTCTTAGGCAGCAGCTTACGCATTTTGGGCTCTTTCTTGTCTTTGTTGACTAAGCTACTTAATTTATTTGACCCTATTCATGTGTCTATGCTTTGCAAAATTTTAAAGCGATTCCTCAATTGATATCAAATTGCCAGCATCTTGAGCAAAAAAGGTGAAACAGCACATGACCTGCATTTACTATTGTCCCAAAAGCATCATGTGTGTATGTGTGCGTGTGGGTGTGTGTATGTGTGTGTGTGTGTGTGTGTGTGGGTATGTGCGTGTATGTGAGCTTAAGTGTGTTTGCTTAAGTGTATGTACTCTGAAGTCGCTTTATCTGATTGCCTTTAACATTTTGTAGTTTTTGGGATTTAGGATGTTTGCATTAAGCCAGAGAATTCTGTGAACTCCTTAACTTTGTTAAAAGTCGCCTTAGGGTCACTTATACTTACGAACTTCTTTAATAATTGTTCTTGAAATTGAGTTCGTTAACATTTCAGTTTAGTTTTAATATGTTAAGCTTAGCTAAAGGGACAAACTTTAATTGAGTTATGAGATATTGTTGAAATTGAGTTGAACTTGTTAACTAGAATGCTCTTCGAACTGCATGACTTGCAGCTGTGTAGTTTTACAGTGTTTGTTTTACACTGTATTTTGTTTGCTTTAGAATCATTTTCTTTTTAAAAGCATTTACTTATATGCTTAAGTTTTGATTTAAGTTAAATTAAAACAGAATTTTGTTTTTTTTTATTCATAAGTGGTTTAAGGCATTTGATTTGTTGACTTATTGTTTCTCCATTCCATTCAATTTCCATATCCATTTCACCACAGAAATTACTCAGCTTCTTTTAGGAACTTAATATAAAAAAATATATATAAGCTTCTAGGGGAGTTCGTTTGAAAATGTGTTATAAGTATATATAAGTATATATAAGTTAATAAAATGTATGAAGAAGTTAACGGTATTTCGATCGATGCCTGTTTTGCTAGTCTTCAATTTGCTGTCGGAATGGAGACGTTTGAGATATTGGGAACCTTGTTGTGATTGCATGACCTGCATCTATATAACGTCGCTTAGTTTGCTGCCATTTGCTTGCAATCTTTCAATAATTCATGATGCAATCAATAACGCAAACTAACAACACGTGCCTCTAACAGCATTCAAGTCGGGTTGGAGGAGGGTACAGAGCGGAAAAAGGAAAAAGAGGCCATAGATTGAGTTAGGAGCTGTGGATAGTTGCCATTCTTAACCGTACGCTGACTGGCATTTCGTTAGCATTTAGCTACGATTCGTTTCACCTGCATATTTTGCCAATAAATTGGCTTGTGTGTTCCTCTAGCTTCATGTCGTTTCTGCCAACGGTATCCTAACTTCCCATCGATGTGTTCGATGTATGTTTGTACAATGTGCCTGTGCCGCAGCGCTATCAAAATGTCGAAGTTCAATGTGCAATTTAAATGCAACACTGTGCAATTGGCTTTGTCGGTGCGGTTGTTGCAGGTGCACTGTGCAAAAAACAAAAAAAAAATGCATGCAATTTGTATTTAAATGCGCCGCAATTTGCCGCATCTGCGACAAAGGAGGAGGATGAGGAACAGTAGCATCAGGCTTAGGAGTATTGCCAGGGGCTATTTTTAATTGGCAAACAAAAATGTGCATCGCATGAAAAATATATGCATATATGAATTGTACAAAATGCGCACAAGTCGGTTGAAAATTGAAAATTTATTGTGAAAAATCAGCGAAGTGCCCAAAAAGTATGCTACGAAAAAGTAAATAGACTGCAGCACACACACACCCACGCGCACACAATAAATGGGAGCAGGAAACATCGATTATTCAAAACATCCGCATTTTCGAGCGCTTATCAACAACAGCGCCATCTAGCGTCAGCCAGTCACAGTTTGTCAAATACATTTCGAGTTACATTGACGATATATTTTTTTTTTTGTTGTCGGTGGTGCCCCTTTTTGCCTTTTTGATGTTGCTGCTGCACAGTGTGTTAAGGCTTAGTGTCTATTGTCACACACACATACACACAAACACAACAAAATATACACACAATACACACATGGTCTCTTCATTCATATGCATGACGATGTGTCCATTTTTGTGGCTTGTCATTAATGCATAAAAAATGCTAATGGGGCCAACGTTTATGGCGACGCTTTCGGCCAAATAGGGGAAAAAAGGTGCAAACTGTGTTTATTGTTGGCTCTTCTTCTTCTTTTTGTTGTAGACGGTTTAGTTTTTGTTGTTGTTGTTGCTTTTGGGGTAAATGTGTTGTCGTAATGCCTTTTAAATGAAGTTGTGCGCCATTTGCAATTTGAAGCTTGTTACTTTCTTTTTTTTTGTGTTGTGACTCTTTTGCACCGTTTGCATTGATGGCCCAAACACATACAACACATACTGCCAAATTGACTTGCGGGAGTGGAGAGAGGGGAGGTGGTGTTGGAATTATCCGCAATGGCAGATTAGTAGTAAGCATCTTGCACCCCGGACTCTTTGTAAATGTTAAGGGGTATTTTTATAGCGTAATTCCATGTGAATTGGCACTTTGACACTCAGCTACGGCTGCGGCTATACGACTAAGCGCACATGTCCGACTGTTGACTGTTGAGCAAAATGTCTTTAATAGTGTAATCGTTTTCACAAAGTCATGTGGTTAGAAAGTGTTGTTGAAGTTATTTAAAACGAAATGCGCAACGAAAATTAAATTGTATCACAAACATAAAAGAATTATTTTTTTATATACGATATATTTAAGGATTATGGTGATCATAAGCAAACTATTGATTTTAAAAACATTATTTTATATTTGTGTGCCAAATTGCATACGACATTATGTCGGCTTTTATGCGAAGCCATTTTAATGACATGTTAATGTGAACTCCGAGAAAATTCCCTAAGGAATAACAACAACAAAAAGGTTGCTTAAAAATGGGCTATATTCAATTTACCTTTTTGTAAGTGGCTTGCGACACACTTTTAAAGCTACTGACCCAAGTCAGTTTTATCTTTATCTGCATCTTTAAATGTCTGTGCACCACTGTTCTGGCGCCTTAGAAACCTAACAAGCCCCAACACACACACACACCAAAAAAGATCACCATAAACCAACAATAACAAAAAAAAAATCATAGGATTTTGCTGCATGTGCATGCGTGTGTTTGTTCTGCTTAGGTGTGTGTATGTGTGTGTTTGTGACTGTTTGTTTTAGTGTTATCTGTGCATCAACATCAGCGGCGCGTAACGCGAACATTTTTCACAGCAACGCAGCAATAACCAACAATAACCCAGAGTTCAGATACGAATACAGGACACGGGCGATGGCGATGGCGATGGCAATAATGATGGTGATGGCATTCCTGGCATTTAAGCTGGGTACAGATTTTAAAGCGTCTTCCTTTTTTTTATATTGTGACACGCATTATATATATTTTACCCATTTTATTTTAAAATATTACTGATCGATTGTGAACGAATATAATAGATAAGCCAAACCTAAAAAATGTATTCTTAATATTGAAAAAACTTAAAATATTGTTTAATATGTTGTCACGACGAACAGGGGCAGTTTTGTATTGTAAGAAACTCGTACACGCGCCCACCTCTATAAGCTATTGTCGATTCGGTTTTGGTTCCAAACCGCGCCCCAAAGCGAGCTGCTGCATTGAGTTCATTTTACATGGAAGTTTCGATTTTTTTTTTTACCGCTGCGCTGAACACGAGGTCATGAGGCTTAACAGTGAATAGAAGGGATAGGTGTCAAGGGTGGGAGCAGATTCGAATGGAAGGAGATCTTAGAAAGACGGGGGGCTGCAGGTGCTGGCAACTCCAGTCAAAATGGCAATTTATCATTTTGTGCTTAAGCGTGCGGCAGGTAAAGAAATGAAACGAAACTGAAATGAAACCAAATAAAAGCGAATAAATTGGAAGGCGGCATGTGCGCCACGTATTTTTCGATACTAACAAGTGATAAAAGGCCAAAACGCAGCTGTCTAATACACCCACATACACACAGATATGTGATACTGACTGACTGACTGACTGACAAACTGAGGTACTGTTCTGACACCTACTGCAAGGCATAGTAGCATTAAGAGCCGAGACCTGTTAATGGCCAGACCACAAGACCAAGGGGCAGAGAGCTAAGCTGAGCTGCTGACGTGGCATTCCACGCTGCGTATCCATCAATGTCTGCCCCATGTCGTACTCGCTGCTCTGGCTCTCCTGTCTGCTGCTGACGTGCCTGCATTAAGCAAGACCCACTGAACGCGACTCCAAAAAAAAAAGAAAGAAAAAAAAACAGAAAGAAAAAGAAATAAAAGCCAAAAGAAAAGGGAAAGAGCGCAAAAATTGAAAGCCTTTTATAGGTGCCTGGGTTTGAGTTTTTAGGTTTTTTTTTCGGTTCGCCGCCCTAACACAAGCTGCTAAATTTTTTGGCAATTCAATTGATGGCTGGCTTCGTTACCAGGCATCCAAAAAAAGACCACCTAGCAACCCAGACTTTAGCTCAACCCCAAACATACAAAACTGAGCACGACCTCGAGCCGTTTGCTTTTAAATGCGCCGCGCCACTTAGCGCCTGTTTCCTGCCCCTTGCCCCCTACCACCACCCGCCTGCGTGCATTGCGTGGTTTATTAGCTGATCCCACCGACTTGACAAGCCACTTTTGACGCCAGCAGCAGCAGTAGCAGCACCACCGAAGCCGTCGCCGACGCAGCTCAACTTCCAAAAAAATAAAAAAATAACAGGAAGTCTTAGGCGGTAATTTACTTTTCAGAACCCCAACTGGCAAATTATGCAAGATTTTTCCCTCATCTTCTCACATTTAGTGCCACCCATTGCTCTCTCTCTATGTCCCTCCCCCATTACTACGTTTTGGCTGGTCTGCTCTCGTTTTGCTGCCTTTGTTGAGTTATGTTGGCAGCTTACAGTTTTTGCGACAGCCTTGATGAGGAAGCACTAAAATTCTTCAAAAGATTCAGAGCTCTGATTTTTGTTTGTCGGGGAGCGCCAGACCAGGCCAGGCCACGCCAAGCGAGGCGAAAGCTGACTCGCTGACGCGAGTGATTATATAAAAGAAATAAACGGTTTTCATTTTTTTGTTCAGCTAGTTTTTTTGGTGAAGCCATTTTGCAATGGTGATTTTTATAAAATGTTTATGCGCTAGTTCTCTATGATTAATATATTTTGATGGATAAAAATTTTTTTATGAAATATTTTCAACAAACATCGATTTGTAAATCAAGCTCTGAATACCTGCAGATATTTGGCGTGTTTTAAGGGTGAAATAATTGAGGTCATCATCTTATGTACAAAAAATGTATAAAAAATCATTTATTTTTTTAATCGTATTTAAATAAAGTATACAAAAGTTTGAAACATTTAACAAACCATTTGGCACAACCAAGAAATATATATATTTTAAGCTATAAGTGATAAAGAATTTAATGGCATATTTTGATTCAATTTTATGAAAAGTTTTTTTTCTAAAATCCATTTCTTTCAAACGATAAGCAGCTTGACATTAAATTTAGCTGTTTATACTAAAATTTGCCACAACTTCAACTTAATGGCTTTCACTGCATTAATATTTGTTATATTTGTTCTTCGAAAGAGCATATAAAGCACACTTAAGAGTTTCATAAGCGAAACTCCTGCTATAATATCACATTTCAGTTGGCATAAAGTTGAGCTTAAAGTATGCTTCGGATTTCGGATTGAAGCTCAGATTCGGTTACGGTTTTAGCCACAGTCACACAGCCACAGTTGGAGCCACAGTCACAGTCAGGTAGCAGTCAAGATTAAGTTCTTTTTGGGTGTCATGTTTGTGGGGATTCCACCTTTTGACTGCTGTCTCACCTGAAGCAAACAATTTCGACACATGCGGGCTTCATTATTTGACAAAATTGTCAAAGTTTTCTGCTGTTTGATGCGGGTGTACGGAGGGTTGGGGTAAGTGGCAAGGGGTTGGGGTACCTGCTTTCACTTTTATGATGCCTTTTATTTAGTCAATGACTTTGACGTCGAAAACTTTAATCGAAAACAATTGAAGAGCAGGAAGACGGGTAAGGAATGAAAGTAATGGTAAAGTGAAGGCAAGTATGGTGTTGAGGCTTGGTAAGGTGTGCGCTTGCGTTTTGCTTAATGCCACGTAAATTGTTTTGTAGCAAAAGTTTTGCGCATTTCGCGTTATCCTCCATTTACATATTAACCCATAAGGGCTCCTGGGAATAGGGGCTGTTTCCAAAAATAGTTTTCAATTAGTGTTGTGGCGCCTGAAAGCGCACCCCACCCTTATCTCCTTGCAACTTCTGGCCACCCCTCACCTTAGGGGATTTGTACTTAAGTTTATTTGGCCAAAAAAGTTTTCGTCGAGCTCAGCGCAAATTATGCGCATTTTTATTGTCCACCAAGGCAGAGCATAAAGACCACACATAAGTTTACACTCGGCCCCTTAATTTTGTTTGTTCATCCCCACTGGAATTTGTTTGTTGTTTGTTATTTGTGTTTTGTTTATCTGCGGCCAAGTTTCTAGTGAATTAAAGTACAAGTGTTTTGCAAATGGAACTAATTCATAAAAACTCTTAGCAACCAGCCTGTAATCACTTATGGTTTTTATGTGCTGCCCTTTTGTGATTTTTACTGCTGATTCATGTGGGTTGGCCTTTGTTATAGCAGATAGAGAGAGAGAGAGAGCTAGAGAGAGCGAAGAGGAGGTATTTTGGTGTCGTAGGGCAAGGATTGGTTTCTATGCTAGGCATAAATCATGAGCAGGGGCTCCAGCTTGGCCCATTTGTTGTTGTGCCATATTTTTATTTTATTAGTCCTTCTTTTACCTATGTGCAGTTGAGCAACGATCTACCGCCTGCTGCCACACATATTGTGCATAAATCTTTAATATTAAGTAAACATATATATAAATTTAAATTTATCGCTCACTGCGCATTAGTTCTTTTATGTCGTAGCAGGCAAAAGCAAGAGCAACAGCAAGAATGGCCCTGTGTGTTAGCAAGGACTTTAAGTTAAATGGATATCTATGACTTTGTGGCTTATATTCTTTTATGCTTCCACTGCCTCTGCTGGTCACAGTTGGTTGAAGGGGGATGGAAGGGTGCTGCTGGCAATTCCACGAAATGAAGGCTTAGGCTGCTCTTTTGATTCTGCTCAGTTAGAGGCAAATGTGTAGCGACATTTGTGGGTTAATTTGAATAACATTCAAATGTTATTCACATTTAAGAGTTTAACACAGAAGTGGAATTAGATGCGACTTAAACACATTGTAACAGAAATACTTGGTTTATACAAAATGTATTATGAATTATTTTTTTTTTGCTTTCGAGTTGCTTGTTTGAAATTTATTATTTTGTTGAGCTAAGTAGAAGGTAGAAAACTATTTTTGAAACTTTATTCTTAAGGTTATTAAGTCTAATCCTAACAACTTGTGTGCTTTATGTATTTACGTACAAAAACAAGCTGAAACTGTTTTGAATTTGTTAGTAAAATTACACAATTTATTAAGCTCTTTTTATACCTTTATCCAACAAATTTGTGCATCATCGCTGAATATATATCCCTTTTGCCTTAGTTGCTATGACTTGTTAGTTTTAAAACTAGTCTTTACTTATACCATTAAAATACTACATCGTAACTTTAAGTGAGTCAAGGAAAATCATAAAATAGTTAAGTAAGGTGCACGTTTGATTATCACCACAAAAAAAAGTTGTTGTTGGTAAAAATTCGCATTGTCACTCCTTGAAGACCAATCAGAAGTTTTGCGGGTAATATGTATAAAGAAGTAGCTGAAAGCCCATCAACATGCCAACAATTGGCCTTGTTAGTCAGCGTCAAGAATTTGATTTTAACTCGAAGAGGATTGCAGGGGGTGGGGATGGCTGAGTATAGCCACTACAACTTAAGGTCGACATCAAAAGAAGTGAAACCTATGCCAATAATAAACTGTTCCAAAAACTTAGTGAGTGTGTGCGCAACTGTACTTTTGACGCGTTTAAAAACCGCCTTTACTTCACATATCCAATTCGCACTCGCAATTGCAGTGGATTCGCCCGCAGTTTTGTTGTTGTAGTTGTTGTTTTTTGATTGTTAGCGAGTTGGAAAGTTTGCTGCAGCTTTTGGCATTTTGTATGTTTGTGTGTATATGTGGTCTGCGTGTGTGTTCGCCAAACTGGTGCGGCAAAAGGCATTTTCACATTAAACCCGTCTAACAAAAGCAACAACTAGTACAAAGGGCATACACAATGCGAACATTTTGATTAGGAGAAAATGCCGTCAGGTAATCGTCGCTGCAGGCGCAGCCACAATAGCTGCTCTTTCGCTTCGGTGGCTACCGTAATGGGTGGGGCGTGAAATCAAATAAATAAAATAAACCACAAGATGACGTTGTATCCATGACAATGGTGCGCGTGGTGCTGGTGGTGCGGGCGTTACTTTGTTTATTCGATAAATCTATTGCAAGGCGCGACCAACGAAACGGGCTAACGAAAGTGGCTCAGTAACTGGCGGGCGTTCAAGCTGAGCGGGTAAGCTGGGCTAGCATTTCAAAGCTAAAGCCTCACAACAATTTGGCAAGGGCCAAAGGGTGTCTGTGTGTTTGTGTGTACTACAGTTATTATTGATGGCTTCACTTTAACTTGCAGTTGGCTTCGGCTCCGTGCTTCATTAAGTGGCTGACTCGTTGAACCCGCACACGGCGCTCAGTTTGTTTGCTGTTTGGTAGACGTTGGCAACGTTGTCACAGTTATGGATTCACCAACACCGCCAATTGTCATCGACGATTCGAACGGTTCAGCAATGGACGCCTGCTTCACGGCATTCGACAAGGATGGGTGCGTATGAAAGTGACAGCACACAAAAGTCAACAATAAATATAAAAAAAAATTATGCATGTACATAAATGAAATGCATTTAATATGACATCATATTATATTATATATTTCTCATGACGAATTAAAAAAAAAAGTTTACATTTAAATATATAAAAACAGAAAACATTATTTAAAAATTAATAAAGTCAAAATAATGATATAATTTGTAAATGATGTGTGCATTAAATAAAAATCACATAAAAGCTTTCATTATTACATAAAAAGAGCATAATTTAATTGAATTGCAATAAAAATAAAAACATTTATGGCTGGGTCTAAAGTTAACTTAATTTGTATTTTATTCATATTTCATTGACACATCACTTTGCAACATGCCAACATTCATATTATGGATGCGCATTTATTAAATATTGATCATTATAAACACGGCTAAAAAAAATTTGTTAAAATATTCCCTTTGTATACCCAATCTATTTTGAAGTATAACAGAAGGGTATACAAGGACTTTGTTTGAAGACTATATAAACATAATAATATGGTTTGTGCAATGTGGCCCTAAGAGACTTGGTAATAACTCTTTTCTCCATTTGGCACGGCACAAGTCTATATTAATTATAACAAATTTAAACAATTCGGGTGTTTAACTGCAATATGCCAAAATTCAATCAAACAAATTTAAATCCATTGAAAATAATAAAAGTGTAAAAGTTGTTAAAACAAATAAAATGAAAAAACATTTAAATAAATAAACCAAGTTGAGTGAATTAGCAGCGTCAGTGAACAGCACAATAAATATTGCGGCCAATGCATGCACTTAAAAAAGTATACATAAATTAAAATGCTAATATAAAAACAAAAAACAAAAACCAAATTTCTAATTTAATATTTGAATGCAATGTGCAATGGCTATAAAAAATTGTAAAAATGTTACATAAATTAAATCTAATTGACACTTTTCAACCGTTTTATGGTGCCGTACACTTAAACGCAGATCAATAAACGTAATCGCATTAATTTTGCCCAAATTAAACGCACAACGAATTGAAAGCAGCTGCTGTGTGGAGAATCGTAGCCTGCCCCAAGAAGTATGCTATAAATAAGTTAAATTTCATTGGAACTTAAAGCAGTGCAGTGCCAAATTGGCAGCCAGCTACAATGACAAACAACCCCAAAGGGCAACTACAGCAACTTCATCCACAATTCCTTCCCCACCGCTACATCAAAACTCTCGAAATCATTTTCTATCCCTACTCAATTCACCTGCTCTTATGAAGCTCTCTCTCTCTTTCTCCCATCTGGTTCGGAATTAGAAACTAACTTTATTTTGCTGCCTGTCTGTCGTTTATTTTCATGCCTGATTCACCTTTGTCACCGTTGCCTTTGCCATTGCCACGGGCTTGGTTGCCTGGTTGGCTCGATGCCTCATCCTACATTCGACCTTACTCTGCAGAGATGACCGCCTGAATCTGGATGAGTTTACGCTAATCTGCCGTGCTCTGTTCCGCAACGACAAGGGGCACATCTACGATGTGCCACACGAACGCCTCGAGCAAATATTCGCTGTCTTTGATACAAACAGCGATGGATTCATCGATAGGGAGGAGTTTAAATTTTGCTGGAATCAATGGATAAAAACGGTAAGCAAGGCGTTTTCCTGCTCTTACTAGAAAGTACATGTGTTCAAGAACATACGTGTGTGTGTGTGTGTGAAACTCTCACCCGTTAGCTGTGTTAAGATTTAAGCCATCATCCACTATTATGAAGCAGTGTGTTGACTGTGTGTGTGTGTGTGGCATGATTCTCGTCACTCAGTGATTCATATCCGGGGACTCATAAAATCATAAAATGTGATAATAAAATATTTGTCAACGTTTTGCCAACACGGAAGCTGCGTCATAAAAACCCTGAACGCGCGCACACACACTCTCGCACATTCCCATACACACAGACAGAGACATAAATTCGCAGTCATTCGCAGCGTTTGGAATCAAAGTGGCCGAGACCCGGATTGTGTGTGTAATTCAATCCTGATCAGTCCTTGTTGGACGGTAAAATGTCGCTTACAGCGAATGTCACACGTCAGAGTGCTTTTGGGTCCTGTTCCTGTCTGTCTCCCCGTCTTTCTGTCTGTTCATATGGAGGATTGCTTTCATCACATGCTGCTATATGGCATATGTATATGCCCACAACTCCCCAAACTTCTTCAACTCCCAAAATCATATCGTCATCGTCGTCATCATCGCACTGGCCACACTGCCACACTGCCACGAAGCGTCAGTAGCGACAGCAGAGTATGCAAATGTGATAATCTGATGTTGGGACAGTTACACACACACACACACACACACACATACATATACATACAATTTCCATACACATACACGCAGAGTATCTTCGCACGTAAAGTGATAAAAACGCGTGACAAATAAAATGCCAGAGCACAACGAAACGAGGCTTTGGTTAGCTTCGTCTGTAGCTCGGCCTTCACCATTCCGCATTGCCAGCATATTAAAATATAAAAAAAAAAATTTCGAATAATTTTATTGTTGTCTACGGCTTGCCGACTTCATCTACTATACTGTCTGTTTCTTTCTCTGTGCCCTCTGCCCATGCCTTGACAATTTTTTTCTCTTTTGCATATTATATTCCAACGCCACATTGTTGGCCACAGTCTCTGTCACAAAATTGCGTACGTGATGTGCAAATTCTGTGCTGGTGCGTGCCTTTAATTCGACTTAAAAGTTTTCGACTGCTCTGCAATTGACACAACTTGCAAGTAAATCACAGAATTACAAAAAGGTCACAAATCAAAACTTGGCAGATTTAATACAATTCCTTGCCACATACAATTCGCATAGAGTGTAGACATTTAGAGCTTAAAGTCGCATTTACACAAAACAAAAGTTTTCTTTTTTTTTGTTTGCGGTGGCAATTTTTGTCGGTTAATGTCGTTTTAATATAAATTACAATTTAATTTGAGTTTAAACTAAATTGCCAAGTTAAGTAAATATATATAGAAGAAGTTCCTAAAAAAATGTGTACACTTTTGTGCTTTTATAAACAGACTTTTTGAACTAAATTATTTAGTTCCTTAAAATAAACTTCCCAAGTTTTTGGCAAAGAAACTTTTGTTATTTGCAGCTAATAAAATAATTTTATAATAACTTAAATGGAAAAAGCTACTAAAAATTTAAAACACCTTTTTTATCGTTTAATTTTAAATAACTGATTAAAAACTTTACTAAATAATTCTGCCAAACTTGTAATAAAATATTTTAAAATACTAAACCTATGGAAATCCCCTAGGAAATCAATTGTTGAACACTTCTGCAAAAAGAATAAATAAAAAGTTTTCTATGATAATGTTGTCCACACTTCGAATGTGTCCTAATTATATAAAGAAAACTTTCAAAACTTTGAAAATTTATGCTTTAATTTATGCAAGAAACTTTTCTTCGAATCTCACTGAAGCCAAATCTAAAGTTAAAGTAAACACAATGGCATTCATGTATGCTTCACTCTAAAGGCTTCCTACCGTTTTTGCTTCGATCCCAACCATATTACGTATACGCATGGCAGGCTGCTCTTTTTTGCCGAGTGCCTGTTGAACAGTCTGTCCCCTCGTTTGTCACGCGACAAATTATTTCACTGAAAGAATTTTATTTCTGATATGCCATTTAAGCGATGATTATTCTCTCGAACAACAAACCGGTTGCCCAAGACTCTCTCGCACCATCAGCCCTCGTCCTTGTGCGCCACGTGCAACACTGAATGCCTGCCAAATTGTGTAATATTGCATAAAAATTTATTAACGTATAAAAAATCTTCCGGCAGCTGATATCATAATAAAGGGAACACTTAAAAAATGGCAAACCTCACTTCCAACCACTTCCAACCCCCTAGCTGCCTTCACACCCACAATTATTTTTTCGATGGCTCGCCAAAAAAAATAACGAGTGAAAAAAAATTGCTTGCCATAAAATTGACTTTTGTTTGTATTTCCGCATGAATTGCATAAATGGTAATTTTGCAGTTTAATGTTTGCGTAAAGCGCGCACAGAGAGAAATAAAATCAAATCAAAAAAAAAAAAAAAATCAGCCAAACAAAATAAAAATAATAATAACAACAAGAGGCAAAAGCGAAAATTTGCATAATAAACAAATCAAATGATGAACGAGCGGCCAACGAACGACAAGAGAGAAAAAGCGAACTAAGAAGACCAAAATTGCTCCACGTTCAAATTAAATAAACGCATAAATAGAACATTTAACGCTCGTAAATCATTTGCACTCTTCGCTCTAAATATTTTTCGTGGTTTTGCGGTCTGCATATTTTTGGTAGTTTCTGTGTTTGTGTGTGTGTGTGTCCAGCTGATTGAACCGATTGAAGTGTCGGAAACGGAAATGTACGCAAATTCATGAAAATAATGTGACTGGCATTCCGCGTTTAAAACAATCAATACAAAAGGTAGACAAGAACAGTCCAAAAGGTTTGCCAGAATGGGGAGTTGTTTAGTATACTGTATTGTGCGTTTGCATTTCAGTGTCATTCGGTAAAATGTGTAATTTATGTGCTCAAATGTGCAGAAAATGCTTTTTAACCAACTGCACAAAAGGTGTGGATAGAGTGGGTGCATAAATGTGAGTAACTACGTGTTTTTCTCTATTGTATGTGTGTGTGTGTGTGTGTGCGATAGTCCTGCTGTGCTACGAAGCGTAAAATGCTGCGGTCTCTGCCGAGGCGGGCCACAAGAAGCAGCCAAGCAGCGCTTTTGATGAGGGACCAAGTGCACGAAAATGACCTTTGTAACTGGAAAGCTTAAGTGCTGGAATTGAAGGCACCAACCGATGCCGAAGGGTTGAAGGATTTTTCATTTCGGAGGGGCTGCTTCGTTGAAATATATATATATACATATAGTGTATGCGTGTTAATTGACAAGGAAAACATACTACACCAAATTAATTTTCCTTTTAAAGATTTGTATTTGCTTAAAGTAAAGTAAACATGTTTACAAAATCAATTTACGAAAATTATTAATTATTAAGACAAATTCGAAATAGCTTTATGATGCACTTATCTTATTTTAGATAACTAAAAATGAGTTTATTACAAATTGATGTTGCAAATTAATCTTTTACCGGACAACATAAAATACCAAAGTAAATTTAAACACCATGCTGACAATCTTAATGAACCTGTTGCATTTAAGTGTGTATTTGCTTTCTCATTTGCGGGCCATAAATGTTTTAGGACCCCTCCAGAAGAAACAAAAGACGAAAATGCCGTGAATCGCCTAGAACAGCAGCTGTTGTTGGCAGTTTCATTTTATGTTTGTATCAAATGTATGTATGCTGTGCTGAGTTTCCATATCCTTAAACAGTTTTATCTTCATATAATACATTTATTACCGTTTGCCACCTGCTCTTTAGGCAGTGCGTAGTCGTAAATTGCGACCATATAAAGTCTATATATATGTAATAGTATAGTATATATATATTTGTAGGTTATGTGCGCGCTAGCACATTTTGAGAACCGTAATATATCATAGAAGGTGCGTTGTCATATAGTTCATTGAACCCCCAACCACAAAGCGACTCAAAAATCTTCAACAGCTTAAAGTGTCTTACAATGTCTACCGTTAATCTTTGGCGCACTTACTTATATACACACAGACACACACACACACACACAGTTTAATCGAGGGTGGCATTGTATGTGCGTGTGTGGTTGAGGTGGGTCGTACTGCAGCATCGTTTATAATGTCTTCATTTATGGCACATTGTGCCACTGTGCTTTTTTTTTTGTGCTCAGTTACGCACCGACACCGAAATACATGGCCACAGGTCTATAAAGCAGTAAAAGACTGAAATGAATGAAACGGAATGGGGCAAGGAGAAACACCGCCGCCACAGTGAGAGCCAAAAGTCGCCCAACGACTTGTCTGCTCATCGAGCGGAAAATAATATCTTGCTATAAATTTCGCTCCGTTTTTGTGACGCTGTCGCGTGTCCAGAGCGCTTAGTTATTTTTTTGCTTTCTCCTTCCCAATTTCTGGCAATTTTTTTTCGGGATTCCCAATCCAGAATCCCAGTGCTCACCGTCGTGTCCTCAGCTGATGAAAGTTTAACGACCAAAGTTGACACGCTGCGGCGATTATTTAGAAAGTTAATGACTTATAACATACAAAAAGCACCAGCTAGGTGTAAGAGAGAGAGCGCACGAGGAGAAGAGAGCGAAAAGGAAACGCAGTTGATTTAGAGGCGCAAGAGTGAGAAAACTGTTGGCATTTGGGCAGTTTTTGTTTAATTGGATTGGGCAGTTGTCTGACATGAACAATGTTTTTCCAATAGAAAAAGCTTTCCGGTATTAGGCTTCATTCAATCAAAGTAAAATGCAATGGGGGTGAATGGAACACAGAGTGAGATTAAAAAGTGACAACACATAGCTGGCATAAAAAGATAATACGCTAATGCGTTCGCAATTTGCATTATTCAAGTGATATATATTTTCTGATAATGTATTTTACCCGTTAGAGAATATATTTGCAATTCTCCGCTTCGGCTTTAATTCATTAGGACAAAATATATATATTATATTAAACATTATTTAATCACCATATATATATATTCATAATATTACAGCAAAATCATTTTAAATTAAATGAAGTCATGTATTTATTATATATTGGTATTATCTTTTATTTTTAAAGGAAACTCAATATCTGAATGATTTTTCAATAATTCTTCTGTTCTATCTGCTTTGATAGCTAAGAGGACACATCAACAACCAACAAATGTGATGGGTCTGCCGATAATCGGAATAATTTGTACAAAAGTTTTCGCTTAAGCCGCTTATTGGCACATGAGCCTTGTGAGTTCGTTGAGTTCGTGCCAGTGATATGTCAAAGTCTCTCTCCATGGATGTTTGTGTGTATGCTTGGGAAGTAATGGCAGCTAAAGTAGAGTCTAGAATGCTCAAAGCTTATTTATAGTTAGTGTTCAGTAAAGGTTCACTTGCTCGTCAGGGAGTTAGCCAACAATGTCTGGTCCCAGTCAGCCGCATAAATTGTATAATGTAATTTTCGTCGCGTCCGCAAACCCACAAACTGTCAGCGACAATGTTTCGCTTGCTGTCTGTTGTCTGCTGTCTGCTGCCTGGTATGTGTGAGCAGAGTATGCCAAAAAATATATGGTATACTTGCATGTACTGTACTCGTATCAATGTATGTGTGTGCAAGTGAGAGGGCGAGTGTAGTATTTGCCAAAATGGCACAGGCACAGAACTGCCAGATCCGCCAACTTATGCAACAATTTCAAAACGGAAATTGCTTTAGCACCTGCCTCACACATAGGCTCAACTGTCTGTGTATGTTGTGGGTGTGCCTGGGCACGTTTCCTTTCCCCTTTTGGCACATACTTCAATATCCCGTTGAATTTCATTCGATTCGTGTGCCTTCGTCTCGATTTTGGTTGCTTGGGTCCTTGGTCCTTGTCGACGTCACCATTTGCCGTACTCATTCGTTTAGCTTGGCAACTTTTTTGGCACACACATACACTCACAATCACGCTTACACAAACACACACACACAATCGAGCCGCACACTTTGACAGTTTGTCTGCGGCTCACAAAGTCGATGCACAGTAAAAAAGAAAATGTGTGGCTTTAAAATTCAATTTGTATGAATACTGTAATAAGTATCAAATCTCATACTCGTCTTTAAAGTCCTAGCTTCTCTGGGTTATATTTTAAAAAATATATTAAATTGATACGAATATTAAGTTTTAAATTGTATATAACGAGCAGTTTAATGAATCGAAATTTCTTACTGTGTGCGGGCTAAGCAGGAGCATCGATGCGGCTCCGAACTAACGGCAACCCCAAAAACGTCGACGCTTTTGGGTTTTACGGATTTTGAAATTTATTCAGCACTGAAATTGACTCGAAATGTTGTATGGTAGCAGCAGCAGGAGCAGCAACAACCAAATGACTGAAACTTTCTACTGTTCACACATGCAACCTAAAGATAGAGAGATAGAGAGAGAGAGAAGAAGCGCTTGGTAGCTCTACCAAAGTTATTTATATAACTTGTTCCTTTTCTTGGTCCTGACAGAATCGGGTTGATGTGTAATTTGAATTTAAGATTTGCTGCGGTTACCCAAAAGGTGCCTTTTCTTGTCTTCTCTTGTCCCAGTACTCCACAACCCCCTCATACCACCTCATACGCCATTTGCAAAAGGGGGGTAGTGTCACTTCCACAATGTGTCTTGTGGGCTTCTTTCTCGACGCTCAATAATTAATTTAGCCGTAACATATTTGCCAGCTAAATGAATGAACGGGATTTCATACCTTCGTTCTTCCTGTTGCTCCTTCGCACACTTTAAGATGCCAAGCACTCTTCGGAATTGCCCAGCACTTTAATCAAACATTCATAGTTTTAACTTAAAATTAAACTGTGGCGACAGTGCGGCCTCTGTTGAGCTGGTGGTGGCTTGTTGTGGGGTGTTGGCTATTACAATAAGTGCTTGGGCCAAGGGTCAGTTGTTTGCATAAGCCAACGGCAAGAAGCAGGCGGGCTGTAGAGGTTTAAGGATGAGGTGCGTGTTAATTTACCAACGAGACTGAGGAGGCAACATCAGAAACATCAATGGCAGTGGCAGCTGTGTCAAATGGTTCATAATTGAGTGCTGCTACTATGATTTCTTGTGGTGAACAACCTATGGTGAGCGAATTTCATGTGCAAATTGTGGTCTTAATTGATAGGCAAAGTGATTTTTGAGGCTTTGCTTAGAATGTTTTTCAACTTGAGCAATTGATGAAATAAAGGCAAGTGGGAAAGATGTTTGTGTGGGTGCAAAAATAAACCAAAGCTTAATCTATGTAAAATTCATAGAAAAATTATTATATTATATTATTTTCCAAGAAAAAGACAGAAAGAATTAGCCTCATCAAGAAGATTTAATATCACTTCAGATAGTATACCAATAAAATGTTTAAAAAGTCAAATAGTGTGTTTTTTCAAAAGTATAAAATGTTTCAATTATATAATGTATCTACTATGTACATACTCAGCATAAGTGATTGTCAAATCCATTTCAAGCCTTATTATCGAGACATTAACATTCGTGCCATCTACAATATGTCCCTACGCTTATTACCTGCAAAGCAGTTAAGCTTTGAGCCACTTATGGGCTGTTAAGCTATTGAAAGCACATCTAATCCCATGTGTGATAAATGTTAAGACCAAGAACCACTTACACACACACACACAAACACAGGTACACACAAACACAGGCACACACACACATTTGGAAACACACGCAAGCTCTGTCACATATTCGCAAATTGATACATTAACTACCTCTATCCGGCCATTATCTCTAAGTATGCTAGCCCAAAACTATGCTCGAAATGCGTAGTATGCTCAACATGCAAATGTAAATCACTTCCGCAACTATGCGGCTCCACTGCACCGCTGCACCACGACGCCGAGTGCAGAGGCACTAATGCTTGCCACTGCCACTGCCAACAGGCGATAAATCATCAACTGCTTAAGCGTTCGTTGTCTGGCCCCCCATAATAGCATCAGCATCAGGAGCAGCAGTAGCAGCAGTAGCAGCAGCAGCAGCAGCAACAACAACTAACCTTTCAGCAGAGTTTTATTTGCTTGCCACCTGCCGCTGCCGCTGCCACAAACTTTAAAGCATTTAGCTGGGTGACATATTTTAAACGCTCTGCGAACAGTTGCAACAACAACACAAATCAAAGCTGGCAGCAACAAGCGACAAACAACAGATTTCTAGAGATGGTAAATGCTTTCCAAAGGCTGAATATCAATTTAGTATGAATTAGAGGCTTAAAAATTAAACAAATATTAGTTTTGCTTTCATTATCCTACTTTGATAGGGAATAAATATTTGTTTTATGATTGGTATAAAAAACATTAGGGAAAATTACAAAGTTTTCAATACATCAAATGTTTATCAAGCAAAAACGAGTTCTTAAACAAAGAACCACAAAAAGAAAAAATAGCTTTATATAAAAAAAAATTTAAAATGCACAAAAGCAATAAGATAGTAAAACAATTTTTTAATCAAGAAATATTCTTGCAAAATTTTATTAGCCATTTTCGAGTTTGCATACGAAATTCTTGCTGATTCCACTGGCCACGTACCCATCACTGGCCACGTACCCATCACTGGCCACGTACCCATCACTAGCTGAATGCTGTTGCCTGCAACGAGCTGATGCTCCTGCTGCTGTTTCTATTTCTATTTCACTTCCAGCCAAAGCACGTGTCTGCACGAATATGTGCTTGTATCTCCTACAACTGTGTGTGCTGTGTCTGTGTTTGCGCATAGATCATAATCATTCATAATCAGCGTGCACATAAATAACAAATTAAAAGCGCTTCACTAATTTTAAATATGCTCGAACATAATCAGCTTAGACGACATTCGCTGTCGAGTCTGTCGTTGTCGTAGAAGCTGCTACTTCTGCTGTTGCTGCTGCTCCTCCTGATGCTGATGCTTATGCTGTTGATGATGATGATGGCGCCCCCTCCTGCATAGTAGGTACTCTATACTGTAGCTGTGTGGGCTGCTGCCAGTCAAGATAGCAATGGCAGAACCTAACGAGCTCTTTGCTCTCATGTGTGCAGAGGGTTTTCCGTTTTTTATTTCGAGAGGTTTTTTGACTGGCTTTTACTTCATTTAAAACGCATTTATAATGGGCGGCGACAAGAAATAAAAATGAATAAAATGAAGAAACTCATCAGCACACAAACACACACACAAATGCATAGAGAAATTTTGTGCACACACACAAACGCACACATGCGAACACCCACTAATGCACATGTATACAAATTTCTTTGTAGCTTTTCATGTTTGTGCTTATATACTTTACTCTACAACGTCTTTTGTGGCGTCTGCTTCACTTACTTTGCCCATACAATTTTTCTTAATATTTTTTTCGTGGCTGCTCATGTTACCATCTTAATGCCCTAGCTGTAAGGGTATTATAAATTTGCCGTGCACTACAAATTTCAAATAAAAATAAGTTTTCAACGCTTGTGTGGACATTAAAGAAATAAGTCTTGTGATTGTTGCTCAAAGTCCCTAGATGATCAGCTAAAAATTAAGTTCCTGAATGAATATTCAATTTAATCAATAATAATAAATTGAATAAACTTGAAATTGTGTTACTTTTACATTCTGTCGGTATATTTTTCTTTTTTAAACTTTACATTTTCATTACAATTTTATTTTCAAAATTTAGTTTTGTTATTATTTTGTTTATTATTTGTGTGTTGTTTTTATTTATTGCAATTTAAATTTATATTGAATCATTAATACATGTATAACTAACTATAAAGCATTTATTATTCGGACTAACTGAATTTTAAACCTTTTTTCCTTGGGTTGTTTCCTTACTCTCTCCAATTCTATATATCATTATCTCGCTCCCACTTACTCATTCGGTCTTCCTCTCTTCACTCTCTTGGCAGATTGTGCGACCGGTGAACGCGTTTCTCATTGTTGATGTACAAAATGATTTTATAAGTGGTTCCCTGGATATAAGTAATTGCAGTGCACAGCAGCAAGGACATGAGGTGAGCCCCAGAGTCGCTGACGATGTTGAAAAAAAAGAGAACGAAGTGGAGCTGGCAGCTGCGACCCAAGAGTTGTGGCCACAGACAGGGCAGTAGCAGCTGAGCTTATCGAGCAAGAGCGTGGAAGGAAAGCGTAGGCGGGGTTGGTATGAAGGCGGCGCTGGCAGGTATGCGGAGACGGAAAGACATAAAACGTAACAAGAAATGAAAATGGAGGCAGCGAAGCGGAGCGCAGGATGAGCCAAAGTCATTGCCGGCAACGCCGACGACGATGAAGAAGATGAAGAAGATGAGACTTGCGGCGGTTTTCTCTGCATGTCAGCTCAGCTCAGCCCGACTTGGCTCCCCCAAAAGACAGCTGTATCTGTAGCTGTGCCTGTGTGTTCTATATCTGTGTAACTGTATCTGTGTGCGTGTGCATAGTCGGAAGCGGATATGCTTTACTTAAGTCGCATCCGCGCTGCGACATAAACCGGATGTCATTGTCAGCGGCAGCCGCTCGCCGGGCCAACTACAGTTGGAAAGAGACAGCACCAGCACCAGCACAAGCATCGGCATCGGCATCAGCATTGGCATCGACATCAGCATCAGCTTCTCATGGCATTTGCCGTCTGTCGCAATTGCCTCTGGGTATTCCCCGTCTCTGTCTCCATCGCCTGGACCCTGTCTTTTCGTTGTCGTTGTGGTGCACTTGTTGGCCGGCACTTCACTTGCTTGATCCGTACATGAAAATTTGTCAAAATTAATAACACACACTTCCGTCGTCGCTTTATGGACTCAAGTCTCAGACGTGACACTATCCACTCGCACTATGCTCTGGCCCTCGCTCTTGCCGACCACTTTGTTTATCTCTTGGGAATTTATGCAAAGACCGCACTTCTTCCGCTCCCTCTCTTTCACTTGCAGATACTTGAGCCCATTAACAAGCTTTTGGATACAGTGGACTTCGATGCGGTATTCTATTCGCTTGACTGGCATCCCAGCGATCATGTTTCGTTTATTGATAATGTCAAAATGCGAGCAATGGATGAGTCGTCTTCGGTAAGTAAGGAAGAAAATAGGTTTTCTAAAACTTTCTTTATTTTCATTTCAAAATTTCTATTAGCTCGATGCCGATTCGGCAAAGGTCTTTGATACGGTCATCTTTGCTGGACCGCCGCCGATGAAGCAGCGTTTGTGGCCACGTCACTGTGTGCAGGATTCGTGGGGTGCTGAGCTGCACAAAGATCTGAAGGTGGTGGACCAAGGCATCAAGGTGTACAAGGGCACCAATCCCGAAGTGGATTCATATTCCGTCTTCTGGGACAACAAGAAACTGTCGGATACCACACTGAACGCACAGTTGAAGATGAAGGGCGCCACGGATATCTATGTGTGCGGCTTGGCCTATGATGTGTGTGTGGGTGCAACGGCTGTAGATGCTTTATCCGCTGGCTATCGCACCATCTTGATTGACGACTGTTGCCGCGGCACCGATTTCCATGACATCGAGCATACAAAGGAGAAGGTGGTGACCAGCGATGGTGTGATTGTGCACACCAATGAGGTGCGTTTTGCAAATGGATCCTTAGGGCATTTTCAATGCAAAATAAATATTTTGGTTTTCAACAGGTTAAGGCCATGGCTGAGGGTCGTGACCGTCGCCCCGAGCTTGGCTATAAACTGGCCATGGAGCTTAAGAGTCCCGATTCAGTGCTATCGCAACGCAATGGCTTCAGACCAAGCTACTAAGAACAAAACACTTCACATCATGCAAAAATAACAGTACACAAGCTAAGAAATCACAAATGGAACATGAACACTTAGTAGTTTGAAAAAGACAACTAGTTACTTATACTTAGTAAAACAATAGTGCGTCACATACCAAGTGCCTTCCCTTAAAGTAGTTTAGCTAGCTTTTGCTAAAGTTTTTGAATATAAAAGAACGTTTTCAAGGGCTTATTACATTGAAATTAGGTGAAGTTTTTAAAAATTTTTAGATCTGTTTAATCAACAATCAAGTAGCAAAAGTTGACTAACAACTTTTTTTTGTCGTTTATTGACAGTGTACTTAAATGAAAATCAGCTTAAGTATTAACTTCATTCCGCACATCAATGGCAAATGTTGTATATGGCACCTGTTTAAACAAAAAAATTAATAATAAAAAATCAAAACGTTTCCGAGTTAATATTATGTGGAAAACTATCTTAAGTCACAAAGATATGACATTTAGCTTCAATTGTAAAAGTACTTAAATGCTGATAAATATAAATAAAGCCATTATCTAAAAAGATTTCAATAATTTTAAATTGGTTTTTTTGTAACCATTATAATTACCTAGCATGGAATCAACAAAAAGAAAGCACCTTTCGAGTCTTCTTTAAGGCAAAATAAATAATTCCTCAAACATAAACAACGGTACAGCATTGTTTCCTGTTCTCTAAACTAATTCCGGGTGAGGGTTTATATATAACAGTGTTATTCATTGGCCTATAAATCAATTTGAACTGTTCGAAATTCCTTTTTATTTTCAATTTTCTTTTCTGCTGTGATAAATGTCTAATGCAATTTTCTACGAATCCGTTATGCATTCATCTCTCTTTCCACACTCAATGGACCCATACATATAGTGCCATATATCGTCGCATATCGCCAATTTCTAAAGCAAAAACTTCAAAACAAACCAAATAAATGTCCTGCCAAACCTGCACACACACAGGCAGACATACGTATACTTCGTGCACAGACTGTTAAACGTTTTTTTTATATATGTTTTTTTCGTTAGCGGCTCTCCTTGAATGCTGGTCAACACCAGAATCTCCAACAACAAGGCTGACAACAAGAGAAACAATTCATGCAACGTTTAAAGAAACTTTCAACTTTTTGTTTTATGTATGCACCACACACACACACACACACACACACACACTCAGAGCAATAGATGTGTGTGTTGTCTGCCACAGTTTTCTACTAAATTTTTTGTTTTTTTCACGGAGTTTGCTTTGCCAAGCGAGTACACACAAACTTTAAATTTATTAACAGACGGAGAAAGTAAGCGAGGCGTCTGACCAGTGGGCGCTTTGTTTAAGTAGACCGTGGGCGAGGACCGTCTGCATCTGAATTGGTGCAAGTGTAAACTGTAAACTGCGATTTTTCACATTTCAGCATATTTTGTTCTACGTTTTTTGCGTTGTGTTGACTGCTTGTCAGATAAAGAAAAAAAATATTTGGCGTTTCTGATGCTTTAAGTGTTTAGTTATTAAATTTTGCTTGCATAATTTGTTTAAGTAAAATTTACTAGCCTTTTTTGTTTTCTGTTCATTTTTATCAAACAGAACGGGTTATGACTTACGCATTTGAGTGCTATAAAATGAAATTATGTATAAATTTAAAATTGAGACTGAAAAAATAGTATCCGACCTATCAAGTGCTTCTAATCCACATTTGGCAAGTGTGGACGTTGTGTAAGATTGTGCAGCTGTAATCCCTCAGTAGTACTTAAGGCTTGGAGCTGTTTAAAGTTTTATGGTAAGCACTGTTGTTGCATGTGCCTTATATAGTGTTGCAATGCTGGAAAGAGTCTGTGCATGGTTGCGGTTACACTGGCTTTTGGGTCCTTATTGAGCTGCTCCCAAATCGCTTACCTTTTGAGGCGTAGACAATGAACTTTTCGCCCCGGATGCGAATCCAGACATGTACACACACACTCACACACACACACAAACACATGCACACTGACACTGCAGCTAAATGGTAAACGCATTTGTCCAGAGATTTCTGTAGACTTGTTGTTTTGCTAGATAAAGGAGCTAAATGGGATGTGGAGTAGTTGTGGTCAGGCACTAAGCAGAATGTTCGTCGAGGCCTGTCAGCGGCAGCTGTGGGTTACATACTACAAAAAACAGAAGAAGAAAAGAAAAGAAACGAAGTAGAAAGTAAGCCCACAAAAAAAATCGCTGATGAAAATTGCTTGCAAGTGGTTTCTGTTTCAGCCCGCCCTCTTGTCCTTTGTAATGTGCGCTCGTTTTGCTTGTAAAACTTTTGGATTATTGTCAGCCTCAACACATACATACCATACACACACACTCACACACACACAAACACTTACTTACATGGGCTGGCCATGTGCCAGAAGGAAAACTTTGCTCCGGACATTTGGACATCATGGCAAAGTCGCGTTTGCAACGGCTCTTAACGGCAAATTTTCGCATATTTTTCTCGGCTGCTGCGTAGGCGTCGCCACGTTGTCCCTGGCCTGCAACTGAATTCAACGGACTGCAGTTAGAGTTGCGCGCACCCACACTCACGACAAGCTACATAAACAATGTATGTGTGTGGATGGGTTGTGGCAAACAGCTGCCGCTCCTTCTGCCAGTTTCCCCTCGACTGCTTGACTTGCTGCTTGGAAATGGGCGCTAAGCTCCATTGTTTGCGGGATGATGTTGCCAAAGGCAGTGAGCGAAGAGGGAGTGCACTCTGTGTGTGGCAGGTTGCACCTTTGGTATACTGCCTACGGCAGGTATTACAAACTGATAACCTTTGCGCCAGCAAGTTTGCACTGTAAATACCAAAGCAATTAGGTGTAAATGCTGCTAAGAATATCAAAGCCGATAAGATGCAAAGCAGGTTTCGTTGTGTCTACAACAAGAACTTATTGAAACTTGCTGTGTAAACACAACACAGCTGACAAAGCAGAGTAAATATTTGTGTTTATGTATTTGTTGCTGAAATTCTCAACTCACAAAAATCCTTACCCATGTTTCGTCTTTATAAATGCATTTTGAACGAAAATTCACGTCTAACCTGGTTTTACAACAAAAATAATAATAAACTAAATTATAAAAATCATTCAAACAAAAAACAAAAATGATTTTAAATTCGTCAGTAATTCGTTGTGCAAATAAGAATATTTACTTAACTTTAATCCGATTATTATTGCAATAATTTATAAGCAAACAAAACATACATATTTAGTTGCTATAAAGCTAAACTCAAAGGGCAAAATTAATTATAAAAGCAACATCTATAAATATAACAAATAATTCTTAGAATTAATACTTGAGTTCAAGCATTTAACAACTCCTTTAAGTTTGCTCAATATTCTTTTGTTGCGCTTTGTTGCTTTCTAAGTTGACAAATTTATTTATTTACTTGAGAAAATTGTTGTTGACTTTGCAACTGCAGCTGCAGCTGCCACTTGGCGTAAGCAGCAGCAGCAACAACAATTATAGAAATAGTATCAACAACGGCAAGAATAAACAAACAACCATTTTCAGAGCTGCGGGACTAACGAGGCGCATGCAATTAGTTTAACATGCGGCAGCTTATTGAAATTATAAATTGTATATTAGAAGCAGACTAGCAGGCGTAAGTGGGCGTGACAGCAACAGCAACAGCAGAAGCTGCTTAGCAAAAGTGTCAAAGTAATTTGCAACGCGAAATTTTCGTCGCTGATTAGATCGCTGTCAGGACCAAAAGTTTTTAATTATGTATATGTATATATGGAAAATTTGTTGATATATAATTCAATTTCGTTTTTGGCCATGGCAGGTGGCAGAAGCAGCACCCGCCACCGACTGCAAACAAGTTGACGATGAAAGCAGTTGTTGCTGTTTGTCTCGTTGTTTAGTTGTTCATTCATATAGCTGGCTTAGCAACAAATATGCAAACGTTTATGGTTAAAGAGTTTTGCACTTCGACGCGTCGTATGCGTAATATTTGTTTAGCATGTTTTGTGCTTGTTGTTGCGGCTGCTGTGGAAATGCAGCAGGAAGTTGTCATGCCCCTTATGCCACAAACAAAGCCAGCAAAACAACTAATGCGGACTCTTTCCAATTGCGTTGCTCTCTCTCTCTATCTCTATATATCCCTTTCTTTTAATTTTAATGCAGTCACAAAAAAGTTTTTGCTGGCTGCACGCAAACTATGAAGTTTTTAGCTTGAAGTTCAGCCTCTCTCGTTCTCTCTCTCCGTACCTTCACCGCATTGTGGGTGCAGCAAGTGATTATGAGGTTTTCATATCTTATATGTCTGTCATCTAACTGCTCGTTGATGTGTGCCTTTATTGTAATATGCGTGTGTTTGTGTGTGTGGCAATAAAATGCTTTAGTGATTTACAAAGTTTTGTCATTAAGCACACTTGCCGCTTATCCAAGCGCACACATTTGCCCCAAAAAACTGCCCATCTCTTACTCTTACCGTTTCTCACTGCTCCTTGGTTGACATTTGCTTTGATTATGGTTTAGAATTTCGTGAATATTTGCCAAATGTTGAGTTTTGCTTTGTTGTTTTGACGCTGACAGCTCATATTTCTCAAGAGTGCCGAGCGGTTTCCATAAAATATTTTGCAAACATTTGTGACAAATGCTAATGCATTCAAAACAAAATTTATTACTGCGGGTGCATGCGACCATAACACTGAATTCTCACTTCAATTGTTATTGTCACTAAAGATTCAAGTTATACAAACAGATGTCGCCATCTTGTGCGTGTTTTGTCTCGTGTTATAATGAAAACTATTAAATTGCATTTTGTGAGTTAAAGCAAATTTAAAGTTGTGTTTAAGTCCAAAAAACAGAATAAGAGCTGGATCCATAAAATGTTTAAACAAACTCAAATTAAATGTTTAAAGAGTGAACTTAAGGACATTTATATTGAAATTTGTTGCTTAAATAAATTTTAAAATTTTTTTAATAAATAATCCATACGAAACTTCATAAAAATACACCCGCTAGAAATATGTAAAAACATTCTGTTTACTAAAACTCTTTTAAATTTTCTACAAAACATTAACAATAATGCACCCACAAAAGTCTTAAAATCAAAAATAAGAAAAGCTTTAAAAGTTCCCAACTAAATTTGCCTTAACAATACATAACTTTTAATAATTATGTCTTATCGCAGTGCATAAATAATGAACGTAATTCAGTAGCCAAGAAAAAAAGAAGAATGCTGCGCTTTAAGAAAAACTTGTCCATTGTTGTCTTTATGAAGCGACGCCGAATATGCTTAAGACTTAGCTGCGCCCGCCCCCAGGATATCATTATTCAATGGCGCATTATGTTGCCAGATACTCCAACCACTCCTACCGCTCCGCTATAAAATGGCACATAATGTGCGTGAGAGTGTTTCAATCGTCCACAATAAGTTGGAAGGCTCGTTCAAAAGTGGGGCTCGTAAATAGGCAACAAATCGCACCCCGGGGCCACATGCGTCGCATACGTGATATTTTTTAATTACATCACAAAATGCTCTTTGTGTGTGTGCGAGTGAAAAATGTCCTTTTAATTGCCCACGTCTACTCCCCCGGAACAAAACCACGCCCCGTCAGTTTCAAAGACAAAACTAATACATGCAAAATGTTTTATACGAAATCGTTGAGAATGAAAATGTGAATTTCATTAATGCGAACTTCAACCAAAAGCCAAAAACCATATTCGTATTGCAAATAAAAACCCAACAGAACCGCAGCCGAGCACCAGCTACCAAAAATATGAGGAAATTCACAATGTATATGGCGAATTTTGTAGTTGCAGCAAAAGTTTAGCCAATGAACGAAGTGTAGTGAGAGGAGTGAGGAGTTAAAGCCACTTGCTTTTAGCGGTTTGCCGAATGCATAGCTGTATGTTTGTGCATATGTATGTGCTTGTTGGCACTTAAGTGTCGCTATAGAATCATTAACAAAAAGCGCTCAAAGATTTTACCAAGACTCTTTGGGAAGACCAAAAGTTTTTGGTGCTGCTGTTGCTAATCAAAAACAAATATGGGTAAGTGGCTGAATGGGACTTGGCTATAGGGTCAAGGGTTAACTTCAACACTATTCAATTTAATGTGAAGCGCAAATGAAATGAAATTAGCGAAGCTGCGGCAGCTGTTCAAATGAATCCGAGTATGAGAAAGAAGCAGAGAGAGTGCGAGTGCGAGAGACAAATGAAAAGGCATTTAAAATGTCAACACGACCACAAAACATCGTGTGCAAAATGGTCGAAAAAGGTGTACGACATGTTCGTATATGTGTGTGTGTGTTTGCCAGTACGGAGGCAACTTTTGCGGTTGCACTAAAGCAACACAAGCCAAGCGGGTCGAGTGAGGGACAGACAGAGAGGATGCGGAGGTTGAGGTTATGGGCCAGGGTTGAAGCTTAAATGCTTGACCACGAAAAGGCCATTAGAAAATGGCCAACGTGCATGTGTGTGTGTTTGTGTTTGTGCATGTATGTGTTAGCTTCGACGGTAAGTCGCAAAGGCAGCTACTGTGACAGTTGAAATTAAGGAAAACAAATCTCACCAAAAAAAGAAAGAAAAACACTCGGAAACCAAAAACGAAAAATTTCAAAACTCCACCTTTGACAAATGTAACCGCAAAACGTTTGCCAACACGTGTAAACTTTTTAAAGTTTCTCCTCTGTATGTGTGTGGGCTTGTAACGGTAAGTGAGTGAAAATGTGTGCGAATCTGTCACAGGGCTGAGCAACTTCTCAGACACAGTAATTATCGTTTAGCCAAAGAGATTAAGGCACGAATTACTTTAACAAAAATTTTGTAATCTCATCAATTTTACAAGACACTGATTTTAAAATACTTTTGTAAACAAATAAAGTTGACTGTAAAGACTGTCATTTGTTTTAGGGAGTTTGCTTTAAACATATATTAGCTTAAGAAAGTTGGCGTGCGACAATATCTTAATTGTATGAAGTGTTAACACAACAAGATTGATGCTCAAACTGTGAGCAGCATATAAACTATTACAAATTGTATTTACTGTACAAAGCATTCTAAGTATGAACGACAACAGACTCCAATCTTTCATTATTAGACGCGAAACAGCAGTAATCATAATTAAATCCAGCAGCTCATTGTCTAAGCCACGAATCTTCAAATAAATTTCAGTTTGCAATTGTGTTCCTTCACGCTAAGTACAAGTCACGCATCTCTGTCCAGCACTAACTGCAAATACTAATGAATGTGTTTTCTATGTGCCTGTGTACATGTATCTGCGTGTGTGTGTGTGTAATCTTTGTCGCAGTGCCGTGAAATGTGCAATAATGTCGCCTGACATTGGCTTTCGGCTTTTGCAGCTGCGTGTTAAAAGTTCACCGCACACCTTAAACAAACAACAGCACAAAGAAAACGTCATCATGATGATGTTGATAATGTTGATGTTGTTGTTGTTGTTGATGATGATGATAATGATGGTGGTTAGCAAAAACAAGCAATAAGCACAACACTGTGTGGCAATTAAATGTCAAACAGGCGCTTTTGATGGACGCTTAAAATCAGTGCAACTGTCATCTGTTGCAGGAACAGTGGCAAACTCCTGATGTTGGCCAAGGCACACAAACAGCTCCTATCTGGCATCAGCTATCTGGCAGGCAGCTAACGGTCACGAAACGGTCACACACACTCATAAACTCGTATACATGCACAGATGTCACCTGGCGTTTAAAGTGTACACCCATAAACAAAAGTGCAAACAAAAACGTAAACAAGCAGCGTGAGCTCAGGTCTCCTTTTACACCACTATGTTGTTGCTTGTGCAGGACACGCTGATGTTGCCGCTGCCGTTTGTTAGTTTTGCTTGTTGCAACCAAACACAAACGTTAACAACAACAACAATAACAGCTGCTACCATTCAATGGGGTTGACGCTTCTTTCCGGTCGCCGGTCGCCTCAGTTTGTTAGCTTTGCTTTGTGCAATGGCTTTTATGGTGTAGTTCGTCGGTTGGTCGGCTTGTGTTCTATTTAGATGTGTGTGTGTCCCAATAGATGTCAGCGTTTTTCTGCGCTTTGTTTTTAATACATGTACGTGGCGCATCATTTGTTATTGTTTTTTCGTCACAGCATCAGCAGTTGATATGTGTATGTTGCGTATACGCAATATGACGCATCTCAACAACTTGTGATAGGCTTACACTGAGAAGAGCAGAAGGAAATTATACTTCAAGACATTTTGAATATATGTAAAAAGTTTTTTTTTGTGATTTAATGAAACACGGTTAATAAATATTTATATAACTGCATCAATTATAAAATTGATCAATAATTATTTATAGACTTTCTCTATGGAAAATATCTTTCCCAATACATATTAATAATTATTTTGTTCCTGGTAGTCTTATATATATTGTTTTCCAAGTGTACACTTACAGTTTGGTTCCTGGGTCCATGTCACGCACATATTAGTAGGTAAGCACGCGTCGGCTTCACACACGTTGCATAAACATTTGGACAAAAACCCCGGATGTGTTATGTGCGTGTGAGAATGTATGTGTGTTGGGGAGGCGTGGTGATGCGTGTGTGCCTTGGATTAGGAACTAAATTAAATTTTTACATCAACATTTGCGCTTCATTAGAGGTAAGGGATGAGAGGCGCCACAATACCAAGTGTTGCTCCAATGTTGAGAGGCCACTCGACGGGTCGCCTCTGGGAAAACACACACACAGAGCAAGACCAGCAGATAAGCAGGCCGTCCAGATAAATGAGTTGAGTGTTATGGTGGGAAACGGCCAGGACAGTAAATTAACCCGCACCGAGGTGTCGGATAGAGCCAAAGCCCCTGCTCATATCATAGTCACAAGTATGTGTAGTTGGGTACCATAGTATATAATAAATTAACTAAGAGAGTGAGAAAAAAAATAAATGTACAAATAACAGTGGAAATAGTTGTCAAGATGGGCAAGGACACGGATAAGTAGATACTGTTGAAACAGAGCTGGTAAAGTGGGCGTAATACACAAGGGGGTGGGGATTTTATCATTGCGTATCTAAAACCTAGCCGGTTAAAGTGCGCATTAAATATTAAAAGTAAAAGTATAAGCTTGAAAAGTGTGCACTTCTTTTCATATAAAATTCATAAAGCATACGGACCTAAACTTAAACAGTTAGCTAAGCTAACCGCAACTTACCGAAATCTTAAATATTTATAATTTTAAAAAGGCTAGCAAAAAGAAAATCTTGTCAAAAATTATGCTGATTTAAAGTGTCTGAAAGTTTTTCAACACATTTTTAAATATTCACGACTCGCTGCTGTTTAAGAGTCAAGCAAAAACGTTTCTAAAAAGCAAAGTTTATGTTACTTTAAGAATGTTTGTAAATTTTTCTTAAAGTGCAAAAGCTAATTCATAGATTTTCAAGTATTGTTGTAAAGTTACCCATTAAAAAAAAACCAAAATATTCAGTGAAGTGCTTTTAAATCACTCTGCCATTAAATTAATACCCCTAACAAAAGACCAATTGATACAAATTATTTTCAATTGCAACCGCATCACATACAGCAGCTTACTGTTTGCATGGAGCATTCTAAGATTATTCAGTCAGCGAGTTCCTAGTTTTAAGTGTTTTTGTAAATAAAATGAAGCAATTGCTACAACACATGGCTTTCAGTCGTATTAAATTTAAGCGCATTAAACGTTCTCAAGCAGTAAGTGCAATTATAATTAAGTCAATTGAGTGAAATATATTATTAAGTCAAACAATACAAAAATATTAAATTGAATAAATATTCAATTTATCACAACGAAAGAAACTTTAAAGTTTCGCCTCAATTGTTATGGGATTACAGCATAAAAGCTGCAGCCAGCAATCAAATAAAAATTCTTATTTTCCTTGACTTCTACAACTTATCTAATTAAGATAAAGCTACTTTCTTTTAAATCAATTCGGAATTATTAATGGCAGCCACTTGCCTTCTGTCAAATGTTTAATATGCTGCAAAAGTCAATTGAAAAAAATAAAATGAATTGGGAGAAACTTTAAATGAAGAAGCATCAAGTTGGCTGCATAGACAACGGGTCAATATGAACTTTTGGCTTTTATTGGGCATGTACTACCAATAACTGATGGCCACCATTTGCAGCTGCAGCCATTCAATTTTTCGACCAAATACAAAAGCAAAACTAAGAAAAAACAAGATGAACAAGAAAAGAAAAGTGAAGATAAAAACCGTTGCAACTCTGAAGCAGCGCACAGAGCAACTGACAGCTGGCACCAACTAACAGCTCAAGCGAATGTTGTGAAGGGGTGCGATGTGGGTGCAAGGGGAATGGAAAGGGAGTCGTTGCCCAACTGGAACTCTGTCTGTGCCCTAAGGGCAGCTGCTTTACCAAGAAAAATACTCACACATACGAACACACAGTTTGCCAAGGCACAGCCCCCAAAAAAAAATACAAAAAAACTTGCAAAAAATAAACAAGAAAGAAAGATGATGCAAAAAAAAGTTTCAGTTACGTGCTGTTGCTTTTAATTGAATTTTTTTCCCAGTGCTGCTGTTGCCAATGCTTCTTCTTCTTCTTCTTCTTGTGATGCTGCTGTTGCGCGTGCTAACTGTTCGCTGCGGTGAACCAATGCTCATGCCACCAGATCCGCATCCGTCTAGCGCTTCCGCCGCAGCATCTCTCATTCAGAGCGTCGCCAGATAGCAACACCACAAGAGAGAGCAGTTGGGGAAACAGCAGCAATAACAGTAGCAGTCGCAGTTGCGGTCTCGGACTCGTGTCCAAGTGCTAGCACTGACTGGAGGCAGTTTTCTTGTTATTTTGAAAGCGCCAAGTCGCAAGTCCTTAAGCGGTTTATTTTCCTTCACACTGATTTGCAGCATGAAAGGTGTCCAACGTCCCGGCACATTGTACGTCCAGCTTTTTTCACATACCCTGTGTCTATTGAAAAAAATTATATATGTTTGAGATTTAACCACTTAATTAAATTTTATGGAATAGATTACTTTATTGATATAATCATCCTTCGACTATCCATGATATTCAATTGACTTATCCAATTTCTTTTAAGTTCCAAGTTAAGTTTTCCAAATAGGTCACTTCTTCGTCTATCAATCACAAATATCATCTTCTTAGTTCTTTATGCAGCAAGTTTTTAATTAAAAAAATTTGTATTTAACGTTTTCTAAAGATAGCTGGCTGCACTTTCTGTCTGGGGCACTGCTATCATAATAATTTTATTTACTGTCTCACTTAACGGCTTTGCTTTTGAGCTCAGTTAGTTGTGTTTATTAGCTTGGCAATGAGTTAACTTTCATTTTTCTTATTTAGTTTGATACACTTGTATATTTTATTTACAGCAACAAGTACAACAATTATAACGAGGGCCAGCTAATGTCCATGATTAAGAACGCAATTAAGTTGCTGCTTTACTTGCTGCTCATTAGCGAATCCTTTGGCTGCCTACCTGTTTATAAGCCACGTAAGGTCCTTAACACACGCTCTCAATCGCTTACTAAAAAAAACTAATTTACTTCGTTTTGCAGCACTGCGATCATGTTACAGAATGGGCGGCAAATGTCGTGAACCTGACAACTGCCCAGGCAACCGACACGCGATGGAGATAACAACATGCTTTGTGAGACGCAAGATTTGCTGCATGAAAACCAAACAGTAATGATGAGACATTGAATGCTACACCACTTATTTATATTTGGATGGAGTAAGAGTCCGAAGATATTTGATAGATAAATAGTGGATGAGGCATGATCTAACATGTTATCACTATTTCTGTAGTCAATAAAAAAAAGAGACGGGAAACTCAAAACCTCTTCATTGATATCGATTAGTAAAGTAGAGTACACGTATGTTATACTGTAGCATAAAGTACTTTCCTTAAAATTCACCTCTTGAAAATCAAAGAATATAATCATCCTTAATACCAAATTTTATAGCTGCATATACTTTAAGCCCTCTTATTGAGTTCATTGCTTGTTGTTTGTTATTTCCAAGATTTAAAAAAAAACTATTAAAACACTGAGCATTTTATATTGGTAATTTAATGTTGTTTGCTATTTCCAAGATTAAAATAAACTATTCAATCACTGAGTATCGCGCTTGAATATGATTGGATTAAATGCTAGATTTATATGAATGGACCAAGTTGAGAAAACAGCGGTAGTAGAGCACAAGTGCTTAGCATCGACCCATTTACAGCATTGCACTTGTACAATTGTATGTATGTATGTGTGTGTGTATGTGTGGTGTGTGTGTGTGTGTGTTAGTGAACGAGAACGCAGTGGCAGCACTGCCAGCAGGTTGTGGGCCAAATGACGTCACCAAAATCAGGTCAACACCAGGCGCTCACTGAGTAAAACACCAACAACAACAACAACAGCTCGGTCCATGTGCGTTTTGGGGCAGCAAAAACGGCAACTCACCGTGCTAAGTGTACATACTATACATATACTTATGTACTACCTATTTTGTTTGGCTTTTTTTTATTCGGTTGTGAGCGCAGCCTTGTCCCTCGTCTAGGACACTTTCTTTCTCTCGCGCTCACTTACCTTGTCTTGGGGTCTTGGTCATTAATAGCCCTGAGTTGGTTTTATATTATTTTTTGTTCTTTGGCTGGACCGCCCGTTGCTTGCAGGCTCTATTTTCTTTGCCTTTGCTAGAAGTTTTTTGACATTTTTTCATTTTGTTTTTTTTTTTCTGTTCTTGCGTTTTGGGTAAATTACTTGTAAATTCAGATTATGCGGCCCAGCAAAGGGCTTCAAGTGCGAGCAAGTCAGAGCTCCTAACTAAATTGGCTTGTGCGAGAGGAGGTCAAAAGTGACTGGCATTTGTTTTCCATATATTGATTGCTTTTTAATGGATTTTTCGTGGACTCAAGACCATAAGGTGTCCATTTATCGTATAGCGTGTTTGTGCTTTCTCTTGGTTGCTTGCTTTTCTTTCTCATTTCTCATTTCTCATTCTTTGTACCCGCCACCCCCGTTGCTTTCATGCTTCCTTTCGTCACTTTTTCATCTGTGTTCTTTTCTCGTATTAATTTTATTTACATAGTTAAATGGTTCAATTGTTTGACTGTTGATTTACTGCTGGAATTTCAGACAGCGAAATTAATTGTTTGATTTGTGGCCAAAGCCAGAGATACATCTCTCGGCTCTAGCATTTATATACTCACTCTATGTTCTATCTAGGTCAGCGGGCTTGGCTGATTTACGGATCGTATTTGCACACTTTATAAATAAAAACTGACAGCCTGTGTGTGAGTGTGTGTTCGCGTGTGTGTGTTTTGTAAGTTTTTGCTACTGGCAGCTGCCACTCTCATGAAGTATTCCCATAGTTGTTGTTTTTTTAGTTTTTTTGCTCAAGCTGTCATGCATTAGTTCGGTCCGTCATTCTATCAGTCAGCCAATCAGTTTTGTTGTGCATGTCAATCCGACTGGCTGCAACTAAATGTAAGACAACAAAATAATAACAATACGCACATCATCATGAAAAATAATATTCACCACGCTTATGCTCTTTGATGGCAGTAACTCTTTGGCAGCCATGTCTGCTAGTTGTTCTTGCTGAATGATGATGTTGACTTGGTTGAATTGGTTGACTTGTTTGCTGGCTCTCTTTTAGCTGTCGGCTAGAGAGCGGCATGCCACAGATTCTTACGCATTGCACATAGACATGGCAACAGCAATACAGCCACGGCAACGGCAGGCTTTCATATTTTTTTTTCTAGCACACGCGCCTGACTTGCAGCCTCCTCTTCGTCGCACGCCCTCGACGCCGCACACACCTTCCCCACCCAAGCGTTGCGTTGGTCGCCTGTCGACTGTCAAATCAATTTGTCAGAAATCACTGACAGCTGCTTACAGACAAAACACACAAACATGGCCCAGGCCAACCACAGCACAGAGCCTGGCTCAGAAGCTCCCAACCACACACACACATACACAGCTTTTCTGAAAAGTTGTCATGGCAAACGAAAAAAAGAAAAGAAACGAAACGAAAAAAAAAATATATGTGTATGTAAATATATGGCATTCAAACAGCAGCAGCAATAGCAGTTGTTGCCTGGAGTGTAAATTATAGCGCATATTTCCATTTCTTTTTGCTTTCTTCAAATTGCTTTGCAGATTGCCGCCATTTGAAAATTGTCTACGGCATATCAAACACTTTCGACATTTACAACTCATTTCTGTGAAATCCCTACGCAGAACGTTGTTTCTACCTCTTCTTTTATTTCGTTTTTTTTTTCAAGTTCGAAGCTGACAGACAAGCTCCTTTGTTTGCATGCCCCAAACACATACAAACACACAAATAGGGCAAGCTGCTATGTGCTTCCAGGCGTATACGTAATTTTGCAGACAATAGCAGCACAAGACGAAACCCCAATGTAAGATGAACAAAACACAAGCACATAAAAAAAAAGTGGTGCGAGATATAATGAATAAGAAAAGCTCCTTGACTGAGCATTTTGGATGCCCTTGCCAGTGAAGAAACATAGAGAGAAAGAGCAACATGATATTTTTGACAATCTGTTTGCGACTCCATAGGGTTAATTTAAGCAGCATAGGAAATTTGGAGTTAAGGCAATGTTTGAGAGGGAGTATTAAATTAGCTAAAAACTTTTTTTAATGAGCAAAATTTATGAAAATAAAGCTAACTTCAAGACATGGGAAAATAATAATATACTTGTTAATTTTGGGCATAAAGTAATTATATTTTTATTTGAAATAAATACTTTTGCTTTCGATTGCGTACTCTATATAAATATGAGTTACGCTATATAAATAAGAAGTTGCATGTTTAAACCTTATAAGGTAGAAGAATAAAAGACATCACTTATCTTCAGATTATAGCCGCATATTTTTATATAATTTTAACCTAATTCGATTCAAATTTATGTACAAATATTTAACTAATTATTTTGTTTTTGATATTAAAGCCGAGTAAACTATGGTTAAGTAGAGCATTTTATTTTCGTACATGCCAAGTTGTATTTGTCATTGTGTTTCTTTATATTTTGGCCACGCCACCTAACAACAACAGCAGAAGGAGCGGTAACAATAGGCAGCAACAAAAATCATCAGCGTGTTTGCTGCTGTTGCTTTTTATTCTCATATATTTTTTTCTTGCTTGCTTCGTTTGTAATCTCTACCCCTTTTTTGTTGTATTGCTGGTGTTGATGCTGCTTTTGTTGTTCTTGCTGTTGTTTGCAGTGTCGTTTTTTTTCGTTTTTTGTTTGACCAACTACCAACATACAAGCTCATAAATAAGTAGGCAAAGGCTTGGGCCCTGTTTTTCCAGCCTAGTCCCTTTGGTCCGAGACTGTGTGCCACGCCCAAAAGGCAACCAACCAGCCGGCCGCCTTTTTGCTTATGGCTGAAAATGAAAAATGGATTTCTGTGTCAGTTGGTTGCCATAATTTTAGCTCGTTTCAGGCATCAGTCGTCTGCTTTGATGCGCATTCATCATTTGGCATTCAGTTTACATCTTCTTTTTGTTCTTTCTTGTTTGTGAATGTATATATATACGTGTATATATATATATATGTTTTGGCTTTTTTGCCTTTTTTGTTTTTGTGTTCTTTGCTATTTGTTTGCCATGTCGCCCCGTTTATTTAATTAATTATTTTAAAGATTTGCCGCCCTTTTTCGCTTTTAATTAATTAATCAAAAGTGCAAATACAAATTGTATGCCGTGGGTTTCTCGAGTGTCCTTTTGCGAGAATTTTCCTTTTTTTTTCGTCTGCTGTTGTTGTTATTGTTTTGGTTTTTAATATTTTATTTTTAAATAAAACAAACTTTAAATTAGCCCGCCGCTCGCTTAAGTGGGGTTAAGCTGCGTGGCGGGTTAAGCCAAGGCCAAAGTTCTGACAGCTACAAAAAAAAATATTAAGTTGGTCGTAAATACTCTGATGCCGTTTGGGAAAAGAGTGTTATGGGAATAAGTTGGAAACTTAATGCAACGTAACTTATACTTATATATGTATATTAAAAAAGAGATTTATAAAGACTATATTTACTCTACATTTTTTAATATTTTACCACTATTACTTTACTGTGATAAGAGTATTACACAGTCGTTTTGTTTTTGGCTATGATTTTGTTGTAGTACCTTTGCTGGTGATAGGTCTAATAACTCCCCGGGTTGCTGCAATCCTTTGGGCCACGTTGCCCGCCCCGTCTGGCGTTGTTGTTGCCACGGCCTAATGGACATGGCAAGTCACGTAAATGACGCTGATGATAATGTTGATGCTGCTGATGATGATCTTTATGCCGCCTACGTGTTCATTGCTGTCACAGCGGGCTCAAACATAATTCCACCCGTCACCTCCTCAACTTATTAATTTTTCCAGAGTTGTTCTGTTTGTGTCTCCAATGTCCAGTGCTGCGTATGTCTAATATTCAATGAGTTGTTTGGCAACAGCAGTCGAGAGCTGTGTGTCTGGTTGCATTAAATATTAATTTGTGCAACGTTTTCGGACACAGCTCAATTCCCAATGGCAGCCGAGACCAATCTCACACACCCAACGTCCTCTCACTCCACTCTCCCTGCCCTCTCTCTCTCTGTCTCTATCTCTCTAAGGCTTTGGGACAGGCGTTTGCATACATACATATGTATGTGTGTGTACACATCCGGTTTGCCGAATTGCCAAAAACGGAAATTAGTTACAGAACTTATAATTAAATTCCTTCGAGTAACGGACAAACAGAAACCTGCATGTGTGCAACAAACTGTGCATGTAAACAGGAGATGTAACTGCGTCCGGAGCAGCGACGCCGTAGACAACACTTGACTGCGCAGGAGGCGAGCGCCCATTTTGAAGAGGCCCTCCCAAAACACAAGCAGGGACCCATAGTCTTAATTAGAAACAGTTTGAGGCTGACTGATTGCCGGTGGTGAGCACATTTATATGTGTATGAGCCTGTATGTTTGTGTCAGGCACTCTTAATATAAGCTTATCTATGTCTGCATACACACACATACATACATACATACATACATAAATGTGTGTGGGCGAGTGCCACGCGCTGTTGACTTTCAGTCATTAGTAGAAACATTTTATGCTCTAGAAAAGCTTTAAAGTTATTCTACCACTCGCAGTCCTATTAAACAGCAACAGCAATAACAACAACAACATAGCCGACACCAACTCCACACTTGCCACAAATATTTGCATATGTTTTTTATGGAAAACTATTCTTTAAGCAAAACAACAACAACATATAATATATACACTTATGGAAAAGCTGTTGGCAACATCCTGTGGCTGTTTCTATAATTAGGCTAAACAACCTAAACAAACGGACATGGTTTTGGACAAAATTATTCGAGTTCTTTGAGAATAGAACGTTTTTACAACAACTAAATTAGCACACACTTCAACTAGTTTATACCTATCAGACTGGCAAATACAGTAAGAGTTTTATTTTTGACCATTGAAGCTCGTACAAATCAATTAGTATTAATAGTTTGATGAAATAAGTTGCAAGAATGGTTTTCTGTCCGATTTTCACTATGCTGAAATTATAAGAATTTTGTTTTCTTAGAGAGTAGAAGGAGACGTGTTTGAAAATAAGAAAAATATTTTATTGAATTCATTCATTTAAATTAAAATAAATTATTAAAGATTTGACAATGTTTGATTTAATTTGGTGTTATCTTGTTTACCTTTAAAGCTTCCCTCAAAAAAATAGACCTATATCTTACTCATAACTTAAAGGTGCTCTGACAAAAACTTCCCATTCAGCCACACCCCCTTTTTGTTTTTTGGGTGTCACACACTCACAAGCTTTCACATACTTGATCTACATATATGGTTCAACGCACCATTTCAAGTTGCGTGCGTCGATTATCGTAATTGATTTGCACAATTGAATGGCAGGCGAGGACGCGCATAAATCAACCAAACACACGCACACGCACACATGTGCATCAATTATTGAAGTCTGTTGACAAAGCTGCTGTGCATCCAAATAAAAATACAAAAGTATATAAATGAATAACCAAAAAAACAAAAAGGAAATACATTTGAACGTAGATAGAAGGGTGCGGTGCCACTTTTTGAGCAATATGAGGACTGTCACGCACTGAAGTTTTATTGTTTAGCAAATGCTCAAATCGAATGTCTGTCAGCCGATTACGATGTACAATTCCCGATGCTGCGATTCGCGCATCGTTGCCGATCAATTATGCAAATGGGCACGGCGACATATTCAATAATAAAGTGGCGTCGACGTTAACGTTAACGTTGGCGTCGACAGAGACGTTGTCGCACGCATGTCACAGCATTTATTAAAAGCATTCACATTTTGCGTATTACATATACGCAATGTGCGTGCCACCAACAAAAGCAACACCACAAACATTAAAACAACAACATGCTAAAATAACAGAATATGAAAGACATCAGGCAGAGCAAAGTAATATCGTATGTGCATACACATTGACACACACACACACATACACATATTCGAAGCAATATGAACTCGGTCCATATGAAGATGTAAATGCCGCATTTGATGCTTCAAATTATGCCATC
This sequence comes from Scaptomyza tumidula, assembly GCA_035044465.1. Classification (NCBI taxonomy): domain Eukaryota; kingdom Metazoa; phylum Arthropoda; class Insecta; order Diptera; family Drosophilidae; genus Scaptomyza; species Scaptomyza tumidula. Next base: position 4,780,943 of record JAWNNW010000445.1, read on the forward strand.
GAGTTGACAAAATTGTCGCCCAAAACTAAACATATTCCAATTGGGAACTGGCATATTGTGTATACGTAGTGTTGACCAGGCAACTGTTTAGGGAAATCGATTTTGCTTTTCAATTACATTTTGTGAAGAAACTACAGTTATAGTTTTGTAGATATTCGGAATAACTAACGTTTGATGTGGATTTTAGTCCAACTCACAATATTTAGAGGTGTATATGAAAAAAATTTATGTACCTAACTAGCTATGCATATTTGTTAAATAAATAGTAAATGAATTCAAAATTGGTTCTAAAAAGATAAAATTTCTGAAAGTCAAGCACTTTAGCTTTGTATTGTAATGAATGTATCATCACTTATTTTTCCCTATTATTGTTACATTTATTAATGTCTATTTGCGAGCGCTTGATCAAATGCTTTTTTCATTGTATCGTTATCTGCTGTCCATTAGCTCACACAGCGCTTCTGTATCTATAGTATTTATTTACCTATCTGGCAGTCATTTAGCCTCAATTACCAACGCATCCAATTGTAATCAGTGCTACCACCACACCCCACCATCCCCCCACCCGATTCCAAATCCCCTATTTGAGCTACGCGACGCTTTGTCCCCCGAGTAAAGAGCGTCAATTACTTGAAGTTTTTGTGTTTATTACCCATGGATAGGAAGAAGAATGCCTGCAGCTGCTACAAGTCAAATAAAACATATTACAAATGCTTCGCTATTCGCTATTCCACACGCCCCTCCACTCCTACTGACAATACTCTCTTCCCTCTCTGAGCCGGACTCTTTACAGCATCTGGGCGCTATTACTCAGACTTAAGCGCCTCGAGATGTGCCAGCAATCTGACAAATTTCGCACAAATTATGCGGCCAACGCCACAAAATGATGACGACTATGACGACAGCACAGGACAGGACAGGACAGGACACCAAGACTGGGTGGTCGTGGATGGTCGACAGAGATCCCCGTTTCGAGCAACAAAAGGCGACGAAATTATTATTGCATTAAGTGGAATTATTAAATTTCATCGGCCAGTCGAGTCAGACGGAATGGAATGGAAACGTAACGCAACGGCTCAGCTCAAATAAAAATAAATAAATCTAATCAAAAATAAGCACACAAATAAAATCCACAAATGATGAAAAAAAAAAAAACATAAAATAATACGAATGCGAAGAGGCAGGAAAAATAAATCAATAAAAAGAGACAATTGATACAAAAATGCGCTTGTGAACTCAAACTCAAACTCGAGAGCTCAAATTTGAGAGCCCGGGGGCAAAATCAGTTTCAGTGGCCCGATTCAGTTTCAGTTTTGGCGTGCGGGCCACTCAAATCAACATAAAGTTTGATATATTGTGCCGCATTGGCAGCGCCACGACCTGCCATGTCCTGCGTTGATTTAATGGCCAACAACCCCAAGGCAGCAGCCAAAAGGGAGAAAGAGGGGCACAAGTAGTAGACACTACACCACACTACTTATTACGGCCACTGCTTGTCGCCATTGTTGTCAATTTGGTCGTGTCTTTGACAGCGGCGTTTCTGTTGGTTGGTTGGTTGGTTTGGGTATGAGATGGGGGCATTCAAATTGTAGTCGCATCATCATCTTTATGGCTATTGTGATTTCGGAATTAATTGCTGCCGCTGCGACACACAATCGGCGCCCGCTAGGTGGCGCCACACTGCTTAATAGGATTTGTACATATTTCGCCAGAATCAGCCCCATTTATCCACTCTTTCTTTTTCTCTCTCTCTCCCTCTCTCTCTCTCTATCACTTTCGGCGTACCCTTGGGTATGTGTGGGTGTCTACTTCGGTTACTTGATTGCCCTCAAAAGTATGCAATACTAATAAATTCAGTTTTATGTTGTGTAAGGGGGTTAGCTCAATTTTCGGCAACTGCTTTTGGGTTTCTGTTTGGTCTGGTCTGGTCTGGTCTGGTTGTTGTCTCCGACACGACTTTTATGACAGATCATTAAAATTTCTTCGCCTTTTTTCACGTTTTAGTAGCCTGTTTTGTTTTATATATTTATAGGCCACTGTTGCTGTTGTTTCTGCTCTTTCTCTCATTCTCTCTATCGCTCCTTGTGTCAAAGGGTGCATTAATATTGAACTTTATTGTCTCAGTGGGTCAGTTTCAGTTCCAATTTGAGCTGTGCGGTTCAGTTCGCTTGACTGCTGCATCTAGAGCGTTAATAGCCCATGTGGCCCATAGTACTTACTGGGGTCAGTCAAATCTCCTTGTGTTTGCTACATTAATCTGAATACGAAAGAAGTGTGCGAAGGCAAATTTGTGGCAACTGATTATGGGGCAACACTTAACGGCACGGCTGTGTTATATGTATATTTATTTTTATTATAATGGTATTTAAAAGCGATTCATAAACTAACTTACCGAAAACTATTTAATTTGTTTATTTAACGAGTTGGCTTATCAATTTTTCATTAATTTGTTTTGCTGCTTCTAACTTTTGACCCGAGCTAAAAACAAGGGTATTTTATATGACTTGCAGATAAAGTTTTGTGAAGATAATGCTTAGATTAAGAGCTTGTTAATTGTAAGTTTCACAACTATTTTATGTATTTTTATATCCTGAACCCATTAAAAATGGGTAAAAGGGTATAATGGTGGAAGCATCTCTGACCCCATGAAGTATAGCAATGTCCGTCTGTCCGTCTTTCTGTCTGTCTGTCCGTATGTATGAACGCGTCGAGCTCAGAGACTATAAGAGCTAGAGACTCCAGATTTGGAACTTAAGCTCGCCTAATGCCTAGGCAGAATAAGTTTGTTTAGGATTTTCGATAACTTTTTCCGTTTCCGATATACACATGGGATCGATAACAACAAAATCTTGAATTTGGAAAACTTTGAGACGGCATTAAAAACATTCAACAAAATAATGAAAATTTGTGAAATTTTTGTTGAAATCGGATTAAGCAACACCTGAGATATGGGACAATGAAGTTGTGTATACGCGAACACACACCTACACATACTTGCAAACACTGACTGTACGCGTTAAGTATATGGTCTATCGTCTAGTCAGGATTTCTCGCCTTCTTACTTGTTCTTTTTATTATGCAAAATTATGTTTAAACGCTTTTGTTTGTCAATTGCGAACAAAGCAATTATAGATTTGATTTTAGTTTTCATTTTCATACAATAAGTTTTACTTAATTTCTTAAAATATTTACTTTGTGGTTCTCTAACTGATTGCAATCAACTCTAACCCATAATCAAGTTTGATTACTTCAGTTAGTTTAAACGTGCTTGGATTTTAAAATGTTCAATAAGTTTATTGTCAACAGCCTCCGCGAAATTTAAATGCTTTGAATGCTGAAAACGTGTTGGCACACAAATTTGTAGTCAATTGATGTAATCTATTAGTTACAGATGTAAATGTCAGAAGTACTTAGGGATGTATCTCAATTTCTTCCGCTCGTGGACGGGAAAAATTGTGACATTTATTTTTATCTTTCTTAGCATTCCAATAGCAATTTGACTATTTGGTTGATGTTGTTGTGGCAAGCAAGCAAGCAAAAAGCAGTGGCGCTTAACTTTCTAGACACACTACCTAACGCACCTGGCAAACTTACTTTAATATATGTATGTCAAACCTCAGCAGCTAACAACAACAACAACAACAACACATCGAGCAAAGGAGACGAGGAGAGGAGCGAAATCACAAGAAAAAGCGGCCTCTTTTCGACATTTGAGTGACATTATTTGTGTCAACAATAAAACACTCAAAAAACATGACACCAAACACCAGAGAAAAAGAGAGCGATGGAGAGAGAGAGAGAGACAGAGAGGGAGAGCGGGAGAGTGCGATAAACTTAAAGCAATAGAAACAGAAGTTTTTAAGAAAGAACAAACGGAACCAGAAACTGACAACATCAAAACAGACGGCGACAGTACAATTTAAAATTCAATAAAACTTCAATCAGCGTTTTAAAATGTGTGTTCTAGTGTGTGTGTGTCTATGTGTGTGGGTTTGTGTGTGGGTGTACGTGTGTATACATTGGCACACCCAGCAACGACAGCGCCCAGCAATTTAAACAAATTGAAAGCAAGCGCAAATAAAAAACAGTTTGTTGCCACTTTTCACATCAATTACGCACTTCAGCCAAAATAGACGACGACGACAACGACGACGACGACGATGGCGTTGGCGTTGGCGTTGGCAATGACGGCAACGACGAAGACGTAGAAGAAGCGAAGCAGTAGCCATCGCTGTTTGGCCTTAAGGACGAGACGACAAAGACGAGAGAGATGTCCTCGTTGTCGGCTGCTTCTAGCACAAAAATAACACTTCAAACTAAACGCGCATTCATAGGGCGACGGCGGCGGCGGCAGCGGTGACTGCGGCGTTTCTGCTGGCAGCGCTGTGGTACTGGGCGTGCCACAAGCTCATACCAACAAATTCCCGCCCTTCACCTCCCCTCCCCGCTTCCATCAGCACCATCTTCACCAAGAGCACACCCCCTGGCCCCACCGGTCTCAAACACCCTAGAACAACAATTTTCGCCTGCGTACACGGCGTTTTTTATGCGCCCACTGACAGCCCCTGGGTTCTACGTACCTAAAACCTTCTGCCCCCTCAATCCACAACACACCCCCTCTTCCAAGCCTTCGTAATTTGAATATGTGTGCATTTGTGTGTGTGTGTTTGTTTGTCTATGTTTTCGTTTGCGAAAAGCGAAAGTAAATGTTTGAAAATCGTAAGGAAGGAAAAATCAAGTAAGCATCAACGCAGACTAAAAAAAAAAAATAAATCGCGAGAAATAAAAGATATTTATCTTTGGCGAAGATTATATGCCCTCGAAGGCGAGAGTCTATTTAAATGATTGAGCATTTATCGAATGCGCGATGGATATTTATGGTTTGCTATTAACCAAAAGTTACAATTTTTGCATAAAAAAAATATTTATCATTTTCCCTTTTCTTTTTTTTTAACAATTCATTGATAAGGGTTTATGTGGAAGACATTTTAAAGGTAACTTAATTTGATTAATGCCTAAAGTAAGTAAATAAGTAGTTTAAAGAAAAATGCTTATGTAATCAACATGTTTAAGTAAAGATTTGAACTTAGCATAAGCATTTTTTAAGATATTCAAATAAATGTCAATTTCAAAAACAGAAGTCAATAAATATATTTTCTTCTTGACAATTCATTTGCGATTAATATCTCATTTTAATATAAATTCACAATTATTTTAAATTTCAACTTATATAAAATATGTTTAAAAAAAAACAGTACTCATTGAGGTAATGCTGGTTTCTTTATAATTCAATAAAAAAAACTTCATATCAATGCACCCTCAATAAGGCATTACTTACCCAAAAACAAAAAAATAGGTCAAGTACTGTCGAACACTACTTGGTTTCATAGCCACTTCTATTGACACATTGCCAACTCGAAGTCAGATTCAGTGTATCCTTTAGCAGAGTATAGAGAAGGCAAAAAAAGCGAAAATAAAGAAAAAAACAAACAAGAAATCCAACTTGGTTTTTATTGCGCGTGATAACAAGTGGGGACTTGCAAGAAATGGGAATGGCAAGTGGAAATGGGAAATTGGATATTGGAATGAGATTCTCGTACTGATGCCTAGTACTGAAGTAGAAAACTGAATAGACGTGGGCACTGAGCTTGCCGGCTGGGTGGTTAGCTGGCTGCTGTTCTGGACAGCGCTGTTTGATGTTATTATAGATGACGATGATGGCGATGGCGATGGCGATGGCGATGACGACAGCGTGTGGCGCACACACAGTAGTCAACGATGATTTTTGCCTTCTCTGCTTTTTGTCTGCATCAATTTTGACTGCCTCAAAGAGCTGCCAATCAGAGGCGACGCGGCGCAAAATGTCTTCTGCTTCTTGCCTTTTTTTTCGCATGTTTCAGGTTGTCAAGACTCCTTCAAGCACAGCAAGAAGCAGAAAAGTCGGTGTGTGTGTGTGTGTGTGTATGTATGTTTTGGCCATTACTTTGTTGTCAAGGCCCCCATTGCTATTGACAATAATTCTAGGTAAGTTAACTTGACGCTGTCTGTTTCAGCCCCTAAATCTCAACAATTTAACTTTTCGCAAAATCACAAATACATCAGCTAAAAGAATGAAAAGATTTCCAGCAAAAATTATTTAAATGGTTAAAGTTTATTTCATTATATATTAACATTAGAAATTCAAAGGAAAAAATATTTAGACACCTTTATTTTTTTGTCACTAAAAACTTATGAGGTAAAACCAAAAACCAAATTTTTAATTATTGTTTGACCTTTAAAATATTTATTTTATTTATAACATATAAACATTTTATGTATTTAATTCATAAATTATGTATTTAAATACAAATACACAAAAAAACTCAAACCTACAAAAAAAACTGTATTTAATTATAAAACTTTAAAATTTGTATTTGATTAACATTTACTTTTATTGGTCACAAATTTATTTAAATTAAGCTTAACTGCGTTAAACAAACATTAATTCAAGTCAGAGTCAAATTTCCATAACGATGCGCTACGCTTAAGTAATTATAAGAAAAGCCTCGAGTACATTTTCACAGCTTCTTTGCTGCTTTTGTGCGATATATATTTTAGTGATTGCTGTTGGTGAAACTTTTCTACCTGCTTCTGTTTAGTGCTGCTTTTGTTTAGGCCACACGCCAAACAGCTCAACGTTGGCACTGTCTGCTGCTGCTGCTGCTGCTGAACAATATGCAATAATAACAATTTACATATTCATGAGCCGCTTACGCACACAAACACACAAACACACTGAAAAACAGCCAACAAGGGCACCGACAACAATAACAACAGCAACAACATTACGCAGCACAGCGATGGGGGCAAAGGCAGTTTGCATAAAGAGCAGCCGCCGCTTAAAAGAAAAAAAAAAACACACACAACCTGAACTCCCTTTAGAGCACAATGCAAACCATCCCCCAGCTGCCCCATATCCCCAACCCGAGGGCAGCCCTTTTGTTAAGCCCAGAACAGAACAGCGAACGGTAACTGTAGCTGACCAAATATTTATTTATATGGTCGCCTCATTTATTTATTTTCATATTTTTTTATGATATTTATTTAAGGCTGGTCTTTTGTTGCCAATTGAAAATTATACTACACACAATATACATGTGTATGTGTACATGTAAACGTATGAATTTGTGTACGTTTGTGTGAGTGCGTGTATATTTGTATACTCTCAATTTTATATGGGATTTGTAATTTCGATTTGGAGCAGAGAAGCTACAAGTACCGAAAATTGCGCCTTCTGACTCTCTGGGGCTTGTTTTATTTATAGTTGTCAACATGAGTTAGCAGGCACTGTATTTCTTTGTGTGTCTGTTTGTGTATGTGAGTGTGTGTTTGTGTGTGTTCCTTAGGGAGTTTCTGGGTCAGCGCCGATGGCTATGAATTGCAAATGAAAGGCAATTCTCAAAATAGCCGTAGTTATGCGAAATTTTCGAGGCTGTGGCTGAGTTGCTCTTAGCTTTTGCTCTTTGCCAATCTCAGCAGAACCTACCACAAAAATAAATCAAAACAAAAGCAGCGACGCCGATGCTAACAGCGCAGCCAGCCTCTACTGAGCCATATATACCAGGCCACAAACAAACGAAGAGCAGACGAAGTGCAGACGAAGATGATGTCGCTACAGCTGCTAGTTATTGTTCTCGCTTTGCAGCATCCACATTTTGATGGCGTCGGCGCTGGCATCGATTTTGCTCCCGTTCTCACGCTAACACTCTCTCTCTCTCTCTCTCTCTCTCTTCTTATCATCCTCTCTTTCGCAGCAGCAGCAGCAGCAGCAGCAGCGAACGTTTGAGACTCGCTGGACTCGTTGGTCCGTTGCTGTGCTCTGTCAGTCAGGTGCAGACAGTTGACGTGTACGGTTTGTGCAACGGCAGCGCGCAACAGAAAAACAGCAGCGTTTCGAGATAGACTAAACAGCAGAAACACTTTGTGAGTTTGCACACACACAGAACGGAACAATAGCAACAAGAGCTAGGGCAAAAGCAAAGAGCAGAAGAAGAATCAAAAGAGCCAGAGCAATGCAAGCAAATTAAAACGACGACAACAACAATGCATAAAAGTAATTGTTAAAATGTGAAATGCAAACAACAGCAGCAGCAAACAACTAACAGGCAGCAGCAGCAGCAACAACATTAACAACAACAACAACACGTTAAAAGTCTCGCGCGCGTGTGAGTGTTAAAGTTTGTGTGTGTGTGTGTGCGCGCTGCGTGTGTGTTTGTGTGTGTGTGTGTGTGTGAGAGATAGAGAGAGAGAGAGTAAGTGCTGCTCGTCACATATCAGCTACAAGAAGGATAGAAAAAAAAGTTCAGTGGAAAGCGCGCAGCGCAGCAGCAGCAGCAGCAGGAAAATTTGTTCAACAGCAGCGAGAAGCGACAGCGACGCCGGCCGCGACGCCAACAGCAGGTAGGGCGCAGCTTTTGAAATTTACAGCCAGAGCATAACCAAGCAGCATACTCACCACACCCTGATCCTGCAGAAGCCGTCGCAGCAGCAGCACAAACAGCAACAACAATATGCAGCAGCTGCGCAAAGGGCAGATTGCTCTCTGTATTTCTCTCTCTCTCTGTCATTTCTAACACTCTCTAACACTTCTTATTACTCTCAAACTCATGCTCTCTCTCAGCTGCTGCACGTGGAGTCTGTGCAAAGCAATTGGCATCCAAGTTAAGTCGAAAGTTTTTGGTCCAGTTGCCTTTTGTAATTTTCCGTAGCATACTTTTTTGCTGCTGCTGCTGCTGCTTCTGCTGCCTCAGCAATTTCTTAGCTTCTGCCGACACTGTTTATTGTCACTGTATGTGTGTACTGGTGTATGTGCGTGTGTGCGTATGCGTGTGCGTGTGTGCTAATTGTGTTGGCCAATTTTTGAGCGCTTGACTGCTGTGGGGCCTGCGTACGAAAATTGATACAATGTGTAAACAAAACTAAACAATTACGTGAAATGAAATTGAATTTTTTCTTTTTTTTTGTTGCTGGATTGTTCTTTTGCTTTTATTTTGTGTGTCGAATGGCTGACCTTGTGTGGGCGAGAGAGATAATGATAACAGACTGAAATCCAGGCACAATTACACCAAAGTGGGGCGGCTTGTCAATAAAAATGTAGGATAGTGTGTCAGCAACAAACACACGCACACTAACACATACACTGAGAGTTTGGCATTCCATGTGCGGCTTGTGTACGTGTAAATGACCGGAAACTGTGCTCAAGTGCCAGAGACAAGGACCCCCCACAAGCCTACTCCTACACATATATACATAGTTGCTGAGGCTACTTGTCAGTTGTCCCGGCTCAGTTCTCAGTTTGTTTCTTTCTCTATTTTGTTTTTTTTTTTGTATTTTGCACTTCAATTGTCAAATTGTTCTAGTTTATTGTTGCAATAGTTTTGTTGATGGACAGGTTTGTTGCCAGCCTCCATTCACTTCTTCTGGCTGCTGCTCGGCTCTTTCTTGCTCCTTTCACTTGTTTTTAAAGTGATTTTCGCAGACGTAGTAGCTTTTTATGGCGTCGTTGTCATCGTCCTCGCACAAGCAAGCAAAACCAAACAATCAACACGGAAGTCTTTTTTTCGTTGTTTGCTTGTTGTTTGTTATTCTCGTTCTTTCATTTCTTTCTTGCTTTCCCTGCTTCTTTTTATTTTTATTGTGAAGTATGTGTGTGTGTGTGTGGGTAAATCTACGTGGCCTACTACGCTGCTTGAGGTTGACGTGCGCGCGGGCTTTTGTGTATGTGTGCGTGTTTGTGTTGTGCACCGCTGCGAGTTTTATGCACAAGTTGATTGTGAAGTGTTTTAGCTTTAGCGAGTTGACATTTCAGAGTTTTTCGTATTCTTGTAACTTCAATCCCCTACCCTTCATACTCCTTTCCCAACAACCCTTTAGTTTAGTGCTTGACAAGAAGCCAGCAGCAGCTAAGCAACTGACAGGCCGCAAAACATAACTTTTGCGGCAACATTTTCTAGCTGACTGTGCAACGGTTGCGTTTAAGTGTTTTTAAAATTTTACCAATATTTGTGTGCAGCAATAAAACATAACTAACAATCATAAGTCTGAATCGGAATTAAGAACAAACAGTAACAACGAAAATAAATAAATATAAATTTTAAATAAATAAATGTCCAAAGCCAATACAAAAGCAATTGAATTTTGTATTAAAAACATGATTAGTTAAAAGTGCTTCAAGGTTACTTAGAGGTATGTAAGCCAAACATAAATTATAGACTTTAAAAGTGCCTTAACTTTTTAGTTTTATATAATGAAAAAGTTAACGTTTCTGTATTAAAAATAAGTATTAAGTAATTAAAATTAATCTTCCATGCAGAATTATGCTTAGTTCATGCTAAAGTGTGTTACAAAAGCTAACAACTTTAAAGATTAAAACCATACAATAAACCTATTAGATTTAAATGTGTTATTGATAATTATAAATATGTGTAATGCAATAAGCAGATTTATCTTTAAAGAAAATTGGAAGCTTAGATAACAAAGTTCAAAACTATTAAGATTGAAACCAAATTATAAACTTATTAGATTTAAATCTATTCTTGATCATTATAAGAATGTTTAATTCAAACTGCTAACTTTACTTGAAATAAACTTGTTAAGTGAGAGCTAACATCTATCAAGATTGGAACTTAAACATAAACTTATTAGATTTAAACCTGTCATTGATCAATGTAAATATATTTAACTCAATATGCTCATTTCACCTAAGGGAAACTTGGTAGCCTGCTGTTCAATAATTGTTTTATTTGGGAATTACATCACATAATATGAATGAAACAATGATTAGTTAGCTTACAAACTACCATGTTAAGATTAATTATCTTAATAACAATTAAATTTGATTTGCACTTAGATATCTTACACATGAATACAACTAGTCATTTGGTTTGTGGCATACCTGCTTGCTGTGACAATCACAATATTGATTTATTGTCAATAATTGCAATATTATTTGCTGTTAAAATTTGAATCGATGTGGGAATTCGGTAAGCTAGGCAATGCGGGCCACGGCAACCACTTCAAAGAAACTGCGACAGGACGAAACTCTCGACGCTTTGATTTAATATTCAATGAGGTCATAATTGTGTGCATATACATACATATATATCTTTATATATAATTATTCAAAGAAACTGCGACAGGACAAAACTCTCGACGCTTTGATTTAATATTCAATGAGGTCATAATTGTGTTCATATACATACATATATATCTTTATATATAATTATTGTTGATACGCCATGCAGCCTTCTTTGTGAGTTAAATTGAATTCAATTTGAAATACAAGCGAAATCGCCGAAGTGTCATCAATTGCATTTGACAGGACCAAAGCTAATTAAAAATGGGGAGGCAGACATTGCACGGAGCAAGCAGGAATATGAATTGGGTAGAACAATCAACAATTTTATGAAAAAGCAAGAACAAAAAACTCACTGCTTAATATGTTGCGATGCTTGAGCCAGTTTCAGCTGCAGATACAGTTGCAAAGATAGACACACAGATATAAAGGCAGCAGGCAATTATAGAAATATACAGACAGGCAGACACAGACCGCCAGTGAGCGAGTAGCAGCAACAAATAATAAAAGCAAGTTGCCATAGACAATCATAGCAACAACAACTAAAACAACGATAATGTTGCTGGCGTCGACGCCGACGACAAGTAGCTGCAAAAGTTCTGCAACGTTTTTCGCATATTAAACAAACTTCAAGTTTGTGCCCAACACAACACAGCAGCAGCGACGTCGGCAGCGACGCAACCTCACAGCCTCATTATTTATTTGATTGCCGCACAGCAAATGCTCAAATTACCCCCAGGGAGAGAGCTAGCTCGCAGCACAGAACAGAACAGAGCAGAAAAAAAAATTGCGAAACGAAAAGAATAAAGGAAAGATATAATAGTCGTAGTCGGCAATGGACATAAATGTAATTAATAAGGCAAATTAATGCAAACAATAATACAAATTCATTTTCATGCACAAATGAAACTAAATTACAACAACGTGCGCCCAGCAGCATCAACGATAGCAACATTTGAACAAACAACTACATATATAAGTGTGTTCATACAGAGCGAAACATAAATAGGCTTACAGCTTCAAAGCGCTTTCAGCTAAGCTTATCGGAATAAGTTGAAGTAAAATTAACTAGTAAGCAACGATTAATCGATTAATTTTTTACAGTTTTTAAAGTTTTTTTTTATAGTTCTGCCTGTCTTATAATTGTTTTTAGTAAATTAATTTGTTCCGCCCAATACTCAATAAATGATGTGTTTCCTTATCAACTTAATCAAATTTAAGTGTTTTTTATCAAGATAAAATGTCTGCATTACTTATGCCTACTTTGATTTATTGGTTGCACAGCTATCCTTAGAAAAAGTAATATTTTTTTGCCGTCGCTCGGATGTTTCTTCTGTTTTATTAGTTTTTTTTTATGCTATTTAGAGTGAAGACAAGATAAATTTAAAGACCATAAAAATCGATTAGACCGTTGCTCTTAACTAATTTTATTCAGAAAATCATTTTGCTTGTAAGAATTTATGCTTATTATTATATCTACTTCAAATGGTCACTGCTCTTTCATAATGATTCATATAGCTATCATATATATGTAGCTATAATTACTTTGATAGTTACGCGATTTGTTGCAACCCAGTTGATCAAATTGACTATGCCCCCAAGTCGTGTAAATGTACACTTATAATTACATGGGGCAGGCACACATACACACACACACAAAGAAAAAAAAATAGAAAAAAACAAGCACACAAAAAACAGGCACACACATCGACAACTAAACAGTTCGTTGAGCAGAAAAACGAGGAAATCTACTTAATCACGTTTAATTAAGGTGAGTTTATAAGTAGCTGTGTATGTGTTGTTGTGTGTAGTGTGTGTGCATTTGTTTGGCCAATACGTGTGTGTGTGTAACTACATACAAATCTTTTTTTTTTCTTTTTTGCCAATTGCTTTTATTGCCTTTATGCAGAGCCAAAGACACAAAAGAGCTCGCCAGGTAATCACAGAGCCCGGGTCCGGGGTCTGAGCCCCTCCATAAACCAAACAGCTTCCGTGTGCACATAAATGCAAATTAGGGTTAAATGTTAATGTTGACTGTATGTGTTCGTGTGTAGTATGTGTGCATCACAGCGGATTATAATAATAAGCAAGCGCTTAGCATAAATGGATTTATTGGCTGCACATTCATCAAGAGTCAAATGTTGGCACTTTGTTTGCATTAGTCGGTTAGTTGGGCATTTCTCTCAGTCTGGTTAGTTACTGTTAGTGTTGGTCAGCTACTAAGACATGGCTTTCTCGCCTCGCCCTTCCTGCCTTTTGCTAATAGTTTACATTTAATCGGTTTGAGTTTGCTTGCTCCTCTTGACGGAAGCGTCACATTGCTTTAGTAACTCTTTGAACAAGCTTGCAATTTCCATGAAATTGACATCCTACTCCTTCATCGCCGTCAATTCAATTCGCTGTATATTCGCTAGATGTTTGTCTCCGGAAAAATTATTTCAAGAAGTTTCTTAAGTGTCATGGTTTCTGCAATTCATCACAAAATTTGCTTTACACATCATGCGAAGAATGTTAAAAAGGCCACTTTCAGTGTTAGTATTTGTTAATATATATTTTTGTTATTTGTTTTTAGATATAAAGATTGTTTTTCAAGTTGTTTTTGTATTTATTCAGCTGCTGTCAAGAATCGAGTACTTTCACTAGTATTTAAAAGGTATTTTTTAAAAGAGTTTGCTTTAATTCAAACACATTAACACTAAGCAGGTTAGAAATATATTTTTGTGTTGATATGATTAGTTGAGTGCAAGGCCATACATATGTATCTGTTCTTCATCATCAGATATTCTAAAAACATCCCGAATACCATGAACGTGCATTTTGATATATTTTACTCAAAGAGAATTCTTATTAGTAATGCTTCACATTCGCTGATAAACTTAAAATAATTTTTAGACCTTGTTATGCCGTAACTTAAACTTCAAGCAAACCACTATAAATTAATAAAAATACTCTCGTGAATATAAGTTATTTGTCTCGTTAAGTATTGTTTTTTGTGCAACATTCTGTAATATTTCAATCCCCTTGCCATTTTTATTCTGCCTGCTCTTTTGTTGCTTAATAATTGTGTGTCATTGCTTTGATTGTCATAGTTGGGGAACATCTCTCAACCGAAATGAGCTTGGGAACTGAACAGAAACCTCCTTTCCGCATTTGGTTAATTGAAAAATTATGATGGTCCTCATCATTAGCAAAGCAAAGCTTCGTGACTTATGTCGTTCCACAGTTCGTTCCACAGCACTCCCCCAAGCCCCGTCGTGTCCCATCTGTGTTTCCCATTTATGTAATCGATGCATGTCAAACAGCAAACACAACAACTGAATAGCGTGTATGTATCATTCCTTGTGTCTATCTTTGTGTGTGTGTGTGTGTGTATGTGTGACACATGAGCTGAAAACGAAACGAAACGAACAGCGCATAACGAATACAAAACAAGTAAGAAGGCTCTAGTCGAGAAATCCCGACTAGAAGATACCCTGAACCCTATTCTTAACGCGTACAGTCAGTGCTTGCAAGTATGTGTGTGTGCGCACAAACTGCATACTCCAATTCAATGTTTCATATCTCCGGTGTTTCTAAGCCGATTAACATAAATACTTTATGGGGTCGGAGATGCTTCCTTCTGCCTGTTACATACGTTTGCACAAAATCATTATACCCTTTTTACCCATTTTTAATAGGATCAGGGTATAAAAAGGCGAAATGAGACCACAAGGCATGGGCAAAGCGGGGTAAAAACCTATCAAGTTGTAAGCTCGTTGATTTCAATTTTTGAATTGTGAAATGCAGTCGCATTTGCATATTGCACATACGACATGTGGCACAGGCCTCAGCACGTACTTAGCAAAAGAAACAGCAACCGAAAAAAAAACAACGTTTTCTAATTAAGCGCTTGCATAAATTAGAAAAAAAGCAACATCAAATGGCTGACACACACACACAGACACATACATATGTGATTTTTTTTTTGGGAGGGGGGTGGAGTATTATTTTATTATCTTGTGCAGGATAAATGTCTGGTGTTTCGAGGCGACGCTTTGCCTTTTATTGCATAAACAAAACGCGGGGGTTTTAGTTTGTCGCTAGCTAAAAAGTACATAAATTTCAAATAAGTCACGTTTCCGGCATTGTTACAAGTCCCCTTCCTCAAAAACAGAACAACTTTCACACACACACACACACACATGCCGCCTAAAAATGTGCTTTGTTGTGGCGTCTGCGGGCAGTGCTAAAAGATATGTATCTGTGTGTGTGTTTATGTGTGTGAACAAAAATAGTCAAACGCCAGCCACGGACAATAGAAAACAAAATGCCAAAATGAATGTTAAATAAAAGCAGGCAAAACAAGAATGGACGCTAACGTTAAAGTTGAAGTTGGGGGTAGCTGGGGTGATGGTATTCAGAAAGTTTTTGATTTGTAAAGTTGTACGGTTCAAGTTTTTTTGTGGAACTGTGATATTTTCAACGTACCTTTTAAGCTGATTTGCAGATTATTATCAACAGCAACAGCAACAGCAGCAGCAGTGGTAACAACAATGAAAACAGCAGCAGGCAGAAGCAGCTAGAGTCTAGTCGTTAAAAATAATGTACTACATAAATACTCTATCTCTTCTTATCTCTCATTCTTTTTGTCTTTCTCTTGCTCTCTTTCTCTTGAGAGTCAAAAGTAAAATGGCATATTTCAAGTGGTGGCATCTGTTGTTGTTGTAGTTACGAAGTTAAATACATTAAATTAGAAGTTGTGTTTCATTAACTTTCATAACTTGATGCAAGAACACAAATGCCAACTCATAAAAAAGTACTTTGGAGGCAACAGAACAATTAATTTGTAATAAGTTTTAAATTATGTTTACTTTTAGATTTACATTGTTGAAATTATTAGAACATCACTTTGTTTTTAATAATATTTTGTTTTTTACCTAACAATAAATTAATATGGACAAAAGCAACTAAGCTAAATTTTTCTATAACCTTTTATACCCTGCAGTTTATTATCTTGTATTTTTCTTTTTGACTCGCATACTCCATATACCTTAAAAAAAGTTACACTTATCTATACACCTGGCCGTTCACCCACAAACAACAAGCAACAACAATCGACAACAACAACTAACAACAGACAGCTTATTTTTTATTCACCGCATTTTTATTCTCCTATTTCGCAGAGTTTATTGTGCTGCACACATACACACACACACACACATACACATCTATGGCCACCCGTTGGCCGGCGCCACCCCCGCCACCGCCAATCCGTGGTCCGGATTTATTATACACGCTTTATGCGCATATTTGTATATGCTCTCCAGGCGGGCATTGTAATTTAGTCACGAAGCGTGTAACGCATTGAAACGAGCCAGCATTGAAAGAATAAAAAAAAAATTTTTATATAAATATTTTCTGTACGTATTTCTTAATTTTTTTCGTCTGTTTGTTTGTCGTGCTGTTTCGGTTCTTAGCGAAATACGATTTGTGTGGCCGTAACGCCTTTTGTGGCACATGCATAATACGAAAACAGTCGAACAGGGCTAACTAGTATATATACTATTATATATTTACAATGCGGCGAGAATTAAGTTAAATGCGTTTTAGTTAATGAAACCACTGAATATGAAAGGGTATTGCAGATACCACCAAACACTAAGCTATCGCTTTCTTTCTTGTTATGGTACAAAAATAAAGTCGTAGTTATATAGCATTTGTTGTTCGCCATTAGCTTTGCATTTTAACGACTCGAATTTGTCGTTGGTTTGTTGCTTTTTGCTTCAACTGAAGTTTAATTGAATAAGTTTTAAGCGGATTTAACTGCAAGCCTGACTGTGCTGGCAGCTGTTTCTGTTGCTGCAGTGCCACACGGCGTATGTGTAATGTTTAATTGAAATATACAAAGAGCATGTGGCGTCCTGTGATTTTTGAATACCAAATGCACTCCAAACTGGCAGCCACGTTTCAGCAACAGGAGGTATTGCAATTTGATTGCATCTCTAAGCGAGATTTGCATTCATAATGTCTATGCATAAAAGTTTCATTAGCCGTAAACGGCAAGCTTAACATAATTGGATTAGCGAAAAGTTTTCATAAACAATTTAGTTTGATTTGCATCAAATTATTTGTCAGCCACAGTAAGATATTAATCGAAGAGATTTGAACTGTGAATAAATAAGAATTTGTTTGGAGAAACTAAAAATATTTTGAGGAATAGTATTAAAAACTTGAAGACACGCTTAATATTTTCTGACATGAATGTAAATAATATTTTTATTAAATATGTTGATTTTTGTTTTTTCAAAATCTGGAAAACCAAAATGTTAAAGATAACTCTAAAATTTCTTAGATTTCTCCAGCAAGCATAAATTGTTCTTCGCAACAAATTCGTTAGTACTCTTAACGCACACACAACCTTGTGCTCGTTTTACCTGTCTGTCAATGGAGTGACCATTTCCTGTGCACTTCCCTGTCAGGGAGGAGTGGAGTTTAAAGAAGATCGTGATGATAACTGCAATGTGCACAACGCCAATTGCAATGATGCGCTCAGGAAGACGGCCATTTCCATATTCTGCACTTGGTCGCCTTATATTGCTTCTCTTTGACATAACGCCCATCTTTTTTGCTGCACAAAAATATAAGAAACCAAGCAGCATTTGCCTTACTGCGTTGTCTACCTTTAAGCGCAGTTGGTTGGTTGTGCAGTTGGCACACTCAAGCACACACACACACACACAGAGAGAGAGAGGTAAGGCGGAGTTACACGCACGTCGAAATGTAATTTCATGGCACACAAGTTTTTAATTAAATTTGATGGCAGACGATGCAGCCAAAGCAGCCAAAGCAGAAGAATCAGCATCAGCATCAGCATCAGTGGCAGTGGCAGTGGCAGCTGCAGCCTTTTAACATGCAATCAACAAACCACTCGCATGCATATAGGGCAGCTATACAAATGTATATGTATGGCAATAAGTTTATGCATTTACATATGTATATAATATACATACACATACATCTACAAATGCCACACAAAACTGCATCCTTAATGCCTTTTTCAAGTGGCAGCCAAGCAGCAGAAGCAGCAGAAGCAGCAGAAGCAGCGGAAGCAGCTGGTGAGGCGGCCATTTTGCAGGCAGCCAACGATCCACATCCGCAAACCGGACAAGCCATTGCAGCTACCTCTACTCTGTTGCCGCGCACACTCCCTTTCGCTCCCTTGCTCCCTCGCGCCCTCGCTCTCTTCGGCGTACTCTAGCGGCAATCATCATCACATAATTTTATTAAGCTCTTAGCCAGACAGCGGCCATAAGCCGAACAGTTCTTGAGTTGCATCTGCTGTTGCTGCTGCTGCTACTGCTTCCGTCTCCTCTCCTTTCTTTTTTCCGTTTTACGACTCACTGCCTGCTGCAACATGTTGTTGTTGCTTAACAACGTTTCAAGTGGTCGCCCAGGCACTTCAGCAACATGTTTGTGACATCCTTCTGATAGCTTTTTATAGATTTTATATACACATGTATATATGGCACATGGATTATATGGCCTTCTTTAATGATCAATCTGCGGACTGATTGCCGGAACAGCAATTTGTACAGAAAAATAGAGACGCTAAGATGGCAAATGGAATTGTATTTCAAATAAACGTTCAATATCCATAAATCCATACAAATTTTATTTAAATTAACGCTCTGACAGTTGGGTTTTTGCGAAACCAATAAAAATATACCAAATATTTATATTGCGTCAATAAATTTGAAAGCCGTCAAGTATTTAGAAGAGAAGTGAAAACATGTATTAAATTTTATTTTTTCTCCTCTCACATTTGATATTATTTTTATTATTTAATAATAAGAGAAATTATTGCAACTACTTCTTAAACTTAATTTCATAAACGAAGCACATCATGGTTCATCTATACCATCCATCAACCCAAACAATTTGTATAGGGTATATAAAAAGCACAGCAATGCGAGAAAAATAAAAATGAATTTTCTCGTTTTAATTATGCACTTGGATGACTGGCTGGCTGTTGACTTTCGGCATTCAGCTTTCAAGCTCACTGACGGTCAGCTAAATTGCATTTAGAGCATCCACTAGATTATCTCATGGCCGGTGGATGGATTGTGGGAGGCGATTGACAGAGCACGAAAGGTCGTGGCTGCCATCTCAGATATTTATTTCATTAGCCGTTGCTGCCATTGTTGTTGTTGTTGTTTTTGTCGTCATTGTAGCTTGTATTTGCTGGCAAATCAAACAAAAATGCTTCTCAAGCTGCCTGCCAAAGACACTTTGACTTTGTTTATGGTAAACAGACAACAAGCGATGTGGCCTTTGGTGCCTGCCCTGCGGGCCATGGGCGTGGCAAACACATGCACATACACATACAAACACACTCGCACATGTTTATAGCTAATGCAATTCGCTGATGGCCTTATGTTTGTTGCTTTTAGTGTTGTTGTTGCTTTTGCTTTTGGCTGTAGTTCTTAGACAGGCGTTAGCCGCTGTTTGTTGCTTTGTGCCACGGCCGTCTGACTGCGGCATACCGTGCACACACAACACACACACACACACACACACACACATACTACTCTCAGACATGTGTTGACATTTCTGAGGGATGCGGCGAGGCGTTAGCAATGCGGTTTTGCTGAAGCGCAACAAGTCATGCAGCCGCAATTAGTTGGCTCGTCCCTTCACAAAATTTCTTGGCACTAATGCCAAAACCCAAGCCACACAAGCGACAACAACAACAGCAACGCAAGGTATCGGCAACGCCGTCGGCTGATTTGTTTAGTGCGGTGTACGCGGCGTATGCGTTATACAATTTGATGAGGGCCCCTCCCCTCTCAAGCAAACACGCTCGATTTAATGATATTTATGTATAAAACACATTGAATACTTATCGAATTGCCAGGGCATTGGGTATTTTAGAATATAAAGCTTGTCAGTTTAATGTGGGCAAAAATAATGAAAAACATCTAAAAAAAAATTTAACATTGTTTGTGATATATTTTACATATTTTTATGTATTTTTGACCATTATTAAGAAATGCCTGCAAGTATTTTTGCATGTTCACCTAAAAATTCAACCAAAATAAAATATGTGCAACATGAATTTGAATCTAATTATAGTGCACCAAAAAAATTTGTTTGCACGAGTGTTGTACCTCTATTAAATAAAGTACTATCCCAGCCATGTTAAGTACATTGCTTATGTGCTGTTTAATATTTATATCCATTAGGGATGACCTTTAAAAGTGGCTAACCCAACAACAAACAACATATATTGTGTGTGCTTAAATTTTGATTGCATTCATTATGCAAATATATATAAATATTAAGCAAATTGTGTGGACAACAATTTACATATACATATGACAGTGTATTTTTTAACACTAGGTTTTGGTCCTGTGTGCGTTCTGCAAAATATATGTGGCAATTAACAACACGCTCTGGACGCAAAAGCAACTGCAAAAGCTACGACCCCAAAAATATTCATTAAAATTTCCCATTGTTTAGCCGAGCAGATTTTTGTGGCTTATCGCAACTGCAATGTGTCTTCAGTTTTGTAAGGTCTCTTGTGTAAATTTAGAAATTTATAGTTTTTGCAAAAATTCAGATGAACACACACACCCAAAGTGTGCTTGTTGGATAGTGTGGCACTTTTGTAACAAAATATGAATAAATTATTGGCCCATTGTTTGCTGCTTGAAAAGTAACCAAATTGCCCAGTGCCCAGCACAAGAATAGAAGTTGTGTGCCAAGACATTGGCCATCAGCCACACGGATGCGAAAGCACACACACACACCGACACACACCCACACACACACACGAGATTGGTAAACGTGCAAGGCATTGTCTTAGTCTCACTACCGCCCGCAGTCGAGTGAATGTGCCAACCCTCACAGATGCTGTTGACATGGCTTTTGTCATTTTCTGGTTACGGGCAAGCGAACAAAGCCAAAACTCGAAAGGAAGCGCTCTAGGGACAGAAGAATGAAGAATGAGAAATGAAGGGAGGTGGAGAAAGAGGGGGTTACGCTCTGCGTATGTGAACATGGGACGTGAACAAACTTTGACTACTGTTGGCGTCGTGTTGTTTATGTTGTATCAAATTTAAAACACAAAAAGAAAAAAAAAACGAAAAAACGAAAACTATGAGATTTACAGAGCATGAGAGAGAGCGTGGGAGAGTGGAGAAGCTGAGAGTGTGCGGGAGATGTTCACCTGTGCTCTTTTGAACTAATTAATTGCATTGCCATAAATGATTATATTTATTTTAAATGCATAATTAATTGAGTTTCGGCACGTTCAGACAGAATATTTAGACGGTAATTTCAATTTAATTTTAGGCTTCATTAAATAAATTGTGCTCAATTACAAAATGCAGAGAAGACCTATAAATAGATTTTGATAGTTTTGAAAGAATATTTGTTTACGTTGAGAATATAGAAAAATAAATAATACATGCAATATAAATAGAACTGAAATGTCATTCGAATTTTAAATGAACTGTTGCTTGAATTAATTGCAAGTTATATTATTATAAAGGTATCTTATGAGATATTAAATCTTTTCAAATAAAGCTGGCATTTGCTTATATTATTCTATTAAAAAAAATGCTGTACATTATTGAACGGTCAGAAAGTTAACTTAAAATCTTGTTTAATAGCTTAACTCTTTATGTAAGTTTCAATATTTCAATTGTTGGATTAAAACTCTAATTGAATTATTTCCTTGATTCATATTGCGTAATTGATTAAACTTAAGCTTACGTTTCGTTGCACAATCAATTCAATGGCTACTTCGAGTTATATTTATATGTATAGTACATACAGAACAACTTTAAGTACAGATAAAGCTAAGTTCAGCACTTTACGTTGTTGTTATTGCACTTGTTGTTATGCTTGTTCTTGTTGTTGCTGGAGTTTGGAAACTTGTCCAAAACAAATGCAGCATTTCAATTAAGTTGCCCTGGCAGCAAGCTGAAGATTGAACGCTCCATCGGGAGCTGCGGCGTAAAGTTCTTTGTCCTCTCTCTCACTCTCACTCTCACTCGCACTCTCTCTCTCTCTCTCTCTCTCTCGCTCACAGCAGAGAAATGCTGCAAAATGGATGAGCCAAGCTGAATAGCCGAATCGTTGTGTAGTCGTCCGCATTTTGGGGCCAAGTTGTCCAACAAAGTTGAACAGCTAGCCAAATGGTCGAACATTGCTCATACGCCTTATCCCCCACCCGCCATTTCACATCGAAAAATCCCCTACCTGCCACACACACACACACACACACACTTCTCGTGTATTCACGTTCGCAAAAGGTGGCGCAAGTAAGTGCTCAAGCAAATGGCCAAATCGTTAACGTAGAGCCAACTCACTCAATGGTCGGATTTTATGGTTGACTGTTGGACTTGGCCATGCCACCAAGTCAGGCTGACTGACTGGCTCTGAGTTGGCCACAGTCTGTGTGTGTGTGGGGCTCCACATCGCATCGCATTTCGGTTTCATTGTCAATTGACACTTTTGTAGCAGTTGCAGCTGCAACAGCGCCTCTCGTGGCATTGGTGGGGCGCGTTTGTTTTATGGCTCAGTGGCAGCTGCTTATTGCTTTCGCTTTGCTTCAATGTGGCAACGTGTACCGTTACCGATGCGCTTACCACTTTGTTTACTGGCCAACTTTCGAGCGGGCTGCTGCAAATTGAAATTGTTGCAATGTTTCAGTTCGTATGTGTGTGTGTGTTTGTTTTCAAACTACCACAAAAATTGTTTACACTGAGAGAATCAAATTGAAATGTGATACGTATTTTAAGTCCCTTGAGTTTTGTTTGTCTATGCTTCAATTTAAATCAACAAACTAAAATGTAGTTAAAAACTACTTTGAAAGTACCTGTAATAAAATTAGTGCTGTATTTTGTCAGTGTACTCGCTATAGCTGCAATTTGCACAGCTTGAGCTAATAAAGAAATGAGTGAAGGCGGGGTTTGAATCTGTTGCTTGCACTTCCGCTAATTAATTGGCATAGGAAATTAATTTCAACTTTAATGTATTTAGGCTTGATTAATGAATAATTGACGGACAGCTGCACTAACTGACTAACTGACTAACTGACTGACTGACAGAGGGACTGACGGGCTGACTGACGACTGGTTGACGGTTTGACTGGCAGGTGCGTTGGCTCAAAAACAAACCTTCAGTTCGGTTCACGCAAAACAAAACAAAAAAGAAATGTTGACATTTTTAGCTTCATTAATCATTAAGGCAGGTCGCACAGGTTGACACAGCACAAACCAGCGGGGCAACAGGCGTTGGTTGTTGAGGGCGGTGGGGTAGGGGCAAATGGCGCTAAAACTTTCGTGGCTGTGTTATTAATTACACAAATGGCATTAAGTCACAGCGAACTGGGAAAATTGTACGTATGCAGTCAATATTAAGTTAAATAAACAACAATAATACATTCGTAAATATTTTACTGAAAAAAAATTGTCAAAAATAAGCCGATATTCGCATACTTATAGCAAATAAGTTTTTTTGAACACACTGTGTCTCGTGTATTTTTCGTTTTAACATGAATAACTTTTTCATTTGTAGATATAGTATATATAATTCAAATGGAGCTCGTGTTAAAAAGGCCTTTTGCAGCATTTTTTCACAACTTTTGCCCGAATTGAGAGCAATATGCTATATAAAAGTCAGCAGCTTAACAAAGAGTTCTCAATCCCTCTTAAATTAATTGAATATGCGAATTTACTCGTTTTATTGAATGGACGAAGCAATGGAAAATAAACAAAAAGAACAAGCAAAAACAAAGATTCAAACAATTTAAAAATACTTAAGCGTAGTATTAAGTCTGTACCATATTTATTTAAGCGTACAAAATGCTTCGCTAAAAAGTAAAATAAGATACTTAAACGGGAAGTATTTTAAGGAAAGTATTATGACAACAAGAGGGAAATTCAAATAAATTGCAACACAAACCAAAAAAATTATATAAACAAAACTGCCATTGCATTGAATAAACTCTGTCATACATTATCTTATTCTTTAAATCTAATTCAGACAGCTATAAATATATACGCTAAGCTAATTGACAATTATTATATTTTTTGTTTGTTATTTTATAAGTTATGTGCAAAGCTAATGGAAATGTTTCAGCACTATAAACATCGTATATGTATACTCTTTAAAATAAAAACACAACCTTTTTGACAACAACAACAATGTGGGTTATGCCATTACAACCGAACATGCCTTTTAACAACAAAATGCACTTTGGCAACACCGTAGGGCCAACATAGAAGGACATATGGCAGCAACTAAGCCAAACGTACCCAACAAATTTTAGGCAATTATTTATTTAGCTCGGTGCCGAGGCGAACGCTTATCTTGACAGCCATTAAATGGCCGCAGAGCGTTAAGAATGTATGTGATATAGTACATACTACAATGTGTGTGTGTGTGTGTGTGTGTTTTCGTAAGCCCTATGTGCGTGCGTGTGTGCATTACTGGCACGCACTGTGTCAGGCCAAAAAGACAGAAGCGTGACCCGATCCCGTAGACAGGATAGAATTGGCTGCCAGCATGCAAGCGACTGCTTATCGCGCTTATCACGCGACTCTATATTGCTTCTTTGCCGACCAAATGTGTATAATTTGTATCGCCTCTTGCTGCTGCTGCTAGTTTAGTTTATTGACCGACAACAGACAACTAACTAACTAGGTAAAGTAACAGGCTGGCAATTTGTTAGCAGCTTCGTTCGATGAGCCTCATAAATTTTCAAGCCTAGTGTTTTCTTTTTCGGGGTCCTCACACATTTTCATGGGAACTAATTTTGAGTTAAGGTTGTGATTCTGTGACTGGGTTGGGCCATTGGCAGTGCCTGACTAAAAATAGCAAACACACAAGCACACACATGCACACACACACACGCCCAAATGCCGCCCTATGACATGCGTCATGATAGATGACTTTGCTCTTTGGAGCTAATAATAGCGCGTGGAGTCGGAAGTCGTTGCTTTTATTTTTCTACTCCACAAAGTGTGGTCCTGTGGTCCTTTGTTGTTCGTCCCTTTTGGCAACAACACTTTCATTAAAATTTGTGCGCCTGAAGGCAAACAGTTTATTGACATTTCAATTAATTAGTAGCATGGCAACATCGTTGCTCTTTGCTCGTTGCAAGCTTTGACCTTTACTCAACCATCCTCAACGATTGGCGAGATGTGTTCAGCTCGCTTCCATAAGCAACAAAGATTTTTTTTCACCCACATTATACACATTTATTTACCCCCGAATTTAGCTAAATGAGTAAAATTGTGTTTTAAGAGAGGCCACGGCACGAATCTAATTGATTAATTAGAAAGGCTAGTGTCTGCTTTCCAAAGAAAGGTTTTGTGATTAATGCTTGTCAAGAGTGAGAAACATTTTAAGCTCATGCTCGCTATTGTAAATATGAAAACCTTTGAAAAAGTCCAATAGTGTAACGTAGGTATATTTTTTTTTATATTTTTACATTCTTATGTGATTTATTTCTTACAAGACTTTTGAAATAATATTTTCTATAACTTTGTATTCTCACCTCGTTGACAACACGCAATGACCTTTGGCCTTAGGCAAACTTTCTTAGTGACGGCCACCTCGTGAAATGTCAAACGCCAAAACTCAATTGTATTTGTGCTTTATGCTAGCTGCTGCAAATGTTCAAATATATATATATTTATATATATCAAATGGTTGCACGAATAAACGTTAAAGTTAAGTCGCCGGCAGAGGTGGGCTTTATGCAAATCCTTACGCCGCAAAATGTCACACACACACGCACGCACATGAACATATAACTAAACGGCAAAATGCTACTAAGCCCACTTACTTACAATTTAGCGAGAAACACACAAACAAACAAAAAAAACATAATAAAAAGAATGAGAAAATAATAATAAAAAAAGTAACACAAACTGCGAAAACGAGAGTGTAAAAAATTTTGCATACATAAAACGACGAGCGAAACGAGCGAAACAAAAATGAATCCAGCTTTATGGTACGCACACACACACACACACCCACACACAGTTGCATACGCACAGATATACAGATACACTCACACAACACTTGACTTTATTTCGTTGCCAGCAGCGCAAGTGCCTTAATAGTGTGCGTGTGTTTGTGAGTGTGTGGACTACTTTCTCGCCGTCATACAAGCGGGCGGCACAAAATCCAATCAACATAACGAGCTACAAGCGCCGCTGAGCGGCATAAAATGAAAAAACAAAAACAAAATATACATATAAACAGATATGTATGTATAAATGTACATCAACAAAGCATATGAACAGATATGCTGTGTGTTGAGATTGCACACACAGCATGCTCAACACGCTCAACACGCTATTTGGCAGCGCTGGGTATAAACTGGTGAAAGCACACTGCGCGAAATCAAGTTGCTTGGGGTGACTCCTGGCGACGCCTTAAGCCAAGTGGGAGCCCAACATAAGCCAAAAGACGCGAGAGTCGGAATAAAAAAGGGTTAGGCCCAAGCAGAAATGCCATGGAATTTACGAAATCATTGCCGGAATGATGCCCTAATCCATATATGCACTCTCTCCTCTTCTCTCTCTCTCTCTCTCCCGCTTTTCAGAACAACAAGCAAACATTTTTGTAGCTTTAATAAAGACATATTTCTTAAGCGACAATTACTTTCGGGCAATCAAGTGTAAGGTCCCAAAAGCACATGAAAAACATAACGGAACAACGTCCTTTAACCGGAAGTTGAACCCAGATCCTTGCTAAATAAATGCATGTCGCATGACTTTAACATTTGTGATACGAACTCCAAACAAACATGTTGACATTAAAGCATGTTTGCTAACTTGGGTAAAGGTTTTCAGGTAGATGACAAATTTCAAACTTTGTTACGTATATTGTTTGAGATGAGTTTATTTACGTTATGTTTTGTGAAGAAAAAAATTAAACAGCTTTCAACTCAAACATTATTCTCAAAACCTTCAAAAAGACGCCATAAGATAATTATTAAAGTATTAATCAGTTGAAGTGGCTTAAGCCCAAAACATGTTACACTCAGGACAGCCCACTTAAATTTAGAAGCAATTTTATATTTATAAATAGATAATGCCCCAAAATGACATCCAGCTGGGAAAACCCACTCACTGTCCACCCGTATAAGACCCAACTCTATATATCTTTTTGCTGCCCATTAATATTGTCCACACAGAGCCTTTTGTACCGGCCGTTCATTCAACTTATAGCCAACAACACAAACAACAACAACAACAACTGAGCTGTGACAAGCGACATGCAAAAAAAAAAGAAAATATTTAAAATGAAGAAGAAAAAAAAAGAAAAGGAAAGCAAGAGGCCTGAAACTGAGGCGGTGTGGGGCAAGGGAGAGATAGACAAGAGTGTAGTAAAAACTGTGCGGAAAAGTGTGTCGACTTGGCAACAACAACTCGGCAGCAGCATCGAACAACAGCAACAACAGCAACCAAATGAAATAAAAGTAAGCCCATTTACACCACAGCCAGTACAGAAGGATGCACAGCAATCAGGCTGGAGGGTGAATTGAGGCTTGCGCCCACTGTGGGGGTAACGGTAACGGGTGAGGGACGATGTGGTGGTGGCGCCGACTGCTTGGCAAGCGGCAAATGTGGGGCATTTGGCAGTCACAGTCGCAATTGTAGACGCAGTTGCTGTTGCTGTTGCAGTTGCAATTGCTCCGTCGCATTGTTAAGTTTCTTTGACAGCGGGCCAAAAACGTAGACCGCCCGTGAATTGCTTTTGCTCATGGCGATGGACGCGTCAAATTTGAATTCAAAGCAAACACGAGACGAACACGACAAAACAAGACTTTTTTTCAGCTTGCTGCTTATTTTGTTTTTAATTTAATAAAATATTTGAATCGTTTTTTCTTTTAATCCACCTTGGCTTTGAAAATTGTGCAGCAAAAAATTTGCACTTCAAAAGCATCAAATCAAATTTTAATAGCCATTCGAAGAATCTATGAAGTATGTCAAAAAAAAATAAAAACTTTCTTTAACACTTAAAACAGACGAAAAACTCTTAAGTATTTTGTTGAACACTCAACTAATATGCCAATATAGTATTCATTTCGATGAGGAAGAATATATTTGATTTTAAAAAATTGAATTTGTCAACATTGCAACATAAAATACAAAACAGAAAGATTCTAAGGAATAGAGAATGCAATTGTAATTTTTTTTTCCTAAATATTTTAAATGGAGTTGATTATAAATTCCCTTAGACGAGCATCTATTATTCAATTAATGTTTAAGCCTTATTTCGTGTTCTGTTTTTGGTCAAACTTGCTGGCCGCAAAATCAAAATTTGTAACTAAATAAATTTCTCAGAACTTTAACTGTTGTTATAAATCGACTTCAGTTAATACGATCTATAATAATAATTATAATAATATTACTATTTATATTACATCGTGTCACGCAAGAAAAACACGACATGCGTTCAACACTAATTGTGCTTAGTTTGCGTGTGTCAGTTGTTGTTGCTGTGGCTGTTTCAGTATCAGCTGCAAAGCAGTCAACAAAGCTGACATAGCCAGGCCAGGCACTGCACAATAACACAATGCACAACGACAGCAACAACATAACCTAACAACAACAACAAAAACAACAACAATAAGTTTGTGTATTTATAGCACGAAATTGCGGGCACAGCAGCAAATTAACACAACTCGAATCCTGGCCAGCCTGTTGCCATTCTCATGCCCATTCCGTTAAATTGATTATTTGGTTGCACAGCACTCACACACATGCCTACATACTTGCACCCACACACATTATCAAATGCACACAACACATTCAATTCAGGACGACTCGGTCATGGCCATCAGCAATAGCCAACACCATTACAATTGTTATACTGCCTGCTGCTGCTATTGCAGCTGCTTCTGTTGCTTCTGTTGCTGCCATGCAACTGATATGCATAAAAGTCTCATTCACAAATGGGCATGGCAGCCACACACACACACACATCCACACACACACAGGCACGCACGCACTTATCGGCATTCACAGCACGTCGACAGCTGACGTCGTCCACTGGAGTGCACAAAAATGCTTATAAAAGGATTAATTCGACTGCAATATTCACATTTGCATTGGCCTCTTCTTCGCCTTTACATGCGGCGCCAACTTCTGATTCGGGGCTTTGGGTTTTGGCCATAGAAGTCGTGCTGAATATCGCTTCTCATTGTCCGTCAACGCCCGTTGTTTTAATTGTCCGGGACGTAATGATTTTTTATGCGGCTTTTACGACCAATTTTCCTGCACATATAGCTTTTTAATCTAGTTTACTAGGTAGCAGCATTGCGGAAACCAATAAGTACTCATATGAACTGTAAACTCTGGCATTATTCCGATACGTTTTTTTATGCTTTTCACTCTTCATTGTACTCCAAAAGTCATTACTATCGTGTTTTTTATATACATATGGGGTTAAGTTTTTTATTGAGTATTTATTGGGGATATTCAAGTAAACTTATATATATTTTATTAATCGTTATTTGAATAAAGTTACTAATAAATAAAATAACCACCGACATAAAGGCGCAAGGTTTTAACTTTTTATTTGTAATAAGATAAGAAGACGTCTTAAATATTATTTTTGATATTAAATTTCTCTCATTCTCTAAACAACTAAATACGTGTATGTATGTCGTCCTGCAGGGCATAGAAAATTCCACGTATAACATAAATGTATTTTGGTTTTTGATTTATTGTCTCGTTTCTGTCGTTTTGTGCCTGTGCGACACAATATTATTGGGTGTCGAACGAAGATTCATGCTAGCTGCAGCTTAAGGCAATAAGATATACTCATGACAGTGTCTGACAACTGTACTCAAACCTTTCGCACGCATGTTCAAATGCCAGCTGGCCACTTAAAATGGCCAAACATCGGATTTTAATTTATGTCTTCGATGTGTGAAGACAAACATCCTCAATGAACAGTTACAAACGATTTGCAATTTATACCTATTTCTATATGTACATTAAATAGGTTCAAATGCATATTAACAAGCACAATTTGATTTTGAATTAAATTTCACACGCTTTGGCAAGTAGACAATACAGTAGATATGAATGTGTGTGAATGTCACATTTCAGTATATTCAAACTTAAGCACTTAATTTAAAATTCACACAACAAACTTGCTTGTGCATATTAAGGAAACAAGTACATATTGATATAATTGAAGAAAGTTAATTAATTGAAAATACAAAATAAACGATGATTATGGCGAAGAATTTATTTTGTCCTGTAACAATAAACATTCAAATATTTTGTGTCTCTTTTCTTACAGTTAGTTTATATCCTCACGATTGAATCGCACTTAAGATACTTGGACACGAGCTGATCTAGAGCTTCGGCTAGAGCACCAGTTGAGACAGAAAGCGCCTAGCCATGGGCACCGGTCACTTCTTCTGGGCGATCTTATACTTTACCAGCTTGTGCAGCGCTTCACTGTAAGTACTCGTTTCACATCGTTCACATACACACGAAAGTAGTTGCAAAAAGTATGCCACTTTATTTCTGTTATGTTGTTGTCGCCCATTTTGATTTTTTCACTTCACACACACCCACACACACTCATGCAAGCTCCAATGTATCTCTGTGTGTTTGTGTGTGTAAGTGGCGCTTAATGCTGGCGATTTGCATACGATTGCCGTTAATTTGCCAGATTGGCCACGCCCCTCTCAAAGGCATAAAATGACAACATTTAACATTCCTCTACTTATATAGAGTGCGTCTGTCTGTCGTATATGATACATGCGTATATGTATATTTATATATATTTCACAAGTACTCGTAGTGCTGTAGTTCAGCTGTAGTTTGCTGGTTTTTTTTTGTTTTTGCGCTTGTTGTTTTTTCAGCCACGCCCTTCCACTTTCACCTCAACTCAACTTAACGCGACTTGACTCGACTCAACTCGATTCGATTCGCCTCGTCTCGCCCGCCCCTCTCACTTGAACTTGTACTCATTACCATAACATGTTTTTATGCATTTTAACAGTCTCACTTCACAACATCATTAAAATGTAATTAATTTTCATGTAATTTTTGTCGGAGCATAAATTTTGGAATTATTTACGCTCAAGCCCAGGACAGAGCCAGCAGCATTTGTGGCTTGGCTTTGCCTGGGCTTCTGATAAGTGCGACAGTGTATAATCAAGATGCTTCAGAGTCCACAAAAACAAAACAACAAAAATATTAAAACAAATATTACACCCCACTCAATAAGACACACAACTCAATTTGTTTATAAAGCTAAGAAAACTTTTTCAATTTTTTAAAAAACACTTTGCTGTACATCTTATGCAAATATTTTCATTTATTGCAATTCTCGCTAAAAAAAAAAAATTTGTTCAGCATATTTTTCCAAACTACTTCAAAAATGTTTAACTTGTACACAAAATTAAAAAAAGAAAAAAAAAAACAAACCCAACAAATAAAAATTAAAAAGAGAAAACTCAAAAATTAAAATTATACGTGCGTGCCTATCCATATCCTGATTTCAGAGCAAATAATGCCAAAATAAATTTCCGAGAAAAGGAGAAAAAAGTCTTAGATCAAATTTTAGGTGCAGGCAAATACGATGCCAGAATACGACCATCGGGAATAAATGGCACAGGTGAGCATATACTTTTATCGCATACTATATCAAAGTATCCAATTAATATGCGTTTATAAAAATTGTTATGCCCACAAAACTAAACTTTCAATATTTATTTATAAGTTTCTTTCAATCGTTTCGTTTCGGTTATTTCTAAAAGTTTTTAACTATCAACAAAGTTAAAGCATATTTATAATAACAATTGGTCATTCTTATATTAACATCTATGTATATTTGTAAGTCTCATATTAAGTACAAACAGCTTAACTAGTTTAGTGTGGAGATAAAAGAGTTCAGTAGTTTAGTTAGATCAGAAGTTAAGTTAAATATATTTATTGCAAAGCAACTCGACGTTAACTCACAACTTAAAACCAAACTTTATGCCAGATGGTCCCGCCATAGTCAGAATCAATCTATTCGTACGCAGTATTATGACGATTAGTGATATTAAAATGGTAAGTTCCATATTAGAGTGAGCCCAAAAACCTAATCTAATTGACAA
The DNA here is from genome assembly GCA_035044465.1 of Scaptomyza tumidula. Classification (NCBI taxonomy): domain Eukaryota; kingdom Metazoa; phylum Arthropoda; class Insecta; order Diptera; family Drosophilidae; genus Scaptomyza; species Scaptomyza tumidula. The sequence goes on from JAWNNW010000445.1 coordinate 4,813,189, forward strand.
AAAAATCAAAGCCTTGGCCAACAACAACCGAATTCGATAGACCCTATCAGCTCTTTCTTTCATTCTCTCTCTCAACCTGTCCCTTTATCTGCTACAGCTATCTTTTCTAACAGCACCCCATAAGAAATGCAGTACACTTTAAATAACCCTATATCCAAATCCATAGCAAGCATATCAAAATGTTTTTGGTAGCGTGCAGTTATAAACATAAAATAACCACTACTAGAACTACTTAACTATTTGCTCTATGCTCATACATATCTAGATACCACATATATACATTCGTTCATACACATATACAAATATACTACTACTTTACTATGCATTTACTCCCAAAAATAAAAAATAAAACAAAACTAAAAAACACATTTACACTTTGTTTGTTTCTTGCGTTGAAGTTGGTTTTTCAAACTTTCCTTCTCTCTATATTACTCTACCTCTATCATTCTCTGTCCACACAACATCTTACCTTACCGTCACATCTTCCCCTCTATAGCTCTCTGGTTTACCCCATATCCAACGATGTTGCTGTTCTATGGCTATTGAAATTTGCGTTCATTGCGTTTGTTTCGTGTTCTCTTTCTTTTTTGAAAGCAATGCCACTTTTATGGCCCATGTATTAGTATACTCTTATGTGCAAACATCTATCTCTAAATATACTTTTATCTTTCAGTTATGGTTTTACGCAAATTTTTAGAGACAACATTCTTGCATAGCCCATTTTCGTTTTTTGTTTCTGGTTCGATTCCTGTTTTTTTGGTTTTTTTCTTTGTTTTTGCCTTGGATACAGTAACTCCAGGCAAACATTCTTATTTCTGCAACATAGAGAATACAGTTACTTACTCACATACTCATATATCTACTACTACCACAACTACTACTACTACAACGCCTACCATTACTACTCGCAGTTTTAGCTTGTAGTATTTTTTTGTATTTGAAGTTCTCTACTTTTTTGTTCGATTTGCCATGCAAACGCATTTACACTTATCACAACATACACACACACACACACATACGCAAGTGTATCTACTGTTGGAAACACTCCTGTTGCCTTAGCAGCTGTTTCAGCCAATCGATAAGTCATCAATATCAACTAAGTTTTATACAAAAAACTGTTGCCTACCTTAAGGTTAAACCCGAACTGGCTCTCACACACACACACACACACAACGAAACAGCCATAAACACAAATCGTAGTCCCCTGCAAACATTTTTATGAGTTTCCTAGCTCCAAGAAGCTAACGTTCTCTGTTTTTTAACGCTTGTTCGAAAATATTTTATTAAATTTGCGTAGAAAACTGGACTTCAAAAGAATTCTCATAAATATTATTTTTGATTTGGAAAAAAGTGTTTGCACCATAGCAATAATTCAAGTAAATAAGATTTCCAAAAAATCTAGATCACACATCAACATGCAAGTACTTAACAAACAATGTATAATAATTGACAATTATTAGTTTGATAACACACATATTCCATTAAAAATGGCATAAATAAAACCTTTTTTTTCATATTTAATGTGAACTTCAAATTATCCATTCTTTTCTCTTAAATGTGTTTTGTGGTTTATTAACATAAATAAAAAGAATTCACTGTAAATGTCCGTATTTGAATTTTATGTATTTTGATTACGATAAAGTTTAAATGCAATGTGTGTGTGTGTGTGTGCGAGTGTGAGTGTGTGAGTGTGCTACTGCTGTCATGGTGACATGTGCCGCAACAATAACATTATTATAAATTCAAAAGTATCATCCATACATCCATTTGCACACATTCACACATAGATATAAAGCAGCTTCCCACGGAATTGTCATTTGGAAAAGTCAATAATGTTGAAAAAATATAAACAATTAATATATGCCCATCAATTAGTACAAATAACCCGCATACTATCTAGCCTTTATATTAAACATACTCTACAATTACCTATTATGACTATAGTTTCGTTTTCTACTTATCACTTTTTTACTGCCACATATTAACTCATATAAAATTCATGCATTTAAGAAATAAAAAAACTTTAGATTAACATAGGATTTATTATTATGTACAAACATATACACATATGTATTTTAATAACTAACAATATCGAGAAATCCTAGATTAGCTTTATAAGAGATTTCAAAGTGGCTACAAAGTAATGCCATAACTTATCATAAGCAGGCCATAGACATAAAAACCATGAAACTTTTTTGCAGCCAAAAAAAAAACAACAAAACACATAAAGCATAAAGCGAAATGGCCAGCTTGATAATAACAGTGCCCAAGGGGGGCTAACAAAGTTCATTGGTCATTTTTAATATTTTATATGCTAAGTTTTTAGTGAAAACTCAGCAGCAGTGGCGAGTCGCCCGGTTGTGTTAGTGTGACCAGTTGTTAAATTCTGTTATATACCATTGTACAAAACGGTCTATCTATATGTATCATCCCTCCAGATGGTCCCGCTGTTGTGCGCGTCAACATATTCGTTAGAAGTATATCGAAAATCGATGATGTAACCATGGTAAGTGCGCGCTAGAAAAAACTTTTAAGAAATCCAATCCAAAAAAAAATAAAATAAATACATTACCATATAGATAAAAAAAAAAGAAATCACAATAAAAGTTGCCAATATACATAATATAGTGTATGTGTGAGTATTGGCCAAGCATTTCAAGTCACATGTTTGCCAATGAACTGCCAAATAGTGATGCCCCTAACCTCACTCAGCCTAGCTCTCTCTTCGTCTTGCTCTCTCGCTCTCTCTCTCTCTCTCTCTCTCTCTCTCTTGCTCTATATATGTGTCTCTTCATCTTGTATTTTTCTGTCCAATATCTCAGGTTGTTCCCTTTATGTTAATGTATAGAACGCGCAACTGCTGTTAGTTTTATATCTTATCTTTGAATAGGCCTTGACCAACAACAAACAAGTAAGAAGGCTCTAGTCGAGAAATCCCGACTAGACGATACCCTGATCCCTATACTTCACGCGTACAGTCAGTGCTTGCAAGTATATGTGTGTGTGTGTACGCGCATACTGCATAGTGCATACAAAACTTCAATGTCCCATATCTCCGGTGTTTATTATCCGATTTCGATAAAAATTTCACAGATTGTCATTATTTTGTTTTATAATTCAAATTGCATCTCAAAGTTTTCCAAATTCAAGATTTTGTTGTTATCGATCCCATGTGTATATCGGAAACGGGAAGAGTTATCGAAAATCGGAAACAAACTTGTACTGCCTAGGGATTAGGCGAGCTTAAGTTCGAAATCTGGAGTCTCTAGCTCTTATAGTCTCTGAGATCGACGCGTTCATACATACGGACAGACAGACGGACAGACGGACAGACGGACAGACGGACAGACGGACATGGCTATATCGACTCGGCTTTCGATGCTGATCAAGAATATATATACTTTATAGGGTCGGAGATGCTTCCTTCTACCTGTTACATACTTTTGCACAACTTCATTATACCCTTTTTTCCCATTTTTAATGGGATCAGGGTATAAAAACACAACTAACATATATGAATAATAATGATGTCTATGCTTACTATACACATATCAAACTAACTATATCGGATATTGGTATTAAATACAAAAGTTCAATTGTTTAACTATTGATGTTTTATTGTTTCTATATCATTTATACAATCCAATAATTTGCATTTATTTCTATGTGAAAATTTATTCAAATTTATACAAGAACTTTCGGTTCGTAGTTAATCTTTGAACAATACATTTTGAGCTTCAAAGTAATTGGCAAGGCACATTTTCAAATTATCACTAATCTAATTTTATTTTGCATATTTCATATTTTAAATTTGCATTGGTAATTGTTATTTCAATTTAGTTTCTTAAAATAAGTTTGAACAACAAAAATGTAAAATACTTAACTTGTTTTGTAGTACGAAATGAACAAAACATAATGAAAATGTCTTTTTGGATCTCTTTTTCTCTTTCCCATCTACTATGAACATAATTTTGACCAAACTACTTAAACAAAATCTAGTTTAATTTTCATCTCGCTCTCTATATCTATCTATATCTCTCAACCTCTCTCTCTTTCATTTTCTCTCTCTCTCTCTCTCTCTCTCTGTATAAATCTTTCTCTGTAACTATCAACCTGTCTATCTATCTCTCTATTATATCCAATTCGCTATAATCAATTATCAATTATAAGCTCTTCCCAATGTTAATTATGATTACATAAATTAACTTACTATCTCATATTAAATTATTACTAATTGTGATTATGACTGCCGGACAACAGTTACAATGTGCTGGTCCTTATTGCTGTCGTGTGTAATTCCAGTAAACAAATACTCTAATATGCAAAACCTCAATTAATTACGTATTTCAAATCAATTAATATTTTCTTTAATGAAATCTTTTTTGTTTTCACTTATTCATTTGATTATTGCTAATCTACAAACATGTATGCTTAGTATATTCAAAATCCTAAATGTCTTCAACAATTGAGCAATGCGAACAAAACGTCTAACTTACTATCTTGTCCTCTTTACATGTGTTGTTTGGTTATGTACACTCTCAAACTCCCACGCCCCTCACTACCCAAAACACCCCTTAACTTATCTTGTCCAACCCCACTTTATCAGTTCTAAGCCACATAGAATCATTAAATTAAATATTGTTTTTATATTTTTTTTTGTATTCAATTTAGATATACATATGTTTCAAAGCTTTCAAGGTGTTTACCAATTGAATATGTGTGGCAGCCATTTTGCAATACCAGTGAATATTAAGAATAAAACTAGAAAGAAAAGGTGACTTCGGAATGCCGAAGATTTAATACTGTCGCAGGTATTTAAATTATAAAATATAGTTTGGAGAGGACTGAGGATAAATTAATATGCTATCCGATCGTTTGACAAATTAATTTTTTTTTAATGGATTCACCAGAAACCAAATCATTTTAATATTGCAGAACTTTTACAGGTTACAAACTTTAAAATATTTCGTTTATAAGTGTGAATACACTCTACAAGAGTATAATAATAGCGGTAGAGATATTGACGTGCTAAATTGATAGAATCGATCCTTAAAAAAACATATAATAAGAAACTATATTTCATACTTCAATGAGATCCATGCAGACATTTCTGTGTATTTATTGGACGTAAGAAAATTCATTATTGTTTTCCATTGAGTTTGTATTTGTTTTGATTTCTAAAAAAACATTTCGTGCACACATAAAATTCATCAAACAACAACTTAAACGAACATCACTTTAAGCTAAGCTTAAGTCTAGGCTAAGTTTTTAATATATTTACTTGTAAACTAAGTATGAATTGTTATCGATGACCACAAACTGAAAATGATAACTCATAAAGCAAGTGCTGCTCGACTTTGATATGATCATTTTTAGCTAATTTGGCTACATTAGTCAAGGTCAACATGTTTCTCCGCTCCATATCGAAAATCGATGATTACAAAATGGTGAGTCCAGGCTCCAAGGCAGTAAACGAATACAAAAACCGATTACAAATATGAACATATGTGTATATGAATACAAGAACAAGAACAATCCCAAGCGCTTCAAAACTTTGCTCTCAATACCACAAACTAATATTCGTAAATAATACTGTACTTTTGTGTTTGTGGGTGTGTGTGTGCGTGTATGTATAGTTGTAATTTTGTGTGTAAAATAAAATAAACACAAAGCTTCGCTTTACAAAACAACTATTTTAAACTATGTGAAATGCATAAATCAACTGTATATAAACATATTGTATCTCAAATATACATGTTGTTGTATAAAAGTCTTCAACCAATAAAAGACAAATCGAAAATAAATTCAAATATTCATCAAAATTAAAACAATTGGCGAAAAAAATATTTAAAAACTGTTTTGCCAAAAATTGTTTTTTATTTTTGTAAATCTCTTGCACCCAAATTTATAAGAAAAATATATTTGTAAAAAAATGACACATGTTGGAGATTTTTACCATCAATGCAATATATTTATGTATATTCTCCAGTGTACCTATATTAAATATTAATTGGATTTGAAATTTATTTTTATTCACTTATCCCTTGTGTAAAAAATAATCCTTAAAAATGATTTTCTATTTATTTACTTCACAAAATGAAGCCAGTTTCTGCAGGCAGCGCATTCTCAACACCACACAAGCGAATTTTAAATAACTTGTAAGCTAGTTTTAAAGTTAAGTCCGTAAGTTCTTTAAGTTCTTAAACGACGTTGTTACTAGCTAACATAAGCTTAAGTATACAAAAAAAATTTATGGAAAATTCACCATATCCACATATCATATTCGTTCAGTTCACCTGCATTTGTTCATTGACAAAAACCAAATACTTCACCGATTTTAAATGCTATTCTTTTTGTATGCCTCCTACTGAGCTTTTGATCAACATTCACAAATAGTTAAAAAATATTTTCAATCAATAAAAATAGAAAGAAGTTCTTACCACATATGCACCAGACACGCAACGGGATAAAAATATTTCTAAAAAAAAAAACCCCATGTCTAACTGAAAGTACCAATAAAAGAAACAAAAAAAAACAAAACAAAACAACTACGTTACCATCAAATTCATTCAGTTAAAACGTTTGTTTAAGGGCTCTAAATTTGTCAGTATAGCGTCCGGTTAAACAAGATTTATAAAAACAAACAATAGCCTCTCAAAAAAACGCACATCCTTGACAGCTGTCAGAAAAAAATATCGAACAAAAAAAACTGCCAACAATTTATTAAGTGGAGCCACAGACGCATTTAAACAAATACGTTAACAAGTCATAAAAAATACTATTATTTGTTATAATTGTTCAAATTTATTTGTTGTCACTTTTTGCTTTAACTGTTTACAACAGCTATTTGGCACTTGATGTTTTTTTCATAAAACGCATAACAGATATGAAAAAAAGGATTTTTATAACAAAACAAAACACATCGCCGCAATTAATAAAACGCAAATATTTTGCCGACTTCATTACGAAAAGCTAATAGGATTTTATAAACCAATTTATTTTCCAATTTGATTTCTTCCTTCCGTTAAATGGTTCATTACAAAGCTCAAATTATCATTTTATCTTAATGGTTTATATAAAGCATGAATTGTGTAAGCATGCGAATTGTTTGATTTTTGGGACATTAATATTGTTGTTCAACAGCTTTCAATCTCACTAAAGCTTTTAGGATTCAAGCAATATACAATAAAAATAAAGTTAAAGTGAACTTGTCTCTAAAAATTATTTAGTTAAAGAAATGACTCAAAGATTGAATGATTGTGAAAACTTGTGTCTAGCAAAAGGGAAGAGTGTTTCTAAAGTTTTTGGTAAATGTCGCAGTCCTTTTCTATTTGTCTTTATTTTTTCAAGATTACTCAATATTTTTAAGCTTTTAGGGAAACGTTTATTTTTATATTAATTAAAAGAAAGTTCTTTGTCTTTAACAAAAGTGTTAACAGTTTAAAACTTTTTTTTTTTTGGCATATGCGCTAAATACTTTAATAATATAGCCTTATCTTGTGAGTTAAACTATATTTACCCGTCTTATTTAGGGTTAGTGAGTTGTATAGATATAAATATAACTAGATATTTTTACAGTTTGCTTGGAATGCATCATTAGGTATATATATAAGAATATTAACATATATATGTTAAAGAATGTCTAAGTATAATCGTAGTTACAACATAAGCCTGCTCTTTAATACAATTGCATTGCTTTGCTTTCTCTGCTTGTTTTCAGTTGCTTTTGGTCTTTGCTTATGTCTGTGTCATTTTCTTTCTTCTACGTTCAATTTTGTATGCATTTTTGGCACGTTGTGAACTGATTTTTTTGCGTATTTACTTTTTGCTTTTTGTTCACACATTTATTGTACTTTGTATTCAACACGTTGCAATATTGAACAAAGCATTGGATAATGATGGTCATGTTGAATGTGGTTAGTGTTGCATGCTCAGCATCGGTGCGCATATTGTATTGCATTTTGGTTACAATATTGTAAGATATACGTACTTATCCTTTGTATGTGCCATGACATGAAAACTTATACGTACAACTTATACCAGATACCATGCCGAGAATTTGCAACTAGTCGAAGATGCAAAACGCTTCTTAACGACAAATATCCAACAGTTTCAATTACTATATAGCCAACATATATACTTACTTACCAACTAACAAATATAAACTAACTACTCGTAAAGAAACTTATATATATATAAACATACATATATATATATATATAAACGTTCGCCACGCCTCGCCTCGCCACGCCTTGCTCGCTCTCTCATACAATTAGTTTCCACAAAAAAAAATTTAAAAAATAAGAAAATTTACAAGATATTCTTTACAAATTGTCTAAATGTAAAGCTTAGCTCCCCTCGCAAAAGCAATTTGCAAGCCAATCCAAATTGAAATGCCCCCACCCACTACCAACACCAAAAAAAAAAAAAAAAATATATATATATATATATATATATATTAAAACTTACTCAAGAACTTCCCTTATAAATTTAAACAAAAAGAGCAATTTACATTGCACTTCAAATTGAATTGCATTGAATTTAAAATTGAAATTGAAATTGTGAGTTTTACCAAGTGTTTCATTTCCATGTACTAATAATGTTTTTCTTTGTACTCAAACCTTTACCACAACTTCAACGCAATGCAGGAGTACAGCGTACAGCTGACCTTCCGAGAACAGTGGACGGATGAGCGTCTCAAATTCGATGATATACAGGGTGAGTAGTCGAACGATCTACTTATACTAATTTTCTTTTTTGAGCAAGTTATCATTCTATCGTTAAAGGTCGCTTAAAATATCTCACACTGACGGAGGCGAATCGTGTGTGGATGCCTGATTTGTTCTTTTCCAATGAGAAGGAGGGACATTTTCACAATATCATTATGCCCAATGTGTATATACGCATCTTCCCCAATGGTTCCGTGCTCTATAGTATACGTATCTCATTAACATTGGCTTGCCCAATGAATCTCAAACTGTATCCGTTGGATAGACAAATTTGCTCACTACGCATGGCTAGCTGTAAGTAATTATTTTTTTTTTTTATATTACAATTTATCTATCTTAACCCATAATTTTTGCGTACAAATACTTTTTATATTTTCCTACCAATAGACGGCTGGACCACCAACGATTTGGTATTCCTTTGGAAAGAGGGTGATCCAGTGCAAGTGGTTAAGAACTTACACCTACCCCGCTTCACATTGGAGAAGTTTTTGACTGATTACTGTAACAGTAAAACTAACACGGGTACGTTTTTTGTGGGTGCTTTACAGTTGTGTTGATTGTGTTTGAGAAATAATGTAAATAATTCAACTTGAACTCTTCTACAATTTATTACTGTCTCTATCAATATTATCAACATATCTTCATGTACTATATACTTTAGTTGTTATATTCTTCCTCTTACCTAGGTTATTGCTTGTTTTCTCTTGTAACTTAAATTTGTGTCTGGTTCAAAGCACAATTTTAGTGCAAAAAAAAAACCCCTTTGTATATAGATATTTATAGATATTTATTTTCAATACATTGTAGTTGGCTCGTATGTATATTATAAACGGCATCATAAGAACTTCATAGCACACCAACACATACACACGCAAACAGTCTCACTTACATCATCAAACAAAAACACACAAACTTGTAATGATGCCGTTTACACATGAGCATCTCGTTCGGCCGTTATCAATGCCCGAATCGCATAAAAACCAAGTTTTTACGATGTAATTCACACACAGTCACAATACACACCCAGCTGTCACGCCCACTCTCGCCCATTTTTAGTGCACTAGCTTTTTTTCTTTTTTGGGAGCTCTCGTGTCACTTACCTTAGCTGAGTTTTTATGAGCACTTGGAAAACAGTTCGCGCTTCAAGCAAATGTTTACCTTGGCTGGCAAGAAAACTATTCTCGTATCAGTGCGACAGGCAAATGCGAAAAGGAAAATGAAAATTAAAGAAAATGGCAAAAGGCACAGTGCACGGAAAGTAAATTAATCGAGGAAATTGCTTGCGACGCAGTTGCTTAAACTTGCACAAAGAGCATATTCCTTTACCTTGTTTCCAGGCAACCATCCAATCCATTGATGATGATCTATGTGTGTATTTGTGCTTTTAGATGTGGGTGTGGTTGGTGGGTGTGTTTTTGTATATGTAGGAAGTTAAGCGGGCGCCCAAGATGTGGCAAACAAACACGCAAAAGTTTCTCACTAACTTGGCAAATTGTCTGTCAGCATCTTTAGGTGGATAATTTATAGCCAGAAGATGCAACCGTTTCGTGCTTTGGCATTTTATACTTTGAGCACTTCATGGGAGTTTCGCATGCTGCACTTTAGCGCTTAATGCAAATAACTAATGATACCCATCTCAAACGGATGCCGTATTAAGTGAATAAGCGAAATCTTTCTAACATATTCAAAGGCAGTAAAGTAACAAAACAGTTTAAGGTGGACTATCTATATATTTAGAGAAAGAAGCTTCCGTAAATTGATAGGGTATAGAACAAATGCAACCATTTGCAAACCTAATTTTAACAGCATACTTACTTAATAAGTGGTTTTGATTTTCTGTGAACATTAGTGTAGTCTGCACCTATAAAGCCATATAAAACAAAACGACTTCTCGGCTTCGTTGATTAATATATAAAATATAAACTAAAACGTTTATTTAGCGAACATTTCATTTTATGCGTACACAATTTTTCACTTCTTAATTTGTGCGGCCTTACGCTTTGCCGGTTCAGCTACAACTCTCTTGATACATATTTTAGTGGTGCGTTTTTACTACGATATACTATCGACTGTTACAACTTAATATTAGACCTTATAGATAGTTATCGGCATCATTTCACTTTAGTAGCTGGTCTGATTAAGGCAAACATTTTTAAGGTATTCTGTTTCGGTTTAAAAAAAAAACGGAAAATCGAGATGTTAAGCATTTTGGGAAGTAGATAAAAAGAAAAACTAAGCAACTTACAAATCAAACTTCATATGAAAAGCATATGGAATTTTTCCAAGCAGAACATAGTCGAAGTTTATGAAGTTAACTAGAAATATTTTCTAAAAATTAGGTTAAAAGATTTTTATTTTATTTTTAAGTATCAAACAGAAGGAATTAGTTTAAGAATGAATAAATGCATACTTTGCCAATCGACCGAAAATGATGATCTGCGCTTTGGGAAGCTGTTTTCGCACAAAATCTGTGTGCATGAGATTTGCCTGAAGTTGTGCAACAAATCAACGTCACGGTTAAACGTTGCGGACATCAAGACTGAAGCGGAACGTATCAGGCAGCTAATATGTTGTTACTGTTCACGATCGGGCGCCAATATTAAATGCTGTAAATCAGACTGCCAACGCACTTTTCATACCGATTGCGGACTTAAGAACCACGCACAAAATCAATTTTTCGGTAGAGTTGAGTCATACTGCCACTCGCATGTGCAGGGATACAAGGAATGCCCCGTGCCACAGGAGAAGTGTTCCATATGCTTTGATCCGCTGATGAACGGAGAGGAGTTTAAGTGCACCAGTCACATACATGGCAAGTGCTGCAACAATGGCTGGTATCACAAAGACTGTCTGCAGCGATATGCCAATATGGCGGGAAAATTTTTCAAGTGTCCATTGTGCAACAATATAAACAATTTTTACCTCGTTGTTGGCTATGGCATCTCTATTACAAATAATGCTTCTTGGGAGTATGATGATATGTATGGTGACTCCGAAATCTTTCAGAAGCAATGCACCGCCGCAGAGTGCGTTGCACTTGGTGGACGCGATTCTGACGAGCTACTGTTGAAAGACTGCAACGCGTGCGGCTCAAATCCGATGCATGCGAATTGCATGAACTATGAAATTCATAATTATCGCTGCAACACTTGCGTTAATGTTATAGGGACCGAAACGCTCCACAATGCTTTTTTGCTCGCTTCTGATGATTTTGAAAATTACAGCGTTAGTGACAGTGACAGCGACAGTGACAGTGACAGTGTCAGTGATCTCGTTAGCTCGGATGGGGAGCAGGAAATACTGAACTTGCAACGTGACAGCAACACAGAGAATAGTAACAGCCCCACCAGTAGTTCCGCATCATTGATTTTACTACTTGGCATTTTCAAAGTATTAGAAAAGCAAGAAGCAGACCAATCCAAAAATATGATGGAACCAGATTTAGAGGAGGATAATGACGAGGAGCCACCATCCAAAAAGAAAAAAGAGGAAAACGAAAGGTCATTCTCAAATAAGAAAATGGTTGAGGAAGAGAAGTAAAAATCCTTCAATATGTGAAAACAATGAGGATGAGTCGAATTTAAAGCAACTCGCTGCCGCACAAACTAATCTCTTTTGTGATATGATCTAACGCCGTCTCTGGAGCAGTTGCCTTAACGTTAAGCAGCTCATTTAAATAACTTTAACTTCACCATACAAAATTAACTTTATTTTTTAATATTATTTTGTTTATCAATTTTTTTGTTTGGTTATTTAATTAATAAGTTATGGGTACAAAAGAAGACAATGAAATATTGTGAATGCGTCTCGCTCTAATTAACAGCCGAGAACATAGTCGAATGTACTAACCCAAAGCTAACATATATATATATATAGAAGTCAAATAGTTGGAAGGGAGATATCTGTTAAAGAACGGAATCTAAAAACTTTTAGTAAAATATATATTGTCTTGTCTTTAGTGTACCCCAAACCGAACGCATTAATCCATCAACATCTTGCTTAATACGATATACAAACATAGTTTACAAATCGAGCTCTTCGATATCATGTTTTCATTCATTCACACTTGCATTGCTCATACCTGCATGAGCCTGAAACTCATATACAACAAGTATCCTTCGATTTATCTTTAATAATCCATAATATATATACATTTTTTTTCTATGCTTAATTTTCCCAATCCCATATCTTAGTCGTTGCGTAGTTGTTGCACTTAGTTCGGCTTGAACATAAAGTTTATTAATTTTATATCTTCTTTGAGCGCTTAAATGGAGAAATCTGGGCAGAGTAAATATGTACACAAAATATGCAAAGATACAAATGTGATATGCAAACGCATCGCTTTGATTGATGGCTAACACTAAGCAAATACAAACATCTGTGTACATCTTAACCGTATGTCAGATGCCAGATGCGAATGCGAATGCGAATATTTGTACCCCAGAAACCAGTACCCAGTACCCAGAAACCAGAGAGCCAAGCAAATAAACCACACACATACGCAGCACTCGAGAATGCAAACATGAGAAAAGCGCAGAACAATTTTTAATGAGCAAAATAAATGAAAATGTATATACATACATACGTAGATTTGAAAGAACATGAACATGAAAATGAATATGAGAATGTAAAATAATAAACAGCTTTGTCTTGAAGAGTATGGAACGCACTGCCAACAAATTAACGGAAATGAAGGGCGGCAAGCAAGAACAGCAGGGGGCGTGAGCCTGGGTAATCATACCATGTGGGGTCGTTTTTACAGCGGATGCTAACAACCAGGAGCAACAACAACACAAAAAACAACAGCATAAAAACAAACCCAACAAGTCTACGCGCCCTACGAACTTCATTTCCGTTAAGAATTTTGTTGCAAAACTCAGAAAATTGAATTGATGTCGAAATACATTTTGCCTATGATGCCATTTTATAATTTCTCAACTCTCTCTGTCTCTCCGACTGTTTTTCATTCTAAGTGTGTCCTTCCCTTTCACTTGTTTTTCGTATTTTTGTGTTTACTTTTTTTTTTTTGTAAAAACATTTTGTCTACACCCACACCCAAAACCCCCTAAAACAGGCCGGGCATATGATTCCTTCCTTTTCTTTTTTGAAGTCCACCTCTTTCCTGTACATAAACTCAAAGAAGAAGAAAACAACAAAGAACACAAATGAAAATTAAATGTTTTTTCCTTTTCTTCATTTCTGGCAAAATTACTAAAAAAGCAAGTCAAATTTCCCATTATTGTTTCTTGTTTATTGGATGACAAATTCGTTTTTTGTGATAAATATATTATAATATTGGAAATATGTGTGTGAATGTACGTCTGTGTGTAATTTCTATGTCTAAGCTCATTTCTTTCTTAACAAGCAACTCTATGTACTATAAACATACTTGTGTGAGTGTGTGATACAAAATAAAATTCAAAAAAAAAAAAACCGACGCCTCTTTCGTGTACATTTTATGGCTCCCGTACATTTTGAGTTTGACACAATTTATATACCTTGTATACTCATAGGTGAATACAGTTGCCTCAAAGTCGATCTACTATTCAAGCGAGAATTCTCATATTACTTAATACAAATTTATATACCATGCTGTATGTTGGTCATTGTCTCATGGGTATCATTCTGGCTGGATCAAGGCGCAGTGCCAGCGCGTGTATCGTTAGGTAAGTGCCCTGAACCGCAAATCAAGAAAAAATCCAAAACAAATATATTTGTATGCATAAAACCAACTCTAGACTACTGGTAACTTAGATACGTATACCTAATATATTATATAAATATATATATTTAAATTTTATTACGCGCACTGGTTTTGTTTAACTTATTTATTGCATTGTCAACTGACTGGGTTTATTTTAGGTGTTACCACACTGCTAACGATGGCCACACAAACATCGGGCATTAATGCATCACTGCCGCCCGTATCCTATACAAAGGCAATCGATGTTTGGACCGGCGTCTGTTTGACGTTTGTGTTTGGGGCATTGCTTGAATTTGCCCTGGTGAACTATGCCTCCCGCTCAGGTTTGAATAAAGCTAGTAATTGAGATTTGATATGCTTCTTAACAAACTTATTGTATTAATCGATGGTGTTTATCTATTTTTACTGTTGTTTTTTATTCATAATTTTTGTCAATAACAACGAACATACAACTATACAAGTACCATATGTAATGTATATAATGTGTACATACTAACTCAAATATCGACTGAAAACATCACTCGCATTTATCTAAGATATCCTACTAACATATATGGACTGTTCGCACACACACACACATACACTCATCAATACAAAAAACACATATCCACAAACGAACACAGCTTCAGTTAAACGTCACATCTCTATATGGTACACGTCGGCGAGGCACACACAATTTTTGGGAAATAAACAAACTGATTTTTGGTCAGCAACTGCAACTACAACTACAACTACAACAATAACAAACTAATTTTTGTGATACATGTTAACGATAAAAGCCAACGATTTTAGCTGTAGTTAGCATTTATTTTTCATTCGATACTCATATTCACATAAATTTTACTTTTATTTTTTGTGTTTTCATTCACATGAATATTGTAACTATGAAATGAATTCTGCGTATATATTTTTACTAATCCAATTGTTTTGATTTACTCTCTTATTTCATTGTGCGCCCATTCACACACACACACACACACACACACAAACACCCACTCATATATACACTTATCAACCTAAACCTAAAACACACACATAAATACTCGAAACTCAACCAAACGCGTTTGAAAAAATACCAAAAACAAATTGGACAACATTTTATTTGAACATTTGATACAACCGCAATTTAAAACGCATTTCGGTATCTATAATCTTTTATTTTATTTGTTGCTGTTGTCACTGCTTGAATAAATAAAAAAAAAAAAAACATCCCAAACTGATAATAAAAACGTAAACTCAATTATCTTGTGCTATTAACAAACATTTTATGTTATTTTAAAATCTTTATTTGTCCAACATAACAACTTCCCAACCTGCACTTGAATATACATTTTTAATTTGAATACACTTCAAATTGTTTAATGTTTCTGTATGTGTGACTATCTATCTCTATCTGTCTCTCTTTCTTTCTCTCACTCGCTGTCTCTGTCGCTATCTAACTGTATAACTGTATAAATGTGTGCTATGCATCTTTACTTAAAATCTGAAACGATCTAAAAAAAAATTACAAAAATCTATTTTAAACTCAACTGTAAATTACGCCAAAAACAAAAACCAAAAAAATGAAAATGTCTATCGTACAATTGGAACTATCCAACTTTTGTGGAACAAATAAATCCTTGTCGAACATCTTTTACCACATGCAAACAATATACGGATCGGGCCGCAGACATGCATAAGGAGAATATGAAAAAGAAACGTCGCGATTTGGAGCAGGCCAGTTTAGATGCCGCTTCAGATTTGCTTGATACAGATAGCAATGCAACATTCGCAATGGTACTTACCTCTCAAATATCTAAAAACTAACTTACTAACAACAAACGTTATGGGAAAAAAAAGCTGAGAGTTTAGATCAGATGACTTCATTGACTAAGATATGAAAGTTAGCAATTTAAATAGAGGGAAATGTTAAAGGAATGACTTTTTTTAGCAAAATAAAAGATCAGTTTCTAAGGTTTTGTTTATTAAAGGTCTTGAAAATAAATAGATAATTTCCTTGAGATTTGAGCAGGTCTTGTTAACTTGAAAATAAATTATTCTAGCAAAGCAAGAATAAGGAAACGGTTTGGATTCGAAAAGAAACTGCTTTTCTCAAAGCATCATGATATTTACTTAATATTATATATTATAATATATATAATATTATAATTGTGATAAAGGCAAAATTAACGATAAAAGCAGTATTTGTGCTGGATCATAGTTAACTTTAAGAAAACTAGTTTAAAAACAAATTTAAAAAGTTTTGAACCTTTAGAAACTATCATTACAATCCATTTGAAAATTGGTTAGCGTTCAGAAACTAGCATTAAACTTAACCCACTTTAACTTTATCAGCTTTCGTTTCTAACATAATGATAGATAACCAACTCAAATTGGCTATTTGCAAAATGTTTTTGATAAAACTATTAAAACAACTATTTCCTTTTATATTTGCCTCTTTTTTATTACAAAAAAAAACACACACTAACACATACACAAACTTCCACACCCACACAAAAACAAACGCAAAATTGAACAACTTTTTTTTCAAACGCACAACCACACACGAACCAAAATCAAACCACCACACACATGTACATTAAAACCAACTCATTCTCAAACTGAAACACTTTCAACATTTAACTTAACCTCAAACTCAAAAAAAAAACACACACACACACAAAAAAACAACAAACAACCTCATCAACCAACATCGCTGCGTGGCATTCAACCGAAACTCAACCGAATTTAAATGAAAAATTGCAACGAAAATTAAATGAAATTACGCACAACCCGATTCACCATATGACATTCTTCACTCGACATTCAACATTCGCCATTCTACATATCGTAATCGTTATCGCCCCCTCATTGCATTAACTACAATCAAAATTGCATGTCAAACGGCATCGCAATATTCACGCGGTGGTGGCCTGCAGAAACCGCTGGTGCGTCATCCCGGTGATCCACTGGCGCTGGAAAAGTTGCGGCAATGTGAGGTGCACATGCAGCCACCAAAACGTCCCAGCTGCTGTAAGACTTGGCTATCCAAGTTCCCCACAAGGTAACGCTCGCCAGAACTCATTCGTTCTGCTATATACATATATATAGTGTTAAATTTGTTATATTGTAGTAGTTGATGGATTTCCTTTTTGATGTTGTGAATATGTACTATCTACATCTCTCTCTTTCTATATCAAACAAAAATTTTATTGTCTTTTTATGCCACTAATTAACAGTAATTGAATTAAAACCTCAAAAATTGAATCTCGTATACTTACATTAAAGACAACCCGATTCAGTTGCCACAGTTCTTCTGCTTTGCTGCTTGCCATCGTTTTTGCTCGCTGTCTTTTGTTTCAATGCTTGCTGCCAAATGATTTCGATCTGGCCCCAGAGTCCAGAGTCAAGTAAACGTGAAAATATAATTTGCCTAATGCTTTTTGCTAATTACACTGTCCAACAAATTGTTTAACAGCACAAAAAAAATCTTTAAAACGAACTCAAATATCATTTTTGGATTAAAATCTTATAGATATTAAAATATTTGTTTAAAAAAAATGGTTTGTAGATAATTTTATTAACTCTGCTTTGTTTTGGTTACTTATTTGTTTCTATAATTTATCTAGAAATTAAATTTATTCTTCTTTTCTTTCATTAAAGTAGTGATTTTTTTTTCAAAATTACCCCAACGCAAGAATATTTGAAAGTTCGTTAATTAAAGTCAAATTTGTTGAACAGCGTAATTTAGCTTAACTTTTAAATCAAACATTTTGTGTGCTTTGCTTTCTATTGATTTGTTTGTTTTAAACAAAATCTTATTTGTATATTTTGAAATTTTGTTTATCCTCTAGTACCGAACCGCATCCTAAAGTCCATATGAACTGCTAGATTACCACATGACTTTTTTCATTTTTGAGTTGTTTTTTATTTATTTATTTTTTTTTTTTTTTGTAGAAATTATCTCCTTTAATGTCACATTTATGAGTTACACGCACGTAGATCACATTTTATTTGTATATTTAAAACAAACAAATTATTGCTATAAAAATGAAATTGAAAATGTTTAAAAAGGCCACACAGAATAAATACGAAAAAAAAACAAATTCAAGAAAATAAACAATCACAAATCAAAAAGCCAATCTCTAGATGACCAATTAATGTGTTTTGTACTTGTTGAATATTTATCCAAGACAATGTTCTAGATCGAAGAGAATCGATGTTATATCGCGCATTACATTCCCGCTGGTCTTTGCGCTCTTCAATCTGGTCTACTGGAGCACATATCTCTTCAGGGAGGAGGAGGATGAGTAAATGCCGTTACCAATTAACAAACAATTTACTTTATATAATTACAAACGCTGGCACAAAAATACCAAAGATTGTACTAACCTATTCTCTCTCCTAATTTCTACTTTCATTTACTACTACTTTACGTTCGAAATTCTGTTGCGTATGGCTTGATTTTTGCATCTATGATTTTGATTCAATTCATTTTGATTACAACTACAAAAAGGACCTTCTAAAGCGCGTCCGCGTCTCTGATAACCAAAGGCTATGTAGAATCCAACATGAAATTAACCAAGATATATATATGTATACATACATATACGTACGTATATATGTATGTGTATGCTTTGCTTAATCATTTGGGGTGAGACAAGCCGTCTAGGCATTTCCACTATAAGAACTTTGATTAAAGCTAAAGATATTTACTAACTATAAGTTAAATTGATCAAGTATGACTGCATAGTAGATAAAAACCACAACAAAAATTCCAAATGCTGTATTTTAACAACGAGACAAAATTCTTAAGACGTTTGTTTGAATTTGTTTTTACTGCTCAAAATTGTTATAAATTAAATAAATTATTTTAGGCCTTTAACCAAGATACGTTTTGTTCATACTACTTATACTAGTTTAGTTTCAAAACAAATTACTATTAATTTGTACTTAAAATGCGATAAGTTAGCTGTAAAAAGTCGCAATTCCACACGACGTTTGTAAATATCTTATCATATTGTCAATAAGTTTTAAGCCAACTAGTTTATACAATTCGAATTCTAAACAAACAAACAAAAAACAAAAAAAGACGTAAAAAAGGGTGTAGATAAATTTAAGTTTAGTCATAAATAAGCAACAAGAACAACAACTAACAAATGCTAGGCAAAATTTAATTATTATGTTCACAATCGAATTAAAACAAGAATAAAACTCAAAGCAGAACATAGTCCAATGTTTTGTTTATTGATTTGATATTTCAAGCACACACTCTCGAATATACAGCACGCACCACAGTGAGTTACATTTTCCACAATACCCTGCCGAAAGCAATTTGGTTTTTTAACGTCCGATTTGTCTGTCTGTTAAAGCTTGAGTGAACTCAGCCAAAATAATACCAAAAACCATCTGCATAACAAAAAAAGAAAATAAAAAATTTCAAAAATAAAGTTTTTTAAATTTTAATCAAATTTGCAAGGGTATTGAAACTTCGGCGCACCGAAGCTAACAGTTCTCTACTTTATATATTTTATTTACAATACAATCGATTGGCACACGAAAAGAAAAAAAAAACAAATTTTTAATGGAACTGGTGGGTACTGCAAGTTTTTATTCCTATTGATACGAGTATGCTTAAACTAATAGAACAATTCCACATCATATTTTTTATTGCTTGTTTTCGAATATAATAAATTCAATTAGTGCCAAAATCATTCATGTAGTTATAGATTCATTTCGTATGCGGATTTATAGCGCTTTGCTAAATCCTTTATACATGCGACTAGTAAGATTTCCTTTTCATTTTTTCATCTAATTAGTTTTACAAATAGAAATAAAATTTGATTCAATTATTTTTATGGAACGGCACATGAGAACACAAGGTGAATAAATAAATGCATTTACATCTTGTGCTTGTCATGTTTAATTCCGTTAGTTAGTTATTTTTATTAAGTAGTTTAAATAATTACAAATTACAATTACTAATGAACCATAAACCAATTAACAGACAATACAAATAGCTTATCACATAGTGCAACGAAAAACTAAAATAAACTTAATAAAAATCTCCTTAAAAAAAGAAACCAGTTACAAACTCAACTGAAAATTAAATAGAAGCCACACCCTTCAATTTAGTTGAAGGCGTGGCACTAGCCTTCCTTTTGGTAACACAAAATAAACATGCATATTATTTTGATTAAGTGCCTTTTGTGTGAGGAGTAAGTCCTTCAGTTAACAGGAATTGGCTATCTGCCCCGCCTCCCCCGTTGCCAAAGTTCAACTAACTGATTCCATGAAATTCTTAAACCTAATCGATGCCCAACTTACCTTAAAAAAAAATACTATGCACAAACATTACGCAACACCAAAACTAACAATCTTAAGTTTTGGCCTAGTTAAAAACTGAATTCTACATAGCAAAAACAACATCAGCAGTTGAAAACTTTAAAGAAAAGTACTATTTATAACTTACTTACTAAACGCAACCCATATTTTGTAGCTATAAAATATTTTTATTCAGCTTGTTTATTGCTATAATTTAATCTTTTTACAATATTTTCTAATGATATGCTTTAATCCTAATTTTGCCTTTGTTACAAAAATAAAAATAAATTATTTTTCATAAAAAAGAAGGTAAGAAGAAGTTAAAAATAAAATAAACAAATCAAAATCAAAAAAAAAAAACACGCACCCACATATTATTATAATATTAATCATTAAGCAACCTTCAAGAGAAAATGAAATGAAATAAATGTTGTAAAATTCGTGCCAAGCAAGAAACAAGTAATTCACCAACAAACAAAAAAAACAAAAAACAAAAACACACTAAAATAGCTATTAAATAAATGTATACAAGAAATATGGAGGCAAACGAAAAAAAACAAAAATAAAATGATAACTAGATGTATTGTATATGAAGCTATAGCTATTGAACATACAGGGTTTTAAATGTGAGCAAATAAGTAGTGGGTTCGGGCGATCAAATGAAGGCCTCGTAGCAGCCAAATGTTGGGTATGTTGTTTCAAATGTGTTGATTAAATGTTGATGTAAACGTATCTAACTAACACTGAGAAAAAACAAAATACAAAATGCATTAAAACAAAGAAACCGAAAACAAGAGTAGATTAAAACTATTGCAAAAAAAAAAAGTAGAATAGGACATCATAAAAAGCGCTATTAATCAATCGGAATAATTGGCCTAGGTATTCCAGTTTTGTATCAAGTATAAATACGTTTCGTCTTTCGAAACTTGGCATAGGTTGTGTGCTGCCTTCAGTTGCCGTTCATCAATTTGGTCAATTATCATTAAGGCAACAGAGAAAAGAAAAAACTAAAAACCCAAAGGTAAAATCAAAAAAATCATGCAACTTTTTTTACCACGCGGCTGTCCAATTTTTTGATGTAAATAGTTAAAAAATATATATATAAATTAATTAATGTGTAAATGTCATACGGTTAGATTTAAAAGAACAAAGTGCACAAATTTAAGATGCGTTCCAATACAAACAACAACAAAAGAAAACAAAAAACAAAGACTTACAAGATTTAAAGTGACAACAAATTTAACATTTATCGAACAAAATGTAGCACATAAGTTAACATATGTGTAGTTAAGTTAAGCCACAACAAACAACAAGAAGAAAAGCAACAAAACCAAACCAGTGTTGCATAGCGCATGCACATAGACTAGTCAAAAATATTACCAATGTTAGCTATTAATACGAAAACGCCAAAAATCCATTCGCATTTACTATCACAAACCAAAAAGAACCCAATTACATCAATTCGCTCACTCAATTCTCTTAAAATCACATTCGTGTTTCATCCATAATATTTTCTCTCTCACTCTCTTTATATATTCTAAAGAAAATTAATTCGCACAAATTGAAAGTAATAAAAGAAATAAAATTAATAAGATCATAACACATATCTTCAAGCAAATCGGGCGCCATTATGTCGACCCAAATTTCTAACAATCAAAATGAAAAAAAAAAAACAAACTCCAAGTATCATTTGTAAGAAGAGAACAAACGCACATATTGTAAATGTAAATACGAATCATTAAAAATCAAAAAACGAAAATCAGCCAAACAGCGCCAATCCCCTTACTTTATAGAGCTAAGTGGACACACACACAAAATCAAAAAGAACTATCAATTTACACAAAAAGAAAGAGAACGAAATTTAAAAAAGTCACTCATACATTCTAAACTTAAGATCATGCGTTAAATGTAAACTTTCAGCCACAAATTGTTGTAGTGCAACCCATTGAAGAAACAGTGGAACATACCCAAAAGAACAAACGCCAACTAACAACAACCCATAAATAACAAAACGGGTAGGCAAATAAAATGACGATGAAATTTTAATGCATAAGTTAAAAACTTAGTCAAATAAATATACAAAATAGTTGAAATAATTGTTGTATTGCCATCACCCAAAACAAAAATCAAATGTGCAAAAACCCCCAGAATAATGAAATGTTTGTGAAATGTTTATAAATGAAATCAAAAGTAAAAAAAAGAAAACTAACAAAAAAAACTAATAAAAATACACAACATGGCATGTTTAAATAAAAACCAAAACTTAAAATGTACATTTTAACACTGTTTTCCCTTGCATTGTTTAACGACACCATTTGTGGCTTTTTCGACTTGAATATTTTACCAAGAATATTATTTATTAATTCAGTTTTGATCATTTATTTTGTGTTTTCCTAGAGTTGCATTGGGATTCGTTTAACTTGTCGTCAAAACATGGAACTTGGCTGTGTAAAAGATGTGTAATTTTGGAAACCTTAATCTTCAACAAAATACATTAATTTACTATCGTATTTAATTTTTTTTTATTCCAATTCGAAAGTGGGACGTTCTTTTATTTGTGTAAATGCTTTTAAAGGTGAACTGCTAATAGTAGCAGAAATAGTCAACCACTGTTTTGAACTGCTTGCTTGTGTACAGAGATGTTGACGTGCAACGACTGCTTGCCAAGCAGTACATATAATCTTCGGTTACTGCTTACTGCAAGTCGTTTGTGTAGCAATCAGCTACTGAGAGTGAGCTAACTGACTATTACTTTAATATTCAAAGCATTTCAAGCTGCATTTTAAATAGTTAGTCAACTTAAATGTTTGATCACAGTGTTCCAGTTCAATTCTACTGATTTCTTAATACTTATATCTATCACGAAGCGGTTTTATGTCATCTTTTGTTCAATTAATTACACGTTCTCTACTTGCAAAAAAACCAGATATTACAATAAATAAAAATTTCATTTCAAGAGTACGGGTTGATATTCTGCTTCACACACTTTAAGCGTTAAATTGCCGACTAATTTTCGGTCGATTGTTGCGACAATCATTGGATAGATCGCGTGTCTTCTGCCTTGTTGCATGTTGAGCTGTTTTATGCAGTTATTAGACACAACGGGAAGTTATTTTGACGACCTTTAAATAAGCCAGCCAAGCTGCTCAGTTGCAGCAGTTACATTTGAATGATGGATCCTAACGCTAATCCAACCACCAGCTACAATGCTGAGCACAAAACCTGGTCAGGCGCCTTTAAACAGAGCTACTACAATGATGAACTGACCATAGGTCAAATTATATACGGGCGACTGCAGTGAAAACACGCGGCTCACCCGATTCCAGATGCTCCAAAATGCGGCCAAGGTGAGTGTATATTTAAAACAACAAGGATTTTGCGAGGAGTCGGATATAGTTGGAATTTTGGCCAGGAACACCACCCATGTGGCTGCCTTGGTCTATGGTTGCATGTTTAATGGCACGCCCTTCCATGACGTCAATGCCAATCTGGAGCAGCACACCATACAAAGTCTCTATGGCATAACGAAACCAAAACTCATTTGCTGCGATGCTCAGGATTATGGAAAACAGCAAAGAATCGCAAATAGTCTGGGCATTCAAATTATAACTATACATGGACGTATAGTTGGAGTTGTGAGTATTTTGGATGTGCTGCAAGTACCTGTGCCAGAGGATTACGAGCCCACTCAATTTAAATGTGGCATCGACCGAACTATGGCCATACTCTGCTCCTCGGGCACAACAGGCACACCCAAGGCAGTTACCATTTCGAATAGTCGCAAGATATTCGAGAGTCATAGGTAAAACAAACTTTGATGAACTAGCAAATAGTTGAAAGCTAAATATTTCAAATTCTAGCTACTTGAATCCCAATGATATACAATTTGCACCAAGCACTCTGGATTGGCTATCGGGTTTGATAACGCTGATTGTGTCTGGAGTTAATGGCACATTGCGTCTCATATCGCAGGAAGTATTTAGTCCTACACATTTCTTAAATATGTGCGAACAGCAGAGCATCAGCTGGGCGTTGTTGGCCGCCTCGCACATTGCGATGCTGGCAAATGCTTCGGATATAAGTGCCAAGCGGCTGCATTCTGTGAGGTATCCTTTATTTGCTGGCGGTCACACACTGGTTCCGACTCTACACAAGATGCAATCCTTTTTGCGAGATGAGGGTATCCTTCGTAATGCCTATGGGATGACAGAGCTGGGTACCTGTGTCTCCATCAACCACAGCACTCTCACGAAACCCAAATCGGTGGGCCGTCTTATGGCCAACATTCGCATGCGTGTGATAAATGAACATGGGGATGCATTGGGTCCGAATGAGACGGGTGAACTGAATTGCCACAATGGACAGCATTGGAGTGGCTATTATGGCAACGCCAAGGTAACAGCTGAGATGCAGGACTCTGAGGGCTGGTTTCACACGGGCGATTTGGGCTACTTCGATGAGGATAACTACCTGTACATTGTGGAGCGCAAGAAGGATATGCTCAAGTTTCTGGGCATGATGTACTATCCACACGAGATCGAGGAGGTCATTGCCCAAATGCCACAAGTGGCCGAAGTTTGTGTCTTTGGCATTTGGAATGAAACAGAAGGCGATGCTGCAGCTGCTTCGGTGGTGCCTCAGTCAGGTAGTCAGCTTCAGGCGGACCAAGTGGTGCAATATGTGGCTCAGCACTGTGCCGTCAGCTATAAGCAGCTTAAAGGCGGTGCACAGATCGTGCCAAAATTGGCAAAGAGTCCCAATGGCAAAGTAAACCGTCAGGCTGTAAAGGTTGCTTATCTAGAAGCAGCACACAATAAAAATACGGCAGCCAATTCATAGGCTTTCCCTAAAATACTCTGTGGCAACCGGCTGTAGATAAACCGATTATAACTTGAATAAACGAATATTATACTATTATATGACCTTGTGCATAAGTTCAAGATCAGTTCCAGCTATTGAAAACACTTAAAACTTATATGGAAAATTAAATATATGCATATTAAGAGACATTTAATAAGCATGTAATATGCTTAAGTGCAACTATTAACAAGTAAGAATTTTTTTTTTTTTTTTTTTTTTTTTTTTTTTTTTTTTTTTTTTTTTTTTTTTTTTTTTTTTTTTTTTTTTTTTTTTTTTTTTTTTTTTTTTTTTTTTTTTCCGATTTCGATCAAATTTCACAGATTGTCATTATTTTATTTTATAATTCGAATTGCATCTCAAAGTTTTCAAAACTCAAGATTTTTTTGTTATCGATCCCATGTGTATATCGGAAACGGGAAGAGTTATCGAAAATCGGAAAAGACTTGTACTGCCTAGGGATTAGGCGAGCTTAAGTTCCAAATCTGGAGTCTCTAGCTCTTATAGTCTCTGAGATCGGTTGGCTCATACATACAGACGGACAGACGGACGGACAGACAGACGGACAGACGGACGGACGACGGACATGGCTATATCGACTCGACTGTTGATGCTGATCAAGAATATATATACTTTATGGGGTCGGAGATGCTTCCTTCTACCTGTTACATACTTTTGCACAACTTCATTATACCCTTTTTTCCCATTTTTAATGGGATCAGGGTATAAAAATATCGTATCATCTCTCCAATCCTAGATAAGTGTTCTTTAAATGCTTTTATTGAGGAATATTCCTTCCATTTAACTTTTAATTGCATTATTTGATAACATAATACATACTCATTGTATGGCAATTTAAACACAACGCTGTGGAACTCATACAATAAACAAAATGTTTATCACAACATGAAAGGTAATTGTGTTCTGATAAGAAATCTAGGTTCAAGATCATATTTGCATACTTCACATATACTAAAACGTCGCACAACCCGAGTTCCGATTCTCTATCAGTGACTAAAAAATATTATATATTTAATTCGTTAACTCGTCATCGCTCTTGATAACCAGATTAAAACAATGACTCAGCATAAACTTTAAAATATCAAGTCAAGTCGCAACATACCGACTAGAAGATACCCTGAAGCCTATACTCAACTTTGTTAACCTGCATGAAAAGCAGAATTTTTGATGTTTTCATTATCGTTTCTGCAGACACACTCTTACTTGACAAATATTGAAACGCTACCGAGATAAACAATAACATGTATAAAAGCAACATTCTGCGGACTTGAGTTTTTATTTGTTAAAGTAAGCTAGCGGCACTAGGAATGAATTTTCGACCTGATAACACCTATGATGCGGAAAATAGAATATGGAGTGGTCAGCAGGAGCGTGATTACTTTTCATCGGATCAATCGATAGGAGGTTTTTTTTCATGAAATGCGACGTCATCCACAGCTAATAGCTCAAGTAAGTTAATGAACGTACACATATTGCATACACATAACTATACATTATTATATTCCACACAGATATCAGAGTCGGAAAACACTACACTCACCCGTAAAGAGCTTCAATTAAACTCGATGCGTGTGGCAAGCTATATGAGATCTCTGGGATTAGTGCAAACAGATATTGTCGGAATTATTGCGAGGAATACAACTCATATATCAGCCGTGGTTTATGGTTGTCTTTTCAATGGGATTCCGCTTTACACGGTTAACGCCATCTCCGAGCAGGAAACAATTAAAAACTCTTTGATATAACAAAGCCGCGTCTAATATTCTGTGATGGTGAAGACTATGAGAAAGTGAACTCAGCTACAAAAAAATTAAAAGTTAAGATCATAACAATGCGTGACCATCAAAATGGTTCAATAAGCATTGAGAATGTACTTGCTACACTTGCTTAAATATTCTAGATATTTGACCACAGCTGATGTTCAACTTTGCCTGAGTACTCTGGATTGGTTGAGTGGTCTAATGACGACAATTGTTTCGGGCGTATACAGCACAAAGCGCATTATAAGCGATAACCCCTTCGATCCAGCCCATTTCCTATGTTTAATTGAGAAGTACAATGTCACTTGGCTGCTTGTGGCTCCATCCAACATGGCAATGATGGTTAACTGCCCGGAATTTGAAATGACGGATCTTGACAGCATTCACTCCTTCATGTACGGCGGTAGTCGTTGCTCATTGGAAGTACAGCAGCACATCCGAAATCGTCTAAAATACGCCTGCTTGCAATTAGGGTACGGATTCACGGAGGCTGGCAGTATGGTTGCCATGAACTCGAACTTTGATGAGAAACCCAATTCAGTTGGTCGTTTGTCGGATGGCATCAAGCTGAAAATACTAACAGAGCACGGCGTCCGGCTTGGACCCAATGAAGTGGGTGAGATATGTATCTATACTAGTCAGTATTGGGGTGGATATTATGGGAACCCCGAAGATTCGAGGCATATGCGAGACTCAGAGCACTGGTTTCACAGTGGTGATTTGGGTTATATGGATGACGATGGCTTTCTATATATTGTGGATCGTAAGAAGGATATGCTCAAGTACCAGAACATTATGTATTACCCAAACGAGATCGAAGAAGTCATCTCAAAAATGCCAGATGTGGCCGAGGTCTGTGTCTTTGGCGTCTGGAATCCGATCAATGGCGATGATGCTGCTGCTGCAGTAGTTAGAAAGATTGGCTCAGATATAAACGCACAGGATGTGATTGACTATGTGCAGAAGCATATCAAATTAAAGTACAAGCAACTAAATGGAGGTGCTATTATTGTTAATGATCTAAAAAGAAGTCCTAACGGGAAAACAAATAGACAAGCGACAAAGGCCTACTTTCAAGAACTTAAAGAGCAAAAAAAGGGCCTTTAAATGAAGTTGATCAAAAGAAATAACAACATTTACCTGTTAACGCCACGTTTATAATTATTTGTTCAACGAACTTAAGAAAAAGATAAATAAAAATAGAACAATATTGAGAAAATTTAATATCTCTTTGCTAAAAGTATATTAGGTTTAAAATTAAGAGCGTTGTGGCACCAAGCCCGAATCACAATTAAAAATGTACTGCATAAGAATCATTTAAAATGATGTCGAGTCACCGTTAGCTCATCATTTTAATTTACTCGAGTAAACACGAACATATATATTTATTTTTATGCCCATTTAAAATAGGTAATAAGGGTATATAAGGTTTTGTGCAACAGTATGTAACAGACAGATGGAATCATCAAGTATATATATTCTTGATCACAGCAACAGCCTAGTCGATATAGCAATGCGTGTCCGTTCGCCTGTATGTATGAACGGGTCGTCAATTATGCAGTACACGCGTACCCACACACATACTTGCAAGCATTGACAGTACGCGTTTACTATAGGCTACAGGGTATCTTCTAGGCGGGATTTCCCGGCTAGATCGTGCTTATTTTATATATTTTCACTGACAAGTTTCTCTCCTGCCGCTCGGTCTTATTTACATTATGTAAGGAAAGCTTGATCAAGAGAGTATATTTGTTAATTAAGATGTTTTTTGCAAGCACGGCATCAACAAGTATAAAAGGCAATCAGACTTGTGGTGTTCTCATCAGTAAGACTGATTTAGTAAACCTAGTCACATTTGCAATGACTAACAAGCTGGCAAATTTCTACGATGCAGAGCACAAAATCTGGAGTGGTCAGAAGTCCCGTGATTACTTTGCACCCGATTTGTCTATAGGCGAAATTATATTCCATGAGATGCGACGTCATCCACAACTGATAGCTCAAGTACGATTCAGTTGTGCAGTCCAATTGATATAACACAACTTATTACATTTTATTTTTATACCCTGATCCCATTAAAAATGGGAAAAAAAGGTATAATGAATTTGTGCAAAACTATGTAACAGGCAGAAGGAAGCATCTCCGACCCCATAAAGTATATATATTCTTGATCAGCATCAACAGTCGAGTCGATATAGCCATGTCCGTCTGTCCGTCTGTCCGCTGTATGTATGAGCGCTTCGATCTCAGATACTATAAGAGCTAGAGACTCCAGATTTGGAACTTAAGCTCGCCTGATCCCTAGGCAGTACAAGTTTGTTTTCGATTTTCGATAACACTTCCCGTTTCCGATATACACATGGGATCGATAACAACAAAATCTTGAATTTGGAAAACATTGAGATGCAATTTGAAATATAAAATAAAATAATGACAATCTGTGAAATTTTTATTAAAATCGGATAATAAACACCGGAGATATGGGACATTGAAGTTGTGTATGCAGTATGCAGTATGAGCGTAGACACACACACTCATGCAAGCACGGATTGTACGCGTGAAGTATAGGGATCAGGGTATCGTCTAGTCGAGATATCTCGACTAGAGCCTTCTTACTTGTTTCAATTGATATAACACAACTTATTATATTGTATTTTTTCAATAGATTTCTGTCACTGAAAACACCGTTTTAACCAGAGAGGACCTTCAGTTGAATCAATGCGTGTGGCTAGCTATATGAGATCCTTAGGACTGAAGCAAACGGATGTTGTAGGGATTATAGCGAGAAATACTACGCATATGTCTGCCGTTGCATACGGATGTTTTTTCAATGGCATAGCCTTTCATTCACTAAATATCGCGTTTGAGCAGTCAAAAATTGAGAAGCTTTTTAATATAACGAAACCACTTCTGATATTCTGTGATGGGGATGAGTACGAGAAAATAAAGTTAGCTACAAAAAACTTGAATGTCAAAATCATAACAATGCGTAACCATCAGAGTGGATCCATAAGCATTGATAAGATCCTAACTACACCTGTTGAAGCAGACTTCCAGCCTGCTCGATTGGAACGTGGAAATGATCAAACCATGGCTATTCTCTGCTCTTCTGGAACAACGGGTACTCCCAAGGCAGTAACTATTTCAAACAGTCGCAAAATATTAAATGGCAACAGGTAAATTAATAAAATAATATTGTAATGGATACTATTATAGTTATGTTCTATTCTATCAGACATCTGACCACCGCTGACGTTCAATACGCACATAGTACTCTAGACTGGGTAACAGCACTGGTGGCAACGGTTACTTCGGGTGTTTATAGCACAAAACGCATTATAGCTAGCACTTCCTTCGATCCAAAGTGTTTCTTGCGTATCGTCGAGGAACACAAAATCACGTGGGTACTACAAGCCCCTGCTCATATGGCGATGATAGTGAATTGTTCGGAATTCAAGCAAACTAATCTTCATAGCATTCACACCTACATTTACGGAGGTACTAACTGCTCTGTAGAGGTGCAACATGCAATACGAAGTCGATTAGCAAACGATTGCCTGCACTTGGCGTACGGCTTTACGGAGGCGGGCAGTATAGTAACCTTAAACTTTAACTTTGATGAGAAACCTAATTCGGTTGGCTGTTTGTCTGAAGACTACAAGTTGAAGGTACTTGATGAGCAGGGCGAGACTCTTGGGCCCAACGAGTTGGGAGAAATATGTATCCACAGTAGACAGTATTGGGGTGGATATTATAACAATCCCGTGGAAACTCAACAGATACGTGACGCGTCCGAGTGGTTTCACTCCGGAGACTTGGGTTATATGGATGACGACGGTTATCTCTATATTGTGGATCGTAAAAAGGAAATGCTTAGGTGCCAGAGCATCATGTATTACCCAAGCGAGATTGAAGAAATCATCTCCAAAATGCTTGGAGTGGCAGAAGTCTGTGCCTTTGGCATCTGGAGTCAACTTAATGGCGACGAGGCTGCCGCTGCTGTAATAACGAAAAGTGAAACCCAAATTAGGGCGGAAGACGTTGTAGACTATGTGAAGCAGCATTGCAGTGCCAGTTATAAGCATTTGCATGCAGGTGCCATAATTGTGGATGATCTGAAAAGAAGCCCCAATGGAAAAACTAATCGGCTGGCCACAAAGGCATACTTCTTAGAAGTTAGGGGTAGAAAAGTATAGAGTAAAATTAAATATACATTGACCAAAATAATGAAATTAATTGCCCATATCTTTTTTTCATTTAAGTTGAGTTGGTGACTATTTTTTTTAAATTCTTAAGAACAGCAGTCGGGGAGCCTGAGTAAATTACCCAAATTGGGTAAAAATTCAGTTTTTGGGGGTAAAAATGAAACTTTTGAGAGTAAAAACTACATATATATATATATATTCTTCGCTATGGGGTTATATCAACTTACACAAAAATATTTTGGGGTAATGATTAAAAAAGTTCCCCGACCTCTGCTTAAAACGAATTTAAAACTAAAAAAAAAATTCAAAAACTTAAAATGCAAAAAAATTGAAATAATAAAAAACATAAAAATAATAAAAATTGACTTTAATATACGGCCTATGCCGTATACAATGATTTTAGCTACAACGAATTCTTGGAAAAACTCCCGATATTCTTTTTTTTGAACTTTTGGCTTTTTTCCAGATTTTTTTCAGCTGTTTTAGCTTTTTTGTAGCTTTAGTCGTTTGTTTGTATCTTTTAGTATACCGCAATACACATTTTTAAGCCAATGCAGCAAGTCAACTTAGTGCATGCAGAACGAGCCTCAACGAATCTTACAAATATCGCACAGTGAAAACACGCGGCTTACCCGATTCCAGATGCTCCAAAATGCGGCCAAGGTGAGTGTATATTTAAAACAACAAGGATTTTGCGAGGAGTTGGATATAGTTGGCATTTTGGCCAGGAACACCACGCATGTGGCTGCCTTGGTCTATGTTTGCATGTTCAATGGCACGCCCTTCCATGCCGTCAATGCCAATCTGGAGCAGCACACTCTACACAAGATGCAATCCTTTTTGCGAGATGAGGGTAGCCTTCGTAATGCCTATGGGATGACAGAGCTGGGCACCTGTGTCTGCATCAACCACAGCACTCACACGAAACCGGTGGGCCGTCTTATGGCCAACATACGCATGCGTGTGATGAATGAACATGGGGATGCATTGGGTCCGAATGAGACGGGTGAACTGAATTGCCACAATGGACAGCATTGGAGTGGCTATTATGGCAACGCCAAGGTAACAGCTGAGATGCAGGACTCTGAGGGCTGGTTTCACACGGGCGATTTGGGCTACTTCGATGAGGATAACTATCTGTACATTGTGGAGCGCAAGAGATTATGCTCAAGTTTCTGGGCATGATGTACTTTCCACACGAGATCGAGGAGGTCATTGCCCAAATGCCACAAGTGGCCGAAGTTTGTGTCTTTGGCATTTGGAATGAAACAGAAGGCGATGCTGCAGCTGCTTCGGTGGTGCCTCAGTCAGGTAGTCAGCTTCAGGCGGACCAAGTGGTGCAATTTGTGGCTCAACACTGTGCCGTCGGCTATAAGCAGCTTAAAGGCGGTGCACAGATCGTGCCAAAATTGGCAAAGAGTCCCAATGGCAAAGTAAACCGTCAGGCTGTAAAGGTTGCTTATCTAAAAGTAGCACACAATAAAAATACGGCAGCCAATTCAAAGGCTTTCCCTAAAATACTCTGTGGCAACCGGCTGTAGATAAACCGATTATAACTTGAATAAACGAATATTATACTATTATATGACCTTGTGCATAAGTTCAAGATCAGTTCCAGCTATTGAAAACACTTAAAACTTATATGGAAAATTAAATATATGCATATTAAGAGACATTTAACAAGCATGTAATATGCTTAAGTGCAACTATTAACAAGTAAGAAAGCTCTAGTCGAGAAATCCCGACTTGACGATACCGTGATCCCTAAACTTCACGCGTACAGTCACTGCTTGCAAGTATGTGTGTGTGTGTGTATACTCCATAGTGCATACACAACTTCAATCTCCCATATCTCCAGTGTTTATTATCCGATTTTAATCAAAATTTCACAGATTGTCATTATTCTGTTTAATTTTTTAAATGCCATAATTTTGTTTAAATTTTTTTGCAAATTCAAGATTTTATTGTTATCGATCCCATGTGTATATCGGAAACGGGAAGAGTTATCGAAAATCAGAAAGAAACTTGGACTGCCTAGGGATTAGGCGAGCTTAAGTTCCAAATCTGGAGTCTCTAGCTCTTATAGTCTCTGAGATCGACGCGCTCATACATACGGACGGACAGACAGACGGACAGACGGACGGACAGACGGACATGGCTATATCGACTCGACTGTTGATGCTGATCAAGAATATATATACTTTATAGGGTCGGAGATGCTTCCTTCTGCCTGTTACATACTTTTGCACAACTTCATTATACCCTTTTTTCCCATTTTTAATGGGATCAGGGTATAAAAAGCAACATTCTGCGAGCTTGAGTTTTTATTTGTTAAAGTAAGCTAGCGGCATTAAGAATGAATTTTCGACCTAAAAACACCTATGATGCGGAAAATAGAATATGGAGTGGTCAGCAGGAGCGTGATTACTTTTCATCGGATCAATCGATAGGAGAGCTTATTTTTCATGAAATGCGACGTCATCCGCAGCTGATAGCTCAAGTAAGTCAATGAACGTACACATATTGCATACACATAACTATACATTATTATATTCCACACAGATATCAGAGTCGGAAAACACTACACTCACCCGTAAAGAGCTTCAATTAAACTCGATGCGTGTGGCAAGCTATATGAGATCTTTGGGGTTAGTGCAAACAGATATTGTCGGAATTATTGCGAGGAATACAACTCATATATCAGCCGTGGTTTATGGTTGTCTTTTCAATGGGATTCCGCTTTACACGGTTAACGCCATCTCCGAGCAGGAAACAATTAAAAACTCTTTGATATAACAAAGCCGCGTCTAATATTCTGTGATGGTGAAGACTATGAGAAAGTGAACTCAGCTACAAAAAAATTAAAAGTTAAGATCATAACAATGCGTGACCATCAAAATGGTTCAATAAGCATTGAGAATGTACTTGCTACACTTGCTTAAATATTCTAGATATTTGACCACAGCTGATGTTCAACTTTGCCTGAGTACTCTGGATTGGTTGAGTGGTCTAATGACGACAATTGTTTCGGGCGTATACAGCACAAAGCGCATTATAAGCGATAACCCCTTCGATCCAGCCCATTTCCTATGTTTAATTGAGAAGTACAATGTCACTTGGCTGCTTGTGGCTCCATCCAACATGGCAATGATGGTTAACTGCCCGGAATTTGAAATGACGGATCTTGACAGCATTCACTCCTTCATGTACGGCGGTAGTCGTTGCTCATTGGAAGTACAGCAGCACATCCGAAATCGTCTAAAATACGCCTGCTTGCAATTAGGGTACGGATTCACGGAGGCTGGCAGTATGGTTGCCATGAACTCGAACTTTGATGAGAAACCCAATTCAGTTGGTCGTTTGTCAGATGGCATCAAGCTGAAAATACTAACAGAGCACGGCGTCCGGCTTGGACCCAATGAAGTGGGTGAGATATGTATCTATACTAGTCAGTATTGGGGTGGATATTATGGGAACCCCGAAGATTCGAGGCATATGCGAGACTCAGAGCACTGGTTTCACAGTGGTGATTTGGGTTATATGGATGACGATGGCTTTCTATATATTGTGGATCGTAAGAAGGATATGCTCAAGTACCAGAACATTATGTATTACCCAAACGAGATCGAAGAAGTCATCTCAAAAATGCCAGATGTGGCCGAGGTCTGTGTCTTTGGCGTCTGGAATCCGATCAATGGCGATGATGCTGCTGCTGCAGTAGTTAGAAAGATTGGCTCAGATATAAACGCACAGGATGTGATTGACTATGTGCAGAAGCATATCAAATTAAAGTACAAGCAACTAAATGGAGGTGCTATTATTGTTTATGATCTAAAAAGAAGTCCTAACGGGAAAACAAATAGACAAGCGACAAAGTCCTACTTTCAAGAACTTAAAGAGCAAAAAAGGGCCTTTAAATGAAGTGGATCAAAAGAAATAACAACATTTACCTGTTAACGCCACGTTTATAATTATTTGTTCAACGAACTTAAGAAAATAGATAAATAAAACTTAATAGAAATTGAACAATATTGAGAAAATGTTATATCTCTTTGCTAAAAGTATATTAGGTTTAAAATTAAGAGCGTTTTGGCACCAAGCCCGAATCACAATCAACAATGTACTGCATAAGA
This sequence comes from Scaptomyza tumidula, assembly GCA_035044465.1. NCBI lineage: Eukaryota > Metazoa > Arthropoda > Insecta > Diptera > Drosophilidae > Scaptomyza > Scaptomyza tumidula. The sequence goes on from JAWNNW010000445.1 coordinate 4,848,901, forward strand.
ATCATTTAAAAGGCTTTTGACTTTGCCAATCACCTCCTTTTAATACATAAACTTAAATTTTTGGGCTTTCCCAAGATTATTTAACTTTAAGAACTCAGAGAGTCTATTTTAATGGTTCAGTTTCTAAAGCGGTCCAGGTCACTTCTAGTGTTCCACAAGGGAGTCACCTTGGACCTTTATTATTTACACTTTTTATAAACGACCTTCCGTCCGTAATAAGCCACTCACGGGTGCTGATGTATGCTGATGATGTGAAATTATGCATGCCAGCTGCAAGTCTTCTGACTGCAAAATTTTCAAAATTGGTGCAGAGTAAACTTATTGCATCTCAATTGCAGTAAATGTAAAGTTATGTCTTTTTATAGCGAATACCTTTTTTATACCCTGATCCCATTAAAAATGGGGAAAAAGGGTATAATGGTTTTGTGCAAAAGTATGTAACAGGCAGAAGGAAGCATCTCCGACCCCATAAAGTATATATATTCTTGATCAGCATCAATAGTCGAGTCCATATAGCCATGTCCGTCTGTCCGTCTATCACTCGATCAGATTGATTTGGTTGAGGATCTGGGTATCCTAATGGACCCAAAGCTTAAGTTTGACAAACATATTGCGTCAATAACAAATCGAGCATCAAGTGCCTTGTGGTTCATTAAGCGCTGGTCGAAGGAATTCGACGACCCCTACATAACAAAAACTCTGTATATGTCTCTTGTTCGACCAATTCTCGAATATAGATCTTGTATACGGTATCCCAAATACAGGATTCATCAGGATAGAATAGAATCGGTACATAAACAATTTGTGCTCTTTGGCCTTCAGGATCTTAACTGGGATAATGGTACTAACTTACCCAATTACCACAGTAGACTTTTATTAATAAATCTTCCCTCTCTTACTAATCGTTGAACTATGCTAGCAATAACCTTTGTTCACAAACATGGTGAAATAGATTCCCCCGTACTAATTAACAAAATCACTTTGCAGTACCCATAAGAACTGCATGCTTGTTATTCTTACTATGCCAGTCATAACTCTGTTCGGATCTTATGTTTATTATATAACGATCTTTCCCACCTTATAACTAGTACCACTTCTGCATGCTTACTAAAAACAAGTAAGAAAGCTCTAGTCGAGAAATCCCGACTTGACGATACCGTGATCCCTAAACTTCACGCGTACAGTCACTGCTTGCAGGTATGTGTGTGTGTGTGTATACTCCATAGTGCATACACAACTTCAATCTCCCATATCTCCAGTGTTTATTATCCGATTTCAATCAAAATTTCACAGATTGTCATTATTCTGTTTAATTTTTTTAATGCCATAATTTTGTTTAAATTTTTTTTGGCAAATTCAAGATTTTATTGTTATCGATCCCATGAAACCCATCGAAAACAAACTTGTACTGTCAGGGATTAGGCGAGCTTAAGTTCCAAATCTGGAGGCTCTAGCTCTTATAGTCTCTGAGATCGACGCGTTCATACATACGGACAGACAGACAGACAGACGGACGGACATGGCTATATCGACTCGACTGTTGGTACTGATCAAGAATATATATACTTTATGGGGTCGGAAATGCTTCCTTCTGCCTGTTACATACTTTTTCCATTTTTAATGGGATCAGGGTATAAACATTGTGTTATGTCATTTGTCTACATGTTCGCGATCATCGTAACCGCACGCTACGCGGTGCGCCCCTCGGTCGAATGGGCGGGAGGTGGGTCGTTTTGTGCGTGGGTCCGCGCGTGAACAAGCCGGTGCTTGGTATCGTTGGGCCACTTGAATGTACTGTGCGTTAGTACATCTACGTCAAATAATAATAATAATAATAATAATAATAATAATAATAAAATGATGTCGAGTCACGATGAGCTCATCATTTTAATTCACTCGAGTAAACACGAATACATAAATTTTTTATATTTTTATGCCCATTGAAAATGGGTAAAAAGGGTATATAAGGTTTTGTGCAACAGTATGTAACAGACAAAAGGAATCATCAAGTATATATATTCTTGATCACAGCAACAACCTAGTCGATATAGCAATGCGCGTCTGTTCGCCTGTTGGTATCAACGGGTCAATGTCAGAGACTATGAGAGCTCGAGACTCCAGATTTGGAACATAAGCTCGTCTAAGCCCTAGGGCCTAAGCAGTACAAGTCTGTTTAAATTTTTCGATATTTTTTCATGGTTCGGATATACAGAAGGGATCGGTAACAAACAAATCTTTAAATTGGAAAACTTGGAAACGGCGCATTAAACTATAGACAGCATAATAACCATCTGTAAGACTTGTATTGAAATCGGTTAAGAAACAGCGGAGGGTATCTTCTAGCCGAGATTTCCCGGCTAGATCGTGCTTATTTTATATATTTTCACTGACAAGTTTCCCTCCTGCCGCTCGGGCTTATTTACATTATGTGAGGAAAGCTTGATCAAGAGAGTATGTTTGTTATCTTAGATGTTTTTTGCAAGCACGGCATCAACAAGTATAAAAGGCAACTAGATTTGTGGTGTTCTCATCAGTAAGACTGATTAAGAAAACCTAGTCACATTTGCAATGACTAACAAGCTGGCAAATTTCTACGATGCAGAGCACAAAATCTGGAGTGGTCAGAAGTCCCGTGATTACTTTGCACCCGATTTGTCTATAGGCGAAATTATATTCCATGAGATGCGACGTCATCCACAACTGATAGCTCAAGTACGATTTAGTTGTGCAGTCCAATTGATATAACACAACTTATTATATTGTATTTTTTCAATAGATTTCTGTCACTGAAAACACCGTTTTAACCAGAGAGGACCTTCAGTTGAACTCAATGCGTGTGGCTAGCTATATGAGATCCTTAGGACTGAAGCAAACGGATGTTGTAGGGATTATAGCGAGAAATACTACGCATATGTCTGCCGTTGCATATGGATGTTTTTTCAATGGCATAGCCTTTCATTCACTAAATATCGCGTTTGAGCAGTCAAAAATTGAGAAGCTTTTTAATATAACGAAACCACTTCTGATATTCTGTGATGGGGATGAGTACGAGAAAATAAAGTTAGCTACAAAAAACTTGAATGTCAAAATCATAACAATGCGTAACCATCAGAGTGGATCCATAAGCATTGATAAGGTCCTAACTACACCTGTTGAAGCAGACTTCCAGCCTGCTCGATTGGAACGTGGAAATGATCAAACCATGGCTATTCTCTGCTCTTCTGGAACAACGGGTACTCCCAAGGCAGTAACTATTTCAAACAGTCGCAAAATATTAAATGGCAGCAGGTAAATCAATAAAATAATATTGTAATGGATACTATTATAGTTATATTCTATTCTATCAGACATCTGACCACCGCTGACGTTCAATACGTACATAGTACTCTAGACTGGGTAACAGCACTGGTGGCAACGGTTACTTCGGGTGTTTACAGCACAAAACGCATTTTAGCTAGCACTTCCTTCGATCCAAAGTGTTTCTTGCGTATCGTCGAGGAACACAAAATCACGTGGGTACTACAAGCCCCTGCTCATATGGCGATGATAGTGAATTGTTCGGAATTCAAGCAAACTAATCTTCATAGCATTCACACCTACATTTACGGAGGTACTAACTGCTCTTTAGAGGTTCAACATGCAATACGAAGTCGAGTAGCAAACGATTGCCTGCATTTGGCGTACGGCTTTACGGAGGCGGGCAGTATAGTAACCTTAAACTTTAACTTTGATGAGAAACCTAATTCGGTTGGCTGTTTGTCTGAAGACTACAAGTTGAAGGTACTTGATGAGCAGGGCGAGACTCTTGGACCCAACGAGGTGGGAGAAATATGTATCCACAGTAGACAGTACTGGGGTGGATACTATAACAATCCCGTGGAAACTCAAAAGATACGTGACGCGTCCGAGTGGTTTCACTCCGGAGACTTGGGTTATATGGATGATGACGGTTATCTCTATATTGTGGATCGTAAAAAGGAAATGCTTAAGTACCAGAACATTATGTATTACCCAAGCGAGATTGAAGAAATCATCTCCAAAATGCCTGGCGTGGCAGAAGTCTGTGCCTTTGGCATCTGGAGTCAACTTAATGGCGACGAGGCTGCCGCTGCTGTAATAACGAAAAGTGGAACCAAAATTAAGGCGGAAGACGTTGTAGACTATGTGAAGCAGCATTGCAGTGCCAGTTATAAGCATTTGCATGCAGGTGCCATAATTGTGGATGATCTGAAAAGAAGCCCCAATGGAAAAACTAATCGGCTGGCCACAAAGGCATACTTCTTAGAAGAAAGGGGTAAAAAAGTATAGAGTAAAATTTAAATAATGAAGACATCCTGGCCTAAATATTTTTTTCATTTTAGTTGAGTTGGTGAGTATTTTTTTTTTTAATTCTGTAGAACAGCGGTCGGGGAGCCTGAGTAAATTACCCGCATTGGGTAAAAATTCAGTTTTTGGGGGTAAAAATGAAACTTTTGAGAGTAAAAACTATATATATTTGTATATATATTCTTTTCTATGGGGTTATATCAACTTACACAAAAATATTTTTGGGTAATGATTAAAAAAGTTCCCCGACCGCTGCATAAAACGAATTTAAAACTCAAAAACAAATTCAAAAACTGAAAATGCAACAAGTAAGAAGGCTCTAGTCGAAATATCCCGACTAGACGATACCCTGATCCCTATACTTCACGCGTACAGTCAGTGCTTGCAAGTGTGTGTGTGTGTCTGTGTACGCGCATACTCCATACTGCATACACAACTTCAATGTCCCATATCTCCGGTGTTTCTTATCCGATTTCAATAATAAACATAATACAAATTGTCATTATTTTGCTTTATAATTCAAATGGCATCTTAAAGTTTTGCAAATTCAAGATTTTGATTTTATCGATCCCTTGTGTATATCGGAAACGGGAAGAGTTATCGAAAATCGAAAACAAACTTGTACTACCAAATCTGGAGTCTCTAGCTCTTATGGTCGCTGAGATCGACGCGTTCATGCATACGGATAGACGGACAGACAGACGGACAGACGGACGGACGGACGGACAGACGGACATGGCTATATCGACTCGGCTGTTGATGCTGATCAAGAAAATATATACTTTATGGGGTCGGAGATGCTTCCTTCAGCCTGTAACATACTTTTGCACAAAACCATTATACCCTTTTTCCCATTTTTAATGGGATCAGGGTATAAAAAATTGAAATAATAAAAAACATAAAAATAATAAAAATTGACTTTAATATACGGCCTATGCCGTATACAATGATTTTAGCTACAAAAATTCTTGGAAAAACTCCCGATATTCTTTTTTTTGAACTTTTGGCTTTTTTCCAGATTTTTTTCAGCTGTTTTAGCTTTTTTGTAGCTTTAGTCGTTTGTTTATATCTTTTAGTATACCGCAATACACATTTTTAAGCCATTTTTAATACAGCAAGTCAACTTAGTGCATGCACAAACCATTTTATGTTGGGGTGACCATATTGATGTGCTCCCAAAAGGATGCATCTTTTTTCTCTACTTGCAAAAAACCATATATTACAATAAATAAAAATTTCATTTCAAGAGTAGGGGTTGATATGCTGCTTCACACACTTTAAGCGTTAAATTGCCGACTAATTTTCGGTCGATTGTTGCGACAATCATTGGATAGATCGCGTGTCTTCTGCCTTGTTGCATGTTGAGCTGTTTTATGCAGTTATTAGACACAACGGGAAGTTATTTTGACGACCTTTAAATAAGCCAGCCAAGCTGCTCAGTTGCAGCAGTTACATTTGAATGATGGATCCCAACGCTAATCCAACCACCAGCTACAATGCTGAGCACAAAACCTGGTCAGGCGCCTCTAAACAGAGCTACTACAATGATGAACTGACCATAGGTCAAATTATATACGGGCGACTGCAGAACGAGCCTCAACGAATCTTCCAAATATCGCACAGTGAAAACACGCGGCTCACACGATTCCAGATGCTCCAAAATGCGGCCAAGGTGAGTGTATATTTAAAACAACAAGGATTTTGCGAGGAGTCGGATATAGTTGGCATTTTGGCCAGGAACACCACCCATGTGGCTGCCCTGGTCTATGGTTGCATGTTCAATGGCACGCCCTTCCATGCCGTCAATGCCAATCTGGAGCAGCACACCATACAAAGTCTCTATGGCATAACGAAACCAAAACTCATTTGCTGCGATGCTGAGGATTATGGAAAACTGCAAAGAATCGCAAATAGTCTAGGCATTCAAATTATAACTATACATGGACGTATAGTTGGAGTTGTGAGTATTTTGGATGTGCTGCAAGTACCTGTGCCAGAGGATTACGAGCCCACTCAATTTAAATGTGGCATCGACCGAACTATGGCCATACTCTGCTCCTCGGGCACAACAGGCACACCCAAGGCAGTAACCATTTCGAATAGTCGCAAGATATTCGAGAGTCATAGGTAAAAAAAACTTTGATGATCTAGCAAATAGTTGAAAGCTAAATATTTCAAATTCTAGCTACTTGAATCCCAATGATATACAATTTGCACCTAGCACTCTGGATTGGCTATCGGGTTTGATTACGCTGATTACGGCTGGAGTTAATGGCACATTGCGTCTCATATCGCAGGAAGTATTTAGTCCTACACATTTCTTTAATATGTGCGAACAGCAGAGCATCAGCTGGGCGTTGTTGGCCGCCTCGCACATTGCGATGCTGGCAAATGCTTCGGATATAAGTGCCAAGCGGCTGCATTCTGTGAGGCATCTTTTATTTGCTGGCGGTCACACACTGGTTCCGACTCTACACAAGATGCAATCCTTTTTGCGAGATGAGGGTATCCTTCGTAATGCCTATGGGATGACAGAGCTGGGTACCTGTGTCTCCATCAACCACAGCACTCTCACGAAACCCAAATCGGTGGGCCGTCTTATGGCCAACATTCGCATGCGTGTGATGAATGAACATGGGGATGCATTGGGTCCGAATGAGACGGGTGAACTGAATTGCCACAATGGACAGCATTGGAGTGGCTATTATGGCAACGCCAAGGTAACAGCTGAGATGCAGGACTCTGAGGGCTGGTTTCACACGGGCGATTTGGGCTACTTCGATGAGGATAACTACCTGTACATTGTGGAGCGCAAGAAGGATATGCTCAAGTTTCTGGGCATGATGTACTATCCACACGAGATCGAGGAGGTCATTGCCCAAATGCCACAAGTGGCCGAAGTTTGTGTCTTTGGCATTTGGAATGAAACAGAAGGCGATGCTGCAGCTGCTTCGGTGGTGCCTCAGTCAGGTAGTCAGCTTCAGGCGGACCAAGTGGTGCAATTTGTGGCTCAGCACTGTGCCGTCGGCTATAAGCAGCTTAAAGGCGGTGCACAGATCGTGCCAAAATTGGCAAAGAGTCCCAATGGCAAAGTAAACCGTCAGGCTGTAAAGGTTGCTTATCTAAAAGCAGCACACAATAAAAATACGGCAGCCAATTCAAAGGCTTTCCCTAAAATACTCTGTGGCAACCGGCTGTAGATAAACCGATTATAACTTGAATAAACGAATATTATACTATTATATGACCTTGTGCATAAGTTCAAGATCAGTTCCAGCTATTGAAAACACTTAAAACTTATATGGAAAATTAAATATATGCATATTAAGAGACATTTAACAAGCATGTAATATGCTTAAGTGCAACTATTAACAAGTAAGAAGGCTCTAGTCGAGATATCCCGACTAGACGATACCCTGATCCCTATACTTTCCGCGTACAGTCAGTGCTTGCAAGTATGTGTGTGTGTGTGTACGCGCATACAGCATAGTGCATACAAAACTTCAATGTCCCATATCTCCGGTGTTTATTATCCGATTTCGATAAAATTTCACAGATTGTCATTATTTTATTTTAAAATTCAAATTGCATCTCAAAGTTTTCAAAATTCAAGATTTTTTTGTTATCGATCCCATGTGTATATCGGAAACGGGAAGAGTTATCGAAAATCGGAAAGAAACTTGTACTGCCTAGGGATTAGGCGAGCTTAAGTTCCAAATCTCTAGTCTCTAGCTCTTATAGTCTCTGAGATCGACGCGTTCATACATACGGACAGACGGACAGACAGACAGACGGACGGACAGACGGACATGGCTATATCGACTCGACTGTTGATGCTGATCAAGAATATATATACTTTATGGGGTCGGAGATGCTTCCTTCTACCTGTTACATACTTTTGCACAACTTCATTATACCCTTTTTTCCCATTTTTAATGGGATCAGGGTATAAAAATATCGTATCATCTCTCCAATCCTAGATAAGTGTTCTTTAAATGCTTTTATTGAGGAATATTCCTTCCACCTAACTTTTAATTGCATTATTTGATAACATAATACATACTCATTGTATTGGCAATTTAAACACAACGCTGTGGAACTCATACAATAAACAAAATGTTTATCACAACATGAAAGGTAATCGTGTTCTGATAAGAAATCTAGGTTCAAGATCATATTTGTATACTTCACATATACTAAAACGTCGCACAACCCGTGTTGCGATTCTCTATCAGTGACTAAAAAATATTATATATTCAATTCGTTAACTCGTCATCGCTCTTGATAACCTGATAAAACAATGACTCAGCATAAACTGTAAAATATCAAGTCAAGTCGCAACATACCGACTAGAAGATACCCTGAAGCCTATACTTAACGCGTACATTCAGTGCAAGTATGTGTGTACAATGCATACTTGACTTAACTTCAACATTCCAAATCTCCTGCGACTTTCAACCGATTGATTAAAATTTTGATCTAGATGCGCAGTATTAATCTAGATGCTTAGTCATGACTTAAAAGGTATTTGAGAATCTGTTGAGTTTTGAAGGAGTAATGACTTCAAACTGTTCCGACCTATCTTCACGTCTTTTGATGCTAAACAAAAATATATATTTAATTTTTGGGGTCGGAGATGAATCCTTCTGTCTGTTACAAACTTTTGCACAAAACCATTATACCCTTTTTAACCATCTTCAATGGGTCAGGGTATAAAAATATGTGGGAACCTAATCATGTTATTATTTATCACGGTAGCTTTTCAATATTTGTCAAGTAAGAGTGTATCTGCAGAAACGATAATGAAAACATCCAAAATTCTGCTTTTCATGCTGGCCAACATGAATTTAACTATTATGAAGGTTAACAAATATGTTCGCTCAAACAAAATAAAAGTGCTAAATAAAATTACAGCACGTGCCTTATTGTGGACTTCTCACGATAAGGTTAACAAGTTCAATTACTTAACTTGTGCTTTAATTGGCAGTTCAAAGATGAGAATTGTTTACAATAGTTGCATCTAATTTGCCAGTCCACTCAGTTAACATGATTTAGAGAGCCAAGCAATTGTTATCTTCAATGAGTATGCGTTTTCACTTTTGTACAGAAAACGTTCAACGCTGTGAATAGAGCATGGGAAATAAATGTGTGTTTTATATGTAACGTTATATTTTGGCAAGTATTCACAATTAAGCTATATATATGACTTAATTTAATATTCGAACTAGTACTAAATTAAACTTATTTTGTATTCAAATACTTAAGTAAATTGTCTTCGCGATTTATTTTAATATAATTGAATGTTGTGACAAAGGGTAATTAAACTTTGGGCAGCTTGCAGCTGCGTCCCATCAACAAAACCAAACTCGTGTTGGTGTTTGTTTTGCTTATTCTCATTGGGCACACACACATGCAAAGACGGGCTAGTTAGTGTTTAAAAGTCAGCTAGTGTTCTGGTATAAAAAGCAACATTCTGCGTGCTTGAGTTTTTATTTCTTAAAGAAAGCTAGCGGCACTAAGAATGAATTTTCGACCTGATAACACCTATGATGCGGAAAATAGAATATGGAGTGGTCAGCAGGAGCGTGATTACTTTTCATCGGATCAATCGATAGGAGAGCTTATTTTTCATGAAATGCGACGTCATCCGCAGCTGATAGCTCAAGTAAGTTAATGAACGTACACATATTGCATACACATAACTATACATTATTATATTCCACACAGATATCAGAGTCGGAAAACACTACACTCACCCGTAAAGAGCTTCAATTAAACTCGATGCGTGTGGCAAGCTATATGAGATCTCTGGGATTAGTGCAAACAGATATTGTCGGAATTATTGCGAGGAATACAACTCATATATCAGCCGTGGTTTATGGTTGTCTTTTCAATGGGATTCCGCTTCACACGGTTAACGCCATCTCCGAGCAGGAAACAATTGAAAAACTCTTTGATATAACAAAGCCGCGTCTAATATTCTGTGATGGTGAAGACTATGAGAAAGTAAACTCAGCTACAAAAAAATTAAAAGTGAAGATCATAACAATGCGTGACCATCAAAATGGTTCAATAAGCATTGAGAATGTACTTGATACACCGGTTAAGGCCGACTTTCAACCATCTCGTTTGGAACAGGGGAATGAGCATACCCTGGCAATCGTATGCTCATCTGGTACCACGGGTACACCCAAAGCTGTGACTATTCCAAACAGCAAAAAGATCTTAAGCTGCTGCAGGTAGGTAGAGACAACGAAGTTCAATCCAGCTTTCATCATTAATGCTATTTAATATTCTAGATATTTAACCACAGCTGATGTTCAACTTTGCCTGAGTACTCTGGATTGGTTGAGTGGTCTAATGACGACAATTGTTTCGGGCGTATACAGCACAAAGCGCATTATAAGCGATAACCCCTTCGATCCAGCCCATTTCCTATGTTTAATTGAGAAGTACAATGTCACTTGGCTGCTTGTGGCTCCATCCAACATGGCAATGATGGTTAACTGCCCGGAATTTGAAATGGCGGATCTTGACAGTATTCACTCCTTCATGTACGGCGGTAGTCGTTGCTCATTGGAAGTACAGCAGCACATCCGAAATCGTCTAAAATACGGCTGCTTGCAATTAGGGTACGGATTCACGGAGGCTGGCAGTATGGTTGCCATGAACTCGAACTTTGATGAGAAACCCAATTCAGTTGGTCGTTTGTCGGATGGCATCAAGCTGAAAATACTAACAGAGCACGGCGTCCGGCTTGGACCCAATGAAGTGGGTGAGATATGTATCCATACTAGTCAGTATTGGGGTGGATATTATGGGAACCCCGAAGATTCGAGGCATATGCGAGACTCAGAGCACTGGTTTCACAGTGGTGATTTGGGTTATATGGATGACGATGGCTTTCTATATATTGTGGATCGTAAGAAGGATATGCTCAAGTACCAGAACATTATGTATTACCCAAACGAGATCGAAGAAGTCATCTCAAAAATGCCAGATGTGGCCGAGGTCTGTGTCTTTGGCGTCTGGAATCCGATCAATGGCGATGATGCTGCTGCTGCAGTAGTTAGAAAGATTGGCTCAGATATAAACGCACAGGATGTGATTGACTATGTGCAGAAGCATATCAAATTAAAGTACAAGCAACTAAATGGAGGTGCTATTATTGTTAATGATCTAAAAAGAAGTCCTAACGGGAAAACAAATAGACAAGCGACAAAGTCCTACTTTCAAGAACTTAAAGAGCAAAAAAGGGCCTTTAAATGAAGTGGATCAAAAGAAATAACAACATTTACCTGTTAACGCCACGTTTATAATTATTTGTTCAACGAACTTAAGAAAAAGATAAATAAAAATAGAACAATATTGAGAAAATTTAATATCTCTTTGCTAAAAGTATATTAGGTTTAAAATTAAGAGCGTTGTGGCACCAAGCCCGAATCACAATTAAAAATGTACTGCATAAGAATCATTTAAAATGATGTCGAGTCACCGTTAGCTCATCATTTTAATTTACTCGAGTAAACACGAACATATATATTTATTTTTATGCCCATTTAAAATAGGTAATAAGGGTATATAAGGTTTTGTGCAACAGTATGTAACAGACAGATGGAATCATCAAGTATATATATTCTTGATCACAGCAACAGCCTAGTCGATATAGCAATGCGTGTCCGTTCGCCTGTATGTATGAACGGGTCGTCAATTATGCAGTACACGCGTACCCACACACATACTTGCAAGCATTGACAGTACGCGTTTACTATAGGCTACAGGGTATCTTCTAGGCGGGATTTCCCGGCTAGATCGTGCTTATTTTATATATTTTCACTGACAAGTTTCCCTCCTGCCGCTCGGTCTTATTTACATTATGTAAGGAAAGCTTGATCAAGAGAGTATATTTGTTAATTAAGATGTTTTTTGCAAGCACGGCATCAACAAGTATAAAAGGCAATCAGACTTGTGGTGTTCTCATCAGTAAGACTGATTTAGTAAACCTAGTCACATTTGCAATGACTAACAAGCTGGCAAATTTCTACGATGCAGAGCACAAAATCTGGAGTGGTCAGAAGTCCCGTGATTACTTTGCACCCGATTTGTCTATAGGCGAAATTATATTCCATGAGATGCGACGTCATCCACAACTAATAGCTCAAGTACGATTCAGTTGTGCAGTCCAATTGATATAACACAACTTATTACATTTTATTTTTATACCCTGATCCCATTAAAAATGGGAAAAAAAAGGTATAATGAATTTGTGCAAAACTATGTAACAGGCAGAAGGAAGCATCTCCGACCCCATAAAGTATATATATTCTTGATCAGCATCAACAGTCGAGTCGATATAGCCATGTCCGTCTGTCCGTCTGTGTGTATGTATGAGCGCTTCGATCTCAGATACTATAAGAGCTAGAGACTCCAGATTTGGAACTTAAGCTCGCCTAATCCCTAGGCAGTACAAGTTTGTTTTCGATTTTCGATAACACTTCCCGTTTCCGATATACACATGGGATCGATAACAACAAAATCTTGAATTTGGAAAACATTGAGATGCAATTTGAAATATAAAATAAAATAATGACAATCTGTGAAATTTTTATTAAAATCGGATAATAAACACCGGAGATATGGGACATTGAAGTTGTGTATGCAGTATGCAGTATGAGCGTAGACACACACACTCATGCAAGCACGGATTGTACGCGTGAAGTATAGGGATCAGGGTATCGTCTAGTCGAGATATCTCGACTAGAGCCTTCTTACTTGTTTCAATTGATATAACACAACTTATTATATTGTATTTTTTCAATAGATTTCTGTTACTGAAAACACCGTTTTAACCAGAGAGGACCTTCAGTTGAACTCAATGCGTGTGGCTAGCTATATGAGATCCTTAGGACTGAAGCAAACGGATGTTGTAGGGATTATAGCGAGAAATACTACGCATATGTCTGCCGTTGCATATGGATGTTTTTTCAATGGCATAGCCTTTCATTCACTAAATATCGCGTTTGAGCAGTCAACTATTGAGAAGCTTTTTAATATAACGAAACCACTTCTGATATTCTGTGATGGGGATGAGTACGAGAAAATAAAGTTAGCTACAAAAAACTTGAATGTCAAAATCATAACAATGCGTAACCATCAGAGTGGATCCATAAGCATTGATAAGATCCTAACTACACCTGTTGAAGCAGACTTCCAGCCTGCTCGATTGGAACGTGGAAATGATCAAACCATGGCTATTCTCTGCTCTTCTGGAACAACGGGTACTCCCAAGGCAGTAACTATTTCAAACAGTCGCAAAATATTAAATGGCAACAGGTAAATCAATAAAATAATATTGTAATGGATACTATTATAGTTATATTCTATTCTATCAGATATCTGACCACCGCTGACGTTCAATATGCACATAGTACTCTAGACTGGGTAACAGCACTGGTGACAACGGTTACTTCGGGTGTTTACAGCACAAAACGCATAATAGCTAGCACTTCCTTCGATCCAAAGTGTTTCTTGCGTATCGTCGAGGAACACAAAATCACGTGGGTACTACAGGCCCCATCTCATATGGCGATGACAGCGAATTGTCCGGAATTCAAGCAAACTAATCTTCATAGCATTCAGACCTACATTTACGGAGGTACTTACTGCTCTTTAGAGGTGCAACATGCAATACGAAGTCGATTAGCAAACGATTGCCTGCATTTGGTGTACGGCTTTACGGAGGCGGGCAGTTTAGTAACCTTAAACTTTAACTTTGATGAGAAACCTAATTCGGTTGGCTGTTTGGCTGAAGACTACAAGTTGAAGGTACTTGATGAGCAGGGCGAGACTCTTGGACCCAACGAGGTGGGAGAAATATGTATCCACAGTAGACAGTACTGGGGTGGATACTATAACAATCCCGTGGAAACTCAAAAGATACGTGACGCGTCCGAGTGGTTTCACTCCGGAGACTTGGGTTATATGGATGATGACGGTTATCTCTATATTGTGGATCGTAAAAAGGAAATGCTTAAATACCAGAGCATCATGTATTACCCAAGCGAGATTGAAGAAATCATCTCCAAAATGCCTGGCGTGGCAGAAGTCTGTGCCTTTGGCATCTGGAGTCAACTTAATGGCGACGAGGCTGCCGCTGCTGTAATAACGAAAAGTGGAACCCAAATTAAGGCGGAAGACGTTGTAGACTATGTGAAGCAGCATTGCAGTGCCAGTTATAAGCATTTGCATGCAGGTGCCATAATTGTGGATGATCTGAAAAGAAGCCCCAATGGAAAAACTAATCGGCAGGCCACAAAGGCGTACTTCTTAGAAGTTAGGGGTAGAAAACTATAGTGTAAAATTTAAATAACATTACAATAATGAATTTCAAAATGATAATGAACTTCAAATTTCCCCAACCTTTATTTTTGAGAGTAAAAATTAGTTACCCCAAAATATTTTTGTTTAAGTTGTTATTATAACCCTTAGCAAAGAAAAGAGTTTTAAATTCGTTTTATATATATATATATATATATATACTTCCACTATATATATATATATAATGATCAAAAAAGTTCCCCGACCGCTGCTTAGAACGAATTTAAAACTCAAAAACAAATTCAAAAACTCAAAGTGCAAACAAATTTAAATAATAAAAAACATAGAAATAATAAAAATTGACTTTAATATACGGCCTATGCCGTATACCATGATTTTAGGAAAAACTGCCGTCATTAATTTTTAAGAACTTTTGGCTTTTTTCCAGATTTTTTTCAGTTGTTTTAGCTTTAGTCGTTTGTTTGTATCTTTTAGTATACCGCAATACACATTTTTGAGCCAATGCAGCAAGCTAACTTAGTGCTTGCACAAACCATTTTATGTTGGGGTGACCATATTGATGTGCTCTCAAAAGCATGCACAATTTCTTTATTGATCACAGTTTGATGAATGCAGCATACTGGTTTGTGGCACTGGTGTGAAAACAGTTTTAGATAGATGAAATCAATAAAATACAATTCAGTACAGAATTGTGTGAACAAAAGTTTGCTGGAAATTTTTTCGTGACTAATTTGTTACCTTTTATTACTTGTCTATCAAATTACGAGCAGAGATAGTTTTTGTCAAATATGTTTATTAAGGTAACATAGACTTATAAGCTTTCAAGATGGGTAGTAAGAAACGGCTTTGTAGAACGAATCGCTTGAAAACCTGATCCGCTATTTAACGAGTATCGATCATTACCCCTTAACAAAGCTTTGCTGCTTCTGTTTTGAATCTGGCTACTTTCTTTACATTCTGAATCGTGCCGCCATATATAATATTTTATTTATTACTCAGAGGTTTTTATCTCCTTTGCAAATAAATTGTATGTGCATATGAATGTTATAGATTTTATTTGCTTTTAATTTACCTGTTCATAATAAACCAATTAAATTTAAGACATATTTTTTTTTAACAAAGGCATTGTTTGCCTTACAAAGGCATTGTTTGCTTTACAATGTATTCTGTGTGGTGTATAGTAAATACTTACATATGTAGGTACGCGTGCGTTTTAAAAACGATATCCATTGTTATTATTTAATCTAATCTAATTCAATAGCCGCTATCAAAATGTATAAAAGTAATAAGATTCGCTTTCGAAACATCATTTAAGAAAGTTAAGTTTTCCGATTAAGAATGTCTTACCAAAAAGAGAATACTTACGATAAGCTGGAAAGGATATGGAATAGTCACCAGGATAGTAACTATTTCGCGGCGAATCTTTCAGTTGGCGAGATTATTTTTCATGAAATGCGACGACATCCTCAGCTTATAGCTCAAGTAAGTACACAGTTTTCAAGTCGGTACACAATATTTATTGTACTTTTCAACTAGATCTCGGATAGTGAAAGTACTGTATTAACCATAAAGGAGCTCCATTTGAATTCAATGCGTGTGGCCAGCTATATGAGAGCCTTCGGACTGAAACAGTCAGATATTGTAGGCATTATAGCGAGAAATACTACGCATATGTCTGCCGTTGCATATGGTTGTTTTTTCAATGGCATAGCCTTTCATTCACTAAATATCGCGTTTGAGCAGTCAACCATTGAGAAGCTTTTCAATATAACCAAACCACGTCTGATATTCTGTGATGGTGAGGACTACGAGAAAGTTAAGTCGGCTACGGAAAAATTGAATGTCAAAATCATTACAATGCGTAACCATCAAAGTGGATCCATAAGCATTGAAGAGATCTTAGGCACTCCCGTAAAAGCTGATTTTCAACCTGCTCGCTTGGAACGCGGAAATGATCAAACCATGGCTATTCTTTGCTCTTCTGGAACAACTGGTGTACCCAAGGCAGTGACTATCACAAATAGTCACAAGTTGCTTATGGCCTTGTAAGAAAACCGCAACAAGTATAGTTTGTAAATACTATATTTTCTACATTATTTTAGATTGACTACATCTGATGTTATATACGGGCACAGTACTCTAGATTGGTTAACAGGTCTCGGGACAACGGTTTTGTCAGGCGTTTACAGCTGCAAACGCATAGTAAACGACCGTCCTTTTGATCCCGTCAACATGCTGAGAATTATTGAGGAATACAAGATATCGTTCCTGGTTCAGGTACCATCCCACATGGCGATGATGGTTAATTGCTTGGAATTTAAAAAGACAAACCTAAGCAGTATTAGAAGCTACCTGTTCGGCGGTGGTCCCTGTTCCTTGGAGGTACAACACTCTATACGAAGCCGCTTGCAAACGGATTGTTTATGCATGGCGTACGGTTTAACGGAAATAGGCACCACTGTGTGCATTAACAAAAGCTTTGATGCGAAACCCAATTCAGTTGGCCAGTTAGTGCAAGGGTTCAAGCTCAAGATACTTGATGAGATGGGAGAAAATCTAGGACCAAACGTTAAGGGTGAGATATGCGTCTATAGTAGTCAGTATTGGGGTGGATATTATGATAACCCCGAGGAGACACGCAATGTGCTGGACTCAGAAAAGTGGATTCACACTGGTGACTTGGGTTATATGGATGACGATGGCTTTCTTTATATTGTGGATCGTAAAAAGGATATGCTGAAGTACCAGAACATTATGTATTATCCTCACGAGATAGAAGAACTCATTTCAAAAATGCCAGGCGTAGCTGAGGTCTGTGTTTTTGGCGTCTGGAATGAACTCGTCGGTGATGAGGCTGCTGCTGCAGTGGTAAAGAAATTTGGATCCAAATTAGAGGCAAAGGATGTGGTCGACTATGTGAAGCACCATTCTGGTGCTGTTTATAAACATTTAAATGCAGGTGCAATTGTTGTGCAGGATCTGAAGAGATCCCCGAACGGCAAGACAAATCGACATGCAACAAAGGCCCATTTTGTACAGATAAAAGGTGAAAAATAAATTTAAAAAAAATTAAACCAAATATACTATACTCTGTCTTATTAGGTAGCGCGACTATTGGTCATTAAACCTGGCACCGTATCAGTCAAACGGGGGGTGACAATTTTTGTTTTTATTTCTGTAACTGATGAACCATTATAAAAATGGGTTATGTCCCATAAAAAGTAAAGAGTTGTTAAATTGTTGTAGACTTTAGCGGCAATCAATGAGAACTTTACAATCAAAATGCCATCAATCAGGCATTTACCCAAAGGTTCATTCTTCCAAAAATTATAAATCTTTGTTAAGACAAAGGAATAATCAAATACGATTTAAAAGATGCCATATCAATTGACAAAGTGCGTTTACTTGATTTAAGCTAGTGAACTGTTCCGATACGGAACAAAGGATTTGGAGTGGCGTGTATGGAGTGCATGAAAACTTTCCACTACATCTGTCGCTGTAGTAAAGAAGATTGGATCAAATGATGTGGTGGACTATGTCAAACAGCATGCCAGATAAGCATTAACATGCATGAGCCATAAATGTGGATGATATAATACAATAACGGCATATTTTCAAGAGATGAAAAAAAATAAACAACGGCACTGAGTATTTTAGCAAAAATCTTTTAGACTGTCCTGACCTTTCTGTTCGTAGTTAATCTACTAGGACTACTCACTTTATATTGTTAAATAAAATCTTGATCAGACAGATAACTCTCCTTAAAACGAATTCAAGGCCAAACATTCATTTTTTTTACAATCTACAGCTTTTAGGGCATGCTTATCGCTAGCATAGCTTATCTTATATAGAACTTGAGCTTTTCAATTCGTGTTCGTGGGTTGTCAGATAGGTGACGTCTGTTAACCGTTTGATAGGCAAACGGTTAACTGATAAGCTGATAAACACTCATTAGACTAACTCTGTGGCTAAAGTTGTGTTGGCCACACGTTGGTCGCCAGTTGGTGAACGACTTGCGCGACGCTTGGACGACCGCACAACACTCGACGACTCTTATCTAAGTTATCAGTTATCGAACATGGCAGGCGGCCCCAGCACACAGTTCGATAAATACACCAAAATATGGAGTGGACCAAGGCCGGCGCATTTCTTTGATGCCGACTGTTCCATTGGCAAAATTCTCTTTGCCTTTATGCGCAATCATCCGTCCAACTTATGTCAGGTGCGATTTAACTAAAACTTCAATTGTATTGTGTTCATTTCTTGAATATTGATATGCAAATTTTATTTCAGATTTCCGATACGGAAGGCACTGCTTTGACTAATGGCGAGGCTATCAGCTTTGCCATTCGCATTGCCCAGCAGTTAAAGGCAATGCATTTGCGACAGGACGATGTGGTTGGCATTGCGGGCACCAACACCACATATTTGATGCCAGTGGTTCTCGGTTGTCTGCTCAATGGCACACCCTTTCACGCTGTCAGCCCCTGGCACGATGAGGCCACCTTTAAGCATTTGTTTTGTATCACCCGACCACGACTTATCTTCTGCGATGGTTCGGTCTACGATCGACTAAGCGCTATTGCTAAAATGCTTAAGGCTCCGGTCTATACGCTCAAGGATCATCGATTGCAACTGCCTCGCATTGAGGATCTGCTGGAGCCAACCAAACAGGAGTTGTATTATGTGTAAGTAGCTGGGCAGACTCTTAACAACGAAATAATAAAATATGGCTTGATATTTAAATACCTAACATTATTTCAAAGGTTAATTGTTTCGATCTCTTTCTAAATTAAACAACTTTCCAGATTTTACGTCTAATCGTTGAATTTCATCCCCTACTTTCAGACCGGAAGCACTGATGCTGGGCGGTGACCAAACTGTGGCCATACTTTGCACCTCTGGCACCACTGGACCACCAAAAGCAGTTTGCATATCCAACTCCGCTTGTCTCTTTGACTTTGGGTATGAATTGTAAGGAACCTTATGATGTACAACAACTAATAAATGCTCTGCATCTTTGTTAGCTTTGTCACCGGTCAGGATGTCTTGCTCTCTTTTAGCACAATCGATTGGGCTCCTGGATTGTTTAATATGCTCTTCAGTTGCTGTCACGGTTCCACACGTTGCATCACCGATCGCGCCTATTCGCCCGAGTACCTGTTGCAAATGATCGAAAAGTACAAAGTCACATTGCTGACACTGGCGCCACAGCAGGCGGCATCACTTCTAAAGGCACCCACTCTCAGCAAGGGTCGACTGAGGAGTGTGCGATTCATCAGCATTGGTGGTGGGATGTGTTATGTGGCTAATCTGCTTAAGCTAAAGGAATATCTGCTAAGTGGCCAAATTTCGTATGGTTATGCGCTAACTGAATGTGGTGGCGTAGCAGCCAATATGGGCGTTGCAAAGCCCTCATCCGTGGGCCGTATAGTGCCGGGTGTGAAGGTAAAAATTCTTGATGATGCTGGACGCAGTTTGGGACATGGTGAAACGGGTGAGATTCTGGTGCACAATGGCAAAGTGTGGAATGGCTACTATGGCAATCCGAATGAATCGAAACGCATGCAGGACTACCAAGGCTGGTTCCACACCGGCGACATGGGCTACTTTGACGACGAGAACTTTCTACACATTGTGGAACGCAAGCGGGACATGTTGCGCTTCCATGGCGCCCAATATTGTCCTTATGAGCTGGAGCAGGTCATTGCCGAGCTGCCGGATGTGATCGAGGCCTGCGTCTTTGGGCTGTGGAACGAGGTCGATGGCGATCCGGCTGCTGCAGCTGTAGTCAAGATACCCGGTAGTCGTCTCACTGAAATGGATATTGTTGAATATGTGGCAAAGCGTCTGGTTGTCACTCACAAACAGCTTCACTGTGGCGTCTTTTTTCTGAGCGAAATGCCCAAGACGGGCAGTGGCAAGGTGCTAAGACAACAGGCTCGAGATCAGGCACTAGGCAAAGAGTGGAACGATTATCGAAATGGCCATTAATTGTTTATTTTGGTTGGCAATAAGTATAAGCATTTTATTTATTAAATGACTCACACACATTCCAGTATCATTGTTGTTGGTATTGTGTTTGATTGTGGGCCTAGCGTATATCGACTTGAAAAGCATTCGGAAATTGTTTTTAGATAGACGAAAGAATACATTTCGGCCATTGTTTTTTCGGCATTATCACGTGCTTATCTGCTATTGATTAGCCAGCTGCCTTTTTGCGATATGTTAGCACATAAAAAACGCATGCAGCCAGGGCCAAATGAGTAATTTATCAAAATCAAGTATTTTAATACGTAAACATTCAATGTTTCCTCAGTTTAACAGAGTCAGGTGCTATCAATTTTAAGGAGCTGAGTCCGATTATCAAGCAACAAACAAAGTCGGCAAAGCAGTTTTGCATTTATGACAGTGAATGCTCCTAACAGAGCTATGTTAACTCTCTATTAACGGTCTCTTTGAAAAGTTACGAAGAAGAATGTGAAAAACTTTAAACAATTTTAATCTAATAGCATAATTGATAAAAAGTCTTCTTCAGTTCATACTTTGTGCCCTTATCAGAACAAGTTAAATGTTTAACTAAGATAAGAAGATATAAACTTTTTATGTTTATTGTAGGCTGCAAACTTAGTATATAAATAGCAAGATTAGCAATTTAAAGCTAATTTATTGCAACGGAGTTGAAACACACTTCAATATATAAAGTAGCTTAACTTGATGAAAGATCATATTGGTAAAACAGTTACATGGTTTTTCTTTTTTAAATTTTTAAAAATCTTAATCTAAGCATAACAAAAAAATAAATTTATTTTAATTTAGTAAGTAAAAATTTCAAAAATTATATATAAACATTTGTTCATTTTTAAATAAGAGAAGAAACCGAATAAGGTCGTTTCGGTGTCATTTATTTTTCTCATTAAGGATAGGATAGGATAGGATACGATATCATATGGTGATAGTTTTACCTAATGAAGTGATTGTGTAGCTCTTTGTGACATCTAAATGGCATAGCTCTGCTTATTGGTGGCATTCCAGTTCAACAACCCTTTAACCTTTGAATGGGTGGGAGGATAGAAATTGATCGTATGTAACATTTGATTGACAGCTAAGTTAAGTTGCACTTTGTACGTGATCTTGTCAGCATTGCAATTGGATACTTTTGCCCCTGCAACTCTTCACTGAATGGCATGGGCAACGCTTGGGTGCATACCCTAAAAATAAACTCAATATTTGATGCGGCAGCAGCAGCAGCAGCAGCAACAACAATTAAATCAGGCACTTAAGACCAACAAATTTATATAATTTTCGGCTCGCAAAGGATCGTTGATAATGATCATGCTGTGCTACTCTTAAGCTGAAACTGATTGACAGACGCGAGTTGATGTCGCTTATGTGCTGTTTTCAATGTCAAGTTCATGAAATACGATCGCGGCACATCTTTTTTCGGGGCATTAAGATCGAAGTATATATGTGCATTATTGTCATTGATCATGCTTTCCTGTTTATTTCTTTGCTGCTTGATGATCGCGGTATGCGGCTTGGCTGGCTGTCTACCCGGTTGCCTTGTTGCCTGCTCAGGCGTATCAAATATGCAGGAAATGCATGGCGTAGCCAATTGCATTAGTCTCGGTGGGCCAACAACAGCAACAGCATTTCAAAGCCGCATGGCGCCTGCTTAGCTTGGCCAACTTGGCTAAACTTGAATGATCTTGGACAGAGACAGCGCGACAGCTATTCTAATTGTCATGCAAATACCAATTATCATTTGTCAGTAATGCCACTTGGTATAATATTGTTGACGTATAATTAAATGCCTAATCACCAATCCACAATCTACGATCTACAATCGACGATCACTGATTGCACATATCGGTTATAAGTTCAGATTTCTTAACTGCTGTTGATTAATTCATTTGCAATTGTCGACCAGTTTGTCAGTTACACATATGACAACAACGGCTGCTGTTTCAACCCATAATTAACTCTATTAATCGTGTAGAAAATGTTTATGCCTCAGCGAATATTTTATTTAAAGAGGGAAAAAATCGAAAACACTCTTATGCCAATCATTTATTTATGCCTGTCGTCTATGCTGTGTGAGGGATTGTTTAATTAGTTTTACCATTTGCATATGTCAAAGCAATGAACCCCCGCATTGCACTTACACCACATCTCCCCTTCCCTAATTCATGATCACTGCCAGCCACTTTGCATTCAATCCTATTAAGTTGTCTAATGCATCGTCTCGTTATTGAATGAGTGCAGAGTACCAATAACCAGTCAGATTGTGAATAAGACAAAGAAAGGGGAAGAAAAAATACGAAAAGAACTACGAGTCAAATACCCTAAATACGTCAAAGAATTGAGGAATAGCTATGAAGAAGGAACATTCTGAAAATGGTGTTTGAATAATTTATCACAATGCAACATTAAAACTAAAAGATAACTTTCTAGATATAAATGTATAAAAAATAGCCAAGAAATACATTAAATATACTTTATGAAATCAAAATAAAAAAAATACTCAAAATACGAAAGAATCATATAAAAACGACCTTCAATATACTCATGAATACCCTATATATATCGAATGGCATAACAACTTTGACACATTGCCAACGACATGGAGGGAGGCGAACTTTGAGAACACACAATTTATGGCGCTTAAATGGCAGTCATGCGCATGAGCGGCAACGGCTAACAAGATCAACGCCGAAGCATAGCCTCCCCTCCAACACCCCTCTATTGTTCTTAACTCTCCTGTCACCCACGTGCTGCCCTTGTGTGGGGAGCCAGCTAATGCGAATGCGGCTTTAGGCGGATGTTTGGTGTCAAAACACGCAGAGCGCGTTTTCCCTGGAATTTTAGAGCGTTAAACTGTGGTCAGCGGATCCTGACGCCTCCATCTCCAACTCCACCTCCTTCTCCGGCGTGTTGGTTAATTTATGTTAGCGACGTGTTTGCCAGTGAAAACAATGCGGAGAAACTTTGTTCGTAATCGTGCTGGGCCATTAAAAATAGAGTTCGATACTCGTTGCTGCTGTTGCTGTTCTGTTGCTGTTCCTTTTATCAATTTGTGTTCATTTCTAAGCACGAATCGGCTAGCATAGATCATAAAATGGTTATCCCCTCCCGGCCATGGTCAATGTTAGGAAACAACAACAAGATCAACGAGAAAATTTACATAATTACCGCTCTGGCATCGCTTTTATGAGAGCCGCCCCGAACGTGTCAAAATGAAAAGTGTTGCATGATTAGCGAGTAAATAACACGGCCGTGGCATAAATCTCAACAAGAACTCTCTACTCGACTCCAACTCCCTGGCAAAGGAGTTCGCTGCGGCAAGATAATCAAATAAATGTACCGATTTATAAAGATGAAGATGCTAGCCAAGGCTGCCGGAGACAAGACAAAACATCAACTGAGACAGATGTTTTAATGGTTGAGAGTCTTAGGGCCAATAGATACCCTGTACAGTGTACTGTGAAAATGTTTCTTTCAACCACTAAACTCATTTCTAGTGAAACTTTTCAATAATTAAACTTCAAAACTTATAAAACGATATTTTAGATTGAATAAAGTGGAATAACCGTTAGCAGCCTATGTACCGTACAACCGCATGAAAAATGTTTAACAGGGTATTAATAAAAAGAAGAGAGAGAGGTAAACTTGAATGAAGATCGATGTGGCTGCTGATGTGGCCAACTGACTGCCATGGCCAGCTGTTTTGATTCGCCTGGCGCCTGCAGCGGCCTCTTGCCTCCCGTTGTGGGAGGTGTGAAATCTGTGGCAACAAACCAAAAAGAGAAAAAAGAAGACGGAGGCAAGTGGCAACTGGTAACTGGCAACATGCTCGCCAGCGGGACAACATGACACATTGCTGTAGCATAACTTGGTCAGTAATAAGCAGAGGTAACACCAACAACAACAG
Source organism: Scaptomyza tumidula (assembly GCA_035044465.1). NCBI lineage: Eukaryota > Metazoa > Arthropoda > Insecta > Diptera > Drosophilidae > Scaptomyza > Scaptomyza tumidula. The sequence continues at coordinate 4,873,496 of JAWNNW010000445.1, forward strand.
CAAGTGATATGGCTTATGGCCGCTGGGTGAAGAGATGAAACCGGCCAAGTTGTTGCTCATATCGCAGATGCTGCGATAGACACCAATTCCTTAACTCCTTAACACGTTCCAAGCCCGTAGGCCAGCTTATAAAAAAAAAAAATGAAGAGGAGGCAAGTAAGAAAATGAATAAGCTAAAGAACTTGTTAAGAGCAAAATGTTGTTAGCGTTTGCCTGCAATCTTTTCTCGTCTGTTATAAAGTACAATTTCTTAGCGGTTTCATATTACCGTTGCTTAGCATCAGCTTAAGTTTCTGTATCAGACACAATCCGTATCCAAATCCAAGTCAATATCAGACGCGGTCAAGGTCTTCACAAGTGTCGCCGTAACTTTCATTGCATACCGATTTATGCATATTATAGTACTTGTTTAAGAAATATTATGCTGCTTGCAACTTCCTGTCGCTTTGAGCCACACACACACACACACACGTACACACACATAAATTAGTTTTCCATGTTCACTTGTCACCTGTATCATGGCTAAACTCGTTTCGTTTGCGGGTGTCCGATGCCAACTTTAGAATTTGCATTGCCAATTGATTAAACTTATCAGCCACCAAGCACTTGGCCAACTAAATTTGCAAGCCATTTTGGGCCCGAAGCCCTTAATAACAATTGTTATGCTACATATACCACTTAGTAGAAAGACTCTCTCCGTCTTTTTTATTAAGATACATTCTATACTCAATTACCGCAGAGTTTGAATAATGTTAGAAATGCAGCTAGTGGAAACAGACTATTACAAGTCTTCGAAATATGTAAAATTTGAAAACGAAACGATTTTATAAATCGTCAATTAGCTGCTAGAACAGGGTATGTTCAAGTGTTGCACTGTCTATTAAATCACTTTAACCTGTTTATTTTTAGAACCAACCAACAATGATAGAGGCTTACCTTATTTGGATTAATGTGCGAAGATGGTTTTTGGGTGGTCCCTTTGGGCAGAGCATAGACAAACAAACAATGCCAGTTTAATATAGGATAGAAAATGTATTTCGCCAATTAAAGAAGGCTAAGCAGCTAAAATAGAAGTTACAAAACGAATCAGAAAAATAATTTCAAATAAATAAATCAATATAAAATAAAAAATATTATAATATTATTATACTAAAAATCACCTTTGTTTAAGGCGTCACTAAGAATGTTTTAGAAAAATGAATTGAAAATTGTATTAAATCAAGACCCATTTCCACGGATTTTCATAATTGGATACTGTATTGATTAGCCCACATTGTTGGCATTAGGTCGAACAATGTTTATATGGTAAGCAAAAAGAATTTAATGAAACTTCTTAAGAAATCAATAATAATACTTAAGACTTAATACCTAAAGTTTTCTAGTGCCGACAACTGACACACAAACATACATACAAGCAAATTACTTATTGCCTGCAATTGTTGTATTGCATTCAAGTTCAAAGACCTGCACAGAAACAAGACCTTAAACCTTAATGGTAGAAGCTGGCTTAGCTGCGTGCCTTAATGTCTGGCAGGCACACAAGTCCAAAACACTTTTACTCCGCTTATCGCAATGACCATAAATAAAGCTCACGTCTATTAGCGTTGTCATTAATTTTCCTATTTGGATAATATGCAAATTAAACGCTGATTAATTGCTGGCAGGAAAAAGTGAATCGTTTTCCCTATCTAATGCAGTGTCAAACTGTCCGTTTGTCTGCTTGTCTGCTTGTCTGAATGTCTGTCTTGCTGCAAGGCAAAAGTTACGAGTTGAGGTTTTTTGTTAGGCCGCACGATCTCCATGTGTTTCCGTAGTGTAGCGGTTATCACGTGTGCTTCACACGCACAAGGTCCCCGGTTCGAACCCGGGCGGGAACAAGTCTTTTAGTCTTTTTTGATTTTTTGCACGCTATTTACGTGCTATATTTAGGTACTTACATGTGTAATTATTCAGGCTGGCTAAAAATCAAGTTCATGCGTGCAGAGGCCAGGTTTAACGCAAGTATATCATGACTGCACCTATAGCTAGTTTTATTCGCTTTTAATGAACCGCTGTTTTACGACCACTAAGAGGTGTGTGTTTGTGTGTGATAGTGTTTTATATTTATAAACATACAACCCTCGGCACGCACCAGTTTCAACTGTTTAACGACCCGCCAATGTCAGCCCCTGCATGACTCCAACCTGACACTTTTATGGTTTTCATTTATTGACCCTGTACGTCTTTTATTGGACTCGCTTCTCAACGCGTGCCACCCATAGCGGAAGCGGGAATGCTCTATTGAATTGTTGATATCTTGTAGAAAGTAGGCTTTAAAATTTAATTGCTTATGTTGATGGACGATTCATTTACATTAACGGTACATGTGAAATGCTTAGCTATTTTTAAAAGTAGTGATTGTTCTAAATATACTTAAATATAAAAACAATGATACAATTTACTAATATTTATTTTCTAGTCTTTTTTAACTTCCAGTTCGAGTACCCTTTTTGTTTGCTTTCTTGTCCTGCACAAAGTGCTTGTCATTTAGGCGTCTGACTCATGCAGGTTTCCGTAGTGTAGTGGTTATCACGTGTGCTTCACACGCACAAGGTCCCCGGTTCGAACCCGGGCGGGAACAATCTTTTTCTTGTTTGAACTAAGTAATATTTTTAGATTTGTTCTGCTTACGTTATTCTTTATTAAATTAAAATAAACATGAAGTTCCATTTTGAAGAGCTTTGGAGTTGGTTTACAGCCACAGTTTGAAAATTATTGCTAACTAAAAGCTCAAGCAAAGAGCTTTAAATGCAATAGCTTTTTGTTGCGACAATAAAGGGCTCGTCCACTGCTTCAGTGTCAAACCGGTTATGCATAGAGGGAAATTGTATAAATAGCAACTAAAGTCTTTAGTTCCTAACAGGGGATGTAGCTCAGATGGTAGAGCGCTCGCTTAGCATGTGAGAGGTACGGGGATCGATGCCCCGCATCTCCAATTGGTTTTTTTCCTTTTTTGAATGTTTGCAGTTTTTTTTAAAACCAAATATTCCTTCAAGTTACATAAGACAAGCTATTTAGCAGTCTGCAGCATGTCATTTCTGCTGGCATTGACTAGACACCATTGAAATGCTTTTTAAAAGCGATTTTCACACGCGTTCCCACCCAAAACCAGAACTGACATGTTATGCAATCGTGTTTCAGCCTCAGTTAGAGCTCGTTTCCCGGCTGTGCACTCATTGCTCAGAGCAGGAAGAGTAAAAGAAGCCGGGGCAGAAGTCGCCGCCGCTAATCCAATTAAGCATATTCATCATATTCATGTAAATGCAGGCCATGAACTAGAAATACTGCTACTAAAACCCCCATCACAAAGAGGGGGGCTACCTTATAAATATTGTGAAAAATGCTGACATTTCCGTCATGTTGCTGTTGTTGATTAAAATCTATTTAATTGAATTTAACTAGATTGCTTGTCAAGTTAACGCTCAATTTTCAACACTTTTTCATAATTTTGAACAGAACTGCCTTTAATATTATATATATATATAAATATATATGCTTGTTACTGGTTAGTGTGGAATGGTATCTTTTTATACCCTGATCCCATTAAAAATGGGAAAAAAGGGTATAATGAAGTTGTGCAAAAGTATGTAACAGGTAGAAGGAAGCATCTCCGACCCTATAAAGTATATATATTCTTGATCAGCATCGAAAGCCGAGTCGATATAGCCATGTCCGTCTGTCCGTCTGTCCGTCCGTCCGTCTGTCCGTCTGTCCGTCTGTATGTATGAACGCGTCGATCTCAGAGACTATAAGAGCTAGAGACTCCAGATTTGGAACTTAAGCTCGCCTAATCCCTAGGCAGTACAAGTTTCTTTCCGATTTTCGATAACTCTTCCCGTTTCCCATATACACATGGGATCGATAACAAAAAAATCTTGAATTTTGAAATTTTTGAGATGCAATTTGAATTATAAAACAAAATAAAGACAATCTGTGAAATTTTTATCGAAATCGGATAATAAACACCGGAGATATGGGACATTGAAGTTTTGTATGCACTATGCTGTATGCGCGTACACACACACACACATACTTCCAAGCACTGACTGTACGCGGAAAGTATAGGGATCAGGGTATCGTCTAGTCGGGATATCTCGACTAGAGCCTTCTTACTTGTTGATTATGCTTCTGTGGACAAAATTTTTATTTTTAAGTATTTTTATTAGACTCTTCTTTTTATCGATTATGGTGAACTGTATATAAACTTTCAGTTTCTTATAAATCAAATGAACAGAACTATCCATTTGTCAATTGGTTTTTTTTTATTCAAAAATATGTTAAAATCGAAAGTTATTTATTCATGAAATGACAAACCCTTCAACAAAATGCAAAGCAGGTTAATTTAATCTCTTTTACCCGAACGAAATCTGCATTTTGAACCGAGAACTAAACATTTACCCTCGTATAATGCCTATGCTACTTAATCTTATCTCTGGATTCCACTTCAAATTGGCACTGGCATTCAATTTAATTATTGCAGTGAAGCACGTGAACCAGCTGTTGCTGTTGCTATTAGCGGGCATAACCGATGGCGTTTGTGATTTAGTCTAAACGGCGTATTCTCTATACGTCACGTAGACAAACGGAACAGCAATGCTTCCATAAACTGGATATCACAAACTGTTTGTGCAAAACAGGCAAAAAAAACTGCACAAAACAAAATAATCAATCGATTGTATGCAACTAGAAATAATTTGTGGAAAGTCGAACATAAAATACCCTTATTGTAATATATCATACTAACATTTTTATATTTCCGTTAATAATGAATTTTTAGTTCATTCAGAATTCCAGTCAAGAAAGTAAACAACAAATGACCTTCCTAGGTTCCTTTTCCAACTATCTCATCTCAAAACTAATCGAACAGCTGATAAGTATATTATCTAATCAGAAGAGCAAAAGTTCCTAATAAAGTATACAATCGCCACGCGACTTAAAACCAAGGCAGATAATGTCAACTTTAATCTAAGGAAATCCCATTTCCAATCGAACACCGTATCCAATGTATCCCCATCCAATTCTTTACACAGAACATTTACACACACACACACAAAAGAAGAATGCCTTTTAGCAATATTCCATTAAGAAATTATTGCAAAAGCAACATTATGACGAGACGCCGACGATCAGCTGACGCGATTACCGCAAAAGTGAAAGGTAAACAAAAAAATAAAAAAAAACGACGACAACAACGTCAAAGTCGATGAAGACGACGTAAGCGCCAGCTGGCTATATTTGAACTTCCATAGACTGGCCTCTTTCTAATCAGCCAGCGCAATTGAACTTGTCAGCTGATATCAAGCGCAATGCGCACAGGAGAGCACGTGAGAGAGAGAGAGAAAAAGAGTGCGAGAGTGAGAGGATGATTTGACGTACCTTCGTCGTGTCTTTATGATCATTAGATTACGCCGATAAGCAATGACAAATATTATTATTTTTTGACAATCATGATGAAATGCGCGTGCCTCCATTTGCGACGTCATCAAGTCATGCTTTTGTGATTTATGCTTTATGGTGTTTGTGCTTTATGCTGACGTATGTAGTTTTTGTTGTTACTAGTCCTTAGGGATGGGATTTCAAAGGGTTTGAAAAGCTTACAGTGAATCACGAGAAATTAAAATGAAATGAATTATAAAAAATATATTTTGAAAACATAAATTTTACTAATACTAAAAAACACATTTTGAAAACATAAATTCCAATAACATGTAGTTTTTATTTAAATAAACTTAGGATTTAAATACGCATTTTAAAAGTTTACATCGATCGATCGATCTTTCGTGGCACTTACACACCTCCAGAAACTATCCTAAAGTTGTGCTTGTGGTTTGTTGCCAAGTGCTGCTGCAGAGCTTTTGTGTTGGCTGCTGTGATTGCTGTTTGTTGCCTCGTGTTTTGCCTATTCAAGCAAAAAAAGCAAAAAAAAAACTTTGAATGAATGAATGAATATATAATATGCGGGAACTTGAGCGATCAGAAACGAAAGCAGCAACAATAACAATAACAACAACGTTTGTCGTCGTCATAATTTTGTGCCATTTTCAAGGCCTACGTGACTTGTCTCACACACATGGGGAACTGGGTCTGTGTTTCTGGGGTGCAGAGTCTCCTCGCTCATTGCTCGCTCTATATATTTGTGCTCGCCACGACAATTTTATTTCATGCCGGGGCGTTCTCGAAGCGATGTTTGTCGTAATTTGTTGTTTGCCGTTGCTAATAATTATTCGATTATAGCTCACGCTACGTATGCGTAACATTTTTGCACCACATGATCTTGACTGTTGCCACACGTGCTAGCCATAAGGTCTTTGACTGTCAGAGTCGAGAAAGAGAGCAAGCGATACCCTGAGATACTAGTTGAACTAGCTCTCTTAGCTGCTGATAATGCTCAGGTAGCGGCTAGCCAGCCAATTAGGCTGTTGTATTTGTGCCACAGCGCAGATAAATCAGATAAAATATGGCCCACAAAAAACAACAAACAATGCATTGGCTAAAAAATTACTCCAAAAACTTAGAATCATTTTGAATAACAAACAGAAACTGAACGTCCACCGCCCGCTGCTTGTTTATACTTTAAACATACTTACTATGAATGACTGAACGTCGTTCTTGGCGGCTGACGAGCGATTTATTCCAACAACAGCAGCAAAATTTAATGGCAGAAACTTTTTTTTTTTTAGCGAATTAAGTGGTTCGGTTCTGTGGATCGTTTAAAAAACCATCGAAGAAGAAAATGAATAAGCAACATTAATATTTTTAGAATGTTTTAAGCATAGTATAATTTATTTCATGCGATTTGAATTTCTTCTTCATTTTGTTTCAGTCTTAAATTATAGAAATTTGTTTAATCTAAACAAAGTAGGGCTATATCTAAGTGCTATCATTAAGATATATATGCTATATACAATTTAAAAACGAATCTTATGCCTATTTAATCAGGAACTATAGCTTGTGTGGTTCGGTGGTATGGTGGTTCGTACATCCATTTCTATTTTGTGTGGTGCTCAAAGAACGGCACTTCGTTTTACCCAAAACATGGTCAGCAGCTGTAGCAACAACAATTGGAGGCTGTAAAGTGCACAGAACAGAATTAGGTAAGATTCGGGGAAAGGGTATTAATTAAAGAGAAAAAGAGCGATATAACCATGCCAAATCAAAATTGTAATCAGTTCAATTGAATTATGCAATTTTGTAGTTTGCGTTTCAGCATTTTATTATTCCCTTGTGTTTTGTTTCGTGCAAAATTTTTTTTTTTTTTTCTTTTTTAACCATGCAAATAAAATAAAAATAAAATAAAACTCAACTAAATAATTGGATTACTACTTGTCAAGCTACGCCACGCTTACCAGTATAATATTATATTCTTTCACTTGCAAAAACGCACTTTGTGTATTCATTTTTTTATAATTTAGATTTTATTTGTGTTTTTTTTTTAATGTTTTAATATTTTGTATTTTTCATGCTGTTTACGTCGCTCTGCAGCGCTTAATTTGTAGAGTTTTTAATGCGTTAAACTGAGTTATATTTTAAGTTTGTTAGTCTACAAAACTTAGCTTAGATTTTATAAATAATCATTTGAGGAAAAATATAATAAATAAATAGACTACAAAATGTATATGTATATGTATATATTTTTTTTAAAAAGTAATTTAAAGTTATATCAAATAATTTCACGCACATTATTTTCGATTTCGTATTTAATAACTATACAATAAGAAGTTAGTCTAAATTATGAATTAATACAATTTTTTGATTTGTGAGTTTTTTCTTTATTGTTTCGTTTATGATCTTCACATTATATTCTGTTTAATATTTATGCCGCTTTTAAGATTGGTTTACAACTTAAGCTACACACTGAGAGGCAGCGAGGTTCGACCTAGACAATACTACGAGAAAAACATTTTTATATATATTATAAACAGCAGACGAATCTTAATCGTAAATCTATTTACAAAACAAATTCGCGTGCTAACTATTCGATTTGTCGCATTTTACACAAACGTTACTTAGACTCTTGTTGTTCAAATATTATCGCATGGGGAAAACATTTTTCATACATATTAAAGTTCGCATTTTTATTTTTCGTTGTAGAGTTTTTAAGTGGTCGTATTTTTGAGTATTGTTATTCAGTTGAAAGTGTTTTTAGCAGAGACTCAAGTATTTCAAATAGCCTGTAAACATATATATATAATATATATATATATATATATATATATATATATATATAACCTATATATATATATATATATAGGTTTATGCATAGCTAAAAATATATTTTGCTAATTAAGTTATTTGTTCGTCACAATAATAAATAATGTATGAGCGTGTAAAATTCTTTAATTTTCATTACTTTCTTTTGTGTGTTTATATATTTGAATGATGGGTTCGATGCCGATTAGAAAATTCCTAAAAATAAATACTCGAGACTCCGTTGTAATACAAGGTTGTTTGATATTCTTCTTCTTTATCGTTTTTCATTGATTAAGGCAGGCGAAAAATAGGTTATCGATATTTATCGATTTTATTTTGCGCTGCATCAAAAATACTTTTTTGAACCACAGTCGTTGGGTATATAAATTAAATGATACACATATTTATATAGTGATGTCGTTGGTGTAATTTTTTTTTTTGTGCAGTGTAATGCATATATATTTATATGTGTATGAGTGTGTGTGTTCTTGTGTGTGTTTGTGTATGTGTGTGTGAGAGTTTGAAAACTTGCTAAATACAATATTGCATACTCAAGCCAAACTTTTAACACAATCTTGCTCGATTTCTTATTTATAGAATGGGTTTACAAATATATTTTTATTGCAATTGCATTGAAATGCCTTCAAAAACTAAAACCATCAGTTGGACAACTTTCCACACTTTGTACCAGATACAATAAATAACACATACATATTTTTTTACTACTAAGAAAAACCAAATAAAAATTTAAAAATGTGTATTAAATTTTGAAAAAAATCACGTATGACAAGTTTAAAATAAAAAAAAAACACATCAACCAAAAAATTAAATAAAAATTAGTTGTCAAATTATTTTTGCAATAGTACAAAATGTGAGAAATGTAAATACCAAAAAAAAGTTAATGCCAAATAAAAAATAAATATTAAAAATGTGTTTTAGGTTAAATTTTGAAAAAGTTATTAAGAGAATTTTGAAAAGTAAGATTTAATTTGTATGTTTTTTGATGGCAAACTCACTAATCGTAGTACTGCGATTCATCGCCAGCGGAACCCCTCGCATGCTCATCCAGCGTGCCATCCTCGTAGCTGCCCTCCTCCTGTGAGTCTAACTCGCGATCATGCTCGGGTTCGTCGTCGTCCGCATCTTCCTCATCCGCTGCCTCGTCATCGTTGTCGTCGTGATTGTTGTTGTCGCTGGCCATTGGCATCATTCGTACATTGCGCTCCACACGGTCGCTTGTCTCGCTGAGCGCCAGAGCTGGCATTGGCGAGCTGCTCTCCCAGCTTTTAAAATCACCTGGCGTTGCCAGACTGCTGGCCATTGTCGTTGTTGTCGATAATGTTCTCGTCGTTCTTGTTGTTGTGCTGCTCATCTCTAACAGTCGCTGTTTCCGCTTGCCAGCATTACGTTTATTGGCGGTTCCCGCTCGTTGCTTTTTGCCACTCGCATTTGACGTTTGCTTGTTGCCAGCTGCCTTGAGTGGCTTATTTTTGCTTCCATTTGGCTGTGGCTGCGCACCTTTAGCAACTGCAACGGTCGGTCTATTCTGACGCTTTGCAGCTGCAACTGTCGGTCCATTCTGTGATCTTGCAATTGCTACACCAGAGCCAGCAACCACCTTCCTGCCACAATTTGGTGGCGGCCATCCATTTTTTGTTGCCTCAACGCGTCGATCCCAGCATAACTGCGCTTTGGGACCACGCTTGCGCAGAGCTGCTGGTGTGTGGCAATTGTTCTGCTCCTCATCCTCATATGGCCGACACTTACGCAACTTATTTTTATTATTTTTCTTGTGCTGGCTATTGTTACTGTTATTGTTACTGCTACTGCTACTGCTACTGCTACTGCTACTGTTAATGTTAGTGCTACTTTTAATGCTAGTGCTAATATGGCCGCTGTCGCTTTGACTACTGTTACTAATACTAATCAGGCTGCTGACGCTGTCCGCAGGCACAGGAACGTTACTCCTATCATTACTACTTCTGCTTCTACTCCTACTACTGCTGCTGCTGCTGCTTCTGCTGCAAATGGGTCGCGGCTTGAAGTGCGTTGTATCGATCAGTTCGATAAGCGGCTTGCCGGTATCACAGAGTTGGCGCACGCCATGCTTGACGCGATTGGCCCCAAAATTCTTGGCAATCAGCTGTTCAACACGCTCCTGCGACACCGTCTCAGTGATCGCATTCGCGTAGGTGGACAGCGAGCCCAATGTTCGGTTGCTCTTAATTACCAAGCGACGTGGAGCGCCAGTACGTTGTAGTGCCAAATAGATCACTTGTTTCGCATTCGAGTTGTATGTGGAGGAGTATGTGTTGTAGTTGTGCAGCTCCATTTTCTCGTTGAACACACAGTCGTCGGTGAAGTCTTTCTGTAACAGTTTGAGAACTAGAATTAAATTATTTGGCTATAAAGCAGTCAACATAAAACATGTAAATGTTACTTAGACTAAACGTTCAAGTCTCACGCAGTTTTTGAAGTATTTTATAAATATATAAGATGAATTTTATTCTCTCAACTCATAGAGAGCAATAACATATCTTATGATCGCGTTGATGGCTTCTAATATGCATAACAAAACCAACAATTGATCCAAGTTTAGCAGGAAACCCTTGATAAATTTTGCCCCTTAAGTTAAAGGAGTGGGAAATACTAAATACCTTGGAAGCTACTCTACCTACTGTTGGCAATCTGTTTGGTTTGCCTTTTGAATCTCACCGAACGCACACTTATCTGTTAGATAAATGTGCTCATTATCACAGGATGTGCTCACTATCGGCGTTTGCGATCGATAGACGCCTCTCGTAGCACTGACCCTGACCCTGACCCTGTCCCTGACCGTGGCCATAAAATTGCCTACTTTATGAATGCCAGATGACAGCCGCACAAAAGGACAACAAACAAGTCGCAGACTTCAAGTATTTCTCTCTCTCTCTCTCTCTTTGCTTATTTTTGTATTTTGTTTTTAGGTAGAAATGTAAATTAGCTACAAAGGATTTGGCGTTACTCTTTGATTGGCTGGCTGGCGTGTCTGGCCTTTAGATGCACCGCACAACCACAACAACCACAACAGCAACAGCAAGAACAACAACGACAATGAAAACAGGCAAATCAAATTCAATTAACAACATTGAATTAATTCGCTTGTCAGGCAATTAAAATTGTTGTTTGCGCACTCTTTCGAGTGAGAGAGCGAAGGAAACAAACAAACATTGTGAAAATGTCGCCGCTTAAATTTAGAAATTAATCAGCCCAAATGTCGCCGCGTCGACTAATATATTTGCCTCGGCTACACCAATTTCATATGAAATGAGCCATCGAATGGGGAGTTTTCCCTTGGCAAACAAAACAAAATATGGCACGGAAATGTTAACGCCATTTCAAAGGGCAGACACACATTTTTGACATATGTGACAACACAATGTGGCAGGGAGTCAGTCAGTCGGGCGTGTCTCGACGTCTGCAATCTTTCTGCATATGATTATTTTCCCGAGCATTTTCAATGCTATATTTAGTCACGGAGTTAAGTGAAAATTACAGCTCGAGAGGAAATGAAATGAAGCTGTAAGCAGTTAGCGGTAAATGCAACTGCTATCAAAGCCATTAGCTCGGGTCTCGGCTCTGGGTGTGTTATCAAAACTGGCGCCAGGTGAAAAAAGGTCAAGGGTTATCTCAGTGCAACGCACGCCTACAACAGAAACAAAAAAAAAACCCCTTATGCCCGAAGCAACACCACTTAGAGAACAAACTAAACAAGATACTTTCGTTTGGACGCTTTATCAGTCTGAACAGGACCATAACAATGATATGCAGCATGCAACATATTCATTTGGCCTTTAGAGACATGACTGCGCATTAATTGAACATAGCGGGCGGTCTTCGGTTTGTTTTTGTGCTTTGCTTACAAATTATGCAGATTAATAAACACATGAACATTTATGGCTAAAACATTTTAATTGGCCAACAAACCGACTCACACACACACGCAAACAAACGTTTCACGAGTTTCTGAGATTTATGAATTGGCAAACGCTTGGGATTTCAATTAGTTTCCCCATTAGGCAGCTAATCGAATCAGCTGCCACAAAGTCACAAGATCGCATCGCATCGTGTAGCAAAATCTATTTTTAATAAAAATGTTGCCAAGAAACCGAAACGGCACTAATGGAAAAAGCTATTTAAATCTTGTGTTTGCTTATCACATGCACTCTTTGAATATGTAATACTTTAATATTACAAACAGTATATATATATATCGAGAATAAATATTTGTGTTAAATTGGCCAAAGTGACGCTAGTTATTTAAACAATTCTAGCCGATTAACAATTGGGCCACACGTTTTATTACAAACAACACGAATGAAATTTGTTTAACATTTAAAATGCCACTTTGATGACTTGTTAAAAACCCCAAAAACCGTATTCTAATAATAATTGTTTGAGGATTGTTTAAATCCTGTTAATTTGTTATCAAATATTTGCAAAAAAAAATTAAAATAAAAGAGTAGCCAAATAAAAATTTTAAAAAGCTTTGTTCTTATTAAAATCATCTCGCATTTTATTTTTAAAAATCGGAAAAATAACTATCTAATAATTATTTATTTTATTTAATCAAAAAAATACCTCAAAAGTAAAATCTTAAGTCAACATCAAACTAGAATTAAGAATTAAGAAAGAAAGAATCTTTTTCAAAAATAAACAGGATTAAATATTTATATATTCTAATTCTTTAACCAAAAGATCAAAATGCAATAAATTTCGAAAAACAATAAAAAAAAAGCAATCCGGAGAAAAAATAAATTTGTTGGCAGTTCCGTTGCCCAACAAACTCAAACAGTTTCCATAATTCTAAAGAACTTTTGTGGAAATCATGAATTTTAGATTCGGACGCTTAAAAATTCAGCTAGAAAGTTTCTTCAAGTTTTCAATGAAGATTCCTTAACGGATGGTCGCCAAATTGAGCAAAACAAAATCAAAAAGAAAACCCCCGCCCCAATTGGGTGGGAAACGCCCACTTGACCAACTTAGTGAAAATGCTTGAAATGCGTTCGGCACCTTCAAAGGGCCCGTCTCTGAATTAAGACGGCAACAAAGTTGGCGCTGTTGAAGCGCATCAATCAACACCACACCACAGAGCCAAACGGCCTAGCTGGGGGCACGTATCTGCAGTTTGTTAATGTATATGTGTATCTGTCAGATACAAACCGCTGACACAATTGGCACAAATACATCTATTTTGGCTTGCGAAAAGGTCAAAGTGCAGCAGCAACAACACATAAAAGAAAAACAACTTCAGCAACCAACAACAATAACCGCATTGCAATTGCTATGGCGCCATTCAAAAGGCAGTGAGAAATGCGACGCGATGTCACATTAATTATTGACAGGACGCGCACCAGGACCGTTCTCACTTGCCACTTGACGAGGCACCCAAAAATCCGAAACCAAAACCCCGAAAAGGACAAGGTTTAACCCCAGGACATCTACTGTTTGTTGTTGTTGCTGGTGTTGTTTTGTTATTGTGTTCGTTCGGTTGCTTTTGTTTTTGTTCAACTCGAATCGTGTCGCACTTAATTTTGTTATTTATCGCATTGCGTTTCGGAATTTTTGGGAATCATTTGAGCCTTGCTTGCCTGCCTGCAACACGACCTTATGTTTTGTTTGTTTTGCCTTTTGTTGTTTTGAGCACAATCGAAATTTGCCGCTCCAGTTGAAGATAACGCCACATAATTGTAATTGAAACAACAATTTGATACACAATGAAAGACAATCGATCAACGTTATTATTTTTTCGTTTCTTTACAATAAGCGTATCTTTTCTTTTGCATGTGGTTGTGAAAATTGTTAAGGTCCATAGAGCAAAGTACGAAATATATTATGCTCGAAATTACTTTTAAGATTTTGAAAAAAACAAAGAAATCTGTAAAATATATTGATTGATAATTTTTTAAGAATTTTCTATTTAAGCTAGTTTAACTTATTATAAAATTGAATGTAATAATTGAAATATTCGAAATTAGATTTTTTTTGCTGATAAATTATAGAAAAACATTTTGTGCAAATAATTTATGATAAAGAGTTAAGAGAGTTCTTAGTGTTGTTTTTTTACTTACCCAGGCATAGATTGAGCCGCATGCATTCATACACAGATACAAGCAGGTTGCCACACTCTGTATCTTAATTCGACCCACATCCACAGTCGAGCGCTGCAGTATGGCTAAAAAAGATTAAAAAAAAGAAAAGAAAAGAAAGCAGGGCATAAGTATAAATTAATTATCAATCAATTGCCAGCTGCGAGCTGTGTGTGTGTGTGTGTGTGTGTGTACGCAAAAGCCGCTTGATTAGCCGACCCAGAACCAGTCTGTGTCAGGATGTCAGTTAAAATGCCCAAAGCCCAAATCCCAAAAACCCAATCCCAAAAAGCCAGATGCCAGCCAAAGCTGTTAATTAAATGTCCGACACTTTTGAATGCTGTCAAAAAAACAAGGAGAGAAAAATTGCACCAACAACAAATGCTGCAAAACATGCGATTAAACTTAAAAGTGCTAAGAAATATACGTGTATGTATCTTAAAGCTATTACGCGTCCTATAAAAATAGCAACATTGAATCAGGGAAGACAAATGTACATAGAACGCCTTCTATATTTGCCATCCAGCTGAGCAAACGAATTCGCCCACTTAATCATGGTGCTGTGCGATATTTGTCAACTATAGATGCATACTTAAGGCGTTGCAAGGTTACTAAATTTTACATTTGGAAGGTTAATTGAAATTGCCGCTCTATCTGTCTGTCTGTCTGTGTCTGTGTCTGTGTGTAAAATTTCAAGTTCAGGCTGCATTGTTAAGGTCAAACCACTTGTGTGGTCGTTACGACCGCCCGCTTGGGCCTTTGACTGTCAATTGCCAAGTTGCCCATTTTGTTGCCTGGCCAAAGTGTGTCAGCACTTTGTTGCACACACGCACGCGTGGTACACACGTTCAATGAACCTTCTGCACTTTGTTCATAATAAACAAGATTTTTTTTTGTTGTTTTGTTTTGTATAAATAGTTTTAACTGCAGCTTGTTATGAACTAATTGAGAGCATGCAGCAAGCAGCTGCCGCGGAGATCATCAAAGCAGCTTCAGAACAACAACAAAATAAAAACCGATTATTAGAGAAGTTAATGCCGGAACATACTTCGAAAATGTATTCCTACTTTTGGCTGCTGCCAAAACCACTTGAATGATGGAAAAATTGATTTTTAACGCAAAAAAAAAAATACAAACTGAAAGTGTTTTTTTCTTTTGGGAGTTGTTTACATTACAGTAATGATCAACTATGAATTACATGCATAAGAGCGGAAAGCAGATTTCACTAGCAGTCGGCAGACGGCGCTAGCGAAAAAGTGATTTAAATAAAGTGGGGAAGTTTTGTTCTTGATGCCAGCATTTTATGAGCTATGGCTAAATGGTAAGTAGAAAAAGTTGACGTTAACGTGCTTGAGAAAAAGTAATTGGAAAATTTGAAGCAGAGGGTTCCAAAAGACAAATTTTCGTAGGCCTGTTATGAGCTTTGTCAAATGGAAATTGACAAAAATTTCCTTATTGAAAATTTTCAGTAGGCGTAAACTTTAGCCATTCGGCTGTGCATAAAAAAAAATGTCGCTTCCAAACACTTTGTTTTTTTGCAAAAAAAAACTGTGTCAAAGCGATAAGCAGACGCCAGGGCGGCGCAAAAAATAAATAAGTGTTATGAAAAAGCAAGGCAAAAAAAATAAAGTGCGCTGTCAATGGCCAGCCCTCTGCAATTTATGACCATGCGTATCCGTAGTTTTAACTCTAGCTGTATCTGTATCTGTGTATTCGTATCGTATCTGCAGCTAAGCTAAACAAAGGGCAACAAATGCAACAAAAAACAAAATGCATTTTCTGGTTTATTTACAACACGGAAATTATAAACTTGAATGCAGATAAAAGTAGAATTTGTTGTTTTTGCTTAATTTATAATTTCCACAACCACTCACAAAAAAAAAGATACGAAGTCCCAAAAAAAAACTAGAAACTGGAACTAGAAAATAAACTATGATGAATAGATATTTAAGATACAATATTGGCTAAGGAAAACTTTTTTTCGCTATATGATTGGCTTTGGTTCATAACTAACAATATCCTTTTGCTTAAACTGAATACAAACAAGTTAACTATACCCTTATAAAATGAAATTATTATCAAATTTGAGTATATTTTTGTAAATTGGGTGGATTTTTTGTCTTAAATCAAAAATAACTTATTAAACGATTTTCAAGATTTTTATTATTCTTTAAATCATTAAACTTAAACTTTGTTTGATTAATCCTTTTTTAAACTTTACTCAAAGATTTTTTTTACTCATTTTGTCATCCTAAATACATTAATAACTTTTGCAGGGGTAAAAAAAAATCTAGTCTACTAAAAAATTTTTAGATAAAAAAAAAAAATAGGAAAACTTTAACTAAATGACATGCTAAGCGCATTAGTTCATTTGTTAAAAATCTTAAGAGAGTGTGAGAGAGAGTGAGGGGTGAGGGGGACCGGTGCTAGTCGCATTGTGACAGCCTTTCACTTTGTGTATGTGTGTGTATCCAAATGGCGCTTTTGGTGTAGCATTTCACTTCGGTTCGCGTCTCCCCGTTTAAAAAACGATTTGTTTAGCTCGGGTTAGCATATGTAATTTTTCTTATTTTTTATCGTATTTTCTTCTTTTTTTTAATATTGACATATTTAGCTCAATATGTGTGTGTGTCGCATAACGAATTGCCTTAAGTTATTATTGCTATGCGTTATTTCCTTTGTTGTTGTTGCTTTGAGTGGTCTCAGTTTTTTGTTTACTGCCTTGCTCTTGCTGTGCTAAATTTAACCCCCAGAGACAACAACAAAGTATCAAGCATATCACATTTGTCAGAGCGAGAGAGGCACAATGAGAACAATGGAAACAAGCAGCGCGCTCGCTGGTTATATTGAAACTTTGTGTGCACTGCTTGCATGTGGCGCCGTGGCTTAGTTGGTTAAAGCGCCTGTCTAGTAAACAGGAGATCATGAGTTCGAATCTCGTCGGGGCCTAGCGATACGAAAGTATGCGCAAATATTTTTTAATATATTTTTTATGTTTTTTAACAATTTTAATGTTAACTTAAATTGAATTGAATAATTTTAAAGCACTTAACAAACAATTTTCAGATAAAAAACATTTTGCCACTTTAAATAGCACGACCATGCAATAATTTTTCAAATGATCTGAATTGAATTCGTTAAATACTTCAAGGCAATACGAAAAAATATAATAAACTGATAATGATTTTCACTCTAAAAAGTTGTGAAACAAATACTTGCAATAACAATTTCAATGATCATTTATTGAACAATAAATGAGCCTGGCAGCACACGAATTGCTCAACAGTTCATTGAACCAAATGTGAAATCATTATTATTTTTGAGAACAGGAAGCGTACGCAGAATCAAAAATGAAATCCAAATTTAGTATCCCACATTCAAGGCACGGATTTGAGCTGCTTTAAATTGCTCACATTATTGAACACGTAGTAAAGGCTGAAGAAGGCACGCACTGTCAATAATTAAAATGTCAAAAATATGACTGTCAAAATGCGGAGTTCTGGAAGGTGTACGATTGAGTTATGTGACAAACTTCAAAAATGTTTCACCCCCACTCAAGCTTATGTGGTAAAAACTTCACGGTTAATCAGCTTGGAAGGCGCACATTTTATGCAAATGAGGCCTTAATTTTGGGAGACTTTTGTCGCCGACTCCGACAGTTAATAATAATTAAATTTACGATCGGGCCGTCACTAAAGGAAAAAAACATTTTTTAAATATTTTCTAAGCATAAAACTCAAGCACGCATAAAAAATGTATGAATAAATATATTTAAAAGGTATTTTGTTTTTTTCTTCTTGTCACATATATTTTTAATTGTGCTTACAGTGATATTTTATAAAAGTTATGAACCGCTTTGTGGCTATTTAACATAATTTGACAGACTAGCCACAGTTTATGCCACAATGGATATACACTACTGTGCCACGCCGCTTTTTATGATCGAGTTGTCTTTCGTTTCGATTTCTACGTTTTATTATAATTTATGTATGTGGGCAGCGTATTTTGACAATTTAATGGCATTTACAGCGTCGACGCATATCAATTAAGTTCATTTGTATCTCTAAGATACAACTGTCGCACAGCTGATGCAAAGATGCAGCTATGAAATACTAATTAGTGGCAAACTTATTGACTTGTCCGCTTAGAGAGCAATAAATCTTGCAAGAACATTCAACTGTGGGAGCACAGATAAGCGTCTTATGCGCATAAAACGATTACGAAAGTGAAAAATTCTTATGTAAATGTTTGACTGTGGGAAAGCAGACAACTCTTAAGACTTACCCCTAAAAGGCAGATGAGATTGAAATTCAGTTACATATTTGTGCACTCATTCAATATAATCGTTTGAGTGCAGTGCACAGTTGGCTACCTTTTTTTTTGTTTTTTGTCACCCCTTGTGTGTGTCTTGCCGCAATTATTATTGTCATGTTTTTTGTTGTTTGCATCCTTTGTTGGGTTTGCCAATAATCGAATTGCATTTTTAGGGTGGCAAAAACGGATTTCCTGCACTGAAATTTGCCCAATATCCGATTAGGCCAATGCGCATAAGTATAAATTACAATAAACACAGATTTGACAGCTGATACTTAGGGGATGTTATACACTACATGCATATATTGACAAGATTGGCATAGTTTTTGTCATCACAGTAACGCCCACAAATGTCCCAAAGTAAAATATGAAAATGCATACATATATGCAAGTTTAACATATTCTAGATGTTTTTTTTTTCTTTTTCTTTTGATCTATTGTTCTGATAAAATGTAAGCATTGATGGGATTTGTCAGACTGTGTCACATTCCTGACAAAAAATATAAGTGATCCCAGCTGTGCAGAGTTCTATCTTACTAAATATCTAAATGTATAGGAAGAAGATAAAAATGCTTAAGAGCTTTCACTATTTTCCAGCTTATTTATGGGCTGTTTCACCTTAAACGCTACCGTTTTCAAAGAACAAATAAAAATCTCCAATAGAATCTATACAAAATAAAAGCCACAAACTATTCGTCTAATCCAATTCATTAATGAATAATGAATGTAGATGTTGAGAGTGCCTTGATTTGATTAAATTAGTCTAATAATGGTTAAAGTATTGGGACCACCGAAGGAGCTTATTTAAGCTGCTTGTTTTAAGGTAAAAGCTCCCAGTGAAAGTTCGAAAAAATGTTTATTTTAATATAAATGGTTTTTCTTTTTTCGAAAATGTGCAACATCTCTTTCTTACAAATTAATACAAGCAAGCTAAACAAAATGAGAATGTTTAAAACATACAAAACATAATTTGTTACTGTTGTAAAATATGTTAAAAATCCAACAACAAATCATGTTGGAAAATATGTCAAAAGAAATGTTTAAAGAAGTTGTTAAAAATTTGTATGAAAATGTTAAAATCGAAGAGTTTTCAAATGAATTCCAAACAAAATAAACTATGCCACGCCCATGTTTAACGCTGCCGCCCAGCATGTCGCTCAATGACAGACCAATTTGAAGGCGCCCGCTGCTTCGCTGCCAACGTCGCCGCAGCGTTGTCAACGTTTGCGGTCAGCGTTGCAAGTTTTTGGTTTTCCGCATTTTCTTAAAAACATACAAACGAGTCAAACATACGTGTATATCTTGGCCGCAACCAGTTGGAGTGGAAATGAAATATGTAGATGAGTCTTTAATTAATTTGAGACACGACAAGACAAGTGGCGTCGTCTGTGGTTGCGTCTGTGGCAGCAACGCCAAACGGCGACTGCCTCCTGCCGTTCTTTTCGCCGCTAGATTAGCTTTATTTTTCTTTTTAGGCCAAGAATGAAACGACACAGTCAGGTTTAGGTCTTGAAAACTATACACACTGTCCAGGGCAGGTGTTGACTCATTTGGTTGACTAGCCATTAGAGACAACGATCAGTTCTTTAATGCGATCATTGATCATTGATCGGTTTGTCTCTGCAATTTCATATCCAATTGCCGAAGGCTCTGTGTGTGTATTTCTGTGTGTGTCAGCTATTAAAGTCATGTTTATTTCAATTATATTATCGCGCGATCAAATTGTGATTAGTTGATGGGTTATCAACAGGTGATCAGAACAGAGATCAACTACAGATAACAGATTCAAGTTCTACTAGAGGAGTTAAATAACATATTGAGCTTAAGAAAATAGTTTCTTATTAACACCTCAATAATATTCTACCATAATTAAAAAACAGAATGTTTAGCTAGAACCTTTTAAAAGTGATAATCAGCATGTATTGATCGACAAATAAACAGCTGATCATCAGGCTTAAAACTTTATCAGCAGTAAACCGCAACAAAGTCGTCCAATATTAATATAGATTATTATTAAGCTCTTAAGAATACTTAATCTTGAGTATAACAAATATTCTACTCAACTAAATCAAAATCTATGTTTTAAACTCGATAAACTGTTAGTTTAAAAACACTTAACAATTTTTCCTTCTCAATGGCAATCTTTCCGGTCCCATAATTCTTTTTCAATTCGACAGTTGTGTTGTGAACTTTTTGCCAGTTACTGATTTTCAATATATTTCCAAGAACATCTTTAGCCTGATCTTTGCTCTTCGCACAAAAAAGACCACAAGAAGCCACAAGCCACAAAAGATCATTGATCATTCGCTTAACCCATATAATAGGCAAAAACATAGATGCAGTTGACACCAGAAGACACTTCCTTTTGATGACAGTCTTCTTAGTCTTCTGTCCCGCATATAACTAAGAACTGTATCTGTTTGTTCGCAGACAAGAAATAAATAAACATACAAATAATATCAACAACAATTTTAAGAGCTGCACGTCTGCAAATTCTAAAAATGTTTTATGGTTTCTATGTAGCGAAAATTTTTGTGTGTCTTTTTTTAATGCTCTCTTACAGAGGTTTTTATAACAATGACATAGAATTTTTCACTCATTCAAGAATTCACAAGTTTCCGTTAAAAATATATCCTAATAGCATTTTTATTAAAGCTGTAAACATATTCTAATCAAATCTGCAAGAGTATTTAAAACTCGGCTGTGCTTTCTTCTTTGCTTTACTATTTTTTTGCAACTTTTTTGTGTGGCATACAAAAATGCCGTCTAACCAGACATTGCTCGTAGTGCTCGCTGACAGTTACTGGGCCCAGTTGCCAAGAGGGGGTGGCTGAGAAGTGGGGCGGGAGAAGAAGGGGCGCGAACGGGTCTACCAAATGGCAATTGGCAATTGACAGCTTTTGGCTTTGACAGCGATGCGTGCAAAACATGCGGCTTATAACAGTTCATTTTTAGCCACTGTCCGCAAGTCGGACACGTAATTAAAAGTTATATATATAATATATCATGGTTATGCAGGTTTTTTCTCTGCATAAATCATGACAAGTGACAAATTGCTAATTGATTTGTGACAATTTCATCATTTGACAAATTAAATGATGGCCTATTTGGTGGCCAAGCCAGCCTCCTCACTTAGCCAAGTTGGCCTTCAAGTGAGACGGAAACTTGTTGCCAGTCAAAGGCCTGCGGCTAAATGCTGAGCAATGTTATCATATCAGTATATGAGTCGGGTGTTCATCTTTTACTCTTTTAAAGAGGCACACGCCCACAAATAAAACTGGTCTTGCTTATCGCGTTTGTTGACTGTTTTTCATACTTTGTTATAGATTTAATGGCAGCATTAATGTGTCACATAATAACGATAACAACGATGCAATGCAACGATAGTAAGCACTATATTACTTTTTCTCTTTAGGAGCGATCATCTTAATGCCATAAGCAAATATTTGTTTGGATTCTTGGATTCTGGAAGTAGCAGATATTCTTTTTTGCAGTTTTTTACACGCAGCTGACCCTGACAAAAGGTTGACGAAATGCTTTAAATTCTCAGTGTACGGAAATCATATTTTAGCTAAACGTTAATCTTGTTTTCAAGTTGAACTTATCTTTTTAGATGTTTGTTGTTTCAAGACTTTCAGGGGGAATCTTTATTAATCTTAGCTGTTCATATAAATAAAATAGTTTGAACTAAAAAAAATATTATACTTATTTTGAATTTTCTTTTTCTTTTTTTTTGTCCAATAGGAGAATTAGAAAAAATAAATTGACTAAAAATCCAAACGAATACAAGCAAGTAATTTTAAGACTTAAATTAATTTCTATAAGAATCTTTTCTTTTATTGAAATAAAAGACAACAACTTGATTTTTAACTTGGAAATTCCAAAAATTATTTTTTATGGTTGTTTTTGGCTGAAAAACTATTAAAATGAATTTAAAAAATCTCCAAAAAATTCAATTATAAAAGTTTGTCAAGACGAGTTCAATCAAAATCATTCCGAAACTTTTTAAATTCACAAATAAACTTGCTTAAAGAAACAACTCCTTAATATATTCAACTATACTTTTAGCCCGCTCCCTCCTACGAAAATTAGTTCAGACAGCTGCTAATGGCTCCCCAAACAGCAGTACCCCATTTGATTTGTGCGATTTATGCGCGTTTTTCCCGTTACAGATATAAATTCGAGCTGCAGTCAAAGTTCAAAGCGTTTTCATTTGTAAAGCAGACGTTTGGTGGCTCATTTGCGTCGGTTTGACATGATTTAGCCTTGTCATGGGATTGAATTTGGTTTTTTTTTGTTTGGTTCCTTTTTGGCATTGGTGCGGCTGAAGCTGCACAGTGCTGACACACATGTTAGACGCACCGAACCACAAAGATACATGCATATATATGTGTTTATGAAGATGTTGGAATTGTTAGACATTTTAAATACTTGGAAACTGGAGTGCAACAAATTTGAGTTGTTTTTATTGTTGTGCGTGCAGCCAAATTGTCGCCTGTCAACTTGACGTTTGGGGGCACAACTCTACATATTTATTTTTAGCTGTCAGACATTTGACATATAGCTTCGACTTTCCTGCCTCTCTCGCACATAAATCAATTATTTTGTTGAAAGTTGAATCGTTGAGGAACAAAAGTTGCAAACGTCTGCAAAAATGCTTGCTCAAAACAAAAACAGCAAAAGATACACAACAACAACTAACTAATACACTGACCAATTCATGCGCTCCAGTTGCCGGTTGCCGGTGTTTAATCCAACAGATAGATTTCATAGCATTTTGCGCTCGCGTTAATAGTGCCAAAGCGCGCTTAGTTGCATTTGCAATTAATTCACAGCAAAAAGAGCAAACAGCAAATGTTGCAAATAAATTAGCGTGCCTGAACTGAATTTTTCTATATGTGTGTGTAAGTGTGTGTGTGTGTAATTGTAACGTGGCGGAAAAAAAGTGTATCTGTAAAACGAGCTGTGCAATAAAATGAAAAGTGCGACGCTGTCGCTTATCGACAACACCAACAACAACAACATCGACAACAACAAACACTGCAACGTCAGCAATTTTTAGTAGTTGTTGTCGCTGTTGTTGGTGTTGTTGTTATTGCTCGCACACGTCATAATTATCGGCGCAAATGAATACGACGTCGCACAGCACAACACACACAACTGCAAATACAGATACAGATACATTTACAAATACACCTACAGTGGCGTCTCTCTCTCTGTGTGTGTGTGGCAGAGCACAATGCAAAATATATTGACTTAGGTCAGTGGCTCATTGAACGCAAATGCAAATTGTTGCTGTTGGTAATTCGCACATCATACACCAGCAAAAACACACAAACACACAGACGCGTTGCAAATGTGTGTGTGTGTATCTGCAAGATACTACAAGCTGCAAGTAGCTGACACAATGTGATAAACAAACTTAACGCCCGCCTTGGCGAGTAGTTAAATTTTTTAAACAAATACAATGCGAAAGCAGCCACAAAAAAAAAACAAAAAACATTTAAAGTGTTACCTCATCAGTTGAAAAAACAGATGCACCTACAGATACAGATATAGATACATTTTATAGATGCAGTATAAGATACAAATATTTATGTTATGTTTGCTCATTCCATAGGCTTATAAAATTTATGGCATTTCTTCTTAGCACTCTTCATTTGCTCTTCATTTACTTTTTTAGTATCTCTGACCATTGAATATTGAGTTACCAATGCCCCTATGAGAAAACTATCGTATTTCATGTCTATGTTGTGTTTATGGTTAACAGAACAATTTAAGTTATTATTACAGATTTTTTTTTTGTTTTTATTAGCTGACCGCTGTCAGTCTTTATTTAAAAACAGAAACTCATAAATATTAACACACAAATTCCAAAGAGTTTTCCTTAAATTGCTCATTAATTAAGTTCTCATAAAAATAAACAACACAAACGAATTCGAACAAGATTGTTAACAAAATTAAAAAAAGTTTAAAAACCATTTAATATCAAATTCCAAAATAGATTCATTAGCTATCTGTCAAACATGCTACAGTTAATCAACATAGATACAGATATAAATATCTTCGCCTTTGTTATCAAAAGTTTCTAATGCCAATATAGATAAGTGCAGAAATAAAAGTGAAAGTATTTGCTGCATTTAAACAAATTCACATTAAGCTTGTTAAACACAAGAATACAAAATAAACAATAGCCAAAATTAAGATAAGATTCTCCCGATCCCTATCAAATAGCTTTTATCTAATACAAGGGCTTTTATTGTAGCCGCCATGAGGGAAATTCATGAGCTTTCATCGCGACCATCTGTAAAAATGTTTCCCACTTTTATAATTTCTACGTTATATAAAGTATTATTGTTGTATGCCCAGCGATTATTTTATTGAGCCGAGAAAATCTTTACGATGTGTTAAGCTATTATTGAAATTGAGTTCTATATTTGTGCTTCCTCCCAATATTATTCAAGTTCTTATGGGGAATGGAATTTGTGCTATTTTTGGAAGTGGCTAATGCTTAATTATTATTTAAATGTCTGCCTTAATCGACCCCATAATGCGCCATGAAATTGTTTTATACACTTGACTCCATACGAAAAACGTTTTTGCACGCTTGATTGAGTTGAGTGCTTGACTTAATAAAGTATCATAAGCACAAGATATAGAACAAGAAATAGAAAGTGAAAAAAATGGCTACTGGAAAATGTGGGAACAGTTTTATGGAGTGGCTGAATTTAGGAACAAAGATGTGAGCTGTACATGGTATTAATTGAAAACGATGAATATTAGAACTTTAGTTTAAAATAGATAAAAGCCGATAAGAAGTTGAGTTTTCTGTAGCTTCATATATAAAGCAAAGTGTCTAAAAACTTAAGGGAATTATTTTCAAAATGTGAAATCAAAATAAAATTAGAGGTAACATTCCCAAAATTAAACATTTTTAACTTAATTCTTTGCATTATTAAATTTAGTCAACAATAAGGTTCTAACAAAGATATTACTTTGCCTTATTTATTTTCTCGACTCAAAGGTAAGAGCTCCCCACCTAAAAGTGAAAAATAGTAAAGCTATGGTATAGTTTAATTAACCTTTCATCCTAAATGCAACTTATCATCCCACTCTAAGAAAGTTGCAATAAATATATTATTAAGTGCTCATATATCATTTTCATTCGATCTAATAATAGTTTCTGCCAGATTGTTGGCCCGCTGTCAATTGCAATGTCAGACCACCTTGTAGGCAAATTTTCAGTCAGACACGCGACAACAACAACAGCAACAACAATTTCGCCTACTGTGCAATCAGTCGCAGTTGGCGTCTTTTGTTCGGGCCACTATAACAACCGCCCATTTGGAAAACGTTTAACAATGCTTTAGGTCTGGCGCAATGCCAACTAGAAAACATTTCAACTCTTCTCTCTCTCTCTCTCTCTATCTGTTTCCTTGTCTTGTGGCAAAATGTTGTCCAGTGCAACATTGAACATTTGTCAAGAGCGTTGAGGACAACATTTCAACACTTGTTGTAGTTGTCGTTGTGGTTATGGCTATAACTGCATTTCTTGTCGTTGCAGCTATTGTTGTTGTATTGGCCACGTTATGTTCACACTTTGCCGGCATGCGCGCTTGTTGAGATCGTTTATCGATTGACAGGTAATTGTGATTTATGCAAATTAAAGCTCTGACACCTTTGCAACGTGGCAAGCAAGCAAATTGTTGCATGAATGAAAATCTTTATCTTGCACTTTTTTGGACTTTCTTCTTCGGTTTGATTTTGTTTTTTGTGGTATGTTTTCCTTGGGTTGCTTGTTTATTGACTTACCCAGTGGAATGAAAATAAAGTCAAGACAGTTGCTCTGTGTGTGGTTTTGGTATATTAATGCATACCACAAACACACACACACACACACACGAACCCACCACAAACACACATACAAACTTAGTCTAACAATTCGATTGTTTTCATTTCTATTAATATTTTCAATGGAATATAATTCTTGCACCCCATAAAATTTTCGCACACCATGTCTATGTGTTTGTAACATCAACAACTGAGTAGCACGGACAGGCATTAATCACATGCCAAAAAAAAAAACAGAATCGTATTGCTTTCGGCATAGAGCCATCTGAAGCAGATTCTGATTTCTTACCAAAAACGTTTTCTTCTTATTCTTTAATTGTTATTTATAGGTTCGCGAGCAGACGCCAAAATGGAAACAACAGCGAAAACTAGCCAAACACGTCGTCGTGAGGCCGAAACATGCGTCAATAACCCCATTTTCTCTACAATTGCGTGGAATCCTTTTTTTCTCAAAATCATTTATGATATTCGCACTCATAATTTAGTCAGCAATGAATTTCAGTTTAAGTGCGCTCTCACATTCGATAGCAACACTGTAACTCAAGACAATTTTGCAGCTTATCTCTGTTCAGCTATCGAACCACTTTTCTTGTCACTTAAGTTAAGCTCAAGTCCATTTGGCCATTGGATATGTGTTGCAGTGTTTATGCCCCTCACGATTGTCTGATAACAAAGCCATAAGATAATCAAAAGCGAAGACGTTCGCTAACCATGGTCTATTTTTAACGTAAAAGTAACTTAGCTTAAGCTAGCTTGTGGAAAAGATAATAAATTTCTCAAAATAAACGTTTCTTAACATAACTTTTAAGGAATTTCTCTTAAAGAAATTCCATGATTGATTCACCACAAAATGAATTGCATCAAAATTCCAAAAAATGTCGAACAAGGTGTAAATAGTTATTAACTGATTCCCACAGCTCCAGTGACAACAATCATTGGATTGGCTCAACTCAATTCGTGTTTGCACGACTTTGCCCCACCCAAATCAAGGAAAATTAAAGAGAAGGAGGAAAAAAGCAACAACATGCGACAGCATAATTGATTTGTCTAATGCATATGGCAAACTCCAAAACTCCGCATGTGCTTGAGCATTTACTATGGATGGCGCCGCGGCGTGCAGTGTTGTGGTGTTTGTTTGTTTCGTAGATGCAGTTGGCAGATAAAAAGATACAAAGATACATTTCTGCTCGTTTAATTGCAGACTACACGCTGTGTCGCGCCGCCCCCTTCCCAAGCAACTGTAGTTGAGTGCGCTGATTAGCTGTTGAGTTATTAGCAAACACAGACATATCAGCGAGAGATCTGTGTGAGATTTGTGCACTGCGTGTGTGTGAGAAATGTGATTGATATACTGATGGCAACAGTTGTCGACAATCAGTCATTTGTTCATTCATTGGGTCCACTATGTTTGGCAATCAGCAGCTGCAGCAGCAGCAGCCGCAGAAGCAGGCAGTTATTGTGCAAACAAAGGTGCCACACGGAGCGTGGAAAGCCGCCCCAGGATTGACAGCAGAGACGACAGCGGAGACATTTAGCCAGCCCACTTGACAAAGCTAAACAAAGCTCAAAGGTTTCATTGCTTAATGTCAGGGGCTCTGCAAGCGACTTAAACTGATTTATAATTGCGATACGATACATTCTTTTCTTTTAGTGCGCTCTCTCTTCCTCCTCTCTTTCACTCTCTCACTCTCACTGATTTGCAAATAAATAAGCGCCTTAGCCAAGGCGATGACAACGTCGGTCCTCGCAACTGAGCAAATACACCATACGCCATACACCATTCAGTTGGACGTGAACAAGCAGAGAGCGCCAGAGGAGCAGGCGACAAGTGTGTAAATTGAAACCCATTTGACTGGCTCGATGGTATGGTCCATGGGTGTTAAAAACAAGCCAGCCACTAGATAAACACAACGGACCACCGACTGTGTCTGCTGGCCATTTAACAGCTACTAAAAACTCAACCGATTGCCACTCTCGCATGTTCAGAAATTGAACTTTAAGCACTTTACAAAGTGGTTCACTATTTACACGCCGAAGTATTTATGCTCTTGTTTTAGTAATTGCGCCATAGAGTTTTTAACATCCTTTAAAATGCTTTTGAGTTCAGGATAATAATATAATAAAGTTTTTTTTTTTGATTATTCTATCAAAAATCTTTTATTATTTACTTTAGAAATTATTAGATTTATTTTTGTTTAAAGAAAATCAATGAAGGCAGGTAATATTTGTTAATTAAAAATAATATCAATTATACAATTATGCCACTTTTCCTAACCATCCACTAATAGCTGTTTATTTCTAAAAGAATTGCTTTAGTACTGTCTATGTGATTTCTTTATTTGCATCATCTTCAAGTAAATTGTCTTATTCGTAGCAAATGACCTGACATGTTTATAATACCCTCGGGCTGTGAGAGTATACAGCAACAAAAAAAAATTGAATAAAACTAAAGAGCGCCATCAAAACAGGCAACAAAATATGCGTAATTATCGGCTAGTCACTAGCAAGCAAGCAGTTCCGTTTCAGGCTAAAAACCGATCCAAACAGATTCAGTCGGGCAGCACACGGCTGCCGTTCAAGCCATGTCTTGAGTTGGAGTTTGAGTCGGAGTCTGGGCCTTTGTGTCTGGGCCGTCATGGCCTGTCCACCTGTCCAGCTTGTCCGGTTTGTCTGTATGTCTGTCGATTTGGCATCCTGGCGCTAAACGAAACCTGCGAGCGGCAACAATGCGATAAATAACCCGGCAGCTAATTTAAATGGCGTGGCCAATGCGGGCAATGCAAAGCAGCCATAAAAACCCAATCGAAACTAGATCTGATTAACTTTGATTTATCGTAGGCGGCGGCGGCAGCAGCAGCAGCAGCAGCTCTAAATTTAGCTCAACTGCAGGCAGCAGAGAGAATCTTCCTAGCAGTTACTCCCGAGTATCTTTTGCAGCTTCAGCTTGGGCTTCAGCTTCATTAGGTTGCGGTTAAAAGGGCAATGCAGAGCTCGCTTTTGAATTGAATTGTAGATCGCGTCGTTGGGCGTGAGTTTGAGTAATGTGGAGGCGTTGCCTTGCGGCAGGCCCGGGTCAAATATTTGCACTTTGCACTGCCAGAGTTTCCACCAACACCACGACGAGTGTTTGTTTGCTTGCTTCTGGCTAGGTTTAATGCCCTTAACGGCCTTGTTAGCGCTTAACTTCCTCAAAACTTTTTTTGTCTACATTTGCATGTAAATCGTTGACATAATTTTTTTTACTTTTTGTTGAAGTCTCTCATCAAGCTGGCTCTTTCACTGTTATGAGCCACTCACGACTCTGACGTCCTACACTAAGGAAAAGCATTTTCATTCTTTCTGGGGTTATTTTTTGTAGTCATTTAGCAATTCATTAGCATAACAAAAAGGTGGGGCCGCCCTCCTGCATAAATGTTGTTTCCTGACTCAAATGAAGGTAAAGATTTAAAGGCAGCCTAATAAGACTCTTGGTTCCTAAATGGCGCCGTCTCAGAGATTAGATTTCATAAGTACTTAACGCAGTTTTAATTTGTACCAAAATGCTGAAAAGTTCAATGCCATATGGTGGCATAATAAACGACGACAATCGAAATTCGCATGTCGCGCATAAATCGCATGCAAAACGCGCATTATTCTACATAAGCAAAGGGGCTGATGCAATTTGTCAGTTAGTAAATATTTAAGAACGCAATTAAGCCGCAAAACAAGTCATAAATGGATATGAATATGGCATAAATTAATTTTCAGTAGCACAACAACAACTACACAACTTTTGCATTCACTTTAAAGTATCTGTCAGATAGAAGCGCGCGCCGGCAAAGCAAGATCGGTTAGGATCGGTTCGGTTCGATTCGGTCTTGGTTTTGGTTTGGCTTTGGTTTGGCGCCATCGACATTGATCTTGGCACATGTTCGCTTTAATTAGGCTGACAGCTCACAACCGGAGTATCGTCCATTGAAGCGCAAAAAACAAATGTCACAAAAAGCCGAAACCGAAACCGTTCGATGGGTATTAAGTGAAAAAAACAACATCTTCAGCTGCTGTTTTCCGTTTCATTTACGTATGCGTATTTACAACTTGTTTCTCAACACTTTTTAATCAGTCTGACAACACACTGTTAAGGTCAACGCGGATCACATTAATTACAGAAATCCGCAACACGTACTGCCCATTAAAGATCGTTTATTTTGGGTGCGTCTCTCTCTCACTCTACGCCTTAAATGCTAATGAAAGCTACAAAAACGAATATTCGCGACGCACATCCAATTAGCTGATTGTGCGATACGTGTTTTGGCAAAGGATTTGCCACTTCACAATCTATAGAGTTGAGTTAAAAGTGGGTTCCTGCTCCGTTATACTGAATTATGCGATTGAGGCATGAGCTGAAGCTATTAAGTGCGAAATGTATGTCGGTCAATGGAGCAAGTGCGTAAATTGTAAAAAGGTACTTAAACTACCAATAAATATATGTGTTTGCGTTTTCAAAAGATAAGCATTGAGTGCAAAGAACTGCAATCAACGAATAATCCATACTCTGTTGTTCAACCAAAGGCACGTCTGAGCCGAAAAGTAATCCAATAGCTCTACTGACTATTAATGTAAGCTGCCTTTGGGCAAACATTCTACTTCAATTGGCTTGCCATAAACACAATCAACTTGAATTCTTCTTTAGTCTCCCTTTCAAGTTTACCACTTGTTTCTTGGTTTAGATACTCTGAGTTTGCTAAAAATTTAGTGTTTATGTAAAACCATTCTATAAGAGTTTATGTGTTATATGTATGTTTCTGTTAACAAAAAAAATGTGTATAAAAATATATATTTTAAAAGATTTTTCTGTTCTTTATTTATGTTTTCTGTTTGTTTTGGCCCAGCACTTTGTTTTCTCAGCATAACAATTACTTAAAGGCTATAAAAGCTATTTTATATTTAGCTGAAGGCCTCGATGCTAAAAATTATTTTTGCATAAGACGTGTGGTAGAAAATTTTTTCAATAAATTTATAGGCAAAGAACATGTTAATTTTAACAAATCTGCTTTTACAATTTGATTAAATAAATATATTTGATAGAATATTTTGTTGATCAAGTTTTCTTTCCCCGTTAAAATAAAACATTACTTTAACTTTTAATAACATAGCTGCTAGTTTCACCCTCTCACTTTCTCCCTTTGCAAGCTGCACATAAATATGCAATAACACAAAAAAAAAAACATTCAAATACAAATATCAATCATTTTATGTGTCTTGCTAACAAGCTGCAAGTACTTGAGACCAAGTAGTTTGTGTTTGTGAGATCGAGATTGAGATTTATATATTGAGATGGGCGCTTATCAACAGCAGCCACGCACAAAGGCCGACAAATTAAAAGCCATAAATTTAATGAGCGATCATAAAAACGCACGCGTGAGGGACAGAAACAGCGACGTTGACGATAATTACGTTGACAGTGGATGCACATCGAGAGACTTCTGTAGCTGTTTGTTGGGGCACATAACGAAAACAATAAGTACAACTTATAGATACTTTGTATCTGAGCGATAATTAAGTGGCGCACTTCGGATTACCACTCATAATGCAACACAGAGGCACATAAAAGCCAACTGCAACGATCTCAAGTGCCACATTTATTATGCCGCCTTCCGGTTTCGTTTATACTTTTTTTCTGCCTCTTTTTCCTTGCTTTTGTTTATGCCAAAAAAAAAAAACTGTTAGTGTGTGTTGCACGAATGTGCCTTTACTGCATTCCTTACATTATTTATGCTGTTTTTGTCTATGGGATTTTTATTGGTATTGGAGCTGAAATTATTACCCTTACTAATATTAGAAACTTGTTTCTTTAAACTGGAAAGAATCTTCAAGATGTTGAGAGTATTTTGAGAGTATTTGTAATTAGTATTCATGTGTTAAGTTTAAGCTTTTAACATATGTATCACATTATTTATTGAAGATTAAAAATTTATTTTTCATTAAACTTTCTTAAGAATCGTAAGCTTTTCTGCATATTTTAAGAGTTTCCTTTCTCAAAACTATAAACATATAAAAAGTACGCCGAACGAATGACGTTGCAACTTGAGCGAAGTAATAATATTTGTTGGTTTTTTCGTTGCTTGGATTCTTCTTGGTGGCAATCGATGAGCAACTAGTTATTGATCTTGTCGCTGCTTGTCGCAGACTCTGGGTCACTTTGTCAATCTCGAGTGCAATCAACGACGAGTTCAGAACGCATTTTGTGTGTTAGGAGTGTCTCCAATCAATGCGCATTGAAGTTGTTTCACAGTTTGCCTTACTAACTTACTGGCCATTTGATGGGCAATCAAGCGAAGTCAGCGATTGCAGTGAATCAAATGATTGGCAATTGTGTGTGCGGGATCGTAGTGCTACCATAAATTCAGTGATCATTATGCAAAATTCCGTGGCACAGGGTCATTAACTGGCCGCATCGCGTTGACTTCAACGGTCAAATTCATAAATCAGTTGCCCTCCAACTGCACGCATACCACCCAAAGAACACACACTCAAACACAACCGTAGACACTCCTGGCAATTGAATAGGAATGCACTCGCAGCTCTTAAGATAGATCGCATTCGCTGTTGCTGTTGCTGTTGCAGTTGCAGTTGCAGATAAATTGATGATATGAGGCGGGCGCAGCTGTTCAACTTCTAAAAACGAGATCCCATTGACTAATAGTGTTAGATTCGCGCAATACCGATAAGCGTTTTGTTGAACAGTCAAAACAAAACAAAAAACAAAACCTACTCGCCAATTGTCATCAATTATATTGATTTATAGTTGTGCAATCGTTAATTCCTTTCTTTTTTTTTGCAGTTACCAGCCACCAAAAAAAACTAATTGTATTTGTTATTAAAAGAACTGCGAAACGTTCACTTTTATATAGGCAAAAAAAAAAAACACGCCTAGCAAAATATGTCAACGCTTATCGGTTATTCGCCTATAGATTATGATAAGAGTTTTTGCGCTTTCAGTCAAAGCTAATGATGTGCCAAATTGCTAAGTATCAGCTGACTTTTATATTACTTAGGTTGACTTATGCAGACATCAAGCTTTAAGGCAGGTCATGTGAATGCTCATTTCGGAGTATCGCAGAACTTTGATACTTGAACACTCAAGTTATTTGAGAACGTAAACTTTAATGGTAGTTTAAGAATAGCTACAGAAAGAGTTAGCTTATGGATTCACAAATAAGGGTTAAAAAAAGAAACTAGAACTTTTAGACCAAATAATTTTTTTGATCGCTTACTAAGTAAACATTTTTCCAATACATCTTTACAATTTTAAAACTTATGCCCACGAGCCCATAGCAATTCAAAGCTAATATACCATACGATAATAGGGGACATTTTAATAAAACGACATTAACTCATGAGCAAGTAGAAAGCGCGCGCGTTTTAAAACGCATAAAAAGATGAGCTCCCAAAAACGCGTGTTGTGTGCGAATTGTTTGGCAGCCATTTGTGCCAATTTGTGTAAAGCATAGCTACACACACACACACATAAAAAGACACTTAGATCTGCATACAAATAAGTAGAAATAGATACCTAGATGCATAAGCTTACACAGCGCCGCTTTCTCGCTTGTTTTGGCGTGTTTATTCAATTAGCATTTGTTTTTTTTTTTTTGTAGTTTTTTGTAGTTTCCGTTTGCCGGCTGTGCTGCCTTTGAACCAAGCAATAACATCAACAACCACAACAACAACATCGATAGCTTTAGATCTAGACGCAGCAGACATAATTGTGGGCCATTTATCATGGTGCAGTTGGCAAGGCGGAGACAACGCACTGACAACTCAATGATCAAGCGCAAGCACAACGTGCTACGCAATCAGCTCGAATTAACACACCTACGGCACGTAGTAGAAGAGCCGCCGGAGCAGTAACGAAATCGGAATCAGAATCAAAATCAGGCTCAGAATCGGAGGCCAGGCTTGGGCTCAGGCTCAGGCTTAAAGCCAAGTTCGAGTCACCTGCCGCTGGGCCAAGTTCAGGACTTGGCCCTGTTTTTTTTCCCCCCCATTTAAATGCAGACAAAGTAATTTTTTGTGCACAGCGCGCGCGCTTATTAAAATGGATTTTATAAATTATGCAGTCGAGAGACCGGCGGCGACGGCGCGATTAAAATCGCCTTGCTGCAGTCGCGTTGGCGGCGGCGCTAACAAAGTTATTTGCTGCTGCAGTTGTTGGCCAAGTCTACGCGCGCACATTGGCTAATAGATAGATTTATCACTTGACTAGGCCGCTTGCATTTTCCTTTTAAATTTTTTGTTTGCCATTTCAATTTTCATTTCACTTCATTTGCACGCCGCGTCAATTTGGCTACAAACGCACATTATTTATGCTCTCGATTGCCTTGGCTTGGCTATTCCTGTTAACCAATTCAATTCTCGCTTTGTCTTTGCCTTTTCAATTTATATTTATCGCTTTTAAATTGCAATTTCTTGTTTTGTGGCCGCTGCAAACGTTTGAGCCATCTTCTTTGACTTCTTCGCCTCTTTCCGGCCTTCTTTTTCACACCTAAACTGTAACGCATTTTGGGCTTCTAAAGTGCTTTTCTATTAGCATGTAGCAGGTTGGTATGTGTGTATATATGTTTGTTAGAGTTTTTGTATTCGCTTTGATTTGTGTTTAACTTGAGCCAGAGATCATATGAGGCTCCATGGAGATAACGGTTAGTTCTCACAGCGATTCCCTGCTGTTTTCAGGCAAATAAAACAATTATTATTGATAAATTGCCAAGCTTAAGATGATTCAAGTTCAAGTTGAAATGGAAAGAAATTTTCATTGAACTTTACTTACCACAACAAAAATATTTCATAAAATATATAACAAAATATAGCAAACAAAAAAATCTTAAGTGCCCAATTACATATTCAAAAATTTAAATAAAATATTAATAAAAACGCTTTTATCAGCTTTACAACATAGCTATTAGCTGTCTTTACAATACAATTTTTAAGGCCGTTTTAATTCTATTGAAAATATGTTTTTAACATTCGCTTTTGTTATATCTTTTTACCATTTAGTCAAACGCATTTTGTTAAGATACATTAAGACATTAGGTTAAATTTATGTCTGCATTAGTAAACTTTATTTTAAAACAGTTAACAAGCATATAAACCATAAAACTAATGTACTGCGATGACTCAAAGCAAAAATTACGCATACGCCGCATACGAACGTCATATGATTCATATGGTAATGAAGCTAAAGTAAACCGCACTCTTCAAGTAACAATAACGCCCTGAAAAACCACTTACAGCTGCCAAAATGAGAGACTATCGAAAGGGAGAGAGAGCAATCCAGCTAAAAGAAAGCTCTGTTCGATTGTTCGTTGATTTAACGACATGTTCAATTAATGGAATTAATTTTGTATCCATGCGGCTGCCTAACATATCAATTAAGCAACGATAGCCAAAGACCGCCCAGACTCTGCAGGCATTTGTCTTCATTAGGCCGGGTCGAGATACAAGTCCATCTGCCAAATCAAAATGCAACAGCAGCTAAATGATAGTTTTTCGTGTACATATCGATTGGCCAGGCTGATGTAATGCCACAGATAGGCATGGATTTCTTTTTGGCCAACTGTGTGGCAATGGCGATGGAAAGCCAACCAACCAAAAACAAAAAGAAAACAACCAAAACAACAACACATTAACGACTTCGACAAGTGCTGATAGGCAAATCAACAGGTTCAACCAGGCGGCGCTAGATAAACTCGAAGCCAAAGAAAAAGACTCAGTCAAAACAAATTCGTAACGAAATGAATTGAATTGATATCGGGGCTAAAGCTGTGTGTGTGTGTGTGTGTGTGTGTGTGTGTAGGGGGAGGAGAAGTTTATCACGTTGAATCACATTGAATTGAGTTTAATCAAAGTGCCGTTAGGCACAGGTTGGAAGATCAGTATCTAATGCTTGTCAGCTTGTCGAAAGACTTTGAAAGCAATTAAAACTTGGCTACGCAACGCGAAAGAGATCTTCTTGCATGTAAACAGCTTGGCGCTGATTGATGTTTTCAGTTTACCAAGCGAAAATCCTATACAGATCTTACAGACACTCACAAAAACTCTCAGTCATCGATTATAAGCTAGTCAGCACACAGACAACCAGCCAGCCAGACTGAAGTGTCGTCTGGTAGATTCTGAAACCTAGGCAGCTGCTTGCCTAAACACCCACTGTGAATTCCTTTTCCTCCACCGTTAATACTTTAATGGCGCATAATTGAGGCGGGCCTCTAAGTACATCACTTTACATATTTAGATAATATCCCCAAAAAAAAAACCCGAAAAAGCAGCTGGCATTTTGAAGGAACACCCACGCTTGGATAAAAATAAAATGCAAGTTGTGCATGTAAATGACTCGAGTTAAGCACTCGCTGATTATCGCTGCAATGAAAACTTTCCTTTTCTTTTCTTCTGTATTGTTAGTTCTAATATTATTAACCCTTAGGCATGTTCTCAATTGAATGAATTGAATCATTCCATGCGGGTGCTTGTTGCAGCTCGTGCCAGTGTCAAACAGCGTTGATGGGTGATTAGTGTTATTCGGCAGCAGTGTTGAAGATTACCGAAGAGATTCCTAGATGAACTCACATTATCAATTCAAAGCATCAGCACTTTGTGTGGATATTACACAAGTATCTTAAACATCTTGTATATATTTGAGGTATACAAATAAATACATTTTTGCTTAAAAGAATTATAGTTTTATACTCAATTTTGGTTTTAAGATTCGTTTAAACTCGGCAAAGTTGCATTTAGTTACGTTAGTTAGTGGTTTGTCAAAAAAATGCATTGCTTATTAAATAAAGATAAAGCTGCATTAATGGCCGATATTTATCAAATAATAAAATATTCAATTGTTTAGAAATTTATAAAAACACTTTGTGTAAGAAACCCATTATGGAATCTCTCAAATCTCAACGTCTAATTATTTATTTTACTTGAATAAGAATTTTGAATTCTGTCTGTGTTATCAAATTGGGTGCGTTGCTTGGGGAGTAATTTTTTGACAATTACAAATATATAAATGAATGTGAAAAAGTATATTGGAAAATAAGTCCATGTTCAAGGTCTGCTTTGATATATTCGAACGAGATAGTTGTGACGTATGAAATGGCAACTGCAATAGTTATTGTTGCACCCATAGATCACCTCGTCGTCTGCTTGTATGTACGTATGTATGTGTATGTGTAGGCGTGTGCAGTAGTCGAACAAACTGTCAGAGCTGTCAGAGTTGTTGCAATGGTAATTAGCATAGAGGCCGAAGAGAACGGAGCGGTATGAAATGCAATGCGAACTCCCGTGACATTTGTCAACAATCTGTCCAAACGAAATGCGCAACTCTGGCCATAAATTTCGATGTCTATGGGGGCAACAGCACAATGGCTAATATTAAATGGTCATATTTACAATGGTTTACAAAACCAACTCAGTTCAGCTCACCTCAGTTCAAGTGATATGTGATATCAGTGAATAATACTGCAGCACCAAAGTGGTCAATTAGTGGCGCACGATCTCAGTGGCGCACCATATCGCATTAAATGTATGCAATGTTTGTTCAAACTTTATTACTTCTTTTGTGCAATAACAAATTGCGGCGACTTTATTCGGCTGGCAACTGAAAAACTAGGTCACACGCTCCGCACTGAGAACTGTGTGGCACGTAAAAAACTAAAAGCTTAATGAAGTAATCGAAACAAGTTGCCAAATTGCTGCCACTAAAAAGAGAGAAAGAAAGGCAGCAAGTACAAGTACAAGTTAACAAGTTGTACGGCCCCGGGGGCCCCACTTTCAATTGTCGCACAGCGGGACCTCAGGGCAGTTATGAACCGACAACGATCCAGACACAGTCTGCCACTTGCCATAGTCAGCAACTTTTGATGCGACCAAATTGAACGTTTTTTGTTTTTAAGTTGATTGTCCCCTGACCACGTGGGTGGGCGACTTTTTCTTTAACGGCAGCTGGGCTGCAATTTTGAAAGTTTATTGATATTTATTACAAAAAATACCCATTAAGACCTTTGAACAGTATTTTTGATAATTGAGTTTACATATCATTATACTATTATACCAATTTAAATCCCAGTAAATTTTGCCTTTGTAGATTTTTGCAAGTGTATAACAAGAAATTTGCCAATTCTCTTTAAACTGTTCCTTTTATTGCATTTATCTCGTTCTTACTGGGTCAGTGGTCTTGCCTGAGTTCATCATCAAGCAGCTCATTATGCAATTGCTCCACTCACATAAAATAAAACCAAATAGCCTGGCCATTAAAATCGAACTGGTGTGTGCAGCTTGAGCCGTTTATCTGCTCTTCAATTAAAGATGTTTGCCCTGGCAATTGACTGGCTAGACAACCATGGCAAGATCGCCTACACACGACTCTTCGGTGCTGTTTGTTAGTGTGTGTGTTTAGTTCGTGTAAATAATAAAAGGCCGCATTTGGTGTTTGGCAAATTAGCGAGCTCGTTAAAAACCATAGCATGGCCACAGCCAATGCATTGGGCGGCTCTGTCAGTCTGCCCCGCGGTTTTTCCAATCACTAAAAGATGCCATTGAAAACAAACAAGTTGAGCTCGTTGAACGTTGCACGTTGCAAGGTGCATGGTGCAAGGTGCTATCAAGTGCCAGGCAGCCAGATAGTCATTTTTTTTGTCCGTCTTCTAAGCTCATAAAATGCAATTTTTGCCACACAGCTCCACCTCAACGGAAGCATTTCGCCCGCTGTCTGGCGAAAGAAAGTGTTTGATCTTAATGTACGGGATTATTTAGACACACACACATAGATATGCTTTAAGTACTCGGCTCATAAAGTCGTTGAGTTAGAATTGTGCTGAAAATTACTCGGCGGGTCGTTCATTTGCACAGCATTTAAAAGTCTTACTTTTAGTGAGCTCATTAAATCTGTTAATTAATATGCGATTTATGAGTGCAATAGCAAAATGCATACTTCCATTAAATTGCGGCATTTTGGCAATGCGGAAATTTGTATTGTTATTTCAGGAAGATATTAATAGATCTCTGGATCAAGTTAATTTTGAGTTATATACGATTAAGGATTTCATCTAAACAACTCAATGATCAACTGATCAAAGGAACCTTTCTTGTCACAATCTTATGATTTATTGTGATCAGTGTCATTTAAGAATTAACCATTATGTGAGCAAACATTTATGCGAATTAAATAACAAACAACTGCACACACACACATGTGCGTTATCTTCAGCGGCAATTTGCCGTTGCAAGTTCAAGCACCCAGAACTTGCCACAACACTTCCCTCGAACGCCGCTTAAGCCGTTCGGCTCAATCAGCAAACCATTCAGACTTCCTCATTGCATGCCACACATCACAAGTTGTCCATTTGGTATAGAATGGAATCCAAACGTGGATACTAATTGAAACTCATTGTTCATTTTGACGCGCATCAATTGGCCAGTCACCGTGCCTCATCCCCATCCCCTTCCAAAATGATGGTTCCTGGGGAACCCAAAGCAATTGACACTTTTCCTGCAGCAGAGAGAGACACAAAAGCAAAAGAGAGAGAGAGAGAAAGGGAGGGGGGAGAAGGGAACCCGTACACACCTTTCATATGGTTTGCGTTATGCGGCGGGCGTCAATTAGTTTAAATAAAGCGGCAACAACAGCAAGTCAATGGCCCAACTATATAGATAGTATAAGAATACACTGTAAATAATTTTAAATTTAATACTCTGTAAACACCTTAGCCCTCCAAATTAATTTTAAGCCAAATATTAATATATTTCAATAAAATTGTTTTAAGTCTATATGAAAAAAAGGAAATTGCATTGCATTATTCACATGTCAATGTTTGCAGTGTAGAATGTGAATCCACGGTGCCAAAGACCAGACCCGATACCAGACGCACGACTTGTCGCGTCTCGTGGCACGCATGCCATTAGAATATTTGTATACACTGCCAGCAAACACACTCACACACACAACACACACTGTGTGTGTCATCACCTCAATTGGGTACACTTCCTACTTGTAAGATACAAATGTATCTGCAAGATACGGCTGCAGTGCCATTAGGCAACCGCTTTAAACTTAGTTTGTTGGTTTTTTTTTTCTTCTCTTACTTCTTTTGTCGATTGCGCGACTTTTCACTTTTCCAACGGAAGTCATTTGGCCGCTTCAGTTAATTTTTGCCTTACCCTCCCCCCCTTTCAACCGTTATATACATATAAATACTACATATATATATATTTTTTTTTTCAAGCCGAAGTTTGTTTTATCAGCGCAAATTGCACGCACTTAACCCGCTTCCAGTAGTCGAAGTCGACGTATCGTTATATGTGGAGCGGGTTTTCCAGCCTAAACACAAAATGCCGCCGTCTGACGTTGCCTCGAGCCGATGTTTATTGCCCGAGGCATGTGGTGCGACGCATATTAAGAGCCGCCACAGTGTCCTACGCTTCATGCATCACCAAATACCACAAGACTCAATGTTTTTTTGCAAAGCATAGATTAGCGCGCCA
This sequence comes from Scaptomyza tumidula, assembly GCA_035044465.1. Classification (NCBI taxonomy): domain Eukaryota; kingdom Metazoa; phylum Arthropoda; class Insecta; order Diptera; family Drosophilidae; genus Scaptomyza; species Scaptomyza tumidula. The sequence continues at coordinate 4,914,529 of JAWNNW010000445.1, forward strand.
ATTTGTCGATTGCCGTAAACTTGAGCTATTAAGTGCGAACATATCTATGCGTAAGCTGCACTTGCCAAGAAGCGTGTTTTATATATTTTATTTTTTTCTGAGATGTGGGCATATATGAGAGAGTGCTCGACTGGGTGGCTTAGCTAAGCAATGCTCCGGCTTTCATTTTGAAAACCGGATTCATAGTACGCGATCTGTAATTGAATTTTTTTGTTATTTTGTGCGCGTGTGCGGCTTGCAACTCGCATTGTTGTTGTTGTTGTCGTGAAACGGTCATTAATATATCATTTACAAGCTAGCGAATTGTCGCTAATAAATTTGTTTTGGCTTTGGCAAGATATACGCCCGATATGTATGTATGCAAATATGTATGTAATCTTGCCACGCAAAACATATAAATCCCTGCTTGCCTGCTGTGTGGGTTGCGTATGGCAAATGCATTCGGCAAACGTTAGAGAGAAGACCCTAATGAGGAAGCTAACAAGTACAGAGAACATGTTGCAAATAAATCATGAAGAGTGTGTTAAAGAGCCTACTCAAAATTCTACAGTTCCTCAAGACTTTACGGAAGTGAAGCATATTAGAAGTCTTTATGCTAAGATTATTTTAAGATTGCTTGGAAGTAATAAATGTACATCAATAAGACTTTATAAATCTTTTCTTTTCATAGTTGACCCAATCCCGAAAGATGCACACAATTTGAACATCTTTACAATGGCTCACGACCCACCCAAACACAAAACATGGAGTCGTATAACAAACACTCACACACACGCACACACCTTTTCAAACGTCTTTTTCAAACCGTATCCACTAAGCAAACACTTTCTATACACACACACCCCAGCTGAATTGAGATACTTTACACAGACCATTTACTTCATTTTTCTCTCAAGTTTTTCGTTTCGTTTCATTTGGTTCGCATACCAATGCGATAATTTACCATTTATACAAAAAAAATATACAAATATATATATGTGCGTACATACTTCCCATACCAGCACGTTCATGGTCATTCGAGTCGTAAATCTTTAGTGGCCAAGACACACGTCTCGCTCCAGCCAAAATCAAATAAAAGAAGAAAACTGAGACTTTGGGAAAATTTGGGTTAGCCACAAGAGTACAAACACACTCACACACACACACACACACGTGAAATTCAAGTAGGAAATCGGCCAACATCAGAGAGTAGCAGCAGCAACAAGTGGTAAATCAGCCAAAACATGGCCACCTACAAGTGAGTGCCATATGCATTACAAACAGAAATAACTGGATCAATTTATTAAACCAATTTGCATTGCCCAGCTAAAAGTTGTTCAAGTTGTTACTCTTTTTTTGGTTTTTTTTTTTTGTTTTTGCTTTTGTTATCGAGTGTACAACTTGTTTTGAAATTTGTGCAAATTATGTGATTAATTTACATGCCAATTGGAGGCGAGTGGCCGTCGCTAAAATGCCAATATTAATCAAAATGCAAGTGTTTCGACTAATTCGTTCAATAAGATAACAAACGCGACTAGTATCTAACCAAAATTACTCGGCTATTTGGCATGCGTTTTATTTATGACTCATTGCTTAATATAGTTAACTGAAGAAGTGTTCATAGCCATTGCATTGGCGCCTGGTATTTCCCCATACTTATGTACCTGCCCTATCATAAATATCATATCGTGCCTTTATTGGAGGGGGAAAGGCAATCGACATAGGCATTATCGTTCATATTGCCACACTATACACTACATTGTAGTCGAAACTGTGTCAAACGATCAAATGTGGGGCTCCATGTTGTGCCGGGGATTATAAATTAATTGCACTCTAATTGGCAATCGCTATAGCGCGTATCATAAATCTAAAATAGAAACAAGCACGAAATGCTCTCACTCTTAACGGCACAACGAACTTTGGATGCCTAATAGATAAGGTACCCCAAAGGGGTATTCGATTGCTTTGGTGTTTTCCTAACCAGTAAGAAAGAAGTAAAATTGCGTAATATTGATTTGTTAACAGATAGGTATTTTTGATTTGTTTAATATTCCAAGACATACGTACGATATCTTATTGATGGGCTGGTAGAAGGTTACGAAAAAAACTTTGAAACTCAATATTTTTTATAAAAACCATATAAATACCCATACAGCTCAACTTTTTTTATGACACTTGATCAATGTCTTAAAAGAGTCAGCAGAGAATTAATATATATATATTTATGGAAGGGTATTAACATTCAACTGATAAGAAGTCTTGTGAGCTAGTCTAGAATTTCTTAGTTGAAGTGAATCAATAATATTTTATGCTTTTTACTAACAACATATAATATATGTAAATTATGTTGTTAGTAAAAAGCATAAAATATTAGCTAATTACACTAAGTTACCAATCAAAGATTTAAAACGGTAGCAAAATAAGCTCAGATTACAAATTACGCATACGCCACATGCGCCAATCAAACTTCGTCTTAACTCCTATACTCCAAAAACAAAACTTATTTAGTATGTTGTTAAAAAGTTTTAATGTTTATACAATAAATTGTCGATTTTAGATGTTGTTGTTGTTGTTGCTGCTGCTGTTCGATTTGTGTGTCAATGTTTTTGCCACTGGCCAGCGGTCAATAAGTGACTGCTTGGCTGCTGGTTTTTTGGACTGGGGTGAAAATGAATTGCTCGTAAAACTGCTTGTAAAACAACGAAAAACAGCAACACTAAATAAGAGAGAAAGAGAGACAACGGCCAGCGGCAGCTTGGTAACAACTGCGTGCAAAATATCATTAATCATGGTAACTTATATAGGTTGGTCAGCTTCATAAATATCAAAATCCAACATGATTTTAACAAACTTTACGCATAACTTAGCATTCTTGTCAATGCTGTTGCTTTATGTTCACAGCAAGCACTGGGCCATAAAAGAAACCACTGTTCATCAAAACAGTGGGTGGATCTCATCGGATCGATTTTATGGCCTAGACCTTTTACATAATCAAATAAAGCAGTGAAAACACTTGAGCAATTTCAAAGCGTAGTACAGCGTAGTTCATTGCCATCTGTATTAAAAATAGCTAAGTCCGGAAAACTTTTCAAAAGCAGCTAACAGTGAAGAAAAGTGAAACAGTGAACGCCAACGCTAACGATAAATCCATTTGACATATTGCGTTGTCCGTGTTTCAGTTTCAGTCGTACCAACAATGACAAGGTACACTACACTACAAACATAATCTTATCTAAAACAAAACACTTTCGCGCCACTTTCCATATTTCCCCCAATGCCGCATAAATCACCTACAAAATACACACGCATGCCACAATGTGATGAGCCAACTAGTTGACAATGGCACATCAAGTGGTGAAGCCTCAGCACACCACCCACGTCAACCGGCAGTGGCAGCCCGCTCATTTAACTATCTAAAAATGTGAGAATATACCGAAAAAATTTTCGAGCAATTTTTCTTCGAAAACTGTGCTGGACAAATGTTGTGATGTTTGAGCTTGAAAAAGTTGTTGTAAAAATATAATTTATTGTTATATGTGCTGAAAATGAAATAATCGCTTGCAGATCTGTCAACAAAGTGTTTTATTTGAAAAGCTTTTCAAGATTTATTTACTCGTTAAAGATGAGTCTGTTTGGGCTCTCTAAAAAATATTATAAATTTTTAGAAAATAATTTAGAATTATCATAATAAAAAAATTTATAAAATATTTATATATCTGTAAAGAAACTATGTTCTTTAAACTCGAACAAAACTAAGAATGCAATTTCTTTTAATAGTAAAAATAACGAGACTTAAAGGTCTTAAGAACTTTAATTTTATATTTGATTAAATTGTTATGTTTTTAGTATTTAAAGTTTTATTGAAATAATTTTTTTAAATATATTTGAATATATTTTAGCTAAGTGGAAAAGTAACTGTAAGTTTCGTTAAGTTTCAACAGTGAATTTATTTTCTTCAACAGTTTCATTTGTACATATCAAGCCGTAAATCAAGATCTAAATAGGGCTATACATCTAATGACGTAAAAGCTCAAAAGCTATTGTAATAATTGGGTAAATTTTAAATGGCAAGCTAAACTATATATCAAACAAAATCTTGTTTTAAGCACTTTTCTTATTTATTTCGATGTATACACAGATACATTTTCATAGGTTTGCCTTTGTTAACAACTAATTTATTGTATTATGTGCTGAAAATGATATAAAAGCTGGCATTTTTTCGGACATGCTACGTTGGGTTCTTTTGTGTGGTTGTGGTGTTGAAATTGCTTTGAATAGCCCTAAGGCAAATGATTACAATATTAATCATTATGATGCTCCGGAGAGAGATTTACGCAGTTTGTGCAATTTGACTGCGCTGGAATGTGTGTGTTTGATGTCCAGCAGGTTTTGGAAAGTTCTTGGTGCTATAATTTAAATGCTTAATGCTCTGGGACTATAAAAATAAAAATGAAAAAAAAATTATAACCGAATGCGAACAAAGCAAACATTTGTTACTCTCCGAAATTTGACATTTATGGGCCAAATATTGTGAATGCAATGTCTGAAAGCAGCGTCTTCGATATGTTTTCAAAAACGTGCTACAGTGCGGCTAAAAAGCAATTAACACCCAAGCCAAAAGGCGAGTGACAGTGAAAGTAACTAAACTCCACACCAAACGACTGGAATCGATGCAGCAACAACAACTCAACTTCATCAACTTGCTGAAGACGTGCTGTAAATTAAGTTATCAAAAAATCTGTCGGAAGCTTTTAGCATCTCTACGCTGTACAAAAGACAGCAACAACAACATATATACGTACATGTATATTTTTAGTCAGAGGCAAGTTCAGTTAACTTCACACCTCGCACCACGCACTAAATCAGTCGCATAATTGCCCCAAAGATGCAGAGGCAAAAGCAGCCAAGTGCTGCAGTACTCTCATATATCATTATGAAAATATGCACGCCCCAGCACATTGTTAAGGGTTTCGGAGGATGCGGTCTCACCGTTACTTGCCTTGAGTGAAGTTTAAATTTGTTGACTTTTGGAGGTCAACTGCTTGATGAACTTGGTGGAAAATGCGTGAAAACTTCAACATAGCACTGACTTTCCAAACTGTGTTTGTTTGTGTGTGTGCTAGTCGTATCGAGGCGCGAGAGTATTTAACAGTTATACTAATTGCTTATAAACTTGCTTAACAGAGTAAAGAGTCCAAGTCAAGTGCGTGATTTCTGTTTAAAACTAACAAACTTCACGTAATAAATACTACAGCATTTGGCTTGCGAGAAAGTGTTTGAGTGGTCTGTATTGGGCAATTGCGCCACAATAAAAATCAATTTCAGAAGCTCACCTAAAAAACAAGAAACACTTTTTTTGGTTCCCAATCTTATCGCATTATCGCGTCAGGCAGTCGCATGAAATCAAATCAATACCCAAAACTGCAGGCGAACAACAACAACACAAAAATTGTGTTTCAATACACAAAAAAAGAAAAAACACAACAGCAACATACAAACACATACATTTACACTATCTATTCGGCATCGCTTGGGCTGATGTCTCAATGACGATGCCTGCGCGCGATAAAAAACGCGCGCAAACCGGGCGCAATGTTTGCCACTTGTACAACAAGTTTTTTATTCGGTTGCCGCTTTTGTTATCAGCCAGGCAAATTGCTGCAGCAAAAAAGGAAGCACAAAAAAAAAAACGTAAGTGCCACAAGCTGAATGAAAAAAAGCTGTAAATTAATTTGGTCAAACAAGATGCGATTGGCTGCTTATCGCTGATTGAGGAAAGAAAAAAAAAGAGACAGCCAGCCAGGTTATGCAAATGGCCAGCTGATGGGCCTTTTGGTTTTGACTCTGACTCATTGGTAGGCAGGCAGGCAGGCAGGCAGCTAATCAGGTCGCTCAGTACATTAAAACAAGATTTATGCCAGCAATTCAGCCTTAGCACTCATATACACTTCACACACACTCTCACACACATACATACATGCACATACGCACAGCATAAATTTATATGGCAAATAATACAATAGATTTTCCTTCACAGCAGCACCAGCACCAGCAGCAGCATCAGCATCAAGCAGATTGCCAAATCAAGTGTCTGACTTAATGATGCTCAACATAAACAGCTCGACTACAAATATATATATGTTTTCTGAAATTTGTTCGTAAATTTTTCAACTTTTTCTTTTGGCAGCCCCCCTTGATCTATTCAAACACTTGAGGTGTCTTACGCAGCGCAGCTTTTTGCGTTGAAAGAAAAATAAACACACACACTAAACATCATCATATTTTTTATGAGAACTTTCAACTTGTGGGCTACTGCTGTGGGCGTGTATATATATATATATATATATATATATGTATACTATAGATATATGTTTGCTACATATTCTAGCTGATATTTCAAATATTATGTAGGACTTTGCGCATTAGTTTATTTGCTTGTTTATGGCAAAGAACAAAACTAAACAAAATGCTGAGTGTTGCTGTTGTTTGTAGGGCTACTTGAGCAATGGGGCGTCAGCTTTGAAGTTCATCTTGACAGCCCCTTTACACGCATAAGGTCAAAGCTACAATCTTAAACATATAAACTATAGCAATTGAACATAATGTAGAGCGTCATTAGGCTATTGCATTAAGAGTCAGGTTTTTCAAAAAAATTTTTTTTTTCTTAATTTTAAGTGTTTCAATGTGTAACAATGGTATTTAAAATAATAATTATCATCCCCAAAATTAACCGATATACATGTTAATTTATTAAAATAGTTGATCAAATATTGAGTACTCACTGTATTCACTTTGCTCGTCCTGTGTACCATTAACGGTACCATCTCGCAGCACCTGTAGTATATGATTCTTGATATATAACTGTATCTTGCGCGATGGACCCGCAAGAAGGGAGATGGTGGAACGTTCATTACGATCCAAATTGCTGGGATTATTATTATGGTGATTGGTATTGTTGTTGCTGTTGGTGTTGATATTGGGATTGTTGTTGTTACTGCTACTATTTATGTTTAGATTATTTCTAGAGTTATTCAGTCTTTTCGATTTCGAACCAATGAAATTATTGTTGTTGTTGTTGTTACTGTTCCTGTTGCCAGTAGCAGCAGGCGATTGTTGCTGTTGATGCCTGTGTTGCTGTTGCTGATGCTGATGTCGTATGCTGCGCTCAGTGCGTGAGAGTATTGCTAAATGTTCACGTGGCGCCACCGATATAAAAAAACCCAATGGATCTGTATCAGCAGCGGTTTCTGTTGTGCTGGTCCTGCTGCTGCTGCTGCTACTGTTAGGCGTTGCTGTTGTAGTTTGTGTGTTTATGGCAGTTGATTGAATTGTTGTTATGTTTAACGTTCGCATATTAAATTCAGCACTAATACTTTGATTTGGATCTAAACTATATTCACTCTTCAGCACTAAGAGACGACTATTACGACTATGATCACTTTGTATAGAACTACGATTACTACTATTATCATTTAATTGATTAATGCTATAGTTGTTAAAATTGTTGATTTTATTAAGCATATTAATAATATTTGAATTGTTTGTGTCTTGGTTCGACATCGTTGTCGTTGTTGTTAGCGCTGGCATGGCAAACACCACACCCGACCAGGCTATGATAATCGAAAGGAGGGCGCCCAGCAGCGCCAGGGCCCTCCAATCCAAACGCAGGTTTCTTCGCATGTAAGATTACAACTTCAGTTTCACAAGAGTCTTTTACTCGTTGTTATTGCTGTTGTTATTATCAGCAACTGCAGTTATACACCTTTAGTTGTTGTTGTTTATATAGGCAACTGTTGCTGTTGCACTGCTGCACTGTTGCACTGTTGCTGTTGGGGAACGCCTCCTCACTTTGTCAGTTGCTGTTGCTTCTGGGCGTGTGCCACGCCCTTAAATATCGTTGAAACATATGTACGCCCAGTTCAAAAGAAAATAAAATATCTTTACTTTCGATTCGTTGTTTGTGTTTTTTTTTTTTTGTCCGTGGCTTTTGGATATCGCTATTTAAAGTTCTCTGAATTCCGTAAAAAAAAAATTTGCCGCTTGTTGCCAGGAAATTAGGTTATCATATCGTAGATTTGTTTAACACTTTTCAATTTCATAGCTTTGCTTTCCGTCTGTTGCTGTTGCGGATCTTCATCTTCGTCTTCTTCCTCGCTGATAATACATTCTATCAACTCCAATGACTTTCTTGTCATGTCAGAGCAGTTAATCAGTTGATTGTTCGAGCCTGGAAATCAAAATAACGCAGCTGCTGTGTTTGCTGGGATGCTTAGGTTTGTGTATGCAACAACATCATGTTGCAATATCAAAGCTGTAAAGATAGAGAGGCGGAAATGTACGAAAATTAATGTCAATAGTCAAAGAAGCACATAAGAAATAGAGTAAGATACACAGCAGACTGTATAACTTAACTTTTATAACAATTATTTAGCTTGCATTTTTATTTATTTTCACATTTTCTATTCTATTTTTTATCTGATTTTTAATGATCTTGAAATTAACTTATATTAGTTTTTATTTATTTTACGACCTTAAAAAATATTTTTGAAATAAAAAAAAAATTTATATATTTATTCGTCCTCTTCGATCTTTATTGTATCTTTTAACTATAAGTTATCAAAAAATAAGTAAAACAATAAATCCCAACTAGATATAAATGTCTAGCTATTTCGCTTTTAATTTCTATACATCTTCATCTGTCTTCATTATCATCATGGCCATCAATGAAAGCACCTGCTATAGCTATACAAACACATAGATATACGTTGCTATATGTATGTAGCCTAACTGTCTGTCATATGACATTTAAGAATGTATGTATTTTGCGTAGCGGACTTAACACACAAAAGTTATTGCATATTCGAAATTGGCTTTGAAAATTCCAAACACTTAAGATTAGTCGATTTGTATATAAATTCTTTATTCTAAGCGCTTTTATGCGCAATTTTGACATTTAATTAGTGTGCGTCTATATTAAGCAAACGCCTGACGATGGCGGCAAAGTGGCACAGTTTATTTTTGGCAACGCCTATCAACGAACACACTCTGTTATATACAAGATACAATTGTATCTATGGGTGCGTCAAGTGGTCAGCGGGTTACATAAAAAATATATAAAACACCGCCCAAAAGGGAGATCGGGCTGTGTTGAGGCAGCTATGCAAAAAACTCGGTGAAAATATATCGAAACATCGAAAATGACTTTCCCCCAGACCCAACAACAAATTGGCCAAGAGAGAAAACAACTCACAAAATGAAGCCAAGCAAGGGAAGGCAGCGCGACTGGCGAATTGTTTAAAAATAAATGTGGCAACAAAAACAATTTGCGCATAAAACTGTGTCGAATTTGAAAATAATCACGCACTAACTGCAGCATCAGCGGCAGCAACAACACCGTCGACAAGTGTATCTATGAGATACACGATCAGGAAGTGGCGCAGGGCGTATAACGGGGCGGATGAGTGACGTTGTCGTTGCACTTAGACTTCGGCTGACTTTTTGGCACGTGTTCAGATGCCTACGCAGCCGCAGCAGCACACAGCAACAGCAACAACAAACAGTAGCTGCATTTTTTATGCAACATTTAAGTGCACCCCGTTTTAATTACTATAAACAACAATTCAATTGCCGACAACTGGCCAAACTAAAAACAAATATATACAAACTCATAAGTTGCATGTTGACCGTCTCTCCGTTTTTGTTTTTGTCTGCTTGTCCATTTTGTCTGGCTCTGTCTAACTGTGGGCCAAATTTCAGGCATCAAAATGTTAATTGCTTTGTGCTGCGACGTCGTTGCACTGCAGATACATTACACTCACTAACACACACACACACATACATAGATACACATATGCAAACACCTACTATGCCCACCACACTCACCCGCACCACTTCTGCAATACTAAAGGCGTTCAAATTTAAATATGTTTCTCGCTGCCACGCGCGCGCGTTTTAAAACGCCCATAAAACGCATACAGTTACGACTGCATTTGCAGGCCAACAAGCCAGGACTAAAGAAACAGCTCTGATGTTAGCTTATAAAAAAAAAAGATAAAAAATTTATTGTCCAAATTAACGTTTTATGTATAAAAACATAATCCATCTAATTAAGCTAACAACACACCTAAACAAACATACAGAAATAGGCTTTAATGATGATTTGCATGTTTGAGTTTAAAAAAATACTTAAGAACCTTTCACTTCACACTTAAAATTTGTTTTAACAATTAAAAATCACTGAGCTTCACACCCAGATCCACACAAAAAAAGTCCCAGCTTGTTAATAAAAAAAGACCTTATGAGCATTAAAATATGCATGACCCTTTGCCATCTTGGCTTGACATTTTTGAACGCCTTTCACAAACAAAAAAACATAAGAACAGCAGGTTAAAATGTATGCCAAGCGAAGCTAAAAGTTTCATTCTTGTTGGCGTTGTTGTTGCTGTTTATGCCGGCTGTTTGTAGAATTTATGTTAAATATGCTGTAAGGGCATCAAAAGGCACAGCAAAGACACAGCGGCCACATCCACAACTGCAACAACAATAAAGGTACAACATATTACAAATAACGTAACAACAATAAAAAAAAATAACACACAATAAATAAAGCCTAAAGAAAATAAAAAAAAAAACAAAACTATTTAGGGACATGCGACACATGTGTGCCAAGTTGTAAAAAAGCAAATAACCAAAAATAGCCAAAAAAAAAAAAATATATATATATATATAGATGAAAATATCTATATTGTATATAAAGTAACACCTAGACGACGGCAACAGCAGACAGAAATGAAATGTATATTTTAATGATCTGCGTTCCAGTTCAGTTTGTCGTCTGTCTGTCAATGCAAAAGTTCATAGGCCCAAGAAGTGAACTGTCGACAAATTATGAAAATCATAAAAACTAATGCGCCATATAGGAGTGCTATATGATAATGTTGATGGCGATGTTGGGCGGGTCATATTATTTGATATCGATGCCAAGAAGTAGTGGCACTTGTGTTTGGCAACTTAATAACAGTTCCCCTACCTCCCACCCAACCCCTACATTAAAATAAAAACTTGCCCAATTGAGAAAGCGAAAGTTTTTTTTAGTTTTGATAAGCCAAGTCAAATCTTATCGCATTTATTTTGAAGGTTCTTTCTACCTTCTCTGCACGCATAACACTTCTTGGGAATCAAAAAAAAAAAACGGCACTCCCCAGGGCAATTCACATAACCCAAATTTTGTTTAGTTTTGCGTGGCAGCTTTTATTACTTTAATGCTCAAATAAGAGCCAATTCAAATTAGAGACGCAAAAAAAAAATTAATGAATAAATAATACAATAGCTAGAAATTCAGATGCTGACAGGCCAAAATTTGAATGAAAATAAAATGTGTGGCGGCTTCTTTAAAATCGGCAAAAAAAAACAGAAGAAACAAATATTCTTTTTTGTTATTGTATTTATTTTTTTTTTTGGGACTTTTGATTTATGTAGCTATAATAAACTAAAAATGGTTAGATTTCAATATGTTTTAAAAGAAATAAACACTTATAAGGAGTTTCAACTTTTGGTATGATTTTGTTCACTGTTTGCATTTCATTTAATAAATTAAGCAAATTCACGCTTGACTTCAAAACTTGCCACAGTCAAAAATAACACTGACTACGTATGCATTGAAAAAAAATCAGAGTAAGCAAAGTATTGGACTGTAGTATACCCTGTATACCCTTCAAACTAACAGCAGACGAATTTTTATTTCTTATTTTAAAATGGGTTTTTTTTTTGGCAAAGGCTGTGCGTAGAGCTAGTCGTTGAACTGTGTGAGCCCCTAAAATTTATGCACTTCAAGGGGAATTTGACATTTGTTTTGTTTTGAGTTTTGTCGCTTTGTTTTTTGGAGGGTTTCGCGCTGATAGATGGGTGTACTCTATGAGGTCTGGCAGTGGATTTTTTGGGAAAGTATCGTTGCGGATCGCCGGGGAAAACTGGTCCCGCCGTAAATCTGATCAAACTGCGCAACTTAATTAGTTCATGTCAGAGGCAAGTTGGCTTGGGCAACAAGCGCGAGCCCCCCATTTTTTAACATTTATCACCTAAGCAATATTTGAAATTTAAATACGGTCGTTTGGCATTTGTTACTGTTTTTGTGCTTTTTATATGCAAATTATCCACATACCTACTTAGTTAGAGACTTAGTAGCTTAGAAAACTGTGTTAGTTAATTAATATTAACTGATGAATAAGCATTTATTATATTTTTACTATACATATAAATATGCATGGAAAAAAATAACACAAACGAAAAGCTTGTTTGGTTCAACATTTGAAAGTTACGCTTTTGTTGTTTATTATTTTTATTACTGTATATTGTTCTCAAATGCGTATAAGATTTTGTTTATCTATCATGTTTTCATCCCATTTGACGTCATTAAAATAATTTATTTAATGTTATTACTTAATGAATACAACAACCGAAACACGTTTGGCCTACAACAATTCCTGTTTCATAAAAAAGTAAATAACCGCTATACTACTATGTTGAATGTTGTTTCATTTGGAGGCATTGAAAAATCTTTTATAGATTCATTCATAGCAAGCATTTATTCATTTAAAGACTTTAGGCCTTTTAACTAAAAAAAATACTCCAAATTGTCCTTTTTTTTAACTTGAACACAAAAAAAATAATATTTCTTTTTATATGTATCCATTATATTAAGTATTTTAAACATACTTTGCACATTTCTTAACCACAAACTACATATCTTTAACTATTTATTGCCTTCCCTAACCACAAAAACTCAATTTGGTAATGCAACCCGTTGAAAAGCACAACAAACCACAGAACCAAATTACATTATGCTTTATGTGCAAATTATTTAATTTTCCTTTAGCTTCTTCATATATATTTATAGGTTGCGTAAAGTTTTTTTGCTCAATACTTGCCTCGCAATTGGAATAGTTTTTTACGTATTTGGATTACTATGCAAGGCAATAAAAATAAATTTCCCAAACAAAAACGCGCTGAACAAACAAACAAAAGTCATGTTAATAGCATGTTGTAAGAATATATATTTTTGGGGCATTATTTATTTTAAACCCTTTCCATTTCAGCTTATTCAATGCCAAAGTAGAAGATGATGTGGGAATTAATACCCTGCAGTTTTCAGAATGTGTCTTACAACACTTTGATTATTATTATATAGAAGGAAAAACATATTTAATATTAACTTAATCTTTTAATTTTAATTCCTTGCAAAAATTATACAGCACTTCATGCAATTCAAAATGAGGTATTTTTATTCGAATACTTTCACTAATATATTACCCAAGTTTTTTTTTCAAATAGATATATAGATCTCGCGTGATCTTAGAATAACTTATGCATTGCACTTACTTAACTTTGTGATTTTGTCGCATCGTCACAAGTCACAAGATTGAAAATGTTATATATATGTTTACATAGCGTTAGACAATAATATAAGATACTTAAGGATGTGATTAATGTGCGGTGGCTTTTTTTGCTGACAGCAACCTGCCTATAGAAAAATATCTATTTGAATGCAAACATCATTATATAAGTATGAATTGGTTTAGAAAAATTGTCGCTGCTTAATGTAAAATATCTTTACCCGTATATCTATACTTTTCAATGATACAAATACATGTACATATATGTGTATATAAGGAGCTCTGTTTCTGTTCAGTCTCACGGCAATTGTCGATCTCAATGCGTTTGTCAAAAAAACAACTCACGTGTTTACAAAACAATTAATTTTCTTTAGAAAAACAAGAAAGGCAGCTACCACAAGGTGAGGAGGGGCATCAGGGGCTGAGAGAGAGAGAGAGAAAAAAAATAAATGAAAAAGATACCGAAACATAACTCAAACAAAGGCACTAATCGATGTGCACTTCATTTGTATAGACAACAACAAGAAGAGCATCAAAAAAGTACTTGAAAGCATTCGTTTAGATACTACTGAGTAGTATTTTAGAAAGCATCGGAACAAGATTCAACTCTGAGTTGTGATGAGAAGGAAAAGAAGAAAAAAAAGTGCAGCGCGCTTTTGTGTAATCGATTTGAACCGGAAGCAATTGGGCCGTCGCGTTGCTGTTGCTGCTGCCGTTGCTGCTGACGCCGCAAACCTCTCAAGATTCAACAATTTTAAATATTTAGTGCACGAGACAAGTGAGGGCAAAGCCACAGTTGCCGGTCGGCAAACGAATCACATGCGCTGTTTGCTGCTAACTACAAAGCAAATACATTGCAGCCTATGCTATTGACAAGTGTATCTTAAAGATAGTTTTTTTCTTTATTTGCAAGCGTGCAGTTAAAGCTAATACTGTATAGTGCTTTCCAAATGCAAATTTAAGTGCTGCAGCTACTGAAAGTATCTTCTAATGGGTCGAAAAAACTGTTAACGTTATGTCACAACTTTCAAATGTATATACAGTTAATAAAATATCTAGAATTGGCACTAGAACTTTTTTATAGCTACAAACATACATTTTTGCAAGAGCGTGCATATTTTAATATGAATGTGTGTAAATCTTTATCTTTAACTTATTATATTTGCCTGTTATGCAATTGTCAATGAGCTCTGAAGCTGTAAGCAATATTATTCTTTGCAGACATACAACTTAAACACACAGCAAGAAATACTAATGTGCATTAGGCATAAAAATAACAACTCCCACATACATTTTCACACATTTATTGTAGTCTAATTAAAAGTCACGCACTTACGCGCGAAATTAAAAGTAAGAGAAAAAAAACACACACAAGCGCACCAAAAAAAGAAAATTAAAGACAACGCTACGTATTAGTAATGTGAAAAAAGACAGCAGCAACAACAAACACAAACAAATAACGTCTAGTAGGATATTTTTAAAATGCGTCAAACAACCAAAAGAAAAAAAACATTTTGTGAATGTGCGACAATTTTCTCAGCTATCTGTTGTCTTATTTTATTTTTTAATTTCTTTCGTTTTTGTCTATTTTTTTGGGTGCCACGAAGAGTACCTTAAGTTTTTTTTTGCAATTGTCAATGTGTATGTGTGTAAGTGTTGGTGTTGCTGTTTGCCAAATGTGTGCCGTACATTATGTGGTCTAGTGTTCACGCTTCGTTAATAAAAAACACTGCATTTTTTTGCTGCAATGTTTCGTTGCAGTTGCCCTATTGGCACCTCTCACACCATCCTCTCGCTCTCTATCGTTTTCGTTGGCGCTGCCAAAGGGGCGACAGTTTTTGCGCCACTTTCATCTAAGTACTTTACACTATTTACGCATGGCCATAAAAAAAACTTTAGCTTGCGATAAGCATTATCTACTGCGCTAACACGCCGAGCTCCTCTCCCTCTCTCTCTCTCTCTCTCTCTCTCTTTTGTGTATTTGTTTCCTTTGATAATAGTTGTATATAATGATATTGTTGTTGTTGTGTCTTTTGCATAGCTTGCCAAGTCAATCAATCAAGCATAAAGCGATCACGAAATGTGTCAAAGTGCTGTTGACATTATTACCGAATAAAGAACATGAACTACAACCACAATTAAAAAGTACATAAATTTAAAAAAATCGTTTAAATAGTTTTGGTTTGATAATCGTGCTGCTAATAAAAAGAACGATGCCGTTTTCTTAGATCCCAAGAATTTAAGCTTTTATGATTAACTTAATGTAATTTGGCAGCGACAATCAACATAAAGTTTTTTTCAGTTTTATAGCTGCAACAATTGTGGTAGACATTTTTATAGTTTTAGTAATAAATTTAAGACTTTTCTCTTACTATTTAAATGTATATTTATAAAAAATGAATTTTTTTATTATCACTTGGTAACTTTGTGCAGTGTTTTCCCATTTTGCAGTTATTACCTAAAAACACCTTGATAATTTTTTGTAACTGTCTATCGTTTTCTTATCGTTATCGATACCTTTCTTCTAATGTCTGTGGACGTCATGTGATTAGCAGTTGTTGAACCCAACGCATACATTTGCAACTCACTTGACGTAACAAATATACAAATTCGCTTTGCGAACGCAGATACAGGTACAAATGCATAAAGACGGAGATACGCGAGATACAAATACAGCGGCTGTTCAGCTTAGATAACTAGCACAATGCTTAACCGTTAGATAACAGCAGCCGTTAGTAGGACACAAGAATGGAAGGAAAAATAATGAAGATGAAAAAAAAAGAAAGGTTTTAAATTATTTAAGATTAGAGACGCGCGCGTTTTGCAAACTAAAAGATACGCAAACCGGCACACAGAAACAGCTATAAGAAGAGATGCGATACTTTTTGCAAAACACACACAAAAAACACCTATAAATAAGTAAGTGAGAGGCCGCCGCGCAACACGCACATAAAAATTTAATTTCTAATGAATTTCACTTTCATGGATGCGACTAACTTGTACGAAGGTTGTTGAAAAGGAATTTCATTTTGTTTGCCTCATGTTTATCTGAGTAAACGGAAAATTACTGCAAATGCGAGCAGATTCCTAAATTATTAATAATACCAAAAAACAGACAAAAAACAAATTTTGACGAAAACAATTTGAATAGTTTTAAGTGACTGCATTTGGTTGTTGGAATTTGATTAAGCCTATAAGTTTTATTTAAGTGTTTGCCTACTTGGTTGGTTCGCTTTTTGACAGGTGTTGAAATCTAATCAAAAAAAAAATGAAAATAAATTTATTGCAATTAGCAGCTAGCTAATAGAATTTAACAGTGCCAGCCAAAAAAGACATTGACCATTAGATTCATTTTTGTTTGGATTTGGAATGTTGAAATTTTGAAATGTTAATAATAATAACATCGAGCAATCAACTTTGATTAGATTTGTTTTTTTACAAGAACTTTTCTTTCTAAATACTTTTGTTGCTTGCTTTCGGCTGTCTGCCAAGTTCAAAGTATTCAAATTTGTTTGAATGCCAAAAAAAGAATTGTTGTACAATATATTTTAAAACACAAACACACACATGATAAATGCATTTTGGCAATTAACTTAATCCAGTCATTTGTTTAAAATCACTAATTAGGTTAATAAATTTGAGTCAAGAGCCAGAAAGAATGGAAATATTTAAGAAAAATTCGTATTCAAGGCGAACTTATTGAATAATAACTTAGATCATCAAAAGCACAACAAAAAATTTTGAGCAAAGAAGACAAAATATCTGACATTTAACTTATGTAACGAAATTTTTTTTGAAAGTTCTTTCATAGAACTGAAATTTACGCACCTTAATCGTTATTTTTTTTTTTTGTAGTTGTTTTTTAGTTGGTTATTTATCTTTTGTGTTTGTTGCAGTTTAGCACACTATAAACAATTTTGCACAAATTTAATGCAGCAACAATTCAACATTAAATAATGTTGTTTGCACTTAACACTTTTTTTTTGTTTGGGTATTTCCAAATATTTGTGGCAATTCTCTCAATGGTTTGACACGTTTCTTGCCAATTCAATTTGTAACGACTTTATTTTGTAGCACATCAAAATTTGTTTGGCAAATTTAAACTGCGTGAGCAACGACGTCAACGGTGCCGATTTCGAAACTAATTACGAGCATTGACCGGCAAGGTCCACTCTTAAGATGCTCAATAGCGAATATTTAGTTGTTGCTTAATGTTAGCACCATTTGCACAATTCTTTCTTTTATTTTTTTTATTTTTAATTTCTCACAAGATTTCTTTGGTGAAAACTGTTTGAAAAATACCGGAACAACGTTGTTCAAAAATCACGATCGACGCGACGCGACGACAACGTCCTCTGTCAGCTAGTACCAACAAGACGAACCAAAAAGAAAAACAGTTCGATTTCGAAAATGAAAATTCTGCCGACGGTGCAGCCAGCGGACCCTCCGCTCAGCGTGTGTTGTCAAATCGTTTGCCAGCGAGTGACTAAAATAAGATTTCATTCAAACGTACGCGCAACCATCGGCTTTGCTCAGCTAGCCCGCTGCTTCGTGTGTGCTTCGTGTACGCTGTTCGGGTTTTTGATGCAGTGGTAGATGGTAATAGTATTTTGACTTGTCTTTTGCCTCTACAGCTGTAGAATGTATCCAGGCGTTTGGCTCGGTAACGTATCTTAAAATTAACGTTATAACTAACTGTTTAGTATTGGTTTATAACTGTATTTGAACCCTGTAGTGACTTATAATAATTATAATACCAAATATTCTTTTTTTTAAGAATTTAATATTGTTGCAGTACATATTTTTATTAAGGCTGAGTAATAGACACTTCTGTAGAAGTTTTTTATAATTCTTTCAAGCTTTTGAGATTAAGTTTGCAGATTACTTCTATGTAGATCTGATTTTTACAATCTTTGTTTATGCTGATAAAGGTTATGAATACAGATTGATCTTCAATTAAATGTTCGAAAAACTGAAAAAAAAATGTTTATTGTTTTTTTATTATTGAACTTAATACATTAAACTTTTGCTGTTTAAAAAAATTTGTTAATAATAAGATCAAATAGAAAAACATTTAAAAAGGTAGTACTTATGATATTTCTTTTAACAACTTTACTTAGGTTTTGTATTAAGAACAAATCTAATTTTTGACAGAAACAATTAAAAAAAAATTTCTATACATATAATTTATTTAATTGGAGTAATACCTCAAATGCATTACCCAAAATGCAAAAAAACTTGCATCATTTCCATTTGGCGTACTTTGAACAATAGTGTAAAGAGCGGGACGGGCGTTTCGCTCGCGTTTTTGTAGCGTTTTTAGATTACAGCGTTTGGGGCTTTGGCGTTTGTGCATTTTGGCGCGTAGACAACTTATTGTTGCCGATTTCACAAGTTCACAAATACCAATTAACATTTGCCCAAAGCAAAAAACGTTTATGACGCACACCACGCTACAGGGATAGATTCGGAAAAGTGGAGATTGTTGGGTGCAATTAACAGATTAGTCAAACTGGCTAACACTGAGCTGCACTGGCTCTGCCTCTGATAAGCAAATGAGTGCGTGGGCGATTCAACTTGATAAAGACTCTGACGTTGAGCCATATAATAATTTTACGGTACCATATGCTTACCTACACTCGAAACTAAAAAATAAAACATCGAATTTATTTTTGGCAACTACTATTCAGGCTAAATATAAAATGTTAGCCAATTTCAGTGCTACTGCTTGGACAGCTGTCAATGCAGCTCAAGCCACATATTTATGAGAAACACAAAATACCAGCTAAACATATAGAACATAAGAATCTTATCTTTTTGAGTGCGCGCTTATAAGAATCACATGACCCACATAAACTGAGTGTGCAATGAACTTGACTATTAGTTTTGGCCAAATAACGCAGCCGTCTACCGCGTTACAGTTACTGATAAGCATTATGGGAAGATCCAATGATAACACCAGACCAGGAAATAGCATTTTTATTTAGAAACTTCTGGTGTCTAGCTTTGATATATCGATATCTAATCGATTGGTAAAGAAATTGATTTTCTACCATATTTATGAGTATTTGTTTAAAGTAACTTGGGCTTATATAAAACGGGACTTAAGGAAAACAAAAGCTAAAGTACTTATAAAATGAACCAAGCATCCTTACTTGCTTCTAGATATAAGTTCTATATAAAGCCAAACACCTCTCCGTCATACTTAACTTAATACTTAGTTTAATGCAAACATTCTTGCTCTAAGTGAATCGGTCCACTATTTTCCCTAGGGGCATCAACTCTTAAGCTCTGCTCTGTTCTATAAAGATATTCAAAAACACACATTCCAATTTTGTGGCATTTTAAGTGCAGACCCCGATTCAAAACCACATTTGAAACATTTGTGCCCAACAATTTAGCGCTGTTCTTATTCTTGTTCCCGTTTTTATTCCAGCACATGCCAAGTGTTAAGGGTTGACCTATTAATAACTATAGACATACTACGCTCCCCCGCAACCAATTTTTTTTTTCTGTTCTGTTCTTTCTTTGTGGTGCAAGTCTGTTGTCCTTGACATTGCGCGCACACGCACACAATTAAAATGATTAATTAAGGCGCAGAGCAGCAGGATATTTTACAGCTAATGACTTAATTAAGCCTCGGTTCGCTGTTGAGTGTTTTTCAGCTTAATGTGCTCGCCTCAACAGCCGCCGACCTTTGACCCTTTTTCCGCGTAACTGCAGGCCCCTTTGCCCATGTTGTAGATGTTAGATTAATTAAAGCGTAGCCGGCAAGCAAGTGGCAAGACATTTGACTTCTTCTACGCCCGACTCCGATCCCGTTTACAATCCTGCCTCGGTTTCGGCTTCGGCTTTTGGCTTCCTTATGTGAAGGTGTTCACACAGCTAGACAGCTGCTACTATACGCCTCGTTCTCGTTCTCGTTCCCGTTGATCCCCTTCTCCTTCTGACTGTCACATTATTAAACGCTTCGCTTGCTGATCCTGACAAAGGGAATTGCCTATTTTACACCTTGTTTTACAGCGCACGCGTTTCAGCTGCGTTTTTAAACGCGCGAGCTTACTTCATGTTCCAAGGTTACGTTTCCTTCATGTAAGCTGTCGATTTGTTAACTTTTCTGGAGCTTGTAATGTTTGCCAGTTACTCAGATTGTAATCTTCATCTTTCCGAATGTCCCAGATTAAATTACAAAATAAATTGTCATGTACATTGTCATGATATGATTGTTGTTATATGTCCGCCACAAAGTAGTTATGTGTCTTATAGAACTGATAAAAAAAGAGTAGTAGAAAGTTGTAAAGACTATACTTTGATTTGAGTGTATGCATACATGACGATGAACAAATGTATTATGTAGATCAGTACTCCCCATCCATAAGTAGGGTATTTTAACGTAGTGCAGACTTGATTTAGTGTTGCTATTGATAAATTTCGATATCAATTGATAACTTTGTCGCTGATCGCAGCTCCAATCAAATGCGCATTCCAACAATTAAATATTTTAGACCAAAACCATTTCGTCGCAATGCATAAGCTGACATTAATTTTTTCATGAGTACAGTATCTATATGTATATAGTTATCACAGCTGGAGATAATTTATGTTAATACAATTGAAACTGTCGTCTGTCA
Organism: Scaptomyza tumidula; assembly: GCA_035044465.1. Taxonomy (NCBI): domain Eukaryota; kingdom Metazoa; phylum Arthropoda; class Insecta; order Diptera; family Drosophilidae; genus Scaptomyza; species Scaptomyza tumidula. The sequence goes on from JAWNNW010000445.1 coordinate 4,935,530, forward strand.
ACGAATGGCGACAAAGACAGAACGCATTTAACCAGAAGGCAGGCATTTCAAAACGAATCGAATCAATTACAACTTGTTGCCGCTAATGTAATATCGAAAGCTGTCTTTTGTTCTTAGCCAACTATCAGGCTGATTAATACGTACAACTTGCAAGTAAATTTACTTCGCATCAGGCAAAATAAGCTTTAACCCACTGATTCGGGTAGGTTAGAAAATTTTGATAACGATTACTGGAAAAGAAATGTATTTTAAATTTTAGGTTCTTCGAAAATGTTAACAAAAATAGATTATATTTTTGCAACATAATTTTATAGTTCTTATTTATCTGCAACCACATTTGGGAGGTAAACAAATTATGAACAAAGAATAATCTGTCAAACATCTGTTGAATTTAATGGTATATGCTTTAATAACAAATTAATTTCATATTTTTAAGAGCTCTATCGACGCATCATCTCTAAGACACAACCGACTTCCGTAAATTAAAAAAGAAAATACTTTTAACATAAATAATAAATATTATCTTAAAAACTCTTTATGGTTCTCAAGGAAAATGCGTCAACGGCAATTATGGGATAAACATTAGAGCGTATGCAAATTTCAATGAACTCTGTCGCCAGTTGGTCGCCACTTCGAAGTGGCCCCAACTGAGTGATCGATTATGGTGGAAGTGATATCGGCATTTTAACAATAATAATTGATTTGTAAATATTTAGGTTTACTTAGCTGTTAATGCTAATTAAAATTCAGCACAATAATAATTACAGTTTTCTGCGAGATAACTATATCTTTAGTAATGCATAAATCAAAATATTTACACAGATTGAAAATAACTTAACATGCTGAGTCTGTTATGTCTAATACTATACCATATCGAATCAATCTTGAATTGAACAAGTAATAAACCTCTTAGCTGCTTAATCATGTATAATAAAAATAAAAATGGCAAAGGATTGACTTTGAAGTCTCAGTGTTTCGTTTAATCAAAGACTATAGACACCGACTTTGGATTAATGAAACACAAACAAATTGTCAAATTCAAGTATCAAAATTTAAAAAATTAGCCATACAAATGCCCCTGAATAAAGAGCTACTTTGGCAGCAATTGCGAATACTACGCAACTGGCGGTAACTATTATATATACTCTTCGCAAACTATATATAAATATATATCTATATATATATACCTATGGAACTTGCAACTTTAGTCCTTCGCATTTTTGGAGTCATCGCCATTGCTGCCCTTGTGAGCGTCATTCTGGTGGTCAGGAAGAGAAGCAACAACAAGTAACTCAGAGTCAACTATCCACGGACAACTACGTTGTTCCGATGCTGCACATGTGGATGCGGCTTAATGCCAACACGTCCGTTAGTCAGCAACGTTCACTGCGTCGCCTCCAATTGCGACAACAACCTGTGATGCAAAACCTACGCCAGGTCGTTGCAGTGCACTGGAACACTTTCTGTGACATTGTGGTCCCAAGACGACTAGCTGGGGATGAGGTTCAGGCTTCCACACATACGCTGATACCAGATACAGCAGAACGGCCAAATATGCTTCAAACTTTAGTAAATTTATTTTATATGGTAAGAATTTTTGACCAATGTTCTTAACACTTATTTGTTTTATAATCTTGAACTATCAACGATTGCAAGTTAGTATGAAATAATACAAATTGTTAAAGCACGTATTTTAGTATATGTAAAAACAGCTTTTAATCTTCAATATAATTTTCTCTTTTTAGATTTCCAATGCACTCGAATCAGCGCTAGATGTAGGTTCTACTCCACACTATGTGAACACAGCGGAGGCAATGGAGATAATGAATTTAAGTGAAATATCCGAACAGTTGAACTCTTTTCTTATCGATCATCTGGTTAATAATGATGAGTATATCGCCATAGCCAACTTTTCCGGATTCCTATATGAATTATGAAATTTATCTAAATATTTTTAAATGCTTTAAAAATCTCGCAATAAACCAAGAACTGAGCAGCGGCAACCTTATCCTAATGTTTCTATAAGTTGAAGTGTTCCATGACGAGAAACAATTGATAGTTATTGAAATTAATAATTAAACTTAGATTTATACACCTTATATCTCCGGATTGCAAGAGTATTCAATTTTCGGCTTGCCTAAGACTTCAGCTCTTTCTTATTTGTGTTGCCATTGATGCGGCAGACTAATTCTAATTTAGTGGACTTTTCACGCCCATAGGCGTTTGCGGCAGTCCATAAACTGTGCATAAAATAGTTAGTTTGGTTAGCATCCAGATTGCCAAGTTGATCGATGGAATCACCGCCCGAATGTGGCTCAGCCAGTTGCCTTCTGACTTCGGTTCCTACTGTGTGAATATTTATGCTGGCATTAAAACCATATATTTGCCTATAAATGTAACAGGTGCCAGAGCAGAGCAAACTTGATACTTGACCCATTTCGCTAAGCATTTGGAGAATGATTCATACACTTGGCGATGGCTATGGCGATGATGAGGATGATGTTGAGTAGGGAAACTGATTGGGCAAAACTGGCGCTTGTCGCCCGTCGCCCGTTGCCCGTTGCCCGCTTCACCTCAGCCAAATGAATGTCATCATCAAGTGGTCCCAAACAAAATTATGCGTTCGACACATGCAACATTTGGCAAATTCGTTGCATTCCATGGTGAGGGTGCTTCCAAGACCAACACGACGACGACAGCTAAATGAATCTCATTTAATTTAGCAAAATATTTATGCATTCCACATTGGCATTGATTTCATTGCGTTGTGGGGCTACCAATTTTCACTGCGACTGCGGCTGTGGCACGCCCAAAATGTGCCCTCTAATTTATGAGGCTTATGAATCAAAGAAATCTGTCAAACAACTTTATGACACTATTTTTTTGGTTTGTGTTAGCTTCTTGCTGTTTTGGGTGTTTTTTTTTTTTGTTTTACTTTTTTGCATTTTTGTCAACGCTGCTGACATTTTAATTTGGTAGCCATCGATGGGAATTCAATAAATTAAGCGCTTGATTTTAATGGGATCGCATAGTCAGTGTTGAGTAATTTATGGTGTGGAAAGAAAATAAAACGGCACCTTCACAAGCAAATGTTGAAAAACACGAAAACCTTGAACTTTAAATGCAATTTACTTTAAAAGCATAAAATTAACACCTGCAAAAATATATAATTTAATTAAATACAACAGTAAAACAATGTGTTTAAAAGTTAACTATAAAACAATACTAATTTCTTATTTTAACAAAAAAAAAAAAGCAAGCAAACAATTTTGAAACTTATTTTCCACATACATATATCTACACTCGTGGGCATTCTACGATCTGTCTTAGCATCAAAATGTTCTCATTCATTTTTTTGGAATGCCATTTGTCAATTTTTACAAATATTTACTTGTTGGGCTTGGACACATTTTCAAAACTCAAGAATCCAAATTTCACAATTTGTTCACATTTTGTAAAAATTCAATAAGAAATATTTTAACATTTTTTCTTCCGAAATATATTTCATTTATTTTAGAAAAATTTGATTAAATAATATGTTAACGAAATATTTATAAAAATAGATCATTTTATATACTTAAATATCAGAGATTCTTAAGGGAAAATTTTTTGAAATATTTAAACCAATTAATAAACTGATGCTTTTAAATTTCTTTCACATTCCACAGCTTTTGAGACCCTAAAAGTTCTTAAGCTTACATCTTATCTGCAGTAGCTTCTTGTCTTATGGTCAATTCTAAGGCAGCAACCTGTCTAGTGTTGCATGATGCTTAGCGGGGGTGAAAGAGCGACAGGGAGAGAGAGAGAGAGGGAGAGAAATAATGAGAGTAGCTTGAAGCTTTAATGTGAGCAATTTTTATTGTGGCCTAGCATCGAAATCGATATCAATACCGCGGCTATTAACCAAATCAGTGGAACGAGCCTATCGCTCGATAGACAACAATTTATGGAACTTGCCAGCAATAACAATTAATAAAATTAGAAGAAAACAAGAGAACAATATATATAAGCGAAGGCAACATTCTGGTGGTCAATGGGCCAATAGAGCTCAGGTTACAATCATATCAAAACATAATCAAATAGATGCGTTGAGAATTGAGAATGAGAGAAAAATATTCTAGAGTCGGTTGTAGCGCCAGTCATAAACCGGCCAAAGCAAAACCGTTAAGACAAGCAGCAGCCAGAGAGAGAGTGTGTGCTTGTGTGTCTGGAGTCTAGACCGTAATCCTTTGGAGATCATGTTATGTGATAAACTTGGCTCTGCGTCTGATTACTGCAGCCTAATGTGACAGCCAAGCGACGCGTTGCAGATGTTTGGTCGCTATTAACTGTAGTTTTGACTGATGTAATTGGAGCGAGCAACAAGCATTGTTGAACTAGCAGCAGCAGCAGCAACAGCATAAATCAATGTTGCAACAAACATGTTAGATGCCGCGGCTCAACAAAACCGGCTACACAAACATCAACTCGTCCTTAGGTAATGCGATATATTAATGTGCTTGACACCCTTTTCTTCTTACTTTTCTTTTAGCTGTTTTCTGTTTTCTTTGAATGCATGATGCATCCCCACATATTTATAAATATATATATACACGTATATGTTTGCCGTTAAGATTTACGAGACAACGCCATGATTTAAAGGTAGCGCGTGTGGTCCTCAACTTTAATTACAACTCAATGAGTTCACCCGAACTCGCCCAACAGGTGGTTTGCCCCGAAATTGCCACAATATTCAAAACAAATAACAGATATGAAAAAAAAGATGCATCAACTGCCACTTGACACAAAATGTTCTTTAACTGATTGTGCATTGACATTGAACTTTAAGTTTTTATTCATATTCAAGTGTTATCTGAAACGTTCAAAATATAATCTGATCAGCATCGCTGGAAGAATTCGTGAGAATTCACCAAACGTTGACATATCTCAACAATCTCTTTAAAAGAACGAGTGAAAATATAAAAAAAAACAAACAGTCGCATAAATGTCAGAATTACTTTTGGGCATCCAGCTCATGTATCAATCTTATAAGTTTACCGTTAGATGATGCGTTAATTGCTTGAATATTTAGCTCAATATTACCTAATCGATTGGGGAATTGAGAATGCAACCTTTGTAGCTCTTAAATACCAAACTAATTAACTTTTAAACTGGCAGGGTTAACACAAAAACAAAGCACAAGACAAAAGGTGCTTAATCTTAAACTGACCGGCTTGGAAATACCCTTTAACCAGTTAAGAAACTCACAATAAATTAGCTTCTAACGCTTTAAGAAATGTTGAAATTCAAGTAGTTAATGAAACACTCTAGAACTTTACTTATTATTTTGTTGCAAATTTGTTTGGCTCTGAGATAATTTTGAAAAGTCTTACAGGTAGTTAATAAGTTAAAATAATCTCTTAGCAATTTAATAACTTTCACTTATATTCAACCAAGAGCTTTGTTCTGATCGATAATGATCTTTTTCTTACCTTTGTTGTGTAGTATACCTTATTTAGCCATTTCAAAAAGAGTGTACAATGCTGAAACAACCAAAAAATAAAAAAGAGAAGAAAATACATGTGTTTGCCCTCAAGGCTGGCGCTTAGTTTTGGGCCAAGTTACAAAAAATATGTTCATGTTTTTATTTTTGGTTGTTTTAATTTTTTCTCATTGTTTTTTTTTTTTTTTATTTTTGTTTGGGTTGCATTGCCATAAAAAGCGTATCGGATGCAAGTCAAAAGCTAATTGAAACGACTTTATTACTACCAAAAATTGAACGTTTATGCGGCTTTATTGTAAATGTGTATTAACTGTATATGGCCGCAGGATATAATAATAATAATATCATATCTGAAGCAACGACTGTGGCGAAGGCGTCAACAGAAGTTTTTTATGTGCCAATGGATATTTATGTGCTTGAATTGAGCTAAACCAAGTTGCAGACGAAGTTAAAGACTGGCGCTAAGACTGCGATAAGTTTTACAACTTTCGCAGGAAATGCAGGCGAGCCGAAAGGAAATACAATCCTCAACACACACGGAATTGAATATAATACAGAATATCATAATTTACGAGCTCATAACTGGACACAGAGCGAAACGAAACCGCAGCAAAATGGAAAATAAAATAAAAAAAAAGAAAAGAAGAACAATACTCAACGTATCATAGAGTCGTTGATACCAGTTTAGGATCTGTTTGTGTGTGGTTGCATGTGGTTTGAAAAGTGTCAACTGATCTTGTTGGCATCCACCTGGCCAAAAGGGCGATGCTTAAGTTACTCCTTACTCCCCGCGAAGGCAACTGAACAAATCTCTTGAAATCGATATTTTTTTTTTATTGTTTGTCTCTTGTTTTTGCCAGAACATTTTTATTGAATTTGATGTCCCGAACCGGTTTTAATTTGAATCCGATTGCATTCGGGATACATTTGTTTTCCCTTCAAAATATATTTCGACATTTTTTTAAATCTCTCTATGTCAGTGGCCGGATAACTTTTTTAATCATCACCCAGTTAGTTATTATAACACCTTGGCGAAGAGCAAAATAAGTTTCATTTTTATCTACAAAAAATTCGCTTTTTACCCAATTTTGGGTAATTTGCCCTTGTTCCCCGACCGCTGCTCTATATACATATATATCTCTCTCTTTCTAGTCGGATTTTCGTCATTGCTCGTGAGTCATTTGAGCTTTGGACTTGATATTGACCACGAAGCATTTTAAAAAAGGCGCAGACACGTCATCAGCGAATTTTGTGTGTTTTGCCATGCCTAAATAAGCAAAAATGCGTCAAATATTTGCAAAGTGTGATTTGGTTCTGGTGAAAAACCGCAGCGAAATACGTTGCCAGGATTTAGAAATAGTTGTTTTTCGGAATTGCGTAAATGGGAAACTTGTGTGCTTTTCAGCACGTACTCCCTAGCCTGAACATATATTGTTATTTGGTTTGTCTTGGCCCCAACAAATACAAATAAATCAATATATTTATTGACGAAAGTGACTAAATTTAAAAAAAAAAAAGCTTTGAGGGTTTTTAACTGAAGACAATATAAGTAAAGATCTTATTTCATCGGAATTTCAATACACGTTGACGTTCAATATATAGTTTTATTTGATAAATCAACATTATTTGCACTAAATATACATTTTTAGTATCGCAGTTTCTTATGTCATTAATATTTAAACTAACAAAATTTTACTATAAAAGAAGCACATTCCAAGTAAAATTTAAGGAATAAAATATTTTTGAAAACATAATTCGATCATTATTTAATAAATGTTTTTGTTTATCTTTCTTGCGTCAACCATTTGAAACTCGCGCCAATTGCCTACATGACGCATACAACACTGTGCAGTAGTTTGTCTAGGTGGCAACGCTATGCGCATATTACGTGACAAGTGGTCACCTTACGTCTTTTCTATTTGTCATTTCGCTTAATTTTTTCTTTCGAGCATCGCGCAGTGGCCTTTACAATGGCAAACGTAGTAGCGCGCTTTAGTGTTAAATCCAGCACATTTCTCGCGCAACGACCAAATACAAATGTGTATAAATCATTGTGCAGAAATGCCAGCAATGGCTTTACCAACAACAAATTGCCACCAAGGAGCACACGACGTCTGCTGGTGCTAGTAGGCGGCAGTGTTGTTTCGTTTGCGGCACTTGCTGCATTTATCCGACTGCGAAGTACCGCCAATACAGCGAATGCAATGAGAAGCAAAAAAAGCCTGGTAAACAGCAGCAATAAAAATCAATCAAAAATATTGTGATAACAGTGCATTTGTGTGTGTGTCCAGTGGAAAAGTCAATAAATGACCGTAAAAGACTCGCGCAGTTATTTTTAGCTTGGGGCAGCTTACGTTGTGCTGCCTTGCCAGCTGCTGCGTTTGCCATAACGTAACGCAAACAGCTGGTTGTGCGTTTGATGTATGTGTGTGCTGTGTTTTGTTTTGCTCACCACATTCGTTGCGCTTTTTAGATGTATTGCTTAGATTGTCCGTTTAATAAAGCAATTCAAAGCGATTAATCATTTTGATATTGCTTGTGTTTTTAGAAGTGATTCACTGTCGTTATTAGCTTTCGGTGGCGCCGTCTCCAATTTGTTGTTCGTGCCAACCAAGTTCATTGAACAACAAAAATAATGTGTCTTCAAACCTGTTGACATTGTCAGTTTTTCGAGTGGGGCTAGACCTCTAAATTGTTGACGTGCCTTGCGTGTCGCCAGCCTGATAAGCATTCCATTTTTTCTGGGGTGTGAAGAACCAATATTTACATTAAGTGTTTTGGGAATTACTTGGTAATCAAAGCTTGTGAAATCTTTTTTTCAAGCTTATGTACATTCGTCTTATGTCGTTTTGTGTATCTTAGGAAAATAGTACTAGAGTAATTAGATAGGTGTTTTTCTATTATGTGAATTGGGCTTTAGCCCAGTTATAAAATATATGAAATATGGTTAGAATCGGATTGGGAATCTTGATTTATTTAAACTGCTTAAGTGGAAAATACAATCTTATTGAATGGCAAACATTTTGTTCGTTTCCTTAGTTTTTTTCACTTCTTCGCTTTGCATACGATGCAAATTGATATTATGCCTTTTTCGAACAAGCAAAAACATCAGCAATATAAAAGGGAAATTATTCGCTCACTTGTATTGCTTTATCTGCTTCCCAACAAGACCGAAGGAATTGTCTCTCCCGCTCTCTAGTTTCTTCAAGCAGTTAGAATTGTCCTTTAAATAATTTCATAAATTCCTTTAACTTGCGCTGCTTAGCTTTTCACTGCTTGCAGGAATTTTATTTTAAATGCGTATTGCACCTAAAATGAAAGTAAGATTATCAAATCTTTTTTTATACTTCCACATTGGCGTCATCCTGTCATTTTATAATCCTTCTAGCAAACAGCCCACACTTAAAAGATACTCTTACTCGTTATCAACTTACATTTTCGGCATTAAGTACCCTAATTTACATGCCTCATATCGCATAATCTAAATGCGTCTATGATTGGCTTTGCATTAATTTCAACATAAATGTCAGTCATAAGTTCTTTATGAACTGCAGTTTTATTTATCGCCTTGCCACACACCTTGAAAAGCGAAACAACAACAATCATGAAAAGTGCATTTGCTTAGAAATGATGATGAAGTGGCCAAGTTAACACATATGCTGCATGCATACAAGCATAACTAGTTGTAGTAGCTGCAATCTCCGCCCACGCACCTGACAACAATGTAAGTGCTCTGTGATCGCTGCTGACACGAGTGCCAGTTACCGCCACAAAATTTATCTATCAATCGATCTGGCTAGTGTGGATTGTTGGATTTTTGATTTAGATTTTGGATACACCCACCCAAATGTTCCAATGCCAGACGCAGGCGTGGTTTGCTTTTGGGCCACAGTGTCCCTGACATGTGCCAAGTCCCTGGGCCAAGTTGTGACAACAGCAACAGCAACAACAACGACGATGAATGCGTCTGATGATGATGATGAATGAGTTTTAATTGTTGCCTATAAAGACAGCGCCTGCAGCAGCGCCTGTTCTGACAAGTTTGCTCTTGTTCTTGCTCTTGCTTTTGCGTTTGCTGTGCTCCTGCCTGTGGTCTGGATGATGTCAGCCCAGTTATGAAGAATTAACATACGATACAATTGTGTTGCGTGGGCGTTATGTTGTTGTTGCCACTGCTGCTGCTGCTGCTGTTGCGGCTATTGTTGCACATGTCTAACATTCAAATTGCGCACTGGCCTTTGTCTTATTATTCTGCTGCTTATTTAAATTGATAATCTTGGGGATATTATTTTATGATCCAGCAAAATATCCCACAGCTTAAACTGACCAAATCCATTTAATTTGTAGAGAAATAATGTTAAAAAGCAACCGACTATTAAAATTATGAATATTTAGACATAAAATATCTGATTACGTTCCTTCAAGCTAGATCCAAAAATGCAATTTTTTATTACAGTTTTAAAGTCACTGTTTAAAAATTAATAATAAAACTATAATCGCAAAGGCTAAAACTTAGAAGAGTTTCTCATATCAGTCACAATACAGAGTACAACGCAGGCGATTCACATTTAACAGCAAAATTCTTACTTGATTTTGACTTTGTACATTTGCCACAGACTGAAAATTGAGTCATTCATTGTTTTTGGGGGCGGGCACTGCCTACAATTTGTGTGTGTGGCATTAAATGTCAGATTTATGTAGCTTAAGTCAATTTATTATATTTGAGTTCCGTCCGCCCAAAAAGAAAAAATTACAAAAATGAAATGTATTCTGTGACCATATCAATTTGGCACTTTATTGGCCAATGCTGATTAGCCATGCTTAACGTGGGAATCCTGTCCAGCTTGCAATCCGATCATCAATTTAACAGTTTAAAGCCATACACAACAGACTGCAAATGCAGAAATGATGTTTATATACATATATTTATAAATATAATATTCTTGCATACAGTTGAAGTTTCGTTTAAACATTAATCAAACCGTCACCAGACGTCTCAGTCAGTGTTCCGATATCGATCGGTTTTTTGTTCTTCTTTTGAGTTTTTATTTAGGCTTTGTGCGCAAGCGGCGGAAATTAAGTAGATCCAATCGCTTGTTGATTTATGCCAATAATATATTCTTACCTTTAGTGTATGCAAGCATATCAAATTACTTAACGATTTATCTTTAATTTTCTATCAATAAAGCATCGCGATGAGATCGATTTAGAGAATATTAAACTAACAGCACGTGAGCGGCGCTTTATTAAATTCGCCTCTGTGGAGTTCGATGATCAGTTGTATATGACGCCACAGGATTTTCTCGAGTCTGTAGTGGAACAGGAACCAAGACGTAAGTTTCGATTGTTTATAATACAATTGTTATATTTAAACCATTTGCATTTGTTGCAGCACGTTTAAAACGACGCGTTCTCAGCACCGAGGAGGTGGAAAAGTACAGGGATAATACTCCAGCTGTCAAGAAGGGTTCCTCACGGCTCTTTCGAAACCTCAGAGATAAGGGTATGCAAATTAACATAATATAGTTGAGTTTTATGTTTATTAAAATGTATGTGTTTTTGTATTTTCAACAGGCATTGTTTCCTATACGGAATACTTGTTCTTACTCTCCATCTTGACGAGTAAGTAGTTTAATGGCTTTAAATTCTTGACATGATTTATTCTTATTAATATGTATTTTATTACAGAACCTAAATCGGGCTTTCGCATTGCCTTTAATATGTTCGACACGGATGGCAATCAGCGTGTGGATAAATCCGAATTTCTAGTCGTAAGTAAAAGTGTTAAGTTCTTCAAAATGGTATGTTTATGTTGTGTACCCTTTTATAATTTGTACTTGTATAACATAATTTATTTCCATTTTGATTTTAATTTCAATTTATTTCCTTAATTTAATAGATTATTTCCATTTTGGCGGGCGCCTTTAAATCAATACAAGATGTTGAACCCAAAACAAAGGAAATTGTAAGCTTTATTTCTTATTGGATTTTATTTATGCATTATAATTTTAATAATGTCCAATTCTGTTCAAATATAACTAGCCAGCGTTAGAGGCAGGAAGTAAGCCTTAGCCAATGATAGTTATTTTTTTTAAGAAATTATCAATTTACTTTATATTTTTATAATTAAATTTATTTAAAAACAAAATACAGCTACGACGTTTAGTACCTTATGAAGAGCAGACGCAGATTAAAACCCTACCAGCTCCACGATCGAAGGGTTTAGTAAGTCAACGAGAAATCGTATAAAAGTTTCAAGCTTTGCTTTCAGCTGAAAACTGCGCTCAACGTTGTAAAATATGCGTATCACGCATACGTAGAAGCTTAGCATAGTCACGTTTAGTTTTACTTTATGTTACGTTATGTTATGTATTTTGTTATGTACAATAAGCTGTACACCATCAGCCTTGTATAAATTTTTACGCATATTTTATTGAAGTTTTTGATTTTGTAAAATTTTGTATGCTTTTTCAATTCTGTTACGTTTTGCATTTACTTTACATTTTTTTCTATGCGTTTTTTACCCCTATAAAAATTCTGTGATCCTTACTAAACCTAACCTAACTTTTCTTCTCTCCCAATCTAACGACCCAAACCCCCAAAATACCCCACAATACCCAATTCCCATGTATTGTATATAACAAACCGAAAACCCCAGATGGAGCGCATATTCAGCGGCGCTTGGAAAGAGAAACACGGTGATCAATTGTCTGAAAAATCAGAAGATCCTGAACCCGAAACCCCGCTCGAGGTAAGGTCGAGCATGCGCCTGTGTCTTGTGATGCTACTAACTCTATAAAATACCATTTATAAAACATAAATTAATGTATCTCTTGGATTTGCAGCGTGATTATGTGAATGATGGCGAGGGATTGCAGCGGCGTCATATGGTTGCCACGACGTTGCAACTACATCTGTTTGGCAAACGTGGAACTGGTGTCATTAACTACGATAACTTTTATCGCTTTATGGATAATCTGCAGACGGAGGTCTTGGAACTGGAGTTCAATGAGTTCTCAAAGGGACAAACCTTTATAACAGAACTGGACTTTGCTAAGATTTTGTTACGATATACTTATCTGGCCACGGATGAGTATGATGTCTTCCTGGAGCGTTTGCTGCAGCGCGTCAAAGATGAAAAGGGAATATCTTTCAATGACTTTCGTGACTTTTGTCACTTTCTCAATAATCTAGATGACTTTACCATAGCAATGCGCATGTATACGCTAGCTGATCGTGCTATATCGAAGGGTGGGGGAATTTCTGATAGGAACTAACAGACTCCTAACTAATATGCTTCCTGCTTACAGATGAGTTTGCTCGTGCTGCTAAGATCTGCACAGGCTATAGCCTCAGTCAGCATATGATTGACACAGTCTTTGCCATATTCGATGCTGATGGCGATGGTCTGTTGCATTATAAGGAGTTCATTGCCATAATGAAGGATCGCTTGCATCGTGGGTTCAGAGTAAGTGGTCGTTTCTTTGATTACAATGAGGCACTGGACTCATACGATGAACCCGATTATCCCGTGTTCCACGCCTGGCGCCATAGAGTCTGTCGCCATTTGGATTTTTACATTGACAGTGACACGCTGTGGCATTAATTTGAAACGGCTTTTGTTGTTGTTTGTTTGTTATTGCTTTTGTGTGAATTTTTTTGTATGCGCTTCATTTGTGTTTTGTTTTTAAGCTATAATCTCTGTTTGCGCCTTAGCATAAAAATATTTATTTAATTTAATATACACATACTTTGATTTGCATTGTGACCAGTTGTTAAACGACTCAACTGGTTAAGAACTCACATTTTATAAATTTATTAATATAATTTAAGTACTCAATTGGCCATAAACATATTAAAAAATTTGCTATACACAAAAAATTGGCTTTTTATTATTATTTGTTTGTTACAGATTTGTTTTGTTATATGTTAGAGATATTCCTGCAATTAATTATTACACAAAAGTCTTAATTGCTGTTAAAAATTATTATTACCACTTTAGCTTTAATAAATATCAGTTTGTTTTTTTTCGCACCTTCATAATCTAAAAAGTCATCGCCTTCATTTATTATTTAGCTGAACGTTGATCAGCTAATCAAATATTTTTTGTTATGTTGTTTTCAAGTGTGACTCACATTCCCATAACGCTCCCAATCTCGCAGACTAAAGTTTCAAATTTTGTCAATTTGGCCTGTTGTGCTTATTTTTTTGCCATTCTTTAGCAAGATGATGATATCATAGAGCTGCGCAATAAGAAATTAAAAGACAATGCTGACCAAAAGAAGGTTGGTTTGGATCAGGTGGAACCCCAAAAATTTTCGCTCTGTTTTATTAACTTCTCGTATCTCCCAATATTTCGCACTATATCTATGAACCTTTTTTTGTTTAGCCTTTTGTTGTTTATATAATAACCAATATTATTAACTTACAGTCTATAGCCAAGTCGGAGGGCTGGGATGCCTTTAAGCACTGTCTGCATCATGAAATGGTAGCCCTGAAGAAGCCATCCTATTAAGCACAAGAGATTTAGCCAAAACACACTTTGCTAAGATAAAAAGGAAACAAAACTACGCCAAAGTGAATCAAACAAATATTTAAATAAAATTCTAGTTAAAAATTAATTTCTTCCAAAGAAATCAAAGTCTCTTGCGTTATCTCAAAGTACTTAAAATCTATTTATTATTGTTAAACTATGAACAAAAATCTATTTACGTATCTGTTATAAAAACTCGTTATGCCAAGTTTTGTTGTATGCATTTTAAACCAAGTATGCAGTTGTTAATTTGTATAAAAAAAAATAAATAGCAAACATTTGTTTTTATAATTATTTTAATTTTTTTATTTAAAAATATCAAATGCAAATTATAGGGGTATGCATAGATCAAAAGTTTTTTTTGCTGTTACAAAATATTTAATGCTAAGTGTATTATTATTTGAATAGTTAGTATAACTAACATTAATGTTACGCGCCTAGGGAATCTACTCCACACTCTTTTCCTGGCTCTTTTTATTCTTGGGTCACTTAACTAATGCACAAATATAAATACATGCATTATTTTATACATCAATTTGCACTTAGGCATTAAATAGACATACATCAAATTATCACAGTTAAATTGCGTGCATTCGATAGACACACTTTTTTCATATCTTCTCACTTGCCTAAACATTTTTTATACATACATATATATTTATATGAAATGGTTTTAGCTATAGAACATCGATCAGTACGATATATTGATAGATTTAGCTAAGAACATGATAGTTAAATGGGAATTGTTTTGGAATAGTTGCATAAAAAAATTGCACAGTTAAAATATAATAATTATACTAATTACAATTTAAATAATAATATTATTAATTATAATAAATGTTTTACAACTACTATTAAAATTCTGTTGTTGTGGTTGATACATTTTGTTGCTACTGCATCGTGCTCGACGGCAGTGTCCAGCTTACAAATTTCTCTTTCTCCTGTTCCTTGGCGCCACCTCCATAATTGCGATTACCCGCTTTAGAGCGTCGAAATTTAAAGTTCGCAAAGACATCGCGTTTGCCTAAGTCAACATCTGAAACCTGTGCATCCTGTTCCATATTGCGTTGCAGTCCTACCCCGGGCTGTATATCCTCGCTACTGGGTTTACGGAAATTGTAGGCTCCCTTGCGCTGCTTTAATTGCTGCTGTTGCTGTGCCAGCGACAACATAGATTGCGGCGGCGGCGGAGTTTTCTTCGGGCTGCCCATTTTGGGCATTGGTTTGGGATCTCGCATCAGCATGGGAAACAGCGCATCGTCGGCATCAAAGTACCAAGGACGCGAGAAATGAAAGCCGACATTGTAGTACGGCTTAAAGATGGGCTCATTCGAGCAAATACTGAACGCATGATATGCATGTGAAATGAGCTGCGGAAAACGATCTACCCAGTAGTTGGTGAACTCATGCGGTATGCAGCCAAGCAGCTCCTGTGCCTCAGGAGTAAGCTCGTGATAGTGATGCTTCTTGTTGCGCAGGGCGCGTAATAAATCCCTTACACTGGCACCCATATAGCCACGATATTTTCTCAAATCATCTGTTATCAATGGATCTAAATGCATGTTCCAATCATCCAGCACAACAATTCGTCCATTCTTCTCCAGCGATTTGAGTGGCTCGGCGTGGAACTGTAGTTTTTCCACACGATCGCTCACATCCTGTAGAAAGCTGAGCATTTTGGGCTCCTCCCAGAACAGTGGATGATTGCCAATGCAGCGAGCCGGAGGACGCGATTGTGGATCTCTGTGGATCATGTCCGAAATAAGTTGCTCTGCTAGTACCTAAGAAATTTAATTAAAGATTAAGTCGTGTCAAAGAACCTATAATTGAATATTTCACTCACAATTTTGCTATGTTCCGAGTCATCTTCAGCACGAAGCTTGCACAAATTGTATTCATGCGAAAGAATGTTCGCTTGCCGCTTGAGGTTGTCGCCAAAGGCATGATGACCACCACTCAGCACATAGTAATACACACAGCCAAGTGAAAATATATCAACAGCGGTCGTCTGACAGAGTGAAAAAGTAATAAGCTTCATGTCGAAATTTCGTTAAATTTTAATAAACGTACGGTTCTTTGTGCTCGCATCATTTCAGGCGCTATCCAGCCGTCGGTGCCCGTAACGCCCGAACGACGTGAGAAACTGGTGCGTCCAAAATTGAGTTTCTTACACAATCCAAAGTCCGAAATCATAACGCGCACTTTGCCCTTTGGATCAGGCAAAGAGAGCAGCACATTCTGCGGCTTAATGTCGCGATGAACTGCAGCAAAAGAAAAGTAAATTAATACGAGAAAGAAATAAAAATCTTCCTTAAACCAACTTACCAATATCCAGTGAATGCAGATGACTCAGTCCAGCCGCTGATTGGATGAGCACTTGCCACATATCAATGTTTTGATGCAACTCCAACGAACGATCACCCTCTGTGTAATCCTGCAGCGTTGCAGCGCACAGTTCCACAGCTATGTAGCGGAATTGTCTGTCCTGTTCGGTGCAGAAATAACGCACAACATTCTCATGTGCATCGGATTCGCGTAGCAGCGCCACTTCGCGATCAGCAAAGGTAAAACACTCGGGCAACAGCCGCTTTACGGCCACAAAGCGTTCTTCAAAGTTGCCTTTGAAGACAAAGGTACCCTCGCAACCTTTGCCGAGCACTTCGTTGGAGTTAAAGCTTATTTTGCCCACACGTACGTGTCCATTGCCCAGATCCAGTAAATCCTCAGCGTTAACGTTAATAGCATTACTGCCAGTGCTACCATTGCCGCTGCTTCCTGACGTCGCCTGCTGTGCCATTGTCTTAGAGCCATTCTCGCTCTGCTTTTGTAACTCTCGCATGGTGCTGCACGTATACCAAAACAAGGCAACCATACCCATTACGATAACAATAAGTATTTGGTGCACCTTGCCACTGGGATGATCCATAAACCATTCGTTGATGAATGCCTGCACTTTATTGCTATTGTCCATAATGATTGTCTTGGTGCGATTGATAGTGTTGGATCGCGGTGGCTCAACGGTAATCTCCACCACCTCCGGATCCGTTTGCACTCCAATATCTGCAGCATTTTTTTCATTGTTAGCCAATAGACCGTAGCCATCATTATAGTTGTGTATGGTGGCCAAGCTGTGCACATCCTTGCTTGCGGACGGAGTTGGCGATAAATGCAAATTACTCTGCTTTACCTCATTGGGCATATTGTAGTGACCAAGCATAATGCCTGGATTTTCCTGTAGCACATCATTAATGTAAACGGTGCGTGGATCATTGTATTTGTCTTTGTCATTGTTGTCTAGCTCCGCAATGGGTCCATCAATCAACTTGATAGGCGGCGTTGTTGAAATGCGGGGCGTATTTTTATCCACCAGCGAAGGCAGCGCATAGAGACCACGCTGAAGCTCGCCCACATACAGGGATTGACTGTGGAAACGAGTAAACTGATAAGATTTGATTTGAATGAAGAAGAAGTTAACGAACTCACAAAAGTTTTACAGTGTTCACATTGCCTGTCTTCGATTCCTCCAGAATGGCTTGGAAGGCCTCATCCGAGACTGTGGTAAAAGGCACACTGAGCAGCCCATCGGGACCGAGTAGAAAAGCAGCCACCACAGGACTATTCAAATCGCGTTGCCACAAAAATTTTCCCTGCTTTCGATCAAGTGTAACTATCTGTCCATTACTTGTCGTAGTCAAGTGAATATATTCTGTAGGATAAAGGAGACTAATTAGATTAGCTTTAAGAAATAAGGTTTCTCACACTTACCATATTCCTTGGCCAACTCTGGCGGAGCGCTAAGCGCATTGTAATCATAAAATGAAATATTCCAGGGCTTTGCATTCTTGTCCTTGGCCTGGCTATCATACATCATGACTGTGTATTGTGTGCGTCCCAAGTAGATGGCACGTGAGGTGGCCCAGCCAATTTGATCACCATCATTGCCATCCTTATTAGCATCACCAAAGCCCATAACTTTCTCACGGCGACCCGTCTTTGGATCAACCATGTACCAAGTATCGCTCTTCTTGCCCGAGTACAAAATGCCATCGGAGGAGCGACAGGGCGCATTGGCCACCAACTGGGGTATGGTGTAGGGTAGCTTCTTCAAGCTGCCCATTTGACCGAGCTGATAAATGCTGCCATCTCTGGGATCGGGCAGATAATGTGGTGCCTGCACATTTTGCTGTGGTTCTGCAACAATTGGCGGATCTGAAATTGAGATTTAAATTTAAGTAATTAAAGCGCAATGCCAAAGTTATATTTAAAGATAAGCCATATGAGTACTTTGTTGACATAAGGAGTCTTTGAAACAGCTGAGCACATATTTGTTAAAGCTAATGCATGTATGTTTATAAGCCACATGTGCAAGCTTTTTCATTCTATATTGTCTTGTATGATTGTGTCATTATCTATAAAAACACACATATGATATAAGAAACATTTGAAGTTGTCTTATACCACCTGGACATAATTCTAACAAATGCAACTGTAAAACTTATGTCAAAATGTGAAATATGACCAGAAACAAAACATTATTTATGGTTAACCTAACACTTTTTATCATTGCTAGCTCCAAAATGGCTGACACTTAGTTTCAGTCAAGGCAATCAAAGAATGCAAGCGGCAACAATATCAGTCCCAAATACTAGGCTATTACTGCTTGTATTTATTTTTTGTAACTGTGTGAGCTTCGTTGTGTGTGTGTGCGTTGTAATAAGTAGAATTTGTATTTGTTGCGGGTAGTCGACAACAAGAAAAATTTGAACAACAATTTCACGTTGACTTTATCAACAGTTCGCTGCCCGCGCATTTCTCGTGCTGAGCCTCCTTATCACATAATTAACCCACCATAGCCTAATGTTCATTTCACAGAGTTGGAGCGAAAGGAACAGCAAGAGAGAGAATTAGAGAAAGAGTTGCATATATTTTGGTGCGGTGGAGTGTTGTGTGAGCCAATTTCTTCAAAGCCGGGTCATTTAACTCGCCTCGACGGGCAGCACTTTAATTAGCATTTGGATTCTAAACGAATAGCGGCAGAAAGTTCACTTTAGGCAAACATGTGATGAGGTAATAATAGTTATTAGTAGTCATATCTTGACTGATAAATCAATAACAAATATTATATTATACATACAACCAAATTTGTTATGGATGGCTTAACAAAATAATGCAAGACTAATTATATTTAAGCGCTCATAATGCCAAACAACGAATATTGTTACATTTATTTTATACGTCAACTGTGTTTTGTTTTTTTTTTTATGTATGCAGTTCCATTTATAATTAACCATTAAGTTATTTAATTACTTGGACTTGTTTTGAGAATCAAGCTCAGATGTTTGACACATGTGTATTTCCCTTGACCAAATGATTATATTCTCGGAAATAAATACAAAGTATATGCAAAACCTTATATGAAAAAAACATGTGGACATTTATCGCTATAGAAAATCTTTTTTTTGGGGGGGCGTTGCTTTTACTCTTGTACCGGATGATGATTATAGAGTTAGTTGTCAATAATAATAAATAACTATCTGGATTGTTAAGATAGTAAATGCGTTATTTGTTGACATTGCAAATTCTAGCACGCAATCAATTGAAAACACAGACAAAAAAACCAAACACATCTATAAATAGCAAACGTTTAGCGAGAGCAAACATTAAAAAACATAACGACAACAACTACAAAGATATGTTCTTTCTGTGACAATGCCAAGAAACAAGTAAACTAAATTCTATAAATATACCCTGTAATTAAACCCAAAAGGTTTGCTTGGCTTAGTAAAAAACATTTATAAGTTGCCAAAAACCTGTTATTGGGGAAATTATTTTTAATACGTCTTAGTCGTGCGACAAGTTAGTAAACTAATACATTTAAAGTGTTTCCAGTTGTTCTAGTAAAGAACTAACCCACACACAGATTTACCCAGCCGTCGAAAAAACTACAGAGAATATCTTACTTTCAAGCAGTTTACGCGTATGAATTAACCTATTTTTTTTATCAGTCATTCTAACCAACAAATGGATATATAAATGTTACATTTATTTGTTCATGGATGGTTATACACAGCAAATTGATGTTTATCTTAAAAAGAGAACTTGCATGTACAAGTATTAGAAAACCAATGTCATAATTTTGAAAGCAATAACAATACATATTATATGTGGATGTATGTGCTGTGTAATTTGAATTTAATCGCTTCAAATAGGTTTGACAACCTGACAACAAACTCTAAAAATGAAATTAAATGCGTTTTAAATAAATCACAACAACAACTGAAAGTCTAACAGTGATATTTCGACGCGTTGGCAGTTTAATTAAAAGAACTTTACTTCTATGTTGAGAGCATGGCGTGTTGAGATTACGCATGTACACAAACACATACATACATGTATTTGAGCTCTGTTATCAGTGCAAACAAATAACACACATTTAACAGCGGACCTGCTGAGAGTACAGGGTAAAGCAACAGCATCTCCGCCGGTCGCTGCTGTTTCGTCATATGCTGGTATACTTTCTATATTGCAAATATACAAATACCCACACATGTTATGCTTTTTGTTGTTAATTTCGATGAGCTCATCAAAGTGGGATTCGGTGTTTATGCTGCACTTTTAAGCAAATATGGCGAAATGCCTTTTGATGCAACAGTTTTTTTTTTGTTTTTTTTTGAGGTCGCTGCAATTGCTGGTTAGGAGGAGTGAGAGGGAGGGTGGGCGTGTCGAAGAATAGCCATATGCTTTTAAAATCACACTCTCACGCCAAGAGGGAAAGAGAGATTGAATGTAAGTGACACGCGGTGTAAAATGGGGTTACCTTACACGATTGCAGTACAAACACTTCAACTTAAACTTATATGTACATATGTGGGTTAGTGTAAGTGAATGATTGTGTGCGTGTTATTACCATCTGCTATTGTCCAGCGTATTTCACTTGTAATTGGATCGATTGCTATTAGGCCGCCACCCAGCGTGGAGAATACCATCAACGCCTCCTCATCGCGGACAAGCTCCGTACAATCCTATACAAAGACCAAAAACAATTTCATTAATTTTCATCACTTATTCATTTGATGGCCGCTGTCATTTATGGGGCAAATGCACCCGCATTGTGCGTATTCCACCCTACGTACCGTCTTCTCTTCGTCACTGCTCACGACTTCTGCTGAGTCGGCATTATCACCTGCCGTTTGTTTTGCTGCTGATGCAATCACACCGCTCAATAGCAAAATAAACGCGCAACAACAAACGATGAATTTCATTTTGCCAATTTTGTTCGACGACGATGAAACCTGTGATGTTTTTATTGTTGTTGTCATTTTTGCGCGGAGTCAAAGCGAAAAACTTGATTTGCGTATGTTTGTTAATGCACTTGCAATTACTTGTTGTTTTTTGCTGAGTGTATCATATTTACACCGTTTTGAAGTTATTTTTATTTTATTTTCAACTTTTGTTGGTCACTTTTCACAGTTTTGCAATGGTTGACATTTAATGCGTATTTCTTTCATATATTCATTGTTGCGTTGTGTTTTAGTGTTCGCGAGTATGTGAGCGTAAATGGAATTGCTGGACTGAACTTGTTCATAATGATAACCATCAGTTTCTTAAGTGAACGTTCACACTATAAACTAGAAGATAGAAATTCATCTAGGAAAATATATATATAAATAGCAACATTCAATTGTTTCTATTAGAGATATTTAAATGATTAGACGTTAGATTTACTATTACCAAGAACTTTAACTTAGCAACATTCGTTTTTCACAGCGTATTTACTTTTTACTAGTATAAACTTAGTGCATGGATTATGGAACTAGCTGAAATTAAAATACCAAAACATGAATGTACTAAAAATGGGCATACTTGTAAAGTATGCCCAGCTTTTAAAAACAGCTGTGTAGTTTGTGTTGCACAATGCGGCAACCGGTGGCTAATTTAAGTAAATCATTAATTAAACGGTTTCTGCACACGCAAAATTCTGTGCAACATGCCAAACAACAACCAAACAACCTCAAAGGTAAAAGCAAAAGTTCACAGGACTGGCTAACCCGGCAGCTAGCTGATCCTTACGTGGAAAAGGCGCGTATGTTAAATTATCGCTGTCGTAGCGCCTTTAAACTGCTTGAAATGGATGATAAATACAAAATACTGAAACCAGGCGATCTGGTGCTGGACTGTGGTGCAGCTCCAGGCAGCTGGACCCAAGTTGCTGTTGAGCGCACCAATGCCAATGGGAAACAGGAGCGTGCGCCCCGGGGAGCAGTCTACAGCATAGATCTCTTGCATTTCCATGCAGTACCCGGCGCAACGATTTTTGGTGGCATGGATTTCTCAGCTCCGCTGGCTCAGCAGCGTCTAAGGGAATCGCTTGCGGATCATAAAGTAAATTGTGTGATATCCGACATGGCACCGAATGCGACAGGAGTTCGTATGTTAGACCAGGAAAGCATCACAAATTTGTGCTACGAGGTTTTAAAGTTTGCCTTAGACATGTCAGCACCACATGCCAACTTAGTGGTTAAGATCTGGGACAATGGAGATGTACCTAAGTTAGAACGCGATATGTTATCCTACTATGAGAAGGTGAAAAGGGTAAAACCACGCGCCAGCAGAGGCGATTCAGCTGAGCATTTCTTATTGGCACGGGGCTTTAAAGGTTTAAAGTTATTATAAGCTGTTATAGATGTAGTTTATTGTAATAATATACATATAAGAAATAATGTAAAACCAATGTCTTTGTTTTTGGAAGCAGAATTCAAATTTAGCGGATATGCAGTCCAATGAGTATATACATGAGTCGAAATTGGCACGCCCACTGTCAGTAACCTCTCTCCATGCCATGAATGCTTTAGGGCTCGTATTAAGTTGGCTGCAGCTAGCAGCCACTCAGCTGCTTATGTTTTGATTATTGCTTCTTTGCTTATACATCTGGGTCTGCCGAAATAATTGAATTTGTTTTTGTTTTCATTATGGACTGTTTTGTCGTATGTTTTTGGCACTGTATGTATGAAAACCTTATTAACGTATGTAATTATGTACAGTCTGTCAATGTAGTGTTTTCGCGTGAAGAAAAATGTATGTTTTTTCACTTCACAGGCAAAAATATAACTGTAATATGGCTCTTAAAATTTTTTTGTAATTTTTTATGTATTTTTTATTTATTTCTTAATAATATATTTAAACAAATTTGATTATTCATTAAAGAACAAAAAAGTTATAACAAAAACCAATTAACTCTAACTAAATTTGACTGTCAATAAAGTGTTTTCGCGTCTACTTTTTGGTGCATTTTCGGTGTAAAATTCGTATGAAATTCGTATGTACAGTTACATTTAATTAATTTAAAAATGCTTAGATCCATAAAAGTCCATATTTTTTTGACCAGATCGCTTGTCAATGAAATGAAGAATGATTGTGGAATCACCATACCTCGCGAATGTGGCCTATATCCATTTTACGTACCTACCCTAAAAAAAACGGCACCAGCCGTTGAATTTTCAAAGGATTTCAACTGCTGGTGCCGTTTTTTTTTTAATGGTACGTAAAATGGATATAGGCCACATTCTCGAGATATGGTGATTCCACAATTATTCTTCATTTCATTGGCAAGCGATCTGCGCAAAAAAATTTGGACTTTTATGATTCTAAGCATTTTTAATTTAATTAAATGTAACTGTACATACGAATTTCATACAAAATGCACCAAAAACGTGGGTGTGTAAACATTTAGTTGGCAGTTGAATTTAGTGGCTTGTTAGTATTTTTAATTGTTCTTTGTTAATGTTAAAAAAAATTCACATATTGTTATTTGTAAAAATTCTAGAAAAAGTTTTATTATTGAAATCTTAATTTTTATTTTTTTGATTGCATAAAACAAAAAAGTTTTAATTTCGTATACGAACAAACATGCGATTTCAGCCACCCAAGCAATGCAATGCAAAACGAATTATACAGCACAAACTCAAATCATAACAAACCATTCAAAACATAAGTAGGGAGAATACATTGGCATGAGCTCTGATACATAAATACATAATTACATATATATAAGGTTTTCAGCAAACATACAGTGCCAAAAACATACGACAAAACAGTCCATAATGAAAACAAAAACAAATTCAATTATGGCGGCAGGCCCAGATGTATAAGCAAAGAAGCAATAATCAAAACATAAGCAGCTGAGTGGCTGCTAGCTGCAGCCAACTTAATACGAGCCCTAAACCATTCATGGCATGGAGAGAGGTTACTGATAGTGGGCGTGCCAATTTCGACTCATGTATATACTCATTGATTTCAACAGAAGTTGTATTTTTCACTCATTATTCAAATTTTAAACTGATGTTCTAAAAATTGTATATTGTTTATCGTTGAAATTAATGTGTTTGTATCCTGTTAGTAAAAATCACTTTAATACTGGAATTGACATTCAAACTCGCAGTCGAATGTCGATAACAAGTTATGCGCACACTTTATCACTCTGGCAACGCCGTACCACTCTTCTCAAGTCTGAGCATTAACATTGTACACCAGCTGGTCACAGGCAGCAAAGTAAAAAGCGCATCTCAATCTACCTCCTATACACAAAGAAACATGTCAATCGCAGATGCTTTCCAGTACATAACCCTGGGGAACCCAATAAGTCGTGTGCTCATCAATTCGTCGTCGTCGATTATGCATGCTATAGTAAGTGCACATTGGCTAACCTTTTGTTTTTTTTTAACGTATTTTCATCAATGTTTTTGTTTTTATTTTTCAGGGACTGCGCCCTAAGAAAGTGCCCATTAACCAAATGCCGATGGACATACAACCTGTAGATATTTCCATGCGTTGCATCATCGGCAATAATTATAATTTTGTGCGTATTGCCGGCTTGGGCGGCGCATCGGCCATTTTTATGGGCGCCTATTGCAAGTACTTCCTAAAGGATATGCGCGATCCTAAGGAGCAGTTGGAGGCGCAATCATTCGCAGATGTAGCGAACCGCATTCACTTTTTACATTCATTTGCACTCATGTGTATGCCCCTGGCACATTACCCCAAGTTTGTAAGTATACGTGGAGCTGTATGTGATTCTAGGGTACACTATTTCATCCAACAAATGACAAAAGAAATCTACTTATAAAAATTGGTTTATTTATCGTTTATTGAGCATCATAAAGCTTTTCTGTTATTTCTCATTTGTAAAGTTAAATCTCTGAACGGAATTTACAACAACTCGCGTTTCTTTGTGAGTGATTTGATTTATGCACAATTCGCATTCTAGTTTTAACATTAATATGTATATAAATATATGATTATTTTATGTATGTAAGTATGTATAAATTTAATTGACGCACTCGCTTAGTGAAAATGGAAAAATAATTGAGCCATGAGTGTAGTTTTGATAATTTTTTGTAAGCGTTTCTAAGTTTACGTTCTATAAGGATGTGCAGATTGTATATATATGAAATTTGTTTTGTTTTCTTCAAAGCTAAAGCTAAAAGTTCAACAACCACTAATTGCAGCTTAAAAGTAATTTCAATACCACATTACGAAACTTGTATAAGATAATTTCTAACATGTAACATTATTTGTTTGTTTGTGTGTTTTGGGTGATATGAGAGGTTCATAGCTGATATGGTATAGGATTTTTTTGTTAGGATATAGGAAGTATGTATTTGTCTTGCTTAGTACTAAATTGGTATTTGTAGTTTTCTTTGTTTAAAAATTGTACCAAAAGTCAGCTTCAATAACGCTGCTTAAATTTGTTTTCATTTTTGTTTTTGCTTTTTTAAGTAATTGGTTTTTCAGCCTTATGCGATAAGTAAATCGTAGAGCATTTGTTTGTTTTTTTTTTTTTATCAATCGTTTCGTATTTAAAGCCAACAACTAAAGCTAACATCAAAATATGCAGCCCATCATACATTATTGTCTAACACTTAAATGCAGCGCTTGAGATAAATAATTTTTTCACATGTTTAATAATATAATATCCTTTGTTTCCAGACTGGCCTGCTGATGACCGCTGGCACTATTTTGTTCTCGGGTTGCATGTATTATCGTGCCCTGACCGGCGAAAGGAAACTCCAGCATTATGCCACAATTGGAGGCTTTTGTTTAATTAGTGCCTGGCTGTCGCTGGTGGTCTAGATTTGTTATTCACATACAAAATATGATAAAGTACATAAAATAGAAACAGCACACAATTATCTATACATACATATATATAAAGTCAACTAAAGCTAAAGCCTAGAATGAAGTTAATGTAAAGCGGCTGCTCTTAATATATATATATATATATATTTTATGCGCTTTTAAAAAGCGATCTCTCAGTATTAAATGTGAGCCTTCGGGCACTTGAATTTTAAAATTCATTTTGTTTTTAACACGTTATCAGTTTCTGTTTTTGCAGCAAATGGAAGATACATTTTGTTGTTAAATGCATTAATATCTATATTTTCTTTGTAGATGATTTAAATGCACTTCTACTAGTTAGGATTAAGAGCTAAATATGTAAAACTGAAAAGTGAAAAGAATGTTTTAAACAAAAAATCAAATTAAAACTTTAATAAAAATGTTACATTTATTATGTATACCTGTACATTAATAAATTACTATAAAAAACACACATACATTAATACTAGACGTAACTGTTTATAATAGTTGATTTTTTAAGTGTTTTTTTTTTATCGTTATTGTCGTTACGGAACACATTTTACACGTATGCAATGCCAACCTTCTAAAGGTATTTTTTTGCATCTGTTGAGCTAGAATTTTTATCGTATGATTTACATGCTCAAAATTAAGCTTATTGTCATTCATCTCGTAATCTAGTTCTACTATTTTTCAATTCAACTCATTAAGTTATGATTTGTACATGTTAATCTGTCTGTATTGTAAAAGTTCTTTGCTGTTGGTTTTAGTTGATGCATTAATGTTTCTGCTACCCTAATAGTTTCTGCTTGGAGGCCTCCGCAAAGAGGAAGGTCTTTTGGATGCGCGCAGTAGCAGCCGGGTGGTTCGTAATTGGTTCCAGTATCTTAAGTATGTAGTCTTTAAATGCCTTCGGCACAGCGAAATGTCAAGAATCCTTCTTCAACCGCATGTTGTCCTCATGTGCCTATCAATCAATATTAATACCATGCATAATTTAATATACTACTTTTTTGTTACTAACCTTTTGTGCCACCTTAAGCAGAGCATCGAATGTGGCATCGCCCGTCTGCTTGACCATGCTATGGAACACCTTTTTCTCGCTAACGGTTAGCAGTTCGAACGGCGATCCAAATTCAACAGCGCGTCCCGCATCCATAACCAATACCTTATCCGAATCCATAACCGTGTGCAGTCGATGAGCAATGGTGAGTACGGTGCACTCTCTAAACTTATTCCTAATCGTAGTCTGTATAAGTGCATCCGTTTGCGGATCCACATTCGCTGTTGCCTCATCCATCACCAGAATGCGATTCTCGCGCAGAATGGCACGTGCCAGACAAACCAATTGACGTTGACCCACGCTGAAATTGGTGCCGCCCTCGGAGATTTTGCTTGAGAGACCACTGGGCAGATCGGCAACTACCTCCTTTAGCTTGACCTCCTCCAGTGATTCCCAGAGCTTAGCGTCGGAGTACTCATCAAAGGGATCCAGATTATAACGCATAGTGCCCGAGAAGAGCACTGGTTCCTGTGGTATAATCGAAATCTTACTGCGCAAATCGTGCAGACCCAAATCGTTGGTATCCCGATGATCAATAACAATGGAGCCCTCGTTGTAGGACAATCGGAACAGTGCGTTAATCAGCGATGATTTACCAGCGCCAGTGCGTCCAACGATGCCAACTTTCTCACACGCCTTGATTTCAATATTCAAATTACGCAGCACATAATCCGCTGTCTTTTCGGGGAAGTAACGCAAGCTCAGATCATCAAAGTTTATCTTGCCCTCATCGGGCCAGTCGTTTGGTGGTTTCTTATTTGGCTTGGACTCAAAGTCGCCCTCTGGCTCTAGATCCTCATACTCCACGACACGTTCCACCGAAGTCATAGTGTTCTCCAGCTCCGCAGATTGACGCATGCCCCACTGAACCATGCCTGTCATGCCCATAGCCTGAAAAATTAATGAACAGACGAGTTAGTTGTGGCAAAATTAAAGTGTATTAAAGCCTCACATACCTGAGTTATAGCCAAGCCAACCTCACCGCCATTCTCTGGTGAGAATAGGAAAAAGCTAAGCGTCACGATTGCAATATAAATCACACAGACCATATCCAACCAGTAGCCAAAGGCACGACTGGTCGCCAGGAACATGTAAAAACCAGAGCTGTGCATATCCTGGAAGTTATCAAACTCCGCAATAAGGTCCTTCTGTGTACCAAAAGCACGAATCGTGGCCAAGCCGTTAAGAGATGCGCTCAAATGTGAATAGATAGGCGAACGAGCTGAATTGGAGAGGGATATTTTAATATTTGGGTTTAATTTTGAGGACACTTTCTACAACTTACTTATAGCCTCCAATCTCTTAACATCTCTTGAAGTCGTCAAATAAAAGCTACGAAGCAGATAGAAAACAATGACCAGAATAAACGTAACCAAGAGATACCAGATATTCACAATACACAGCACAATAATGATGCCAAGAATTGAGAGGAAAATTTGCATGACATCCATCATAACGGAGGGCAATATCTCATCCACTTGACCTAAATCCTTGGAGAAGCGATTCAGAATGCGACCCGATGGATTCGTATTGAAGAAATGCATTGCCGCCCGGGTAACACCCTGGAACATGCGATTATGCAACGTCGTCGAGCTCTTGGAAGCCAAATAAAAGAACAGCACACTGCGAACCAGGGAGAACACAATCACCAAAACATTGATGCCCGTAAAATAGTAAATATCGATGGGATCAGTGTCGTTGTTAATCCTTGGCATAAACGAGCGACGTAGTCGAGACATAAATGTATCCGTATTCGTTTCACCGTTTTTGTTGACCCTAAAAAAGAGAATTGATCAAGTCGGTTAAAAAACACCCACTGTTGACAAAAAGGGAAATTTAATGTAACAGCTCTGTTAAGTGGCACTGTTAGCATTACACAAATATTGAATGAGAATGTAATTTTTTTAAACTGAAAACTAAGTGGACTCACCAGTATGACAGGAACATATCACCGCCAGAGCCCAACACCTGGGCGCCAATGCAGAAGAAGGCAAAGACAATAAACAGGAAGTAACCATTGGCAGCAAAGTATTTCTTGTAGAGTCCCATGCCAATGCGTCCTTCGGTGCGCGTTTCCTGCACCTGAATGGGTGACTCCATAACAATTGAATCGGCTAACGAACCCATGGACGAGACACTGTTCTGTCGGCTGCGCAATCTGCTGCTGACCTGGGAGAGTTTTCGCTTTTCACCTGTATCGCCGGCACCCTCATCCTTCTTGCTAGGATCGGTTAACATTTGGGCAAAGTCTAAGCCGCTCTTACACATAGTCTCGTAGGTGCCCTTGGCACTGATCTTGCCCTTGTCCAATATGACAATCAAATCAGCCTGTTCCAGAAACTGCAACTGATGCGTCACCAGGAGCACAATGTCATCCCGCAGGAAACCGCGCATGCACTGATCGAAAAGATGTCGACCCACATGGGTGTCCACAGCGCTAAGTGGATCATCGAGCAGATAGATATCTGCCTTGCGGTATACAGCACGCGCCAGACTGATGCGCGCCTTCTGACCGCCAGACAAGGAGGCTCCACGTTCACCCACAATTGACTTGTCTCCATAGGGCAGCAGCTCAAAGTCCCGTTCCAGAGCACACTTCTTAACCACCTGGCGATAGCGACTCCTATCAAACGGCAAACCAAACAGAATATTCTGACGCACGGTGCCAGTAAAGAGCCAGGGTTCTTGAGAGGCATAGGACAAGCTGCCATTGACTTTAACTGTTCCCGATTCTGGCGGCAGCTCACCGAGAATGGTTTGTATTAGACTCGACTTGCCGGCACCGACAGGTCCAATAACAGCCACCAGTTGTCGTGGCTTGAACTTAAGGTTCACAATGTCCAATGTGTATTCATTAGCTTTGGTATCCCACTTGCACTTGAGCTTGCTGATATTTATGCTTGGCTCTGCCTCGCTCGAGCGACGACTTATAGGCTTGAGCACCCCTGTGGCGGTGACGGTAGCCTCTTGCACCATGCTAAGACCTTGTTTGTTACCCAGCTTTTGTTCATCTACATCGTTTGACTTGTCGCGCACTTTCGTCTCCTCGTGCATCATGAACTTTTGAATACGTTTTATGGAAACGAGCAGCTCTGCAAACTGATCATTAGAAAAGGGTAAAATATTAATACTCAAAAAACTGCTTTAAAAACATAACAAAATAATTAAAACTGTTATTGCACCTCATTTTGCACTAACATTTGTATGTTATGTTACTTAACAGTGGGTGCTGTTAAAAATACTGGTATTTTGATTGTAATGTGAATGGTGAGTTTAATTTACCTGCGAGATTCCCATGGGGAAGTAGATTGTCATTGTGTTACGTAGAATATTATAGTAAGCCGTTATCGCAAAAGCCTTCTCGGCAGTAAGAAGTTTGCCCAGAAGCACAAAACCCACCAGGCTGACAAACACCGAAATGCGTGTCACATACATGATGAAACTTTGCAGTGTACCACGAATGTAGTTCACTTTTCGTATGGCATTCATTTCCTTGCCGCGTACATAATTGATCATCTTGCTGAATGGTATCTCCCAGGCATACATTTTGATAACCTGAATGCCCGATATAATCTCGTTCATCATGCGCACACGCTCATCCGTACGCAGAGCCGTCTTCAGACGCAGCACTGATGTCTTCTTGCCCAAATATGCCTGGAGGGGAATGAACAGCAACATCACAGCGACGCCAAAGAATGCCGAAACACCAATCTGTATTTAAAAAGTAAAGTGTGAATGTGTTAAAAACAAATTTGCAAAAATATGCATTCTAAAAAATTTAAAGCAAAGAATAAAAAACAATTTTCAAACATTTGCAATCACAAAGATGAATTTACTTTGAAAATGAATAGAAAATAATCACTTACCTCTCTGTACATTAGCCATGTGACCACACCGATCTCCACAGGGCCGAGCCATAAATAATGCATGTGTATAACAGAAACATCGAGACGTCCCACATCGTTCGATATGAGATTAACCACCTGACCAGTTGTTGTGTCGCCCAGCGCAGTGCGACTGAGACGCAACGCCTTGCGATAAATCATGCTGCACATTGCAATGCGCACCTTCATGCCCGTGTGGAACATGCCGAGCATGTAGGGGTGCATAAACATAACATTGAATGCGCTGCACAAGATTACGCCGGCGGCATATAGATATGCCTTGGTCTGGTCATCGGCGTTTTGATTGTTTGTATCCGCATAGAAGGCCACCAATCCTCCCAAGCACAGAGGCTGTGTAACTCTATAAAGTTGAAGTAAATATAATTATTTACAAATAATTGCTGATCATAAATTGTGTGGGCGTGTCTTAAAGCTTACCGGAAGCCCATTTCCAATATAAACAATACGAAACCAAGTATGCCAAAGTTCCAGCCAAAGACATTCATCGTTGCCTTAAACAGACTGGGTTGCTTCTTCTTCTTGCGCTTCTCCTCCACCTCCTTTTCCCAGGCATCGCTTAGCTTCTTGCCAAGTTTGTCTGAAAGTAGAATAACGTCGAATGTAAAGAATGATTTAATTAAGTTGTTAACAAAAGGTAAGTCCAATGGAAGATTGGCTTAAATGATTTATGGGCTTAATTGTAGTCTTCACTGAAGATAAGTTTTATTTATTTATGACAACTATTTACATGAATCATTTAAGGCTCATAAAAATGGAAGCAGGAAATTGCATCAAGCAAGTAAATTGCATTGAACGTTTTACGAATCGTTTATAAAAATTCTTAACTATGATTTTTTATAGCGACGTCAATCTTTTGTTTTGTGCATTGTGTCCGATTAAGCTGTGAGTTATGGCCCAAACAATAAAAGAAAAACCCAAGACCCAGTCAGCTGTCCATGACATAGTCGTCGGTCTTATCAGTTATAAGTTGTTTAGCTAATCCCTAGTTACATGTGCAGTTCGGGCCCCTAACTGGCCGATCTTGGCGTGGCTATAGTCACGGCCACTTCCGCAACGTTTGGCCAGAGACGTTAGCCAGTAATCTAAAGTGGCTCTGAAATCTATTAATCTATATTATTAACTAAACACATACATACATACATATATAAAAAGCGATATACAAGTAATTGACAACAACAACAAAATATTAGTTATTTGCCATTGTTTACCTAAATAAATATTTACTCAAGATAAGATTGTCGATTCGATACTTAATGACAGCTCACTTTGTCTCTATGGGCTCATTCATTATAAGTAAATAAGCGCCCCGATATTTAATTCTATATCTCATAATATATCACACAGCTGACTTAAGGGAAATTCATTAATTGCGGCAATGGTCATTGTCAAAGTTATCAAACGGATATCAGTGAAAATTTGGCAGTTAACGCAACTGATTTTTATTTCTTTATTAATGGTTCTATAAAACTCAAAGTTCGTTATGGGTTTTTGGATTCAACGAAATCCGGCTGATAAGTATTTCAAAAAGTCTTGAAACATTTTTTTAGATATAATAAAATAGGCAAATAAATATAAGATGGCATTGAAGCGCCTATGATGGAAATGATTGGCATTAATCTTATCGGAGGATGAGTTTGCATATAATTGATGAAGAAATGAATGAGGTAATACGATAAATAGCTAAGCTATTAGATAAATATAATAAGCGTATGTTGTAGCTATTTTCTTAGCAATAAAAAGGGCATTGCAAAGTTTTTGTAAAATTTCCAGAAAATAAATTGTTGCTTATCCATCAGTTGGCGAAGAAAAAAAGTAAACCTGTGCACATGCTCTATTCTATCTAATCATTAACAAAAAAAACCTGTACCCATAAGTGTCGTCGATTTATACCTTAGCCACTTCAAGCCACAAGCTAAAAATGTCTGAAGAGTTGATATATTTCCATAGATAATACCTAGCATGCATTTGTATTTATTTTTTTAACCGACAATCGTTCCGTATGAGGAAGTTTAACTACAAACTGAATGAATGATGTAAGACAAAGGGATGTGCAAAGTGCGGATTCCTTATTAGAAAATGAAACTCTTTGAACATTGGCCTCGGCTGAAAGTTAGCTCTATGGCGATCGAAACTTTGCAGTTGCAGCTGCCTCTTATTATTAGTCATATGAAGAAGTTTAAATTAGTTTAAAGCAAACCTTTTATTACTATGTATAAACGTAATATGCAGCTATCTGTGTTATTAGTCATAAGAAAACTCTTTGAATTTCACCTATGAGAATTCTTTAAAAATGAAATTCTTTGATTTTTCAGTTATTATTGGACGTATATGTACTAACGGACAGTACATTCAAGTGGCCCAACGAAACCAACCACCGGCTTGTTAACGCACAAGCGACCCGCCCATCCGCCCGAGGGGCGCACCGCGTAACGTGCGGTTACGATGATCGCGAACATGTAGACAAATGACATAACACAATTTTTTTTAGTAAGCAGGCAGAAGTGGTACTAGTTATTAGGTGGGAAAGATCGTTATATAATGAACATAAGATCCGAAAAGGGTTATGACTAGCATAGTTAGAATAACAAGCATTTCAAAAACGGTTTTATGCACAGAGAGCACGCTCAGAAGAACTAAAAGAGTGAAAATATGAAAATACAAAAACCAAATTCTAGCAGGCTACTAGCAAACTAAGCAAACTGCAATTCGTTGTTGTATTTTGGCACTTGCAAAATAAATGCAAATAAATTAAATTAATGTTCACAGGTTTTACACAACCGATGAAACCCAAAGTCACAAAACTACTTATTTGTACAGAATCGCTTAATTATAATAAGATTAGACGCACAAAAATTTAAAAAGAAAAAAAAAAGAGCACAAAATAAAACACGTCCATTGATCAGAGACTTTTTTGGCATTTATAAAAATTCTACATCTATTTACCTCATTTGGTATGCAAAGCACAATTTATGCATTCATTGGACTTATAAGAAATCTCTTTTTTAAATATAAATGAATCATGCACTTACCGGATTTGTGTTCGTTTAATGCCTTATAGAGATCACCCTCATCTAAAGTCTTTTTGCGTCCCTTAAAAAATGTGGGCATGGTATAGCTGCAAAAAATGTTGAATATGATTATTAAGAAATTCTTATTTGTTGAAAAACTTACCAAAACATCAGCGATGACAACGGATTTGATGTCTCGCGCGGATTTGGCGGCAACTGATCTGCGTTTATGGACTGCATTTTGTATAATTTCTGTCAATCCGGTTTGTTTGAATATGTCAATTACTTGTCATTTGTTAAGAGTTCTTTATCAGACCAACAACAAGCGCCGCTAAATATAACATTAATGGAAAATATATATGTACGTTAATATATTAATTTGACATGCATTCAAGTTTGTCAAAGTCAAATGCTTGATACATTCTCCTCATAGTTATCACAGCTGGACACACAAAAATAATTGCTGATAAGATTCATTTTTATATACTACAATAAAAAAGCCTCCATTGGGACATTTTTTCTTAAGGGTGTTCCACAGCTGTCGACGTCATTGAATTACTGTTATTATCTGGTATCAGGAGGCTGAAACCAAAACCATATAACTAGATGTACGATTCAATGGCATGTCTAGGAAATAATCACAAGTCATTCTGAGTTAACAAAATCGAATGGTTTCTTTATGGTTTGTTTTTGTTTGAAGACCATAAAACGCGTTTTTAATTATGAGGAAAATTTGAGTCCCTTAGCTTTATTCAATCTTTGGTATTGTATGAAATGTTTCTTAGCACTTTGGCAAAGCTTAAGTTCTGGAACACTTGATTGAATAACTTTCACACTCAACACAATATCAATTGAATTAGTTCCATTCACATGTAAGATATATATAGCAAGGACAACTCGCGATTAACTCACAATAAACCGGCTAACAACAGCGCGTCGCGTCCAGATCAGCTAACAAACAGCAACTAGGCTCTTGACTAGATGCGACACGCATTTATATAGCCAGCGAGAGGAAACGGTTATCAGCCTTTAACTTTGTATTCGCGTTACGATCGAGAGAGTTAGTTAGTTAGTTTGATAAGAGCCCGAACTAATTCTGAATGAAAGTGGAATGATGGCTACAACGATTGTTACGTTAATACGAGCAACACCTGCCGCATTTGGGGGCTGTTATCAGAGGCTTGCCCCCTACCAAAGCTTGAGTTTCTGTGTTTGTACATTATTTATTGAATTTTCGTAAAATGCCGCAAACTATTTATACATGCGATGTTGAGGTGTTTTACCTGACAGCGGAGTTTTCAGCCGTTTTTTGTAGCAATTAAAAGCTTCGCAAATAAAATCAGCAAAAACATAAATATGAGAAATTGAGAAAACGGAGAATGCAGAGAGAAGAAAAACACAAACTTGACTGCAAATCAATAAACAATAATGGTGCCAATTAAAACACGTGCAATTGACTTATAAACACTAGTTCTTATTG
Organism: Scaptomyza tumidula; assembly: GCA_035044465.1. Classification (NCBI taxonomy): domain Eukaryota; kingdom Metazoa; phylum Arthropoda; class Insecta; order Diptera; family Drosophilidae; genus Scaptomyza; species Scaptomyza tumidula. The sequence goes on from JAWNNW010000445.1 coordinate 4,971,133, forward strand.
TCGCTTCAAAAAAAATGGTGCCCTATGTGCGTTTTATATAGAATTAAGTGTAATTGTGCAATAAAAAAAACGTTAAACAAGTTTGTGCGAGCTTTAATTTTGTTCTTCTTCTTAATCTACGGTTTGGGCAGCGCAGGCGCAATTCAATCGATAACACAGCAATGTGGACCTTACAATTGTGGAATAAACAAATATATTCTACAAAACATATTGTCGTATATAACACAGAACCACTTTTAGATTAAATATTAATATGGAATGATTGTAAAATATTTCATAAACAGAGGTTGATTTAAAATTTAACATTTCGCGCGTATTTTAACAGACTGTTACCGCATTTTCGGTTCCAGTTGTTTTACATAAAATATCGATAGCAAAGACACTATCATCGAATATATTTTCTTAAGCGGCTTTAATTGTACCGACATTCATTGATTATAAGCGGTAATAAGATTATTAATAATTAAAGACGTTTTTTAAATTTTATTTATTGCACTTAAGGCAAACAAAATCATAAAGTGCAATGCAGTCCGTAATGAGAAGTGGCTTTAATGTTGGTGAGTTAACAGTTCACATGGACTTTGACTTGTTGATATGTCGACATGTAAATGTATAATGTAATAATTGTTATGACAATCCAGTTCGGAAAACGGTGCATCTGCGGCAAATTGCGTCAATGGCGGCGCTCTCCGAAACGCATCAGATGCTACAAAAGACTTGCCGTGACTTCGCCAACTCGGAACTAGCCCCAAATGCAGCCAAATTCGATCGCGAACATCTTTATCCTGCGCAACAGATCAAACAAATGGGTGAACTTGGTCTCATGGCTGTATCCATACCGGAGGAGCTAGGAGGCACTGGACTAGATTATTTGGCCTATGCGATAGCCATGGAGGAGATTTCACGTGGCTGTGCCTCTGCTGGCGTCATTATGTCCGTCAATAATTCACTCTATCTGGGCCCTTTGATAGGTTTTGCGAATGATGCCCAAAAAGCGGAATACATAACTCCATATGCGACTGGCGAGCGTGTTGGTTGCTTTGCGCTATCCGAGCCAGGTAATGGCTCGGATGCAGGTGCCGCATCCACGGTGGCAGTCGAGAAGAGTGATCATTATGTGTTGAATGGCACCAAAGCTTGGATAACCAATGCCTTTGAGGCGGAGGCATCTGTGGTGTTAGCCACCACCAACAAGCAATTGAAACACAAAGGCATCTCTGCTTTCATAGTTCCTAAGGGCCTGAAGGGCTTCTCGCTGGGCAAGAAGGAAGACAAGCTGGGCATACGTGCCTCCTCTACCTGCCAGCTCATTTTCGAAGACTGTGAAATACCCAAGGAGAGTCTGCTGGGTGAGGCGGGCCTTGGCTTTAAGATAGCCATGCAAACGTTGGATGGTGGGCGTATTGGAATTGCTGGCCAAGCGCTAGGCATTGCTCAGGCCTCATTGGAGCTTGCCGTTGACTATGCCCAAAAGCGGCAGGCTTTCGGCAAACCCATATCAAAGCTGCAGGCCATACAACAAAAGATTGCTGATATGTCTATGGCCGTGGAGTCGGCGCGACTGTTAACTTGGCGTGCCGCCTGGCTAAAGGATCATAAGCTGTCATATACCAAAGAGGCGGCCATGGCCAAGCTGGCTGCTTCCGAGGCAGCAACCCTGTGCGCTCATCAGTGCATTCAAGTCTTGGGCGGCATGGGCTATGTCACCGATATGGCCGCTGAGAGACATTATAGAGATGCACGTATTACGGAAATATATGAGGGAACCTCCGAAATTCAACGCCTGGTCATTGCCGGCTCAATACTCAAGGAATATGCTAGTTAATCAAAAAAAAAAACCTACGGCGCTTTTATCAATTCTTAATTTTAAGCAAAAAGTGTAAATGCAATAAAGTTTTATAATCAAATTAATACTAAATTTAACCTTAACCTTAACTGCTAAACAAAAAAACCATTATACTCTTTTTCCAATTTTTAAAGGGATCAGGGTATAAATAGTGCTCATTTTTGAGAATATTGAATTTTTTGAACATTTTATATTTTTACACTTTTAAATAAATTAAATAATAATTTTTTAAATTTATTTCTTGACAGCTTTTACTGCCGCCGCAGCCGCTTTGGCGGCCTTTGCCTTCTTGCCTCGAAGTTCTCTCGCCTCTTTTGAGGTTATGGAGTTCCTGATCGCATCCAATCTTGCCTGTTCAGCGAGTTCATCATAGTACAATTTCTCGAAATCGGTAAGCTCCATGACCTTCTTTTGTTTGGCACGCTTTCGATCCACTTCCTTGAGCGTCTCGTGGAAATCATGTAGAGCCGCGCGAAACTCTTCATCAGCCTCGATCATCTGAATGAATTGGTCAGGATCCTCGGGATCGAGCTCAAGATCGGGTATTGTCTTCGCCTTCTCCACCACGACCATTTTGGACTGGCGTTCCTCCTCGTCCAAGATCTCGGTACGTCTCTTCAGCTTAAGCTCATCCACAGCAGCCTCCAACAGCTTACTGCGCGTAATCTCGCGCTCAAACATCTAAACAAAAGCATGTTAATATTTTTGATTATTGTCAAAGAGATTTAATAATTACCTCAGCCATCAGAGCCTTCTCCTTGCTGGTTGTCCTCTTCATGGCTTCATCGAGATTCATGATGTGCGTATCGCCATTGGCCATTGATATGGCCAAATGATGTCCACCCGGCTGAAACACCAAGTTAGTTATGGTCGAACGGAAATCGATGCTATAAATGGGCTTCCTCTGATCCAAGAGTACATCCCAAAAGTCAACAATGCCATTGATGTCACCCGTGACAAAGAGAGATGCACGTCCGTTGCTCCAGGCGCCACACATCATTTGATGGCGTTTCGTCATGTAAAATGTGCTGGGACAGTTCTTCATCTCTTCGCACCAAATGCGCGCCTGCCAATCGGCAATGATTATAAAGTTCTTCACAAAGAACGGATTGCGATGTATGGAGCGTATGGGGCCGGCAAAGAGCTTATAGTTAGCAGCTAACATCTCAATGGGAGTGATTCCCTTGCGATTGCCCACAAAAATTGTGCCCATATCTGTGCCGGCAATAAAGCGCACGGGAATTGTGTATTCAAACTCCAGCGCTGTGCAGCCTTGGGAACGCTCTCGGCTCTGGCGTGGATAAGGAAGTGGGTCCAAAATTATTTCGTTGGACGGCATTTTGAGATCGCGTATATCCCAGAAGTTAATTGAGCCGTCCAGAGATGCAGTATAGAATTCAGTGTTCGTTTTCGAATAGACCCAAGTCATGGCAGAGACTTGTTCGCGATGAGCCGCTTCCAGAGGGCAAATGGCGTAGGGCATGCCGCTCTCGAAGGTGTTCCAGGTGCACACTTTGCCCGTATCTGTGCCACCAGCCATGTTGTTCTCGTCCTTGGGACAGACTTTGCCACAGCGTAGAATCTCTGAGCTATCATAGAAGTAAAGTGGCTTAATCGGATCTTGAACATGCCACACATAGAAGGCATTCTTAGAACCATTTGATTCATCCGAGGTTATCATACGTTTATCCGGATCGGTAAGCAGAAAGAGATTTGTGTATTGTGTCATGATCTGTTTGTTATCGTGTGGCATCCAGTTGACAACGGACATATAACGTTGTGGCCTCCACAAATCGTGAAAGATATTTATTGTGCGACTTTTGAACGTCATGCATATGGTGCGTCCCAGATCGTGGGGCAGATCATCAAAGAAATGAGAATATATATTTATGGCATTATTCTCGCGTGCCGTATGGACTGCATTGGTTATCAGTTCCTTCACCTCTACGCCCCAGTTATCGTCTCGCTCGACTTTTTTGCGATGGCGTATCGTCTGCTCCTCGTCGTTCATATTTACCTCCTTGGGCCAGCCGCCTTCGTAGTGAAACATTCCATGGTCTTCGAATGTTGCATTTTCTGTTTCCACTTCACTTGCTGCCATTGTGGAACGAAGTATTGTAGCGAAGTCTTTCGGATTGCCCATAATGTACTTGTGACGAAGGCGACTGCTCGGATGGATGCTAACCATCACCTCATTGCGATCCTCAAATACACACTGGCGTCCAAAACGACGACGTTCGCGCGTTAGAACCACTTTATTTTGAAACATGATGATGGATGTTTATTGTCTTAAAGCAGTTCTTTCGTATTTAACTTATATATCTTTATGTTTCAATTTCCTAAAATTTAAAAATTTGTCACACGGGACAAATGTGGCTAATCAAATCTACAACTGTTGTCGACTTTCGTTAAAATTTCCTTAAGCACTCTGATCATGAATTCGACCAGAGTGGAATTGTGATGTAAAGTGCGGAGCACGTTTGCTAAAATGGGGCAGGTTTGTTGGCCTTGGTATCTAATGAGGAATTTTTGAATAAAAACCTGTAATTATAAAAATATAACTCAACGAATGTGCAATTTAATAGAAAAAGAAACGTTGCTTAATTCAAATTTCCATTTGGCGCGCATGAAGCGCTGTAAAAGGGCAGTTAAATAACAGCTCGCAGTGGCAGAGTATTGAGTGACAAAAAATAAATATATGTTATTTGCGCATATGCAACAGTTGGTCACACTGGTGCCTATTTTGCAGCGGCGTCAACGTCTACTCTGCGCACATTTCAACAAAGTTGCGTATTTATTGATATTCGTACGTTATAAAACATTTAGCGCCTTACAATTACAATAAGTGAGTGGTAATGAGGCTGTTTACGCTAAGCCCATACGCGCCAAACAATCTAAACGCACGCTAGAAGCACCATACGAGAACTCTTTGCTTCATTTCCGTCCCCCAGGCGTTGTTCAGTGCCAGGAATAGCCCTAACCGCAGCAGAGGCCGCCGTAGCAGCAGCAACAGCCATGGATGTTGTCTGTGTAATTGATACAGCTGTGGGCGATCATTTAGAGGACCGCCTCTGCGCCCTCGAGGAGGTCAAACAGGCCGTCCAATCAGCTGGAGCGAATTTTCAGCGTGTCCAGGTTCGTTTAGAAAAGAAAATGAATGTTATACAATAATGTATTTGAATAAAATCATTGTGCAGTTTGAGAGATTGGATTTTGGTGAGACGAATGTGCTGGAAACATTCTATAATGCCGATGTTGCCGTCATAGATTTAAGCATATTAACACAACAGCGTCCCCTATCGTACCATTATGGGGTACGCGAAAGTTTCGGCATGAAGGAGAACATCTTAATCTACAATGATCTGGAGTCAAAACAGACGCTCAGCTTAAAGGTACGTATCCTCAAATCTCAATGTTAAGTTTTAACAGAAACAGGTGTGATTAAGGAATTAAAAAAAAAAATACAGCAGCTGCAGGGCAACAACAACAACACAGCTAAAATTGACAGTGTCTTTCCGATAAGATAAATACACCCGCAATAAATAGTTGCTTTTAGTTTTTTTTTTTTCTTTAATACAGCGCCCAGCAGCCAAATTTGTTTGTTGTTATTGCTTTTGTTAGTTTTTGTTGTGCTTCCGTTCTGTGAAACAAAATATTAAATTCGTGTTTTTTTGTTTTTGGACGTCGCAGCACGAAGACCAGAAAAAAAAGTGAGAAAATTAAAAGAAAAAACAATAAAAACAACATCAAATGCACGGACGCCAACGCAAAACTCAAAACAACACGCACGCCGCGCACACACAAATACAGTCACACATATGCTAAAACCACATAAACAATCATAGCGCCTGCTTGCAATTACAGCAGAGTCTATAAAAACATGTCCAGCTTAAAATATGTGTGTCGCAGTTACACTAAAGTCGCTTTAAAGGTTCCTGGCTTATTTAAATTTTGTTTATATGAGCGTGCATTTGCATAATATGTGTGTTAACAGTGCCATCCATAAGAACGTGTCCCTATCATTCTTTGCAGCTCTCTTGTGCCAACTATTTGTTTCTCAGTTATAAACGTAATGGGGAGACTAGTACCTGCAATCTAACAAATCAGGCGATCAATAGGGAACCGCCAGACGAAGGACGTGTGGCAGCTACATTACAGTCGCGTCTCAAGCGCAAGTTACAAGATGTTGAAATACAATCAAAGTGAGTACTTGCCACACATCAAGTTTGTGTAAATAACAAGTACATGTAAATATAGCAATCGTTCTTTTTGTTTTTTGCACTTGCAGGGCACATATGCGCGAAAAATTTCTCAGTGATATGCGAGCGGCGCGCGACGCCTACGCGCCCAGCGATGATAAGTTGAAAAGCATTCTACATGGGGTAAGATTATGCATTTATCTTATGTTCATATATGTACATATATGTACAAATAAATGCATAGTGTTATAATTGCATCACCCAACTAAGTTGCTAAATGTTGATGAAATCATTGAACAGTTAGGGCGCGGAACGGATTCAACTTTGAACGTTTCGTTATTAAAACTAAAACAAAAAAAAAGAATATAAAAATAATAATAAAATCATAATTGATTTTAATAAAATTTTAACTGTATTACTAATATATGGTGTATGCTTATAGATGCGCAAACGTTTGGATGATCCTCATGTGCTGTCCGGCGAAGTGTTGCACAGTTTTATGTGCTCGCTGCGGGATGTACAGGATTACGATGCGATGGTGCGACTGGTGAATGATTTGAAAAACATACCAAATACGCGCAAATATGTGGAAACAGGCAACATGAGCTTTTTGTATGCCTTCGCGCTGAATCGACGAAATCGGCCAGGAGATCGTGAAAAGGCGTTGGAATCATCACTCAAGGCGCTCGATAAGAAGGAGAATCACTTTCCCGACATGTTGTGCCTGTGCGGTCGCATCTACAAGGACATGTTTGTAGAGTCAGACTGTTCAGACACTAAGAGCTTGGAGAATGCCATAAAGTGGTATCGCCAGAGCTTCGAGGTGCAGCCAAATGAATATGCGGGCATCAATTTGGCCACACTGCTCGTGATCGAGGGCAAGGAGTTTAGCAATACAGTGGAGCTGCAGCACATTGGCATGACGCTCAACAATCTTATTGGAAAGAAGGGTAGCCTTTCGACACTCAGTGGCTACTGGGATGTGGCTACATTCTTTGAGATCTCCGTGCTGGCTGAGGATTATGCTAAAGCCATACAGGCAGCCGAGTGCATGTTTAAGCTTAAGCCACCGACATGGTCACTCAAATCTACTATTGGTAATATATCGCTGATACATCGTTTTCGCCGCAAGCCCGAAGACCGACAGCTGCCTATTGAAGAGCAGGCGTTTCAGTTCTGGATGGATTTTTTCCTAGAGGCCATCAACATAAAAGAGATTAATAGCATACGTTTTCCCATACTGGTAAGGAACTTATACACAATTATTATTATTTGATAAATCTAAAAACTTTATTGCTTTCAGATACTCGAACCCAACAAGATTTATATGCCCAGTTATGTGACAATGAACATGGATGCCGATGAGAAGTCAATACAAATTGTAAACATTTGTTTGGCACACTCAAAGAATGATTGCAAGAAGGTGCACGATTTTATATTTGTTGCATCCAAAATCAAATCGGTTAGCCTGTACAAGCGTGACGATCTCTGTGCGTATCTGTATGTGCATCACAATTCGGACGATTTTCAAATTTACTTTCCGTCCACCGAGTGCCGGCAAAACTTTTACGATCGCATACTGCAAATGACTGCAGATCAGGAGGTCTTTGTCAATCTGCAGACTGATCAGGCACAAATAGAGGTATGCATTTGCATTTGTATAATAATTCTAATTCAATTGCTTACTCTTTTGTTTGCCTGCAGTATGAGTACGACTATAACGATCAGAATCGCAAAATTACGTTAGGCAAGGGCACATATGGGACAGTGTATGCGGCGCGTGATAAGCAGACGCAAGTGCGCATTGCCATTAAGGAAGTGCCAGAGAAGAACTCACAGGATGTGCAGCCGTTGCACGAGGAGATCACGCTGCATTCACAGCTACGCCATCGCAATATTGTTCAGTATTTGGGTTCACGTTCCGAGGATGGATTCTTCAAGATCTTCATGGAGCAGGTGCCAGGTGGCTCGCTATCCGATCTTCTGAAGACCAAATGGGGTCCTCTCAAAGATAGCGAGTCCACCATGGCCTTCTACTCCAAGCAGATACTGCAGGGTCTCAAATATCTACACGAACAGGACATCGTTCATCGTGACATCAAAGGCGACAATGTTCTGGTCAATACATATAGCGGTGTGGTCAAGATCTCCGATTTTGGCACATCTAAACGCCTGGCGCGCATTAATCCCATGACAGATACCTTTGCTGGTACATTGCAATACATGGCGCCGGAGGTAATTGATCAGGGCGTACGTGGCTATGGACCACCTGCGGATATCTGGTCGTTTGGCTGCACCAATGTTGAAATGGCCACAGGAAGTCCCCCGTTTAGTGAGTTGGGTAATCCACAGGCAGCTATGTTCAAGGTCGGCTTCTACAAAAAGCATCCTGATATACCCGAAGAGATGTCCGTGAACGCCAAAAACTTTATCCTGCGCTGCTTTGCCATCAGCGTTTCGGACAGACCTTCTGCACTGCAACTGCTCGACGATCCCTTTCTCACAGAGTAAGTGTGTCCATGTTTTGACTTGATTTTGATTTGTAATAGTTCTGGTTTTATTAACAGCAAACCACGGAAGCTGCGACCCGCTTTGCCGATCAACACTTCGGAATTTGGACGCAGCATATCTGTGCCCGCTGATCGTTTTGTTCATAAAACGACGCCGCCATTGTCCTTCAATACCACAATGAATACGCCAACCACACCGGAACTGGAGTAAGTTCCAGAAAATGTTTATAAGTACAGATTTTTACTTTACTTTTTACCCCCTTTTGCAGTGCCGCACTCGGCACATCGTCTGTGGACATGAATGAGATGACCAGCACACAGAGTTTTATAATTGAACGGCGGAACTCATCAGGTTTTCTGTTGTCGCCAGAGATAGAACCACAGACGCCTTCGCTGCGCACCAGCATAAGCGACACGAGTGAAACAGATGGATTTTATCGCTTGAAGAAGGATTCGCAACGTCGCACAACTCTGTCCAAGGTGCTGGCTCTGGACGAGTCAAAGATCTGTGAGATTTGGGAGAAGAAAATCAATGCGAATCAAAACTCAATTGCCATACGTAGAAGCGACTTGGAGCTATTGATACGCGGCCTGCGCGATTACATTATAAACGAGAATGAGAAGCATTTGGAGGCGACCATTAATGAACTGAAACAGAAACTCGATAACGATGCCGTTGCGCTGGATCATTTGCATTTGGCCTTATACTCATTTCAAGATGCAGTCGTCTGTGCCCTGCGGCTGCATTGCATCAAACCACATTGGATGTTTGCGTTGGACAATCTGGTGAAGCGTGCTGTGCAGGCAGCTGTTACCATATTCTCACCCGAACTGGGCGCAAATCTGGCCGATAAGGATTTGTCTGGCAATGATGACGAAAGTGTTCACAACGCTGGCGCACAAGCATCGAGTGACAGCCAAGAGAAACAACAGCAGCAGTCGCTGGATAAGTTGGTGCCAGGCGCCAATGGTCCTGACCAAATCGATGGTGTAGGCAGTTCCGTTGAGTGCGTGCGCATCCTGCGTGACATACGCGACAATCAGAAGCAGCTTCAGTTACAAATTATGGAACAGAATCGCCAGAGTCTGCGTGCCTTGCATAGCATCAGTCAAGAGCTGGCCCATATTTATATGGGCGGTCGGAAGCGTTTGAGGTAAGCGGCAGCAAATCAATATGTGAAGGAATATCGAATTAGACCTTTAGCAAGAATATACAAGTTACTCATATGGTTTAGTGTCCATTGCAGACGCACCTTTAACGGCTTCAACAAAAAGTGCCATAGAATGAGCCCGAGCGGTGCTGGCAATGTAGCCGCACGCCAAACCCAGAATGTCAATACCCGCCGTCAACTAACTAAGCACAATTTTGGTCTGCACGAGATAGATGAGCAATTGGAGCAGTGGCTAGCCCAGCATGACATCGATGATTTCTCAAAGACTCTCATACTAAATGAAGGTTTCACATTTGAGGATTTCATCTATAACATGGAAAAGTTGGATCTAATGCGGCTGGGCTTGCGGTATGATCATCTATAAGAGTTTTTATACATTTTACTAACTTCACTTTATTCGTATAGAGTTGGCATTGAGGTGCGCTTGTGGAAGCTCATTATACAGGAGCGTGTCTGCACATCGGTTAGTGTGGGCAGTCCGAAGGAGGAGGATACATATCATAAGCCTGTCAACAATAACAACATCACAACAAATGCAACTGATGCAAATATTATAAGCCTAACCATGGGAAAACTAAAGAAGAGCGAAAGTGAATATGCTTCATGCAGTGAATGACTAAGCCGGCCCAAGTGAACCAAGTGGACGTATTGAGTAGCTAAGAAAGCAGCGAGAGGGAAAGAGATATTGTTGTTGTTATAACTGATTTTGTTTTAATATGTAAATGTTGTCAATTATTTTTTTGTCTGTGTGCTTCTACTAACAGTTGCAGCACCTAAGCTGAAAGTTTTTCAAAATGAATTTTTATACAAGCGCATTAATTATACTATGTGTATACTGTGTGCATTGTTGTTAAGCTGTCAATTGCATGTTTATTTATAAAATGGAATCTAAGTGCCTTTAAGTGAAAATGAAATTACCTGAATAATATTGTAAAATGTTTTGCACATGAATTAATGCATAATGAAGAGAGCTTACTAAATGAAATGTTCTTTTATTTTTGAGAAGAGAGGTTCTTAGCATGTAATGGAAATGTTAATTAACAGTTGGAAGGCTGTTATACTGTAAGGAACAGAAGGGATCTATTTTCAACAACCAAAAACATATTTGTAACTTTTCTAGTTCGTTTGCCTTTATTAATTTTTTTTTGTTGATTTTTTCTTTGTCTTTATTGACATTGCAGAAGTTTGACGTTGATAAGTTAAAATTTGTTTGGTATGTAACAAATTATTGTTATTGTTATTCGAAAGCGTTTCGTTCTGTTGCTGCAGTTGTTCTTGCTGTTGTTGTTGTTGTTTTGTTGTTATTGATGTTGATCTTTTTGTTGCTGTTGCTGTTGTATTATGTTGGTATTGTTGTAGTTTCTTATGCCTTCGACTCAGCCTCACTGGCTGTCGCTGCAGACTGAGCTTCGCTGGACTTGCCATCATCGACCTTGCCAAAGACACAGCATGGGCACTTCTCCTTCAGAGCAATGCGGTACTTGGGGTGACTATCAGAAGGAATTGTTTATATAGTTTAGTTATCCAGTTATTGTATAGTTTAACCCACCTGATGCCATATACAATTGGATTGTAGCAGGCAGCCGACTTGGCAAAGCAAGCGCCCCAGATGGTGTTCAATGGGGTTAGGCCCTCGAATTTGAATAAGCCCATGCAATTGATGACCAAATAGGGTGTCCATGCCATGAACCACAGCGAGATGGTGACCAGAGCGACCTTGGCCAATTTGCCCTCAGCGCTCTTATCGGCATCCTCGGACGAGCGAAGAGATTTGACATTCATCTTCTTGGCCTGCTCGCGCATGGCTTTCTCGTGAGCAGAGACGGCCTGTGGGGAAGTGGAATTCGTGAATAATGGGACATTGGCTAATAAATAGTTTAAAGGCTTACAGCAATGATGAACCAGTAGGAGTAGCAGATAAGGAACAATGGAATATAGTAGACAAAGATCGAGTAGAAGATCAGATATGAGCGTGGATTCCAATCACGTTCCAAGTAGTCAATACCGCACGATGTGAGATTACCCTCAGGCACATATCTAGGAAAAAATAAACAAAAGGTTAAACGCATAGTGTTCTAAAATTAGCCAGAAAGTTCAGGTTACCTGCTCCAACCAAAGCAGGGCGCCAAGCACCAAATGCTGGACATACCCCAAATGTAGGCAATCTTGCCCAATGCCAATGGAATTGTCATCGGACGGCCAGCCATGCCCTTGACAATAACTTGATAACGATCCAACGAAATCATGCACATAGACCAAATGGAGCTGCAACCGAAGACGGAACCCAGTCCGCCATAAACGTCGCACATCATGGGACCCAGGACCCAGGTCTCAAAGTACAGATTGATGCCCATCAGGGGCGTATTGACGACCATGATGCAAAAATCGGAAACGGCCAAATTGATGACCAAGAGATTAGCAGGTGTCCTCAACGATTTTGTTGTTGCGAATATGTAAATCACCACGCCATTACCGCACCAAGCAATTGTGCCAATCATGATCATGTAGGCGGTTAGAATTTTCGCCCAAATGGGATCCATGGCGGGAAACTGATTCCAATATGGGCTAATCAAGTGCGCCATATCGGGTAAGACCTGTCGCAGAAATACAAATACAATTGAAGTTTTAACTCTTTAAGGTTCTTCACCTTTGTCTCACCTTGTCTACTACCGATCCATTGGACAGTGGGGCAAAGTGTGGCCCCAAATGTGTGGCAACTGCTGCAAACCTGCACAAAAACAAAATTACATGTTTGCATAAGAATCCTTAACACATTATGAGCCTCTAAGCCTACCTCTCCATCTTAAATTTGATAACAGGTCTAGCACTATATCCCGGCTTTTGCTTTCACTAACTTCTGCGTTTTACATATAAAGTGGCAAATAAACAGAATTCTTTTAAATTTCTAACACTTTTGACATTAAGTTATTATATATATATTTTCTAGGGGGCTCTTTATGAGAATTTCACTAGAGCGGACTTTTCGCGGCGATTGGTCGTTGGAAACCTGCGTCTGTGCCTGGCTGGGAAGTCGCTTTTATAGTTTTCCTAACGTCAAGCAAACAAATTCAATTAGTTGCTTGCTGCATTTGAAAGGCCTAAAAATAAAGGCGTTAACAGCTTTGGGCTTATAAACCTAAACGTTTGACAAAACAAAATGTTAGAGAATATACAAAATATTATTATAAACTCAACGCCGCTGTCGAATGTCCAATGTCAATAGTTATGGTTCTTGTACTTTAGAGGTTTCCCAGCTCCAGGCTTTAAGAACAGCTGCCAACGTGTAAACGTAAACGTGGCTGCAACACTTGAGCTGACATTGTGCCACAAAATATATGTCTGTTTAAGCGGGGAAAGTCAGCGATTTAGTGTGTCAATGTGAAAATATGAAGAGCATAAGCAATCAATAAATGCACTAGAGAAAATATAAACGTGCAGAATGGAGAATGCTAAAAGATAAACGGCTTAAAGGCACATTGACTTCACGCGGCGTATGCGTAATGTTTATTTGAGATGTTGCTTTCTTACGCATTCGCACTGAGGCGAAACGAAAATCAAAATTGCTTAAAGTATTCAATATGTATATTTATTTTTGTTATTTAAATACATATTTATTCTCTGTTAGTAACAATATATCGTTTTGATTTGTAAAATAAATAAAGTCTTTAAAAGAAAAAGGTTTTTATTGTACTAATATTCGTCGATTTTCTTAAGTTGACTTTCCATGCTAGAATTTAAATATTTTTTCTGTTATTTTTTAAACTGTTTTGTATTTCATTCCCACAGATATTATGGTTAATGAGCTCGTTTAAACATGCTAGTATATCCCTCACACCTCCAAGTATCTGCTGATAAGGTAAATATTCACACTCTCAAGAATTTAATCTTATTTGTGAATCGTGAATCACAGCTGTTGCCCCTGACTTTGATTAAGCACTAATACAACTACTATATATATACAACTACTAATACAACTACCATATAGGTATGAAAAGATTCATAGATCAAACACTCTGAATTGAATGTAAGCCGCTTACTTAGGCTGTGTTGTGCCATCAAAAGATGGATCTATCTATTCACACTTCAATTGTGACGCTCGTGTTGCGTTGTTGTTAACGCGCCATCTCACATGTCAGCAAATACTATGTGTATGGGTGTTAGTGTTAGTGTGAGGGGTGTGGGTGTTGGGGGTTTTTTATTTTGTTTTGTCAAACCTTCTGTAAGAGGCATAATGATCTTTGTTTGTTTGTTTTATGCGCGCACAGTAAAACTCAACACATTCGCATAAATTGGGTCAGAGCTCGAAAGCTAATCCGAATAGGGAGGGAGTGGGGAATTTACCCTATATGGCAACGCTGGCAGCTAAACTAAATAACTGTCAATTTATGAGACAATCAACGTGTGTAAAGGTTGAGATCTTTTGGTTAAAATCAATTACCGCAAAAACAGAGCACAAAATGAGATGGCGAATACGAAATCGAAATAGTAACAGAAATAGAAATAGAAACAGCAAATATATGCAATAAAGAATGAAATGAACAGCAGATCAAACAGAACGCAAACCGGAAGCTGCGCTTCGCTGCCTTAACATCATCATCATCAACGTCACCATGATCATGATCGTGATCGTGAACGTCATCACAGTAGCTACAACAGCTTGCTTGCGGTTTTAAACAACCCCTTCCGCCTTTTCACCCACCTGTCGCCCCAGTGTAAAATGTGTAAAATTTAACAACAAACGTGTAAATAACAATGTTGCCTCATCAGACAATTGTATATGACAGACTATTGGCGCAGAATTCGAACATCGTTTCGAGTTGCTTTTAAGCAAACAAAGGCGCCCGCCCACCTGCAAAACTTAATATAAACAAAAACACCAAAAAACAGAAGAAAAAAACCTAGCAAATAATGAAAACTGACTGCAACAAACATCGTGAAAAAAAGGCACGACAGAAATAACTTATTTAGCATTAGCAAAGCGTTATAAATGTTTCAGGTTTTTTTTATTCATCTTCGCTGTGTGTCAGACCCACAAAAAATTTAAGTGCACAATGTAATGTGAATAGTGATGTTTGCATACCCTTAAAATAATTTTTAACTCCAATAAACTTAACTTGTTTTGCAAATTGAAGAAATCATTTTTGTTTTTGCTTACAAATTTGGTAAACAAATTGATGTTTATTGATGGGTTATGGCATTTTGAAAGTTTCTTTTATTTAATATTATGTACCGTATAACATATTCCATATACCCAACAGCAGTTGCATAGCGTATTAATAACAAACACCTTTGCTTTGATTTTTGCTGTTTGTTTCTTTTTATTCAGCATGTTGTGTGTGGGTACGGCAAGTGTTCTGCGTCTGCGTCTGCGTTTTTGTCTGCGTCTGAGTGTGCGTGCTGTGTGGGGGTAAGTGAGAGAGCAATGTTAAAGAGAGCAACTGCTGCTGCTGCTGCTGCTCAAAGAACGCTAAAGTAATTGCGACGTTGGCGCTCTCATTCGCAATAATGACTGTGTGAGCGAGAGAGTGTGTATGTGTGTGTGTGTGTGGGAGCGCCCTAATCGCGTGTGTTCTCAGTGTCATTAGCTGCTGCAACAGCTGAGATCACTTCCACTTCGCACTCGCCAACTGCGACGGTGACGACGGCAGCAAACCGACCGCGACTGCGACGGCGACAGCGACATCGACTGATGTTATTTTGAGCTGCGAGCAGCGCAACCAAAGATTTACAGTAACAACACGAAGCTAATCAGCAGCGCTCGCGTCCGCGTGCACAGTGCGCTCGGTAAAAATATTGTGTCTTGAACACACGGCAATATTCTGTTAAATTTAGCGCCCCGGTCAAAGATTCCAAAACGAACGAAATAGAAACAAGGAAAGATTTTTCCGCCAACTTGCCAGATGCGTGCACGTCTATGTAAATACAGTTACACATGTGTAATTATTGTTTATGTGAATGTGAATGTGGTTGTGTTTTATTATTTAACTGATCTTTGATCGTTGTTGTTAACGTTAACGTGTTTGCATTGTATGGTGTGGTGCCCAAATGAGATGTCAATTTGCAAAATTTCGTTTAACCTCTCGTTTGGGTTTATTAATTAATGACGAAATCCATCCAACGCGCGTCATCGTCGTGACTGTTGTCAGCGTCAGCGCACGCCTTTGGGGCATAAATGCAATTAAATCATTAATAAAGCCAGACAAACATCACAAATATACTCGATAGACATGCACACACACACACAACAGATATACAGAAGACGTACACTTATTCACGTATGTTAAGTGCAATAGAAAAGTGTGTGGCAAGCAGCACGGAAGCAGCAACAGCAGCCTCAGCAGCAGCAGTAGCAACAACATCAGCGACAGCGGCAACTACTTCGAAATTTATTTTCGAATAAATAGTACAAAGTTGAAGAAGCAGCAGCATCAGCAGCCGCCGCTAAACGTAAAAACAAGACAAAAATGCCGCAACGGGGCGGCTCTCTTTAATTTTTCTTACGCGTGCACAGTGCACTGCAATTAATTTGCATTGCCTCAATTGCAGAATATGCGAAATTGATTTCAAACTATCAGCAGCAACAACAACAGTTCCATTTCGTAGTGCGTTAACTGATTTTATGCTTAATATTTCACACTCATGTGCGAAAATAAAAAATTACTTAATTTCAATGATATGTTTGATGTATTACGCATCATTCACTTTTAGTAACTACGGGAATGTGTAAACAAATAAATACAATTGAACTATTTATCGCCGATATTCAGAAAGACAAGTTAAAAGTCTCAAGGAAAGTACATAAATACCCTGTGATATCCAAATATAAATTTGAACAAATGTACCAAAATATTTATAAAAAATATTCAAACGGAATCAAATTAGTTTTAAAACTTCTATTAAGTTACTTCTTTCTTTTTAATTTTTTATAATTTAAAATAAATTTATTATAAAGTATCATAGTTCTTCCCAAAAACCTTTTTAATATTCTTAAGTTCCCAGTTCCATAACCAAACGTCATACAATGATTTAAATCATACTCCGCCCACTGTGCACTGTGTACGCGTTTAACGTATTGAGATGATGTTCCGATCCCCATGCTAATGCCGCCGTTATATTTTTGTGTATGTGCGTCTCCTTCGTCTACGTAGCGGGTCGAGCGTATGTGTATGTGTGTGTGTGTGTGTCTGTTTCATTTCGGTGCGGCGACTGAAATTAACGAAATAGGAAATTTTGGTATTTCTTTATATAAATAGATTTCGCCATACGGAGAAAAAGTTAAAACGAGGAAAATGTGAAAAGTGAATGAAACGCACGAGAAATTTGTAAAAGCCACAAACAGAATTACAGGCCAACTAAAACAACGGCCGAATCAATTGTGAAATATGCAACTAAACCAAACAATAATAAATGCAATAAAACAAACGGACAGACTTCAATAAAAATAAAGCCACACATTTTCCTCAAGTGTATACAAATATACACTAACAAAAGTCAAAAATGTGAATATTTGCGGAGAAAAATCCAACAAATTGTGCAAATTAAAAGCAAAAAAAACACAAAACACAATAACAACAACAAGAAAGAAATTTAGTGACAATAAAAAGCTACAAAAACTCAAAACAACTTGTCAAAAATGCAGGCGTCTTCGACAACAACAACAACAACAACGACAAAAACAAAAAAGCTCAGCAGCAGCGCCGGCAGCTCAACGGCAATGAGTGCCAGCAAAACAACGACAACAACAACAACGACACGCAAACCGGCAACAGCTGCTGCTGCCGCCAGTCCAAAATCACCAAAAGCAACGCCAGTGCTTAGCAGCGATGCCCATGCCGAGATTGCGGAGCTATCCAAGAAGATCAACGAGCATGCCGATGCCATCTATCACACGTGGAAGAGTCGCGGCCTGCCACCCGCCCAACTGCTTGAGATGTATACGAATGCGGCAGCCACCGGTGATTTTGCGGATGTTGCTGTTGCAGCGGCAACAACGACAACCGATCTGAGCAATGCCGAAGGTCTGCAAAAGATGGTCACCAGCTTTGTGAACAAAGACAAAGAACAGCGAGGCAAGAGTGGCATCAAAAAGTCGGAAGTGGGCGCGGCGGCAACGCAATCAAATGGCAGCACAAAGCTTAAGAAAACAACAACAACAACAGCAGCAGCAGCAGCAGCTGCAGCAACGACTGGAGCAACAATTGCAACAAGCAAAGCGATCAAAACAAGTCAAGTGGAGACGTTGCAATCCCCAAAAAAAGTTGCTGCCGTTTCAAGCAGTAAAACGTTGCCAGATGTGAATCTCAATTATGATATTAATCTGCAGCTGGATGTGAACAATTTGTCGCAGCAACAGACGCAGCATTTGCTCAAAATCACTGAGCTGCTGCAAAAGGAAGCAGCAACAGCAGCAACAACATCGACAACAACAACACCTGCCAAAAAGCGTCAGAGCAACAACAGCAGCAGCAGTAGCAAAACAGGCAATAGTTTAAGCAACAACAGCAATAAGTTAACAGCAACAGCAGCAACAACTGAGCAACCCACAAAGAAACTGAGCAAAGCAAGCAGCAGTACAAGCAGCACCAACAGCAGCAGCAGCAGCAATGATGTTGTCGATGCAACGCATGTGGGCGTGGCAGTAATGGATGCGACAGGTAAAGGCACCAGCGAAACGTCAATAGCCACACGTAAAGTCAGCAAAACCAAAGAGAACAGCAACAACAGCGAACAAAAGCCGGCAACAGCAGCAGCAGCAATAACCAAAGAAAAGCCAACAATAACACGAAAAGTAGCCAGCAACAATCGCGGCAACACCAGCAGCAGCAGCAACATCAATGATAACAGCAACGCCAGCAACATTGTGGCCAATGTGGCAACAACAGCAACTGCAACGGGCGCTGAATCGCCAGCAACATTGGCGGACACAACGATGCCAACGTTGAATAAAATCAAACCGACGAGCGGCAGCCGGGCAGCGCTTACAAATGGCCAGGATAAAAATTGTAAGAACTTCAATCACAAATTATCAATTTTGATTATTAATATTGCTCACCCAATCCAACTGCAGTGGGTCGACCGATCCTGACACGTGGCTCCGTTGCGGAACGTGTTATGCTATTTGAGAAACGACCGGATGGACGCAATTCATTTCTTGATATTAAGCGGCCAGTGGAAGCACCGCCCAAAAGTCTACTCAAGGTAGGAACCAGCAACCCTTCCTCCCCCACCCTCCACTCCTTTCCAAAATTTATGAAAATTGCCGCAGCAATAGTTTCATTTGTGTGTAGAGATTCTAAGTTGTTATCTAACAATTGCAAGTGGCATGCGAAAAAAAAAATCACCCCAACCCACAACAATAGCAGCATAGTGTGCCATGCACCCTTTTCCCCCTTACCTTGCTTGCTAACCAACAATTGCAATTGCAAAGATATATATCGTGGCTGTTATCGGGGCGCATTAGCATCATTGATTGATTTAAGGTTACCCGAAGACGCCATCGCCATGTTGCTGCTGCTATCGCTTGCCAACACCAATGAGGCGAGACGAGACGCGAGATTCGGCGTGTATATCTATAAGAACATATAGAACAATACAGTGGCCAATAAGCCATTAGGGTTAGTCAAGTTTAGTGAAACCTTTGGGTATAATTGCTTAACTTAATATGGCTAGCTAGAAATGTCTTAAAGAGAAAAAAAACGTTAATACCTATTGATACGCATGATAGTTTATATTAGCCTCGGAGTTATCATTATAATGTTTGATCATTCCAGTTATAAATTGTTATTCCATTGCATGTTAATATGCTGTACCTATTCTAAATGATCCGTAAGAGGGTAATGTAATTAAATTAATTAATTAGTAAATGTTATTAATTAAAGCTAAAACTTAAATATCTATCATATATAACTGAAAAAAGTTATTTGTGGATATGCAAAGAGCAATTGCAAAACACAAGGAAAAATTGTTTCATCTAATTATATTGAAAACGATGCTTTTGATCATATCAAGAACTTCAGGCTTTAGCTTTTGTAACCTAAAAACTTGTATTAAAACAGTACTCAATGACATTCTCATCAAAGCTGCTACTAACATATATCGTTTTGTTATGAAAAGGAAAGGAAATGGAATAAAATCCTAAAATTTGTAACTGTTCCTTAGTTATAAATAAGTGATAATTAGGTTAATATTGATTGAAGTCGATATGGCACTGATTAAATTGTGTTTATTTAATTTTGATTGTTCGGTGAGTTTAATTCAATACATTTGGTATCAAAAACTTTGTTTTTCACTTCGAATAAATAGAAAAGCTTAATTCAAATACTAATACCCCTATTAAGCATGCATATTCTCGTATACAAACAATCAAATCAAGCATTTACGATCTACACGAACGTGCATAGACAAAAAAAAAAATAAAAAATTGAAATTAGAAAAAAAAGTGTATACATATAAACAGCGCAGCGGCGAGTAGAGTATAACAACAAAAACAAAATCCAATACAAACACACAGACATTTAATTATTTAAGCAACGCGAATTGCATACACTTTTTATTCATGTTTTTTGTTGTATTTTTTTTGGGGGGGGGGGATTTTATTTGTTAGCGATATGCATATGTATGTATTTTGTTGTTTAATTATTTAATTACAATATATTAATATAAGCAAATGGTATGAATGAGCGAATATCTGACTTCATCATATCTCTAAATTATTTACTTCCCTCACCCTTTACTACGTTTCATTTTGAAACGTTTGTTGTTGTTGTTTTTGTTGTTGATACGATGTTGATGTTAAGTAAATAATTTCTATAAATAATTCACAACTCTGTGTGCAATTATTTTGTGCTAGTTGTATTTGCTCTTAACAGACGCAAATTCAATGTTTGTGCTCTTCAATATCTATTCGTCTTATTTGTCTTAACAACAATGCGTATGCGTAATATTTTGCTTAGCAATCGAGCGTATCCGTGCGTATACGTAATGCAGCGTTAATAGCCAGCCTAGCCTATCGATTTGTCTGTCTGTTTTCCTTTCTCTCTTGCGTGCACAGTTGAGATTTATTTTAATGCTGCCGTTGACAGTTTTAAATTCATGAATGACCAGTGCGTGTCTTATGCCCAGTTCACTTGGCTGGAGCTTCTTTCACGTTTCGAACGAAACGTAAAAGAATTATGGCCAAAAGCAAAAGCAAATGATGCTACTTATATGGTCAGGGGCATCGTTACAAAAAACAAAGGCAGCGCACACACAAAAGAACAGGCACATGATAAATGAAAAGATTTTTAGTATAAGGAATAAGTGTATTTAGTGTGTGGGGGAAGAATGGAATCTAATTGAAATATTTAACACGTGGGTCGATCAATGGGTTAACTATACTATTTATACTACAACAATTCATTCTTGATAAATTACTAAAAATCTGTCTTTGTTTTATGAATAATAGTCAATTCAAGACTTAATTTTTCGGGTATCTGCAAAATTTCACAACAAATATATTAGTATTAGGAAGAAATATGAATTATGTTACGTATTTTCTTATAACAGTTTTGATATATTTTCCTTATATTAAAATCAATCTTTAACTTATTATTTAGGAATATAATTATACGTCATCGTTTACAAGCATTTTAAAATACGTTATAAGTTTTAAAGATCGCTTAGAGAATAAATGATTGATTTATAATTATTCGTTTGGTAACCTTTAACATTGACTGCTCCAATCGCGCCTTAATTAAATTAAATTAAGCACTTTTTAAATGCCTCAAAGGCAAACACGCACACAGGCTAACACACAGAGAGAAAAAAAAGCAAGCACCTAAACAAAAACAAATGTATTTCAGTACAATAGATTTTCTTTCTATAGGTTAGTTTTCGTTGGCGCCAATTAAGCTATTGTAAATTTAGCTACAATTTGCGGCTGTATTAAGCACTATAATAACAAAAAGAAGAAAATGTTGTTGTTTAAATTTATTTCTTGATCATTAATTTTCTGATTTTTCTCTTTAAGTGCAGTGTAAGTTCTACGAAGTATTTAAATATAAGAAACGAAAAACCAATACTAATACCAATACATAAATGTCTAACGATAACAAAATCAATTTGTGTTTATATAAGTGCATTAACATATTTCATACTAAATTAAAAGGGCTAACAATTGGGGCGTGGCACAATGGAAAATTTGTATATATTTTCACGCCAGAAAAAATGTGAGAAAAAGTAAACAATAGAACCAAAAATTTAGCAAACCATTAAATTAAGAATTTTATTTATTATTGCAAAAAGTCAGTCAATTTAATGGTTGAGGTGTACATAAAATATTTCAACGATATGTGGTGATTATTTAAGGTAAAGCTGCATGCAACACCGCCGGCGCCACAGTCACAGGATTCACTGCAAAAGGAGATACGCAGCACAAAGAGCGTCTATATACCCAGGTAAGCTAATGACTAGTTGACTATGAATTCAAGCTAAAATAACAGAATTGTTTATGTTTAGATTTTACTTTCCACATGGCAAGCCACAGCCAACGATTGCCATGGAGCGTGTTATACGCGGCATCTTGGGCGCGTTCGATAGCTTTCCCAACAACCAGGTGACCAAGGATGAGCTGCCACGCATCCTCAAACTGTGCGGCTTGCCTTTTTACTGGCGCATGCCTGTCATGATCTTCTGTCAGGCGGGCAGCACTGGTCTGGTGGAGCGACAGCGTTTCGTCGAGTTCTGGAAACAGTAAGTTGTGAAAAGGAAAAAACATATGCACAGACTAAGTACCAAGATTACGTTTATACGGTGCTAAATTTATTTTCATTTCGTTCTTAAAAAATCAAAGAATTTAAAAATTAAAACTTAGATCCACTTTGATTACATAACATTGTTAAGACTCCAAGGCAAATTCGATGTCTTTTTAAGAGTAATTAAGATTTTTAAAGCTGTTTCAGTGTTTCAATAAGTACCCAATAGTAAAGTAAAGATTCTTATGCTCAATAATGAATTTTTGCGGTTTTCGCGTACTTCTGACTCTGAAAATGAATTAATTGAACTTTGTTTCTTTTCAGAATGAATGTATATTGCCATGAAGCCGCCTCGCGTTTTGTTTATATAATGTCGCGTGGTCAGCGCTTTCGTTCCTATATTGTGCCGGAGGATTTGGTGCCAATGGTGCAGGACGTGGTCGATACGCATCCGGGTCTGGCGTTTCTCAAAGAAGCCACCGAGTTCCATTCCAGATACGTGCACACAGTCATCGCGCGTATCTTTTACTCGGTGAATCGCAGTTGGAGCGGCAAGATAACCATATCGGAGCTTAAGCGTTCCGATCTGCTGGAGGTGAGTCAACTGTTTGTTAATAAAATATCCTAAAGGATTGGTTATGGGCCACAACTGTAGCGTTTGTTGTGCAGATGATATGCCTGCTGGAGGAGGAGGAGGATATCAATCAGATAATGGCCTTCTTTAGTTACGAGCACTTCTATGTCATCTACTGTAAATTCTGGGAATTGGACAAGGATCACGATCTGCTCATCAGCCAAGACGATCTGGCCAAGCACAGCGATAATGCCCTCTCCACCCGCATCGTTGAACGAATCTTCTCCGGCTGTGTGACACGCAGTGACAACAAAAAATCAACAGACGATGAACCAAAAATGTCCTACACAGATTTCGTTTGGTTCATACTCTCCGAGGAGGATAAACGGACACCAACAGCAATTGAGTACTGGTTCCGTTGCATGGACATCGATGGCGATGGTGCACTGTCCATGTACGAACTGGAATACTTCTATGAGGAGCAACAGCAGCGCATGGAGGGCATTGGCATTGAGTGCTTGCCCTTCGAAGACTGCCTATGTCAGGTGAGCATAAACACAACTTAAATACTTCCCAACAGTGTGATTTATTGAAAAACTTTTACAGATGCTGGATATGATAAAGCCTGCAAACCGTGATTCCATTACATTGGGTGACTTGAAGCGCTGCAAAATGACGCACGTCTTCTTCGATACCTTCTTCAATCTGGAGAAATATCTGGATCACGAGCAACGCGATCCATTTGCCTCACAGCGAGATGAGACTGTATGAACGAACTAAAACTTTAAACATATTCCTTTTTCAATTGTAATAAATCGAATATCTTTGCAGAACACCGATTGGGATCGCTTTGCGGCACAGGAATACGAGCTACTCATCTCTGAGGAGAATGATTAAGAAGCTCATTACCAAGTTCGGAAACTAACAACTTATTTATAAACAAACAAACACACACACAAACAATCAATCAACCAACACACACGCAACAAAGATATTTATTAACTTACAAATTTTTATACCAATTTTACACCACGTAAAAAGAAAAAAAAAACAATTGCAAAAACCCCAAAAAAAATGAAAACAAAAGAAAATATTTTAGTACTGATGTGCAATAAATTTAAACCTTAATCTTAACCTATTTATTGATATGTTTCGTTATTCAGTTCAATCAAGTAATTTAAACAAAAAATTAATAATTAAAAAAAAACTCAACTGAATAGCGAAACATGTTTGTATGAGTTTTGATTATGAAAATTGCATGAGTCAATTTTTTTTTTTTTGAGTAGTTAACCTTAGTCAATTTAATTTGTGAAAATTTGGTTTAGTTGAATATGATAACTAAATAAAAATAATCATAATTTGTTTACTACTGTTTCTAATGGCTAAAATTTGGGTAAAGAAGTAATTTGAAAATATTTTTGATAAATTTTCAGATTTTTTGCTCCTTTTTTAATTTTTAGCACTCACTTATGACTATTAAATATGTATTGTTTTTTGTTGATTTTTTTATTAAAGTACATTTTTTATTTTATTTTATTTTTTTTTACGTTTTCTTGTACAACTTAAATTAGTTAAAAATATAATTTTTATCTCTTTTTCGTTAATTAGGCTACTAAAAAATTTTCAACTCTCTTTTAAACAATGCAATATTGTTGTTGCCTAGTTATTAATAGTATATTTTTACAGTAATATTTGAAATATTTGTGTATATTAAAGTTGGGGTATGCAAAAATAAGGAAACTAACGCAGCGCCAACTGGCAAACCTGTTGTTGTTGTTGGTGTTGTTTTCTCCATTTAGTGGAATTTACAAAGTTTTTTATTTATTTATTTGTTGGCTTACACTTTTAACTGTTTTGTTTTCCTAGTTTATATACTTTTTGTTTTAAATTGTGATTTTGTGAACGATTTTTGAACGGCTGCATGCAGAAGCAGATTATGCTGCTTGTCAGTTTATGAATCACAGGTGCATATTAGGGGAGGATGGGATATATGGAGTTGAAAAGTTTGGTGGAATTTTCTGGCTTGCGCTACGTACCGACCAAAGTATCATTGTAACGTGACTAAAAATAATATAACACATTAACGACAATCCATAAAAATATAGGAAACTATAAATGTGTAAATAGTTTTTGCGTTGAAGCATTTGTAAGCAAAAATGTGTAGAAAATTTAAAAATTGAATAAAGCGCTAGCAAAGTTTTTGGTGAAGTTTCGGAAAACAAAATTGGAAAAGCGTTGCAGTAGTTGTTGTTGTAGTTGTTCTTACTGCTGTTGACGTTTGCTTTTGTGTTGACGGCGCTTTAGCTGTTTTGCTTAGTATATAATTTTGGTTTACTGTTTAAGCCGTACTTTTTCACTATTCTCAAAGTTCTTATCATTATCGTTGGTGGTCTCTGAGTCTGTGGATTCCGCTGTGGCATCAATGCTTGTTTCATTATCGCTGCGACTATAAACAGGCTGCTCATTGCCACGCACATAATCCGCAGTGATGTGTACACTCCTGATGTCTGATCCGGGCACTATGAACATCGGATCCAACAGTAGTTGCTCCTGTATAATCAATAAATATTGTATTATTAAGCAGCTCTTAACGTTTTTAACTTCGATTAGCTAACCATTATGGAGCGTAGACCACGCGCACCCGTATGCCGTTCCATGGCTAATGCGGCAATTGATTCAACAGCTTCCTCGGTGAATGACAATTCCACCTCGTCCAGGCCCAACAGAGCCTTATATTGTGGCACCAGCGCATTGCGCGGCTCGGTTAAAATACGCACCAGCATATTCACATTTAAACTGTGGAAAGGCACAATGACCGGAAAGCGACCAACAAATTCCTGCATTAAACGAGACAAACAACCATTAAAAGCCAGAATTTGATTTTTAATCCATTTACTTACCGGTATCATGCCAAATTCAACGAGATCACGCGCCTGCACTTTGGTCAGGCATTTATCACGCTCCTCCTGATCGTTATCCATGGGAGCAGCCGCGGATTGTGCGGCTCGACGACCTGACCCACTTGTCGATGGCATGCCAAAGCCCAAGTACTATAGGAAAAATCTTTTCAGTTTCAGTTTTCATATATATGATTATTAACTACACTCACCTTCTCGTTAAGGCGACGGGCAATAAGGCGATCGAGACCTGTGTAGGCGCCAGAGGCAACAAATAGTATGTTCGTTGTGTCCACTTGCACAGTTTCGCCGCGCAGCTTGCGTGGAGAATTGCGCTCGGGCACATTGACCACAGTGCCTTCGAGCATTTTTAGCATGCCCTGTTGAACACCCTCGCCGCCCACATCGCGTAACTGATGAATGCCGGGCACAGCGCCAATTTTATCCACCTCATCCAGAAAGACAATGCCAGTTTGAGCGCGTTCCACACTGAAAGGTTACAATATACTTCATTAATTTAGTGAAATTGTTCAAATAAACATCTTGACCTACTTGTAATTGGCATCCTGGAGCAGTTTGGAGATAACACTTTCGATATCCTCGCCCACATAGCCGGCCTGGGTGAGCGTTGTGCAATCGCAGATGGCAAATGGTACATCCAAACAGCGGGCAATTGTCTGAGCGATTAGTGTCTTGCCCGAACCCGTCGGTCCCAGCATAATGATATTGCTCTTTTCCAGCTTGACGTCGGTGCTCTGATTGTCAAGGATATCGGAGCCAGGACGGTGATCACCGCGTGAGGTCGGACCGATGCCAATGCTGCTGCCACTGCTCGTGTGGAGACCACTGCCAGTACCTAGACCCGAACCAGTCAGTCCACCACCCAAATTCATTTGAGCCGGCTTTGGTGGCATCTCGTTACCCGGCGTGCTATTCAGTGTGTGACCAATACCAGTGATATGCAGGAGATCTGTGCGCGGTATGCCATCCAATCCGCCGGGTCCAGAGGCTTGGCTCGACTGCTGCTGCAGCTGTGGCAAATTGTGATGGATGCGCTTGTAATGATTGTAGACGGCAACGGCGAGTACCTTCTTGGCAAACTCCTGTCCCACCACATGCCTGTCCAGATACTCCATGATCTTTTGTGGTGGCGGCGGTGGCTTCCGCTGGTTCTTGGGCTCATCTTTGATGCGCTGCTTTGTCTCCACGTCCGAGAGCACCACAAAGAAATAATTGCACTTGGCGCACTTCACAAATCGCGTGGAGCTGACAAATGTTTCCACCTGAGTGCAGGCACTGCCACATTTAGGACAGGATAAGAACTTATCACCACCACTGCCGCCGCCGGTTGTATTTGCACCACTGCCTTCAGCACCGGAACTAGGTGTTTTGCCGGCACTACTTCCACCACTCGCACCTGCACTGCTGCCTGTGCCACTCCCACTGCTGCTGCTGCTGCTGCCCGCGTCCGACATGCTTGTGACGCCATTGGTTATGTCTATGTAGGCGGGTATGGCGACCACGTGCTCCAGCATGAGATGCCCATTAGCGGTACAGTATTGTGTGGCTACATGAAATTGTCGTGCGACAATCGTTCTGACCCCCGATTTTGCTCCTTCTGTTCTCAGTAAAAAGCATGTTGGTGTGTGCTGTACGTGACTGCTTCCTACAATATAAAGAAATTATTAACAAACATGTTTTAGCATATTAAAGTCATTCAAATGTGAACCTTTAGTTCTTATATTAGTAAGTGTTTTTTTTGAAGGGTCTATAATATATGTTTATACTATTATTTTCACGTCTAATTAGCAGCTAGAAAAACAAAAAGTTGACTAATTGCAATTAGAGCCCTGACACAGAGTTTAAGACAAACATTATGTAAATTAAGTAAAAGTGCAATAAGAAAGAAAATAAACATTTAAGCTTATATTAAATAACCACAAAAGTTAAACCCTAAGTACCTAAACCTTGTCGCTTATATAATTTCCCTTTGTATAAGACCGAAAAAATAAACAAACCACTTCCTCATAAGTGTTACGTTAACAAATTTCCTTATGGGCTATTAAAAAAAAACTTTATTACCGACAAGACATTATATTTGCCATTTTTGCACACTGAACATGAATAGCAAAAAAAAAAGAGAAAGAAATATATTCGACCGGCTGATCATTGCGTCAAAGCAGCAGTAACCGCATTAACAAAGCCTCGACCACAATTTGAGACAATTCAAGTTCAGTTCAAAATGCGGTCGCCGCGCTGTAAACAAGCAATCGTAATGACAATAACAACAACAATAAATCATAGCCAATACGTTACATGTTACGTTGTTTGATTGGAAATACGTTACGATTATGCGACAGCGGTCTAACGTTAACCTTCACCACAAGCAGTTTGACATGAATTTAAATCATTGTACGAATTCAGATGTTGGCGATGTATTAACCTTCATTGAAGAGCCAAAAAGAGCGTGGGAGAGGCATTGGGTGAGTTAACTTTATATGCAGCCAGAGAAATTTTGATAAGCAGCCTGGACATTATATCAATTAGACATGCTCTTTTCGTTTTTATTCAATTTGCTTACGGCTGCTGTCTGATCGAGCTACGTGACGCCCTCTCTCCTTAAATGACGCAGTTACGTATGCGTTTTTGCACAACAAGCATAAAATATGTACGTTTTGCATATTGGTGAGTATGCGTGTGCGTAGAAAATGCAGCTTCTTTACTACTTATTCCGCTTACACTTACCCTTTGTCCATATTTTGTATTTTGGAGCCAGTAAAACAATGCGTCGTACCATGCTCATTATGAGGCGCTGCTAATGATGCTGCTGCTATTACGGGAATCTCAGCTGGCGAGTCCGCGCACACACACACACAAACAATCTCCTCTTGCCTCTTCTACTCGGGTGCTGCTGATTTTATTGTTGTTGTTGTGGTTGTCTGCAGTCTGTTCTGGACTATTTTGACAGGCAAATATTGCTGGTCATTCGATTTTGAATTAGCGCAATTCTTAAGCGAAACTGTTGAAATTGTTTTAATGAAATTGCCAACGTTTTTCTTCTGGCTTGTTGTTATACGACGCAATTGTGCCTTTTATTCTGCTGCTGTGCTGCGGGCTTTTTGCGTGGAAAATGTGAATAAAATAGATTGCGCTCGGCGCTTTGCTGTATCTCTGCACTTGT
Organism: Scaptomyza tumidula; assembly: GCA_035044465.1. Lineage (NCBI taxonomy): Eukaryota > Metazoa > Arthropoda > Insecta > Diptera > Drosophilidae > Scaptomyza > Scaptomyza tumidula. The sequence goes on from JAWNNW010000445.1 coordinate 5,000,243, forward strand.
TTGGCCGTCAGTGTGTGTGTGTTGTGTGTTATGTCTGTGGCTGTTTATGCACAAATGTGTGTTTCGGTTTTTCTGATTTCTTCTCACACGTTGCTTCGTGCGCGCTGGCCACTGTTTAGTGCTTCTTCTACTCTTTATGGTATTCACGAGCAGTTTTGAGCAAAGTGTCTTGAGCGTTGGCGTTTCATTACACAGTTCAATTGTATGGGTGCAATAAATGTAACACCAAAAAAATAAAAAAAATCTTTTATCTGTCCGCGTTGTCGCGGTAGAAACGCTCGTTGTTCTTGCGAACAAATTGATTTGCCGACAAAATACAACAATGCGACAACTCTATTAACAGCTGTTGCGCGCGGCTCTTCTTCTTGCCTGTGCAGCGCACCGTGGTACATAAAATAACATAAACCGAAAATCTTTCAAAAATCGAACACAAAGAATTTGGACTGTTTTACGGCCAGAATAAGGAAATTGTGTACAGGAGAGAATTTTAACAGCAATTTCGAGTTCGTTTTGTCAATTTTTTTGTTTCATATTTTTATTTGAGTAGTTTAACAAATGGCACCTAGTAGCCAGCTATAATTCGTCCCTTTTTGGTTGCCTTTTTCAATTTGGTGTTCTTCTTATCCTTGCTACGCTTATCAAGATTTTCCTGTCGTTTCTTTTGACGCTTGGAAATATCGTATTCAACCTTTTCTTTACGCTCCGTCCACTTCTTCTTTGCAGCACGTTTCTCGACCCTCTTCTTTTTGATGGCCTTCTGAAGTAGTTTGGTGTCGTCTTTTACTTTTTTGCCCTCAACCTTATCAAAAGCCTTTTTCCAGGCAATTTCATTCTGTATTTCAGCTGCCTTGCCCGTTTCGCCTTGTTCCTTAAGTTCGTTAATGTGCTTCTTGGTGTCCTTTAGCTTTTTTAGTATTTCCTTTGGATTTTGATGTGATTTCTTTGCTCTGGAGCCCGGATTGGCGGCAAAATCTATTTTGGAGTAGACAATTTTTGCTTCCTCATTGTAGACAGGTTGAACTTTAACCGGTTGGATTAGCTGTTTGCTATCAGCTGCCTCTCCATTTTCATTTTTCACCGTTTTGGCGAAACCATTCTTTAGTTTTCCTTGTTTCACCTTCTCATTTTTCAATGTTTTCGCCGACGATTGCAGTAGCTTTTGCACACCTTTGTTTCGCTTTAGTTGCTTTGCTTCCCTTCTCTTTTGTTGACGTTCGGTAGTTGGTTTCTTCTTTTGCCTCAACTTGTTCTTTATAGATGCAATACGCTCGTCTACGTCATCGTTGTCCTTACTTGATGTCTCATTATTTCTAGGCTTCTTTAATTTAAGGCCGTTTATGCCATTTGCCTTGGCAGCGTGTTTAGCTTTGGAAGGAAGCAAGTAATCCTCATAGGTCTGTTCATCTACAAAAAAGTTATCTTTAATCTATCTATGCCGATTAGTATACTGTAATGTGGTATTTACCCTCTTTTTCGGTGTACGGCACTTTGCACTTTGTTAGTAGGTCGAACACTTTTTGTCGAAAGCGTTCTGTCTCTTCCCATTCTTCCTGCAAAGTCCTTTTTTGTGGCACAATATTTTCGGTTTTAGCTACACCATTTTCTTTGAGTTTGATTGTGTTTTTGTTTTTCTTCTTCTTCGGTTCAGTTTGAGGTTTGACGCTTTTAGCAGGAACATCTTCTTTGATTTTTGTGGTATTTTCATTTGTTTTTGCAGGTTTAGCGCTATTCTTACGTTTCATTTCAATGTTTATGTTAAGTAAACTATTAACTATAACAAGAAAAGTGTTTAAAGCAACACGTGCAGTTGATGGTAGTTAGCGATGGAATTTCTTAGGTGTTTTTTTCAATACTTTTTTTAGCGATGTAAGTTTAATCGAATAATCATGCTCGATAGTATTTGATTTTTATGGCTTAATTAAAGCAAAACTTTGCTAGATCAATAAAAAAGCTAAAAGCATACAAAATAATCATCAATTTTTTACCTTATAAGTTACAAAACATTTTTCCGCCCAAGACTGTCCAGTAGTCGCAGTCGTGCGATTGATCGTAAGGCATAGCAAAAACATCGACTGCAATGTCATCGATGTATGCATTTGTTGTGCATGTAAAATTGCAACTATCGATGTTTGATCGATATAGCATTATAGCTCCGCTTTACATCATTTTTCCGTAATTCGTCGTCCGAGAATGACTAATTTTTGCCAGTGTTTAAAAATATTTTTAATGCCGAGCTAATTTCACACAACCAAAAAACCAAAACAAAGTAAATTTTTAATAACGTAAGACGGCGGTCGAGAGTGTGTGTGAGTGTGTGTGCTTGTGTGTAAAGCGGCAACAAAATGAAGAAACAATTTGCAAAAATTAAAATTGCTGCAGAAAACTTAAGGTAAGTTCAAAGGCCAGGCAATAAGGTATTTGCAGTGACAGCGAAGACGCGACGACGTCAAACATGACTCTAGACGCTTACAAAAGCGCTAACACCGAACAGTAAGCAGGTGTTGCCTCATCACAACACCAACAAAAACAGCAACAACAACAAATCAATGCCAAAATAAAGCGCTGCGTTTACGTTTTTATACGAGTTTTCAGACGTCGGCGCCTCGTCAGCTGCGCAGCGCTGATGACCTAACGGCATTTGTGTAATGGCATTTACATATGAATATACATGCATACTTATTTGTTTTTTGTTTTCATTTCGTGATAGATCAACGAAATCGGACTGCAAAGATTCTGAGCTTGAGACTATTGAGAAACAGGTAGACCGATATCGCGATACCATCGAGAAAATTGTACGCAAATTGCCAGCGCTGAGTAGCGGTGGAAGCAGTAGCAATGGCAGCGTTACCAGCGAGGAGCACGATAAGCGCATCAAGAAGAACAGCCATTACAAGATTGCACAGGCGCTCGATGAGTCTGCCAAGGAGTTACCTAAGGATATGCCGCTGCAAAAGGTTCTCTCTAATTGCGGTAAGTTTGCTCGAGGCGCGTGTGTTGGTGTACTTATGTGTGTGTCTGTAAGTGTGTTAGTGTGCGCGATAAGGGCGCCATCATAAAAGTAGTTGAAAACAAAAACAAAAAAAACAAGCAATGAAATTGTACGTCCCGAATGCTCAATACCATATTTTCTGTATAAAGTTTGAACTGTTCAATCTAGCAATCTTTAAAAAAGAGTCCTTTGTCCTTTAAATTCACAAGAGTTATAATATTCAAGCGCCACCCTGTGCTGCTCTAGTTCCCTTTTTGGAAATTGTATTGTGTGTGTAGAAAAATCAAATTAAATACGAAAACCGCATAAAAAGCGCAAGGTGTGCACAGTTATGCGGTTGTGTTTGTAAATAGGGGCATAAATACTTTTGCATATTGCTATGTGTCACGGGCTTGCGTGCGCTTTTTGTGTGTTTCTGTGTCTATGTGTGTGTGTGTGCGTGTGTATGGCCTCGCCTTGTCTCTGCGCTTGGCCTTGTGGCATTTACATTTCTCAACATCGACGTCGACTTGTTTTTGTTTTTGTTTTGGCTGCTTAGCGCGGCTTTTTTTTTAATCATTATAATAATTTTCATGATGAATATTTTTTTTTTGCTTCGCTTTCTTTTCAACAGCCATTCGTTGCTACTATTGTTGTTGCGGTTTGCCGCTCTTATTTTTATTTGCCTATCTATTTATACAGTTTTTTGTTTGGTTGTTTTGTTGTTGTGATCGTTATTCTGTTTATGTATATTTATTATCTTCCTCCCTCCCTCAGGCAGCACCCGCTCTTTAATGTCCCGTTTTAATAATGCTCTGCTATCAAATAACTTCATTATGTATTTTAAAGTTTATTCAAAAATAACCAAAGTAAAAGTGAACTGCAATAATTATGAAGAAAAAGTAAAAGTTGCGTCAAAACTAAAAAATCATTAATATATTATTCATAAAAAAACTCCTACAGATGTATGTCTTTTGTGTGTGATTAACGCAACCCCCACACCTTGTTTTTTATATTTAGTATTTTTCTCTCCCCACACTTTACTGTATTACTCATTATTGGCTCCACTTACACTTTTGCATACCACTAACAACAACAATACACACACAATTACACATATACAGTTATACACCAGATGCGTGTACCCATTGCAATTTAGTTTCGCTGCCAGCGTCGACAGAATCATCAGCAGAAGCAGCAGAGGCAATTGCAACTGTAATTTACCTTGGTTCAAATTTAATTCGATTACAACACATGGCAAAACGTATTGTTTTGTTTGAAGTAAATACAAAATAAAGTGAACTTATCATTCATTATGCTCTCAATAGTCGTTGCATGTGTACGTTTATAGTATTCGTTTTGACTTATCAGCTCTCTATATATACTTCGATTAATACGAAATTCACGTACACAAATGCTAGATTTAAGCTTGACTGCACTTTTTTTTATGTAAATAAATATTATTTATTTAGCTTAGTTACCCAATTACTTATCACCTGTTGAGCTTTTGAAGTCTTTTAGAATGTTCGTCAATTAGAGTTAAAATATAAAATCGCAAAGTTTTCGAGTCACAAATGTTTGCATAAACATTCAGTGGTCATCCACATATATAAACATTTCGGATTTTAAAACAACAATGGAAACTAAGGTACAACGAGCTTTCTATAAAAAAATTAATTTCTTAATATAATTAAATATTACGAAGTTTCTTAATAAGTTATTTTTTATCCCCTTTAAATTCGCTTTAAGGAAGTTTGACCGTATTTATGTAATAGTTTTTTTTGGATTCCTTATTTGTTATCATCGTAAGTTTTCCTTAACTTTTATTTTATTTCCTGTTTTCATTGATTTTTTCCACAAAGTTTGCTCCACTATGTGTCTGCTAGTTGCCCATTGCCCTTTGCAACTTATTTCTTAGCCACAATGCGCTTTAATTCAACGACTTCCCATCGTCTTCGCCTTCTCACACCAAAGTGAAAGAACGAGCATATCTTCAATTTTATACTTCAGCGACGTTGTCGCCTTCCTCTTCTCTCTCCCCATTCCACTTGGGTATCTGTGCGCCCCTATTGTATTGTAGGCTCAACTGCTTTGGCTGCTGCTTCTGCTGCTGTTTGTTTGCCGGCAGCATTGCACTCAACACAATTATCACAATTTTTGCTTACTCAGCTTCGTCAGTGGTTAGGAGGATTGTGACGCCCTCGCGCCACTGCCTCCCCTTTGTGACAAAGTACAGCCCACAGTTTTAAACCGTCACAACAACAGCGACAACAAACGTTACAACCGCCCGCTTGCCTACGATAAGGTCTTAAATAAGCATTGACTTCCTCACTTTAGACACTCGGGAATACACACACACATCCCTGATACATCTGATACAAACTTGCAAACTTTACATCATCAAGCCAAAGGTTTTGTTATTTATGTATATTTTGAAATCTTTTGCAATTTGCAGGCGAACTGGAGAAGACAATTGCCGAGTGCAGCATCGAGAGCGAACTGGAAACGGAGACCAAAGTTGTGCGGCGCTTAAAAAACATCTTAGATAAAGAACTACAAGAGATCTCAACGCTAAAGCGTAATGTAATGCGCACACTACAGGAAAACACCTCACTTAAACGTAGCCATGAGGTAAGAGCTCCAACAAAAACTAAACTCCTAAACACATCACATTAATCTCTGCCTGTATTTAATGTTGTGTAACTTGGCTGGATTTGAAATTTTTTGTTTGTTTGGTTAATTAGGAAATTTTTGTGCGTAGCAGCTGGTCAAGTTGTACTTCGTGATAACAACGAAGCACTTATCCAAATTGAGGAATTTGCTTTATGATGAGAGAGAGAACAGAAAAAGATTCACAGAACTGGCGACAATAACAAAATTATAAGTCAACAACAATAACAATGTCAATAAATAATATGTATTTATACAACTTCTCAGTTGCCGTGCGTGTGTGTGTATAATGGAAGGCAACCACAATGCACAGTGGTCTGAAATCACAATCAACTCGCTAACTGATCTCATATAACAAATATATATTGAGTTCTCATATTGAAAGAGTATAAGCCTATTAATAAATAATTATTAATAAGCAAGCAATTGCAATTGACTAAATATGGCTTTACGTAATTTCTTAGAATTTTTCGATTATGTAGAAACCGATATTGTTGCTTATTTTTAAATTAAATTTTTTTCTTTGTTTAAAGTAAATCGATTAATTCTACAGTTTTCTTTGTTAAAGTCTAGCATTTTTAATGCTAGAAATTATGTTGAATTCAAATTTCGTTTCTTTATTTTCCATTATAAATTTATGTATCATGGAAATGTTTATATGTTAATAATTTACCAAGAGCTGCTTAACATATTTATGTTACTTGATTACTTCCTTTCAATCTATTATCATCTCTTATACATTTTGTATATTTTTTCAATTGATTTTTAATCAGTGTTCTTGATGTTTTTTGCGGCAACCGGATGACAAGCGCCAGGCAAAAAAGCAATCAATTTATTTTTTATTTTGCTTTTTTCTCTTTATGGCTTTTTTTCTTTCGTTTTATCATCTTTCAATAGATTTGTTGGCATTGTTGTTGCTTTTGTTTGGCCAAGCTGTTCGATTTATTTGTCGCTTGGCGTCATTTGTATTAATGAATATGGTTGCAGGATTGGGTGACTTTTGCTCTGGGCTCTGGTTGCTGTTCCAATTTCTCTCTCGTAAAAGTGACTACAAATTTTTTTTTTGTTAATGTATTTATGTGCGGTTTGCCGTTAACTTCGGACGATTACTTGACAAATTTTTATGCCGATGTGGTCAAGTTTTGTGTGTTTTCGCCTTACCTTTTGTTATTGTTTTGTTGTAGTTTGGCATTGCTTTCCGTTTTACAAGTTAAGACAACTTGACGACACGCTTTTTTGCCTTATATGTGGACTCGATCAAGTCAAGCGCAACTTGTCATTGTTGTTGTTGTTGTTGCAGTTTGCTGTTTAAGGTGTCGGAAGACGTTCATTGACTTGCCGGAGACACCCAGTGACATCATAATTGCAAATTGAGGAACAACAACATCGACATCAGCTTACTTATTAATTGTTTCTTCTCTAGTCGTGTGTCATATCAAATTTGGTAAAGGCTTGGTCAACAGTTATTTACTTACCATAATCTTATCGCTCGCTTTTAAGTTGGCTCTATAAAAGACTGCGATGCGAATGTTATGCTGCTAATCAACGTAGAGCTTTTCGTATTGGGAACGCTCTAATTGAGCTATATATGCGAACTATATATATGGTTACTGACATACTTACATCTCTATAACGTCTATGTACCTTGGTATAAGTGCTAACTTTGGTCGCAGCTCGGTATAAGTCTCGTATACCCTCTTTCAGCTCTTTATGTAGGTCATTAGAGGTTATATACTCTCATATGCATATGCTGTGATGTGATAGGTTGTGATGTGATGTGAGTCACACGCTGAACTGAAGTGCCATTAAAAGTTGGTTGTTTTGGTTAATTGCTTCGTACACGGCGCTTTAGTTTATAATTAGATGGGTGAACGGCATTGTTACAAATATGAGATGACAACATTATGGAAGAGAGTCTAAGTGAGAACGAGAGAGAGAGAGAGTCCATTTGTCACGATTTTGTTTATTTTTAGCAAAGTTACGACGTTCTTCTATTGATGATGTGTGGAAGCGCACTGTGCGATAAGAAATTGATTGTACACAGCATTGAGAAGACGATTGATTAAATACCGAACAAAGTAAAAATATTTCCAAAGTGCGTTGAGCTATTTTTATGTAAATATTTATTAAGTGGATTTTTTCTAAAAATTTATGAAATATGATAAATAAGTAAAGGTGTTTTTTATAGATTAAAACGTACAGCTCTAATTACAAAATTTGTTATAGCTGTTTAGATTAATGCAGAATATAGAAAAAATATATTTTTCCAATTAACAGCTCAAATAACTTAAATTTATATGCAATTTTTCAACGCTTTCTGTTTTAACTGAGTTTTGTGATTATTGCTGTATATATGTATTGTATAGTATCCCATTTATATGAAAGCTTGTTTTGTTTAAACCCTCTTTATACAATCTACAATTTTCTTATCAACAAGTTGTACATTTAAATCCAAATTCAATGACTGTCACAGGTATGAGTCAAAACTGCATCGAATAGCTGAAACACGAGTAACGAACTGCAAAGTCAATTACCCCACAAATAAAATAAATGCATATCGGTCAGACTACACGCCCATAAATAAATTTTCCATAATTATTTACCTTGTAAAATGTTTCCATACACGAGTGAAACAAAGAAAATTTTGTTTGGCACAGCTGGTCAGAGCGTAGGCGGCTTTATTTATAGGTAGCTGAGAGTGCGCAACAACAATCACAGACACTTGTCAAGAGCTGCACTTTAGTCGCGCAACCGATTTACCTTATGGATGGGCACTGATAAGGGGCAAAAAGGTAGTGGTTGGGAGCTGGTGTGAAGAAGCATCCAAGTACAACAGCGTGTGAAAATGACGCCAGCAGCGATGCGATGTGCAAACAAAAGAAAGCAATGTGAGAGATTTGTTATCGTTAATGTTTGACTAAACTGGTAAACGCCTTTTTTCACTTTTATTGCGGGGGGTATTTAAATATTGTTTCAAGGTGTGTTGTATTTGTATAGACTTTGAAGAACAGTTTAAAAATGTTAAGTGAACAAATGTTGTTGTTTTTTTTTTTCACAGATATAAAATTAATTCATTTGAAATTTTTTCGGTAGATGTTAAATGTGTTTATTTTAATGTTTCAGGCTGCTATAAAACTCGATGAGCCTGCAGCAAAGGTCAATCACATCAAGGGACAGCAGGAGGAATGCGAACTAAAGCTGGAGAAGGAGCGTGATGCATGGGCGGCACAAATGCTGGAGCTGATAGCCAAAGAGGATGAAATTGTCAACTGTATTCGGGACTATGTGCTCAACCAAAGAAACTATCATGAACGTGCTTTGCAGCACGTAAATGCGTCGCTGGCGCGCATTCAGGACACCATACAGAACACAGAGAAGACGCGATTTGGCACATCGCTCACGGATCATCTGACGTCGACGCATCGTGAGATTTCTTATATTGTTGAGCTATGCTGCTGCTGCCTGCTGGAGAATGGTCTCGAGGAGGAGGGTCTGTTACGTGTGGGCTGTGCAAGCACAAAGCTGAGACGCATGAAGCATGCGCTGGAAGCGCAGCATGTGAAGACACCCCTTCCGCTAGAGTATCAGGACCCGCATGTCATTGGCTCCATATTGAAGCTCTACTTGCGTGAATTGCCTGAACCGCTCCTAACGTATACCCTGTACAAGGACTTTATACGCATTGCGGAGCGACATAGCGAGGCGGAGCGCAAGACGGAAATTAAAGCTATATTGAGTAAACTGCCGAAGGAGAACTATGCCAATCTGCGCTACCTCACCCGCTTCTTGGCACTGCTGCAACAGCGTGCCGTGCACAACAAGATGAGCTCCCAGAACCTAGCGATTGTCATGTCACCCAATATGCTTTGGCCACGTGTCGATAAGAGCAGCAATGCACCCGCCGATTACATTGGCCAGGTGAATAGCTCTTCTGCTGCGAACATCATTGTGGAGCTGCTGATCAGCCAGTGGGATTACTTCTTTGATGGCGATGTCGAATTCTATGTGACGCTGCAGCGGCAAAAACTTTTTGTAGAAGGCAAAAGTAAATCGAATTCCTCAAACGAGAATTTGGATAAGCATGATGGTGGTGAGTACTATCAGTATTATCAGTGATGAAGTTATTAAACTTAAGCTTTCGCTCATCTTTATCAGAAGTCATGGAGAGTCCGCGTTATGGCACGTTGCGTCGCCAGAAGCCAAATGCGCCTTCGCCACCCACCAAAGCAGAAGCAACCACAAATGGCGGTGGCTCGCATCATTCGAGTGCACATCGTCCTCACGCCAAGGAGCTATTCCCGCAGCAACAGCAAACGCATCTGGACGATAACAAGCATGACAAACTGGATAAGCAGGAGAAGCCAGCAAAACCGCCGCTACCGAATCTGGCGCAATTACAACAGTCTGGCACATACACGCACCTGGAGGCGTTATCGCCGCCACCAGTGACGCCGGCCAAGCCAGTGCCCATGACGCGCACCCAATTCTTTGGCTTAGATAATCTACCTTCGCCGACGGCGGATCGCAAGAGCGTTGACAGCATTGGTAGCTTCCGCTTGAAGCCAGATTTACCGCTTAAACCGCAGCTGCCGAAGCGGCCGGGAGCACTGGCCGTGGGCAGTGGCAGTGGAGGAGGTGGTACAGCACCCAAAGGCGATAGCAAGAGCGATGATGAGAGCATTACGCCAACACAGGCGCACATTGATAATGGCAATAGCAGTGTGCGCTTCACAACCGAAACTTTCATAGAGAAACTGCGGCAGGAAAATTGTGATACAAATGGCACGAGGGAAGAAGCGACAACAACAACAAATAATACAACTACATCAACAGCAACCACTGACAGGGAGCACAATCACAATAATCATGAACAGCCGCAAAAACAGCAATGTTTGACTGTAGCGGAACAGCAAACGCCCCCATCACCCAAATCGCCGAGTTCGTTTCAAACGCCCAAAAGGCCAACAGTGCCAGCGCCGCCGCCGCCCACAATACGCAAGCAGGCGGATTAGTCGATTAGTAGTTTAGTAGAGTGAATCCTTAGTCCGTTGGCGCTTTCTATATATGTTGTTACACCTAAGACTTGAACGCACAGTAATTTAGTTAAACGAAGCCTTTCAAGAAGTTGCATTCAACATATACATATACGATGATAAGTATTTACATATATGATAGCTAAAGCAACTTGATTCTGTATTCAGCATTTGTATTCTTTGCAATTATAACTGTATGTGTTTTTATAGCCATATACGATATACACATAAATATATTTATATTATATACATGCATATACATATATAGTATGTTTTAGGCATTCATGATTTACTCAATTCTTCGAAAATTCATTTCGGTTTTTTAATTATTGTTATCCTTATTTTAAAGGTTGTGATACACAGAAAGAAAATAAACAACAATAGGTTTGTGTTTCCTTAATTTTGCGTTGCTCTGTTCCCATTTTTAAAGACAATTTCTAGTGTGAATTTTGTTGAGCTTTTTACTTTCCTTTTCGCTAAAGACAAGAACTGTAACCAATCTATTTGGATTTTTTTTTTAATTTCAACGTTTGAGAGTTTTTTGTGTACATATTTGAAATCTTATCAATTTTAATTTTATGTTCTTTGTATTTTTGCTTTATTAATTTGTAATGCAACTACAACTATTATTATTATTTTTATATTATGATAAAATGATGTAAGAAAATTTGTTGTGTATATAAAATATACATTAAAAAGTCATTAATGATTTGATACACTTATTTTTTTTAAACTTATTTATTTCTTTTTTTATTGTAAGCTGCAATACTAATATACAATATAGTTCAAAGTAAAATCAGGTTACATAGGATATTTTATATGTTTGGAAAAAATATAGAAAGCAAATCCCAATTACTTTCATATATTGAACTATTGAATAATTGTATATCAATGCGGAGTATCGGAAGAACCTTTAAATAGAATTCTAACTAAATGGGCAATAAATTCTAGTGGTACCTTAGACTAGCGATGTGCTTAGAGAAAAAAATCAAAGATTGGAATATCATCATTTCAATTTACTAACAACATGCAAATGTAACTTTTTATAAAGATTTGTGAACTGCCTAGGTATGAGCTTATTGAAATGATTGACAAAATAATATTAATGATTTAATTTCAATCTTCGCTTCTTTTGAAAAAAGTGTTTTTTAAACGTAAGTTTTCAAACACATTGATATTTTCTATACCTCAATAACAATGCTCATCTAGAATGACAAATGTAGAATCTGATCAGCTATAAAAACTTTTTCAATTTCCATAAAACCTCAAAAGATCTAGACAAAAATCTAAATATTTGTGCCATAAATCAATTGAATACCTGAGAAAACATTTTTTTTATGAAAATTATAAGTTTTCTATCTAACACGTAAAGAATTTGCACCGTGGCACTTTAAACTATCTATCATATCTTAATATATTATATTTATATTGCCGCTAACTTAAATATAAATGAAAGCAATATCTATTAGATGAGTAAAGAAAGTGCAATTTACTACGATTTATAAAAACAGACCAAGAAAATTAAACAATATATAAATTTCGTAAACAAATTTAAAGAAAAAAAAAATCGTTTATGGTATTTATAGTGACACTGAAAAGTTCAGATAATGTTAAAAAATTTGAAATATATATTCTGCTACAATTTAAATAAACTAAAAAAAAACGCTCGTCACATTTGGAGCACAATTGATTGTTGTATATTTATGAGTCATAAAAATTAAGTTCAACAATATTTCTTTTATAAATATTTTTTAGGCTATAGCTAAAGTTAAAATCTAACTTATGGAGATATCTGAAGCGTTGCGCCGTAAGCTACAAAAATCGAGTGATTTATAGGCGCCTGTTATATGCAAAAAATGCAGCAACATGTACGAAGGTTCTGTAAGAGGATTTTTATTGATTTCTAAATCTTTTTTAGGGTCTGTCCGTTCTGGCTGCTCTTTTGTGTCCAGCTCACGAACATAATCCATTAAGTTATCCACATTTAGGGGCGTCTCTGCAGCTTGTTTTGAATCTCCTGCTGCTTGAAGCTTTCGTTGGAATTCGTTGCGATAGTAATCATTAATCATGGACATCATGCTCTTGGAATACCTGAAATTATGGTCATTCGTAATATATATCTATATGGTAAGACAAACATTAAAATTTCTATACCAATAGATAATGCCTATAAGCAGCAAGCCCTGCGTAAATGGACCCACCATTTTTGAAGTGTAAAGTTTTTACTCAAGTATTGCTTTATATCTATTGCTGTTGGCTAAAGCTATTCAACCATTGAGTCAGCATAAAGTACTGTTCCTTAAGATGCGGCCAGGCCATGGTTACTATCAACATAATGGTATTGGCAAAGACAAACAGTTTCATCATCTCAAATGCTAAAAGTATTGAGTAGAGTATTAAGAAAATTATAAAAAACTTCATTAAGTTAGTTTTCTAAAAGCATTTACAGACCCTCCGGCGTGCGCAGGTAATCACCGAAGCCAGAGTTCAAGTCCTTTTCCTGCTCTTCCTTGTGCTCAAGCTGCTGCTGATCCTTGCCCTCCTTGCTGCTCTTACCCTTGCCACTCTCCTTCAGCCCACCGTGGGCGTGTCCCTTGCCGTGCCCGCTATGCTTGTGCCTGCCGTAGCCTGTTGAAGTGTTAGCAAAAGCAGATTTCTTGGATTTCATTGCATCCAAATGGAGCACAGATGGTTGCTCCTCTTTCCTAGCTTGTTCCCGGGCTACGTCCTAACGACACCAGCGTTATCCAAACAATGACAACACATAACACGTATTCAGTGCCACATTCGTTTGCGACTCTTGGTGCAATTTTATGGTTTCGTTTTTATTGATTAACGTTTCTTATACGGTCAGGAGGACTGGAAGAGCAGGTGAAATTGCGGGTACCTATAAACAGTTAGTAGAGCAATGCGCTTAAAATATCGATGCTAATTATATTTTTTGTTAGCTTTAGCAGAGGGGGATGTACTAGATATTATATGGCGTCAAGTTATTTGCAGGCAGGTTTGTTAATAAAGTTCCGAATAACAAAGCAGTGGAAATTTTTATTTAAATTTGTTGATGAGCTTTATAAATTATTACAATTAGGTTGAATTTCCACCAAAGGTTTTGCTGAGAAATCAAAAATAAATAAATATATTAAATTTTTTAGTAACAAACCTTAGCGATATCTGATAAAAAGTCAAAAATATATAAGTATGTATATTGGGTAATTTTTGAATATATTTATATATAGTTAGATCAAAGCACAGCTTTTATCTTATTTTATATATATTTTTTTATAGGATAACTAAGCAACTGATCTAAAGAAGAACATTTATTATAAGTTGATTCCTAGCTTAGCTTTAACATACCTTTTAATTTAAGCTATCTATAAAGTACATTTAACTTATTTATCACATATTATAGATGCGTATTGTAGCTATCTTCCTTCTCCCGCTGTTGCCAGCACTCCCTTTCCTGCTTCTTTTCCGGCGTACGCAGACAGCAAGTGCAAATGCCACCCAAAATGACCAGTACACAAAATGCAGACAATGATAAGGCAATGTTAAGCTGCTTGAGCACTGTTAGGAATGAGGCGGAGAGCAGCCAGACACGTGCCCAGGTAATCACAGAAAAGGTAAACGGGGCACGTTTCTCGTATGGCAGGGATTCATCCATGGAGGCAATAAGCAAAGCCTGGGCACAGGATACAGCAGCCTTGGGTACAGCAGCAAAGAACATCCAAAGGACACTCTCATAGACTTCTGGCACTGTGTAAAGAAACAGGGATAAGCTTGGCATAAGAAGGAATATTATGTTGACTTACTCTCCAGATCATTGTTGAAATAACAGAGACAACCAAAAGCACCACCCAGAATGCAGAATCCACCTGCCCATTGCCATTTGTATGAATCATGCCTAAAGCTCAAGTATAAAGCTAAGAGACAGCCCACAATCTCAGCCAAGCCAATGCCCATGGTATAAGGTGCCACATAGTCGCGTCCAAAGGAGCGTACATTCAACAGCAAGCCAATGTGACTAATGAGAAAGGTGGCCAGTGCCATATGTGTGGCCACCATATGGATCTTTTCATGCCTTTGACCACGCCAGAGTTCCAACCAACGTGCCGGAGGCGCCTGTTCACGCAAACGCTCCCGAAGCCGTTCCAGCTGCATATACAGATCACTAGGCACTCGGAAGCAGCGTTCATTGAGCTGAGCTGCCTTCAGCACTAGGTCCATAACATGGTCCACTGCAGCTGTGGGCTCGGCATTTTGCAACAGCCAGCTGGGAGACTCTGGTAGCCACGGCAGCAACAAGACAACAACAAAGGCTAGCGATGTTATACCTCCGTACACCTGTCTCCAACTCTGAGCACAAGACGTGATGGCGGGCAGCAGGATGACACCCAAAGACCAAAAAGTTTCATAGAGCAGTATAACGCCCCGTCGATATTTGCCAGCTGTAATATCTGTAACTGTAAAGAAATAGATGTATTAGTCAGTTGCAGTTATCGATTTTAGAAGTATAGGAGTACTTACTTATCACCTGACCTGATGTCATCATAAAGCAACAGAAAACGGCCGAAAGACAGCGAAAAGAGCAATGTAAACTGAAATCGTTGACCAGACCAGTTGCCGTACCACTAAAGAGTAGACCCCAAATGCCAAATATATACACTCTACGTGGACTGAGCAGCCGCATGAGGCGTGTGGCAATCACACCGCCCAGGAACATGCCAAACAGATGCCAATACTGTGACCAGGCCACAAATATATCACTCAGACAAACCAAATCGAATTCCATGATAAGCGAACGAAAGCTGTGATCATATTTGAATTGCTGACATTGTCGCATCGCATAATTGCTATCGCCATAGGATACCAACACATAGCACTGATCCTCCGATACGCTACTGTTCCCTGCTGCTCCATAGGCACTCGTATCACACCAATACTCCTCATTGGGATACAGTTCCGGTGCCGTAAAGATGATAAGTGCCATAAACCAAGCGGCGGGTATTTTGCACAGAAAGATAACTAGAACGGAGCGCAGCTGCCAGATACCAAAATTGCCCAGCACCTTGTTAATGATGTCACCAGTTTGTTCATTTTCGGTTGCAGTTTGCAACTCCTCGTCCACATCTTGATAGAAGCCATGCACCATGTGCGATATCTGAAGCAGCGTTTCTGGAATCGGTGTCGGCCGACGTATTTTCGTATTGTATCCCATAGTATTGGGGCTGTTACTGGCGAACATTTTGTCGGCTGCTTACATATATAATTTAGTAGCCACGTCTTATAGGTTTCGTGCCTCCAGCATAACTGCGACTTCGCTAGCGGTTTTCGTTGCCAGGTAAACAATTTGAGAATCGAGGTGCTGGTCAACGATATTGTCGCTAATCAAAATTGTCAATTGTTATTAATCAGATGTTTTCAATTGTTAAGGCAGCCAGCAGACGTCTCCATTACAAATATCGTACGTTCCTAAACGATAATGTCAACACTTTATTTTCGTAACGTGTACAGAAGATTTTCCATTTGTTTTTGTAGTGCGTGTAAACTTTTAGCACTCACTTCAAATATAAAGAATGTGGCGAGGCTTTCATTTGTTCTGACATCAAAAACTCAGTTTGCGAATAATTTGTATTTGCATTAAGTAAATAAATGTCAATTTTAAAAAAGTGTTTGGCCAAGTAGCTTTAGCTAAGACACCAATCAGCATTGTAACTTATAGCGCCATCTTGCGGCTTACTGCAAAACCTATTGTTTGCAGCAACCAATCTTGATTCACAATTGGTACACTTGTACCAAAACTATTTTCATTAAATATTTTTAAGGCAAACAATAAAATTATATAGTGTTTACTCAACATACAAATTTAAGGTCTCCAGTAGTTAATAATGTTGCATGCCGATTCCAAACTAATCTGTCTGAGCCAAATATATCAGCCATGTTCAGGAAGATTTCGTTAAGCAGACGTGATTTTGATTAAATTTTTATCACACATTTTATTTAAAAAACCGAAAAATCTTTGGTCAAAACTTCCGACCTTCATTGAATTTAACGGCAGCAACAAGAATCTTTTACTTAAAGCTAAACTGCAAGTGTTGAATATCTTTGAAAACTCAAGCACGAAAGTAATTGGATATTACGTATACATTATTGACGAGGGTTATTAATAAATGCTTTTAGCAAGGGCCACATTGATGATAGGTAAACAAAAGCAACAACTACCGCTACTTGACTCCATTTTGTGTTGCACGCTGCACGTACCACGTTTGGAGTTGCATGTTGCCTACTTTTGTGCGTTTACAGTGCGTGTTTCTATGTCAATGCACTTGGAATGCCTGCCAATGGGATGCGCATATGAATGAAAGGACGCAGATCCTTTTGATACCTTTGGCAATGGCGGCCGCGCAGCTTGCCACACTGGGCTGTCAGCGAATCTGGCGTTGTACGTGTTTAAGTTGTTGAGTGCAATGTGCAGGGGTGCAAGTGGCAAGGGCTACAAGGGTGCAGAGTGCAGGGCGCAAAGTGCAATGCACCTCGCTGACATTTCTTCGTGTGTGTGCAGCTCGAAATGGAATTTCGAAATTAAAGTTACGATTGCGAATGAATGGTTCGGTGTGGTGGTTTTAATTAAATGCGAATTAATACGTATACGTAATGCGAAAACTTAATGATTGGGATCGCTGGAAAAACATATTGAAATTCCTTAGAAGTGAACTATTATAGGGAAATTTTATAATCTATATACGATTAATAAACTTTTAAACATCAAATATTGTTGCCCTTATGTCGAAGAATAACGAAAATGATCAAGATGTTAAGTTTTATAATAATATTTGTTTACTTTCTCTTCGTAAACAGTATGCACAGTAGTGTACATTACTAGTTGCCCTTTGTTATGCCACAAAAAAATTCACCGTTAATGTGAGCCGCACTAGAAAAAGCTCACTGGAATCGTATGCAAGTAGTCCTACTCACTAGTACCCAGTTTCCCTCTCCTTAGGCTGCCATTTGCATGTGCAGGGCACACAGAGCGTAGCACAAGCCGTTACACTTAACAAAACATTGGCCTCCACAAGAACAACCTTCTGCACCCCATCAGTGAAACTTCGCAACAGTGCTTGCTTGCTCAGCTAGGCTTTCGCTTCAGCAGGCACTTGCAAACGAGCGAAATGTATCTTTCAGCCCTTGAGAGACAGAGGACGATTTACTGCTTGTTAGCACAAGCTGCACTTTCACTGACTTCAGCAACAGCTACAACAAAAACAATAACAAATTATAACAAAAAAGGGCGAAACCTTAGAGGCGGGGTCAACAATTACATGATTTATTTTTGACATGCACATACTAGAGACGCCAAAATAAAAATTCAAATATGAATAAGCTTAGGTCAACATACTTCTGATGGTAACAAATGACAGGAGACAAACTGACATGTAGAAAATTGTTACATACAATGCAGATTTGTGTATACGTATAATGTCAAGTAAAACCTTTTGCTTTGGGAAAATCAGTTTTTAAGTTAACTAATTCAGTCAATCGCATTCATCACATTTAATTTGTTTGCATGTCTACCCTTCAAAACTTAAGTGCTTTAAATAACTGGAATCGGTATTCGCAATCGAAAACATCAAAGCAAAAATGTAATCTAATGCAATCTAAACCTGGACATCTTTGCTTACACCACAAGTGTCAGGCAAATACAGAACCAAACAAGTTGCATGTGATATTCTTGAAGTAGGCATGCCACAGGAAACAATAGAACCCGGACATACTAGTTGCAGAAAACAAGCGTTGGGATTAACACAGTGGAAGTACATATGTGCAAATGGCAGCTCCTATAACTATTGCATACATTCTGCAGCTGTTTGAAAATCGATACGACTTCAAAGTTGCATGCGTTGAAGTTTAAATGCCCGTTAATCATGAATTTATTGCGAACGTTCTATTTATATACAACACAAGGAACTTCTTGAAAAAGTTCCGCGTCTCAACTTGACCCAAACGAGGGAAAGGAAAAAAAAAAACGTTCACAAGCAGTGTTACTTACTGAAGGAACACAACAAGGGAAATTCACCACCTTGCCACGTTGCCGACTTGCCGACGAGCCGGCTATTAAAGCCGATGTCATTCTATAGCAGGCGCTCAGTGCAGAACTTGGTGGCCAGGCGAACGCACCTAGCAAATCGAAAAGGATAATACGCGCACGGCGACAGCCAGCAGTGGCAGTAATACTGTTTGCGAAACTTTTGTACATTTCTAGTTTTATATTTTGTTTTTGTTTACTGCAAAAAACCAATTGAAGTGTAAACAGCATAATACTCTGTATATATACAAACATACATATATTACTTTGTATGCAAGCGGAGCATCGAGCTATAAAGTACAAAAAAGAACAAAAAGCTAAAAATATAGAAAAGTTTCAGTGGCAACAACAATTCCAGCTTACAGGATATATATAGACGAGCTGATCGGGCAACGGTTGTTGTTTGTTGCCACAGTGCTGGGTAAGTGAAAGTGCCTGTGGGCTGCAGGAGCAACTCAAAGGATTTGTAACCACAGGATGTGCCAATGTGCATTATTGTCCTGTGCATGTGTTTGTTGTTTTTGCAAGCTTGAGTTCATTGACTGTTCTTTGTTTGTAAGTGCAACGAAAGTAATAGAATGTACAGGAAATGAAAATGAGTTTCTGATATAAATCTTTAAATTAATGACTGATGAATCAAAAGATGAGATAGTATTCGAAAAAAAAAAAAATGTGTTAAACATTACGTATACGCAAATATCTGCACAATGTATTTGCTTTGTTTTTTCCCTCACATTACCTTGTTTTTTTCTTAATCGCAATGCTATCAATTACGTGCTTTTATTTATTATTTTCTCTTGTTCGTTCATTACATGCCACCAGCTTCAGGCCAAATTCAAGTTTTCGCAAAATTTTCGTAAGTTTGGCGTGGGTGACCCTAGCGCAACTTAAAATACGATTTTTCTCATATATCAAACTAAATTCCTGTCTGCGGTCTGCGCTGGGTTTTGGTTATGAAATATTTATCTGCAAATATTTTTCATTTTCCACTTTGCAAGAATTTTTATTGAAATTGAAAATTGATACTCAATTGAACGCTTGTGCTATAGGATACCCAAATTAAAGTGGACACATAATATGGGCATGAATAAAATATAAAACGCAGATGAACAAACGAGTATATGTTTGCGTGTAGACCATAAATTAATTTTTAATTACGATAAAAGCTTTTATTGCCCAAAGGTAAATTTGCAAATATAAACATTTAAATTTGCGAGCTGATTTATTGAACCTTTTGTTATAGGTTATCAAATTAACTTGTGAGTTTTATTACTTTTTTTTTTTATTGCAGAATGCACAACTGAAATTTAACTCTATATAAAGTACAACCGATCTAAAACGATGTTCCAAGCAGTATCTTTTAACTAAATACCATATAAGAAAAATATAATCAAAGGACATACAAAATGCATCAGGTGCTCAGCTATGAGACGGCTGTGAGGGCCAACAGTAGTTCGCGCGAATACCGTGAATACATTTCGAAGCGCACTTGCGCCTCACTCCTCCTCACCATTGGATGCTTCATGCTTATCTCGGGTAGGTGAAAATAAAGAAGAGAGAAACTAAGGATTACATATATGGATATGCTAATGAGTGTTGTTTGTTTGCTTTTCGTAGGCTATTTACTTGGCAATTTTGTAACGGAACGCAAATATCATATACGTCAGCTGCTTACAAAAAAGGTAATCAAGGGCGGAGATGGAAGCGGGAATGAAAATATGGATGGCAATGGCGATAGGTATGTGCAGTTGAATAGCGCGGATTATGGCAACTTGCAGGAGATGCGTGCTTATCAGAAGAACAAAGATCAACTGCTAGCTGCCGCCCAGGTGCTGAACAAGCTGTTGCAGCAGGATGAAAGTGAAATATATTTGGCCACATCGCTGAACACGGAGATCTTTAACAAGTATATTAGCTGCACACAGGATATACCGCCCAATACGAACATTAAAGCGAGTCAGTTTATAGAACTACTGATTGATAATACTATAGCCAGGCAGCGCGATTGCATGAGGATTATACAGGTGGTAATCGATAATCATTTGGCCAACAGTCAGCTATAAGTTGTCAAATTCAAATAATCGCTACAGACGAATCAATGTGTTTTAGTTTTACGGCCAAATATTTATATTTATATACACGTAAACATCTAATGAAATATTTTTTAATAATGTAATTTATGAACTTTTGATATGTGTATGTGTGTATGCGTAGACAGTTTTTCATAATGTACTTATACTAACACTATTTTCAAAACGCAAATAAAGCCAAACCATATATAGATGTGTTGAAAAGAAACTGTCATCTTTGCAAGCATCAAGCATCGTGCATCGAGCAACCTTGTTCATCACTATGACAAATGATAAGCCAGCATAGACAATAGATCGGCTTAACATAAATATCGTATAACGAGAAATAGAGAGAGGAAATATTAAACTTAAAATCTTTTGTTATTGGCTTAAAGTTTTCACACGCAGTCAGCACAGGTGGGCGTTCTGTGGCGCTTGAGGCATTAGCCATTAACATTTTGTGGGTGTGCGGGGGGTCTCTGAAATCCCAAATGCTAATCACCCCAGGAATAGCAAAACGCACAAAACAAACCAAATTAAGTTTTTTTTCCCCCCAAATATGTAAAGCAAAGTGCACAAAAGTTGCTGCAACCCAAAAATGAAAACAAAGGCAAAAAACAAATCGCGCAAAGAAATTATTAGACAAGATTTATGATATTATTAGTTGTATCGGCACTTTGTTACATAAAAACCAAACAAGTCAATTTTTGGGGCAGGGCCGGGTTGGTCTCGGCTGAACTGCCGACTGGCCCCATGCTCATTGATAATTAATGGCCACCACTTGGTTTTTTGTTGTTTATGAGTGTTGGCTGTAAAATCACAGCGTTATTGATTGCCTGTTTTTGCTGGACTGGTGTGAAATTAATATAAACATAACGAAATTCTAATTAAAGGTGGGCTGGCTAAAAAGTTAACTTATATAATCAGCAATAAGTAATTATTCTTAAATTCAATTATTACTTCTATGAATTGTGGCTATCATACAACTTGTCTTGGGTATAATTGAAATATAATTTTATTTGTTCACTAAGTGTTACTTTGGCTTATCTAGTTAGTATGTATATAACGTATACGTCTGCAACTCAAAACTCTTCAATCACGGTCCAAGTATCACTTTCGAGTATTTCAGCAATTTTCTTATTGTAAAAAGATATCAAAGCTTGCCGAAGCCCAGTTTTGAGAAATGACAGTGAACTGAAGACAAATGTCTCGGCATGACATTAAGCTGCGGACAATCGAAAGCCAGAAGTTCAGATGGTTGGCCGAACAATGCAATGCTGCCTATAAATGCATAGCAGTCAGTCAAAAACCCTAATAAGCAGACAAAATAGAGGGGATCAAACAGTTGCTGCTGCCCTTGCAGCGGGTGTGACCATAGCATGGCACACAATTAACCGACTGTCAAATGATTGATTTAGCTTACTTAAAAACTCATTTCGTATAGTCTGGAATGGACGCAACCAAATGGCATTCGAGCAAGCTAAGCCGTAGACATTGCTGAAGCTTAAGATCCGTATCAAATGCGTCTATGCGAAGAAGATGATGATGATGACCTCCAAACTCAAACCCAAACCCAAATACAAACACAAGCCCCAAGTCAACAACGAAAAATGCAAATGAGCCCAAAACGCGTTGGCAAATGGTGTGCGTGACTGAGAGTGTGTGTTGTTTGTTCTCCTCCCCTCTTCTGCAGCTTGCCATCTATATTTCACACCTTAAACGATTGGATCAATGGATCCACTGCTATTTCATTCCACTATTTGCATTTCGAATTATTGCCGGCTGCTCTTATTGACATGTTTATTTTATACACAAAGGCCTTTGTCTTATCTACGATTATTTGTATATCGAATATGAACTATTATATTATAGTTTTAAGAAATTTCTCAATTGTTTTGTGATATTTATATCTCGCGAAGACAACTTCAAGTCGATCGCTTTTTTAATTTAACACTAATAAATATTAATGCCCAATTGGCTGCCTTTCTGACTGAGGGACTGGATGTGGCATTTTGACAGTCGCATGTCATAATAAATACACAACGATCAACTGCCCAAAAAAATATCGTTGATGAGCCATTATGAAGACGTAGCAATAGATATGTACAGATACACGGGGGAGACCCTGGTTAAAACGGTAGCTATTAGTCGTAATTATTAAAAGGTGTGGCAAAAATTTACGAATATGTTTAATATGTTGCATAATCTGCCAAGATGGATTACAATTTTACAACATTTTGGCAATATTCAAATAAATGTATTTAAACCAATAACATGCCAGACAAGCTGTTAAAACAACACACAACATGCTTCTCTAATTTAAAAAATTCCCTCTAACGAAAAAAGAGGCAGTCTTACGTCTTCGTAAGCAGATAGAAAGCCGAAAGTTTTTACTGGGTGACCAATCAATACCCTGGCTAAATTTAAAATGAGTTCTTTAAGTCGTAAGACGCATGACATGGTTTCAAATGATTTAACCGAAGAAGTTTTTGTTCAAAGGAACGTAAAAAATAAACATTTTTAAAAAAATGTCTCGTACGAATAATATATAAATAATAATATATAAAAATGGCGTTTCAAAGTTATAATACCCTGCTCAAGAGTATCTCTTTCAAAATGTATCAAAACGCCAACCGCAAAACTTCATTAAGAAATTATCCAATGCCATATGGATTCGAAGTTGGCATTTTTTAATTTTTTGCCATTGTACTACTGTAAAACAAGTAGCCAAAAAACTTGGATCACGTTCAGCCCGCAGACATGCATTTAAGAGCTTGTGTCATATCCAGCTGGTTCCAATTTTTGGTGATTCTGGACAGGCTTTGCCACTTGCAATCAAAATGTGTTCATTGCACACAAAATGCCAAAATGCAGCCTGGTTGGTTGCCTAGCTGCTTGCCTGGCCAAAAGTCAAATTGAAAATTTGTTTGAATCCCACCAGCGAAAAACGCATATGCGATACATGTACGATAAGGCGGCAAACGGAAAAGGGTGCAAACGGGTTCAAAAGCGCACAAGGCGATGAAGCTCAATTCAAATATCAAAAGTCACGACGAAGAAAGCAGGTTTTCAATGGTATATGGATTTTGTTTTCATTGTATTTTTATTTTTTTGGCTGTTTCAACTTGGTTGGTTTTTTTTTTTTTTTTTTGGGTGCAGGCTGCGCCTTACAATAAGTTTCGCAAATACTACGAATAATAATATGCGGTAAACGATGTGTTTGTGTTTATGTTAGTGCCTGCGCCGGCTTTAACTGTTCAACTATGCTGTGGCCATGTGGCAAGTTTCCTTGCCACAGCAGCAGCAGCAGAAGTACTTTTCACTGGCTCTGCCTCTGCTACGGAAAAGTTGCTGTGCACATGTCAACAATGGCAGTTAAACAATTCACAGCTATGCGCTGCCAACTGACAATACATTTTTCGCGCATTTGTTACCAACTTTGTAACGCATATGGGGTTAAAGGTATAATCTGATTTTATTAGTTCACTGTTTGCAAACAATTGACGACAATGTCAGAAAGTAATGTTGCTCATTTGAATGAAACCATTATAAATATAAATCTAAATATTTGATCTCGGAGAAAAGTTGTAAAACTGCAACGTGTGGGTTCGTAGCAATATTTTATGTTTCAACCATTAATCTAATTGTATAATAATGTGAATATAATAGCTTATGCTACGCTCCATTTTGTTTTGTTTATATAGTGCGTTTAAGCAAATTATTCATGGCCAGGCGTCACGATCAGATGCCGTTGACTGATCTGTAATCAAAACTGCATCAAATATGCATCAAAGCGCACTTTTTAGTTGCGCACGAAGACTAAGCCAACATTTGAGCTGGTCAACAGTTCAGCAAAACAAATAAAACCGCGCATGACAGATAAGCACTTGCATTGTTTATTTACACGTTTAAAAAATCGGCAAGCTTTAAAGGAAATGGCTAAGGAAAAAAGAAGAAGAAAAAAACGGAAATGTGTGTGTGGACAGTGCGTAGTGAGAGAGAGACTTACGGCTAATTTGCGTACACAAATGGCGCTAATTTGAGAGAAATTTTTACCGCGAAATGTCTCGAAATTGTTGAAGCCAAAGAGGCGGAAGCCAAAAGCCGCAGTTGAAGCCTGGGCCAGTTTGAACTGTGGCGCGTGTTACCGCTGGCCTTTAAGCTAGCTGGCTAGCTGTCTCGCTGGCTGGTTGGCTGGTTGGCTCATTAATGTTTTTGGCCGGCGCTGCAGGCAAGGATTTTGGCATGGCCAAAAACCAGTTGCTGTAACTGAAGATGAGGCCGATTGCGGTTAAATAACTGCAAAGCGTCATAAAAACAGAAACACAACAAGTCAAATTGGAAAGTGGCCAATGACAAGACATCTGCCAAGTTGTCAAAAAAAAAACTAAGATACACCCGTTAGATCCAAACGAAGAGCTTAATTATAAAAGAAATAGTTGTGTAGAATGACACGATTATACACGATTGCATCATGTGGAGCAGGGCGCTGATTTAATTTGCAACTCCAGTTGCACTTCAAAGCCAAGTTCAAAAAGCCCATGAGGGCCACTTGTGTTATAACAATAAAAAAACAAAGAAAAAAGGTTTGCAAGCAAAATGTAGCTTTCATTCATTAGGCCGCCAGCCACAGTCTTAGCCATGATCAACAGTTGGCAACATTGATGCCAACGCTGCCTTCGCTGTTGCAGTCGCAGTCGCTGTCGACGCCAACGCCATTGGTCTGGCAACATTGCGGCAGCATCTTCAACAGCTCGGTCCGTTGGTGCAGGCGAGGGAAACCTCAAAAATTGAACGCTTGCGCTTCAGTTTCAGTCAGCAGCGAGCGTTCAGACGGTTCAGTTGTTGTTTGCTAGCGGCCAGCCGCAATCAGCTACTCCCCACGAATACAAAAACCCAACAACCAATAATACAAACGCAACCAATACGGAAAAAGCTGAGAATTCGATACATCGACCGATTTTTTGTTGCTTCTTTCAGTGCGTGAAGAGTTCGCTAATTCGTGAAAAACGATTCAAAATTTTTGCAATTAAACGAAATTAACACGCCGAAAAATAAAAGTGCAACAACGAGAAAGACTCGTTATAGGCGTTAAGCAAATGAAATGAATTATTACCTCTGACCGTTAAACAAAAAAAATATATATATAATAAACTGTGCAATTTAACAACTACCCGAAAAGGGGTTTACAACTAATTCGCGCTTAATTAGTTTCCATTGAAAGTATCTAACGTCTGTGCAATAAATTGGATTACCTACATACACAAAAATTTGAAATATGTTTGTGGTAAGTGATATTAGTTAAAAGCAAATTACTGACGGGAACATTTCATTGGATCTTTTGGTTAAAGAAAATGAATAATAATAAAGATTTTATTGAGTGAACGGCAAGTCTCAGCTTTTGTCAATCCAGGCACATTTCTGAAAATACTCACATTTCGATTGGATAATGAGTGTCCCAAGGGAATTTTGCTAACAAGCTTTTGACGGTTTTTCATAATGCTCATTCAATCCCCAAATTGACTCATAGTGTTTCGTAATAATAAATATTACCCATCATTATTTAATTGAAAATAAGACTTTCAAACACGTCTTTTACTTCACTCGACGGGAACTTTATGCTGAACTCTAATGGAGCTACAGACTCCCAATGGAAAAACTATAGAAAGTTATAAAATAAGCAATAAAAAACGAATGGAAAGTTTAACTCTTGTAAGGAGGCGTGTCTCTATCAACATGATGTGTTAATAAAATTGAAAATAAAAAATAATAATTCACATGCGTATTTCGAACATCATTAATTAATAAAATTCACTAGTCAGCAACGCCCAAATTTGGCACTATAAAAGTCATGGAACATAGTGTGGGAGTTTTGATGAGTAAATCACATCTATCAATGAATGATTATATATATACACATATGCATGGATATCAGCATACTTACACTTCATTCTTTTTTATATCTTCCCCTTTTTAATTTCTTTTTTTGTCGACTCAAATTATGGAAAGTCATTTGATTTGCTTGCCCAGTCATTTGTTTAATGGCTTTTTAATGCCATTTAATAATTCCATTTCAAAGCGAAGATGGCCCCCAAGGCAATAAAACAATTTAATTATCGATATAAATATCTGTATACCTCATTTGGTTCACAGATTAATCTTACTTTAAGTTAGATACATGCATAAAGATCATAAAAAAAGCACATAAAGTATTTACCACAAAATGAAGCAGCTACTTTGCAAATGAAATTTGTTATGGTCAAGTTTTTTACATATCCGTTTAGTTTTTATCGAATTCAGAGACTTGTGTAAGTTTTGACTTAAAAGTTTTTTCTGGTTCTTTGATAAACATCATTAACGTCACAATGCCAGCAAGCAATCCATTAACAAACACACCCTGTTATATCCGATTTCGGCTTATGCAACCAACAAAAAAAAGTTTAATGTTGTTGTGCGACCTGTTGCAAAGTTGAGAGTTGGCAACTGGACGCTGACCAAAGGCAGCTAAGCCGGCAGTACGGCATCCAGTCAGCCATTCAGGCGGCAAGTCATCAGTGAAGACGTCCCAAAACGCAAAAAGCAGAAAAAGTAAATATAAGATGTGTGCATCTGTCTTCTGTTGTTGTTGTTATTGTTTGTTGTTGACATGCAATAAAATTTCACTTTTCGCCATTGCATAATTGCAGTTTGACAATGCTTAAAATTGATTATGTGTTTTACGTCTTTGTGCTCTTCCTTGCCAAATTGCTGATTTCACCCAACAGCCAAAATTAGCTGCAACCTGCCACATAAATCATGCATATATGTACGTCAAACGCACAGCGGTGTCTGGATATTTATTTTTTTCTTATGACTATAACACCACCTTTATAATACAAGAAACATAAATATTATAGATTTTTCTTGTAAATTCATTAAAAAACTAAAAACATAAATACTAATACTTCATTCATAGTGGAAAACGAGAGTTTTTCTAATGTTATTATCCTTTTCGGTTCTTATGCGTATTATACAACTATCTTTCCTACATTATACATAATGACACTTGGTATCGTTGGGTCATTTGAATGTACTGTCCGTTAGTACATCTATGTCCAGTAATAATTAAGAAAAAATTAAATTCACAATAAACTGAATATATATTTCTCACTACCCACTAAAAAATACGTGGAATTCCAAATGTCTTCTTAATTGTAATTAAACTTAAAGTAAAAGCGAAAAACACACAACATACACACATACACTTACTCACGATCGGTTCATTCACAAGTTATTCAATTCATGAGTTCAAAACCTCTCGCACACTCAAACACTTACTTGCCTGGTGAGATAAATGCGAGTATCGTGTCTATAGATCTGTATCTACACTGTATCCGTTGCACGAAATTGTGCAACTGTCAAAATAACAATTTACCATGCCAAAAAGGGTTTGCTTTCCACGTGGAGAGCACATAAATCAAAGAAACAGCAACGACACACGTTGTAAGCGACACCTGACTCTAAGTTGCATTGCATGGAGTCATATTAAAATCCATATAGTATATATCCATATCCATAACGATATCTAGAGACAGCGTCGTCTTCGCTTTGAATGTTTTTGACAGTGCGCGTAAATAAATTTGAAATAAGTACACTCTGCATAATTGTGAGCACGCAACAGCAACAAGGTTTCCATTTGTGGCTGAGGGGGTGGCAAGTGGTAAGTTCGTTGCCTAAGTCTTTTGTTATTTTACTGAATGACCCTTTCCATATTACGTTAAACGATTTGATGACTTGGCGAGGAGCTATTATTGTTGTTGTTGTTGTTATTATTGTGCTGAAAGGTCAACAGCAGTCGAAATTTCCCCTCCCAACCCGAACGGAAAACTGAAAGTGGCACACGACGCTGCACACAATGTACGCGATTTTACATAATACATAATAATAATGCAACAATATGAGCAAAACAAAGTGACAGATGAAAACGCAGCATCAGCAACAACAAAACATTTACCACTTTAGGTGGGCAAAATGACGTCGACTGCGACGCCGACTCGATCATCTTCATCTTCCTCAAAAGCCAGATGCTCTGGCGTCGATAAAAGTGAAACCGAAATTGCCCATGTGCCAACTGCCAACTGCCAACTGCCGAGTGCCGAGTGCCATTGACATTGCATTTTTACCTCAACGTGCCATTAGATGCAAACAACAAGAAAAAAACAAAAACAAAAAATCAACAACAACAACAACAGCGAAAAAGCAAAGATTTACCTTCGCCTTCATGGCATCTTCCTTCGTCTCTTCGAAGACGCGCAAACAATAGGCAAACATTACGCGAATGCGCCCGCAAAAACACAACAACTGAACAAAGTTTGATTTTTCTTTTCCACTCTTTGTAAATTTATTGTTATACGCGCCCATTGGTAATTTCGTATGATATTTTTTTATTTTTATTATGAAATATCATGAATTTTAGCTTGGCCAATCGCTTAAGATTAGGATTTTGTCTGTTTGGCATCCGAACCTATATCAACTCGTTGAGCAAATTAGTTTAAGCCATTATCTAATCTGTTGTTATTATTCATATTGTATTTGATCATAGCCCCCCCGCCCAACCTCGTCAATGGCATCATACATGTCAAATGTGACAAGTTTTAGCTTGAACTTCAGCTTGTTATCGGCTCTATCAAAAAACTTGACCTCTGTCCAATTAACAAAAGCCACAACTTGTTCACAGTTAGCGACAACAATACTAAGCATAATGACAAAGGAATGGAGTGGAATAGTAAAATAATCTCCGTATCGAAATGTGTTCATAGTTAAACGGCCAAAACGAAACGAAAACTCAATTAAATGCACATTAATATGCAAAACGATCTTAAATGAATTGTAACAAGCAATGAATATTGTGTGAATGGAATTAATACCGATAAAGCTGTTGCCCAATACACACACACACACTCACACACACAGAAGCATACACAATCATACACACATCCACACACATGCCAATCAAGAGATCGTTGGCATGTCAAAACATGCCTATCAACTTTGGTCCAAACAAACAAAGATTGGAAATCTCTTGACAAACGAAGCCGGAGGAATCCAACTGTTTGATATTTTAGTGTAAAATTATACAAATGTCTTGTGGCTCGTTGTAGATACAGGTGGCCAGACAGACACACACACACACACACACACACGCACGAACACGCACAACAATTACATGACATTTTATGGGACTAAGCTTTGGTATCGACGACAACAAAAAAATGGTAGCAACAAAGGCAGTTAAAAGCTCATAAAATACTGTAACACATTTATTGGGCAATATAAATCACAGGAAATTAATGCCGAAATCAGTAAGCAGAATCTTAAATACCCTAAAAATAAACTTCGTGACTAAGTTTTGATTAAATATAAACTTTAAAACAAATTCGTCAATGTACAACAAAAAGCTATCTAGTAATACTGTGTGTTTTGAATCAATATATCTATCATATAAAACTATCTAGACAACTTTGCTTATCTATTGTTTTTGGCAAATAGTGTGTTAAAAAAAGGGCTGACCCGATGCTTAAATTTTGGTATAGCCATCAAACACACACACGATTGGGCGTGAAATAGATTTTATTGCCACTTGAAGTTATTATCATATTTTATTGCAATTTATGACATTGCGCTGCATTTTATGGCACAGCTGCGATTGGGTCGCTTACAAAATAATAATATTAATATTTATGCTGGCCTACATAAAGCATAAACAAACAAACATCAAATTTGCACAGCAATCGGTGGATTGCGTTACCAATCCAGCCAGCCAGCCAACTAGTCAGATAAACCGCTTGGCAACATTCGGGGCAAGTTTTTTTTTATTATTTAAATTGGGTGCTTACATACTAACAAATGACGCGGTGGCAGCTGCTTAATAGTGCGTGGATTGTGGTAGGATGCAACTGGACGGTGTCCAGCTTGCTTTTGAGCAATTGAGCAACATGAAGAATGCAAAATGCAGCTGTTTAAAATGCAAGAAAATGAGAGATGGTCGAGCGGCGATCAGCGGGCGTGAAATTAATCACAGAGCGAGACACAAGATGCCCCCAAGCAGCGGCTGTGTCGGCTGTCAGCTTAAATTACTGGACATTCCGGACAGATATGAGGATCTGGGTTACCCAGTCTTGGCAGTCTTCAAGTCATTCAGTCTTCCAGTCTTACACACAACGAAAGTGAAGCTTCAATTTTTTGCCGAAAGATGATTATGTAACTTTTTTCTTTCATTTTTGGTACTTTTCACTCGCCGTTTGAATTCATTCAAAAAGAAAGAAAGACAGAAAATGAAAATAAATAAAAGCATAAAACAATTTCAGCCCACGCTTGAAACAATAAAGTGAACAATAAATATAGACAGCTGAGGCTTTTGTGCATTGATTTATTGCTAATTTATTAAGTTGGCTTGATTGTTTAATCATTTTTTACACCTTACACCGCTTACAGGGAAAGAGCAGTGATGGGTTTTTGCGTATTGCGGAACTCAGTCTTTCAAATTGTAAAGATGAAGTGTAATTAAAAAAAATATTTATTAGCCAGCTTTTTTTTCATTAGTTTAATGTAAGCGCTGCACGCGAAAATAAAGATAAAATCAAACCGCAGATTTTTGTTTAATTATTTAATATGTACGGGGAAAATCATGTGAAATGTTCAAACATTATTTAAATTTTTAATAAAATATTATTGCCTATAAAAACACAAATATTCGACTTATTGTTGTCTTCGTTTTTCATTCCCTTTTTTTGTAAATTTGCGTAAAAAGAAAACTCAAATTTAACTGTTGTTGCTGTTTGATGATGATTTGGGTAAAAATGCAACTAAAAAGGCAACATAACATAGTTAAACATTTGTATGTATGATGCTTTTGCAAAAGCGGTTAAAGTGTTTTTTCTGCGCGTTGTATTTCCATGTTGAAAAACTAAATGAAAATTATATACAAACACATCAACGAGAAAAAGCAAGAAAAACCAAAAAACAAATAGAAAAGAAAAGAAAAAAAATGGGTATTTTATGTACGTTGGATAAGCTTTTAGTTGGCGTTTGTAGTTATAGACATAATATAGCTGTTAGATTTCCCAGTGCCTTGGCTTGGGCATTACAATTTATGATGATTACCATTTTTGAAGGCATATGCATAAGGTTGGCTTGGCAACTTGATTAGCGCAAAAGACGACCGCAAAGCGAACGCCTGACGACTTGACGATTTGACGACTTGATGGACTGTCGTACTTGAAGCCGTCGATGATTTCCATAGTGAAATTGACGCAAATGAGCAGCTAGACGGACAACAACAGCACTATTGATTTTGTGGCTTTTTATTTAGCCAAAAAAATAAAAGAAAAAAACTTTGCACACAAACTGAAAACAAAAGGCAGACAGAAACAGACAAAAACATGGCAATAAATTTTTTTTTGGCAAAAATAAATACAATAAAAGCAGCGTAAAACATTTCTTTGAATGCAAAAATGTTTCCCATCGACTGTTGCATTTTTTTTTCGTTCGTGCTTTATTTATTGTCAGTCAAAGTGCAATTGAAGGAGTTTTCACCTCAGTATTGACCTATTGCAGAACTTGACCCTTAACTCTATGTTGAGGCGGAGCCACATAAAAAAAAAACATTTTCAGCTAAATCGGAAAATAATTATATGTTATTGCAATGCTTTATGTGAAAATTGCAAAGTCATGTTGAAATTTGATTGATCTGACGGTGATTTAAAAGGTTTAAACACAATGAGGATAGAAAGTGGCAACCAATTAAATTAAAATTCATGCAATTAGCATACAACTTGTTGATGAGAGTGTAATCAATAAAAAATAGATAATTTATTATATTTCCAAAAAGTCATGAGATGTGTTATTCAATATGCTAGTTTAGATTTTTGACATAACAATAAAGATTACAGTTTTTCTTTTTCGAAAGCGAGAGAGAAAACAAATTTTTGTATTGCATGCACAAATGAAATTGCAATAAATTAGCCAAAAAAATGTTTGGTTTAGTTAAGCTTTTCTTACCAAGCCCGATCTAAGCGTAACAAGCGAATTGTTTTGAGTTTAACTTTGCATTGCATCAAATAATTTAAGTGCAATCAATGCGCAACCAAATCGGGCAACAATTGTAATATTTTTGGGGGCAACACAAAGATACGAGAAAACCAAGCCAAGTGCCAAGTGGCAGAAACGTGACTACCAAAATCCTGTGCCGAAAAGTCCAAAAACTCTGTTTTAGCCCACAGACCAGGCCCACTTAGAGAGCGACAGGTGGTCAGATAAGTTTGCTTTGGCTTGCCATGATCTTTGTGTATCGGCTGTGGCTGGCTGTGGATTAACTGTGGATTGGCGAACCACTTGTTGATGCAACAATTAGTCTAAACTTTCAGCAAAGCGTCCAAACAAGCGTTGCAAGGCAATTTGCAATAAGAAAAACAAAAAAACAACAAACCGTTTCCGAGCCACAGTCAAAAGCCAGGGCCAGAAATCAATCGTCAAGCTGTTGAAAATCGCAAATTGTGTAAAAGCATCGCAGCATTCAACATTCAACATTCAGCATACCTATATTTGCTGACTTTTAAATCTTTGTAGCAGGTTACGTACAGTATAGTAATGCGTTATGATTTGCCGTCTTTACAAATACCGGAAAGATGAACATGCACTGATTAGATAGCTTAGAAATCGCTATGTACAGTGTATGACTACTCTTAGAGGTACTCATTTATTCAGAGGTTGCAACTACATTTTCGGAGGGTTCAGCAATGAACGTATTGCCGAAATTAAAGCTTTGCTTAGTTTTATGCATTCAAATTATGGGTTAAGCTAAGTGAAGTTTAAGTAAAGTGAATGAACTACTTTCATTCATTTCAAAACAAGTTTTCATCATTTTGAACGTTGGTTCTCAAAAAATTATAATAATAATTTGTAATAATTTTGAATATGTTAACAGCAAGTACTTTTTTGAGAATGACTTGAAATTATATTTAACATTGGAGTTGTTATTAGACCCATTTGCAGTTTTAACAAGTTACATCATACATTAAGTGTGCTTAATTTTAACGATGTAAAATATTCCAAGATTATTTAACACCCGCTCTATTAACTGTCGCCCAAGGTTTCATTTTAAATGTATTGCCATTAAATCAAATGAGGCTTGAATTGTGCACTCTTCCATGATGAATCCCAAGTATGTGCATTGGATTGGCCAGCCAACCTTATGAAGCCATCAAGCAAATGCCTCAATCACAGACCCTTAAGCTAATTAACATAATTTTAAGACTGATGGAATGAATATAAGTAGTCCAAAATGACCTCAAATATTTCTGAATTTCTTTATTCACAGCGACATTTCAACACTTTACCCTGGGCGTTGCTGCTAGCGCTATTGCTGACGGCTCTAATGCTCCAGCTGGCAACGGTGTGTGCCGAGGATGAGATGGAGACTGTGGAGAATGTTAGCACTGAGAGCAATGAGATTATACCACGTGAGGCCATACAAAAGTTGGACTACTCAGTTAGACAGGCGCTACTCCGTGCCATAGACAAGCTGGAACGGGAAGAGGCAACCTCCTCAAGCATAACAGAGGATGCTGAAACGCCTGCCACGTCGTTGCCTTTAAGCCGCAATGAAATCACCACAGTGCCCGCACCATCACATGAACGCGAAGAGATTCTGGAGGAGAGCACCAGCTCTTCGGATGCTGTGGTGGTGCCCACTGTGCAATTCTATACAGCCACCTTTGATGAACGCAATACTCAGGAACAGTTGCTCTCCTCCTTTATCGATCGCTCTAAACTGTGGAAGAAGACAACATTGCGTACTGAAAAGACGCCACTTTCGATTGAAACCGATGTGGGGCCAGACTCACGACAGCTTACGAGGAGTGTGGATAGCTCTGTGGGTAGCAATGAGATCGGAAACGATGGCAGCAATGAGATAAAGTTCGAGATACGCAATGTGAAGAAGGGCACAACAACAACAACTTCAACCAGCACAACGACAACAACGACGACAACGCCTAGGCCACGCACTACCCGTCGTCGCACGACCAGCACAACAACAACGACAACAACAACAACACCACGACCCACCCACAATGAGGATGGCGAGAACATTGAGCTGGTTGATAAGGAAGACATACGCATACAGGAGGCGCCACTAGTAACAGCATTTACGGTTGATTTAGATGAACGTGGCACAGCACAAAAGTTTCGTCCACTGTTGCAGCAACAAAGTTTCCCCCACCCACAGCAACAGTTTCCGCATCATTTGCCACTGGGACCCACCATCACTAAGTTGAATGTTCTCGAATCGGAGCAGTCTGCAGCAGCATCACCACTGACCACACAGAGTCCAACAGCAACCAGCACCTCCACGACAACCACTCAATCAAATCTTAACCAGCGAGGTTTCTCGACAACTCCCGGCTTTCTCAGCAGCAGCAGCTCAAACAACAACTATGTGAAGGTTAGTTATATGAATAGAATGTTTTTCTATTTACCAATGTTTATATCTCTTTCTCGCTTTGCAAACGTAAGGAGCCACTGGTCAGCTCTAGTGTGGCACCACCCCCACCCATCCTCAATAATTATATTATTGAGAGGCAACGTGAACTGGAACAACAAATCTATCAATTAAAGTTGCAGGCACAACAGCAACAGGCATTAATATTGCGACAGCTGAAGCTGCTGGAGGAGCAGAGTCAAAGTCGCTACCAGGCAAGTACATTGCAGCCACTGCAGCAGCAGTTGCAGCCACACCAGCAATTGCAACAGCAACCGCAACAACAACAACAGCAGCAGCAGCAACAGCAACATGCATCACTGGAGGCAATACAAACGCTGCAGCCGCCATCGCCTGGTTACTCCATCAGACCTTCGGTTGAATTTATACCCAGCACACATACAAAAACTATTATCTATCCCACATATCCAATTGAGCAGCAATTGCCGCTGCGAGATACCGTTGCGGCTCATAAATTTGCCCTGCACAGCAGCAGCAACAGCAACAGTAACAATAACAACAACAACAACAACATCAACAACAACATTAACAACAACTTTCAGAAATTGCCAACAGCAACGAGTGCAGTGCAACAAATTTTCCAAAATTTGCAACAAAACCTACAAAAAACAACGGAACATGCTGTCAGCAATAACCAAAATCCCAATAGCATTGCTGCCAGCAGTAGCAACAACAACCAAAACAATAACAATCATTTGCAAGCCTCAAATCAGTTTAACTTTGCGCCCGCGGAGGCGTCGCTGTTGCAAGTACCGACCCAGAATAATTACCAGCCGTTTCAGCAACAGCAACAGCAACAACAGCAGCCCTTGCTCCTGCCCAGCTATGTAAGCAATGCGGTCTATCAGCAACAGCAGCAGCAGCAACAACAGCAACATCGCTCTAGACTGTTTCGTCAGGAAACGGGAGTGGGCAATTTTGGACTGAACAATAATGACAATGTGGAGATACACCCGAGCAATTCCTTTGCCACAACCATTGTTAGTCAGCACAACAATCTGGATAATCAGAATTTCTATCGCCAGCATTTAACGCCGCAGCTGAGTAATCAGTTGCAGCAAAATGCTCAACAATATCTACAGCAGCAACAGCAGCAGCAACAACTGTTGCAGCAGTCGAAATCAGCGACAGGAGCGGGAGCGGGAGCGGGAGCAGGATCCAGCTCAGGTAATCCAAATGATAGATTTAATAGAAATGATTTAAGTCAGTTTAGCAATTTAAGAAATTTTGAAGAATTGAAAGTAATAAGTAAAGTTTTAGCTCTCAACCATGGCATACCGCAATTTGCATCACAAAACCTGCACTTCAATGGCGCCTTCTGAGCACCAGAGCGCAACTGCACCAGCACCAACTGAGTACCAATCAACCAACAAACCACACTCCCACAAAATGCACATCCAAAAATACCAACCAGCACCACAAACATGCACCACCAATCACCAATTCACCATCAAATCGATTCCCACAGCCGGATGTCTGCCGTTTCCATAGTTGTCCCGTTAATTAAGCTCTTCTTCTTCTTGCAACATCTTTGTAAATACGCACTATAAAGCATAAGCATTACTATTATATTGAATTCGCAACGAGGACAACCGAAGCAGTGGAAGAATCTAAACAGGATGTGCCGTGGCGCTTTTTATGCTCTGCTTGGCTATAAAAAAAAAAACAAAAACAAAATCAATATATCGAAATGTAATAATTATTTATTTTTTATGTGAATAAAGTTTATGATAAAGTACAACAATACCTACTCAAACTGTTCTTAAAATAAACAGTTTTTTAATAATGAAACTTAATGTCTTTTTTTCTTGGCTAGTTTTATTTGTTTTAATAATATGAATAGCATATATAAAAATAATTGTATATTGAAAATTGTTTTCATTCAATTATAAATTCAGTATTTTCGAATAACAAGACAAATTCTTTTATCTCACCAGACTGTAATTGCTTCATAGGCTTAAAAAGATTTTCAATGTTTATGTAAATGTTAAAACTGACTGCTTATTAGAATTCCTATTCAATGAGATTCTATCCTTATTTTAAAATAATTAAAGTAATTAATTATTTGGATTATTGTCTTTGTCTATATAACGACTGGTAAGTTAGTTAGTTAGAATAAAATGAATGATTATTTGTTAACTAATAGCAATCATTTATAATAAAATTATTTTTTTTATGATTATTCTTAATTAATTTATTTTTTAGTTAATTATTAATTAATTAATTCACTTGTGAGATAATTTATTGTTCACCCTAAAGTATGCTATATTTTATATAGCTTATGGCTTATGTTAAAGTCGAGTTCTACTAGATGGCGCCAGTCAATGAAAAAACGCTTATATTAGTTAAGACAACAACCATACCTTTAAGCCCAGCCCACTGTTCGCATAT
Organism: Scaptomyza tumidula; assembly: GCA_035044465.1. Lineage (NCBI taxonomy): Eukaryota > Metazoa > Arthropoda > Insecta > Diptera > Drosophilidae > Scaptomyza > Scaptomyza tumidula. The sequence goes on from JAWNNW010000445.1 coordinate 5,037,993, forward strand.
AGCAGTGGTCGGGGAACCGGGATAAGCGACCCCGAATGGGGTAAAAACGCAATTTTTGGGGGTAATAAGAAATTTCTGTGAGTGAAAAGTATATATTTTTCTTCGCCATGGGGTAACACCAACTTACACATAAACTTTTTGGTGTAATGATTAAAAGAGTTTAAACGAACTGAGATTCAATAACGAATTTAAAACTCAAAATGCATAAAGTTCTACAACAATGGGCACTCTTCATTATAAATATTCCCATTTCGCCAGGCAAACCAGGTCAGCAGCAAGCGATGTATAAATTCTCATTATATACATTTGCATACTTTTAGGCTGGCTTTTTATTCATAATATAATTATTTTGCAGCATACTTTTGTAGTAAAATATATATATATTTGCATACTTTTGGGCTGCCTTTTTATTCATATTGTCCATTATACTTTTGTAGTTAAATATAAAAACCAGTGCTATTGCTGCCTAGTCTGTTCGCCTGGTACTTGGCGTCTGAAAAACATCAAAACTCGTGGAGATCGCCACAAAAAATATCGCCGCAGTTTTTCCGTCGAGTATCGATAGTTTTGTCTAGTTTTTGACTCTGCAAAACCGATGGATCCTTAATGACATTGACGAATTTTGACCTAAAATGTGTTGAATTTTTTTTTTAAATACTCCTAAGCCACTTTAATCCTTATGGATTTTGAAAGGACATGTTGCGTGAGAGTTTCAAGGACCTACTCTATCGAACTGCATTCAAGGATTATGGGGTCATCTAAGAATAAAAACACTTGTACAAAATTTCTCTCTACGGGCGAGCGAAAATAAGAAAAAACCATAAAAGTGCAGTTTTGTCGGAAACCACAAGGACGATTTGAATGTCCTCTGGCCAGTTGGTAGCCCTGTTCGAAACCAAATGTTTGACATAGGACATGTGGGAATCCTTTAAGATTTGGCCGAGTTATAACCAATTTTCTGTTTTAAACATTTATCCTTTTATTCCAGCTGTTTGAAGGACTATCGTCTTTTTTACTTTGCTCGTATCGACGGGCCCAGGCCTACCTGTGGTCCAAAGGACATCCAGATAGTCCTTAAAATAGCCGAGTTATCGACGATTTTGTAGTTTTTAAAATTTTTTCTGACCTACCTCCTGTAAAATTTTTTTTCGTGAATCCTGGAGATCCTTGTAGGCAAATCGATAGATCTTGTTGCTGCGAGTTCAAAAATGTATTTTCCTTAAAGATCTTTAATGAAATGTTCAAGTTATGGCTTAAAATCTAATGTCCTTTTTTCCGTAAATTTATATATAAGTAAGAATAAGCGATCTGCCTAAAAGTATGTATACTTTTTTTATTATTTTAAGAGGGTAGTTAAGCCAATGCACAAACCTTATTTGTTTCCACACAACAGCGGTCGAGGAACCACTATGGGGTAATATCAACTTAAATAAAAATATTTTGGGGTAATGATTAAAAAAGTTCCCCGACCACTGGCATATAGTATAGTACAAGCGGACAGTTCATATGGCAGCCAATCTATCAAAGGCCACAAAGAACCTTTATATATGGACAAAAATTCTCAGTTTGTTGCTCCCAATAACTAGGACTGCCGATTGACTTTTAAAATTTGAAAAAACCAAAATATGTGGCTCAAAACAATGATAAAAAAAATATTTTTTTCAGTTATGTCAGTAGAATTTTTTTTTTTGTTTATTGCACAATTACAATGTACACGTTCTCATTCATATAATTTATTACAGCTAAATTACTACCGTAAATATACAAAAAATGTGTGGAGCTCGCTTTCCGTCATAACTATTACTGAGTTTTAGGGGGAGGGAAGGGAGGAGCGGGATGAGTGTTAACAAAACAACAGCGACGCTTACAAAGAGCTGAGAAAGCAGACACTTAAACTAAGCTTAAATTATATCTTAATAGTTTAGTTTTATCTCTACTCTTGTTTTGATTTATTCAAATTCATAGCTCCAGGGCAATAGTTTAACAATTTCAACAGGCTCGCTCAATAAAAAACATAACAAATTATTGTTACTCAGTTTCTTTTTCACATTCATTTTTTTAGTCAGCTTTTCTTATTTTTATATTTTTTTCTTTTTAGGGAGCATTCTTAACTAAACCATATACGAAATGTGGCATATGGCGTTTAACTAATATGGTACATGGACTTTTTTTAATTGTTTTTTTTTTAAAGGTTTTTTTTATAAAAAAAATTATAGTAGTTGAATTCGTTTTGAGCTTAACAAAAACGCAAGCTAGTTAAACTAACATATTGAATTCAAATGAACTCACCTATGTATATATATATATATAAATATATGTAGTAAATATAATGTGTATGTATATAATAAATATTTTTTTTTCTTTCACTTTTCTGTATGTTTTGTTGGTGTGTGTTTGGACTAAACTAATATAAAATTTATCACTAGTCTCTATACGTATATTTAAATAAATATAAATGTATATAAAAAATATTCCTCTACATTCGTATAATTTTCTCAAGTCTTAACAATACAGTTGGTTTTCAATATGAATCTGACAGTTTCAAAACACGCAATGTGCGCGTTTAATTTTGTGGGGCAGGTTGGGAGTGTTTTAAGGATATAATTTCATTGCTTTTTTCATACAGGGTAAGGTGTGTGAGTGGGAGTGGTTTTTTTTTTTTTTTTGGTTAAGTGTGTGGGTCAATTAGTACAAACTGATTAAGGGTCTATGCTATTTCTATATAAGGCTTATTAGATCTATGAATTTGCAAATAATTACATCATTGCTTTCATGTTTAATGTTGCTGTTGTTGTTTGTTTGTTGTTGTGGTTGTTGTTGGCTGCTCCAACTCTTTATCTATAAGGCACAGATATTTGTTACATCAGTTTCGTCTAGTTTCATTTCTTTTATACCCATAAATACTTTGCGCTTAATGCAAATAAATACCGATAATATATATATTAATTACAAAAATGTACATTGTAGGTGGGGGTGGCTGGAGGTGGAGAGCAGGCAGCAAAGATTACACCTCCACGCCATAATTGCGATCGACGACGTAATCATAGCGTGGCTGCTCCGACTTGTCTTCACTGGTTTCATTACCCTCAGGTATAGGGGCGGTTGCTGGAGCTGGAGCTGCTTTTGGAGCGATAGCTGGACTTGCGATGGCAGCCAGTTTGGCTTGTGATCGATGGTGATGCTCACCGAGATTCTTATTCCTATTGTTGCTGGCGGCCAGAGCCGTATTTATGGCAATGGCCACAATATTTTCTTCATCATCATCATCATCCTCATCGACTTCGTCTTCCTCCTCCTCTTCGATGGCATCTGCATCGGGTAGCATAAACTCGCTGGGCAGTTCTGGCACAGACATGCCCTTGCGCGTAAAGAACGTGATCTTCTCTCTGCAAAGCAAACGTTACACGATTACCAACTGCTTGTGAATTTGAACAGCAGCTTTGTGAAACTTACTTGAATGACACCAAATCTGGGCAACCTTTAGGTACCTTGGTCTTGCGCAGCTTATGTATTTCTTTGGTGGTCTTCATGAGCAGCTTCTGCAGCAGGCGCTCTTCGGGGCACTTTGTAGGATCTGCACGTGCCACCAGACGTTGGAACTCCTCGTTCTCAATGGCCCAGGCCGCAATAAGCGGGTCCTTGTTTTCGCATGCCTTTTGAAGTCTGTAAAGAGAATAAATTAATTATAGGTATTTGAAGGAGAAATATGTTTACTTAATATACAACTTACACTTCTTTAAGGTTCTGCAGTTTGGAGATTTGATCGTTGAGGAAGAAAAGCTTGCTGTGCTGCGCCTGAAGATCAAGCTCAAGGTCCAAGCTCGTGCGCGGTATGTGAGTATGATGCAGCTCTACAAAATAAATGAGAGTAAAAGTTAGATTCAGATTAATTTCAATACCAATTTGTTTAAACCTACTTGATGACTTGGTTGCCTTGGGATGGAAGCGCAGTGAGCGACGCTCCACGGCACCGCGATGGAAACTGTGTGGTGCAACGCCAAAGTGCATCGCCGAATCTGAATCACTGCGATTGAGACGGCAATTGTAACGGTTCTTGCTGACCGCTGCCGATGGTGTAAATGTTTGCGACCGCTTTACTGGCCTATCGTCAAGCAGTTGCGACTGGCTGCGCAGCTTCTCCGGCGGAAAGACACAATCGGTGTTGGTTTCCTTATCGGCATACTCCTGCTTCATATTTTCTAGGTAGGCGTCGAGCATGCAACCAGCTGTGGATTAATTCAAAAATAAATAGTTAGTTTCAGAGTTTTTGCTAGGTCGATCATTACTTACAGTGCGTTAGACCCAGTGTGCCAACGAGCTGTTGCTCATCTTCTTCCTCCTCTTCCTCTTCCTCTTCATCGTCATCATCATCGTCGTCGCTGCACTGTGGCTCTTTGGCACCAACATGCTCGGGCAGCTCCTCAGCTATTTGCGCTTGCAGCTCCAATGGCGGCGCCTGATTGCGCGTCAGCGTCGAGGTCTGTGACGATGTAATCGTTGACTCATCCGAAGATTCCTCTCGGTTGTTATTGTTACTGCTGCTAGCAGCAACTGCGGCTGCAGCAGCTGCTGCACTTGTGGAGGGCAAATCGAGTGACTCAAAGCTGGGCATAAACTTGGAACTGAGCACATTGTACCACTTGAGTGTGGAGTCCTCCGGATTGAATTCAGCCATGCTGATTTGCACAGTGCCCTTAAATACAAATCTTACGTTAGTTGAAGCTTATTAAAAATAACAACTTTAACTCACAATTATCTCCTCCTTTTGCCCCGTCATGCTAACAACAGTGACCTGTAGGCTCTTGGTGAGCAGCTTATCTAGCGAAATGGGCACGGCAAAGGTATCGTTGAAGACGGGTTTCTGGAAATCACCCAGGGCCTTGGTGCGTATGGAGGTAAGCGAATTGGGCAGCAAGGCGGCACGCAAATAACTATGAAAAAAGAAACAGGAAAATTAGCTAAAAACTTATTGAACAGGTTTTCTAGGACTTACACTTGGGAGTTATCGGTTGTGGCCGTCCAAAGGGCTGACAAATTATTGGCACGCTCCAGGGAGACAACAAGCACGCCTTCCTGCTTCAGATACTTTAGGCCAATCTGCACTTGGGCCAACTCCTTGCGTGGCAAATGAGCACGCGATGCCTCAAAGACGCCGGAATCACCAGCTACAGATTCATTGCTGACAGCTGCAGAAACGGAACGCGTATTCGAGGTTGAGGAGGAGCGTGAGAGCATTTCTTGTGGTAGATCCAGCAGCGATGGCTTCTCCGAAATAGGCGACAACGGTGCATTTAGGTTGAGCGGCGAACTGAGGTTAAGTTTCTGCAATTTCGCTTCGAGCATCATGCAGTCTAACACCGTGGAGTCCAAGTCATAGGGATGGGCCCGTACGCCCAGTGGTGCTGCAGGTGGTGCTGAGTAGGCGGGCGGTGCAGGTATCGTGGGTAGAGCAGGGATCGCTGGCATCGCATTGGCATAAGTGGGTTCCTCCTTGAGCGCCAGCTGGGCAGCTGATAGTGCCTGATCGGCATTGGCATTGTATTTCATAGGTGAGGCAGGCGGCGTTTCCATCGAAAGGCTGCTGCGTGGCGATAATGAAACCTCCGATACGGGCAGAGGTTGCTGCTGTTGTTGCAGCGCTGGATGTGGAGGTGGCAGACGCTGCTGATGTTGCTGCTGCTGCTGGAATAATCGCTGCGAGCGTCGCTGCAGATCGACAACATCGATATGCGAGTCAACGGCAAAAGGATCTATGTAAATGTCCGTAAAGCTGAGTGCACTCTTGCTGCTGGCCGTAGAGAGTGAGCCGAGACTGCTGCCACTGCTGATGGAGAAGGTGCTCTCTGAGGAGAATGACTTAAGACGCTCCTCGAGCAGTTTGGTGGACTTTAGGGCCTCCTGCAGTTTGTCTAGCAGCAGTTGTTTCTCCTCGTGGAAGCGCAGACGATTCGCAATGCATGTATTGGTTGCCTCATATGCCTCATTGAGGTCCTCCTCGAGCTTCTGGCGTGTCTGTTGTATGACCTGTTTCTCCTCGGCACTGCGGGACTTAAGCGATATGCTATTCAGATCGTTAAGAAGTTTCTCCTTCTCCTGTATAAGCAGAATGCGATCCTTATCCGACTCCAGCTGACCAGGCTCAATGCGTTCCACATGATCGGCTAGCTGTTGTTGCAGTTTCTTGATATGTTTTCGCCACTCAGCATACTGTAGCTTCGTCTTGGCCATTTCGGCAAAACGCGCACCACCATTGAGATGCTCTCCGGCACCGCCACAAAGATCCGTCTGGCTGGCAACGCAAACACGATCGAAGGGCGAAGCGGCACTGAGCAGATCAGCATTCTCCTCACTGATCTGTTGGCGACTTAGCTCGTTCTTGATCTGCACCAGACTGCGCATTAGCTCCTCACGCACTTTCTCGCCAGAGACAAGGGATTTGTGGACCTTGAGCATTTCCTCGCGTATTGCCTGGACCTCGGCAATATCATAGCAGCCATTCTGACGTGCATTGATCTTCTCGCCCACGGAGTAGAGTGTGTTCATGCCCCGTTCCGTATAGGATATGTCGTTGGTAATGTGTGTAAGCTCCTGCTTCAATTGACGCACACGCTCACGCGCTAACATAAGATCCGCACGCAACAGTTCCGGATCGTGTCTGCTCATTGAGCTAGACGATGAGCATACTGTAAAGAAAAACCGTGTTTTTGTTATTTTGGATAAGAATCTTTATATAAGTCGCATTCCCCGAATAATGTGTGACCATGATTCGATTATCAAAAGGCAATATTATTGTGAAATTTCTTATCATTGTTGTTTAGAAGAAACAATAATAATGAAAGAAATCACGCGGTAGTGAGGAGATCTATTATTGGGAAAGGCTTATTCGATTACTTACAGCTGCTGCGACTTGCGGCTAGTTTATTCAGGTGATTGTATTCCTCTTGGGCGAGATGAAGTCGCTGCTGTTTGACATCAAACATCTCGCGTTTGTTTTCCAACTGATCCTGGGCAGCGGACAGATAATCGCTGAGCATTTGCTCTTGTACGCTCTTCCACTCCTGCCGTGGATCTTCCAGTTGTGTGCTCTGCGCAATGTGGTTGATATAGTAGCGACCAATATTCGAGTCGTACGCTTCCTCCCAGCCCACAGGCAACTCATCGCCCACACAGTCCTCAAAAGATTGTGGTTTTGTGTAGCTGTAACAGAAGAAACAAGAAGATTCAGGTTAGAATTGTTGTTTGATCTTGTTTGGTCGTGTATATTAAGCTTATCAGCCTTGTTTGTATAAAGACAACAAATCGCTAATGAATTTCCGTCGAGCAGAAATATTTTTTGTGTTGTATTGTTTTTGTATTTAAGTTATTGTGGCCATATCTAAGATGTATCGTAACCTGTTTACCGTCTATGGCCAAGTGTTCCCACGCCAGCTAATTGGAAGCGTTTCTCTTGGCCCATTCGATAAGATTAGCGACAGAGCTTTGTCTGGTATTTCCTGTGTGCATTTCTTAACTTTTCGGTAAAAGTTGGCAAAAAAAACAACAACACACATTTCTTGGACTCGCAAATATTTACCTTGTAGCATTAGCACTTGCCTAATGGAATGTTGTCTTCTCTTCAGTTGTTGCCATATAGAAAAATATCTGTACTTCCCCCCTTACCACCACTCCCGCCCCCCTTTCTTTCGATACAAAAATGCTGTTCACCATTTGTCTAATCTTATCGAGGTCGCAATTTTCCCGCTGCGGCAAAAGTGCTAATGACGATGACGTTTTTGTCGTCGTCGTCGTCGATGTTGTTGTAGTTGTTGTCGACGGTAGTGTCGTCGTTTTGGCTGATGTTTCTAAAAACTTTGATTCCCAAACAAAAAATCTAAGTTAATTAACTCATGTGCAAAGTACCTTTGAAAATGTCCAAACTAAATAAGATCAGAGTAAAGATCTTGATTAAGTATATAAGAGTGATTTCTCATAGATACAGGGTATTAGCCTAGTCAATACATTAGAACTTTAGCATATTAACTTTATACTCCTTATTCTCTACAGAAATTTGTTTGCGAAATTCAATTTCAATATCAGCGCAAGCAAAACAACATTTTCGCATTCCAATGATAATTACTAATCTTCATAAATTAATTGCTTGAATAGGTACACACAACACACACACACATACTTGCCCACACACTGATAATGTGCGTGGTGCTGCTTCAAGTGAAAAAAAAATATTTGTTGTTTTCCTTAAAGGCTGGCATATTTATATGATTTGTTAATTAATCATTGCTGAGGAATTCGCGCAACCATTAAAAAAAGAGCAACGCAAAAAGCGGCCCGACACGATAATAAAATGTGCGCCATATGCGCCATATATATATATATATATATATATATAAAAATACAACCATATATACATTATATAGCGTGTCTCAACTGTCCGACAGTTGCGCATTCAATATGAATTTTCCAAGAATAAACTTGTTGCGGCAGTTGTTGCAGCGAAAACCAACAGATCACATCATTTCCAAGAGAGTATCTCTTTGAGTTTACACAAGTATCTAATCGTTTGCAATTAACAAATTTAGCTAGAATAATGTACAAACGAAGAACGTTTTTAAATAAAAATGTAGCTACCAGTAGCTACCATAGTATATATATATATATGCTGACTCAACAACAGATCAAGTATCGATCGAACGCTTGCTTGACCAGCAAGCAATATAATCTAAAAAATCAAAATTCCGATTGCCCAAAACTAGATTCTAAAAGTAAGCGGTAAGATCAGTTGTTGTTGAATAATTAAATGACATGGCAAAATTCCAGCTAATTTTGCTTTATTTATGATCAGCTGATCATAAGTAGAACTACTTATGACGTATCTTTAAAAGCTGGGGACGACGTGCACTTGGTCAGGGACACACAAAACGAATTCATTTTTCATCGTTTTTTTCAAGCGATAAGCAACCATTTAAAAGTTGCATGTGTTTTTTTTAGCTAAGTAACTAAGTAACGATTTGATTCACACAAAAAAAAAATCAAAGGGCACATAAAATTGTGTGCCATACAAAAAGTGCTTTACTCGGATAAAATAAAAAACTCAACCAGACAAAGGGAAAATGGCACAAGTTGAAGGCGGGGATAATCAGTTTGTACAAACAGTGCAAAAAAAAAAAAAAAAAGTGCAACCGTTAATAAATAAACATAAATGATACATACACACACAAAATGTAGCTTAAATACATGTCCCAATCTCCAAGCGCGCACACACACAGTCAAAGCCTGAAAACTGACACACAAAACCGATCTGGGGTGCCACTTGGACAGAACATGACAACGCTTGACAACAAAGCAAAAACAAAAACATAAAAGAAAGAAAGAGCGTATAAAAATAATATGAAATCGACAAGCTTTGTATTTATTTTCATTGGCTTTTCCACGTTAAGCAATGGCACAATGATATCTGCCTTGAATTACGAATATGGCAGGCTTATTTGTTTATTTGCATGCAAGCTCACCGTGCAAATAAACATAACGAGCGATCGCCCCACACAACCATATAACAGTCTCAGCACAACGTCTTCCAACGAAAGATTTTAGAGAATCTGCTAGATAAATTGAAACTGAAATTCTTAACAAACATGAATGTTATTTCATATTCTTTAGTTTCAATTCAATTGAGACACAAAGTTTACACAGGTGTCGCGTGTGTGGTAATCGCAGCTGCCAATAAAAATCGAACGAACCATAAAAAAGAGTAGAAAAATTCTGCCTTTAATTAGCTAGAATGGGAAAAGAGTGATGCAAATTTTTTTTATGGTTTTCCATTAGCGCTTGACCTCAACGCGCGACCTAAGCAAATCAAAAATCAATGAATAAAAACTCATGAGTGGGTGACGAGAGGGGCGCTAGAGGCGTGGCATTTAAAGTAATAGGGCTTCCTTTATTATTGCGTCGTCGTCTGTCTGTGGCAGGCGAACTAACGAACTTAAAGCGAACTGTGTGCGTTATTGGCCTTTTAGCCGTTGTTGGCTTAACTAACTGGCTAACTGGTCAACTGGCAAAATGGCTAACTGGCTAACTGGCTAACTGGTCGCAGCCCACATAAAACTTGGCGTTTGTTGGCACGTAAGAGCGCGTTAAAGAAGAAAAAAAAAGCAACTGCATAAATTAAATAATTGTAAACAAAATATTTATGGCGCTGAGCGTCGTTGTAATAAATTCGCGCTTTAATATAAAAAAATAAATGAAAAAAAAAAAGAAAACAAGTTTTGGGCCACAAAATATTTCAGCATGAATTTCGTTGTCTCAATAGCGACGACGACAGCAGCAGCCAACAACAACAACAATAACAACCGTACAGTAAGACCTAGGCATGGCTGGCCATTGACAACGACAACGACAACGTCAAAAGTTGTCATTAGGCAGCACTTAAAAATGAAATTTACACACATACGCACACATGCATACATATGTGCAGCTTTATACTTATGGATACATCACAGCAACATCACAGATACATTTGTATAAACAATATTATTTAACTGTTTACGACGCGTTTTATGCTAATTGGCCAAAGCTCATCAAAAAAAATTCGTATTTCTTCTGGACATTCTTTGCATATATGTATATGTATACGTATACGAATTTATCTTTTAGTGACTTTTGGGTATATTTTTGGACATATGTTAATGAGCTGTTGTTGTTCAAGTTTGATTTTGGAGTTTAATCTTGAAAACTTTTATTTTCGACGACGACGACGACAGCAGCAGCAGCCGACGTCGCAGCCTTGTGACAGAAAATAAATTAAAAAAGCGTCAAAGTTCTGTTCTCCTTGCACAGCTAGTTTTTAATTTTAGATGATCATTAATTCAGTTAAAGAATTTCTATTTTGATTGGTTCGGCTTCGCTCATTTAGCAATTCAAATTCAATGAAGCATCATCATCATCATCATCAGCAGCGGCAAAATGAACAGATTCAGAAACAGAAACAGTTTAAGCCGGTTTTTTGTTTCCAACAAATTTCACAAATCTAAGTCTCTCGTTAAGTTAAGTTAAGGGGAAGGGCGGTAAGTAAGTATTATCTATCATCTGTTTATATGCATGTTGGACTTGGGCCTAACCAAATCACGTAGTCACTTGCCAAGTTCTGCTCTAATTGTTTACTCTATTTCTACGCTTGTTTTGTACTTTTAACGGAACTGAGATAATAAACCACACGCTCTTCTGCTCTGATACAATATGGTCGACAAACACTTAGAACACGACAAAGTAACACACATTTCCGGTTAATATTAAACAAATATATATATATATATATGTATTTGCGCCAATCGCCAATCCAATGGCCCACTTGGCCGTCAGCACAGCTTAGCTCAGAGATCAGAACGACAACGGCAGCAACAACAAAATTAATAACATCAGATTTTTATGCAAAAATTTCAGAGAGAGCCAAACAGACATAAACATTAGAGAGCCAATTTATCAGGCACTCAATCGAACATCACCTTGACATACCTACATGTATGTATTTATAGGTACGAGGTAAATAAACAAACAGTTGACGCAATTGTCTGTGTTAACTACTGCAACAACGAAATATTACGCTATGATCGTCATACAGGCATTGTAGATATGTTTTTATATATATACTACGACCGCTTGATCTTGGCTTATTAGATAGAGTTATGGAATCCATGGATATAGATCCGTGATCGGTTTAATGTATGAGATTGTTATGATCACAAAATCTTTATAAAGTTAGGAAATAAATTGGTTTTTAGAACTAGTATTCTTCCTTTACGAATCGTTAACAAAATTTCTGAATAATTACTTTAAAATTCACCTTAAAATTATTTGATATTTATTTAAAAATCCAGTTGACTTTAAACGCCTTAATCTGATTATAAATATAAGTCAAAACCAATTCGCATACAACATTAAAAACATTAGTTCAATGACAAAATCATATTCAAATTTCCGCATGATCTGCTGTTGTTGTTTTCTTTTTTTTTAAGAGTGGCACATTTGTTATGAAATTGACAGTTTGAAAGCAATTCACAGTTTTGATAGAGCCATGAATTTGAAGATACTAGATACGTACTGACAAAAAACAAGAAACAGCAACATAAACAGAAATAATAATATATGACGTCGTGACACACATAAATTGTTAAAAAAAAAGAAAAAGAAAAACAACAGACACACAAAATGAATTGGAATCTAGAGCAAAAACAAAATGTATTTGGTACTATTATCACATGTTTTATTTATTTTGCTTGAAGAATGTTGCTGCTTAAGTTGGGTTGGGTTTGTTGGGGTTGGGTTTTCGGTTAAGTTAAGTTGAGCTGAGTTACGTTGCTTATCAGACAGGCGAACAGAAATATTTAAGAGCTTAATCAAATTAAGCTATAAAGGTCGTACGTCGTTTTTATCTTATCGCTTCGTTGTTGCTTGGTTGTTGTTGGTTGTTGACGACTCGACGACTCTGGGTTGTTGTGTAAAAATGTATAACGAGTCTTGCGCTATGATTTCCAGCTTGTTTCAAGTGTCGTTCACATTGAAATATTTCTCGCTTTAAGCTATTTGTTGTTTCTTGTTCGCTGCTTGTCTTGGGGCTGTGGCAAATTAAAAAGATATTAACTGCATTTCCTGTGCTCCATGACTGTCTCTCACACTCTGACTTCCTTCCGGCGCACTTTTCATAATTTAAAGCTGCGGAGGGAGCGCTTCAAAGCTGATAAAAACGGAAACGCTGTGTAACTTGCTTTAGAGCTTATCAAATGCATTTCAATATATACAACTACTTTCCATAATAATAATAATAATAATAATAATAATACTTTAACACTGACCAAAGTCAATGAACTGCACATACTTTCGAGTAATATTTCTTTTCTTTCTTTTGCTTTTAAACCTTTTTTTTAGGCTTTTTTAGTTTATTAGTTTGTTTTTTGTCGTTTTTCATGTCTCCAAACGTTATGCGAGATAAGCCTGAAGCATTTTCTAGCTGTTCTTTATCTACAAAGGTATTTCACAATCTTCAAAACAGAATAAAAGAGTGAGAGCGATAGAAATAGAGATGGGGGGAAACGAGTAGGCTAAAGATAGGTCTGACATATTTGTTTGTCTGCTTTTCTTTCAGAGTCCGATATCTTAAAGTTTCGTAAGTGGGTGTCAATTACAACGCTCAGGCACTTAAAAAGTCCGAAAAAATATATGTGTGTGTGTTTTTTAAGTTTTGGACCTCAGGCCAGAGTATTGGCCAGTCTTTGGGACTCATTTAAATGGTGTGGGCTGATGACATTAGTCACAGTACCACGGTAAGCCCACTTTCAAAGAGTGTGAAAAAGAGACAGAAGACTAGGCCTATTCATAATAGCTATGTTAACGCTTATGCTTCTTCTTCATCGCTTTAGCGCTCATTTTGAAGTCACACAATGTCTACCATAAATTCCAAAGTGAACAATTTAAATAAATTTTTGCGCCACTCGCAATGCCAACTGCATACAAATTAACTATTAAAAAATTCATAGAATTTATGCACAACCACACACACATAGATACATACATTATCAAACAACAAACAAACATATGTGCGCGGGGCAACAAAAGCGCCCACTTGGAGAACCCGATCACCATTCATCCTCACCACATCCCAACCCCCACCCGCTCTTTACCATTTATTATAGCCTCATGACAAAAAGAAAAAGCAAAATAAACTTAAATTGAAATTTATGAATTTTATGACTTGTTGACGGGCATGTTTCTCCCTCCCCCTCTCCCAACATCTCTCCTTCTCTCTCTCTCTCTCTCTCTCTCTTTATCTTTCTCTCTAATATATTTGAATTAAGATTCGGAAAAGCGTATGTTTACGATCAGCACGCTAAGTTCGAAAAAAAAAAAAAAAAACAAAACTACTGGCATAAATGGCAAAAATAAGATACATTGTGAGTTACCAAGAAAATGGTCAAAGACATTTAAGGCTGCTCTCGTGTGAAAATACCCTGGATAGAGAACGATAAGTTTTGATAGATAACGATAAAGAAATCTTCTTCATATCAAAGACTCAAAACGATCCCACACTCAATTCTTATACACTGAAACTTATGCAATTATACAATTATACTTATAGATGTAATCTAATCTGCAGGGGTGAGGCAAAAGTCTAAAATCTAGTGACCCTTTACGTTAAGTCTACAGGGTATGAGCAACCTTAGAGTGCTACCAATGAATGCGGGCCAAATAGACAAGGTGAACTTTCTGGCCATCATTCGTTTCTGCCATTGATCGATGAACGATGCTTTGACGTCTTTGCGTTTATATTTATATATATATGTATAGAGAGATGTGGATACCCTCATACATATGGCTATAATATGGGCGAACATTTCAAAAGAGGAGAATGTAGCATGTGAATGCCAATATATTTCACTTTAACAAGCATACGAAATTGGTTTTGAAATTCTTTTTCATTTCAATTTGTTGCTTTTGCTTTTGTTGATGTTGTTGTTGATGTTCGTTTTTGGGCGAAATATGCAAACGGTATTCGGGTACGTCAACAAAAATTCGTGGTATGCGCATTATAAAGCTTTAAATTCGACACGACAACTCGGAAACAATTTCGTGTCGTTCGCGACGCCCACATGGAATATGCCAAAGGCACACAGATACACCACACACAACTACACAAACCGAAAGATGACCAAATATTTCACACAAAAAATTCCTGCTAAATACAATACACACACACACACACACACATATATATGTATAAACGTATTTGTAGCTGCTCTATTAAGAAACCTTGACAACGTCAAGACCAAATAAAAAAAATAAAAACACAAAATAAATAAAAACAAGTGCAAATTTTTACTTGGAACTTTTTTTGTTGTGCAAATTGTCCACCTGTGCAATTATATTTTTGGTCGATTCCTCGAATTTTTCAAGTGCAAGCAAGGGCTTAAGATAGTTTTGACGAAGATAGATACTTTTCGGAAAAGTTTAAGTACTTATTTTTGGCTGTAGTTGGCAATTCAAATTCTAGGAAAAAATCGTGGAATATTTATTGAAGTTTTTATAGCTTAGAGATAAAAGATATTTATAATCAAATTATATGCTGCCGAGCCTTCAAGAGCCTATTTCTATACCTATTAGCCATCATTAACATTACCATAAGCATAGTTATAGCCATCGTAGTCGTCGTCGTTGTCATCGTCGCCGTTGTTGTCGTCGTTGTACTCTGTCATTAACAAAACAACTGTTGCGACCTTCACATACCAGAGCAGCCAAGCGACTGTGAGCCAAGCGACCCAGCCAGCGAGCACAGTGAGCACAGTGAGCAGTGAGCAGTGAGAAGTTGAGAAGTAAGCAGAGCGCATGTGCACATACGCAGTTACTTACAAACATACATAAATACATATCGCATATTGAAATAATAATAAGGCGAACAAAAAAAAAACAAAAAAAAAAACCAACTGAGAAACGTGAATGCGAAAATGCGACGACGTCAAAGTCTCAGATTAGCAGAAATTTGTTATATACTATAAAGAGTTGTTGTAAATGTATCTGTATGTGTTGCTGCTGTTGTTGTTGTTGCTTTTGTTGCTCCTGTTTTTGTATCTGATAGAATGTACTCGTAATAATGCTCGTACTCGACGAGTGCGAATGCACGCTGCAACAAAAGGGGGAAGTTGCATTGTAAATATGACGAACGCTTTAACGTTGAGCTGGGGGCGCATTCCTCGCATAAGGTCGAGCGTAGTAGTTGAATAAAGTGGAGAAAAGGTGGAGGGGGGGGGGGGTTGTGGAAAGCATACACTATAATCATACATAGAGGCACACATTGTATATGCGCTGTGAGATAGCTGGAAGCAGGCGTTATTCTTTATTTTATTTTTTATTACTGGGAATTCGGCCATGGGTAACGTCTAAGAGAAAGAAACAAAGCTGAAAAAAATTATAATAATAATTTCTAAGCAATTTCACAGCAAAATGCCAAGAAGGAAACGAGCGAATATTTCTTTGGAATCATATTTTCAACGTTTTAGCACAAAAATGCCTTTGCCTTTGCCTGTTGAATGTCGATTGGTATACATAAATTGTTTTGTTCGTGATTCGTTTATTTATTTACTTTTGAATTTAGAAATTGTTTGTGGTGTGTTCATAATTTACAGCTGCCAATAACAAATAGCCTCAAAATGCTATTATCTTATATCTTATTCGAATTCAATGTGCATAAGAATTAGAAAATATCCCAGAATTTGAGAGCGTATTGAAAGCGTTGAGCAAAATAATTTGCTAGCATATGTACAGAATATTGATATGTATTTATAGATGTTGATCTGTTTGCAGACAGTTTGGAAATTCTTAGCACGACCCACAAAATATATATGTACGTGTATATATATATATATATGTTTTTTGTGATTTTCTTTTCGAGCACTTTGTAGACAGTTTGGCAATTCGCATCACGGCCAAAAAATTATTTCAAAAATGTATTCAATAATTTCGTCTCATATATGCTCATATAGTATACATATTTTAGGAAATTATGT
Source organism: Scaptomyza tumidula (assembly GCA_035044465.1). Taxonomy (NCBI): domain Eukaryota; kingdom Metazoa; phylum Arthropoda; class Insecta; order Diptera; family Drosophilidae; genus Scaptomyza; species Scaptomyza tumidula. The sequence continues at coordinate 5,054,537 of JAWNNW010000445.1, forward strand.
TTTACATGCCAACAACAATAATACGATATGCATGAAAAATACTTTTCGACAGCAACAAAATGCCGCATAAGAATGAAAGCTGTTGACCAAAACGAACAACAAAAAGGAACACGAAAAAAAATGCCGCATGTCAAATGGGCCAATTAACATTTCTGTTATTTGCTTGCTGCTTTTGTTTTAAGTTTTTTATACTGTCTCTCTCTCACTCTCTCTCTCTCTCACTCTTCACTTTACTCTTTCGTGTCTTTTGTTTATAAATAACGAAAAAATTGTTTTGTCTAAGTTTCGTTGCGGCTGCTTGTATGCAAAAAAAAAAAAAACAAAATAAATAAATATATTTGTTCGCTGTTATTTTTAACGCCAGGTCATAAATAAATAAATTATGCATGCATATTGATAGTCTCCTCGCCTCCATCCTCCATCTTCTCCTCCTCAAAAGCTCTCCTCTCAGCCTCATTCTTCTCTAATATATATATATATATATATATAGATATAAATTCTACATATAAATCTGGCAGTAATAAAATCCGGCCGATAAAAAAAAGAATTCCAAGATTATTGTATTCAATAATTTTGCTGTTGTTTGTTTATTTATTCGAATACACTAGCATTCCTCTTTCTCTCGACAGACACACACACACAAACACACACATGCATACATACATAGAAAGGCAAAAATGGAGAACGTGAAAAATTTCCAATTTTATGGTCAACGCTCGTGGCATTCTAAGGAATTTACAATATCTGCTTGTTTGTGACTAGAACCAATTGATTAAAATACACATTTTTGCGTTCTACGACTCGGAACATTAATATGTTATTAAAGATAAATGAGTTAGATACAAAAGAGCTTTAGAACTGAAATACTTGAAAACACACACAAAGACATTATTGAAAGCAAGTAATAATTTAAATGATTATCTATCTATAACTTGGAAAGTCTTAGGGAAGAAACAGATTTTCATTTATCTTTCCATCTATTTAATGGTTTAAGGTTAATAAACAAATATCTATAAGATACAATAAGCCACTTCAACAGTTCTTGCTTTAGTTATATCTAACAAATAAAACTCAACTTGATGTTACAGTTTGTACGCATCTTACAGATACATTTTAGATGTTCATTAAAGGAGGCAATTGAGCTATTCATGGTGCAGTTTTTGAGCTACATTGTTGAAGTTGTTCAACGAGCAAAAAGTGCACGACAAATGAGATAAAATATGTGTGTAAGCAACAGCAGCAACAGCAGATGTACTCGCTACAGATGTATGTTTGTATGTATGTATGTACTTATACTGTGTGGCATGTGTGTGTTTGTGTATGCATGGCATGTTTGTATGTATGTGCATGTGTACGCGATCATTTAGTCCAAAGCAAACAAATAAACAAACGCACAAACATGCATAAATAACTATAACTCGTTGCAGTTGCAGCAACAATAGCAACAGTCGCTGCTGTTGCTGCTGCTATTGCTGCTATTGCCTTCAGCAAAACAACTCACACAGATAATAACACACACACACACACACACATACAAACACACGCACGCTTACAAGCATCGAGCAGCGACGCAAACTACGAAGCGGCAGCGACTCAGGAATGCGGTTTTGACAAGTTCTTCTAAAATTGTTCGAGCAACTTTGCTATTTACGCTATGAAACGACAACAACGACAACAAAGTAAGAGCGACAAGCAAAGAGCAAAGAGCGAGTGTACGAAGGAGCGCGTAAAGCAGAACAAGCAAGAATGCAGCACGGCGAGACGTACCGAATACCTTAAATACCCTGCAAATAGATATCACTCTAGGTTTGGACTCACCATAAATATGCATTGTTAATAGTTATGTTTTAGAGATTTAACTATTCTATTATTAGTTGATTCTTATCTTCAATCACCTACAATGTGAGACATCGACATAGCCCATGTTACATGTCCCTCAGTTACAGGGTATGTAAAGCAAGCGAATTGAACGGCGAGCGCAGTGGGAGCGGGAATGGCTGCTAGCATGAGATGTTGTTGGCGATGGAGAGGCAAACAGGCAGAGACGCAGCAGAGTATGTTTGTGTGTGTGTGTGTGTGTGTGCAGTGCGCTGCTTGAGGCAAGCCCAACAATAACAACAAGAGGCAACAGCAACATTTTCGTTGTTGCTGTTGTTGGAAAATATTTCAAAGTTGCAGTGAACTCGCAGCACAACGCGGCACCAATTGAATGTGCATGTATCTATATGTATATGTGTGTGTGTGTGTGTGAATGCATTTATTGAAGCAATGCGCGCATTGCCTTAAATGCCAACTTTACTACTATTTCTGCCAGCCATACTACGCTACGCCCAGCTTTTTGTTGTTGTTGTTGTTGTCGTTGCTGTCTTTTGTGTATTTGGCAAACATTCCAAACGTCCATAAAATGTTCTTATTTATGTATGTATGTATGTTTGTATGTAGCAAGCTGCACACGACTGGCAGTGAGAGGCACATAAAAGGGGTACCAATTCAACAGGAGGATCAAGATGAGGGGGGGGAGGGGGAAATCAGCAACAGTGAAGTTGCTTTGACATGAATGTCAGCTTTGTGCATTTAAGCAGTTTAATCAACTTTTTTTTTTTTTTTTCTTTGCTTTTTACTCATTCCCTTTTATGCTGTTGGTGTTCTTGTTGTTGTTGTTGCCTTCTCTTCTAAGACGAGAAGAGAAGAGAACCCGGAGCCGGTTTGTTGGCCATTTCATGCATGCATGCAGCAACATACATACTTACCCCCCCTACCCATTCCATCCCATTCACCACCCATATCACTGTGTACCAGCAATTCTATGTGCTGCACTTGAGTGCATGTATCTGTATCTGATGCCGCGAGTATCTATATGTATGTATCTATTTAAACGCACATACATATCTATATATATATAAATATATGTGTATATATATATATATGTGTGTGAGTGTATTTGTAGCGTTGTCGTCGGTTGCGGCACGTCGCGAATTCTATGCAACGTTCAAATGTGATTGCACTTTTCTCAACTTTGCACCAGAAAGCAAGCGAGCAAAGCAACAACAACAACAACAACAACAACAAAACACAAAAATAAACCAACGAAAATACCATGATCAGTTGCTGCTGTTTTTTGGGCCGAAAGTGTTGCGCGTTGCTGACCCACAAACCAATAAATTCCAGCTCAAGTATCTGTGGAATGCAACCGAGAAGCAGCAGCCGCAAGCCCAAGCAGTTGAAGATCACTCGCACAAAATGAATTGTGCGGCAAAACTGTGCTAAACATTTTGATAGCACATGCAGCTAAAGCTCAAAAAGATGCAACTGATACAAAATACAGCTACATATTTTGTTGTTGTTGGTTTTTTGTTTGGGGCATTCGAGGAATGCTGCCAAGAGACGACCTCTGTCTATCTGTCTGTCTGTCGGTCTGCCTGACTTGCCTTATCACTTCATTAGGCCATAAATTCGACGTCAAAACATGGGCAGCAAAAAAGCAACAACAACAGCATGAAAATTCCACAGACCGTTTTTATTGAGCAGCAGCACACAGATACACACACAGAGTTACAACAGATGCAGATGCGGATTGGAGCTTATGGCATGAAGTTCTTTCTCTGCGGCCTGAAGCATCTACGCCTTCGCTGCTCCGCAGTCACGTTAATTATGTAAAAGATACAGATACGAATACGTATCCGAATACGCGTGCGCAAAAGAGCCATAAGCCTGAAGTTCAGTTTCTTTTCTCTCTCTCCACTTTGCTTTGGGTCTTTTCATCTTAAGAATATGTTATACGCACTCAAATGGCATTCGAAAAGTGCTACTGAAAAATAATACAAAAAAACGAAATGAGATTTCGTGCGGCCAACAAAAGAAAACAACAAAAGATCGAAACGACCTGAAAGGGTGAAGAACGGTAGAGAGAGAGATATTTGAAAATCTTTTGGAATGTCTTTAAGCTGCTGTCTGTCTGTTTGTCTGTCTGCACCTCCTTCTACTTCACCATGTTTCCTTTTTGGGTATTTGGAATCTCATAAAGTGTGTGTGTGTGTTTTTGGGACACTTGGAACAGCTGATTACAACAACGAACAGCAGCGACTGATTAGGGCAATTAATTGTCAGCGATTGGAATGCAGATATTCCCCATTTCCCAAACCCATTTAGCTGCTCCTCACCCAAACAACAAGTCCGCAACAAATGCCATTTGTGGCACGATATGGTTTTTTATGGTATGGCATGTGTTATTCAAGCTTTTGTGATCGGGTACCGGGTTAGCCTAAGGAAAATGGCTTTTAGCAACGCCAAGAAGATACACTCAAAGTTTCATTATAGTTGTAAATAGAGAACATACTAAACATCTTTTTAGTTTGGGCTTGAACAAACAGCTGTCAACCTTGAGAAATTTCATTAAAACACATTTTTGTATGCATGAAAACCCAAACTCAACCTTAAAATGTCTTTAGTTACAGATTCTTTATTTTATGTGTCTGTCTCCTTCCGCTTGAAAAAGAAACAACCATAGCAACTGCGGAGAGGGAGAGGGGGAGAGATAGAGGGGTATAAATAATGCCAAAAGTATCTCACAGCAATTTATCTTGAGTATGCACATTCCAGAGCCCGTTGTTGTTTCGTTTCATTTCTTTTTTTTTTTGCCATTGCATGCATGGAAAATTGCTACCTTTGCAGGCACAACAAGCTGCGGGCACGGCACTCACACTCACACTCGCACACAAACGCATATATCACGATCACTCAAGGAAGGAGGCCCAACTCAGCTCAGCTCAGCGCAACTCAACTCAACTTAACTTAGCTTGGCTTGGCTTGGCTTGGTTCCGTTTAGTTCAGCACATGGCGCAGGCAGTCCAAAACTGTTGACGTTTGCAAAAATAAACTACACAACAAAGAGGCGAAGAGGCAAAAAGTACAAAAAGGAGCAGTCGAAGATAAAATACCCTTGCAAATCGATCATCAATAAAAGATAAGCATACTGCAGTTTAAGTTAATCAAAGTTTTTTGCAAAAAAAAAAAAACTATCCTAAAAGAGTGATTCAGAGTCGAAAATGCCGCAGCTAGAGAATACGTAGTCTCCATATGTTGTTGCTCTTGTTGTTTTCGTTCTTGCTCTTTGAAGAGGGGGGGGGGAGAAAAAAAACTTAATGTTCAGCTCACGTTTGCAGTTTTGCTGAGGTGCGAGTGAAAAATTGCACAGCTGCGAGAATGACAGCTGAAATATTATAAATCGATATGTCTACATTCGAGGGTGGTATATATGTATATATATATATATTCAGATCAAGTCAATCAATAAGCATTTTTAGCATTTATTCAAGGGTAAAGCCACACAAAAAATTAAACGAGACTGCAACTGCAACTGCAACACGCTTAATTAGCACATGCTGAAAAGGAAATCATTACGCCTGATAAAAATCACTAGTGTTGATTGCAGCAAACTCTAGCAATAGCGAAAGAGGTGGTGGGGGGGGGGGGGGGTAGTAGTAGCAACAAGTGCGAGAGAGTTGACAGGAAAACTCAAAGATCGCAACGCTAAGATCGCTTAAGAAACAACAACAAAAGCAACAACATCAGCAGCAGCCGCAGTTTGTTGGCTTGCAACTTGCGAGTTGCAACTGGTGTTGTTGTTGTTGTTGTTGGGGATGTGGAAAAAAACAGCCGCTAAAATGGGCAAAACATGCAGTGCGACCAGCAGCGCTTATGTATCTGCAAGATACATTATGTATATGTATGCTGCATATGGCAAAAAGGGTGGATAGGGGGGAAAGGGGGCTTAGGCTGTGTCGTTGCGCGTTGCAAGTGCAAAGAAAATATTTTTTTTGACGCTTTGGGCCTGCTGCAAAACTAGAAAATGTTGCTGCTGCTGCTGCTGTTGGCGTTGCAACGTCGCGCGTTGCATTCATGCGCGTAATCAAATTGTAATCATGGCCTGGACGACGGCAGCAAACACACAAGAAACAACAACAACAACAGCAACACAACAACAACAACAACAACAACTGCAACAGCAGCTTTTTCTAGTTATTGTTGTTGCTGTGTTGTTGTTAAGTGGAAATACTTGTAGCACAAATGCAATGCGGGCTGCTGCTGCTGCCGCCGCCGCTGCTGTTGTGTTTCTGCAACTGAACAGTGAAGCTTGGTTAAGTGCAACTTGCATTAATAGTGTATAAGATATTCAGAAAGTATTCGTTTTAAACTAATAAAAAATCAAAGAATAATAATGCGTTATACTTTTCTCTGTGAATTCTGCTATAACAATCCAAATATTCTAACTATTGGAACAAAAAGTTTTTGTTTTTTTTTTTACTGTATCTGTTACTGCATTTGTCAAAGCAACTGCATGTTAAGCACATTTTATACCCTAACAAACGCTTTTAAAGCGCTATAAAATTAAAATAAATATTTCTAGCCTGAAGCAAAAAAAAATACCTTAGTGCGCATAATGTTTATTAAATGAGTATTTAATTAAGTAAGAAATATTATTATATATAAAAGGGTATCTTTCTTTCGGATTTTTCCTCTTTAGTTGTTGTTGTTGTTGCATTTGACTTGTGCAATTTATTAAATGAAAAAATGCCGTTTTGCAGCTTTCCAAGTTGCATTTTGCCTGTATGCTTCCCTCTCTCTCTCTCTCTCTCTTTCTACGTACCCCTCCTCTCACTCTTTCCACCACTTTTATGTGTGTGTATGTGAATTGGCTCTGGCTCTGGCATCTTTTGCAGCAACCAAATTGAATTTTATGCAAATTTTACTGTTTCTGCTCTAGCAAAAAAAAAAAAAAATATATATATATATAGAAAAAAATCGCCACATCTAATGCATAATGGCACGCATACTCAACTCACACACACACACACACATACATATACACACGCTTATAGCTATGGCATTTAGCGGGTTTTAATGCATTTGCCAACGAATACTTAGATTGGAAAATGCCACGGCTCGAAGCCAAGAATTAGAACGCTTTCAACTCAACTCAACTCGACTCAACTCAGCTCGATGCTCTGTGCGGCCCGACCCATTTTGAGATAGAGATACGCATATCGGTCAGATAATTGATGTTGGATCGCTGCTGTTGTTGCTGTTGCCGATGGCGCCACTCTGCCACAGACAGACAGCAACTTATCAATTAAAGTCAGAGTTGGGGATGGGGATGGGGATGGGGGTTTTCAACAACTAATTTACATGTTAAAGCTAGAATTAACTCAAAAGAAAAAAGCTTTGTGACACAAGACAAAATAAAAAATAATATTGAATGTTTATTTCGTGACGGTTTTTTTCCAATTCCACCACCAACACTAATAGCAATAATGGCCAGCTTTCGCCTAGGCCCATTTTGGCGGCTCCACTCAACAACGATTTTTATGTAAAAATAAACGAGTTCGAGTTTGGATTTCTGGTTTCGAGTTTCGAATTTCGATTTCGAGTAACTATCATAACCGGTAGCTCTTGTTGATGTTGTTGTTGTTGTTGTTATTTTGTTACAATGGAACTGCTATAACCGCTAATAAAATCATGTTAGCCCTCAATAAGCAGATTTTTAGCTTATCCTAACCCCCCCCGCCCCCACAGAAATGAATGATGACCCAGACAAACTCTCAAAGTTTGAAACTTTGTTAGGATTTCTGATGTTTTCACAATGATCGATGAGTCGAGAAACTGTCACCAACCAACTAAAAAAAACCTAAAACCAAAACAGCCAAACACACAAAAAGCTCCACAACTTTTAGTCATATATGTATGTATGTGAGTATATGGCAAACAATTGGCCAAAAGCGTTATTAGCATGGCCAACAGCGACTCTGACGCAGTCGTCTTTGACTATTTGTTTATACAAAAAAAAATACAAAAAAAATAAACAACACGAACACGAAAGAAAAATCAAAGCTAAATAACGCCCGTTTAAAAAGTTTAAAAAAAAGTCAAGTGAAATACACAAATATTTCAAATGCCCTTAACGAGGAGAGGAGTCTTTTCAATGTGTCTAAGATTTCGTAACATTCTGTTGATTTATAGATTAAATTTATTTTTACTATATTTCTTTTTGATTCTACACTTATTCATTTCTTGTTCTTGTTCATGTGCCAAGTATCCAAGGGTATTCAAATATCGGCCTTGTTTATCGGCTCGCTGAGATTTGTAGCTCGGCCTCCCCGAAGTGTCCCGAAATGGCCCGAGGCCTGGCTCGCTTCGCCTCATGCTATAAATTTATTTATGGCTTATTGGAATTTTTGCGCGCTACCGGCACCAATTTTTAAAATTCAATAACAGCTCGCATGCCGGCAGAGCGAGACGGATAGACAGAGAGAGAGAGAGAGAGAGCGAGAGAGAGAGAGCAAAAGATGAGGCGAAATAATTGAGGCAAAAATATGCGAAACGTGCAAAATGCCAATAAATTGAGGGGCAAAAAAAAAGAGAAGCGTACAATTAATACTAGATTTATTAGTACATACAAAAATTGTTTGTGTGTGAGGGGGGAATTGTAATGGCAAAAATATTTGTAGACAATTAAGAAGCAGTTTAAAAGGGAATTTGGGATAAGTTTTAAGTTATTGGAGACACAAAGAAAGATCCTTTGTAGATTATAATAATATTCATAATCATTTTTGTGTAACATGAATCGATCGAATTTTACATGATAAATAATTTCAAGGAGAGATTGTTTTAAGTTCACTTATCAGCTTATATATTGTGCGTATTTTCAATATCGAATCTTGCTTGGCCTTCTCCCACTTTGCGCATGTTTATAGTATACATTTTTTGTACATGTGTATACATTAAATCTACTTGATGCATAACCCTAACAAATGCGCAGATGTTTCATTTCATTTTTCATCCAAACGCAAACGCAAAAACGAAACAAAACGAACAATAACACAGAAACAGCAAAAAAATTCCTCAACGCTTTCGGTCTGTGTGTGTTTAATTCAGTGAAACATTTTGAACAATGTCCAATTGCAATTTGAAACAAACAAAGGGATTGTTTGTGTTAATTGAAAGCGAGAAGCGCACACAAAACTACACACATATACACACAGGCACACAAGCACACAAGCATAGAGCAAAAGAATTTGAGAAATCAATTATTTCGAAACTGCAAAATTCCTACATACATTTGCAATTGTTTATGGTAAAAAGACAGACAGCGCAAGCAAGCGAGCTAGAGACATTGAGCTGGAGAGTCACCGCTCACTCTCTCTCCCTCTGTCGCACGCAAGACAAAAATGTGAGCGAACGGCAAAATGCTCGTGGGGCCAACTAAAATATATCTATGCGATGGCCTGATGTGGAACTCGTCGTCGTCCCACCTCTCTCTCTCCCTCTCTGTTCACTTGCTGTTGATCACACACAAATGTGACTATTGCAGCGCTCACACGCGCTCTCTTTCTCTTTCTTGCTGTGGCCATGCGCCTCTCTCTGCACACACACACACACACACTCTCGCGAACATTACGTATTAGGGATTTTTAGTTTTGCTCGGCTCTTATTTAGTTTTGTACGATTTTTTTTTTTTGCAGATCATTTGCTGAGCTTTATTTAACTTTTGCTCTCTCTGCTTGGCCCCCACTATATTTCCACTCCCTTGTTACCCCCTGGCGAAACGCCTTGTTGTCTGACGCTGTGCCGTTTGCTTTGCTGTACAATTTTTTTTTTCTTTTTTTTTACATTTCAGTTTTTGTTTGTTGCTGTTGCCGTTGCTCGCCACTCATTTCGGTTCAGTTATACTTGGAGTCTTAATCATCGCTTTGGAATGTTTACATGCTTAAAATTGTTTTTTTTTTTGTTTTTTTTTTTGGTTTGCTGCCCTGTTAAAAATATGTGTATGTAATTTATTTCGCTTTTATTGTGGTCGCGTTTTTGCTGTTGCGGCGACTGCAGCTGCCGCTCTCTGGCTCATGAGTCTTCTTCTTCCCGCATTCCAATGCACACACATACACAAGCAGAGGCATTCACACGCACTCACACGCATACACACATGTACGACGACGCACCTTTTCTTTCCGGTTGGAGTTGGAATTTATATGGGCTTTATTTTTTGTTTTTTTTTTGTTGTCTCTTTCTCTTCCTTGACAAGACATCTCTATAAACTATGTTTGTATATATATTATTGTACACTTACCGATCTCGGGGATCGAGCCATGTGGTCTTTTTGTTGATATGATCTATGTAGTAGGTCTTGCCATCAAAATCCCTGGCAATGTCCCAGCCGTCAGGCAGTGGGAATTCACTGTGATGATGATGATGTATCTGATGATGATGATGATGATGTGGAAGTGGATGCTGTCGTTGCTGCTGCTGGTGCTGTTGCTGCTGTTGATTCGACATTTTGGCAACAAAAAAAAACTTGTCAGTCACTTGGCGCGCGAATTTATATTTTTTTATTTTGGCTTTCCGGTTTCTTTTTTTTTATTACTTTGCTTTGCTTTGCCTTGTGCAATGTACAACATACAATAACATTTTACCACGCGAGAAAGAGAGATAGGGAGAGGCAGCTACCAAGGCACGGGCGCGCGCTCTCAATTATTTATTTATTTTTCTTTTCATAACTGCATTCCATTCCAGCACACATACACACACAAAACCGCGCGCGCACACAGTACACGAGTCACACACACATGCGCTTACAAAAACTCTCGCGCTCGACGCGCACTTTGTTGCTGGATGTTAAAGTTGTCGTTGCTGCTGCAGTTGTTGTTGCTTTTTGCTGCTGTTGCTTCTTCTTCTTCACACACAAGTCACAGAAAAAATGAGTGCAATTGAAATTTGTGTTAATATATTTGCATTTGCTTTAAATGCTTAATTGAATTTAATTAAAAAAAACATTCAGCATTTGGTATTTCGAGTTCAAAACGCGGCTGCAAGCCAAAACACCGATTTATATCAATATAGCGATCGGTGAGTATTTATTGTGTTTCTTGCAATTATTTGTTATGGACACTTGTTTCAAACTTATGCATTTATTTCTTTACGATTATTTCTTGCATTGTAGAAGATCTTTAAAGTTTTAGTGAACCGCACAACCGACCGCACGCTTCAACATCAAATTCTGCAATAACAAAACTGATGTTGCTCAACATTGAACATGGAAGCCAACGAGTGTGGAATGTAAGAGAGGAAACAAGATTTAACATACTCGTTGGCTGCTCATTCACTGTTAAGCTCAAAGTGGCACTGTAGATTACACAGCCTGGAATGTTTTCTTATGGAGAAATGCAAAATATCCCAATAAGTAAAGAGGGAAGGTTTTCTTAATGCATGATTAAGGTCCATTCTGATTATGATGGCACAGCGAGCATTACTTTTAAAGCATTTGCTTGCGTGTGGAGCAATGCTGTTATGTGTGGAGTAAGGTGAAACGCTAAAAGTTTTCGTTAAGTGTGGAGCATGTGTAAAGTTTTGTTGTACTAAATGAGACCAGTGAGAGCGCCATCTGTCAACTGACTCGTAGCACCACCATCTATGTCTGACTCTCCGAATCTCTCCCAGCCCGACCTTACTGGTAATAACACGACTAACCAAAAAGTCGGCAAACACGCACACTCATCACATAAAGTGATCGAGGGAGAAAAAGACAGGTAAGCTAATTAGAGTTCAGTTCGTGTCATGACACGATTTAATTAAAGTTGATTAAAGAATAATTTAAATCAGGAAAATTCAAGTAATAACAGTTAAGAAGGCGCTAGAAATCCCCTAAACCTATACTTTACGCGTACAGTCGGTGCTTGCAATACTTGTGTGTGTGTGAATACTTTACTACTGTAAAAAATTTCACACATTTCAACATTTCCTAAATCAGCGGTCGGGGAACTGTTTTAATCATTACCCCAAATATTGTTGTGTAAGTTGACATAAGTTTATAGAATAGCCTACATTTGTTATTTTGTCTTTATATACGTGTGTACGTGTGTGTGTTTTGGTGTGTGTGTGTGTGTGCGCGTGTGTGTATGTGTGTATGGGTTGTGAATGGGTTAAAACAATCAAAATATGCACAAAAAATAATTATTTTACTAAATACATAAAAAACGCCCTCCTCTGTGATTCTCAAAAATTTAAGTAAGTCATGAAGGAATTTGATCTTATTAGTTAAGTGTGCAATGAGTTTGTGTGTAAGTGTGACTGTAATCTAGCTTTCCCAAAGTTCTCTTTTGGTATCTGTCTCTCTCCTCCTCTCTCTCTCGCTCCTTCTCTCTCTCCTTCTCTCTCTCCTTCTCTCACTCCCTCTCTTTATTCTCTCTCTCTCTATCTTTCTTCTCTCTCTCTATCTTTCTTCTCTCTACCTTTCTTCTTTCTTCTCTCTCTCTCTTTCTTCTCTCTCTCTCTCTCTTTCTTCTCTCTCTCTTTCTTCTCTCTCTCTTTCTTCTCTCTCTCTTTCTTCTCTCTCTCTCTCTCTCTTTCTTCTCTCTCTCTCTCTCTCTCTTTCTTCTCTCTCTCTCTTTCTTCTCTCTCTCTCTTTCTTCTCTCTCTCTCTCTTTCTTCTCTCTCTCTCTCTCTCTCTTTCTTCTCTCTCTCTCTCTTTCTTCTCTCTCTCATTGATTTTGGAACAGAGAAAGAAAGCATGAACAAAATTAGTTTCTTAACGAATCGGCTTCAAATTAACAAGACGTTTATAGCACAAAAGCCAAACTTGTTGTCGGAGCGAACAATGAAGCGTGCGGTAGGTTGCTGTAGTATCAATTCAGTTTTATGGCTGCAACAAAAGCGCAACTCCCGCTAATATCCACTTGGCAGGGCGTTCGCGTGTCTTAAGGTTCAGAGTCCACACGTAGGTGTTGCCACGCGACCTGCAAAGTAGCAATATAAAGAATACAGTTAAATTATATTGTGTATACATATGTGCCACGTAATATATCACTAGAGAAATATCACCTTGCTTTGTTTTAGTTACCAACTTTAAAATTTCGAGAAAACCTGTATCCCCAGATTTTCTTAACTGCTCGAAGTGCAGGAAGGAAGATAAGCTTAGAAGTCTATGCTTAAACAGACTTACCCACAAACTCACCTGGTCTTATACAGTGGACACTCATAGACGCGTTGAAGTTCCTGTTTCTCCTGCACAATGGACTTTATGTAGATGACGGGCATGGCACAGAGCAGCTCCTTCGGATGCAGTGCAACAATCGAGTTGAGCTGACAGTCCCAACTGGCACCATCTAGATACAATTCATGTACAAAAGCTCCCTCCGAAGGTGGCAGTCTAAAAAGTGAGAAGGATCGTAATAAACTCAAATATTTAAGACTGGAATAAATTAAGTTACGTGACGTCATCCTTTTGCTTTTTGGTCACATCGCAGCTGATAAGCATGCGATCCAAGGGCAGATCATGTTTGCGAGCGCTCTCCTGCATAATAGCTGTGAGAAAGCTTTGGGGATTGAATAAACCGCCCAGCCAGATGGCACAGGGTAACTTAAAGTCATTCAGCCAACCAGCCAGCTCCTTGATGCGGTGCAGAAGATCAGCGAACCAACCCTGCAGGCCCAACATGCTGGGGTATGCTAATTGAGCCCATGCCACCGGCACATGATCATAGAAGATGGCATAATCCAGTCGCTCCATTTCCTGTGTTATGGTCAGTTCACCCTTTAATCCAAGCATAAGTTCACGCAGAGATCGCTTTATCTCCCGGATCAGTGCATTCATGCGTTCACATTCCTGCAGGGCGACTACCACAAATGGGGTCTTTCGCTCCACGCGATTGAGCAGCGCTTGAAGATTAAACTCATCCTGTAGCTTGTCGAGAATGTCGTCAATCATAATCTTTACTAGCTCTTCACGTGGTGCACCACAGTGAGTGCTCAGCTCGGATTCCCGCGGCTGCAGCTCAAATATGGTGCGGAGCAGCTGCTCCGAGGCGCTTGTAAGGAAACCTATTTCCGCATTGGGATGCAATCCATAAAGCGGTGGAGATTCCTCGGGCAACATTTCCGTTATGTAGCAGTGATAGCCATCAAATTCAAGATTGGGCGGTGCTGGAAATCCCGGACATAGTTCAAAGTCACCATCTATCAAATCCTGTTGCAGCAGCTCTTCCAGAAAAGTCTGACAAAGGCGTCTGTCCCAGTCATCAGTGATGTGTCCACCATACATAATCTCCCCGAAGAGATAACGCAAATCCTCCCAAGGTATGCGATTGCTGCCCTCCAGATAATTATGCAGTACACTAGCCGAGATGGTCAGATCACCCACATTAAAAGGATAAACCTTGTTCCAGCCCTGCGGACCAAACTTTCGACGCTCCCCGGCCACCGCATGAAAGTAGCACAAGGCAAAGAGTATGGACTTGAACTCTGCCTCCTGGGTGCATGTTTCCAGAGTTTCCTGCGAAAAGTTATCCCAAGCTTTATGTAAATTTGCAGCCATTCCAGCTGGTGGCTCATTCACCACCTTGAGTGACGACTCTAGTATGCCTTGTGGTATGACATGGAACTGTGGATCGGGAGCTGGCTCTGCGCTGATAAACAAACGGAAATTGGACTCCCCCTGGCTTTCAGACTGCAGCACAAGGCGCTCAATGAGTTTCTCGAGTGTGGGCAACCAGTTGACCACCAAATGAATATTTTGTAGTATAACCCATTGTTGACCCGATGCCAATGCCTGTTCAATAGCCTCCTCCGCCAACAACTCCTGTCCCTGACCAAGAGAGATGTTCACTAGAGTTCCAGCATCTGCATGGAGCCCCTGCTGCTGTCCATAACGCTCCACATCGCGTATGGGATCAACGCCTGGAGAGAGTATAAAGAATGCAGGCGTCGCTGCGTTCAGATCTTTGAATATTGCCACAAATGGAGGGGTTTGCACCTCGGCATAAGCTCTACCCATTGTCTGCTCCACAAACTGTGCCATGGCATAAGTCATCCGATCCGGACGTAGAGCTCTTATTATACACAGTTTTTGCAATGGAGTGCGATGTTTCCATTCACCCGGAAACTGCTCCCGTTCTGGTGTATCACTAGCCATAAACTTACGCCAACGTTTTGTATAGTTCTCCATGTCCTTGTCAATGCCATAGAAGTGTTCGACAAGAGTAAGAGACTTAATGCCACCCCAAGCGCTTCTACCTACGAAATCCAATGGGGAGAGAGTATTTGGATCATGGGGATAACGCAGTAGGAAATCTGTCTCATCCTTGGCCACTTGCTCGGCGGCAATCATAATCCGTAGAGTCAGATGTGAGGTGAACGTCAACTTATCCGCCTCGAAAAGGCCACGTAAAGTATATTTATAAGTTTGAAGGGTTATCGAGTCCACCAAGTGAAGCACTCTCTTATCATAGCTCTTGGAATCCGGCGCAACGGCAATAGCTTGCCGGAAAACATGCATGAAGGACTTTAAGGAGAACTTGTATATGGGATTGATGCGATTAAGATCGGTCAACACAAAATACAATATTGCAGCGCGTTTCGCAGCAGCCCGATAGATATTCCGGGTTTCATCAATTTGAATAGTTGTGACATGTGCCTCCCTAACCTTGGATTCAATTTCATCTACCGTACGCTTAGTATTCTCCAGATTCAAGACCAACGCATGGTCATCGAGCACATTCTCGCCGGCTGAGGCCAATCGAGCCAGCAGCTCATCCTCCAGCGCTTTCAGTGAGATTTTGAACATATTCTGCTGGACGGTGACCTCGGTTTTCATTTGCTCCAAATCCGGTCGCTCAATTTTGACCACTTCCGCTAGCAGCTGCTCCTCGAGACCATCCGGTGTAACGGTAAAGTTAATAAGCGTCGTTTGCGCCTGCATTTCCGGCTTATAGTGCGGGTTGGCCAGCTTCGTGTGTAGTATGAGTCGGAAATTCGGATTGAACTCCATTTCCTTTTCGCCAATGCGCAGATAGCGTCCCTTTTTTATCAGCGCTCGACTCAACAACGGCTCCAGTACCGTATCCATCGTTTCCTCAATTTGTTCAATCAGCACAGTATCGCCACGTGAGATGCACTTTTCCAGTGCCTCCAGAAAGCCACGCTGTGTCAGCCGTAAGACCATTAGATCAGCACCAAACCGACTTTTGATCCACTTAATGCCCTGGCTAAAAGCAAAAATGTTATGTAAAAATTGAGTTGATTGATTATATAACGAGTGAGTAATATATGAAAAAAGTTTTATGAGCCAGAGCGAAGAGAACAGACCCTGTGATACATTTCTGACATGTTTTACTTTGAAATATCCTCAATAATACATAAGCCTTGATAATAGAAACAATTGTTAAATTTTCAAAAGTTGTCCTTGTTCCACGAAGACAATCTGGCTATATCTCGCATAGAATAAACAAGAAAACAATACAGAGTATCTCGTTTGTGCAACATTCGCAACTTGAGCTATCTCACACCCATTAATCCCGAATAATACTTACAGCTGTGGATCAATCATCAGAGGCCAGCGCGTCGAGTGTTGCAATATGGTTGCATTCTCCGTGGACATACCATCCATGGGTAATCCCTCATTATTCCAGGTGGCAATTTGTGCATCGTCCGACAGCAATGTTAATGGGTCAACGCCCTGAGTCTGTGGTATGGGTGGCTGTATTGAGGCAAGGACAATGTGAGCTCGGTTTAATCAGGCACTTTCCCTGCAGTCAAGAATTAAAGTATGTAAAGGACAAAACTTACGTCCATTTTACAAAAACTGGGCAGCCACATCTTTTGCTGCAGTTCCTCGCGATAGCGACGCGTAAAGCAGCCCACGTACGACAGGAACGAGGAAATTAACAGTATATCGCCAGGTAGGGTGCCAATCTTTGCCTGTAAACTTTAAGTAGCACTCAATAAAATAGAACGTGAGCAATAAAGCAAAAGTGGGAGAATAAGACCTACTGATCTAATGCATAATCTGTCGCTTGGCGACATTAAGTTGTGCTTCAAATATAAATTACAAGTGCAGCAGGAAACTTGGTTCAGCATTGCATTTGAACCGACGGGAAATTGAAAAATAATAATAATAATAAAAGCGACGATGAAAAAATGTGCGAGGGTTAATCAATAGCTTAAGCTATTTCTATGAGAGAAGAATATTACACATTTTGAGAAGGTTAAATAAAGGCGGTTAATTAAGGAGCGACAAATTTACTCATGCAATTAATGACAAAAATTAATATTTGTTGGGAAATTTAATTTAAAAGATGTTTTCCGTTTTACATATATTTTTTTGTTAAATGTTGGAACAATAAACATTTACAGCAGAGAGAAAAAACCGCTGATGAATTTTTAATATATAAAATATATATACTTGGTTATTTTTTTGGTTCAATGTTTGAAAGGTGTCAAGAAAATTCATTAAAATATTCTTAGACTGGGAACAGTTTGAGTAAATAAGGAAAGTAAAGTTCAAATCATACTTCAACTCTAAGGACTTTTTGATCATCCCGTGTCCGCTTAGTTGTTCCAATTGGATGCAAGTGCATCGACTTAAGCAAATTCAAGAGGAACAGCAGCAACAGGAGAAGCAGAAGCAGCTTTAGGAACATAACTTTCACAAAAAGCAGGATGAGCTGCTTGTTCGATGTCTTTGCAGTTTAATGCAGAGAATTTTTATTATTCTATAGGTTGCTGAGTGCCAACTTTTATTGAAATGTTTCAGCTGGAACGTAATAAAGTATGCAGCTTAAAATTGAGGGTGGGTCGTATAATAAGCCGTAATTGAGAATCTTATCCTATTAAGTTTGAGTTGACAAGAAAAAGCGTTACATCTAGCAGCATATCGGAGAGCTAAAAAATGATTTATGCTTAATTTCTACACACAAATATAAATGTTGATATGTGGATTTCTAATGGTCCTTGGTAATTGAATAACACAAAAACTATGCAATTCCATGCCATAAAGGTCTAACATGATAACGTATATAAACTAAATATATATATATATATGTGCATACATACATACGACTAACTTGTTTGTGCATGCGACTTGTAAAATTAAAACAATTGTTTTTTATGAAAATATATTCTGCACAAAATTTGATAAAATACCTGTCAAGTGGCATAAGAGCATTCTCATTCAAAACAGCACAAAATATATGTCAAAAGCAGCTTCACAATGCCACCACCAACCAACAACTACAACAAGAACTAATACCAATACACATATACGAACATTTACAAATTTGTATGCGTGCGTACATATTTACAATGGAGAATATTTAATGTCATATTCAAATAGAAATTTATATGCAAGTCATAACAGTCCATGCACAACACACACAACTTATATACAAACGTTCCAGTGTCTAGCTGCAACCGCACAACATTTTGCAGTTTTTCTCCTGCTGATTCTATAGTTCCGAGTTATTGTTGTTGTTGCTGTTGTCGAGCGCAAATTATATTTTCATAAATACTTCCAAGTATTCTGAGGAGCAAGGTTTTTCAATTTGTACATACGGGAAATGCAATCCTATGTGAATATTTGACTGAGGCTTTTGCTCCTTTGCCAGTCCTACACACACACACACACAAATATTGCCTGCCTGTTTGTCTGTTAGTTTCGAGCAGAGAGCAGCAAAACATTTCAACAATTTTTTCTATAATTCAACAAAAAAAATTACTACCTGCATATGTTTTAATATATGTGGCCTCTGGCGATTTCAGGTGCTGACGTTGTCGAACTGTGCAACCGATTGAACTACATGTGTGAATTTTGAAGTTATTTGGGTGTTAGAAAATTTGACACTGCCCCACAACAGTGCGAGGATAACGTCGGGTTAGCCTTTGTGGATATTCTTACGGCTTGCACGCGCACTCAATTGAATTTCATTGGAAAATCTGCTACATGTGTGAAATTTAGTCATTGCCTTTGGGGTAGCCCCAAAAAGGTGTTGAGAGCGCATTTTGTGTGCATTTTCTCTTCTATTGTGATATTGCTTTTGACATTTATATGAATTTGATAAGAATATTTTATATATATAAACATATATGTACACATTTACGTAAAAGCCACATGCATGCATATGCTGAATTCTTTACAAAAATATTTAAATATATAAGATATTTTTGTGAGCAATTAACTTTTCTTTTCTTTTATCGTATAAATATTTTGTTCAAGTCAAAAGTTAATTATATCCAAGAGCTTTAAAATACTTACAGGCTTCTAAACTTTTTACCAAATTGCAGTTAGCATACTAAAGTGGAATAATGCATGTTTGAGTGCTAAGCGCAAGGCAACCTACTTTAATTAAGTTCATAAAACTTATGGCAGATAATAATTTTAAGTTTAAGTCTACTTCAATGCACTTGCTTTTGGCTAAATATTTTTTTTGAAATAATTATTGGGAAAGAATAGGGGTTTTTAAGACTCAAAAACATTTCACCTCATTCGTAAAGAAAGATTGTTTTAAAATTTGTAAAGTGACTTCTACTCTTCATAAAACTCAGAGGTTTAATTAAATAATTAAATAACTGATAATTTGACATTTTCTTGTTTACCCATCGTTTCTTAATTTCACTTTAACTGTACATCAGTCAATACAGCGACTTTTGTTTTACCTTTTAATGTATGCTTCGTTCTTAAGTTTTTATGGCCAGGGGCAAGTGTTGACAGTGCAAAGCTTACGGGAGTTGCCCCAAATGATGCAGCTTGTTTACTGTCCCAACGAAATAAATGGAGGGAAGTTCATTGGCTGCGACAGTGAACAATTTGTACAATTGGTAGCAGTTGAAAGTGGATGGGTGGTGGCAGGTATGGGGGTTGTATAACTTGCAGTTGGCCAAAAATGAGCACAAGTAAATAATATTTACGGCCTTTTGTCGGCTGCGGTGGCCCGCAAGTGTGCGAAATGCCGGAACAGTTCGTTCAACTGGGCAACACCCTCGAGAGCGGGGGTGAAGACGCGAGAAAGCAATTATAGCGATGGCGAATACACACACAAAATGTAAATTAAATTTAATAATTGATGTTACATAAATGGGAGGCTTCTCTACTCACCTCTGAACTGACTCTCGCCAGCGGACATTCTCGTTGGCCAGACCATTGACCAGCCTATGCGCCAGATCGATTGTAAAGGACGTTTTGTCCGCCTCACGCTGGCACTTTTGCTTTTCGGCGACGGCATGCTCGAATTCAGCCTGAATATCGGCCAGTTTGTCCTCCAAATTGTTAATTTTCAACTTGAGATACTGCAGGCGTTCACGTGCCTCGAATAGCTCTTGCTGTGCATCCTGCACTGCTTGCTGCTTGGGGCCAACTATTAAAAAGACCTGATGGTAACGATGCAGATTGATGACCCAGGCGCAGAGACCAGCGGCAGCCACAGATTTTTGGACGACTTTATCGGGGTTGAATTCAGGATCCTAAATTTGATCAATTATTTGGTAAAAATTATTAAATTTTAATTCAACATTATGCTGTTTGTGTTTGTTGCACTCACCTTTAGATACTCAAGCAGTGTCTCAATAATATTTGGATGTATGTTATCCTTGTTGTAGTTGAGTAAATCATTGAGAAACTGATCCACACGCGCCATCATCAGTTTGGATGTCTTCCAGCTACGATCCCGTGGTATTTTACCGTTTGTGGCCAGCAGCACCATAACAGCAGCGCAAACATTAACCACTGCCTTAGGTGGCGAACCAAAGGACTTTAGTTCAGTAAGATTATTTTTGTTGAGAGTGTTTAGAGCTGCTTGGGCAGCGACCAAAGCTGGTTCAGCCTGTCGCAAATCCTGTTCACACAACTTTGTCTTGATCGAAACGTCCTCTTCGATGATGCGCACACGTTTCTCCTCCTCGGAGGCTGTAAATCGCTCCCGCTTCACCTTCTCGCTCTCTGCACTCACAATGCCAATCAGCTTATCGGCTGCAGCATTTTTCGTTGCCAGTTGAACTTCTTGTATGGCCAGTTGATGCTGCGTGACGTACATAGAAACAACACAAAAAAAAAATGCATTCTAACTCAAACTGAAAGGCAAAGCTAATTTCCTGCCCAACCTAATTAAGTAAAACTTCAGCACGCTGCAACAATATTGACACGGTGCAACTTTTTCGTACAAAAAATTGTGGGCACACCCACCCCTTTATATACAAACACATGTGCACACCTACATATATCCAATCTATGAACTATTATGTATGGAGTGTCGTGAAAATTGAAACTGGCGTCTGTTCTATAATACCAAAGAATTTCATTAAATTTAATTAGTTTAAATAACATTACATGTTACTTTGTATGTTAGAAAATAAATGCGATTGTCACGTAACTGCTGCGTAACAGGAAACGACGCGTTCAATTCAAAGAGTGTCATCACCGACAATCTCCCTTTCCGCTCTCACCAAAACTGAGAGGTACTCTATTTAGCCAACACTGACATCACCGGCACCACTTTGTTCCTCTTGCCACGGAAAATGGGCAGCAGATTTTCTGTAACAACAATTCAATTAAGCGTACTAATTGAATGGCGTCGCGATGCTTCGAATATGGGCGGCACAAATACACAAATATATAAAAAAACGAGATGTGACCAGACGAGTACATACATACATATGTAATGTGTCGCGATTTTATGAATATTTTCAAGAAAGTACAATGGTTTTGTCGATGTGCTTGTTACACTGCTTTCCAATAGCAAACAAGCTCTAGCAGCTTCAGTAGAAATAAACAGGTTAACGCTTGTAAATATTTAAAGCTTAGAAACTAATAAATAAAGGCTAGCTAGAATATTTGTTATAAGAAAATGTAATTATTTGTTGTATTTTAAGCTCCACTCAACTAAGATTTACAACAATTTAAAGCAAAATTTTAAGAAATTCCAGTTTTACCAAAGAGTACTAAATATGTGTGCTCAATGTTAAAGCCATTTTTTTTTTGCTGCATATCTCTTATGTGTGTGGATGCACATGTATATATGTACTCACCTTTAGGGTGTCTACCTGACTGGCGCATTCAGCCAACTTGGCCATGCCACTCTGCAAGCGTGCGATACGTTGGGCAAACTCCCCGGTTTTGTCAACCAACAGTTTGCGGTAGAGAAAAATGTATTCGAGAAATGTTTTTGGTGTCGTGTAGTTGTAGCGTTTTTCATTCTGTAGATAAATTTTCGATATCTGATTCACCGTACCATGAACGTAGGCCATAAAACAGCCGATGGGCGGTATGAGTGCGGCCTGTGTGTGTAAACGAATGTGAGTTTCAGTTCCGACCTCTGTCTATCAAATGCTGTGCGAGTGTGTCTGTCACTTATGGTGACCATTGCGGGAGTTTAAAGTTATTATAAATAAAGTCATACCTCCAATATGTCGCTGATTTCGGTGAGAAACTTTTGCGATACCGATTCCAGTGCACTTTTGGGCCACTCGTGGAACCAGTTGATGGCCGTGCGACTGATAATTGCCGGAAATTTGCGAGCACGTATACGCAATGTTTGACCAACTGGCGA